>CAMTDV010000009.1:38326238-40726238 GCA_947069175.1 Scalesia atractyloides
ATGCTATATACAGAAAACTTTCAAAACTAAATATCTGACGCTACGAAACCCTATCTGTACAATAGACTCGTCCTAGACGTAGGCAATAGACATATGTGCACCAACAGAGTTCGTGGGTGGTTAGTATTTAAGTTGGTTAATGAAAAGTTATTGGTATTTTAACTTTATTCGAACCCTTTTGAAAAAAAAACTTTTGATATATTCCTATATTTTGACGTATCTCCAATTTTTTATATATATTTTCAAGAAAGTTTTAAAGATAATTTTTTATTGGTGAATACTAATGGCCAAGTTGTACCTTTTACCTCAGGTGGGACCCTTTTTCAGAGAGAATGTCCAGTGATATCTTTTCTATAGTCTGACATTTCTTCCCTCTTTTTGAAAGCAAAATTCAGTCTGATGAAATCATCATAAATTTGTCTAATTTTCTGGTGTAAAAGATCAGAAAATTCAACTTAGTGTTTTTATCAGAAAGTCATCAGAAGTGAGAGTTCCTTTTTTTTAGATGAGAGGGAATGAGTAGAGTAATAGAAATACACTTACAGTGTGAGTTCTTGTGGAGCTCCTTGCCTTTCGTTAAAAGATTGTGTTTTGGTTATCAGAAAAGATTGTATTAACCCTTCTTTTGAACTGTTAACAGAAAGATTCAAGGGTTTTGACTTTTTGTGAGAAAATTTGTGTCAAATCTTATCAGATTTGAAGTGGACCTTGTGATTTTTTTATAGTCATGAAGTTTTCATCAGATTGTTGACTGTTTTACCAGAAAAGCATTAGATTTGACTTAATTTTATTAGATCTTTTGGTAATTGTCCTTAGTTTTTAACAGATCATATAGTGTTCCCCCTTCTTGATTTATTCTTTAAACCTTTAGGACTTGTTCCCCCTTCCTATAATTTTAATAGAAAATATAGTTATATTGATAAATACTCTAACTGAAGAACTTCTTGAATGTGACTATACAAATAAAGAATCATCCAAACATCTGTCACATACTAACCCTACAGGAAAATCTAGATCACTCACTAGAAAATTCTCAAGAAGTTCAGAATTATGAAAACTCATCAGAAAATCAAGCTGAACATCAAAATTCTGATCCACTCAATGCAACAGAGGTAACTTATTAGGGGGAATCTTCAGAACCATCAAGCTCATACTACAGTTGTAGATAGATCAAAGGACACTCTCAATCAAACATTATCGGGAATCCTGAAGAAGGTGTCATGACTAGGTCAGCCACAACTCATGAATGTCAATATGCTGGTTTTCTAATCATGATAGAACCAAAAACTGTCAAAGAAGCACTTAATGACTCACAAAAGGTAACATTGACACAACTCTTTTTTCAAAATTTTGCAAAATTTTTCATGTGTTTTCAGAGAAAGAGTTGTGTCAATATTACCTTTTGTAAAGCCAGAATTGATTAAGAAGTTTGAAAGAGTTTCATACCATGCTCGTAGAGCTTGCTTCAACCCATACAAGGCATTGTTTAGCTTATAAACATGTTTTGGGAATTTAGGGTTAACAAAGCCTTCTGGTTGTTGCACAAACACTTCTTCCTCAATCTTACCATTTAGAAATGTTGATTTCACTTCCATCTGATAAACTTTGAAGTCTTCTGATGCAACATAAGCAAGGAATATTCTTACAGCTTCCAATCTTGCAACTGGTTCAAAGGTTTCATCATAATCTATGCCTTCTTGTTGATAATAACCTTTTACTACCAGTCTTGCTTTGTTCCTTGTTATTATACCTTGTTCATCAGATTTATTCCTAAATACCCATTTTGTTCCAATGACAGTTTTGTCAGTTTGTTTGGGTACCAGATTCCATACTTGACTCTTTTTAAATTGGTCAAGATCCTCTTGCATTGCTTGGACCCAATCTGAGTCATTAAATGCTTCTTTGACAATTTTTGGTTCTATCATGATTAGAAAACCAACATATAGACATTCATGAGTTATAGCTGACCTAGTCTTGACACCTTCTTCCGGATTCCCGATAATGTTTGATTGAGAGTGTCCTTTGATCTATCTCCAACTGTAGTATGAGCTTGATGGTTCAAAAGCTTGCCCCTAATCAGTTACCTCTATTACATTGAGTGGATCAGAATTTTGATGTTTAGCTTGATTTTCTGATGAGTTTTTAGAATTCTGAACTTCTTGTGAATTTTCTAGTGAGTGATCTAGATTTTCTACAGGGTTAGTATGTGACAGATGTTTGGATGATTCTTTATTTGTATAGTCACATTTAAGAAGTTCTTCAGTTAGAGTATTAAGAAGATGATTGGGATTTTCCCTTTTATGTGAGAAGGTTATTTCTTTAAGAATTTCACCAGAAACTTTTGTTTCTATGAATCATCAAATGATACATATAAACTTTCTCTTACTATCCTAATGTTTAAGATGAAGACCCTATAAGCTTTTGAGGACAATGAGTAACCAAGAAAAATGCCTTTTTTAGCATTCCTGTCAAATTTTTCAAGACTCTCAAAATCATTAAAACAAAACATCTACAACCAAATGTGTCTAAAAATTTGATATTTGGTATTCTTTCATTTATGATGTTGTAGGGTGTTTTCTAAAATCTTTTGTTTATTATGGATTTGTTTTGTGTAAAGCATGCATTACAATTGCTTCTGCCCAAAAGTAAGTGGGCAGTTTGGCATAAGCCAGCATGGTTCTTGTTGCTTCTACCAAGGTTTTGTTTCTTCGTTCCACAACTCCATTTTGTTGTGGAGTTCTAGGAGTCGAAAAATCATGAGAAATTCCTTTTCTTATTAGGAAGGTATCAAGTTATGATTATTAAACTCTGTTCAATTGTTAGATCTGATCCCTCTGACTAGTAAATTTAACAAATTTTCTATTTTTCTGATGAAGTTTATGATCAGATCTGGGGTTTCACTTTTTTTTCTTAAAAATTCAACCCAAGTGAGGTTGTGTGAGTCTTGAGTTGATTGTAAAACTGTTTTTTGTATAATCAATAGAAGACTGTTTGATATAATTATGTTTTCTACTGTTTTCTATGATAATTTGATCTAGAGGATTCCGCACTCTATGTTAGATAGACAATTCTGTGAAATATCCATAAGATTAAGGGACCTATAATTGGTATTAGAGCCATAGGCTCTTGATTGGCTTGGTTCAGAAAAAGGTGGATTTTCGGGATATTTTGAAGGCAAATTCGAAATTTTAGAGGTTGTTCTAAGGTTTTCGAATTTTTTAGGGTTTTCATGCTGAGTTTTAGTTTTAAAAAAGGTTGATTTTGGATTCCTGCATATTTAATTCTGCCTATCTGGTGATTTTGGTTGCTGAAACTTGAAGATTTTGAAGAAAAGCTTGAAGATTTGAAGATTTGATCTTCGTGTTCTTCATTTTGTTCATCTGAATCTTCATAAAATTACTGATATTTTGCTTTCTTGATTGTCCAGGAAAGTGTTAAGAGACCAGATAAAATCTTTTCAAATTCTGAAAAGATTTGATCAGATCACATAATTTTTAGCGTATTTGGTAGTGGCTTGGTGGATAAGTTACTGCGTTTTTGTCAATTACGCAGTGTGGACCTGTGTTTTTAACTAACCAGTGTAATTAAATCCAAAGGCGACTTTGGTAACTGTGATAATTGTCTTCTCTTCTGCGACATTATCACGATGATCTGCGACTTTGCTAGTTGTCGTAATACTGAACTGATCAACCAGAGTAATTAACCGGTGTAATTAATCCTCAGCGTATTTAACCCCAGCGTACTTGGAACTCAACATTTTTGACTTGTTTGCGTAATTAACCACGATTTTGTCCTGCCTGCGTAATTAACCAGCATAATTGGCTTGCCAGTGTAATTGTTGGAGTATTTAACAGGTGGAGTAATTAAAATTTGTGTAATTAAAAGGTGGAGTAATTAAAATCGGAGTAATTACTTACATATAGAGTAATTAAACTTTTCGTGAATAGAAAATTATCCGTCAAGAATCTCGGAAAACTGGTTGCACCGTTTGAACCGCCTCATTTTTAGGAGAAAAAGGCACGAACATCCCGAAATAGGTTTTGGACATTATATATCATTGGATTTGTAATTTCGAGACGAGTCTAACGGTATCTTTGGTAAAAACAGTTTTCGGACAAATTTGTGAACGTTTTTAACGGTACGGTTAGGGTAAAAACTCGAAAAGGCCAGTAGAGAAGTTGGACTTGGATTTTGACACAGGTATACCAAAATCCATTTAAACTTTTAAGTTGCGTGTTAAAGACGGTCAGAATGGACAATGTCAGTGAGATTGTTAATAATTGGCTAAAACTGATAATCGTTAAACAATATGTTGATTGGAAGAAGAAGTATGAGGCATTTGTTCAAAGGGAAGATGCTAGCTTGAATGTGGAGTTGTATGGTTTATGGGTACATTGCTCCTACACGTCGAGTTGATGGGAGAATTCTCGTGATTTCATATGAGAAGATGGATGAATCTGAGAAACGGGTGTTTGATGCTGAGAAGAGAGCTTTAGCAGTGATAAAGAAATCCTTACCTGTGGAAATTAGTTGTAATTTCAGTAAGTATGCGGCATCTAGAGAACTTTGGAAAGCTCGAGAAAACCGTTATCAGTGTTCTTCGGGAAAGAGTACAAGCAATCGTGCTTCTTGAAAAGTATCAACACAAATGTTAAGTCAATTGGACATGCATATGTATCTGAGACAACTGTGGTTAAGGATGCAAAAGTAGATGTTATGATGAATGAAAAGGAGATTGTTGAGAAGAAAGATACAGAAGTTTCAAAGAGCATAGATGATGTGAATGAACTTACAATAGAGGTGAAGATAAAATCAGAATCTGTAAGTCATACCTGTCATAAATGCACTGAACTTCAAGGTACAGTTGACAGACTATCGGAGCAAAAGAAAATTATGTTAGCTGATTTAGAAAAATTAAAAGAGTCAAAGTTCTTTTAATTAAAATAGAGTCAAATTGTTTAAATAAACTCAAATCAAATAGAAATTTGCAGTTCAACAAGCAAGGTCAATGAATTGTTACAGGTCATTGATTTGGCTCGTGAAACTACGAAGGATAAAACTAATGAATTTTCTGAAGAGTGCAGGGAATTGGGCGTTGCACAAGACCAAATCATTGAACTTAATCAAGTGTTAGATCGGTCTATAAAATCTTCATTGGTTAGGACTTACATGCAAAAACGGTTGAAAACGAGTAATGATAAAACGGGAGTGGGGTTTAGTAAAGCTTCACATTCTAAGGATCAGGACTACTATTTTTTTACCAAATGAGAAAGAGCTAACTGATTTTGTGCCCACTACACAAGAAGTAGTGGATCCGATAGCTGTGGACTTGCCTAATAGTCCAGTTTCTTTGAAAGAATTTTTTGGGTCTAACAGTACGCCTCATAAATTGGATGAGGATACTGAGGACGAAAAGCGTAAAACATTTAAAAAGGGACTTAAAAAAAGAGAATTTATAAGAAAAAAACGATGTTTTAAATGTCAAAATAAAGGGCATGAGGCGAGTTGTTATCCTTTGAAGAAAGGTAAGCAAAGAGTTGATGAGGTTAAGGATGGGAATCAGGTTGGTTTACACAATAATGTTCAACCATATTGTCAAAGTAATCAACAAGATTTCAGTCAAAGACCTCACCATCTAGAATATTTGATAGACCAAGAAGTATTTCCCCACAATTTAGTCATTTTAATGGTAAATCAAATCGGTTTCAAAGTCAAAACTTTGGATATCAAAATCGATACCAGGCTTCTAGTAATTGAAATTTTCAAAGAATAAACGAGTATAGGGGTTTTAGTGACTCAAATGTTCAACAAAATCCAAATGTTTTCCAAACTTCAGGTTATGATAATGGGAGAAGAAGGTTTCGAGATAATAATTTTCAAAGGTTGGAAAATCCGGGAGTGTATTGGAACTCTCGTGACCATCGACCTTGTGAAAATTAATCTTGGAAAGAAGTTCATTTTTTTGATGACTTTGGACAACCCAAGACTATCTAGGCTTATTCTAACTGAGTTGTTGAGTGAGTGTAGGATGACCAAGAAGGACTGTTGATGTGTTTAACATTGGTTATTCCTGTAAAGCATCTTAGGTGAATAGTCGGTTAAAATTGGTCACGAACTATTTACTACAGTGATTAATATGATTATTCTAAACTTCAAAATTGAAAAACTTAATGTCTGATTGAAGTGGGAGTTTGTTTGTGTTTAAATTTATGTTTTGGAAACTTACTCCATAACAAAAATTTTGGGGGAGAAATTTCCTTAAGCCAAAAAGAGTTTAGATAGTGCATGAGTTTAGAGGGAGTAAGTTAAAAATTTTAAAAATCCAAAAACATTGAAAAATGAAAACATAAAAAAATCAAAAATCAAATCAAAATAAGTTCTCACTGTGTGAAAAAAAGAAGAGATGCTAGTACATCGGAAAGTTAGATTGTCACACTGAAATTGAACTTCAATTTGCATAAGTGTGATAGCCGCTTCATCATATGATGTACAGCAGGCAAGAAACATGAAATAATAAACTTACCATGGTGATATAAACATAAAGAATTGTGTATGAGTGGGTAACATATCAGTGGCGTATGGTTTTATAACCTTAAATATTGCATTGATAGATTGCCAAAATCCAAGGTTTTGGGTCTTTATACTGTTATTTCATCTGGGGATATCAGGGTTGTCCTTCTGCTTCATCTAGATATATGCTGACCTAGGCATAACCAAGATATCCTAAAAGAGCTAAAATGCAAAAAAACCCAGAAATGAAGAAGCTCTCCTAGAGAGTCATTCAATTGTGCAAAATGCATAAATCTTACCAATTTTTGGTATTTGCCTTATGCTCATTGGATATTGGCCTCTTTGTTGTACGAAAGTACTGACCTGATCACCATTTTCTAAGTTGTAAATCAAAAAGGATGAATTCGGTATACTTGCCTACGACGAGGAATCTTTGTGCATCCTGAAGTGGGAGACACCCTAGTACATCAGTATAATAATACACATAATCAAATCATGAGGTAATGGAACTTGAAATGTTCATATGTTTTGCTTAAGTGGACAAACAATACTGGTAATCGTCTTGAACTGCTTTTCACAAAAATCAAAAGAGAAAATTAACTGCTTGTGTGTAACAATTTGATTTGGCTGATATGATCTTCTTGCACATGATTTTCACAAAAAGATGCATTGTAAATATTTTTTCCTTTTTTTAGTTGTTTTATTTAAAAAAACAAAAAGATGTTCTTGTTAAAAGACTTCCATATTGAACTGACAGTTTGTTGTTTTTGCATATCTAGATAAAATATTGTTTTATCTTGACTGTGAAAAAGACTAATTGTTTTTCGAGATACTTGCTTGTGTTTCTAAACAGATTAATGCAGTTATCAAAATGAAGTGCAGAATTCAAGTAAAGTACAGATTGAGACTGAAGTGCAGAACGTGTCAAGATGCATGGTATGATCCTTCTACTACATTGCAAAGAGATATAGAATTGTTGGAGCACACTTGCTTAATCAAAGAATGCTATTTCACTGATCTACAATGAATGAAAGTTTTGGAAATTGGAAGCATCAGCTAAGGGGGAGTCTGTTGATGTCAAAAACTATATGTAGTTGAAGCTATCCAAAGACCAAAGATTGCAAGTTGTTTGAAGACAAAGTTACACTATGAAGCTATTGTCAAGGGGGAGTCTGTTGGTGCATATTCGGTGACAACAACTTAATAGTTTAATTATTTAGTCTTTGGATATTCTGTATTGGGCTTAGCAATATTAGTTAGTGAGTTTATTATTGTAATGGGCTTGGAGAATGGCCTAGCCCAGTTAGAAGCCCAGTTTACAGACATGTGGTATATAAACATGTTTTGTGATTAGGGTTCGTAACAACAAGAGAATTCTAGAAAGTGAGAGAGAATTCGTAGGTGTGTGAGAGGCAAGATCACAAAGATAGGCTATGAGGTTATGTGAGTCTTGAGTTGATTGTAAAACTGTTTGTTTTGATAATTAGTAGAAGTTTGTTTCTATTTAATTATGTTTTCTACTGTTTTCAGTGATAATCTGATCTAGAGGATTCCGCACTTTAGGTTAGATAGACAAGTCTGTGAAAGATCCATAGGATTAAGAGACCTACATAGGGTGCTCTATTTCTTCTTTGAAATCAAAGTAATATATGGATTTTCTTATTTTTTTTCACCCAAATAAAATTTTATTATCATCTATACCAACTAATAAGTATTCTTCTAGCAGAAAGGTTACCTAAAAACCTCGGTCACAAAATTGACCATGGCTAAGGAGATTATACTTCTAATCTTCTACATAAGCTACTTTCTCAATGGTCAAAGATCCATACTTAATGCATCTATAGCCCAACGTTCATCCCTTCACTCCATTTTCAAAATTGACTAATTTACCCAGCTTTGGAAAAAAATTGCTGAGTAAGCTTATCCTCAGTCATGTGTTTGGAGCTTGCTGAAACGCAGTACCGTATCTACTTCACATGATGGTCCTGAAATGAAAAAGTTAGACAATTTTTGGTACCCAAACTTGTTCGGTTACTTTTTCTGATGAAATTTGTCTGAAATTACTTCTTCTGATAAGAAATTTTCGTCAGAATATTTGTTAGATGTTGAGCCATTAACAGATGTTTTGGTTCTTATTTGGAGATGTTGTTGAATTAGCTTTAGTATTTTAGCACACATGCAATCCTCTTTATCAGAATTTTCTAACGCAGTTGATTGTGTGGAAAGATTGATAGATTTTTAGAATTTGGATGAATTCTTTTTGAATTTTCTGAAAACATTTGATTTAATTCATGCCTCTTTCCTTTGGTGCTATATTTTGATGGTTGAAAAAGGTTGTCAGGACTTGCTGATTTACAAGATTCAGTATCAGATTCTAATGTCAGATTTTCAGAATTCTAATCATTAGCTTTGACAAAAATAGTGGGATTTTTTATGTTAGCATCTGTATATCCCAGTCTTTCAACTTTGTTTTTGGGCATTGTTTCAATAAAGTTTATGAAATATTTAGCTTGCTGAAAACCTTTTACATTGATTTCTGTGTCATGAATTCTTTTGTGCAAAATTTTTCTTTCATTTTCATAGAACTCAATTTTGGCTTGCTTGTTCATACCTTCCTCAATGAGTAATTGATTTTCAAGTTTTACTTAAATCATCAGATTTTTTGTTTTCTGAATTTTGTTTTTCTTGTAAATTTACAAAATCTGTCATAAGCTTGTTTAATTGTTGTTCATGATCAAGGTTGTTTGAGCTTACTTTGTGTTCTGAAATTTCTGGTTCTTCATCGGAAAGCTTTGCCATGAGACAGAAATTGGCCATTCCTTCTTCTTCATCATCAGAAGAGTCATCAGTTAGCCAAGTATCAGTCCCTACAATCAGACTGACTTGTTGCAATTTCTTGGCTTCTTCAAGCTTCTTCTCATAGTAAGCAACATCCTTCAGTTTCTTGGTTTTGCATTCTGATGCATAATGCCCTTTTTGTTTACATTTGTAGCACACAACTTCTGCTTTTGTTTTGTCCTTCGACTTCCCTTCCATCTTCCCCATATCACTCTTCCGGTACTTATGGCTTCCTCCTCTTAACCTTTGCTCAAATATTTTGGTGAGCAAAGTAATTGCTTCAGCAAAGGCGGAAATATCTGATGATGTATCAGAATTTTCCATATTTTGGTAGTAAAAGGTTTGTGGATCAGGGTTGATTGTTCTTTGGGAGTTTGAGATGAGAGCAATTGGTCCCCTCTTTAGTTTGAGTTCTCATATATTTCTTCTTTTCTAGGAACAAGTATGTTGTAAAGATATATAGGCTCATGTTTCCTTGCTCTAGAGTGGAGGTTAAGTTATGGTTAGACTTCTCCATTCTCTTGGTAGAGCATCTAGGAATTTAATGTTCCTTTCATCGTTTGATTTCTCAATACCAATTTTTTAAGATCATTTAAAAATTTAGCAAACTATTATAAGTTTCACAAAGATTTTCATTTGGTAGACTTTTAAATCTTTCATAAGAAGAAACACAATTTGTTCGTTTGTTTCTCTTCATTCTTTCTCCTCCTTCACAAAGATTTTCTAATTGATCCCATATCTCTTTAGCAGACGCACAAGCATCTACTTGAGCCAATATGTCATTAGGAAGTTCCATAATCAAAAGTGATCGCTTCCACCTTTGCCTTGTCTTTATTGCTCCAAAAGTTTTCAGCCTTTGGAGCCTAAGACACGGGCAATTCTGGTGTTTGATCGCTTGCTTCAGCACCTGGTATTTCAACCATGGGTATATGTGGGCCACTCACAATGGATAGAAACAAAGCTCAATCATGTCCATTAAGGAAATTGATCATCCTTATTTTCCATTAAGGGTACTCCTCCCTAACCAAGGTCGGAGGCTTTGACATAGACCCGATGTTGAAAGCGTTGTTCCAGGTATGAAATTTTGCCATATTTGGATAAAAGGAAAATGAGCAGTTGATCATTTGAAAATAGTTTATAAACTATTCAGTCTGCTCTGATACCAATTGTTGATCCAAGATAGAAAATGCTCTTTTAACTTAATGTGGCAAGTGATTTCAACAGATATGAAAATAGTGTGTGCGGAAATAGAAATCAAACATTCAAGAAACAACAACTACATAATTTTAAAGTTATAATCACTTTGAAACAAAATAGTTTACAAGGTTATTGTGAGGTTATTGACTAGTACAAACGAATACTTGTGCAATTGTGTGGTGAAAGGGCAATGGAGTTTTTTTTTGTAGTATGTATTAAATGCTTGGCTTAACTCCATATCCTTTGGTGGTTTAACTTTCTATTTACAAATATTGCTACTTTACAAATATGGCAGAGGCTCATCTTTCAGACAAGTTGGCTCGTCAAAAGTCTTGAGAGCCATCTCACAAGAAAATATGATGAACATATCTCTAGATTTTTTGATAACCAGATTTTACCAGAAACTAATGATACTCATCAGAATAGCCTTTTCTGATTGTCTTCATTTGTTTCTGATCCTTTTCTAATGAATGTTGGAGATGTGTTGTCTTTCTTTTGTCCAAATTGTCTTGGTTCTTCTTTCTATTTGACCTTCATGACTTTATCTTAAGTAGTTCATCAGACAGATCACATTTTTCTTCAATACTTACATAAAATTTTCCTAACAATATGTCAAATGCGTCCGTGTTCATCCATGGATACTATCCCAAACAATGTTTCACAACACCCCAAAACTTGAGTCATCTATTAATTCACGATTTTCTTCAGGTTAAGTTGTATGTCAACGGGCGGACATATGAGGACCATGAAAAGCTCAGTAATTGCAGGTGCACACGTTATCACGAAAGTGACGCAAGGAAGTCATACTAAACCCTATGATGTGTCAAACCTATGATTTTCAATATCTTATGATGAAATATTATTTTTTTCATAAGTTTTATTATTTTATCATAATCCATGTGTTATTATATTGTTTCCTATATAAACCACCAGAATAAATCTATAATATTCCACAAGATTGTGATGATTTTCAAAACAAATCACCCTATCTTTTGTACCTAGTCGAAGGGTTCGACTTTTGCTACCCTTTGATACCCTCAAGTATTTTCATGTGATTTGTATTCTGAATCATGGAATTTTCCCTAAGCTCCATAATTTCACAAATCCATGACTTCCCCATTTGAACAACAAAACACCCACCTTATGATCCAACCGTTTGTCCAACTAGACACTCCATTGATGGACTAATCGACCGAACGGTATGACACCTGACTCGTTCCTTATAGTCAAACCGTAAAAGCCAACCCAGAGAATCTGGATAACTAGAAGGCACGTGAATGAGCACTCATCTAGTTCAAAGACAACCAGGATGCGGTCAGCAGCACGACAACGTTTTTTTGTAATGAGTCTACTTTAAATAAAACATTTTGAGTTTTATTTGAACTAATTTAATCAGATAAGGAATGCAAGTACAAATGTAATGATCTCATTTTCGATAATATTGTCTAAACCTTAACGATTCGTCTAATACTACTTGAACATCACAACCCTAATCACTTTCGTAACCTGTGCCCACACTTCGGCAAAATCGAGTCGAGGGCACATGGTGATGATAAAATTTTTTTGACCTCAAAATTTGGTTTTATAAGATAATAATAAAATGTAATAAATATATATTGAAAATTTTCTACTTTAGACCACAAATGTTCTTCCTAAAATTTAACAAAAATATTTTTTCTAAATAAACCAACTTGCTTTTATACATGAACAAATTAAAATACTAACGTTTTACACTTGGTAAAGTCTAAATATAGTTCACAAAACGAAATAAACGTGAGTCTAGTTAACAAAGTTATGGTTTCCTTAATTTATCTTAGGACCCCTCTACTTTTGTCCGAATCGTTAATATCACCTGCTGATGGAAGTGTTAATCAATGCTGCTAGTTCATCTCTTCCGTCATTTGACTTCACGTTTGGTTCTCCCTTATTATCGACTTTATATGCTACCCCCACTTCGTATCCTTGACGTTCGTACTAATATCAAATGATACAATCATGAAATCTTATATTATACCATTGATATGTTGTGCCTTTGTCACGCTTTCAATGTACTGTTCTAAAATTCATCGTCGTTTTCATCCGTTACTCTGACGTTTTATATTATCGCCATGTAATGCATTTATATTTTGTTTTATTGCTAGTTCATGTTGTGTTGCATCATCACTCACCATGGCTTACCTTTCCCCATAATTTATGTGATGTGGTATCGTCTCACTTATTCATAGACCAACCCTTTCCTCATAACAATGGATGTAGGTATTGCATCATTAGTTACGCCCTTTTTGGGTTCGAGACTCAAACATTGGTTGTTTGTGGTTTGGTTGTGTTTATTTAATTAGTATGATATATTTAATTCGTCACATAGAACCGATAAAAACTGCTAATGAAGCCAATGAAATTTGATAAGAACATGGTGGATATGCCGTTGGTACCTCCCATATATAAGTGTTCTTATCAAACTATTAAAAGCCTCATTACACTGGTTAAGAGAAGTTTATGTATGTTGTGTTGTGTTGTCGAACATGATCCAAATAACAAAGCCGATAAAAATTGATAAGGGCATTGTGGATACGCCGCTGGTACATACTATATATAAGTGTTCTATCAAGATATCAAAAGCCTCGTTAGACTCGTCATGATAAGTTTTGTGTGATTGTCAATCAAGATTTGAATAATGATGTGGATGTAAGTTTGATAGAGACATGGTGGATACGCCGCTAGGTACTTCCTATATATAAGTGTCTCTTCGTATTTTCAAAAGCAGCGTTAAACTAATCGTGAGAAGTCTGTGTAAGTTTATAAGTCATCCATCATGATTCGAATAACGAGGTGGGTGAAAAATTGGTAGAGACGCGGTGGGTAGTGGTACTTCCTATATCTAAATGTCTTTGTCAAATTTTCAGAAGCAGGGTTAAACTAATCATGAGATCTTTAGTTAGTTTATTTTGGTTTTTGATTGGAGAATTCAAATTCTATGATTTTGTTCATTTAACTTCAAATTGTGGCATTTTATGAGAAACTTTTTTTTCGAGATCCTAAATTGTGACGCATATTGTAGTTTGGGTATCACGAGTATACTTCACGACTCAGTTGCAAACTCTCATGTGTTATAAATCATCTATGAGACATGATTTACTCTTTAGCTGCAATAAATCCTTGATACACCAATCTTGGGCTTGATGATTTAATGATCGTATCGCCTATAACTAACTATCTTGAACATAATCTTTAACGCTTCATTTCTGCATCCTTTGCATATAAGAGTGATTCCTTAATTGGGTATATAACCCTTATTAGGAACGCTACCGCCTCAATAAGCCAACACCTTTTGTTATATCATAGTTCGAGTATATTCTCAACAACGTTAGAACTCGTGTTTAACACTTGTTACCTAACATTACTACGGGATAATCTGATTCTAAGATTCGAGTTCCTAATACTCTAAACCGAACCAATATTGTTTACATCTATGGAAGACCCTACACCTCATCCAATACGAGCAGTTTCCTCCTAATTTCGGGATGAAGTCCTAAAAGTAGGGGAGACTGTAACAAATGCTAAAATCGGATCTTAGAAATCCGACACGGATTGTAAAACCGGATCCAAAACGGACAAATATAAATGAGGAAATTTTATTATAATTATTCTAATAGTAATACGTGTAAAGTTAACTGGGTTCGGATTTAAAAAATATATTGATTTTTATATTTAAGATATAAGAGTATCGTTAAACCTATTGGTTTTTATAAGGAAAATGAACCAATGAGATTAGTATTAAAAAAGAAGATAACTAATTATGTTAAATGGTTTTCATAAGGAAAATGAACTAATGAGATTAGTATTAAAAAAGAAAATAGCTAATTACGTTAAAGGTAGTAGTTAAAGCGACTTTTAAATTTAAAAGGGTTAAACCTGTCAAAATACTAAAGTTATAAGTAAAGGGTTGTTTTGTAATTAACGGAAACTATACACTGAGCAAGTCAACTAACTGGGTTAATAAACCCAGTTCACTCTGTTTTTTATATAGGTAGTTAATAAACTAGGTTAGTATGTTAGTAACTCTGTAAGGGAAATATAATAACTATGTTAGTGTTAATAGTTAAATTTTCACACCCCAACCGATGACGGAAACATCGGGGTAGTGGCACTAAGCGAACCAGATTGTCTCATGAGAAATTCCATAACACTATTTAAGAGACAATATTTAAACATAAAAATCCCATACTTTCAACATATAACACTTAAACAGGTTACAAAATACAAGCAATCCCATAAAACAAAACAAGTTCGATATCCCTAGATTTCTATTACAATGCGTTTCTAAAGATAATTCTAATCCAGTTGTGATAGTAGACAAATCCTCAACCTGCCACATATGTTAAAATAAAACGTCAATACAATTAAGTAAAGGTGAGCATACAGGTTTTGCATACATAATAGATATAAAAGCGTTTAGCATACACCACATGACATACATAATAGATGTGAAGATGTAACTACTTAGATTTAAGCAAACCAAAAAACCCGATTGATCGAGGCATGCGAACAAGTATCCACATCCTAAAAGAGAAAATAAATGAGAAATGTAAAATGCGAGCCTTAACAACCCCGGGCCTCCGGGTGGCGGGTCAACCTCTAGTATACTATCATGTTAAGGGTGGCATACAAGCAATCAAGCAATACATACAATTCAGCAGATTTGACGTATAATCATGTAACAACGGGTTGCGAATAAGCATTTGAGATTCATGTGATGTGATTTGATATAGGAACATAGTGACACCCAATAGTGCGTTTAAGTTTAAAAGGGGTTCAAGTATACTCACTGTGGGTGCGTTTTAGGAGAGATTCGGGATATGAGACGAGTTGAGGAGAGCGCTGGATCAGCCTGTAAGCGAACAGAAGTACATCAGTCTTCCGATATGCTAAAATGGTTAACGGGTGAGAGTACAGTAGACAAGTTCAGGCGAACTTGTACTGTTATTCTTGGGAGAGTACAAGTTCGGGCGAACTTGCTGGTTTCCTAGGAAACGGGACAAGTTCGGGCGAACTTGCCTCATATGCTTGAGGTTTATACAAGTTCGGGCAAACTTGTCTGGTTTCTTTGGAAAGCATACAAGTTCGACCGAACTTGGTTGAAATTATGGAAAAATGTTATCGTTGATCAAGTTCGGGCGAACTTGTCACCAATCTGGTGAGAAGTTCGAGCGAACTTGATGTTTTTCGAGCGAACTTGACTGTTTTGGCATCCAAA
Source organism: Scalesia atractyloides (assembly GCA_947069175.1). Classification (NCBI taxonomy): domain Eukaryota; kingdom Viridiplantae; phylum Streptophyta; class Magnoliopsida; order Asterales; family Asteraceae; genus Scalesia; species Scalesia atractyloides. The sequence goes on from CAMTDV010000009.1 coordinate 38,342,038, forward strand.
TCGTGCGTTTTCACATCGTTTGCTGAGGAAATTGAGTGTCCATCCCTCCAACTTTAAGCCACTGAGTAAAACTTAGGTTGGAGAGGTCTTTTCGAGCGAGTTTAGTCATTTTCCAGAAAGTTGGACTAATCCGGGCGAACTTGAAGGTTCGTACGGGTTATCCAGCTTGTGTAAAGTGACGATTTCGTCCTTGTGCTTCCAGATCTGAGATCTTGCTTGACAACGCCTCGTCCCACTCAAAAGTGAACGAAACATACGTCATTAGTCTGAATATTGTGTAAAAATCGATGATTTAAAGGTTTTACTCAGATCCAAACATAGATCTAAGTGAAAAATAGAAGTTTTGTATAAAAAGATGAAGATTTTCGTAAACATAAGAGTTTGATGAAAACGAAGGCAAAGCCTTGTGCAAAATCGTTGTAAAATGTTGTTGTAGTTGAAAATAGGTTGAATCTTACTTAGAAAACATAGGGTTTCGGTTTTGGGGAGCTCCGTGCAAACTTGCAGCAAGTTTAAATGAGAAGAGGAACTGGGTATTTATAGGTGGAGGTGAGAATGAGCTGAATAGATCAAGTTCGGGCGAACTTGTTATAAGTTGGAGGGGATTAGGATTCTATGCTAGATTAGATGAACGCTATGCCTAAAGGTATTTCATTCTTGCTTTTGTACTTCTTTCGAGATTGACTGAGTCTTCCGTGTACTTCGAGCGAACTTGTTAGTTTTTTTTGGTTTTGAGACAAGTCCGGGCGGACTTGTAGTATCTGAAGTTTTATGAGGCTTAGACAAGTTCGGGCGAACTTGTGTTATACAAGTTCGACCAAACTTGACCTAGTGGCCAAGTTTTGTTCGTTGATTTCGCGTTAAGAGTTCGTTTGGCGATTCGGTTTGTATTAGATACGTATATTAAGCGTTGTAATTGATGTAATAGTGCGATTTAGCGATTTGTGCGTGTGAGAGCGTTGCGATAGCGATTGTAATCATAACATAAACAAACAAAATACACATAAAGCATAATTCCACATAATTAACTGCGACTTGTGATACGATGAGATAAGCGATGCGATGGCACAAGTGTTTATTAACAATAACACTCTCGGCTCGTATATTAGCATAACTACTTGTGATTGCGATTGAATTAGCGATGCGTTTAATAAGCGATTAGATGCGATATAACTGTAAATCAACATAATTAATTAACATAACTTTCTCATAAGTGAATCTCGGAATACAAATGATGAAAAGAAACAGAATAACAACGAAAATTTAGAGTTGTTACAGTCTCCCCTACTTTAGGAAATTTCGTCCTGAAATTTAAGTAGTGGTCGTAACAAAGAGTTACGGATATTTAGCCTTCATGTCACTTTCCAATTCCCAAGTGAAGTCAGCACCGCGTTTGCCTTCCCATCGGACCTTCACGATAGGGATGCGAGAGCACCGTAATTTCTTGGTTTCTCGGTCCATGATTTTGATGGACTTTTCCACAAAATGGAGAGTCTCGTTGATTTGCAAATCTCCGAGAGGTACATGGAGATTCTCTTCGGCTAGGCATTTCTTGAGGTTTGACACGTGGAAAGTCGGATGTACGTTGTTAAGTTCTGCCGGTAGTTCGAGTCGATAGGCCACTTTGTCGATTCTTTCCAAAATTTTAAAGGGACCAATGTATCTTGGCGCTAGCTTTCCTTTCTTTCTGAAGCAGATCACTCCCTTCCAATGTGCAACCTTTAGGAGAACGTGATCTCCCACTTCGAACTACAGGGGCTTGCGGCGTTTATCGGCATAACTCATTTGACGACTCCGAGCTTTCAAGAGATTGTCTATGATCTGGAGGATTTTTTCTGTCGTTTCTTGAATTATCTTAGGACCGGTGATTTGCGCTTCTCCGATCTCGTGCCATGCAATAGGTGATCGACATTTTCTTCCATACAGTGCCTCAAAAGGAGCCATTTGAATGCTGGTATGATAATTATTGTTGTACGAGAATTCAATTAAAGGTAAATGCGTATCCCAATTACCACTGGAATATATGATGCACGCACGAAACATGTCTTCGAGGGGGCGGATCGTGCGCTCAGTCTGACTGTCGGTTTGAGGATGAAAAGCAGTACTGAGATTGAGCGTAGTACCGAGAGCGGATTGAAAAGTCTCCCAGAGACGTGAGGTAAAACGACCATCGCGTTCAGAGATGATGTCACGAGGCGTCCCGTGTCGACATATGACTTCGTCGGTATAGATTCGTGCTAATCGTTCTACCTTGAAGTCTTCTCGTATAGCAATAAAGTGCGCAGATTTAGTAAGACGATCAACGATAACCCAAATACTATCGTGACCAAAGAAGGCGCGAGGGAGTTTCGTAATAAAGTCCATAGCTATGCTCTCCCACTTCCACATCGGGATTTCGGGTTGTTCGAGCAAGCCAGAGGGCCTTTGATATTCGGCTTTAACCTTATAACAAGTTAAGCACTTTGAGACGTATACGGCGATATCCTTTTTCATGCCCGACCACCAATACTTAGGATGAAGGTCCTGGTACATCTTGTCAGCTCGTGGATGAATGGAGTATCGAGATTTATGAGCTTCGGTCATGAAGACATCACGACTAGGAATCCAAATACGATTGAGATAGTAGTAAATACCATTTGGCTTAACAACAAGCTGAGTTTCGGTACCACATTTCATTTCTTCTTGCAGAGTATTCTCGTTAAAACACGCAAACTGGGCGGAGCGAATAAGAATTTCAAGATTATTCAAAGCTTGAGGGTCACGAATACTATACACATAGCTTCGTCAACTAAGAGCATCGACGACGACGTTTGCTTTGCCGGGATGATAGCGTATCTCGCAATCATAATCATTGAGAAGTTCAACCCATCTGCGTTGGCGCATATTCAGTTCCTTTTGATTAAAGATATGTTGTAAGCTCTTATGGTCGGTGAAGACCGTACACTTTGTACCGTAAAGGTAGTGTCGCCATATCTTTAATGCAAAACCAACTGTACCGAGTTCTAGATCGTGGGTTGTGTAGTTTTTCTCGTGGATCTTGAGTTGTCGAGATGCATACGCGATAACCTTGTCTTGTTGCATGAGAACACAACCAAGACCAAGATCAGAGCCATCGCAATAAACAACGAAGTCGTCGTTTCCGTTAGGCAGGGCAAGTACAGGAGCGTTGCATAGCATACGCTTGAGGGTTTGAAAGGCTTCCTCTTGTTTGGAATCCCAAACAAAAGGCTTGTCTTTATGAGTTAAAGCGGTAAGCGGAACGACGATTTTTGAAAAGTCGGCGACGAATCGACGGTAGTAACCCGCCAATCCAAGAAAGGAATGGATTTCAGATGCATTCTTCGGCGTAATCCAACTCTTGACAGCTTCAATCTTTGCAGGGTCGCCGTGAATTCCTTAACTGTTAACGATGTGGCCGAGAAATTGGACTTCTTCGAGCCAGAATTCACATTTGGAGAACTTAGCATAAAGGCGATTACCTTGGAGACAATCGAGGACTAAACAGAGATGGCGCGCGTGTTCGTCTCTCGACTTCGAGTAGATGAGGATGTCATCGATAAACACAATGACGAAACGATCCAAGAAGACTTTACACCCACGGTTCATCAAATCCATGAAGACTGCGGTGCATTAGTAAGACCAAAGGGCATGACCACGAATTCAAAATGTCCATAACGAGTACGAAAGGCGGTTTTCAGAATATCTTCTTCCAATACGCGTAATTAATGATAACCGAAACGTAGATTGATCTTAGAAAAACAAGTGGCACCTTGAAGCTGATCAATAAGTCGTTGATTAGGGAAGAGGGTAGCGGTTCTTTATCGTGAGTTTGTTAAGTTCACGATAATCAATGCACATTCGAAACGTCCCATCTTTCTTTTTCACAAAAAGAACGGGTGCGCCCATGGTGAAGTGCTCGGGCGTATGAAACCTTTATCAAGAAGCTCTTGAAGTTGGCTAGATAGCTCGCGCATTTCTGATGGTGCGAGACGATAGGGGGCTTTAGCGACGGGAGTAGCACTCGGAATTAAATCAATACGGAATTCAACATCACGAGTAGGGGGTAAACCAGGTAAATCGTCGGGAAAAACTTTAGGAAATTCACGAACAATGGGGACGTCTTTAAAGGTTTCTTTTCCTTCTCCGGATTCACGATGTGGGCTAGGAAAACAACACATTGCTTTCGCAAACATTTGTGTGCTCGAGTACATGACAAAAGCATCAACTTCTTTGAGGGAGTTTCATCGTAAACATGGAGTTGATCACCATTTGAGAGAGGAAAGCGAATCATTTTCTCGAAGCAAACAACTTCAGCATGATTTTTGCGAAGAAAATCCATACCTACTATGATATCAAAGCTACCTAACTGCATAGGTATGAGATTGATCGGGAAGATGTGGTTGTTGAGATCGAGAGTACAACCACTATTGGTGTATATGTCTGTTGCCTTCGTCATTACACGAGAACGAGTCTAGAATAAACGGGAGTTTCTGAAGACCGAACAAGACAAAGTAGATATCCAAGAGGGAGTCTATTGGTGCATATTGTCTATAGAATAGTCTTGTATCGAGTCTGTATAGTATAGATGAAACGAGGCGTATTTAAGAGTGTTTTAGGACAAGTTCGCTTGAGATGGTAATGGGGAAGTCAAGTTCGGCCGAACTTGATTAAGTCAAGTTCGCCCGAACTTCAACACCAAACCAGCGAACTTATGATCCTATAAATAGGTGCCTTGTGATTTCATTTGTAACGTAGAGATATTTTGGCACAGAGACGGCGAAGCTCTGTCGGATCCGGATCTCGAATGTATTGAACTTAAGATCAATGAAAACAACTATTAAACGAGTAATTCTTGTTATTTGGTTAACTTGTCATTAGTTTCTGCCTAATCGGACAATAGATAATAAATTTAGGTTCACGTGCTAATCATGGACGTTCCTACAAGTGGTATCAGAGCCTGGATACCTGAATTTGTTGAAATCAAGACAAGAATCTCTCTATTTCATCTCCATTCTTCTATATTTCTTAACTTCTGAACAAAAATGAAGAATTCACGGTCAAATTTTGTCCAATTTTGAATATGTCATGTTAAATACATTCGTGGTAAACCCCTGAGAGTTTGGATATCAAATTCACATGAATTGCATCAAAAAGTTGCTAAAACTCTGTTTTTCGTTGTCATCTTTCATTGATAAACTTGAAGGTCATAAAATGTAATTGATGAAGATTGCAAAATCCAAAAAACCTAATGTTGTTCAGGATGTCGGAGTTTATTACAAAGGTGGTGTTCCAGATACACGGATTCAAAGTCCAAAAATCCAAACGGCATTTAGTGCAAACATGAATACATCAGATCAATCGTCACAAAATCAGTATTCTTCAAACACTGGTTATCATATGTTGGTTCAAATTCTTCTTCTCAAAGTCAATCTCATCAGACAAGCCAATCTACTTCTAATTCAAATGTTTTCCAATGCAACATAGCAGTTGATTTAAAGAATGTGTTTCTTGAAAAAGTTGTGAAACAGCACATAGCACTTCTTGCTATAGTTCTGGAATCGTATGAAAGTCTTGTTGCTGGAAAGATCGAAATCCTGAAATGACAGCTGAGGATTACGATCAGGTAGATGAGGAAGAGTTGGAACTGATGGACATCAAATGGTCCTTAGCATCAATTATCTGGAGAGTTTCAAAATTTGTAGCACTCACTGGAAGGGATATTGGTAATTCAAACAATAAACTTTGTTTCGACAAAATGAAAGTTACTTGTTACAGATATCGACAAAAAGGGCACTTCAAACATGAATGCCATAACCAAGAAGCTAGTGGAAACCAAAACCCTTTTGGAACCGGTAACGAATATTACAAGAAAGCGCTGCAATACAAATCATATCTGAATAGAACATAAGTTGAAGTTAAAGATAAACCTGCAACGAAAGCCGAACAAGATCTTGTTGCCAATCATGAAGACGATGGTTTCGATTGGAACAAATACATCAGAAAGAAGACTGTGTTGCTATGATGGCAGAGGTTGTGAATGAAGCTGAGATAGCATTTATGGATGCTGCTATCAAAAAATGCTATTCAAGAAGGATTGATGCATAGAGCTGAGGAAGAATTGTCCTCGAGAATGCAGTTCGGGAAAGATACATACAAAAAACAGTGGAAGAAGGAATAGCTTACCTTGAGATGCAAAAGTAAGAAGAATTGAGAGCAGAAGCCGTAAAGGTAAAAGCCGAGGTAAGCATGTCTAATAAGGAAATTGTGAAAGTTGTGGAGGTGGAAATACCTTGCACAAGGTGCGCAAGTCCTTGTGAACCCTGTCTGGATAAAGTCAAAGTCATAAGAGAATTGACCAAACATAACAAAAACTTTCGTTATAATTACAGAACCATAAAAGAAGCTTATGACAAAATATCAGGCAAATATAAACATGTTGAAAGAGCTAACAGTGAACTCAACGCTAATGTCACCATGTTAAATGCCACAGTTTTTGAAAAACAAAAGGCAATTAACATGTACATTAATACAATTGCTGAAACAAAGCGTGAGTTTCATGAAATGAAAATAGAAACAGAAAGAGTCAGACAATTGTTAAAATATTACACCACAAACGCATATATGATTGATCACATTCTTCCTACATCAAGTCGGAGGAAAATGTTGATAGTTCAAAGCGTAAAGTATACGGAAGTGTTCCTCCACCATTTCTTGCAAGTTACTGCTGCAAAAAAGATGATGATATTGAAAAGGCATTTAATCTTTTACTTCTTTCAGAAAAAGAAAGTTAAATTGCCTGAGAACATTGATGTAGACTTTACAAAATCAAATGATGACAATGAATCGGTGGTAAAAGATGTGGTAAAAAATGTCTTGGGAAATGATTCTGATGACGGCAGCTTTAAAAACGCCAACTCGAGTTCAAACAGTTCTGGTTCACAATCTGAAAGTGACGATACATCATCAGAAAATGATCTAAGTGATGATCCTAACGTTGTCATGTACAAGGTTAAGGAATCTGATAGATTATATTCCAATGATAGCTTTCCGATTCAGAATGTGAAAGAAGATCAAATCGATAAACTGTTTAAACTTGGAAGTTTCATCAGATGATCTCGAGAAAAAATGAAAAGAAGTTTTATTCTAAACTGAAACGGAATTTTAACAATTACTATAGAAACGTGGTGATTTTCCTGAGAACAAGAGAGCAGGTTTAGGTTTGGAAGAAGCTGAAAATGAACCGAAGAAGAATCAGAAGTCAACGTTCCAGGAATACAAAGATAAGAACATAAAGTTGTGTACGGGACGAGCACGGTTCAGGAGAAAAGCTTGATCGGTAAGAAATCGAATGGTGAATTCAAGAAAGAAAAAGAACTTTGGGACAAGGCTACGACCAAGTCCACAAGTGGAGTAAAACTCACTAGTGGAAATGTTCATGATACTCGAACTTGCTTCAAATGTAATGAAGTTGGTCACATTGCTCGCAAGTGTCCGAAGTCTAAGCCTGTGTATCCCCGAGAAAAGAAGTTTCAAAAGAGGTAAAACAAAAGCAATCTGATAATGGTCAAATCAGAATTTTAAAAATAAATGTTGACATCAAAGAAATGAAACGAAATGTTGAATCCAATCTTGTAATAAAACCTAAAAATGAATCAAAATTTGAAATTCAGTTTTTCAAAAGGGTGAGACTTCAAAGTCAAACAATGATTCTAGGTTTTATATCAAGAAAGCTAAAGTTAATTCTAAAGCTTGGATTGCTAAAAAATCACCTGAAAAAGTGAGGTTGTTTGTGATAAAACGGAAAATGTCAAATCAATCAAGAAAGATAAAAGTAAAGTTGATTGTGAGTTTGAAGGTTGTGATGTTGAATATGCTTATCAAAGAGCATACGAAAGTGATTATGAGGTGGTGTATGAGGAGTTATATCCAAAACCCAAGACCAAGAAGGCTTGGTTGAACTTTTTAACTAAATCCTTTCATGTGCAGGAGTTCCAAGATCTACTTGATCAAAAGTTGATTCTGGATACGGAGCTCCATATCAGTTTAACTTATCCAGAAATGTCATATCTTTGTCATTTAGAAGGGGAGTAGTTAAGAAGAAAAATTTTGAAAAAGAATGAATTGTCAAAAATCCACACCTTTGAACAAAAAAACTGATTTCAAAGTTCTTATAAGTTCAAACTACTTTTACAAGTGGTAAATGAGTTTAATGATTGTTTGTTAAACAATTGTAGTTACTGGATTGAGAAAAAGGATCGGACGACGAGGTCACAGGATCCACATTGGTTGGTTATATTTTTGAAATAGAATTTGTTAAAAAAAACCTAAAATTCAAAAATATGTTTTTGAATTTAGGGGGAGTAATAAAATTTTAAAATTTGTTGAAAAATCAAAAACATATGAAAAAGTTGAAAATTCAAAAACCTGAAAAAGACAAAAAGAATTTGTTGTCAAAAAGGAAATGATAGTACATCAGTGGACTATCACAGTACGCTAAAGAATTGTAAAGTTTAAAAGTGATAAACAAGTCTTACTATGGATGTGTCGATAGGATTTACATGTTCAGTAGATTGTTTCCGGGATATAAACTAAATTTACAACTGCTTAATCTCGTGGATTAACACATCTTGGATATATGGACTTAGTACTCCGAAATTTCGTTTGAGAGATTGCCTGTTCTAAGATACGAGGTCTTTATAGATGATTGATATCTGGGGTATTATACAAGTTCTTCTGATTTTGTGGAAGCAATAGCCTAGAACTTCTATAATGCTTTTGCTAAAAACCCTAAATTAGCATGCAAAATTTGAAAAGTATCGAAAGATCTAATCATTTGCAATGCTTAAAAGATTCATTAAGTGGAACACACCTAAAAGACGAGCCTTCATCTCTTTGTCTGTACGGTAGTACTAGCCTGAGCTCTCAAGGTCTCGCCTAACCTAAATACGGATATCAATTACGCTATACTCACCTGTAAGATGAAATCTAGGGAATCTAGATTCGAGAGTATATTCAAGAGGTGGGAATCATAGTTAAGTCAAGTTTCATAATTCTTACCTAACATATCTTGGAACAATTGAGAAACGTGATGAAGTTTAAGAGGACAAACATATCGACAATCTAGGTAAATGAGTTTAAAACTTAAAGTCATCAAAAAGGTCAACGGTACTGGTGATATGTCTCAAACAAACTGATATGATCCTTAGACACAAATTCACAAAAATATGTCTGTGAATATGTTTGTACATAGTTTACTTTACTTGTTAAAAGTTCTGTAAATACTTTTCTTACTTTTTAAATCCAAAAAGATTTTCAACGAACCAAGGTTGGAGAACGGATCATCGAAGTCTGGTAAGAAAAAGTTCATTAATTTGAATCTTTAAAATTGAAGATTATATCAATTGTTCACAATAGGTTTAGCCAAGGTCATTAATTGGACTTGGTAAACAAAATTAGTTAATCAAGGTCATTAACTTGGACTTGATCAACTAAGTGGATTTCATTTCAATAATTGAAAAATTAAATGAATTGAAAAAGGTTTTGAATGTTAAATTTTTTCAAGGTCATTAATTTGAACTTGAAATAACTGAAAAATGAAGATTAAAATTTGAAGTACAAGTATTGTACAGGTAGTATGTAATATAGGTGGTACAAAATTTCAAAGTTAGAATCTGAAATGTTTATTTGAATTCCCAAGTACTTTGAAACAGGAAGTAAAGTTTTAGGGGGAGCAGGATGAAACTGGTTTGAAGATAAAGCTCAAAGCTAGGGGTCACAGCAAGGGGGAGCTTGGAGATTTAAAGTTTTATCAAGATAAATTGAAGAAAAAGAGAGAGTGTGAAGATCATAAAGTTTAATACTTATTCAAGGATAAAGATAAAGACTCAGGAACTTATTTGAAGTCTGATGATTATGAGGCGTTCAAAGAAGACTATGTCACTTGAAAACTGACGAGGATGATTATTGTCAAAGATGTCTATGAAAGAAGATGACTGCGGCAACATCCAAGGGGGAGTCTGTTGGTTCATATGTCTGTTGCCTTTGTCATTACACGAGAACGAGTCTAGAATAAACGAGAGTTTCTGAAGACCGAACAAGACAAAGTAGATATCCAGGAGGGAGTCTGTTGGTGCATATTGTCTATAGAATAGTCTTGTATCGAGTCTGTATAGTATAGATGAAACGAGGTGTATTTAAGAGTGTTTTGGACAAGTTTGCTTGAGAGGGTAATAGGGAAGTCAAGTTTGGTCGAACTTGATTAAGTCAAGTTCGCCCGAACTTCAACACCAAACCAGCGAACTTATGATCCTATAAATAGGTGCCTTGTGATTTCATTTGTAACGTAGAGATATTTTGGCACAGAGACGGCGAAGCTCTACCGGATCCGGATCTCAAATGTATTGAACTTAAGATCAATGAAAACAACTATTAAACGAGTAATTCTTGTTATTTGGTTAACTTGTCATTAGTTTCCGCCTAATCGGACAATAGATAACAAATTTAGGTTCCCGTGCTAATCGTGGACGTTCCTACAACCACGTAAGACAGAGTTAATGTAATGGTTCTTCCGGTGGCGACTTCAACATCGAAAGTCTTTGGGAGTTTAGCGCGTTTACATTTTAAAACCTTTTCGAATTCTAACGATACAAAACAATTATTGGCACCAGTATCAAATAAAAATGAAGCATAAATACAATTAACAAGGATGTACCATTGACAACATTGTTGCCATTCTGAGCCTGGCGATGATTGAGATTGAAGGCTCGTACACGCGCAGCCTGTGGTTGTTGCTGCTAAGGCTATGGTGGCTATGGCTGGTGCTGCTGTTCCTCTTCACAGGTTTGTTTGGGCAGACTTACTGAAATGATTCGGGCCCTTGCACGTGCCCTTGGCGCTTGCTGCTGATTGCCTGAGGAGGAGCTGGTAAGGCTGATGCTGCTGGAGCTTGAGAAGCTGACTGATGAGAACCACTACGGCAGCTGACAGTAAAGTGGCCGTAGATGTTGCAGTTGGTACAGAAACGACAATTGCCTCCAACTGCGTGATGGTAAGTACACTTTGAGCAAGAGGGTGAGGACCAGTATACGCACACTTTGTTGGAGGTGCATTTGGTGCGGCTGATTGAAGTGGCTAGGTTTTTGCGAAACAGTAAGTGCATAGTTCTTGCTTGGGTTTTCCCTTTTGGACCTCGGGGCTAGCTTGACTCTCGAGACTGATCGGTAGGAGCTGCTGATTCGGTGATGGCCTGGTTTATGACTTTGTTGTTCTTAAAATAACCAGCCTGAACCCTTTTATCATTGATCTCAGCGGCTAGCTGATAAGTTTCCTCAATGGTGACAGGGCGTGCTCCTTGCACAAAGTCAGCAACGCAATCAGGTAGAGCTCGCAGGTATTTCTTGATTGCTTTCTCGGTCGTGTCCACTTGACCGGGACAGATAATGCTCAACTGCTTGAAACGAGCTGTAAGACCAGCGTTGTCGGGACCGTCTTGTTTGATATCCCAGAATTCATTCTCCAGCTTTTGATTTCATGTGGAGGATAGAACTCTTTCACCATGATTTCCTTGAGTTCCTCCTAGGAGAGTCCGTAGGCTTCGTCATTCCCGCGCCTGTTGCGCTCGGCCGTCTGCCAATCGAGAGCCCTTGATTGGAATACGCCGGTAGCGTTGATAGTGCGCACAACCTCGGGACATCCACTCTGACGGAAGGTAACTTCGATGGAGTCGAACCAGTGGAACATAGCACTCGGTCCCTTCAGTACTAGAGAAAGTGAGTGGTCCACATGCTTTAAACTGCTTAAAGCTGAAGGAAGTCTTGCGTGCATCATTATTAGAATCAACAGATGAGTTGCTGCTGACGGCGTGGATCTCGCTGACGATTTGAGGAATGACTTTGGCCATTTGCTTGTCTACCAACGAAGTGATGCGCTTATCAGCGTTGTTGCGCTGGATGTTCCTCCGCGTGTGAGATCCCATAGAAGACATCTACACGAAGATTTAGATTAGATAAGATTCGATTATAATAGGTTTATGTTTAAAGATATTTATTATTATTACTTCATACAAGGCACAAAGTCACATAAGCACGTATCCACGTAAGCATATAAGCACATAAACACGTAAGCACATAAGCACGTAAGCACATAATCACATAAGACGTAAGCACATATTTTGCACGTATTCACCTCTTAATATGCATAGCGCGTATGAGATGCGAGATATAAGCGATATATATAAGCGAGATAAACGAGTAATACCGCGTATGCGCCGCGTATGGTCTCATGAGCGTATGCGGGTTGAGCGATTAGTTTGGTTGGTGAGTTAATTAGCGTTTTAGATTACGAGAGCTGTGCGAGTAGTGCATATATCAATGGAGCGTAAATGCGATAAATCGAGGAATCGATATACGAGAAATCAATAAAGTGAGAAATCAAATAAGCGAAAATTCCCAAAATTTAAACACATAAATAGTAATAAACTTGATGATGCGTAAAATCGACGATAATAGGCTTAAATCAATCTTGGAGCGTCCTGGGTTTTGAGACAGCGACTACCCAAAGTGATTCGAAAATTCTCTGAGTTTGGACACACGATTTGGCCTAATAGACAAATGCTCTCGCCGTACAACGGTTAACGGCATTTGTCCTTCCAGTTACGTTGTGTTCCGAGTCATCGAAATAATCGAGACTTTGGTCAGATTGAAAATCGAGGATCAGAAGTTAGTTTTTAAGATGCGGGTTTCACCCCTAACTTAACAACTTCATTCCTAGTTGTGGTTACACTCACCGATCGAGTCGGGAGTTCCACTAGATAGAAATGGAGATTTCCGTCGAGGTTTGGATATCACTCCTAACTCAACGTAAGTATCTCGTGCGATAGAGAATGCGCGGAGTGAATGATCTGGTCGAGAGTTCTCGGTTTTCACACCTAATCTCGACTTGATCACTCGTCCCACTCAAAAGTGAACGAAATATACGTCATTAGTTGGAATATTGTGTAAAAAATCGATGATTTAAAGGTTTTACTCAGATCTAAACATAGATCTGAGTGAAAAAACAGAAGTTTTGTATAAAAAGATGAAGATTTTCGTAAACATAAGAATTTTGATGAAAACGAAGGCAAAGCCTTGTGCAAAATCGTTGCAAAACGTTGTTGAACGTTGTTGTAGTTTGAAAACGGGTTGAATCTTACTTAGAAAACAAAGGGTTTCGGTTTTTGGGAGCTTCGAGCGAACTTGCAGCAAGTTCAAATGAGAAGAGGAACTGGGTATTTATAGGTGGAGGTGAGAATGAGCTGAATAGATCAAGTTCAGACAAACTTGTTACAAGTTCGAGCGAACTTGTTAGTTTTCTTGGTTTTGAGACAAGGCTGGGTGGACTTGTAGTTTCTGAAGTTTTATGAGGCTTAGACAAGTTCGGGTGAACTTATACAAGTTCGGCCGAACTTGACCTAGTGGCCAAGTTTTGTTCATTGATTTCGCGTTAAGAGTTCGTTTGGCGATTCGGTTCGTATTAGATAGGTATATTAAGCGTTATAATTGATGTAATAGTGCGATTTAGCGATTTGTGCGTGTGAGAGCGTTGCGATAGCGATTGTAATCATAAGATAAACAAACAAAATACACATAAAACATAATTCCACATAATTAACTGCGACTTGCGATGCGATGATAAGCGATGCGATGGCACAAGTGTTTATTAACAATAACACACTCGCCTCGTATAGTAGCATAACTACTTGTGATTGCGATGGAATTAGCGATGCGTTTAATAAGCGATTAGATGCGATATAACTGTAAATCAACATAATTAATTAACATAACTATCTCATAAGCAAATCTCGTAATATAAATGATGAAAAAACATAATAACAACGAAAATTTAGAGTTGTTACATAAATAAAGTTAGCTTTTTGAATAAAAGACAAAGGACCTATTTTGTAAACGTTGAAGTAGGTTAAGATAATTAAAAAGAAAACCAGTTTGGGCCGGGATTTGAACCCAGGACACCGACATACAACAAACAGCGCCTACCCAACCGAGCTACAAGTTCCTTAGTGTAGAAACCCGACACATAATCTATTTAACCTTACCCAAAATGGTTAAAAGGAAAAAATTATATATAAAAAAACCACAGGATGGAGTCGGATTTCAAACCCAAGCCTCCACCGGGTGAAACTTTACAGCACAACTACATACCACTACACAACCAAAGGATTCTGTGATCACATCCATTGTGTTTAACACTTGAACTAACCCGTAAGCTAAGCTGAGAAGCTTCATCTTTCCCATTGCGGTTCAAATGCAGCCGCGACTAACACCCTTAAAACTCGAACCGGACATTGTTTGACCTTCTCTTTTCGATCCATATGATTCGTATTAATTGGGGGAAATGTTACAATCAACCAAAATGTTTGATTGCTGTTTTTAACTTATGTATTGATCATGAACTTAATTCACCATTAAAGCTCTTGAATATCAAGTATGGTTTTAACCTTTTCATAAATTAGATCAAGATCCGTAACCAATCAAAAGCTCTGCCCAGTCCTAATAAAACCCCACTGGAATTACATCATTCCATCACCTAAGCATCACGAATTTGATTCGTGAAGATTCTAGGACTTGTAACTTCAAGCTCCATGTATCCTTCAGTTCTCAACCTTTTCAGGTAATTCCAAAGCCCATTGTGCTTGGTTTTTCATCGTCTACAAAAGCCCTATGTCAATTTTAGTGATAGAAGGATTGTTTGTTCGAATTTAATCATAGTTGAAGTTAGGGTTTTCATACATAGAATTTGAGGCTTTTAGATGTAGACTTGTGTTTTGATGAAATTGATGGTAGAATACTGTTATATATTGTGTTAGTATATTTTGTGGAATATTTTGTGATTTTTAGATATCAATTGGATTTTTGGTGATTTATTTGTGTTTTAATCACTAGATAAATCAATTAAAATACAAGACATTCATAAATAAATTCAATGAATATATTTGTTGATTATTTCAGATTGTATAAATACTAGGGGTTTTTTGTAGATTTTTTACTTTACTTTTGGGAACTCATGAACTTTACTTGGATTTATACATATTTTAATTATTTAAAAATAAAAGTTTATCACAAATTGATTCTATAAATAATTTTACCGATTTGTAGAGGTTATCTAATTGTATTGGGACTTTAATAAAACATTTCTATAATTTTAGATAACTGGGTTTTTAACAATCATCTTGTTGCGACGAACTTCTATTTTTATTTAGTTTGTGTGTGCACGTGTTTTGAAATTACTTATGAGCATATTGTGCACGGAACCATTGACAAGAATAAAAGGAAAATATAGAAAAACACTAAAAGATAACCGAAAGAAAATCCACCAAAAAATTTGTATGGTAATGATGTTTTCGTATGAAACCCGTGGTCAGAGATGAGCAAATGGTACTGGGTACCGGTACTGAATTTCCCGAACCTAAAGATCTTAAGTGCCGGTTTTTACCTTCATGTACTGATAACGAATCGGACCGTAACGTTATATTCGATACGAGTACCGGTTGACACCAAGCTTATCCGGTATATAAAATACGAAAAGTATTAGAAAAATCTAAATATTAAAATACAAAAAGTATTGAAAAAACTATATATATTAGGGATATTGGCCTTTAATAATCTCTACTAGATGTCATTGACCATTGGCAGTTCCACCTTTTTTTTATTCCCCCTGACAGTTCACCTTTCAACTATTTTTCCTCAACCGGTCCTCAGTTAAAAAAACTTAACTCCGTTTAGTTTTTTTCCTGAATTACAAACTAACGTTTTAGGGATTTCGATCAAACTTACCTTAAAATTGAGCTAAAAAAACTTTTTTAGCATTTAGTTGTGGGTTTGGCTTTATGGTTTAGTTTTTAGCATTTAGCTTGGGAGGGGTGTGTGGGTGGGGGGTTTAGGTTTTTGGGTGGTGGTGGGGTGGGTTTATTTTGTTGTGTTCACATTGTTCTCATGGTTCTCACAAAAAGTGTGGTTAAGAGTGGTTCTCAAATAAACCGTTCATTTGAAAACATAGACACCTGATTTTACCTATCATTTTCCATAATTTTATTAATGCAAGCTTTAGTTTGAGGAACATTTTCTCAATTTTTCAATTGTTTTCTTAGACTCTACTAACACTACGACTAGATTTCCCATCCCCATACTTCAAAATTTTGCATTATCCCCAATGTAGGAATGGAAACACGACTGAAAAGGAAAAAATAAAGAAAAAAAATACAAGATACAATGGAAAAGACTTACATGGTAATATTGCAAAGTTGTCATGTGCCAATCAATTACAAAACTGTCCTCCAATCCGAACGTGCTCAGCAAACAATTCCCACACTCTCACACACGAATGAAAGCGGCTAAGCATTCTAATCAACATCACAAATAACACAAAAATATATATATATATATATATATATATATATATATATATTTATTTATCAGCAAATCACTAACCATCCAACCCGTTACCCAAAACATGTCAACAGTACATAAAGTTAGTAGAGACTGATATCATCAAAAACATCATAAAAAGAAAAATAAAAATCAAAAGATACCGTAACGACAATCCTGCTGCATGACCATCCCCACACTACTCCTAATCATCTGATCCAACAAGCTCGTCAGGCTCCTCGGCTCTGAACTAATTTGTGTCAGGATCTAAGTTTGAATTGATTGTTATTTTTGTTTCAAATAATTGAAAATGATTGAAAACAGAGACTAAGTGCAGCGGATTAATGGAAAACTTTTACAACAATCAATTGGTCGTTTGTTTTCATCACCATCTTGCTTTAAGTAATTAAACTATTGCAAGTGATTCAAAACTCCCCCTTAGCCCAATAATGATCGTTTGATAGTAAGAAATGAAGAAGATATGCGAAATTGATCTTTTTAAGAAGACAAGTAAAGCTGTTACAATGAGCGCCTATTTATACTAACTATCTATCCACTGATTGTCTTACAATGATGTCATGGTTGATAGTGACAGCTAACAAACTTAACTAACTATAAGCACTTCTAGACTAAAGCTATCAGTGCATAGCACTGTTACATTGATTTAACTAAGACTTAGACTAAACACTGCTGGCCAACCTCTGATCTTGTATTCTTTTATCAACGGTTGGGAGTTTCTTCTGTCAGAGGATAGGAGCAACATTCTTTACTGAAAGCAGTAAAAGCCTATCAGTGGATAGAAACCTCTGATAGGTGGACCAAAGCTTGGATGGTGTGTTTTGACTTTGTATCATCTGTTCCTTTCCAAAGGTTCAATCCCAACAATCTCCCCCTGGAACAGATGATGCCAAAAACACCTTGTTCTTGATCTTTATTCCTTATAAAGAACTCTCTTATTTGACCTTTGAATTGTAGCTCAAAATTAAGAGATTCTAAGTCATCAACATCCTTCTCAAGTTCTAAACTTAGTAGTTCGTGGAAGTCTTCTACTGTAAACCCATAAGCAGCTTCCATGGATATTTAGTGACTTTACCATCAGACTTGATCAGAGTTAATTCGTGGGTGTCTTTGTTGACCTTCCACTTTAGAATTTTTGGGTCTGAAGGTTTTCTTGAAGAGCTTTTATTGCTGAGGATAGAAAGGGAGCTACTCTTGTCAAATCTTCGGCCAACTTGGCACTCATATCATCTGTTGGATAGTCCATCATCTTCTTGATTCCTTCTTTAATAACACTTCCTTAAACTCTTTGTCAACCAGCTCAGATAACTCCTCTTGCCTTTTTCGTTTTACCAAAGCAAGTGTGGATTGGACAATTGTTGAGCTGGGCTTTTTAGAGAGCCGGGCTTTAAAAGCAGCATCTTCCTTGTAATAATCATGTTAAGGAGGCATTGATGGATCCTTTTTCCTTCAAGCTTCAAGCATTTTGTATGTATCCAACACTCTTATCTCCCCCATCTCATCACCTGATTCTTTGACCCATAGTGATTCTGAATTAGCTCTTCCTTTATTCTTCTGACCTTTAGGGTCTTTTCAGGTACATTCTTCTTGTATTTATTCCAGTCTGGACATGTAGGTTTGTTGTGAGGATCTTTTGATTGTGCTTCTATTCTTACATTTTCTTCTTGAAGCTCACTCACAGACCAATCCTTGAACTGTGCTCTTGTAGCAGCATATTTCTTTGTTTCCATGATGTGTGAGATGTAATTTTCTTTCAAGAGTTTATCTTCTGCTTCAGAAATTTTATTTGATAAATTCTTTGAGAATCTTTCAAGGGATTGGACTTTGCTTAATTGAAACTAGAGTTGATTCTACACTTCTCTATCACTTTTGCCTTTAGACAACTTCTTAGCAATATCCTCTGCCTGTTTTTCTTTGAGTGCCAGATACTGATCAATATTTGCAGGCTTTGGATAACCTTGAAGTGAAGGGAAGTCTCTTTTTTCTGGATCTTCTTCTTCATAGAAGGATATGATTTCTTTCTTGACTGCAGGCAAATCAAGAGGAAATTTTATAGCTGCAGGAATCACTTCTTTTGACAGAACAGATGTTTCGATTGAAGGAGTAGAGGTTAGATTTAGCATTGGTACAGATGCAAGAGGCAAAGGAGCAGGGATCGTTTCTTCATTTATGACCTTTGTAACTTTTCTCCTCTTAAAACTAATTGAAGGTGATGATGGATGACTTGGAATTCTTGGTGGTGTTGGTAGTTGTTGTGTGGAAGTAGGAAAAGTGATAATGGCAGTGGTTGTTGTAACATCTACTAGAACCTCTGCTGTGTCAACAGATGTTGGCACAACAATTGCTGTAACATCTGTTGAGGTAGATATGGGTTTTGTGTGAGAAGATCTGGTTGATTTTGTATTGGCAGAGGTTTTTGTGGTTGGATTGGTAGCATCTTTAGTTTTGAGAGGTGTGGATTCTGGTTGTCTTGCTTTTGAAGAAGATCTCCTCTTTGTTGAGGTACCAGTCTTTCCTTTTCTAACTGCTGATCAATCTTTTGCTCAACCAGCACCTTGCCTTCATCAAACACAGACTTCTTATGGGACTTCTTTGCCCTTGCCTAGATATCTTCAGTTAAATCTGGTTTCTTTGAACCATTTGGCTTAGGATATTCACTGTAGGCCTTGCCTTTGAATCATCCATCTTCAACTTTTTGTTACCCAAAGTTTTCTCCCCTTTTTTGGCTTCATCTGGAGTTACAAAAATGACAGTAGGAGGAGATGTACCAGTGGTGGTGAGCAAGTGGGCTTTGATTGCCTTGATATTGCAGCAGTTTCATTATATCTTGCATCAACCATATTCCTAAGTTCCATCATTTGATGCTTATGTTTATGTTCCAGGAAGTGTTTCTCTTGTTGAAAGATTGGAGATATTACAGATTTTAGCTCAGCAGTGGTTGGAACAGGGTTTGGCTCTGTATGGTAATCAACTGTTTCAAAAGATTTTTTATTTCATCAACAGTGCTTTCAACCTTGGTAACCCTTTCCGTCAATTCCTGATATTTTAGCTCATCACCTAACTTAATAGGATCATCTGAACCCCTACCAGATGTAGCAGCTGTATCTAAGATATCATGAACAAGTGGTTTACCACTTGTTTCAATCTTAGATGCCCCTTTGTCTTGGTTCTGGGGACTTCCCACTAGAGCAGTGGTTCCCTAGTAGCCTCAGCAGTGGTTTCCTTCAACAAGGTCTTAGCTATGTAACCACTGTCCAATTGAGAACTTGGGAGTTCAGCAATTGTAGTGGCTGCCATTGTTGAACTATCACCAAGGGTTACATGTAACCCAAGGGATGTAGCCTTTTCATTTGCTGATGGGCTAGCATGTAGAAATAAGTCAGACCCAGCCTCTAGTTGAAGTATATTCTCATTGATGGGTTGGTAAGAAGTGCTGGATAATGTCTGCTCAATTTCTATTGCATTCAGCAAGGGTAACATGATGGGTGGTAAAGATGGAATTGGTAAGAGTGGCTGTGTAGAAAGCGACATTGCCCGGGAGAAGGGCTGTGGAAGATAGAACCAAGTGATCCTAGAGCTTCATAATTAGGTTTCCCTGTGCCTACAACCTGATCCTTTTGTGAGGATGCAGGAGGAGTTTCAAATCCGGTTTGAGATCTTTCTACCATCTGCTGTGAAGAAGTAGCAGCAGTGGTTTGTGACTTTAGTGGTGTCACTGGGTTTACCTCTGGGATCTCATCTTCCAGAGGACCCTTTTTGGGTTTGGTGGTTTTCAGGATACTCTGGATGATTTCTTTTTGGAGACTTTAGGTGTGGGTTGTGTTGCCCTAATCACCTAGAGCAGTGGGCTCAATAGCCGGAGGTTGAGCTTGAACATTTTGTGCTTGTAAAATAGGCTCAGCCTCCTCTGCTTCTGTTTTGGAAACTTTATCTTGATTGGTAATTTGTGTGAACGTTTCATGGTTTAGGCTGCCAGCGTTTGTAACTGCGCCTTGTTTACTTGCGTTTGATTTGATCTGGTCTTGAAGTAAACACTCATGAATCTTGGATGTATCAAGAAAGCTTTTTGTTTGAAATATTTTTAAAATTTGTTACAAGATCATTGAACAACACCTGGGAAAAGTTAAAATCAGAACCAGTTAAAATTGCAAATCCCAATCTGCATGTTCAATGGAATCTCGTTGAAAGCATTTGTCTTTGCAGAGACACAAGTAAGTAGGGTGTGGAAAAAGAATTTCATCTCTGCTAGAAAATTAGGTTTGATGATTGCCATACCTTTCAACTGTCCGTGTAACCTCTTTCAACTAATTCATGTTGCATCTCCCTCAAAGGAAATGATACCGGATGTTGCATATCATTTAACATGAAGACTTGGGAGATAGATTGAGGGTTATTTGTAGTTGTGTGCCACCAACTTTGGGAAGTGACAGAATAAGGCTTACCATCAGCGGTTAAGTTTACTTTAGCGTTGCCCAAAATTCTCTTAAAGAATTGATGTAAACTAGGGCTTTGACTTCCAACATGTGTTTGAATTTTGATTCTTTTAGAATCCAGATCATTGGATGATAACGAGTGTTTGCGTCGGTTTCTTCGAGAATAGCAGTATAATTGTGTGGTGTTTTGATGATAAGAACAAATGGGGGTTTTTCTTGTGTTGATTTCTTCTTCGATTTGGTTTTAGGAGCCATGATTGTTGGATGATTTGTGAAAGAAAGGCTTTGAAAAATTTGGAATCGCACAAAGAAAGTGAAACCTCTGTTTGGGGATAGAACAGGGTTTTATAGGGTTTTTCAAAAAGTGCACGTGACATGGCGTCTGATGCAACATCTGTCGAATAGCATCTTTCCACGTGTAACCTCTGTTTGACAATGGAAAACAACTGTTTTGGCTAACCACTGTTAGGGTAAAAACTACCAGTGGTTGTGACCAATTTTAAACGCTATCAGAGGTTTGCATCAGTGGATATATTTTTCTAAACAACAATGTTTTTGTGCTATCAGAGTTTTGAACATACTTTAATGACTTTATTGAAAAATCAATTTTAACTATTTTTAAGGATGAATTTTCTGATTTTCTAAAACATTTTATTACTATTTACACATGGATCACACGAAAAATTGTTTTAATCCATGTTTAGCATTCCAAGCCTAGATATCAGACTGTCAAATGTGGAAGCATCAAGTGCTTTTGTCAACATATCTGCTAGTTGACCTTGGTATGGACATGTTGTAAAGAAATCAGACCTTTTTCATAGCAATCCCTCACAAAATGATGTCTGATGTCAATGTGCTTGGTGGTGGAATGTGAGACTAGATTTTTGATGATATTTTATGCTGCTTGACTATCAATTTTGAGAGGAGTCCTCGAGGCAGTCACACCAAAATCCAAGAGTTGATTTTGAAGCCACAAAATTTGAGCAGTGCAACTTGCAGCAGCTATATACTCTGCTTCAGCGGTGGATGTGGATACTGCAACTTGCTTTTTACTTTGCCAAGACACTAAACAGTCCCCTAGGAATTGGGCTCCTCCAGATGTGGACTTCCTTGTTGTTTTACATCCAGCAATATCACTATCAGAATACCCTGCAAGCTTAATGTTACCATTAGTTGGATACCAGATACCAATTGTGGGAGCACCTTTTATGTATCTGAATATCCTTTTTACAGCAATAAGATCTGATTTTCTTGGCATTGATTGTGATCTGGCACAGACACATGTGGCAAACATAATATCTGGCCATGATGCAGATAGGTACAATAAAGACCCAATCATGCTTCTATACAAAGTTTGATCAACAAGGTCATCTTTGCCATTTATAGTGAGTACTTGGATGTTGCCATGGGTATGCTGCAAGGTTTACAATCATTCATATCAAATTTCTTAAGTAGTTCTTTCACATACTTATTTTGATGAATGAAGGTGCCTTTTTGCATTTGTTTGACTTGTAAACCAAGAAAACTTGCAACTCACCCATTGCACTCATCTCAAACTCTGCTGCCATGAGTTTTCTGAACTCTTCACATATGGCAGTGCATGTGGATCCAAAAATGATGTCATCCACATAAATCTGGACAAGCACCAAATCTTTTCCTTTCCATTTTAAAAATAGGGTTTTGTCAATCCTACCTCTAGTAAAACCAATGGATAAGAGAAAAGTGGATAGAGTTTCATACCAGGATCTTGGTGCTTGTTTTAGACCATACAGTGTTTTGTTTAACCTGTACACATGATCAGGATGGAAGTGATCCTCAAATCCAGGAGGTTGACAAACATAACTGTCTTCCTTGATCTTTCCATACAGGAATGCACTTTTGATGTCCATTTGATACACCTTGATGTTGTGGTTAGCAGCAAAAGCTAAGAACAGGCGAATGGCTTCTAGCCTTGCTACTGGAGCAAAGGTTTCATCATAGTCAATCCCTTCTTCCTGTCTGTAGCCTTGAACCACGAGCCTTGCTTTGTTTTTGACAACAATGCCCCTTTCACCAGTTTTGTTCTTAAAGACCCACTTTGTACCGATGGGACTCACATCTTTTAGCAGTGGTACAAGTTCCCAAACTTGTTGTCTCTTGAATTGTAGGAGCTCTTCTTGCATGGCTTCTACCTAGCTGTTGTCATTCAGTGCCTCTTGGTACTTGACAGGCTGTGTGAATGATAGAAATCCAGCAAAAAGACAAATGTTTTGGGCTTGGCTTCTTGTGAGCACACCCTCATTGATGTTGCCAATAACTTGATCCAGTGGATGGCTTTTGAGGAATATCAATTCACCTTGATATGGGACAATGGCATTTTGAGGTGAAGCTTGCAAATATGTATCATCTGAGCTATCCTCTGCTGGTGAATTTGATGGTCCAGCCTCCGATTGGAATGTTGGTGGAGGGATTGGTGGTATGGAAGTGAAAGTGTGTTGATTTTTGCCCATTTGTAGTTGACTTTCATCAACAGATGTTTGGATTTGAGAGCTGGCAGAGGTTTGAGTATTAACCACTATTGACCTAGCCGAGCTTTCACCATTGTTACTAACATCTGCTCCTCTGCCTGTAGGATTGATTTTGAAACTTGGAAGAATACAATCATATCCTTGCTCTTCAACTGATGATTGTGGAGTACCTGCAGGGTTAGTCTTGACAGACACATCTTCAAATGTAAATTTAGATTGATCAAACAATTCAGCAGGTCCATTTGCTGGGATTTTCAAAGATGAGAGCTCATTGAACTTCACATTTAGAGTTTCCTCAACACACTTGGTCCTGGAGTTAAAAACTCTGTAGGCTTTGGCAGTGGTTGAGTATCCCAGAAAATAGCCACAATCAACTGTCACACCCCAACTTGCAGCGGAAGAAAAATATACGGGATGCAACAGACACCTCTGGTACAAACACATTGTTTATAAAGACACTACCCATTTTATTACTTACAAAATGTTGATTACATACTACATGTATGTTACAACTACGTGTTCCCATGAACCACATAAGTCTTCGCCACATGCGTCTATGTCAGGGTTCGCCTACAAACATGTCTTGAACAACATAGACGGATCACACAAGTCTCAAGTTACCTGAAATGCATGTTAGTTTTGAAAAGGGTCAGCTAAACGCTGCGTGAGTTCCACTGGTTTAATCGTTGTGTAACAATATATGTTAACAAGTTTAATTGCACTGGTCATAGGTCACAGATTTATCACCACAAACACCTTCAGCTAGCAAGATCGTGATACAATAAACACCTGCAGCTCGCCGAACCGTGTCATAACAGACACCAGCAGCTTGCCGAACCGTGTTACAACAAACACCTGCACTCGCCGAATCGTGTTATAACAAGAACCTGCGGCTTGCCGAACCGTGTCATAACAGACACCTGCAGCTTGCCAAACCGTGTGTTATAAAATTTACACAATCACAAGTTGGTGCAATTAACACAGTTTTGCAACATGCAAATCACCTCAGAAAACAGCAAAATCATTCAAAAGTGGGGAAGTGAAAACTCACTCCCAATTTGGTGCAATCAACCCATTTTTTAACATGCAAGTCCCCATAAAACAGTAAAAAACAGTTTAAAAGCGGGAAGTGAAAACTCACTGTACGAGTAGTGATCTCAACGAAAGAGTGACCAAGCAACTGGATCAACTTTAATAACACCCATGCAAGTATGGACTCAAATCAGTATCTAAGTTGGTAATGGTTATAACTTGGATATGGTCAGGAGTTTTTACTCTGGATTGAGCCTATAGGACACTAGTATGGTGATGAGCGTCAGGGTAGTATTAGTTTTCAGTTTGGCTTCCGGGCACCGGTTCACGTGCCAGCCAAAGTCAGTAGTTTAACATGTTCGGATAATGGTACTGGAATACGAGTAGTGCCAACACGTGGTTATTCAAGAATGATTAACTTTCCATTAAGGGAGTTTGAGTGTTTGGGGAGTCTATGTTGCCGAATTTTGAGTTTCCATTTTCACCGTCGGGAATTCTCCCAAACTGTCTTAGGACACACCCATAGTGCCCAATTTACCCGGGAATATCCGGAATACTCCTAGTGTTCCAATTATAGTATTTGTCGGGTTGGGTCAGGTCCTAGTTCCGGCAGGTTCGTTACATGGTAAACTGCCAAATTGCTTTAAAATAATCTATTTTTAATTCCGTAAATTCCCATTTAATCTATATTTTATATAAAATCTGTAAATTTATATAAATCAGTAAAAATCTATAGATTATGGGAAAAAGTTTTGGGAATTTATTTTGTTAATTTACATACAATTAAATATCATCATTAGTTAAAAAATCCAAAAAAATCCCAGAACGCCTTATTCATGTCCAGGAACTTCTTACAAAATTTTGAGATTTTTTCGATTTCGTTTCGGTGCGTTCTCGGCTACCGAAAACTCGCAAAAACGTGGATTTTTAACCCAAATCAAAACTCAACCAGTGGACTACGAATTTTCCTAGCACATTCCCCATGTGTTCCTTAGTGTCTCTGTAAAATTTGGTGATTTATTGAATTCGTTTGATATTTGTACAGAAATTCTTTCGATAAAATAGTTAAAAATTCACCAAAATTATAGAAAATTCCAAAAATTTTAAACTTTGACGCGGACCTTCCTGACAATACCCTACATCACCACACCAAATTTCAGCTAAGTCCAAGTTACAGGGACCAAGGTATAGGCAAACCATTTTCTGCCTAGCCTAGATTCGGTTTTCGGATCATATACCTAGCGATTCTTCTGATCCCAAGCGTTTATCTTGATCCCAGAAGTGTGTGAAGGCTATATTCAGTACGTACACACCAACTACAATCCAAATATGCTAGAACTTAGATCAATCAAGCTTTAATTCATTATTTTTCGGTTAATCAAATAGTTAAACGACTTTTGTCGAATAAGAGTTGATTAGGGTATCAAACCCCATTGGTTAGTAATCATGGCTGCCATATAACACCAGGGATTTCATGTGGTGTTCATATTCAGCCCTAAAATTTGTTTAAAACTCCAAAATTCATGGATTAAAATGCGTTTTTTCGGCTGGAAATCATGTTTAATCAAGAAACAATGCTTAAAACCTTATGGATTTGAGTTAATACCTTTGATTTGAGATGGTTTATGAAGAAATCAGCAGAAGTTCTTGAGAGAAACCAGAATTTTGAAGGAATTTTATGTGAAATTAAAAGAAAAAAGAAAAGAAATTTTTTAAATATGGGGGTGGCGGTTTGGGTGGGCCCCATAGGGCCACCTCGTGCTTCGTATAACGCGCTAAAAGATGATGTTTATCTTCCAGATAAGTATAGGTTCGTTTTCGGGTCCTACGCGCGTTCTTGATTTGCGTAACAGACTCTGTTTTGGGCGTACTTAGTGTCAAAAGACTCGGTTTAAAAATTATGCATAACCGTCTTAAAATCTGAACCCAGTTATATTTTAATCATAAAAGTCTCGTTTGACGTTCGTTTAAGTGTTTTTAAGCTTGATCGATCATTCCTTGCACATTCGGTTGTCTTATGGTTATGCCCGGAACGAATGTGTTTCCCCAACCTGGAGCTGCTTCGTTTTGCGTGCCCGGGCTTTGATTATTTTCAAACCTTATGTCACCGTCTATGGCACAAAACTAAGTTGTTCCTCGAACTTTGAATCTTAAATGATGCTACCCATAACTTAATAATCAACATCAAAGGTTTAATGCGTTGTTAAACGTCAAGTCTCCGTTAACACGTGGTTCAAGGCTAAGGACGCCAACCTCGCATCGTTGGTTCTTAGTAGTGTCATGTCAACCATGACGTGTTCTCAGATTCCTCCGAGATATAACCTATATCGTTTCGCACCACACACAAGTCATGAACTTTCACAAGGTTTACGCACAATTCTAGTTTCAGTCATGCTTTAAGTTTAGGACCAATTAAGGTGTACCTGTTTCGTCCTGGGTATCACACATAATCATAATAATATCCTGATACACATATCCTGTCTGGTTACCACGGACTTGTACCGATTAAAGTTTACCGGGATTTTTCACAGTTGTCACAGTCTCCCCCGGTTAAAAGAATTTCGTCCTCGAAATTTCATTTAGTAATTCGCTGGAAAGCTCAGTCTTTACAGTTGAGTCAGTCATTCGACAGGCAAGTATGCCTTCGCTTTTCTATTAGTCTTATCATTGTACAAGGATGATATTTATGCTACATAGTAGTTGTGTAATTTGTCCATCCACAATCCCTATGTATAGTTAAGAGGAACGTTTATCATCCCTTCCAGTCTGGAAGTGAGAGTGTTGTTGAACTCACAGTAGGATATGAGTTTCGTATTCAACTTATAGCTGACTTCAATTATTATGTTTTCTTTGCATTCACTATCTTCACTATTCATACACCATAAGTTTCCATTACGATTTCGCTTAATAGTTCATGCATACCTCCTGTAGAGGAGGGGTATGGGTACTCTTCCAGGGGTTGTTGCACATATAGTGAGCACCATGCTCTGCATGTTTGTGTAAAGAGAATAAATTTTTTTGGTCTCACTGAGTTGTGAGCGAACGTCTTCCCTTGTTGTCGTGTACGCGGGTTTCTTTGGTTAATACTAATCGGCCAAGCAAGTCCCTACCCTATGGTAGAGAAAGAGAAAGGCTTTTACGAGCCTACGGTTGCCATAAGGCAAGCATGTACACGAGTAACAACGAATCTGCACCCTCACATCAACTGGGTGCCCGAACTACTCACCAGTAGTCTAATCATGTCGAAAGGATATGGAATTTCTACAGAATCATTCTAGTTTATGTTAGGTTTCGGGAGCTTGGCTCCAACTGTGGTACAACTGTTTATGTCTTTTCCAGAAAGAAATAACTTAGTAACTTTGATAACATCGATGTGATTCTCCCAGAGATATCATATAAAGATTTCCATATACCGGGAATGATAGAGTGTGCACCCAATGCAGTTTTTAATTCCAGTGGCACAATGTCAAGAATGCTACTATATCACGTAGAAATATTTAAGGCGTGATCAGTTTCTAACGATCACAAGTATTACTGTAATGCCCCTACACATGGGATTAGCATTGGTCTTAGACGTACGGGTAATTTTGTAAAAGATGACTAAGTAACGAGTCATCGAATCAAGGTTCCCCATTGACGGAGTTCCCTTCGCAAGGTGGGAACATAGCCACGCTCGACTATCATTTCATGAGGATGTCGTTAATGGAGACAATGAGAAGTAATCATTTCCTAAGATTATCTAATGCATAGGTGAATATAGCCCCTACTAGTCACAAGGTGGTTAATCACCACTTGACCGTCTTGGTCTCGTGGTTTTTTGAGTCAAATTTGGACTTAGCACGATCTGAACTGTATATAAGTATAAAAAGATATAATGCCTTCCCATCTTGGCACCTCCGCCAACTGAATCACCGCTTAAACGTAAGGGTTTCATCGAATTCGTTTAGGCCAAACCATCTTGGTTTAGATTAGGAAATTCGTATGGTTTTACGAAACCATGTGCTGAAGCCCGAATTCATAATCACCCTAGTCTGATAGGGACAATTGACCACTGAATCTGATTTTTCCCGTTAGTCTCATATTCGTAATAATGTAAACAAGAAATGAAGACCTGGCCCCTGGGTTGGTCGAGACTAGGTTTGTTGAGTTTCTCGACCCTTGGTCATAGGATTAGTCTGTTCTGTTTCCCAATAGGGCACGGAAGGAATACGTGCTGCTGGGAAATGTAATAACATAGATCCACAATCGCTCGGCAATCTCTTGAAATAACAAAAGTAGTTTCAAGGAGGCTGAATGAAAATCGTAATCAATCGAGGTAAGCCTAGTACTATGACGGCTAGGATACGAATAAAGGTTATGAATGCCATTTCACATCCGGACGGTGCATCCAAACAAGTACCGATCTACACCTTGGTCATTTAGTTTGACTTAGTATCGCACATCGAGTTATTTACAATTCGTAGCGAGAGTTAAGTAACTCTCCAAGTTTGAAGAGTATTAGTTGTCGTGTCAACGTCTTATTCTTCCTTTAAGTATATATGACGTGCTTACTAACGGAATTTCCCTCTGGATAGACATGATATCCGAGGGACGTATTCGGAAGATTCACTAGTCTCTTCATCTAGAATGATCGGGAAATTACGAGATTTCTGGTTTAGCTTTCCCCCAAGTGGGGTCAGCGCACAAAAGACACCAATTATAATTTTCGGACAACTCGTGACTATAACTATTTAAAAGAAAGTTTGGTTTTGACCGTGTTCCTTCATACAGGGTAGTTCGTGTTTTCATAATATGGTGTATATTTCACAGTCGTAGTCGTTAAGAAGATCGACCCATCTTCGTTGCCTCATATTCAACTCCTTTTGATTGAAGATATGTTTGAGACTCTTGTGGTCAGTGTATATTTCATACTTGGTACCGTAGAGGTAATGTCTCCATATCTTGAGAGCGAACACAACGGCTCCAAGTTCCAGGTCGTGGGTGGTGTAATTTTTTCATGAACTTAGAGTTGCCTAGAAGCATAGGCTATCACTTTTCCTCTTTGCATCAATACACAGCCTAATCCTTGCCCTGACGCGTCGCAATAAACCACGAAGTCATCACAACCCTCAGGGAGTGTGAGGATAGGTGCGTCATAGAGTTTTTGCTTTAGAGTTTGGAAAGCCTCCTCTTGTTTAGGTCCCCATATGAAGGGTTTTCCTTTATGAATCAAGGCCGTGAGTGGGACAGCAATACGGGAAAAATTGGCGATGAAACGTCGATAGTAACCAGCCAAACTAAGAAATGACCTAACTTCGGTAGGGGTACGTGGCGCTTCCACTCCTGCACTGCCCTGATTTTTGAAGGATCAACATGAATTCCCTTGTCATTGACGACATGTCCAAGGAATTGTACTTCTTCTAACCAGAATTACATTTTGAGAACTTAGCGCAAAGCTTTTCAGTCCTTAAGAGTGTAAGGATAAGTCGAAGGTGTCGCTCATGATCAGATTTAGACTTGGAGTAGATAAGAATATCGTCGATGAAGACTATGACGAAACGGTCGAGGTAGGGTTTGCATACCCTATTCATTAGATCCATGAAGACAGCGGGGGCGTTGGTTAAACCGAATGGCATGACCATGAATTCGTAATGACTATAACGAGTCCGGAAGGCGGTTTTTGGGATATCTTCTTCATGTACTCTGAGCTGATGATAACCAGAACGAAGATCGATTTTTGAAAAGCAGGTGGGCCTTGAAGTTGGTTTAGGAGGTCATCAATGGAGGTAGTGGATAGCGATTCTTAATCGTTAACTTGTTGAGTTCTCTATAGTCGATGCGCATGCGAAAACTTCCATCTTTCTTCTTCACAAACAAAACAGGTGCACCCCAAGGCGATGAGCTAGGACGTATGAATCCTTTGTCACTCAGCTCTTGCAGTTGACTGGCCAGCTCTTGCATTTCGGATGGGGCTAACCTATAAGGAGATTTTACGACTGGTGTAGCGCCAGGTACAAGATCGATGCGGAATTCGACTTCTCTCACAGGAGGAAGTCCTGAAATGTCGTCGGGAAAGACTTGTGAGAATTCTTTCACGACTGGAATATCTTCGAGTTTCCTCTCCTTGTTTCCCTTTTTGACGACGTGAGTTAGGAATGCGACATAGTTCTTGCGGAGATATCTTCTGGCTTGAAGGCAGGACATTAATTTGAGTCCTTTCGAAGGGGTTTCCCCAAAAATACGTAGGGTCTGACCGTCTGCAAGAGGAATGCGAATGAACTTTTCGCGGCACACTACTTCCGCGTGATGCTGGCTGAGCCAGTCCATACCGATTATAACATCGAAACTTCCCAACTTCATAGGAATGAGGTCGACTGAAAAATCGTGATCGTTTAGGGTGAGAGTACAATTGCGTATAATAGAATTTAATGAGACTGGTTTTCCATCAGCAACTTCCACCGATTAGAGATTCGATGAGATTAACACGAGGTTGGTCGAGGATAGATTCAAATTCTAAGGACACAAAGCTCTTATCCGCACCAGTATCGAACAATATGGATGCATAACTACCATTGATGAGAAACGTACCGTTAACCACGTTGTTGTTAGCCCTGGCTTGGTTGGCATTGATATTGAAAGCTCTCCCTCTGGCAGGTGGGGGAGCTTGATTAGTTTGGTTCATCGGGTTCGCTTGAACTTGGGCATGGATGATATTCACCAAACGTGGACAAGTGTTCCTGAAATGGTTTGGGTCCCCACAGTTGTAACAAGCTCGCATGGGTTGCATCATGGGATAGTTGGGTTGGTAGTAAGGTTGGGCTACGTGTTGTGTGGGTGGTAGGAGTAAGGGTTGTTGGGCTTGGCCCACCATCTGATTTTGGGTTTGGGTTTGTGGTTGACTGCGGTTCATTCGTTGAAGGATACGGCAGGTTTGGATGGTGTGACCTGCACGACCACAGCTTGTGCAATGTTGGCAGGGATTTTCGGGAAGGTGATCGTATTGACAACGGTTGCATTTTGGGTATGGGCTGGTATATGGCTTTTTAAATGGTGCAGCTGAGGGAGCAATTTGGGTAATTGGTACAGCAGTGATAGGAGGGTTTTTTGCGTGACAGCAAAATTTCTGTGTTTCGTTTCCTCTTACCAGCAAGCTTCGAAGAGGAGACGGAATGGTTTGGAGTTTGGGCTTCAATGGGTGCTTTCTTTTTCTCATCCTTAAATTTGCCGTTTCGGATGCGATTCTCGGTGAGTTCTGTAGCTAATTCCATTGCGGCTTCAAGTGTTGCAGGCGAAGTGCTTAAAACCGAGTCTTGAATTTTCGAGGGAAGACCTCGAATGTAATGTTCAACCAAGCGGTACACAGGGGTGAACAAATTAGGGATCATCTGATTCAGGCTCGAGAAATCT
The DNA here is from genome assembly GCA_947069175.1 of Scalesia atractyloides. Taxonomy (NCBI): domain Eukaryota; kingdom Viridiplantae; phylum Streptophyta; class Magnoliopsida; order Asterales; family Asteraceae; genus Scalesia; species Scalesia atractyloides. The sequence continues at coordinate 38,373,832 of CAMTDV010000009.1, forward strand.
CTTATTATAGGAAGTGTGATCTCCTTCCTTTTGTCGCAGTGAGTGGAATTCATCTTCCAACTTTTTGATTTCGCTTCTTGGACAGAAGCGTCTTGTCATGAGTTCCCTTAACTCTTCCCATGTTAAGGCCATTGCATCTTTGACTCCTCGCTTACCCTTTTCTGTGTTCCACCAAGTAAGGGCTACTCCAAACAGTCTCCCAGTTGCATAACGTACCTTGAGACCTCGGGACAATCGCAATTGAGGAAAGTGTTTTCCATTTCTTCAAACCAGTGAAGGAGGGCGGTAACACCTTCGGTCCCTTCATATTTTGGGGGATCGCAAGATGTGAAGTGTTTGTATGAGCACTTTTTGGAAGGAGGGTTGACGACAATCTGATCTTCTTGATTGGGAGGGTTGATGGGATTCGCGGTGAGAGCTTGTTGAACTTGAATTACGATGTCAGGAAGCACTGCGGCCATTTATTTAGCAATTTGTGTGGCCAAGCGTTCATTTGATCTTCCTGACTTTCTACCTCCACGTAGTTGCCTAGCCGACATCTACAGGAACATACATAGGAAGATTGTGAGTTTAAGAACTTTCTAGGTGTCATGTGTCGTAAAAAGAATGAAAAACAACATAATTGGCAATAATTTAACTAAATCCATAGGATGTCTTGGGTTTGCTCGTGTTTGGGCCTCCAATGTCCCCCATACCATTGCCTGTGTAGTCATGTGGGCCCCCATGACTATTGGGCTTGGTAGTATTCACATTGGTGTCGGCGGTTTAACACTCGCACCACCCGAATGAAAATCGGAAAACATGATTGCGAGATGTATGGTAGGAGGGTGTCCAGGTGTAGACACAATGACAACTCAAAGTGGGGTTAGTTCACACGACGTTTGGTATAGCATGCTTTAGCCTAATAGGTCCTTCGTACTCTCATCGTTAGTCCCCAGGTAGGCAAACTGGTCCTTTATTTTGGATTTATACGAATGCCAAGCCTAGACAGGACGTTCCGACTACCGGTACTCATACCCTTCCAGTTACTACATGCCCGTCATGAGAACTCACTTTGATGTGATTTGAAAAATACAAAAATCATTGCATAAATCATGGAAATCGTGAGGTGTGTGCTCTCATGGATATGATATGTTATGTAGATATGATTCATGATGAGCATTGTATAATAATATGTACTTATGAGCATGCTTGCATAACATTGAGTGTGAAAATAAACATGAAACATATAAACATCATGAATTTTGCATGTTACGCACAAACAATTAAAATCTAGTCAACTATAGTATAGGCTCTAAGGGTCTAATAACCTATCCTATATCCCTATAGTCACAAGCTCTGATACCAATCTGTCACACCCCGACCCGCAGCGGAATAAAAGTCGGGGCATAATTGGGTTATCACCAAAGCTCATGATATTTACTAAAATGTTTCATATTTATTAAATTCAAATTACAACTTAAATATCCAAACAAAATTCATACAATTACAATAAAAAGGAAACTACATAATTATTCCAAAGCATAAACTTTTTATTCTTCTAGGCCTTCCTATGTGTTTCTTGTCTCAACTGGATCATCTGTATCATGTGTAAAACGGGGGAGATTTTGGGTCAACAAAAGTTGGCGAGTGAACCTTGATAAAACATTGTTATTAATTTCTTGTTTTATTTAATAAGGAAAAATTGTGCAATAATTACATGTGAGCAAACATATATAAATAAACAATCACAAACCACTTTGGATGAGTATATGACATGAATGATGATGTATGTGAGATCAAGGCTCAATCAAACGGAGCCGATCGAATGAGGCACCTGATACTCAACCTGTATCCCATGGGGAGCTGATGGGCCTAATGAAATGCTTGTACTGAAAATGATAAATCCAATCTAAACATAATTCACACAACAATTGATACACATTTGATACACATTTGATCACGGATATGATGTAATGCACAAGTGTTTAAATAAAATATAAGAATTATACGACACATGATACACCCCAAAACGTGATTAAAACGGGGAATTGGTAGAGATTCACTTACCGTGGATGCGTTTCTTGATGATGATGAATGCGCACGAATATTAGAACTCAACCGTCGAGGGAAAAACTAACCTAAATAACAACGAGACGATTCGGTAAATAAGTAAATTTTATTTGGAATTTATATTTTTAATTAGTGCTCTTAATGGAATTTTTAGATTTATTTTTGTGAGTTTAAGGAAATTTTCTAACTTTAAAAATCTTATTTTTTAGTATTTTTAAATGAATTTTCAATTAAATAACTAAATAAAAAGAAATAAAAAAATTTGACTTTTTGACCGTTGACCGTTGACCGGTCGGACTGTGTTTAATTATGCGCTGAGCGAGATTCGAACTCGGGACCTCTCGTATGCGTGCACGCAGCTCTACCAACTGAGTTACGTGTCTAACCCGAAATATTTTCTGTTTTAATTATATATATATACTAATTAACTTTTATCTTATTTAGTTTATTTCAAAAATGATTTAATATGGCCGAACCGACTTCAGTGACCCGGAGTCGAACTCGGGACGCTCGGTTCGAGTGCGCACAGCCCAACCAGTTGGGCTGTGTGTTTAACCTGTTTAACTATTGAATTAAGGATGATCTGATTAGGTGTTAAAAAGGATTGGTTTTATTCCTGAAAGTCGGTAACATGTGCGATTCGAACTCGGGACGTGCGTGTTATGTTGCACACAGTCCACCGCTGGACTGTGTGTCTAACCCGGTTAAATATCCAGTTTTAATTAAACTAATACTCTAGTTCAACTTCATCTTCTTCACTGCGAATAACATCCAACAGTGAAGCCGATTGTTTTTGCTTAATCGACCAACAACTTATGCTCGATTGAAAAGGAATAGGAAAGTAAAGATTAAGGAATAAGGTGTACCAAAACAGAGTGTCTTCTTTGAATTTCCGGTAAGAGTCGTCGGCTCTGATATAAGGATTCCGGCTGAGGGAACTGTTTAACAGTTTTGATTACTATGTTGAGCAATTAGATTACTAATTGAGAGATAGCGAGAAGGGTTTAGATGATTGTACCGTCTGAAGACAACCCCGGTTTTCCGTTCAGCGATTCCGGCGAAATTGAAATTTCCGGCGACGTGCTCTGGAAGGATTTAAGCTTCGAAAGAGAGTGCGATTCTGAGCGAAAGGGTTACCAGAGGTTTGGGTGGGTATTTATAAGGAAGAACAGGGTGTATTTGGTTCGAATTTGGGTCTTGATTCGTGGTCAAAGTTTTCCGGCGGTTATGACTGAAATTGGGGGTTAGACATCGGTTATAACCGATGTCGACATTTGTTCACGCGTTTCAGTCAAAGGAAACGGTCATAATTCGAGCAAATTTCGGTTTTTCCGACGACTGCGCATTTTGGGCGCGCTGATTACCGATTTGACTTTCGGGTTTACTTTAAAGGTTATTTGTTTCTGTATATGTTACAAATGAAATGTGTGGCAGAGTGGTGTGGTGTGTGTTTGTGTTTGTGGGTGGCCCGGGTTCGAAACCCGGCAGCCCTTTTTATTTTTTTATTTACTTATTTTTTATTATTTATTAATTATGGTTTAAAATTCTAATAATGTTTATTAGTTATGTATTGTTTAAAATTAATATGAACATTAAATACGCAACGAAACTTATAACTAAATATTTAATTAATAAACGAAGCGGGTTTGGAAAACCCGTTTTTCGACGAATGTTACACTGAAAATCAATTGAAGGTACCAACCATTCGAAGGAAGACGAGGGGTGGTTCAACAATACTCCCCTGATCTAAAGAATTTACTTCTCGTATACTCACGAGGACAAGCATAACCTTTTAACGCATACTCTTGGTTACTCACACGCGTAGGGTATCGTTCACTTTGTGTCCAACGACGGATGAAAGTCAGTGTATCCCATGTATCATCTTCCTACACATATAGGAGACTGTTACCAAATAACACCTTTACAAAGGTCCAAAGGGAATTTCGATCATCCCATATGAATTGTGAATATCATCGCGTATAATTATTTGGACTCCTCAAATGTTTCGAGAAAGAGGAGAAGGCATATGGTGTTCCCCATGTATTATTATTATTATTATCGTAGAGTTGGGGAGTCAATACGTTCTATAGACATATAAGTATCTGTGTTGGTTCCTGAAGGTCCGTGGTCAGGCGGTTCTAGACGGAAGTTAATGCATAAACGTATATAACAGTTTCGATAGAATGTTATTAAGAATGGAGTAGAAACAAAATGCAGCGAAAGTATTCCTTCATACCGAAAGAGTATACATCTTTATAAGTCCAGCTGCCGGAGTTCCTGGAGAGAATCCGGCAGCACCTCCCCGTAGGGATGCCAAAAACTCAAATGACAAATGAACACACACCACCTATTTATAAGGAAACAGCCAAGTTCGCTTGACATGTGAATAGGAGGTCAAGTTCGGGCGAACTTGTCTATCATATGACAAGTTCGGCCGAACTTGTCTGCCACATGTCAAGTTCGAGCGAACTTGACCTCCACAGGTCAAGTTAAGGCGAACCTTTTCCCTTTTACACTGTAATCTCCATATTTCAGTCGTGCGTTCGATTCTAACCTATACAATATTCAACACGCTCAATCTAACCTATTCGACAAGTGACGAACACAATAGTGCATCAACAGTTCCTACTCAGGATCGATCACCAGGTCGTCGTAAGTATCATGACGCGAAAAGCGTTAATCGCAAGGAATCAAAAACCCCTGTATCCCCCTACGCGAATGTACCACCCTTATACGGGTGATATTGATTCAAGACCGAATATACAGAGTTGTCACATGGATTAGTCATCGTATTACGGTACTCGAGTACTACTAAAAGGCGATCTCGTTTTTCATTGGAATATATTTTTACTAAGTTATGCGAGCTAAAAACAAGGGATCGTTTGATATATAAAAATTCTATACGATTCTTTTAAATCTCGTCCTTCGAATTTGACACACGTAAATATATATAAATAAAATAATCGTTCGGCAGAAAATTCGCTTTGTGTCATTTGTTTATTAAATATTCATTAAAAGGTAGCTTCGTTACAACCCTTCTCACCGTTCATTCACTACTTCTTCGAGTTATTGGGGAATTATCTTGTAGTAGTTCGAACTAAATCAATAGGATTCAAGGTTGTAAGTCACTTGGTTCTATCACTGAGACACCTGTCGTAGTTCCATAGGAAGCCAACGGACCGTAGCATGGCTGAACATTTATTAAAAGGACAGGGCATATTAAATTAGTAATTACACGTACCGGACCTCAACACCTTCCAACCGAGATCTACCACTTAACACTTGAATTAAATTGCGGTAATGTTTATATTTATAACTAAACGTATGCATAGAAGTGCCTTGTTAATACGAAGTATTAACGGTGACAATGAAAAAAGGCAACATTGTTCTCGCCTCCACGAGTCTTATTACAATCACATCCGCATCCACACAACCTTTCGTCGATCTTTGATCCCAACTGATGAGTTTTCTCCATTTATGTGTTACCCCTAATCCTCTTGGGTTATCAATACCAATGATAATTACGCGTCCTTATTAAGAATTAAAGATTCCATCATTAGCGAACGACAGCTAATAAAATCTATGCTTCAACCGAATAGTTTCATAGACGACGGTCAGCGACATGAGTATAGTTTGTTTACCGTAATGATTTCGAGTATATGACTATACGTTCTAGCAGATCCCGCCAAAAGAAATGAATTATGCGGAATTGTCTTATCAATGACAGAAGCATGGCTACTTATCATGAATCAAGCATTAGGTAATCAATGTGGGTAAGCTATCACCGACTATACCCAAATAGTTTAATACAGAGTACTACCAGGGTGTAGTACTCCTCGAAAGTCGTATTATAATTTCAAAAAAAAACCTTTCCTGGATTAACCCAAAAGTCGTTACATGTCACCCCAAACTACTTTTCATGTAAACTTACTACAACCATGTATAGACATCGTGGTTACGACGATATAACGTCATCTATCGCATCAAACCGGGTCGAAGTCTCAACACCGCATTGCCCAAACATAACCGAACAAATCGCAACATGAAGCCCATCTGCCCTGAGTAACGGTACCTTGATCATGTAGCCGGGTGTTTATATATAGGAAGTGCTGCAGCGTATCCACTATACCTATATACATCATCAATGTTCCGTTCTCCACGATATTCGAGCCTCATACTACTTTCTGCAAATAACCAACTGAAATTCGAAACAGTCAATAATCGTAAAAGAGCACAATGTAACTGATGGTCACACAAACAAGGTTCCACAACATAAAGCGTTTCAAAGGGATCTGTACCATCACCAACTTCGTACCCAAGGAATCAAATAACAATCAGAAGGGTAACTTATTCACGCACCCCATGCCATCTACATGACCCGGAGATCGTCATATTCAGATATAACCTATACCGAAACACGTGCTAAGGAATACCACTAAGTATTATAGTATCACACGACGTAAAAGCTAAAATCAATATTGCAAGCAAAAGAAATCCAGCGGACAATCAAATGAATCACGGATTCAAGGACGAAAAAGTTTCGTAAGATTTCGAACTCTGCGATTGTATAACAATCGAATGTGAAGCAACAAGAAGTGAAGCGAGGATCCGTACACGTCCTCCCAGTCTATCTGAACGACATGCGCGTTCTTTGTGTATCTATGTTCTTTTTAAAATACCATTCTGGTATGCAATCGTTGTTATAATAATTATAAGGATAGGGTTGGTGAGATTGTATTGCACTAAAGGCTTGAGGTCTCACATAATAAAATATAAGTAACCACTGTGGAAGTGGTATGAATCCAACTCTAGTGTATATTAAACAAGTGGTCAGTAGGAATGTGGAATGGACTGTAACACCAGTTTTCTGCCTATCCCAAAGGCATATGTAGTAACGCATTATCCACCAATCCCAATTCATGTATCAATTCTCGCACAACATTCACACACTATCACCTAGGCACACGTATGTATCATTCCACGTATTTAAGTGTGTTTATTACCGTGGCTTTCCCAACGCTGCCTCGTATGAGCAAGTCTGTTATTACGTTCCGGACCATAATAACCCACTTGCCCCACAAGGCCATCCTGGTACTTGCAACTAGGATACTTTACAGCGTTCACTAAGCATTTTTTTGGGTTAATTAATTTTTTTTTCAGTGATGTCCACTAAAGTCCGAGCCTGTAGTTATAGTCTAGGTTTCCTTAAAGGCACCTAATTCTCTATAACCAATGGCTTTGATACCATCTTCTGGCACACCCCAACTTGCAGCGGAAGAAAAATATACGGGATGCAACAGACACCTCTGGTACAAGCACATTGTTTATAAAGACACTACATTTTATTACTTACAGAATGTTGATTACATACTACATGTATGTTACAACTGCGTGTTCCCATGAACCACATAAGTCTTCTAAGCCACATGCGTCTATATCAGGGTTCGCCTACAAACATGTCTTGAACAACATACACGGATCACACCAGTCTCAAGTTACCTGAAATGCATGTTAGTTTTGAAAAGGTCAGCTAAACGCTGCGTGAGTTCCACTGGTTTAATCGTTGTATAACAATATATGTTAACAAGTTTAATTGCACTGGTCATGGGTCACAGATTTATCACCACAAACACCTTCAGCTAGCAAGATCGTGATACAATAAACACCTGCAGCTCGCCGAACCGTGTCATAACAGTCACCTGCAACTTGCCGAACCGTGTTACAACAAACACTTGCAGCTCGCCGAACCGTGTTATAACAAGCACCTGTAGCTTGCCGAACCGTGTCATAACAGACACCTATAGCTTGCCAAACCGTGTGTTTAAAAAGTTACATCATCACAAGTTGGTGCAATTAACACAGTTTTGCAACATGCAAATCACCTCAGAAAACAGCAAAATCATTCAAAAGTGGGGAAGTGAAAACTCACTCCCAATTTGGTGTAATCAACCCATTTTTTAACATGCAAGTCCCCATAAAACAGTAAAAAACAGTTTAAAAGCGGAAGTGAAAACTCACTGTACGAGTAGTGATCTCAACGAAAGAGTGACCAAGCAACTGGATCAACTTTAATAACACCCATGCAAGTATGACTCAAATCAGTATCTAAGTTGGTAATGGTTATAACTTGGATATGGTCAGGAGTTTTTACTCTGGATTGAGCCTATAGGACACTAGTATGGTGATGAGCGTCAGGGTAGTATTAGTTTTCAGTTTGGCTTCCGGGCACCGGTTCACGTGCCAGCCAAAGTCAGTAGTTTAACATGTTCGGATAATGGTACTGGAATACGAGTAGTGCCAACACGTGGTTATTCAAGAATGATTAACTTTCCATTAAGGGAGTTTGAGTGTTTGGGGAGTCTAGGTTGCCGAATTTTGAGTTTCCATTTTCACCGTCGGGAATTCTCCCAAACTGTCTTAGGACACACCCATAGTGCCCAATTTACCCGGGAATATCCTGGAATACTCCTAGTGTTCCAATTATAGTATTTGTCGGGTTGGGTCAGGTCCTAGTTCCGGCAGGTTCGTTACACGGTAAACTGCCGAAATTGCTTTAAAATAATCTATTTTTAATTCCGTAAATTCCCATTTAATCTATATTTTATATAAAATCTGTAAATTTTTATATAAATCAGTAAAAATCTATAGATCATGGGAAAACTTTTTGGGAATTTATTTTGTTAATTTACTTATTTAAATAAATTATTGATAAAACTATTTTTAACCACATAATTCCAATTAAATATCATCATTTGTTAAAAAATTCCAAAAAATCCCAGAACACCTTATACATGTCCAGGAACTTCTCACAAAATTTTGAGATTTTTCCGATTTCGTTTCGGTGCGTTCCCGGCTACCGAAAACTCGCAAAAACGCGGATTTTAAACCCAAATCAAAAACCAATGGACTCTAGATTTTCCTAGCACATTCCCCATACGTTCCTTCGTGTCTTTGAAAAATTTGGTGATTTATTAAATTTGTTTGATATTTTTTCCGAAATTCTTTTGGTAACACAGTTAAAACTTCACCACAAATCGTAGAAAATTCCAGAAATTCTAAAATTTTATGTGGACCTTCCTGACAATACCTCACATCACCACACTAAATTTCAGCTAAATCCAAGTTATACGGACCATGTTATAGGCAAAACAATTTTTTGCCTAGCCTCGATTCGGTTTTCGGATCATATACCTAGCGATTCTTCCGATTCCAAGCGTTTATCTTGATCCCAGAACACCAAGTACAATCCAAATATGCTATAACTTAGATCAATTAAGCTTTAATTTATTGTTTTTCGGTTAATCGAATAGTTAAGCGATTTTTGTCGAATAAGAGTTGATTAGGGTATCAAACCCTATTTATTAGTAACCATGGCTGCCATATAACACCAGGGATTTCATGTGGTGTTCATATTCAGCCCCAAAACTTGTTTAAAACCCCAAAATTCATGGATTAAAAAGCGTTTTTCGGCTAGAAATCATGTTTAATCAAGAAACCATGCTTAAAACCTTATGGATTTGAGTTAATACCTTTGATTTGAGTTGGTTTATGAAGAAATCAGCTGAAGTTCTTGAGAGAAACCTGAATTTTGAAGGAATTTTATATGAAATTTAAAAGAAAAAAGAAATGAAATTGTTTAAATAGGGGGTGGCGGTTTGGGGTGGGCCCCATAGGGCCACCTCGTGCTTCGTATAACGCACTAAAAGATTATGTTTATCTGCTAGATAAGTATAGGTACGTTTTCGGGTCCTACGCGCGTTCTCGATTTGCTTAACGGACTCCGTTTTGCGCGTACTTAGTGTCAAAAGACTCGGTTTTAAAAATTATGCATAATCGTCTTAAAATCCGAACCCAGTTACGTTTTAATCATAAAAGTCTCATTTGGTGTTCGTTTAAGTGTTTTTAAGCTTGATCGATCGTTCCTTGCGCATTCGGTTGCCTTATGTTATGCCCGGAACGAATGCGTTTCCCCAACCGGGAGTTGCTTCGTTTTGCGTGCCCGGGCTTTGATTTATTTCAAACCTTATGTCACCGTCTATGGCACAAAACTAAGTTGTTCCTGGAACTCGGAATCTTAAATGATGCTACCGATAACTTAATAATCAACGTCAAAGGTTTAATGCGCTGTTAGACGTCAAGTCTCCGTTTAACACATGGTTCAAGGCTAAGGACGCCAAGCTCGCATGGTTGGTCCTTAGTAGTGTCATGTCAACCATGACGTGTTCTCAGATTCCTCCGAATATAACATATATCATTTCGCACCACACACAAGTCATGAACTTTCACAAGGTTTACGCACAATTCTAGTTTCAGTCATGCTTTAAGTTTAGGACCAATTTCGGTGTACCTGTTTCGTCCTGGGTATCACACATAATCATAATAATATCCTGATACACATATCCCGTCCGGTTACCACGACTTGTACCAATCAAAGTTTACCGGGATTTTTCAGAGTTTTCACATCAACTTTGGCTGCAAACTTGGATATTGAATCCTTGATGTTTAAGATGAAGCATGGGCAGCCAAAGACTTTGAAATAAGAGATCAGAGGTTTAATTTTGTAAAGCAATTCATAGGTAGTCATTTGATGCCTAGGGTTTATCAACACTCTGTTCTGGACATAGCAAGCAGTGTTTACAGCCTCTGCCCAAAAAGACAAGGGTAAACCTGAGTCTGCAAGCATAGTCCTTGCTGATTCAATTAAAGTTCTGTTTTTCCTTTCAACAACCCCATTTTGTTCTGGAGTTCTAGGAATGCTATATTGCCTAACAATTCCTTTTGACTCACAGAAGGCATCCAACTCCTTGTTCCTAAACTCTGTCCCATTATCACTGCTATAGATTTTTACAGGAAGATCAAATTGCTTTTCAACTTGTTTAGCAAAGTTTTGCAAAATGTTAGCTGTTTCAACCTTGGAGTGTAAAAAGAAAGTCCATGTGAACCTGGATAAATCATCAACTACCACAAGACAATATCTTTTGTGTTTTAAGCTCATGATTTTTACAGGTCCAAACAAGTCCATATGAAGCGACTATAAGCACTGACTTGTTTTGGACTCTTCAATTGACTCATAAGAGATTGTATGTTGTTTACCTTTTAAACAGGGAACACAATGCTCTTCACAAGTAAATTGTTTTTGGGGTAACCCTCTAACCAGATTTTGTTTTGAGAGAGTGGAGATAGTTTTTAGATTTGTGTGTCCTAGCCTTTTATGCCATAGCTCTGTCTCTTTGCTTGAGGCAACTGAGAACAGGCATGCATTTTACATAGGATTATCTTTTAACATATCAACCACATACACATTTCCTACTCTATGAGCAGTCAGTTGTGCTTTGCTCTCTGCAATGATTTGATCAATCCTTTTGACAACCTCAGGCCCTACAATTTGGCAAGTTTTCTTTGTGAAAAAGGAACCATAACCTTTATCACTCATCTGTGAAACACTTAAGAGATTGTGAATGAGATTCACATTTTCAAACTTGAGTTTTCCTGCTGAAACACATCCTGATCCTAACACCTATCCTTTTTGAATTATTGCCAAAGGATCTGGAGCCTCTACTATCTACATACCAAAGACTGTTAAGGCAAGTAGAAGCTCCCTGCACATGTTTTGAAATAATTAGTTCAGGTGAGTCTCCAAAGCCAAAATGGCTTTGGATGGAGTATCAGGTGGTCCAGAATCAAGTTCAGACTGATGGGCAGTGGTTGGATCAGACTTTTGTAACCACTGCTGTGAGCTACCTCCTATCAGCTGTTGGTAACCATGAGGATGCCTATTTACCCTTGGCTTAGAAGACTTTTTGTAAGTCTCATAAGTCATAGGCACCTTTTGGTAATTAGGCTGGATTTTACCTCTTGGAATTTGGTTTGATGGAGGTGCATCTGTTACTTGAATTTCTCTGCGGACATTGGTTTGATTTAAAGCTCTGGTGACAGATGTTTCACATGATTTAAATTTTTGTTTTGCAATATTTGAGTTTTCTCTTTCTAGAGCTTTTTCTCTAATCTCTTTTACCTTTTGATGATAGGTTTTGAGATAGACACACTCTTGAGTTGGATGATTTTTTTTGTTGCAAATGGTGCTAGGAGATTTAGGTATGACACAAGTTTTGTTTATATCATTAGCCTTTAAAAGAAAAAATCTACTGTATCATGATTTCTCTTTTCACAAAATTTACAAAACAAGTGTTTAACCTTTTCCTTCCTTCTCCTATCAGACTTTTTGAGAGCAGATGATGTAACCCCTGCTGGTAAGTCTTTGATAGGGATCACCAATGCTTTTGGTGCTTTTATACCATCAAGAGTTGAAAAGTCCATTGGCTTGAAGTTTTCCAAAATATCACACTCATCTGACCAGGTTGGTTTAAACTGATATTTTTCAATTTCCTTTTCTTTTTGTGATTCCTCTGGTTTTTCAAGAATAATTTTGTTTCCTTCTTTATCAGTGATTTTAATTTCTTCACAGCCAAATTTGTTGGGACTATTTCAACAAGCTCAGAGTCAATTTTTGCAACATTTTCACAAGTATGGTCATATTCCCTAAAGCCTATACCAAACTTTATGTTGCTCGTGACTTGAGCATCAAGCATAAGCTCATAACCTTTGCAAGACTCTACCCATTTTTAACAAGTGATCTGGGTAGATTCAAGCTCCTGTTTGCAAACCTGATATTTTTCTACCATGGTTTGGAGCTGGTCTTTGGTTATGCTTGATTCATGCCTTAGGCTACTCATTTCAGAATCTTTTTCACTTAATTTTGTTTTTAACTCTTTCACAAGTTTTTCACATTTAAGTTCATCTTCCAAAATTTTGTTTCTCAGGTTTTCATTCACCTGTTTTATGTTTGCAAAAGCAATAATACATTTTTCAGAACAAAGATCTTTTAAGATCTGAGGTGATACCTTCGAAGCAGCCATAAGAGCACAATCACATTCTTCTTCACACACATCTGTGTTCCATGGGTCAGAGAGATTGTCTTTTCAACATCAACAACATTCATTCCAACCACAGGTGCATCTTCTGTGTAACCATTGCTTTACACATCAGATTTTGACTCCTGTTCCACAGACTCATCACCTTCAACTTTGGTCTCAAGAGCCATAAAACATAAATTTTCATTTTCAAAATCATTTTTGGCTATGAGAGCAAAGTTTTCATCAGTTAAATCCTCAGGCAAACTACTCCAGTCAACAAAACCTTGGGTAAACAAGCTTTGTTGTGTAACCTCTGCTGGTGTAGCAGTGGTTTGAGTAGTTTGAGTGACATGTGGAGCTTGTTGCACTTGCACTTGAGGTGGTGCTTGAACATATTGAATCTATGGAGCAGGGTTTGGACATAATGAATAGGGATAGTTGTTACAGGACTTGCAAAATGAGCAGTGTTTTGCATTTGATGTGCAGGGGTAAACTGGGAATATTGGACAGTGCTTTGAGGATTGGTGCCAGGATGAGTCACAATTGGTCATGCAGTTTGAGTTCTGCATTCCCTAGCAAAATGTCTCATCCTATTTTGTAACATTTTATCTTTGATTTATCTAACACAACTTTTAACCCCCATGCAATCCTGAAACCTTCCTACCAGTTCTTTTGTAAAACTTACTAGCCCTGAAACTCAAGAGTGCCAACTGGTGTAGGATGTCCATTTCTTCCAAATCCATGGGTTCAAAGTGTTGTAAGTCATTCATCTCAAAACTCATATTGTCAGAGGTTTGGCTTTCACAATTTGCAGCAAAAGCAAGATTCGGTGTACTGGGATCAGAGTGGAAGTTGTTTCCAGAAGTTATGTCAATGTAATGATCAAAACTCTGATCCTTTCCACTACCAGACCCCTCTTCATAACTATAGAGACCAGTGTTTCCTAGTGTATAGTCATCAGTCACTTTCCCAGACTCTTGAAGCTTCTTTTTCTGGTTCAACTCTCTCTCATAAGTGACAAGTCGACCATGAAGCTGTGTGAGGGTCATTTCTTTATAACCAACAGATGTTCGAGTGACATAAGCTATTGTCTCCCATTTTTCTAGTAGTGATCTTAAGAAATGACTATTGATAGTCGAATTAGGAAAGCTCACATCTACCAGTTTTAATTCGCTTATGAGACAGCTGAATCTCTCGAACTGTTGGGTTAGTGACTCACCTTTTACATGGCAAAATGTTTCATACTGCTGATTCAAAACTTCTCTGTTATTCTCGATCACCTCTTCAGTACCACTGAATTGCTCTTTAAGAGCATCCCATAACTCTTTAGCACTATTACAATGAAGTAATCCCGCATAAATTTCATTGGGCAAAGCTGAAGCAACTATGCTGAAAGCCTTAGCATCCAATTCGATTTTGAGGAAATCCTGTTCAGAGTAATTTTTGAGTTTTTTAGGGACTTGAGTGTGGGGATCCTTTGTGCTTGGAACCATGGGAATATGAGGTCCAAACACAGCGATCTCCAAAATCCGGTGTTTTGTTGAGCGAGAATATGACCCATTCTGTGTTGCCATATAAAATACTCATTTCGTTTCAACATAGGTGGTTTAAACATGGATCCAACATTTGAATCTTGTGTGTTTTGTGCCATTTCTCTTGTTTACAACAGATTTGTGTTTTAAATTGTAGTAATAAAACTCTGTATTCAAGCAAAACTTATCAGACGAAATTAGCAACAAAGAGCTGATCTGTTCAAATCAATTTGATGTTTAAATCAAAATCGATTGACCAAGCTTTGATACCAATTGTCAGGATCTAAGTTTGAATTGATTGTTGTTTTGTTTCAAATAATGGAAAATGATTAATGGAAAACTTTTACAACAATCAATTGGTCGTTTATTTTCATCACCATCTTGCTTTTAAGTAATTAAACTATTGCAAGTGATTCACAAACTCCCCCTTAGCCCAATAATGATCGTTTGATAGTAAGAAATGAAGAAGATATGCGAAATTGATCTTTTTAAGAAGACAAGTAAAGCTGTTACAATGAGCGCCTATTTATACTAACTATCTAACCACTGATCGTCTTACAATGACGTCATGGTTGATAGTGATAGCTAACAAACGTAACTAACTATAATCATTGCTAGACTAAATCTATCAGTGCATAGCACTGTTACAGTGATTTAACTAAGACTAGACTAAACACTGCTGGCCAACCTCTGATCTTGTATTATTCTATTAGCGGTTGGGAGTTTCTTCTATCAGAGGATAGGAGCAATGTTCTTTATTGAAAGAAGTAAAAGCCTATCGTAGGATAGAAACCTCTGATAGTTGGACCAAAGCTCGGATGGTGTGTTTTGACTTTTTATCATCTGTTCCTTTCCAAAGGTTCAATCCCAACAATTTGGAACACTATTACCTAAGGAGTTCATCATATGTCGGAGTGCATCCTCATGTATGTCTTGACTGCCAGTAACTAAATTCCACAGCTCACCATACTACCAATAGCCTCTCACAAAGTGTATCTAAAGTAAGTGACACCAGAGGTGGCTCTCTACGAGGATACTGTTTGCCACGTAATTCACTCCTATGCAGAGGTCTTTGTCTGTGTGTATAAATACGGGCTTGTAACGCCTCTGCTGCTGCTGACTCCTTAGGAGGTGGAACATGTGGTCTTACCCTGACTGCCTCCCACTGAGGTGGATCGATCAAAGTCAAAACGCTGCTCTCTGCATCTCTCTAACCCAAAAACATATTGTCGTCGACCCTAACATCAAATGCTCAACCTTGTATCTATTAAACATTCCCAAACTACCTGCCAACCGACTGATATACGGGCCCATATCCAACCTATCCATGGTACCTCCTCTCCTACCTCGAGCAAAAAAATATGGCAAAACACATGCCAAGTTGGCCTCTCGGCCTTGTACCATGCACAACAATCAAACACATCTAGCCAGTTAACCTTATTCTCCCCTAACTTCCTACCTATCAATTTGCAAGCCCGAATCTTATAGATGTACCTAAGCATCAGATCCCTATTGTTTGTACCAAGCATCTCATTGGAAACGGTGAATAAACAATGGTACTCCAAAAAGTAGACAAATGACCCTCCATCAAACTATAATCCCTCTCAACCTTAAACGCTCCTCTCAAACTAGTCAAAAACACTGGTGTCTCTACCTCCTCCCTAGTATAAAAACCACTAGCTACAACAAAGTTAGCCATGCATTCTACCTAGACTTATATGGAGAGTAACAAGACCGTATCAGCCTCATAAAAACAACACCATATCAGCCTCATCAAACTTACCCTCCTAGTGGCTAAATGTTGAGAGAAACTTGACCGTCAACTCAACATACTATGGCCAATCACACTCCAAAACAACACTAAACCTAGGTCCTGCCTGTGACGCTTTCTTATAGTCCTCACCTGTCACACCCTAATTTCCTGGTGGGCCAAGGCTTGAGCTTATGCGTGACGGTTGGATAACAGTTCACCATTTGCAACGGAAGATAGAATAAAAGCTTTAAAATATATTAAATAAAATTTTAACATTTTGTACGGTACAAATATCCCACAAGGTAGTATCGAAATAAAAAGGACTTAAGACATCATAGGTCTTTAGACATGGAATCGCTACGCCAAATATTAAGGTTCGTCACCTACGATTAATCTTTAAAAATACATCAGTTGTTTTCACTAGTAAATACTATTAACTGGCGCAATTTAGAAAACATTTAAAAAATAGATTTTTATTCAATAATTATTGGGATAATTTCTTGTTACCGAATTACAGGCTTGTCGTACATTCAGAACTAGTATTATAACCAGTATATGATCAATATACACGGTAAAAATTATGTTTGTCAGGTGTCTGCCTACACCCCACACTTAATGGTCATTTACAATTAAATGAATAAGGATGCCCGGATACGGTACTATTAACCCCCAAATGTTTAATGTGTTATCAAGCAAAACGAATCAAAACGAATACCTACATTTCTAAGCATTTGCCCATTTGCGATACCTGTACCAAGTGGCATATACCATATCCCAAGATTTTAATATAAAAGTGGCTAGAAAGTATTCACCTTTACTATTTGTCTAAAACAGTGTATTTGGTTCTCGTAGCAAAGCCGTATTTAAAGTTTATTAATCTTAAGCGCGATTATCTAGATGACTCTATAGTCCGAAATGAACAGAATTATTATCCGTTAGGATGTTTACGGCTCATTGGTAAGTCTTTTCAGTTGACCCGTTAACGTTAAATGATCGGTTCCGCTAGATTAAGCGTTGAACGAATAGAATGTGGTTTATATCCGTTCGAGTGAGAAGTCTCGTGGGATACGGGTTGTTTAACCAAGCATTCTTATTTGGAAAGGTTTTGAAAATATTTGACCCGATACGACTAGTGAATATGGTTTATACCATTTTAACTAGTTGTGCACGTAGAAACGGGCTCACGTTGTCAAATGGGTTTATGACAAGTCGGGCATGTTTAAATACATTTTATAACATTATACATTCTGTCCTTAAGGTCCGAATAAAGGTTAGATAAGCTTAGAATCATTTACTTTGATTATTTGCAAAAAGGGCATTTTGGACTTTTTAAGAAACATTTGACCCGTTTAGACGCAATGGTCGGAAGGTATAAGTGCAAGGAATTATTCCTAATGATACTACGATCACGTCGTAAATTTTAATCGGGTTTTACGATGACCAAATTGGTCAGAATCGAAAGTCATAAATAAAGTCAAACTGCTTGACTTTCGACTAGGAATTGAATGCTAAACTAGTTTTGTCTGAAAGGAAAAACTTACCTAGATTTGTTGGACACATAGGAAAGTTAGAGGAGAGGCTCCTAAGTCCAGAGAAGGCTCGCTAAAGCAAATTAGAATTTTGAGAGTGAAGTGTTTTTGTGTGAGGAACAATGTGTAACATAAGGGCCTATTTATAGTACTGGAGGATTGATGAAATGATACCAAGTGTTCCTGGGTTGTCCTAAGGTGCAGATTAGTGTCTTAACATGTGTCCTAATGTGGTTTAAGGTGGAAAATTCGCAGTAGAGGTGGCAGGAGGGCAACATAAGAGGCTGCCAGCATGAATCTGCTATCAGCGCTCCTCTTATGGACCGTAAGAGACAAAACCTTACAGTCCATAAGGACGTCTAGCGCT
The DNA here is from genome assembly GCA_947069175.1 of Scalesia atractyloides. Classification (NCBI taxonomy): domain Eukaryota; kingdom Viridiplantae; phylum Streptophyta; class Magnoliopsida; order Asterales; family Asteraceae; genus Scalesia; species Scalesia atractyloides. The sequence continues at coordinate 38,391,978 of CAMTDV010000009.1, forward strand.
TAATAAATTTGAATCTCTTATCGACCGTTACGGCTAAGTTCATACAGTCCGTAAGGACTTTCTTGAATTTAAAAATGCCCCTTTTAGTCATTTTGAGTCCCTGAACTTTTAATCAACACCACTCTTAATAAATTTGTCACTCTCCTTCAACATATCTAAATTATATGGAGAGTTTGGACATGTGTCACGCTAAGATTTGATACAATTATTCGGGTTGTTACATCTTTACCCCCTTAAAAGAAATCTCGTCCTCTAGACTTTATTCAAATAAATGGGGGTACTTCTGTCTCATGTTTGGTTCGACATCCCATTGTACTCAGGGCCATGATGGGAATCTCATTTGACCTTCACGATGGGGATCATTTTCTTTCAGAGCTTTTTAACTTGTTGATCCTCGATCGACAAAGGTTTCTCAATTACTCATCAATTTTAACATCATGATGAGGCATAGCTAGTGACTCTTCGGCCAAGCATTTATTCAAATTTGATATGTTATAGTTCCTCCGGAAGCTTAAGCTTGTAAGCCACGGAACCGACACATTTGACTATTCCAAATGGTCCGACGTATCTTGGGCTTAACTTAAATTTTTTCCCGAATCTCATGACACCTTTCCAAGGTGACACTTTAAGCATAACTCTATCACCGACTTCAATTTAAGAGGTTTCCTTATCTGTCGGCATAACTCTTTTGCCTATCTCGGGCAACCTTAAACCTATCATGAAATCTTATCCGTGGTCTCAAGTACAATCTCAGTGATGTACTGCAAAGTACATATGTTTATAGTGTATATTTTGGTCAGTTTTTAGGTAGTTTGAGTCTAGTTTAGGTTAGAATTTCGATACTGCTGACGTTAAGCTGTGATTTCAGGTCCCGTTGCTTAAAGTGATGATAAACGAGTTAAAACGAGCAGTTTGGAAGAAAAACGCGAGTAGTATGTGAGTCGGAAAGCCGAACGATTGAAGAAAATAAAATAGAAGAACAGGGGGTGCCGCCATACGCGACGCCCTGGGCCTCTACCGTCGCGTAGCGCGACGGGGTCATACTCGCAGAAACTTGTTTTTATTGCTAGGTTTGAGCTAAGTTTTCGGGTATATATTGAAACCTAATTGCCTCCGGTAAAGGTTACGAATTTGTGGATTTCAAGAGCTTATTTTGGAGGTGAATTAGCTTCGGTTGAAGGTTTTGAAGCACGGAAATCATTCAGTTAAGCGAAGATTGAAGATTGAAGACTAGCTCGGGTTTTACAATCCTTGTTTGCTTGATTTCTCTTTCCAGAATTTGTAAGAATTCCTGTTTGATTAACCTTGTTTTGCTTTCATTGATAACCATGCTCGACTAAACACTTAACTACCTAGACTATGATGAATGGATTTGATTAAAGTTTGAACCTTTTTCATTAATTGCACGTTTTTATGGGTTGATTGTGTTTTGTAAAAATTTGAGTTGATTGATTTGGTGTATATGCGTGCTTTTAATTTGGTTTATTGTTATCTATTGCTTCGTGTGAATCTTGGTGGTTGTCTGCTACGGTATAGGTTCACGCTAGATCTTTGACTTTGTGTCTTTGACCTTGAGGGTGAATTGGCCAATAAACCTTAGAAGTGATAGTTAATGGTTTGCTAGATTTTAGTGTTCTACTAGTCCTTATAGCTGGAAGGTGCGGGGCTATTGGTAGGTCTTACTCGGCGAATTGCTTTAGACAGTCTTTGGAAAAAGTCATGCCTTAGTTGCCCCGTCGGTTTATTAGTCTATCAAGTCAAATCAAGATACTCAAACTACCCTAGATCTATAATTGGAAAAGAGTAGGTCAATATTAGGGTACTTAAACAATAATTAGACAACTGGAAAGAAGTCTAATAACCACTATGATTAACGGCCTAGGTAGTGCCATAAGTTTCACCTCGAGAAGGGTTGAGGGGCTTAGTTGGTGTCTTAATAGGTTTAGCATCACAAGATCCCGGTTCCAGAAAACGTGTGATTGACTTAATCGGTAAATTCTTAAAATTAATCCAGGATTCTAGTTTAGGTAGTCTTCATCACCATCTGAGTCCAGTCTTCATATTAGTTCGTATTCACATAAACTTAGTTAAATAATTAGTTTAATAGATTTCCTTAGATTTTTAGTAACCCCCCCCCCCCATAAAAAACAATGAACAGATTGAGTCGTGTCTGTCCGAGTCTATTAGAGTCTAGTTAGCATAATCAGTAGAGTCCTGTCGGTTCGATATCCGGACTTGCTTAAGTTATACTACATTGATCAGTACACTTGACGATTGTGTGGTTAGGTTTAGGTCAAGTCTAGATTTTAAAGCTTTTTAGTGTCGAGTATAGAGAGACTTATTTGGTTAATTGTAATAGTCTGTTTAGCACACATCAAGTTTTTGGCGCCGTTGTCGGGGACTCTTAGCAATTGCGTTTATTAGCTTTGATAGACTTAATTGACATATACGTGCTACGTGTTTTGTTTTGTTTTGAGTCATTTAATTTTAGTTTGAGTCTTTTAATTTTAGTTTGAGTCTTAGTAACTAGTGTCTGTTCTTTCTTTTGTAGGTGTTCTAGGCTTGCAGTGGATGCCACTTCTGCGCTCACTGGGACCTCCACCAAAGCCATCTATGGACAAGTCAACCTTCTCTTCGTCATCTTCCCAGGTAAGTACACCACTTCCTTCATCTTCCACCCGTTCTGACTCTACTTCCAATCTAAACCACCAAATTTGACTTCACCCCGAAGCGTTCACCCATAATTCCCCAACGCCTTCCCGTTCACAAAGCTCACCCGTCGTCCAAATGGCCGACCATAGACAAACCGTCCATCAACAAGCCACTGCCAATTTCACCGGTCTCACTTCACCCATTACCGTTCCACCCATATTAAACGAAAACTCATGGCAGATTCCATCGTATGCCATGCAAGCCATCACCAATAACATCCAGTTCCACGGCCGTGAAGACGAGGATCCACCCGCCCACATAAACCGTTTCTCTCGCATGCTTGCCTCAAGGAGCTCCCAATGATGCTCCTTAACTCCAGCTCTTCCTATTTTCACTTCCCGGCGGTACAGCTACTTGGTTGGATTCTCAACCGGCCGACACTTTTACCACTTGGGCGGGTCTCCGTCAAGCCTTTCTAAACAAATATTTCCCGCCCGCTAAAGCCTCACTTCTTCGCGATCAAATTCACTCGTTTATATGGAGCCCGACGAGCCCTACTACCTTGCTTGGGAGCGGTTTCAAAACCTTGTCGCTCGTTGCTCCCAGCATGGTCTTTCCGATTGGGCTCTTTGAGAGAAATTTTATAACGGTCTCACCCAAGAGACTCGTGATTGTTTTGACACTAATGCGGGAGGTCATATGATGGGAAAACTTACTGTTGCCGAGTGTTTAGAGCGTTTTGAGAACTTTGCCCAATCTCAATCTTTGCGATCTGATCGACGGTATGCAAGTGGCATTTCAAATGCCACTACTAGTGCACCCACTCGTGGGGTGAACCATGTCACCATGGATCCTAGTATAGCCGCCGTGTTGGAAAACGTCACTAGAGAGCTCAAAGAGATTAAGGCGAAGGTTGATAAGTGTGAGTACTCGGGGGGGGTCATGATACGAGTACGTCGTGCCCATTGCTAGTTGGTGAGGAACAGTCGATTTTGTGGAGGGGGTCTAGGTAGAGGTCAGGGTAGTGGGTTTGGTAGTAACTTTAATTCAGGTGGCGTAATAATAATAATAATTTCAATAATAATAATAATTTTCGTTCCACCGGTAACCCCCATGGTTTCCAATTCGCTCAAAATACAAGGGGCAGGGTTCATTCTTTGATGGGGGTCGAGTGGGCTGTTCAATAAGGGGTTCAATAGTCAGGTCGGGATGGGGGTTCAAATAATCAGGTTCAACCAGTTAAGGGTTCAACTAGTGATGTTGGGAGTAGTCTTGAGAGTATAGAGGCTATGATGAGCCAATTAGTCGTTAAGGACCAAACCACCCTAAAGATACTTGCAAAACTTGATCTTATGCTTAAGAACCAACACTCCTCATTCCAAGATCTTCAAAGGGTCGTAGGTGACATATCTAGAAAACTCGAGGAAAGGGTACCCGGTCAGTTTGCGGGTCACACCCAACAAAATCCTAATGCCCATGCCAAAGCCATTACCACTCGTAGTGGCAAAACCGTAGGGAACCCGAGAAATAAGGAGAAAGTAGAAAAAGAGGATGATGAGATTGTAGATGAAGAGATCGAGATGGAGGCACCCGACAAAGTGCAACCGAGGCTAGTCCCAGCAAGTACCGCACAACCCGGTGAGTCCTAAGGAGAGAAGAGAGTAGAGAAACCACCCGTAGACATTAGACCATCTCCACTCGTAGATCATTCACGTGTTTCATTTCCGTCACGTCTTAGGAACCAAAAGTACTCCAAGGAATATGGGCAATTCCTAGATATCTTCAAGCAATTGAAGGTTAACCTTCCCTTCATTGAGGCACTCCAGTCCATGCCCAAGTACACCAAGTTCTTAAAAGATCTTCTAAGAAACAAGGAGAAGTTAGGGGAGTTGTCTAATGTTCCATTAAACGGAGGGTGTTCCGCAGTCGTTCTGAACAAGCTTCTGGATAAGCTTACCGATCCCGGTATTTTCACCATCCCATGTCTATTCGGTAGTAACATTAACACTCGAGCCTTAGCCGACCTAGGTGCTAGCATCAACTTGATGCCTTCTCTCTCTACGAGAAGCTAGAATTAGGCGAACTTTCACCTACCCGGATGACATTATCTTTAGCCGATCGGTCCATGAAATACCCAAGGGGTATTGTCGAGAATTTGCATGTCAAGGTCGACAAGTTCGTTTTTCCCGCTGATTTCTTATTCTTGATATGGAAGCTGATGAGAGAGTTCCTATATACTCAGTCGTCCTTTCTTGCATACTGCTAAAGCTCTCATAGATGTTTTTGATGGCAAGATTACACTTAGGGTCGGTGAGGAGAGAGTTACCTTTGAGATCGATCGTTCCATGAACCATCCGAGTGGGTCCGATGTGTCACACCCCAACCGATGGCAGAAATATCAGGATGAGACGAACAAATCGCTCATAGCATCATAACACTAATGTGACAATATAATTAAATTCAATTTAATAAATGACTAAGATTCAATAAAAAGTTTCAAATAAACGAACAAGCATAACAAATATTTAAAGTGTGTTTCAAGAGCTTGTCCTAGCTTGATTTCTTCACATCATCTTGGCTAACAACTTGCAACATGCATTAAAATATAATCAACAAAACTGTTGAGCGAGTATACAAGTTTGATACATAGCATAATAGAATAAAAAGACTCATATCCAACACGAAAACATATACAAGTTTCACCATGCTAGCTAACGCAGTCCAAGTGATAGCCCAAGTTTCCAATGCGTTAAGTGCCTTTCCCAAGGTTTCCGGGAGGTATACATGTCTCATCCTAACAATACCCCAAAGACTAACGGGGAGGTGCACTACCCCTATAGTATACGCATAGTACTACCATTGTTTATGCGGAACTACACACAAGGATTAAACGTTCACATAGCATCAAAGTCTCAAGTATCACAAGTTTCATTTTTCATGTTTAAATGATAGAGTATGTTTCAAATAAGTTTCAAGTGACCCCAAAAGTGATAAAACAAAAAGGGGATCGAGTATACTCACCTTAGGTTGCGTATACGTTTCTTGGAATTCGCACGAATATAGATTGAAGAATCAACGATTCGTTTAACCTAGAATAAGATGAGTGTAACACCCTGTGTTTTCACGTCCTATAAAAGTTCGACACGTGTCCCGCTGATCCTCGTATGCCGCATGCTAGACGAGAGAGACTAAAATCGCCAACATGTTATTTTATAACCTCTGAGTGGTGAATATTAAAGTCGAGGGGTTAAATGTGTCAACATGCTTAATCTATGCCTCTGAGTGACCTTTTAACGAACCCGGAGCTTAATGATGTTCGGTTATACTTTCAAGTGTACTTAGAATAAAACTTGAGGGACCAAAGCGCTTAAATAGAAAGTTATTTTGAAATTATAAAGTTCAGGGACTAATAGTGCCAAGTTAAAACTTGGTACTACTGAAATTTAAGGGGGTCGCGGCCGCAACCGCCCCCCTGTTTCTTCTCGCGCCCCGCGAGGAGACAATCTGCGCAGAAACATGTGTCAAGCTGCATGTTTGCAGCCTTGGCCACCTCTCATGCCACCTTAGCTCACTTATTTCAAAACCATGAGCTCAAATCCGGTTTCGAACACCTCATAAGACACTTGGAGTGATCTTGCAACACCTCCAACACTTGTATTGATCCTAGTTCAATCTCCTCAAATATAAATAGAGTGCTTGGGGTGCCATTCAACTTGCACCTCTTCCCATTTCCTTCCTTCTTGCACTCTGGAGGTTCCTAATCTAAAGGAGCTTCCAACCTAGTCTTATTTCATGCTAAGGACCTGGTGTAAGTGTTCTTAGCCTTCCTTTTTCAGTTTTATTTAGTTTTAAGCCAATGTCAAAGCGTTGACGTAAAAACGCTTTGACTTTGAGCTATGTCCATTATGGTCCAGCCAATGTTCGTAACGAACATGGCTACGTGATCTAATAAGGTAGGTGTTAATCCCTCAAGAGGGCACCTCCTGATTACCACGTTTGCTTGGTCAATTGTCGGGTCAAAGTTATGTTAATAAAAAGTCAAACGGGTCAGTTTTGAAATAAAATCATAATTAGCAATATAGATGATATAAAACCCGTTTTGACATTCTAATAACTTGGTAATAATTGTGAGAACATGTGGGAACATGTTCGGCTCGTCAATTCCAGGCCTAAGGTCGGTTCGCAACCGAAATCGCAAAGTTTGACTTCTGCTTTGACTTTCAGTTCTGACCCGATTTAGCAACATTACTTCTGTCCCTAAGTTGCATTATGACCATGATATAGTAAACTATAACCCTCTGGAGTTATAGGACATGGCCATGTAGTAATCCGAGTTTTTTACACAAGTATTCGTTAAATATGCCTAAAACGCCCTTTTAACACATAAAATGGTTTAAACATAATTTTGACATCAAAACTCAATACCTATTGATGTAGTATCATTATTAGGACTATTTGGGATATTCATTCAGGTTGTGAACTGAGTTTAAGCTATAGTTTGCCCACTAAGCCTTTAAATGACGATATTGCCCCTTTCGGCACTTTAAATGGGTTATCAACATTTTTTATGAATCAAAACATCGTACTTACTATGTAATGTAATATATATATATATATATATATATATATATATATATTAACATATTTTGGTCATTCAAACCTGGTCACAACAACAGTTTTACGTAAATATCGTTTAAATCGTCATTTAGCGACTTAATCGCCGTTTCGGCGCATAATGTGGTTTAAAACCATATTGGAGCATTGAGACTTGGTACCTACTGATTTCAAAACATATTTTAAAATTATTAACAGTGGGTATCCCAAACTCAGATTCCCAAATAAGTTATCAATTATATGTGAAATGACCAAATTACCCTTTCGGGACATAGTTTGGTCTTAAACTACAAACCACACATATAATTGATGTCCTATTGATATAACACCATAAAATAGGTATTTTTACAGAATGTTTATATTAATAACATCAGTTTACATATAAGCCTGTTTATTATATTTTAGAAATGACGAAAACGCCCTTTAAGGCATAGTTTGCTTTTAAAACCATAACGGGCCGTCATATCAATAACCTACTGTTATAATAACATATTTTAAACTTAATGGCATATGGAACTTGTATAGGACTCACCCGGTTACCCAGTTTCACTTATATGCGTACGTTAAGCCTACGTGACTAGTTTACGCAACTTAACCGAAAACGGGTTTAACCATATCAAAATATTCTCAAATTCTAGAATGTAAATGGTAACCCATATTATACAAGTCCTAGTACTTGTCGGGTCCAAAATACATTCTTTTTCGGTCATCGCTTAATCTAGCGTTTTCATACCGTTATCTTTATTTTAAGTTAGCCAGTCTAAGTCAATGACTAAATAAAGACCCGCTAACTAACTAATCGATTAATAATACCATCTATTCCAGACTAGAGACTTCCGGTAGATTGTCACCAAGCTAGTTTATTTTGATTACGGCTGTGCTATGCTTATTTTCTTATTATTTAGAAGATTTTGCAAACCAGGTAAATACTTTAACTTATTTTCCCTTATACGGGCTTGGGATACGGTATATTAATACCGCATGGTTGGATATGGGATCGAAGACCAATGAGTCGGGAATTCAGATAATCCATTTTAATTCGTATTGCTTAATATTAAACATTTGGGGGTTTAAAACGACCGTGTCCTGGATATCCGCGGCTCATTTAATTGCAAATGGCCACTACCTAAGCACGGGGTGTAGGCTAGGGCTAGCAAATCGTGTCTTAACAGGTTTAACAGGTTTCTGACGGCGGCACAACATAAGTTTCAAACATGATTACGACTCGTTTAACTATTTTATACCTCATGTTTATAAAACAGTTTTATGTTTTTATGTACAAAGATGAATAAATGATGGATCCTAACATTGTAATTTTAATTATTTTAAAAAATAAAAAAGTCAAAGGGTGTATTTTTCAGTCAAACAGGTCTAATCGTGTCTTAACAGATACCAATTGCCAGCCCTAGTGTAGGCCTACACCCGTCAGATGCTAAAATAAAGTAACCCAATAGGGGTGCACCTATTAAAGGTGTTAAAGTGGTGTGTCAATTAATCATGATCTCGGCATAGTTTTCGGGCTCTAAATGTATTATTAGCATGTAAAACTCATAACATGAAATTATTTATCCCAAGTTATTTATAAAACAAAGTACCATTGTGTACACTAAATGTTTTCAAAATGAGTCGGTTAAATGTATTTACCAGTGAAAACTGACGTATTTTCAAAAGACTAAGCGCAGGTGACAAGAATACGTAAATAGGCTGGAAGTACTCGGCGAAGCTTAAGAGGAATTGCAACCCTTTACTTAGAAAGCCTTAGTCTTTCAAGTTTCCTTTTGTATTCACATTTCGATCCGTCTGTGTATCTAATTACAAGCGTTGTATTTATTATTTTGAACTTTGAACATTCAAACGTTTGTAATAGTAATTATCCAGACTTTCGCTGTGTATTATTGTATTATTTGGTAATGAAGACATCAACTTATGATGTGGGGTAAAATACACATATTTATCCCGTGTAAATTGTACAATATTTGTATAGGTTTTATTTGTTTCTTTTTAGCTTTTAGTGTTGTTTTATATTAATTTTGTGTTTTGCCAGGACTTGGTGCAAATGAAGCAAAAAAGAGTAATAAGGAAATAACTAGCCAGTTGGGCAGAGTAGGGCGCCAGTAACCGAATTAAAATCACCGCTATTTTCCTTGAGTGGGTCGAGGCCACCATCTCTAGTTTATAAGCTCAAGGGATTAGATTGCACAAAAGCTGATAGTCATTTTAAAAATATATGCTAAACTTAAAGGGACTAAAGTTGTCATATATGAAAAATAAAAAATTGATCATGAAAAGTATTGAATGATGAGGGACTTAAATGAAAGTTGCAGTTAATCCACACATTGCAACAAAAGAAAAGAATCAGCATGTTTTCTTTTATGATTCACGAGGCCATGGGTCCCTGTTGACCGAATAGGAAGCATGTTGACCGAATTATAATTTGTTTGTGTTTGGGCTGAGTTTAAATTGCAACAAAGGCCGGCCCACTTGATGGGAATTAAATCGTTGAAGGGCCATGTGTGTTTGGGGGTAATTATGATAGTTGTGTTATACATATAGAGAGGAGGCGACGGCTGTTAGGAGGATACGAATAGAGGCGAATTCAGCAGCAAGTTCGCAACTTTCAGAGCGGTTTTGAAGGCTTGAAGCTGCGGGTTGAAGATTGGGAGCTGAGGAAGTCATCCAGATCATTCTTACATCATTCGGGTTCCTTATTCTTTGTTTCTTAATTCTTTAACCATGTTTCTAGTTGTCAAAATTACTCTTGTGTTCATGTTTTCAATGACTATGTTTGGCTAAACGCATTAACTACCTAGACTATGATGAATGGATTGATATAAAGTTTACACCTTTTTCGTTAATTATATGTTTGTCATAGATTAATTGTGTTCTGTAAGCAGTTTGTTTATCTGACTTGGTGTGTATGCATGCTTTGATTTGGTTTTCTGTTTATTGCTTCATATGATTCTTGGTGATTGTCTATATCACAGAATAGAGTCGTATTAGGTTGTGAATTTTGGTGATTGTCTATATCACAGAATAAGTTCATAATCTTTAGGGTTAAGTGGCCATTCAACCTTAGAAGTGATAGTTAACAGGTTACTAGATTTTAGTGTTCCACTAGTCCTAATACCTGAAAAGTGAGGGGCTATTGATAGGTCTTACCCGGCGAATTGCTATAGTCGGTCTTTGGAAAAAGTTATGCCTTTGTTGACCTGTCGGTTTATTAGTCTATCAAGTCAAGTTTAGATACTCAAATTACGCTAGATCTATAATTGGAAAAGAGTAAGTCATCATTAGGGTACTCACACAATATTAGACAACTAGAAAGACGTATAATCAACCGGTAGGATTAACGGCTTAGGTAACGCCATAAGTTTCAACTCGAGAAGGGTTGAGGGGCTTAGCTGGTATTTAATAGGTTTAGTATCATAAGATCCCGGTTCCAGAAAACGAGTAATTAAACTTAATTGGTAAATTCTTAAAATCAATCCAGGATTCTAGTCTAGGTAGTCTTCATCACCGCTTGAGAACAACTTCCGTCCTTAGTTCGTATTAGTTACTTTAGTTAATAATTAGTTGAAAATAGATTTCCTTAGATTTTCCGTAACCCCCCCAACCAAATAAACAAATTAGTACGCCCGTGTCAGTCATAGTCTAGATCGAGTCATTAACGTAATTAGTAGATTCTCGTGGGCTCGATATCCGGACTTACTTAGGTTATACTGCATTGACCGGTACACTTGCCGGTTGTGTGGTTTAGGTTTAGGTAGAGTCTAGGTTTATAAATTTAAAACTTAGTGTCTAGATTAGAGAGTCTAGTTTAGTTAATTTTAGTAGTCTGTTTAGCACACATCAACTTACGTCACGATATTCCCCAACAGTGCCCACCGGGTTACACGTGGAAATTAGGGGTGTGACAATGAGGAATTTGTTATTATTTTGAATTGCGCCTATTTGATATGCGTTGCTTATAAATTAACGAATTAGAATATGTACAGATAGCGTTCAGATCGTGTGTTAACTAATAGCGAGAGGGTCTTGATTGATTTGTATCGAATAATGATAATAGTTTGGTAAAAAAAACTAATAGGATTAGTAATAATAATAGAAATATAATGATAATACTAATATTGATAGTAATATTAACAATAATATTAATGTTAATAATAATAACATTAATCATAATAATAGATATTACTGATAATGTTATTAATAGTAAAAATAAATAATATGAATAATAGATTATTACTGTAAGTTTTATATATATGAAAAGACATGGTTATCTGTACATTTTACGCTTACTGGTTAATATAAAAGACATGGCTATCTAAAGCAAGTATCGAGAGGGAAGAAAATGGAATACCGAAACGATAAGTGGCGAAGTTCCGAAGATCCGGTCGTCTTCTCCGGCGAGACTCCGGTGATCGAGCAGGTTTCTCCGGCGAGTCTTGACAGCAGTGGTTCGAACAGAGATGAGAGAGTGAACGATGAGTGTGGGTTTGCGAGAGAGTGTGCGGTGAAAATGAAGCAAGGTGGTTCGATATTTATAAGCTAGTCCGGAAATGAATCGAGTCGGGTATACATCTCGGTTCATGATTTGTAACGAAAAAGGAAAGGATGTGGTCGCGATTAATCAGGTTATTAAGGAGATTAATCAGCGTAAGCAGAAAAGGAAGGTGTTTACGCGTTATGCAGGTTGTTTGGGCGGCAAAACTTGAATCAAGTTTGAACATAACAAGGTTATTAGTATTAAACGATTCAGAGAATATTCGAAGGAAGGCTTTTTCCGAACGGTTATATGTTTGTTTGATGAGAGGGTGGCGCGGGTTCGAAACCCGGTCAATGATCCTTTTGTTTCTTTGGTTTTTTTTAACTAAACAAGTTTCAGGATTTACAAGATCAGTCCCTGCACTTTAGTTTCATAATGTGCACACTTGGTCCCTCATATAGTTACTAGAAGTTAACTAGGTTAGCTTTATATGTAGATTACACTTAACCAAGTTAAAAGGGAGTTAACTTAAGTAAATAAATGATTAATAAATAATATGTATTTTAGTTAATTATATAGTAATTTTTATTAAACAAGTAAATTAGATAATTAATTGTTTCATTATCTAACGAATAAGAAAATAATTAAATAATAATTGGACGTGTTTAATGATAGGAATTTTAAACGATTTCCGATTAAGGATTAGGATCCGAGTTTTGAGTCGTTTAACGAGTTTCAAGGATCAAGGTTCACCACAAGTATATAACGTTCCGAATTCGAATATTTGCACAAGTAAACACAACATTATTAAAACTCATTCTCGGTATGATCAAAAGTCTCCAAATTCAAGATTCAAAATGAAACGAGAGTACAAACCTTAAATATGGAAAGTACAAGTGATTTCAACGAACGCGAAAATACGAAATGTTACACGATGACTATAGTGATCCATGGCATTCCGTCTATTTCTTGAATTCATTCATCTCGTGCGTTGACCATTGTCTAGAGTTTATTAGTGGGGCCGACTTGGTAGGAGGAGAGGTAGTTGAAATGAGTCGTTAGGATCGGAGGAGATAGACGATGAGGGGATCTCTTTGATTCCCGAAGTGTTAGCCGTTAGTAATGACACCACCCAAAGCACACCCTTAGAGCTTAAGGTCCTTCCATCTCATTTACAGTATGCTTATCTAGGGGAGGGTTCCGAGCAACCCGTTATCATATCATCGAAGTTAGGGGATGGTGAGAAGTTGAAGTTGTTGGAGGTGTTGAGGGCCAACAAAGAGGCCATTGCATGGAGGTTGTCCAACATTAAGGGAATAAGCCCTTCTTATTGCACTCACCGGATTCTTATGGAAGACGATTTCAAACTGGTAGTGGAACCTCAAAGGTGTCTCAATCCAAACATGCAAGAGGTAGTGAAGAAGGAGGTTCTAAAACTCCTAGATGCCGGGATGATATATCCCATCTCAGATTCACCATGGGTTAGTCCCACTCAAGTTGTCCCTAAGAAGGGAGGGATGACCGTTGTCATGAATTCGAAAAACAAGCTTATCCCTTCTCGCACGGTCACGGGTTGGCGAGTGTGCATCGATTACCGTAAATTGAATGATGCCACCCGAAAGGACCACTTCCCATTGCCCTTTATCGATCAGATGTTGGAGCGTCTCGCGGGTCAACAATATTATTGTTTTCTCGACGTTTTTTCCGGTTACTTCCAGATCCCCATCGCACCGGAGGATCAGGATAAAACCACCTTCACATGCCTTATGGCACTTATGCGTACCGACGCATGCCGTTTGGGCTATGTAACGCTCCAACGACATTTCAACGGTGCATGGTTGCCATATTCCAGGATATGCTTGAGAGTTCCATGGAGGTTTTCATGGACGATATCTCAGTTTATGGTAACTCGTTCGATCAGTGTTTGAGTAATCTTAAGAGGATGTTAAAGAGATGTGTCGAGACGAAGTTGATGCTAAATTGGGAGAAGTGTCACTTCATGGTGACTGAAGGGATTGTTCTAGGTCATAAGATTTCGAGGGATGGGATAGAGGTAGATCGAGCGAAGATAGTAGATTACCTCCACACACTAGCGTGAAGTCGATTCGAAGTTTTTTAGGTCATGCGGGCTTCTATAGACGCTTCATTAGGGATTTCTCTAAGATCACGCGCCCCATGACCCGTCTTTTGGAGAAAGATGTTCCATTCGTCTTTGACGAGGAGTGTCTTAAGGCCTTCAACTTTTTGAAGGAGTAGCTTGTGAGTGCACCCATTCTTATCTCGCCGACTGGAGCTTGCCGTTTGAGCTCATGTGCGATGCGAGTGACTATGCTATTGGAGAGGTTTTAGGACAAAGAAGGGAGAAGCATTTCCACACGATTTACTATGCGAGCAAAACGTTAAATGATGCTCAAGAGAACTACACCACCACGGAGAAGGAGCTCTTAGCCGTAGTATTTGCATTCAAAAAATTCCGCTCATACCTCGTTCTTTCCAAGACCATAGTCTTCACCGACCACTCCGCGTTGCGTTTTCTTTTCCAAAAGAAAGACGCCAAACCACGACTTATTCGTTGGATTCTCTTACTTTCCGAGTTCGACATCGAAATTAGAGATAAGAGGGGAGCCGAAAACGTAGCCGCCGATCACCTTTCACGGTTAGAGGACCCTAGGAGAGAGGAGATTTGTGAGGAGGAGATAGGGGATACATTCCCTCACAAATTGATTGAGTTTGTAGAAGCCAAGAAGGAAGGATTGCCATGGTTTTGTGATTTAGCAAATTATCTCTCGAGTGGCAATATTGTTAAGGGGATGACCACACAACAACGTAGGAAGTTCCTTAGTGAGTCGAGGAAGTATGTGTGGGATGACCCTTTTCTCTTTAGGATAGGAGGAGATAGGGTTCTTAGACGGTGTGAGTCGAGAGAGGAGGGTTTGAATATCCTTAAACATGTGCATGAGGGTCTAACAGAAGGCCACGATGGTGCCTATGCGACCGCACAAAAGGTGTTTGATTGTGGGTTCTATTGGCCTAACGTACTTCGTGATGTCGTTGAGTTCGTGAAAACATGTGATGCTTGCCAACGAACCGGCAACATCACCAAAGATGAGATGCCTCAAAACCCAATCCAAGTGTTGGAGGTTTTTGATGTTTGGGGCATTGATTTCATGGGACCTTTTCCGCCTCGAAACGGAATAGATATATACTTGTGGCGATTAACTACGTGTCCAAGTGGGTTGAGGCTCAAGCTCTTCCTACGAATGAGGCCGAGTGGTATTGAATTTCCTCAAGAAACTCTTTTGGCGTTTCGGTACACCTAAGGCTTTAATTAGTGACCGTGGTACTCACTTTTGCAATGCATTGATGGAGAAGTTGCTTTCACGCTACGGAGTCACTATCGTTTGTCTACGCCTACCATCCACAAACGAGTGGACAAGTGTAGAACGCGAATCGAGGTATCAAACGTATTCTAGAGAAAACCGTCGGTAAGAATAGGAAAGATTGGCCCGACAATCTTGACGATGCATTGTGGGCGTTTCGAACCGCTTACAAAACACCATTAGGAACCACACCTTTCATGATCATCTATGGAAAAGCTTGTCATCTTCCCGTAGAGTTAGAGCATCGGGCACTTTGGGCTTTGAAAACCGTTAACCTTGACATGACTGAAGCCGAGAGAAAACGGTTCTTTCAAATCCATGAGCTAGAGGAGCTTAGGGATGCGGCTTATGCTCGATCTTGGGGCACTAAGGAGAAAACGAAAGCCCTACATGATCGTAAGTTGAAGAAGATGAAAGAGTTTAGTAAGGGGGATAGAGTGCTTCTCTACAATTCGAGGTTGAAGTTGTTTGTGGGGAAGTTGAAGTCGAAGTGGTCGGGACCTTACATGGTGCATTATGTGTTTCCGTATGGAGCGGTTGAGATTATGGATGAGTCCGATGGCCGGAGTTGGAAGGTAAATGGCCATCGTTTGAAGCACTACATTGGCGGAACGCTAGATAAGAATGAGATGGAGGAAACTCCCCTCGAAATTCCACCAAAAGCACTTAGTGTTTTGGGTGAAACCCAAATGTACCGTTTTGTACCGTTTGTATAGAGTCATCGTTTGAGTTTTCGTTGCTTTCTAACTGTAGTTTGGTAGTTTGTCGGTCGTTGTTTTGTGTGGTTGAGAATTTTGCAGGTTTCATCATTGTTACGGAACGTTGTATGTGTGTTTGATACTTAAAAATTTTTGGGGTTTTGGATGGTGGAAGGTGATTGAAAAAGTTTCTAAGGCATTGGGGGTGACAAATTTCGGAACTTAGAAATTTTATAAGGCATGAAGAGAGCAAATTCTAAGAAACTTTCTGTAAAAAATGGACCCTGGCGTAGCGCTAGGGCCCGTCGCGCTACGCACGGGTCAGGTCAAAATTTACTTGATTTTGGTAGCGCCGCCATACGCGACAGGGGGGTCACAGGCCGTCGCGCTACGCGAGGCCCCCCTTGAGCAGTCCAGTTCGTTTATCTTGACCCCATTTGCTGCATAACACTTCCATTTCTCCATTACGAAACCCTAGCCGCTAAAATCACCATTTTCACCATAACTCAGTCATTTCTCCACCAAATCACACCATTTTTCTTCCTACATCACCACAATCACTTTCCCTACAATACCCACCATCATTTTCACCTAATTTCGCGATATCTTTTCGCGTTTTTGGACAAGTTCAAGCACCACAAGTCCAAGTCTTCATTTTTCTTGCTTAATCCGACTCCAAGGTATGTTTTCTATGATTTTCTCACTAGTAGGTAACTTTATTTTCAACTTGTAAGTGCTGGGTCAGTGGTTTGTTAGGTCTAGGGTTTGGTTGGTTCGTTCAAGTTGTGATCTTTTATGATTAGATGATGATAGGAGGTTGTAGTTGGGTGTGTTTGGGATGATTATTCATAATGTGGTTTGCGGGTGGTTCGGGTTGGTTTGATTGAGGTTATTTGAGCTTTGCGGGTTGTGTTTGGACATCGGGGCTACTAGTGTGGATGTTTTTGGGTTATATTGGCTAAACTAAGTTGTTTTTCGTTAAAAAAATAAGTTTTTGAACAGTTTTTGCGAATTCAAGTCGTTTTCCAAATAAACCTTTTGCACAAATCGTCACCTTTTTGCTTATAAGTTTCAAACTTTCAACTTGTTTAGCCTCAATGTCGGGATATTTTGGCACTTATGCTTAATTGAGGACAATTAAAGTGCCGGGAGGATATAGTGTACATTGAGTCTTGAGTCGTTTGAGTTTTTGAGTCTAGCTAGTTAATTTTTAGAATAAAGTGTCGGGTTTACTGATATGCATGTACAAGTTCACGACATCTTGCCCGTACTCAATCTCCATTCGGGCAAGTTTGTTTTTAACTTATACTTTTGTAGACGGTAACCCATGTTTTCCTTTAACTTTATTTTCGGTTTCAGTCGCGAATGTAATGCTATACGGCTGTTTCGAGCATTAAAAAATAGAAAACCCAAAAATACCAAAAATAGATTATGTTTGTTTGATTCGTATCGCTTAAATCTTTATCCTGTGTTTGCAGGAAATGTCAGGTGAAGGTTCTTCCAGGGACCCAAAAAGACAACAAGGCCCAGCTCCTCGCCCACAAGGAGATCCGGCTTTACAGCAGAGTCTTCTGGATTCAAGAAAAAGGAAGATCAGATATCGTGGTCGAGATCGGAGAGTTTATGGTCGACCTGAAAGGATCGTCGACCACCCGATCTTGGATTTTGAGGAAGACAATGAAGAGAGGGAAAAGCTGGTGAAGTATGCGAAAACAAATCTTTTGGAACACCGTACGATTGATTGGGTATGGTTACAAACAATGGGAGTTCGTGAATGGGTAGAGAATTTGCTTGGACCGAGATTGATTTGAGGCATTGGATTGCCGTTGGCCACACTATACAGAGTTGACAATCGAGTATCATTGTACCTTTTATCATAAGGAGGGTACGTTTGCTGAATAGAATGCAGTATTGTTTTCATTGGGCAGAAATGTGTATGAGATAAGTATTGCTGAGTTTGGAGTAGTTTTGGGTTTCTATTCTGAGCAGGAAGTGCAGACAGATGAGTTTATTAATGGGCTGAGAGGTGTGTACAATCATCCGCGAGACAATTGTTTGGGTCCGAGTGAGTTGGCCAGATTTTAAAAGACGATTGCTACCGTACCACTCGCCGGCACGAACCTTACCACTTCGGTTCGTGATCTGGTATATAGGTATATTCTTAAGGTGTTGGCAACGACGATTGTGGGAAGAAGGTCGGGCGAGAACAAGGCTAATTGGTTAGACATCTTTGCCTTGATGTGTATGGTTGAGAAGCGAAATTGGAATTTGGCGAGTTTCTTCGCTTGGTCTTGTAATAGGACTCCAGAGGAGGAAATCGGGCAGGTTGGATCTGGGGCCGTATATTGCTAGGTTAGCAACTAATTTGGGTGCTTTCACGAAATATAAGTTGGAGCATATGAGACAGAGTTTTCCAACGAGTTACTGGAGTGTTGAGGATCTACAGTTAGCGGGTATTTTGACATATTTGGACCCGCTAGAATGGATGGACAGGCTGGGTGCACGGGTTCAGCCGCCAGCAGGTACTGAGGCGGCTGATGTCTTACAGGGTGCTTTTCCGACACGTTAGCAAAGACCTAGACAAAGGCATGAGATCCCAGCTCAGCAGCATCCACTTTGCCAGCCACGACCCGATCCGTTTAATCATGAAGCTGTTTATGACCTTAACCAACAGCGTTTCGATCAGCTAGAGGATAGGATGAGAGTTGATCACCAGTGGACGATGCAGAGCCACCATCGCCAGGATGACATACTGAGGTACATGATGTCCAGTATGAATTTGAATGTGCCTCCACCTTTTTCCAGATTACTTCCACCGCCAGTTTATGGTGGTGAGCAGCAGAACCCGTATGTCTATGGACAGTATCCGGGTTATGATAGTGGTGTGGACAGAGTGGTTATGGTTATGGTGGTCAGTATGGATGGCAGCAGGCAGGAGGTTCGGGTGTGCAGCAGATGGATGAGGAGGAAGATGACGAGTGACGGAGATGGATTGAAGCGGCATATATCCTTTTATGTTTTATTCTATTTTATGCTGCTTTAATAGTTTGATTGAGTTGTATTAGTTAAGACAATATGTTGGTTTATCTTTTGAACTTCGGATGGTTGTACTTCGGATATTTGGTAGTAGTTTGCTTGGTATGGTATGTTTGTTTTTAGGTTGATGATTGGAGCCGCTTTCCGTTCGTGTGAGAGAGAGTTTAGTATTGTTTGCTGAGCACGTTCGGTATTGGAGGGCATATGTGGAATTGACTGGCACGTTGACAGTCTCATATTTTTCGAGCTAAGTCTTTTTCATTGTAGAGTTTTATAATTTTAGTTTCTTTAGTTTTGAATTCGTCGGTAGTTTTTAATTTGGTTGTGTTGAGTCTTGTTCTATTCTTGCATTAGGGACAATGCAAATCTGAGTGTGGGGATGGGACATTGGAGTCGTACAGTAGAGTCGTAGTATAATGAACCTTTTTAGTTAAAAAATTAAAAAAAAGAAAAAAACCAGAAAATGTCTTTTGAATAAAGAAGTTTGCAAAAATAAAGAACGAAAAATGATAGAAAAGATGGATTTTTGTTTGGGGTCAAATAATGATAATATGAGAATAGAATAGTCGAGCTTGTGTCTAGTTTAGGATATGCGGGTAGGCTCGAGTCGGTTCTAGGTTCCTTTGATACTAATATACCTTAATTGTCGGTTTACTAGTGGGTGCTCATCTAGGAAAAATGGGAAATCAAAACCGCCAATAATAGTATAAGGAATGCCGTTATAAGGCAAAATTGTTAGAATTTTAATCATGGGAAAATAGAAAAAAAAAGTGAATAAATTGAGCTAGAAACTAAGAAAAGTATGCGTAGGCCTATGTAATCTTCGTTGGGATGGTGACTCTGACTTAGAATGCCTCTGGGATGTGTCGAAATCAAAATTGCGAAAAATTACCGATGCTCACGTTGTCGCTCTCGGGGATGGTGACTCTGGTTGAGACAGCCTCTGGGTTAGGTAAAGCAACGTCTACGCTCAAGAAACAAGGAAAAGAAAAAAATTGAAAAAAAAAGAAAGAAAGAAAAGTTGGTTATAAATTCTTTTGGTTTTGGTATAAAACGGTTAGGAATTGGTCCAGTGATCGTTCTTTTTGTTCTACAAGCTTGAGGCGGGATTAGATGGACTGTGGCTTTTAGTGTGAGACCCTAGGTAGATTGACCGCACGTGAACTAAATTTACATGATAAGGGCTTGGAACCGGGTTTGGGTTTAAGAGGACAAATATACCTGCAATCGTGACTAACATGAGTTTTGACTTTAATAAGTAATCTATACTTTGACCCGAATAATTTTCTGTTTCTGATTCCATTTTGCATAGATTCTTTTTCAGGGACGAAAAAGTCTTGAGTGTGGGGATGTTTGATGTACTGCAAAGTACATATGTTTATAGTGTATATTTTGGTCAGTTTTTAGGTAGTTTGAGTCTAGTTTAGGTTAGAATTTCGATACTCCTGACGTTAAGCTGTGATTTCAGGTCCCGTTGCTTAAAGTGATGATAAACGAGTTAAAACGAGCAGTTTGAAGAAAAACGGGAGTCGTACGCCAGTCGGAAAGCCGGATGATTGAAGAAAATAAAATAGCAGAACAGGGGGGCGCTGCCATACGCGACGCCCTGGGCCTCTACCTGTCGCGTAGCGCGACGAGGGTCATATTCGCAGAAACTTGTTTTTGTTGCTAGGTTTGAGCTAAGTTTTCGGGTATATATTGACACCTAATTGCCTCCGGTAAAGGGTTACGAATTTGTGGATTTCAAGAGCTTATATTGGAGGTGAATTAGCTGCAGTTGAAGGTTTTGAAGCACGAAAATCATTCAGTTAAGCGAAGATTGAAGATTGAAGACTAGCTCGGGTTTTACAATCCTTGTTTGCTTGATTTTCTTTTCAGAACTTGTAACGATGAATTCCTGTTTGATTAACCTTGTTTTGCTTTCATTGATAACCATGCTCGGCTAAACACTTAACTGCCTAGACTATGATGAATGGATTTGATTAAAGTTTGAACCATTTTCGTTAATTGCACGTTTTTATGGGTTGATTGTGTTTTGTAAAAAGTTTAGTTGATTGATTTGGTGTGTATGTGTGCTTTAATTTGGTTTATTGTTATCTATTACTTCGTGTGAATCTTGGTGGTTGTCTGGTACGAAATAGGTTCACGCTAGATCTTTGACTTTATGTCTTTGACAAGGGTGAATTGGCCAATAAACCTTAGAAGTGATAGTTAATGGTTTGCTAGATTTTAGTGTTCTACTAGCCCTTATAGCTGGAAGGTGCGGGGCTATTGGTAGGTCTTACCCGGCGAATTGCTTTAGACAGTCTTTGGAAAAAGTCGTGCCTTAGTTGCCCCGTCGATTTATTAGTCTATCAAGTCAAATCAAGATACTCAAACTACCCTAGGTCTATAATTGGAAAAGAGTAGGTCAATATTAGGGTACTTACACAATAATTAGACAACTTGAAAGAAGTCTAATAACCGTTATGATAACGGCCTAGGTAGTGCCATAAGTTTCACCTCGAGAAGGGTCGAGGAGCTTAGTTGGTGTCTTAATAGATTTAGTATCACAAGATCCCGATTTCAGAAAACGTGTTATTGACTTAATCAGTAAATTCTTAAATCAATCCAGGATTCTAGTCTAGGTGGTCTTCATCACCATCTGAGTTCAGTCTTCATATTAGTTCGTATTCCATAATCTTAGTTAAATAATTAGTTTAATAGATTTCCTTATATTTTTAGTAACCCCCCCCCAAACAATGAAACAGTTTGAGTCATGTCTGTCCGGGTCTATTAGAGTCTAGTTAACGTAATCAGTACAGTCATGTGGGTTCGATATCCGAACTTGCTTAAGTTATACTACATTTATCGGTACACTTGCCGATTGTGTGGTTAGGTTTAGGTCGAGTCTAGATTTTAAAGCTTTTTAGTGTCGAGTCTAGAGAGTCTTATTTGGTTAATTGTAATAGTCTGTTTAGCACACATCACTCAGATCCTGATAATTAATTTTCTCCTATTTGTGCCCAATATATGGGTGTTCTACACTTTCTTCCGTATAAAGCCTCAAACGGAGCGGCCGTTATATTAGTGTGATAGCTATTGTTATATGAGAATTCAATTAATGGTAGGTGTTCATTCCAACAACCACCTAGATCGATAACACATGCTCTCGGCATGTCTTCCAGAATTTAGATTGTATGCTCACTCAGACCATCTGTCTATGGATGGTAAGCCATACTGAAATTTAGGCGCGTGCCTAGAGCTTGTTGAAACTCTTCTCGAAATGGAATGTATATCTAGTATCTCTATCGAATACTATGGATAATAGAACTCCATGAAGGTATACTATATTATCCACATATAAGTTAGCCAATTTATCCGAATTGAAAGTTTTTTTATTGGCAAGAAATGTGCCGACTTATTCAATCTCCACAATAACACAAATTGTGTCATTGCTACGACTTGTCCTAAGTAACTTGGTGATTAAATCCATTGTTACCATTTCCCATTTCCATTTGGGTATTCTAATTGTCGTAGTAAACCTGACACTTTCTGATGTTCGGCTTTAACTGGCGAACACGTCAGACATTTAGCTACCTAGGCGGCTATGGACTTCTTCATGCCTACCCACCAATTCTTTAGCTCTTGCTACATTTTATCTCCTCTACAATGTACACAATATTTTGAATTATGTGATTCCTCTAGAGTTAATTCTCTGAGTCCTCCAAAGATGGGAACTCTGATTCTATTACTTAATCTTAAAATTCCATCGGTTCCAGGTGTTTACCGTTCCACAGTACCGCCTAATCCTTCAATTAGAGCATTTTCCTCCAACAAAGCTTGCTTTTGAGCATTCTAGATTTGTTCCATCAAGCTGAATCTTAGCTCAAGTCTCTTGGCATGAACCCGAATGGGTTTAACTTTTTCCTTTCGCTAAAGGCGTCTGCAACGACGTTAGCCTTGCCTGGATGATAATGAATCTCACATTCGTAATCATTAAGAGTTTCCATGCATCGGCGTTGTCTTATATTTAAATCTTTCTGATTAAATATATGTTGGAGACTTTTAAAGCGAACACAACTGCACCCAACTCCAAATCTTGGGTGATAATTATTCTCATGTACTTTGAGTTGTCATGATGCGTAGGCGATCACCTTACATCTTTGCATTTAAATGCAACCTAATCCTATGTGTGAACAATGAAGTCTTCAATTCCCTCAGGTAATGAAAACACATGGGCATTACTTAGCTTCTGTTATAGAATCTCAAAGGATTCTTTTTGCTTAGGCCCCGAATCAAACTTTACATTCTTACGAGTTAGAGCAGTTAGGGGAGTGGCAATTCTAGAAAAGTTCTCGAAGAACCTTCGGTAATAACCAGCCAATCCCAAAAAACTTCGGATTTCTGAAGGCGACTTTGGTGCTTCCCAGTTCATGATTGCCTCAATCTTAGTGGATCAATTTAGATACCAGGCTTGCTAATTATGTGTCCAAAAATCGGACGTCTCTAAGCCAAAATTCACATTTAGAGACTTTGCATAAAGCTTCTCTTGCTTTAGCAATTCCAAATACACCTAAGGAACATCTCCTGATCTTCCTTGCAATGCGAGTAGACAAGTATGTCGTCTATGAAGACAATGACAAACTTATCCAGATACGGTTTGCAGACTCTGTGCATAGGGTCCATGAATGTTGTGGGTGCATTTGTGAGTCCAAATGGCATAACTAAGAACTCATAATGACCATATCTTGTTCTGAAGGCAGTCTTTGGAACATCTTCACTCCTGACCATTAACTAATGATAACCAGATCGATGGTCGATTTTTGATAAGTAGCTCGCTCCTTACAATTGATCAAATAGATCGTCAATTCTTGCAATGGATAGCGATTCTTGATTGTGATCTTATTCAGCTCAAAATAATCAATGCACATCCGCATTGATCTGTCATTCTTCTTGACAAAAAAATAGGAGCTCCCCAAGGCAAGGAACTTGGTTATATGAAACTTTCTCTCACAGCTCTTCAAGTCGTGTCTTCAGCTCCTTCATCTCTGTGGGATCTAAATGGTAGGGAGACCTAGCTATGGGTGCTGACCCAGGAAGTATGTCGATTTGGAACTCCACTTGCCTGTCCGGGGGGTAGACCAGGGAAATCTTCTTAATACTCAGATATAACTAGAATATCTTCCACCTTCGGCTTCGGTTCGTCCATTGTTACTTGTGCCATGTAAATGACACATCCTCTTCGTAAGCACTTGGATGTCTTAAGCATGGAAACTTTTTCTGGCAATCCTTAGTGGTGGTCTCCAAGGATAGTGAGTACATCACTAGACGGGGATTCGATCTCGATAAGTTTCTTATCGCATGTAATTCGGGCCTAGTTATGGGCTAACCAGTCCATGTCTAAAACTATATCGAATCCAGCTAATGTCATAGGGTGGAGATAAGTTGGGATGGATTAATTTTTAATGGATATGACACATCCTTCTAAGATTTTAGAAGCTGTTTCTATGTTTCCGTCCGCCATTTCAACTTCATAACCTAGATCTAGGTTCTTAAAGGCATATCAGATTGTTTACAAAACTTATGGTAACAAAGCTTTTATCAACTCCGAAATCAAATAAAACTCTTGCATAAACATTATTAACGAGTAACATACCCGTAATAATGTTTGAGGATGTCTAAATACCCTCACCCTTTTATTAAAAAGATATTGCTTTCGGCTCAACCCATGTAGTTTATAAACCTAGTTTTCTATATAGTGATGTATTGCTTTCACTTAAATTTATTAAAAAAATATTACCTCTCAACAAGGGGTTATGTTTGCCAAATGGCAAATGTAAAAGGGTGTTTTGGGCTTTACATTGCACAGACTCAATATATATGCAACACATTGTTCTTTGCTTCTTAGGGGCCGTTTGGCAACTTCTGAATGTTAAGTGCTGAACGAGTAAGAGGTCTGAACCATTAAGTGCTGAATCAGTAAGAGGTCTGAACCATTAAGAGTCAATATAATGCTTAACCGTTCAGAGGCAAATGTTTGACCAATTCAAATTAGGGGTCTGAACCATTCAGACTCTGTGTAATGCTTAACCATTCAGAGGCAAATGTCTGAACCATTCAGACGTCTGCTCACGAAACAAACAGTGTGAACCATTAAATGCTGAACCAGTAAGATGTCTGAACCATTAAGAGCCTCATTAATAGGTAAACAAACAGCCCCTTACTCTTTCAAGTTTGATAACAAACTACTCGACCTAACATCTTTAAATCTCTCAAATATGTATTACAATAATATTTTTTTCTTAATGAAGCAAGCAAGAGAAGTGAAGAAAATACAATACATGTTCGTTTTCCTGTTTGCATATTTTTTCTTGTTTTTCTAGGGTTTATAAAAAATGGTGAGTGTGGCAAAGCCTGTATTGCTGATGGTGGTTGTTCAGATGGTGCTTGCCGGAGGTAATGTGTTTTATAAACTGGCGGAAAACGACGGCATGATGCTCCCAATACTTGTCGCTTATCGGTTTGTTTTCTCCACTACAATTATGGTTCCAATCGCGCTTTTTGTTGAAAGGTCTGGATTCTTTCTCTCTTTTGTTATAATTACAAATTAATACATCTATTTATAAATTATGTGCAAGCATGGGCGAAGCTTTTAAAGTGCGGGAGGGGGGCGGTCGACCCTCCGAACTTTTCGCTCAGTAGTAGAGACTATGTAGTTTTCGTATAAATTTTTTTGGGTACATACGTTTTCGACCTCTGGTTTATAGAAATTTTTAGGTTCGTGACTTCCGCCTCCTGGGTCGGAAATCTAAAGCTTCGCCACTGTGTGCGAGACTAATGTTCTCAAAACTAGTCAAGAACATACACACACGTATATATATCATATTTGTGTGTACATTTGTATGTAATATGTGTATATATGTATGTATAATAGTTTCAGAAGTTTAGAACACGATGAACATAATAATGTAATATTAAATGCTTCATAATTTTGTCGCGGGATTACAAGTGTTTAATTTTTTAATTCGATTGATGAAATGAGTTATTCACTTTCATATTTTACTTATTATATATACCATAAACAATATGACCAAGTGATTTAGTTAAATCTTTATATCACATTATTAATTAATATACATTATATACATACATTTATATTTAATATCACTGTCTACAGTACCCTTTGGCTATCCGTCTTAAAAGACGTTGCGCGATCATGACATCATATATGTTTTCTTTGGTAATATAATACATCAATTAGTACATCTCTAGTGGTTGAGGTTCATGGAAGAGTTGCTGGATTCGGTTCTCTCCCATTCTTTTTTATAATTTTACTTGCGGTGTTGGATTTTTAGTGAAAATTAGCATTTGAATTTTATTTTTAGTTTTAATTTTTTTTATTAATTTATATTTATAATTACAACCATATGCTTTTTTTCTCGTAATTTTTGATATTATAAAATTTGAAGTGTGTGTCGCAATTTGCTTATTTTTATATACTTTTGATGTAAATTTACTCGAAACTGAGTTACAAATAGTAATATACAAGTGGTCAATACACAAACCTATTATTTTATTCTATATTTTCTTTTAATCTTACAATTATAAAATACGATGATTTATAAAATTATGTTAATATTGTTTCGACGTGTTTAACTTATCTACGTCTTGATATAGATTTTACTTGAAATTTTTTTGACATTAAGCGCTAATGTTATCATTTGTATGGTTTTGGATTCTATTTGTGTTGCTATAGCGAGGGTCGGTATCATAACGGACTGAATCAATACGGACATACACTACAATAATTCTTCTCTGACACATCAACCTTTCCCAACGAGAAGCTTGGTCAGCATAGACGCGACGCTATAGATCAATCTTGTCAGGAGAGATCAATCTTTAGCGACGAAAACGTCGCTTATGGTTGGATATAAACATTAAACTGAAAATATAATTCAAAAATAAATAATAAACATTACTTTTACCGACAACAAATTGTTGCTAAAGGGTTCATTCTAAAATAACTGCCAAACTTTTAGCAACGACCATTGGTGGCTAGGAACAAAAAGATCCTGGGCCAAATCGCCAATCCACATTCCCATACGACCAGTCGTCGCTAAAGGGTTCTTTTCCTATCAATTTTTTTAAACCGGTACTCGCTGTTGCAATATAGTTTTTTTTATATATGTGTCGTCACTAAAATGGTTTTTACTAGATTTTCCCATTAAATACAAGCATGTAAGTTAATAATGTAAATGGTAAACCAGCAAATTACAACTACTTATAATTAAGAAAACAACAAATTACATAATTTAATTAGTTCTGATACAAATCATCAATGTACTGTAGCAAACTAACAATCGTCTCCGCTTTCGTCTTTGCCTTCACCTTCATGTTCGCCTTTTCATGTTACAATCATACATAACTTCCACTATCCTAAGGCTTTCAAAGTCTACTCGATCCTGTGTTGCTCAACCATACAGTCTATCATCTTCAAAGACATCTCATAGGACTTGCAAAAATCCCCAATCAGTTGATACTGAAAAGGGTAAAAGAAAACATCACAACTAAGCTGACAGCCTATCTTGGGTGAAGTTAACTTTAAGTTCAACACTTCACACCCTGTGTTTAAATCTATCATTTAAGAAATAAAAAATACAGCATTTGTAAGATTAGATGATGATGATTTGTGTGTACTTTTGTTTCCCATTTTTTGTTACTGCTCTCCATAGCCTTAGTTTTTGATCCCCCCCCCCCCCCCCCCACTCCCTAACGAATCCAAACCATTTAACTCGAACGGCTTAAGGCTTTATGTGAATAAACTGAATTCGATTAAGGCCATACCAAAACCCAACTGTAGTTATATGGTTAAACGAATAAAGTTTTGTACCATGAAAAATATGAAGCAAAATCTTCACAATCTCAAAGAATGAGTATATTACAAGCTTTGGCCTTTATGTTTACACCAAGTTGTAGGCGTTGTCCTTTTTCCAAAAGTTTCCAGGCGGTGTTCTTAACCTTTCCAAATCTTACACGTTATGTCTTTTATGTCAAATCCAGTTAGAATTTTTTATTAAATCAGGTCATATGCTTTGCACATGAGGGCATTGTTGTCATTTCATCTCTTTAGGGACTATTATGTAAAAAAACTTTTGTTTAGGGGACTAGTTTGTAATAAATAGAAAAATAAAGAAATATAATATCTCTCTCTAACTAACAACTGAAAATCCCCCCTCTCTCTCTTCTCTCTTTCTAACATAACTTGTCACCACTCTCCACCACCGTTAACACATCACCGCCACCATAAGCATCCATCTACAACCACAACCATCGCTCATAAACAAAAGCCCCAAATCACCACCCTCAAATCCCCAACCACCACTGCATATAGCCCCACCGTCAACACCCCCAAATCACCAACCACCACTGCACCGACACCCCTGCCGCACACCACCACCAAACACCCTTCCCATACTTTTAAGCCAATACTGCAATTTACTCTTGAAATTACCGACCAGATTTTCGTTAACGAATCTTGACGTCTCCGGTCCACCATGTCTGCCATAGACGCCGATGAACGTTCCGTACGGACCTGAATTCATCGAACTCGACGGTCCTGATTCGACCTGGCTCTGATCTTCTGACAAACAGTTTGCTTGAATCACAGCCACTGAAAATTCACCATTTACATGACACCCTAAATCTTTATACCATAATAACCCATATGTTCTTCCGATTTGATCTGCAGATTTTCTCACACAACCTTCATCACCAACAAGTACAATAAACCTATGGTGTGGATTGGGATTTATATTAAGGTGGCTTCTCTTGAAGGAGAGAGATAATTTAGAGAGAGAAAGAGTGTTGAGGAGAAAGAGTGTTGAGCGAGAGAGAAAGTTACTGGGTTTTTTTATTTTTTTAATTAAATAGTGAAATTGCAATAGTATCCTCAATTGTCTTACATATGACATAACTTAAAAATCTAACTGGGTTTGGCTTAAAGGACATAACGTGCAAGATTTAGGAAGGTTAAAGACATCGTCTGTAAACTTTTGGAAAAAAAGAAAACGCCTCGAATTTTGTGTAAACATAAAGGACAAAAAAACTTGTAACTTGCTCTCCAAGAATTAAGTTTATGACTTTGTGCTATGAAATTGATAACCATGAGGAAACAATTTTGATCCAGATTCATATTTCGTTCTTGTTATCTTGCACAAAAAGTGAATTAAAATGATTCACATCAATATGTGAGGATCAACAACAGTAACAAAGATCAAGGAGAATCATGTTCATTCTTTTAACTCCTAAACATACTGTAAATTATAAAAAAAAATCTACAACAGAATGTAATTTATTCATGTTTATATCAACTCTTTTTTAGCATATGTGTGCTTCATTATAGGAATCACCTTCAAGAACAATGGTTGCCCCCTAACCTCTTAACTGCAGCAGCATTAATACAAAGTTGCTTCAATCAGAATTCAGAAATTCTTTTTATTTGTATTCAAACAAAAATCCCATTAATTACTTCAATTATTTTCTTGTTCCTAATGACATCCTGAGTTAAAGAATTTGCTGAAGCATAAAAGCTTATTGAAAAAAACTATTCAAAACGAATATTCTTGTATCAGATTTTCTTGTTTAACAAACCTATATGTTTTTTTTCCTAAAAGTAAGCCAGTCAATCGGCTAAAGTGGAATTAATTAGACTAGTGGGTATGGATAGGGTTGACAATCAAACCCGAACCCGCTGGGTAAACTTGAAACCCGACACATTTGGAACAGGCTTGGAGTCGGTTAATCGGGTTTGGGAATAGTTTTTATTTTTTTTCGCAGGTTTGGGACGGGTTTGGGATTGAGTGATATACCCATTTACCCGACCCAATAACCCGATAAAGTGTACCCATTTACCCGATTGTATACTCGGTATAATTTCTTTTATATTATTAAATATGTATATATATGATACATCCATTTTTACACATAGGTATTTTATTCCGTATACATTGTAGTTATTTGATATATATTTTCATAATGACAATACAAAATGTAACCGGTTAGTAGTTACCCGATAAATACCTAATGGGTTTTGAGATGAGTATACCCAACGAGTAATCTTTTTAAATTAACGGGTTTACCCGAAACCCGCAGGTATACCCGATACCCGATGGGTATTTACTCGTTAGAAACCCGACGGGTTTTGGGATGGGTTTGAGACAAGCTTATCTAACCGGGTTTGGGTTTCGTCCCAAACCTGACCCATTGTCATCCCTAGGTATGGAGGAGGGTAGTCCTTCAAGGATGGGCTGCCACGTAGACCGCCACGTAAGCGGGTGTAATGATGGGCCTAAAGAGAATAGACCAAGAGGGTGGAGATGAGCCCCTTTATATATATTTTATGTATGAATGTATAGGTGTATGTGAGACGAGGAGGCCCGTCAAGAACGTCTGTGAGGAGCCGGAGAGGACGCCGACCGTCCTAGGGGAAGGTGTGTAGGCCCGTCGCCGGCCCGGAACTCCCCATAGGACGCCCCCATGCCGACCAAGTCTTAGCAGCACATAAAGAAATTGACCTAGACACTGATAGCATGGTATAAAAAAAAGTAAATCTGAAATTATTAAGAATGTGGGATTCAAGGAATTGAAAAACAGAGAGATAAAAAAGTCCGTGTCTTCTAAATAGCTCAGATGAATTCACGGTTGAAATGAGAAACTTCATCACTCACTGCTGCCACGGGGACAACGGTGGAGGCTTGGGAGATTTGGGGGAAAGGTGATAACGTCACTGTATCTCTTTGGGATAGGTTTATTATATGCTTTTAATTTTTTAAAAACTCGGGTTTGAAAAACAAAATATAAATAATCTATCCGGAAAGGGTTTATATAAAACAAACTAGAGTTAAAAATAAGCCCGCACGATGCGCCGGATAGCAACTTTCTATCCGATGCGGCGATTTCTCATGGTTCTGTTACGTAGCGGGTAAAAAAATACTATATTGCGAATATAATTTGATTTTCAAAGAACTTTTTGCCTTGATGTTAAGAAAACATAAAAACGAATATCGTACCCCTATCAATGTTCAAAGGGTATCGGTTTTGTTTCTCACAGTAAAAAAAGTTATTGTTTGCGAATTCAACTTATTTTTTTAACGAACGGTTTGCCTCTATGTTAAGAAAACATAATACCGCTATCAATGTTCAAAGGAAATTTGTTTTAATTCTTTCAGTAAAAAAAGATTAAACATATTTAACATGTTTGAACAAAATTACAAGTGAAAAAAAAAAATAATTATAGGAATAAGATATTAAGTCAACAATAACAAATAAAATTATTTGTAATAATATTATAAAAAAATCAAAAAAAAAAGTTATTGTTTACGAATACAACTTAATTTTTTAACGAACGGTTTGCCTCTATGTTAAGAAAACATAAAAACGATTACGGTACCGCTATAAATGTTCAAAGGAAATTTGTTTTAATGCTTTCAGTAAAAAAAGATTAAACATATTTAACATGTTTGAACAAAATTACAAGTGGAAAAAAATAATTATAGGAATAAGATATTAAGTCAACACAATAACAAATAAAATTATTTGTAATAATATTATAAAAAAATCGAAAGCTAAAAAAGTAAAGATAAGATAGTATTAAAGTAAAGAAAAGTAAATAATAATAAAATGTATTTTGTTACTGTATAACTTCTTGTAATTGTAATTTAAATAGATATAACTGTTTGTTGCTTGTTAAAAGAATATGATAATAAAGAATTGTTGACCTATCATGACAATATTTCTTTAGTAAAAACAATTCATAATGGGGCTGAAAATTTCACCTTTCCCGCTCAAGTTTGTCTTGACGATATTGTCGTGAAATGTCAAAAACTAAAAAAAAAAAAATACGTTCGAGCTTGCACCAACAACCTATTGTCGGGATAGAGTCAACGTGTCAGATAAGATTTCTTGTAGAGAATTCCCGCACAAGTAATGTAGGGTAATCTCACTTGTTTCATACAAACCAACACATACAACAATATTCTACACAATAAAACACAAAACATAGAATCTTATATTTATATTATATATATACATATGTATTATATATATATATATAGGTAAAGTATAGGAAGAAAACCCACTTGATTTGAAAAAACTCAAAAAACTTTATAAAAACTCGTAGCTCTAATACCACATGTAGAAACCTGTTACGGATCGTTAAACATTATGCACAATGTTTAGACACAGAAGTTTGGATATTTACCACACGTAGAAACCTGTTATGAATCGTGAAACGTTACGCACAATGTTTAGACACGGAAGTTTGGATAAGATAAAAAAATCAGTAGAAATTTTGGCAGGCTAACAACGTCATCCCGTATAGATTCCATTTATATCGAAAGAGTTTATATTGGTCAAGCACTTGGAGATACCACATAGATCGATCTCCTATCAATCCAAAATTTATGAGCTATAGCGCATGACTCACCTATATATAGGGATATTGTCATGCGCACCACTCTAGCGTATAACTCATACGCACGCACTACTCATGCGTTGCGTATCAGTCTTGTGCTCCTATTCACACTCTAAACTATACAATATTTAACACACGCTTTATTCACACTCCTATTCACAGGTCAAGTTCGGGCGAAGTTGTTCCCATTTTCACTATACGCTCCGTATTTTGGTCGTGTGTTCGATTCTAACTTATACAATATTAAACACACGCTCTATCTAGCCTATTCTACAAGTGACGAACACCAAGTGCATCAACAATTGAAGGTCCGTTGTACGGATTGTTCGGGTCCTAATTTGGCAAACCTAAGGTAAACGTGCGGAATCCGTTTGCATAGGCGACATTGGATACTAGTTTGTTACTGATTAACACCGTTTCATTAATGAGTAAACGTTACAGATCCTGGAAACACTTGGACAGCGCTTTGCCGTCCAAGTTACAAAATCTCTGAATCTTACAAATGAAATGACAACTATCCTATATATAGTAGAACAAGTTTGCTCGAAATGTGCCATGGACAAGTTCGGCCGAACTTCTCCTCCATATGACAACTTAGGCTGAACTTGTCAACCACATGACAAGTTTGGGCGAACTTGTTCCCAGACATACATATTCTTTGACATTTCGCTCCTAAATACAGATTCAGTATTATACGATGACGTAGGCAACAGACATATGCATCAACATATTATTTAGCGCCCCCTACCACGTGTTGGGCCAGGATCCGTTCTCACCGTTCTCACACTTCAAATCATTCTCTCCGGATCCCATTTCTCTATATATATATATATGTGTGTGTGTGTGTGTATGTGTGTGTATTCTAAATTTGGGGCCGATCTTGTCACAGGAAGAAAAGGCCGAAGTTGACATGGATGACACTATTGCAAGCTTTCGGTTGCGGCTTATTTGGGTATGTTTTATTTTATTTTATACTATATGAGATATCAGAACACAAAATGTTTTTCTCATTTTGCCTAACCTCCGGCCTATATAACCACACTAAAGTGTTTTGCTTCTAAACACTATCATTATTAACAAGAATACAATACACAACATATTTTGCCACATAATTATGTGTGTTTGTTTAACCTTTCCTGTATGTATGTTTTAATGGTTGTACCATCATATTACAGTAAGGATTTTGTTCATTCCTTCATGTTCAGCAATGAAATTTCTGAAAAGGCTTTTGACTTTTCAAATGCCTATTCTCGAGACCAGCACCACCTTACATTCTCAAGACACATTTATTAAGAGTTAAATGCCTGGTTAGTCTTGTGGTTTGGGAAAATTATAGAGTTGGTCCTAATGGTTTACTAATTACAGAGTTGTCCCAGTGATTGCAATTTTTGCACTTGGGTGGTCCTTATCACTAACCTTTGTTAAATTTCCATTTAAGTCTCTATGAAATGACTAAATTGCCTCTGATTATAAAAACGTGGACCCTCCCCATGTCGCAACCCCCGACCCCACCTCCGGGAGCGGGGCCGCGAGACACAGAGCTGGTGGTACCGGTGTTTATTAACATGGCAGTGGAATTATGACATCAGGATCGTAGTAGAAAATAAATATCAGAGTTTCAAAACACCAAACTTTTATATTAAACAAATGGGGTAAAACCCATGTTTCCATTACAATACATATTTTTAGGGACAAACCCTAATTTATGGAAAACAAAAACTCCTTGTTATTTAGGTAACTTTTATAGCCACTTTTCTAAGCCTTCAGTGCTCTTCAGCTGGCTTCTGTTAGCTTCATATTAAGTTACTTGAAACGCGTTTTAAAAACATTTTATCAGCAAGAAATACTGGTGAATCCATCTCAGTTTTATCAAAACAAGTGATTATACTTTACAGTTATTGAGGAGCATCCGCATTACAGTGTTTATATCTACACAATTACTCAATCAGTACTGTCAATCCTGACTTGTGGGTCATATTACTTTGGGCCCTGTCACCCAACAGTAACGGTTCCTGTCACATTCCCGTGACTGTGGACTAGCAATGTATACAAAACCCCAACATACCGGCAGTAATTGTAGAATACATATACTCAATTACTATTAAACATAATTAAAACATTTGAGGTTTTGGTAACACATTTTGACTCACAAAAAGATTTATAAAAAGAGAATGTACTTGTCTTGAACACTTAAGTATTCCTACGGAGTTCCTGGTGATAGTTCTTTATTACTTCCTGGGATTTCTATTAAAACATACAGTGCACATGTGTTAGTAAGTTAACCCAAGTCACTTTAACCATACAACACTCGACAGAACTCCAACGAACGTAGTCGGGCAGAGCCTAGACATGCGTTGGCGATTCTAGATCGATTGGGTAGGGTGTCCATATAACACGAGATAGGATTTCAACGAACGTAGTTGGGTAGGGCCTTGACATGCGTTGGTCCTAACTCGGGTAGGATAGTGAATTAGTGATCGGGGGTTAAGTTACTTACAATGGGCAGCGCTTCGCAGGTTTAGGGGTTTAGGGGGTATTGTTTAGAGAAACGGGGATAGAGAGAGTATACAATCGATTTTTTCGTTCGATTTTGAGAACAGAACTCAGTCCCATGCTGCTCCTTTTATACCTGATTTTGACCTCCCCCGCGCGTCGCGCGGGAATCCAGGAGTCCCCTGTGGCGCTTGAGATGCCTAGCTAGGCTAGGTCAGCCTGGTCACAAGTGTAGGGTTGCCAGATGGCGCGAAATGGTGACACGTCACCTTGACACTTCCCGCGCGTCGTGACAGAGACTGGTGTCTCTGGCGCGTGGCGCCTGGACTGTCGAGGTGAACCTGTCTCGTTTTGCATGCCGCGTCCCGATTTGCGTGTCTGTTTTTACGTTTCGGCTCAATTCGGGGTGTTTTGGAGAGTTGTTACATCCTCCCCACCTTGTTTTAAATCTCATCCTCGAGATTCACTTGAATAGGTATGGATACTATTTTAGCATTTCTGACTCAAGCTCCCATGTATATTCTCGTCCTCTCCTTGAATCCCATTTTACTTTTAGCAGAACTAATCTCTTGCGCTTGAGATTCTTGATCTTTCTATCTTCAATCTGAATGGGTTTCTCAACGAACTTTAGTTTCTCATTTACCTCTACATCTTGAAGAGGTATCACCAATGATTCGTCTGCTAGACATTTCTTGAGATTGCATATATGAAATACATCATGTATTCCTGCCATTTCCTCTGGCAATTGTAGCTGATAGGCTACTGGACCTATTTGTTTGACAATCTTAAAAGGTCCAAAATACCTTGGGCTTAGTTTTCCTTTCTTGCCGAATCTTACAACTCCTTTCCAGGGTGAGACTTTTAAAGCATTTATATCCGACTTGAAATTCCAAGGGTTTCGTCTGTTATCTGCATAACTCTTTTGGCGATCTTGAGCCGCTTTCAGTCAACTTTCAGTCTTTCCTTGACTTGATTGATCTTGTCAGTTGTTTCTTGCACAAGGACCTGATAGTTGCTTTTCTCCAATCTCTGCCCAACATACTGGAGTTCGACATTTCCGCCCTAGAGGGCTTCAAATGGTGCAGCATTGATGCTGGTATGATAGCTATTGTTGTAAGAAAATTCTATTAAAGGTAAATGTTCATCCCAATTTCCTCCGAAATCAATTACACAAGCTCTAAGCATGTCTTCCATTGTTTGAATTGTTCTTTCACTTTGACCGTATGTTTGAGGATGATATGCCGTACTCAGATTTAGTCTTGTTCCCATTGCTTTTTGGAAACTTGTCCAAAAATGAGAGATAAAACAGCTGTCCCTGTCAGATACAATGGATAAAGAATTCCATGTAATGAAACTATTTCATTTACATATAATTTAGCTAACTGTTCCATACTGAACGTTTCCTTCATTGGTAACAAATGAGCAGATTTGGTTAACCTGTCTACAATCACCCAGATTGTATCATTACCTTCTCGTGTCCTGGGTAGTTTGGTAACAAAGTCCATTTTTATCAATTCCCATTTCCAAATTGGCATTTCTAATTGTTGTAACAATCCTGAAGGTTTCTGATGTTCAGCTTTAACTTGTGAACAAGTTAGGCATTTGGCAACGTACTGCTACATCCTTCTTCATTCCTATCCACCAGAAATTCTTTCTCAAGTCTTTATACATCTTATCACTTCCAGGATGCATTGTATACTTAGTCTTATGGGCTTCCTCTAGTATTCGCTTTCGTAGATCTCCTTGGATAGGGATCCAAATTCTGTTTTTATGGAATCTCCAAATTCCATCTGTCTCTTTCTCTAATTCTTTAATCATTCCTTTTAATCCTTCAGCATCGTCCTTGATTGCTGTTTCTGTGTTTGTTTAATTTGCTCATTTAAATCTATCTACAGGTTTAGTCTAAGAGAGCGTACCCTTTTTGGCTTCTCATGATACTTTCGACTTAAAGCATCAGCTACTACGTTAGCTTTTCCTGCATGATACTGGATATAACAATCATAATCACTAAGGATTTCCATCCATCGCCTCTGTCTCATGTTTAATTCCCTTTGTCCAAAGAAATATCTTAAACTCTTATGATCTGTGAATACTACAAACTTACTACCGTAAAGATAGTGTCTCCAAATCTTAAGGGCAAAAATTATTGCTCCTAACTCTAGATCATGGGTTGTATAATTCTCTTCATGCTTCTTAAGTTGTCTAGAGGCATAAGCAATAACCTTTTGACGTTACATCAGCACACAATAAACTACGAAGTCTTCAATTCCTTCTAGCAAAGCGAGTATTGGTGCGTTGGTTAACTTTTGCTTCAAAATCCTGAATGCTTCTTCCTGTTTGCGTCCCCATTCAAATTTAACCGATTTGAAAGTTAGCTTGGTTAACAGGATGGCTATTCTAGAAAATCTTGAATAAAACGTCTATAATATCCTGCCAATCCAAGGAAACTTCTTACTTCCGTGGGTGATTCTAGAACCTTCCATTTGGTAATCACTTCGATCTTTGTGGGATCCACATGAATTCCTTCATGATTCACCGGATGTCCAAGGAATTGTACTTCTTGTAACCAGAATTCGCATTTTGAGAATTTTGAGTAAAGCTTTTCCTTCCTTAGCAATGATAGGAGTATATGCAAATGCTCTGCGTGATTTTCCTTACTTTTAGAGTAAATTAGAATATCATCTATAAAGACAATTACGAATTTATCCAGGTATGGTTTACATATCCTGTTCATCATGTCCATAAATGCAGCTGGGGCATTGGTTAAACCAAATGGCATGACAATAAATTCATAATGGCCGTACCTTGTTCGGAAAGCTGTTTGAGGAATGTCCTCTTCCTGTATTTCAACTGATGATATCCTGAGCGTAAGTCGATCTTAGAAAAGAATCAGGCTCCTTGAGTTGGTCGAACAAATCGTCAATTCTTGGTAATGGGTACCGATTTTTTATTGTAACTTTGTTCAATTCCCTGTAATCAATGCACATACGCATAGATCCGTCTTTCCTTCTTGACAAATAACACTGGTGTTCCCCATGGCGATGAGCTGGTTGTATGAACCTTTCTTTAGTAATTCGTCCAGTTGTTTCTTCAATTCTTGCATCTCCGTCGGTGCTAGACGATAGGGTGCTTTGGCAATCGGTGCCGTTCCCAGTATTAGGTGAATTCTAAATTCAACCTCTCGATCTGGCGGTAATCCAGGCAACTCTTCCGGGAAGACATCAGAGAAATTAGATATCACAGGAATATCCTTTAATTTTTTTCTTTTAGTGTTAAGGATTATGGAAATCATATATACTATTCCTCCTTTCCGTGCATAGCTTGCAGCTTTCATCACAGAGATGAACTTTGTTGATCTTGCCGACTTATCTCCTTTAATTGTGATCCTTTCACCAGATGGCACATTTACTTCTACAGACTTTTGATCACATATTATTCGTGCCTGATGTCAACCCTGGTCATAGCGGAAGCGCAAACGTGTGACTATGAGGTAATCATTGCATCCAATCGCGTAAACACATAGTAATTAACAACGATGCCATATCATATATTAAGTTGCAACAAACATTACAAGTTTTGTAAAAACAAGTTTGCATAAGTTCAACGCATTCAAGATGTTACCCCAAAAACATAGTTGTAGTTACATTACATCACAAAACAAGTTTGTTATCATCATAAAGTAAACCAAGGTTTTCACTCCTATATACCCATACAAGGTTGGGATATAAAAGGCAAATCCTTCAAAAGTGGCATTCGTTGTTATATCATTCCCATTTCCCGAAGGCTATCACCGGCTCATGTCTTGTTCCCTGAAATACATGTAAGTTTAAAAAAATCAACAAAAGTTGAGCGAGTTCATGTAGTATTGTTTTCGTATAAATGTCATAAATGCCATCAGTATTAAAAACCATGTATGTTATTGTCATTTACCATGGGTTTAAGGATCTATCAGTGGGTAGCTAGTCCGCTGACATTATGTGCCATAAGTAAGTAAATAACCAAACCGAGACAACTTTGTCATCAATTAGGGCTCACAAAAGCACTCCATGGTTAACAACTAGGAGTGGAGCGTGTCTCAAACTCAATAGATCTATACCTTTTGCACCTTGGTCACTAAGTGATTAATGGTTACTAATGTCATAATCCTACTTACGCACATCGATCACTG
Source organism: Scalesia atractyloides (assembly GCA_947069175.1). NCBI lineage: Eukaryota > Viridiplantae > Streptophyta > Magnoliopsida > Asterales > Asteraceae > Scalesia > Scalesia atractyloides. The sequence goes on from CAMTDV010000009.1 coordinate 38,430,958, forward strand.
TCATCATCTAAACCTGAAACTAACATACAATTTGTCATAAACTTGTATTTCCCCCGAGTGTTATAAAACCAAAAACGTTTAAAAGAAAAGGGGGACATGAACTCACAAGTTTGCGTTCCGTAAAGTCGTACTAATGTAATGCGAGTGTCCGAGTACACTTGTAACCTACAAGTGTACTAATTTTATTAGACACTTAGGTCGGGTTTGACCTCGTACAAGTTGTTCATCTTGAATTAGTGTTATGTATTCATTTGTTTTCTTGAACAACTTTATTACTTTTATAGTGTTGGTAGTTTGTGTGTTTTATTTTTATTTATGTATATATATTTCACAAATATATATATTTGTTATCAAGTAATTAATCGTGTGTGAACGGGCCTTGTCCTTCACTTGTCCTCGTACCTTGCACGCATGTCATTGGGCCTAGCCCATGTCATCCTGTCCTTGGGTCTAGCCCATGTTTTCATGTCTTTGGAGCCCATGTTTTCTTTGTCATTGGGCCTAGCCCATGTTATATTGTCATTGGGCCTAACCCATGTTATATTCTCATTGGGCCTAGCCCACTTAGTTTATATGATTGGGCCTAGCCCACTTAGTTATATCATTGGGCCTAGCCCACTTGGTTTATATGATTGGGCCTAGCCCAAGTTGTGTTATCAATGGGCCTAGCCCATATGTTATATGTGATTGGGCTTAGCCCATGTTGTAATGTGATTTGGGCCTAGCCCATTTCCATAAACTTGAGTCCATTTAATTATATGATTTGGGCCTAGCCCATTGCTACCTAACATATTTTAAGTCCGTTAGTGGGATTTACATGAATCTAATCTAAGTATGTTTTGCAACACTTAGAAACTTTTATGTTGTTAACTTTCCGGATTTTTGTTATCGAAAACATATATATTAGTTTGGTGTCCCAAAAAAACATATATATTTTTGAAGATGTTGTCGTGTTTGGTAACGCCCATGTGTTTTAAATATTTTTGTAGGCTCATCCGTTATCCAATTCGCTCACTTGTCCGTTTAGTGGTACTTCTTTGGAATATACATAGGAATGTATATATGTATTTTTATATCATCTTCATACTTACTTCATGTAAGTATTTCTTTGGTATGGTGAGTGTATTATTTCGGTTTTCCTAAGTGTATCTAATACATATACATAGCACATAATACACACACTTAGAAACCTTTTCAAAATATATATTTTCATCCAAAAATTATATCTGTATTATTATTATTTTCACCACTTATTTTTACTTAAAAATATATTCTTATATTTTCAAGAATCCATATTCATTAAGGACTTAACCATTTCCATCAAGTGTTCCATAATGACGTTTAAGGCCACTAATCGCGTTTAACCACGTTAATCACCCTTTAATCCCAATTTTTAATCGGATTAGATTTTTAGTAAAATTTGCATAGTTTCCCCCAAAATAGGACATTTTCCACATTATAAAAACGTATTTAAATCATATTCAATCCACAAAGTCATCACTAATCAAAGTTTGTAATCTTCCAAAAATCACTTTTAAGTCCATTTAACCCTATTTAAACACTTGTTTCTTTATGAAACCCAAAAATTATGAGTTTAGTTCATAAAAATGAGTATGATGATTTTTCTTGATTTAAACATAATCATGTTTAAATCACATATTTATGTTTGTCATGGTAAGATGATCACAAATATAAAATACTACATGAAACTAACAACATGATCATCATAAACATAATCTTTAAATCACTAATATTAACAAGATATTCATAAACAACATGATCATACAAACTAGCTACACTAAACAACACATAATATAGTTATATTTAGTGTTCTTTAACTTTGAGATTAGGGTTTTTGATTATGTTCATCTTTGATATCAAGATTTTCAACTTGTACTTCCATAATCTACTAATAATATGGATCATAAACATGGTGTTTAGTAGACTTACAAAGTGCACAAGCTAGATTAGAAAATAAGAAGAGATTAAGCTCCCAAGAAAGCTCCAATGATGCTCCAAAGTTACTCCATGCTTAGATGAACTTGTGAGGCTTATTTTAGTAGTAAAATGTGGTGTTTAATGGTTGATTATGGTGGTGTAAGGTGGTGGTGGTGAAACCGTGAACAAGAGAGGGCAAGGGAGGGGTTTTCTTGTGTGTTGATTGTTGAAAGATAATGATGATATGGTTAGTTTATTAGTTACTTATAACACCATACTTCACCTAAAAGTCAAGACCTCTTTCACTCACCATACCAATCACTTACACATTTGAAAAGTTGAACAAATTGGTGAGGCCATGGGCCCCACCAAAACCGTGCACCATTAGAGGGGGGGGGGGTAAAGTGTAATTTATGGGGGTTAAATGCTTAATCACTTAGATATTTTGGTCATTAGGAGGTGTAGGGTGATTAGGGCTTTTAAGCACCTTATTAGTAAGGTAATTAGGGATTAGGACTTGTTTTAATACTTAACTAGTTCACTAGATACTTCGTTTGCTTGATATATGGGCGGAAATACCATTTACTAGCTCGTCGGGTCGCTAACGTACAATTTATGTTTATAGCGATTTATTACCGGAAGCTTATAACTTTGAATATTCCCAAAACGTTTTAGTGTGTTTTACCTCAATGGACATAATTCCGGAGGTCCAGAATTGTTTAATTACTATAACAGACAAATTGAAAAGTGTCATGTTTTTAGCCGATCGGATAATATGTGTTTAAGGCGTCATACCGGAAGGTTGTGTAATATTAATAAAATTATTCCCACATTAGTGTATTCATTTTTATATGGACTCAGTCGTATATGTCATGTGTCTTGTTTTGTAGTTTTGTTTCATTTCAGTGATTGCCGGCATACACCGCGCAATCGTAAGTAGTGCGTTCCGCACTTCTACCAACACTTTTAGGACATAGATTTCATAGTTTCTTGACATGTTAGAAACCAATAGGGGTTTCATCAAGTTTTACACGCCCTATCACTTGTTGTGCAATGTACGACTCCGTTACGCAATTTAATTACGTTTAAAATGCATGAGATAAATAAAATAAAATAGGTGATTAGATTGTACGAAATTACCGGTTATTTGCCATTTGTCACACCTGATTGCCTACCAACCAATCCATTCCTAACACGACATCAAATCTGGCAAGATCCATTGGAAAACGGTTAGTAGAAAAGTTATGATTTAAAATTCCTATCTTGGCTCCTTGCAGGATTTTGCTTATTTGGATAGAAGATGCATTTGCCGTCTCCACCAGACAGTTTTGGTGAAGTTTAGTTAATGGTTGTTTAAGAAAATCACAAAAGGAGGTATTAATGAAACTTTGGTTTGCACCAGAGTCAAACAATACTTTTGCATAAACATCATTAACTAAAAACGTACCGGCAATCACATCCGGAATCATCTTTGCTTCTTTAACGGTCAACACGAACGCTCTGGCAGCCTTCTTGGGTCCTTCGGCTGTCTTTGCTTTATTGTTTGCTGCTAGAGCTAGTTTCGGGCAGTTAGTTCTAATATTACTAGCTTCCCCGCAATGGTAGCATAGCCCATTGCTAACTTTCTTCCTGCAGTCTTTTTCCTTATGCCATGGGAATTTGCAAAAATTGCAGTATGTAGAGCATTCCCCGAATGTCTCCTTTTGCAGTACTTACACGGGGGTGAAGAAGAACTTGCCCCTTTCCCACGGTTGGAATTTCCATAACATAGTTCCTGGGTGATCTTTTGAGTTAGGTTCCTTTTCTGGTTTTCTTCTTGCGTACGTATCAATTCATCTGTCAAGGTGTTTGCTAGTTCTAATTTCTTCTATAGTTTGTGGTCTAGCTGCTTTGACTACATGTCTGATCTCACCGATTAATCTCCAGATGTAACGGGAGATTAATATTGGTTCTGGTGAGCCAGGGTTGGTACAATCCTTGCATATTCAAAGAATGTGGTAGTATATTCTCTGCAATTTACCCCAGTCATTCTATGATTTAGGAATTTATTAGCAATCTGCTCCTTTTCATTAGGAGGGCAGAATTTTCTTTCAACTATTTCCTTAAAGTTATTTCATTCCATACTGTAAACTCTTTCATTTCCTTTGGACTGAAGGATGGTATTCCACCACTCTAAAACTGCATCTTTAAAAAGATTAGAAGCATACATGACTTTATCTTCATTTGCACATTTACTTATCTTGAGGACGGCTTCTGTCTTTTCTATCAAGCGCAAGGCTGAAATAGCTCCTTCATTACCTGAGAATTCTATCGGTTTGCATGATAATAATTCTTTATATGAACAACCATATGAGATGGTTCTTCTTCTTTTTGGAATTGGAGCTTGGATTAACAGTTCGGGATTTCCATTCACGCTGTGATTAGATTCAGGGGGTACACGTTTATTCCCGTTTATGGAATCATTATTTCCTGCCCTTTTAATGGTGTCGATAATATAGGGCATAACATCTATGATTCCTTGGGCCACTATGTGTTCGATAGTACTTTTATTCATTTGATTCTCGTTATTATCGTTATTCTGGATTTCCTGATTTACTTCGTCTGACATCTGAATTATAAACATTTAGCAGGTATTAATATCACAGAATAATTAATAATTAAAAATACAAAACCAATTACACTAACACATCAGTAAAGAACCAAATATTCGTTACCGATATATTGGAACTTTTACTACTCTTTATATATACATATATGCATTATGCATAGTATACATAGCATAACTGGAATTTCAAATATATTTCATACGTATATGTATGTCCTGATATATTTATATATACGTATGTTTTGATATTACTATTTTATTTAACAATACATTAATACATATACATATATATACATATATATATTATATACATATACTATATATATTAAGCTGTGGCTTCCTTAAAACTGCATTTCTCGCTCGTCATACTTCCAGACGAGCTTCTCTCCGATGTGGCGAATTCGGTTTCCTTCCTCCACCAACTCATCTCCAAGTTGGCGGAGTTCTTCCACATGTTCCCTGGGTAGTATTGGGGCTGGCACTGGTTCAGGGTAAGGTGGAACTGGTTCTTCATATGGGATTGGGTTTTCTAGTAGGTTTTGAATAACCGAGTTATTAACCCACCATGGATCTAAAGGGTTTGGGGTTGGAATTCTAGGTATCTCATTGGGGTCAAAGGCTGGTATTGGAAATTGATTTTCCTGGTTCTGCTCTAGGTTTATGGGTTGGTTAGGAAATAAGAGAAGTAAGGGGGGTTCTGGATTTGCTACTTGATTAAAATTAGGTTCTCCTTCTGCATTTCCAAACATGTGAAAATTTGCTAGCTGCCTATCCAATTCTTCCTCCCACAATGGTCTAATTTCTGGGTTTCGTGTGTTTCTCTCAGTTCTAGCTGCTATGGCTTGCTGTTGTACTTGTCTCGGTCTTTTTCTCTTTTCTACTTTGGCTCTATATACCAACTTCTCTTCTTAGGGGAAAAAGGTTCTACAGATTTGGCTTTGAAAATAAAAACATCTTCGGAATCGACGGTGTAGTCTGTGGTTGGCTGGGATGTTCCTTCATCCATGAGAGAATGAGGTAGATGACGATAAGCGTCAGAAGTACCCTAATCACTCATTCTATAAACTAAAGAAATTAGTAAAATAATACCACATAATATATACATATAAAGTCGCGGATATTTTCTAACACATTTGTTTGAAGTTTAGGTATTTCAAAAGAACACCTAAATGGCTTAAACCAGTGGCTCTGATACCACATTCTGTCGCAACCCCCGACCCCACCCCGGAAGCGGGGGCCACGAGACACAGAGCTGGTGGTACCGGTGTTTATTAACGTGGCAACGGAATTACAACATCAGGATCGTAGTAGAAAATAAATATCAGAGTTTCAAAACACCAAACTTTTTATATTAAACAAATGGGGTAAAACCCATGTTTCCATTACAATACATATTTTTAGGGACAAACCCTAATTTATGGAAAACAGAAACTCCTTGTTATTTAAGTAACTTTTATAGCCACTTTTCTAAGCCTTCAGTGCTCTTCAGCTGGCTTCTGTTAGCTTCACATTAAGTTACCTGAAACGCGTTTTAAAGACATTTTATCAGCAAGAAATACTGGTGAATCCATCTCAGTTTTATCAAAACAAGTGATTATACTTTACAGTTATTGAGGAGCATCCGCATTTACAATGTTTATATCTACACAATTACTCAATCAGTACTGTCAATCCTGACTTGTGGGTCATATTACTTTGGGCCCTGTCACCCAACAGTAACGGTTCTGTCACATTCCCGTGACTGTGGACTAGCAATGTATGCCGACAGTAATTGTAGAATACATATACTCAATTACTGTTAAGCATAATTAAAACATTTGAGGTTTTGGTAACACATTTTGACTCATAAAAAGATTTACAAAAAGAGAATGTACTCGCCTTGAACACTTAAGTATTCCTACGGAGTTCCTGGTGATATTCTTGATTACTTCCTGGGATTCTATTAAAACATACAATGCACATGTGTTAGTAAGTTAACCAAGTCACTTTAACCATACAACACTCGACAGAACTCCAACGAACGTAGTCGAGCAGAGCTTAGACATACGTTGGCGATTCTAGATCGATTGGGTAGGGTGTCCATATAACACGAGATAGGATTTCAACGAACGTAGTCGGGCAGGGCCTTGACATGCGTTGGTCCTAACTCGGGTAGGATAGTGAATTAGTGATCGGGGGTTAAGTTACTTATAGTGGGCAGCGCTTCGCAGGTTTAGGGGTTTAGGGGGTTATTGTTAAGAGAAACGGGGATAGAGAGAGTATACAATCGAATTTTTCGTTCGATTTTGAGCACAGAACTTAGTCCCACGCTGCTCCTTTCATACCCGATTTTGAACTCCCCCGCGCGTCGCGCGGGAATTCGGGAGTCCACTGTGGCGCCTGAGAACCTAGCTAGGCTAGGTCTAGCCTGGTCACAAGTGTAGGGTTGCCAATGGCGCGAAACGGTGACACGTACCCTTGACACTTCCCGTGCGTCGCGACAGAGATTGGTGTCTCTGGCGCGTGGCGCCTGGACTGTCCAGGTGAACCTGTCTCGTATTGCATGCCGCGTCTCGATTTGCGTGTCCGTTTTTATGTTTCGGCTTAATTCGGGTGTTTTGGAGAGTTGTTACACCCCTCATCTTTTTCCTCCCCTCTTCGTCTCTCTCTCTGACCCACAACCACCACCACCTTCACTGTCACCTTCAACCCATTACATCCTTTAACCTCTAAACGGAAACAATATCTTTTCTAATAAAAGAATAGAGACACAACTACACAAGTGAACTCAGATAATATACATCCTTTCATTTTCCCAACTCGACAAATTAAAACTCAATCTTTTTATGTCCAAATGGCAGTAACATAACCACAGTCTCACTATCAAGAAAAACAAACCTGCCGGATCCAACAAAAGGGAACGAGTCAGCCAAGAAAAACGATCCTACCCATGTCATAAACCCTCGCCGCCCCTCCCAGCCCCCGAAAAAATGAACCCGTGGTGCGAATTTGAAGAGAATTTGCAGAGAGGTGGGATTTTGATGTGTGGATGTGACATGAGATGCAGGTTCAAAGAAATCAATTCAAACGGTAAAAGTGGGCTCAAGGTTCTCTTCCAATTCAACGAACTAAGTGTGCCGACGGTTCTCTTCCGGCTCAATGAACTGAAGGTTCTCTTGTTTTGAACCAGAAACAACTTTTCCGGTCACATTCCAACAAGTGACGGTAAATTTCAGAAGCTTAAGTTAGTTCATTGGTTGATAAACTCATCAGAGGGAATATTCCATTAATAATTTTTTTGACTTTTTTATAATGTTTATTTTAGGGTAAATTACTTTTTGAGTCCCTATGTTTCATTGGTTTTAACTAGTTGAGTCCAAAAGCAAAAAGTTTAACGCCCTGAGTCCCCTTAAGCATTTTCTTTAACCATTTGAGTCCAATTTTCTAACACTGTTAGAATTATTTTGTTAAAATTTGTTAAATGACCAAATTACCTCTATAATTAAAAAAAACAAAAACTATTCTCTCTCTCTTGTACTCTCTCTCTCTCTCTCATTTCTAAACATTGCTCTCTGTCATCTTTCACTCCCTCTCTCTCTAGACCTAAACCACCTCCATACCACCACCACACCTCCACCATCAACACCACCGTCGCCACCACAACATCACCACCGTTACACCTCCACCGTCACCACCATCACCACTCCACCTCCATCAACACCACCACACCAGATCGAGACCTAAACCACCTCCATCCCACCACCACACCTCCACCATCAACACCATCGTCGCCACCACAACACCGACCACCGCTACAACTCCACCGTCACCACCATCACCACTGCACCTCACTCAAAAATGAGGATGAACCCTAGTTTCAATCACTCAAATTCAATGTTTTTCATTACGGTTATGATAAATCAAATGGGGCTTTTGCTCTAAGGTAAATTCTGACCAGAAAGCATACAAGAATACATGGAAATGAAGAAGGAAGATGGCAAGAGTTCTAACACCGACGAGGATTCCGGCGTGTGCTCTGCTGCGCAGGAAATGGAATTGAGAGGATGATGGTGTTGGTGGTTGTTCAGAGGATCCTGAAGTCGTGTAGAATGAAGTGGTTAAGCAGATCAGTTTGGGGTCTTGAGAGGATGGTGGTGTTTGTGGTTGTTCAGAGGTGGCGGCAATTGGATGGTGGTGTTGGGGTTTTAGTGGGATAGTGCTGTTGGCGGCAGTGGATGGTGGTGGTGGGGATGATGCGGTGGTGGAGGGTGGTGGTAGTGGGGCTGTGGCCGGTAGTGTTTAAGAGAGAGATAGAGAAGAGAGTGTGTGAGAGAGAGAAAGTGTGTGCTGGTGTGTGTGTTTTATTATATATATGTAATTTATATATTTAATATATTAAAAGTTTATGCATTAAAGACTTGTTCCTTGTACTCATGTGCATATAAGACTTGTACTTTGTGTGTAAATGACCAAATTGCCCTCATGGTTAACAGACTTGGTGGATGGTGTTAGAAATTTGGACTCAAATGGTTAAAGAAAATGCTTAGGGGGACTCGGGGCGTTAAACTTTTTGCTTTTGGACTCAACTAGTTAAAACCAATAAAACACAGGGACTCAAAAAGTAATTTACCCTTAATTTTAATTGCTCAGGGGTAATCTAGTCATTTCGCATACACTTAACTGAAAAAATTAACATTGGTTAGTGATAAGGACCACTCGAGTGCAAAAATTGCAATCACTGGCACTAACTCTGTAATTAGTGAACCCTTAGGACCAACTCTGTAATTTCCGCAAACCACATGGACCAACCAAGCATTTAACTCTTTTTTTAATTCTTATACAAACTTGCTTTTTATCTCTCACACTTAAACAACCCTATATATTCGAACGACACTTCTCCATAGATCCATTTTTTTCATTCAAACCAAATCAAAACCATAATACCTACTTTTCAAACACACAGACACAACTTTGATTATTATACCTTCTTCGTTGTTTCTTATTTGCACAATGAAGATCACAGTATCACAGATATCATTTCAAATCCATCAAATAACCAATCAAAAATTAAACCTTATCATCATTCTTATACACACCAAAATAGTAATACCTTTTCACTCTGATGCACAAAACAAATTTACTCGGAAAAGGAACTACTTTACCGGACTATCTCATCGCAGATATCCAACCAAACTATATTCCGGATCAAAATACCAATGAACTCTTATTGTCTTTTCACACACTACACTCGGACCACAAACAACCTCCGTACCTTTCAATCGTAAAACACAAACAATCTTTTGTCCCCGTGACAAAAACAACAATCATCGCACCACAAAAAGCATGGGACCTTTGATCCAACGCCCAACCCTACTCTATCTACATCGTTGGATCTAAAATCTTTCAATTGAGATCATAATGACAAAATTGAACCTAATATTTACCATTAAACTAACTAATTTTCTAGATAAGGGTATAAATGTAAATTTAACATTTTTAAATTCAGAAACTCACAGGCAATGATGTTTACCATTACGTTTCGATCGGTTGTTTTAGTCCATATACAATGGTGTTTTAATTGTATTGTGATTTAAGGCGTGTGTTTTAAACATCTGGAAATATTGTATTGTGATTTAAGTCATTGTGTTTTAACGTTTGGAATGATTGTATTGCTACTCCAGTCATGGTGTTTTAAGATCCGGAATAACATAGATGGTCTTTCACACATGACTTGAATAAGAATACATCATTCCAGATGTTAAAACACAATGACTGTATTACCAATCAAGTCGTGGTGGTTTGGAATATGTATGATGTTTTATACGTGCAAAATAACTCCTAAAGCGGTTAAAATCATTCCAAAAAAATTATCTTCGAAATAACTCCTAAAGCGGTTGCAATCTGTTTTATATTAAATTGGTTTTTTTGAAGTTTATTACCTTATTACCCCTAATCCATAAAATTAAATAGGGGTTGGCCTGTAATAATCCAACTAGACGTCATTGGCCATTGCCAGTCCCACATTTGAATATTCCCCATGTCAGTCCCACCTTTCACTTATTTTTCCTCCACCGGTCCTCAGTTAGAAATACTTAATGGAGTTAAGTTTTTTTTCTGAATTACAAGCTGGCGTTTTAGGGTTTTTGATCAGAACGAGGATACGAGTCGAATGATGTAAAACTTACCTTGAAATTGCGCTCCAAACAATGAAAACGGTGCTTCAATTCGGCTGTTTAAAATTCCAATTAACAAAACTCAAGTCTTTGGAGCACCGTTTCGAGTTAAGTTTTACATCAATAGACTCATATCCTCGTTCAGATCAAAGGCCCTAATACTTCAGTTTGTAATTCAGAAAAAGACTTAACTCCATTAAGGATTTTTAACTGAGAGACCGGTTAAGGAAAAATAGGTGAAATGTGGGACTGGCATGGGGAATATTCAAAAGTGAGACTGACAATGACCAATGACGTCTAGTTGGGATTATCACGGACAAATTCCCCAATTAAATAATGTCACGTGTCGTTTCAATAATATCTCACCATTTTTACATGAACCTGAACCTGTAGCTGTAAATTTAATTTAACGGTGCATTTATTTATTTTGTAATGTATGACAGTTAATTGGTGGGTTAATCTTAAACCATGGGATGGATAAATGAAATGCCAACGATGTGGCTTTTAAAACGTCTTATCTTTTTACTTTTTTTTTTCTTGAAACCTAGGTTTTTCGTATTTGAGGACGTGATGTTTAAACAAAACGCGTGACCAAATTACTAATACATATAATTATATTTTTATTCACCTAATTATATCTAAAAAAGTCTCTCCTTTTGCTTGTTTTTGTCACTTCCTATCCAAAGCATTATAACTGGTATTTCATGTTTAAAAACTATAAATACTGAACAACGGGTTATGGGGTGCATCTGTAGGCTTTTGAAGACTTATTTGGTTTGTGGCTTTACTATAAATGATATTGGATTTAAATAATCAAAACTTTCATCAATCGATCGATAACACTGAGAACTTTTGATTTGTGTATCAACACTCCCAACTTTTAACTTATTGGCTGATAACACTCCTTAACTGACTGAACCCTAACCCAGTTAGCTGATGTCAGCTGCCACATCATAAAAAATGCCATGTCAGTTGCTACATCAGCTGCCACATCATCAAAAAATGCCATGTCAGCCGCCATATCAGTTGCCACGTCATCAAAAAAGCCATATCAGCTGCCACGTCAGCAAAAAGGGCTACATCAGATGCCACATCAGCAAAAACTAACTGGATTAGGGTTCAGTTAGTTAGGGAGTGTTATTGACCAATAAGTTGAAAGTTGAGAGTGCTGGTGTAAATCGAAAGTTGAGAGTGTTATCGGCCAATTGGTGAAAGTTGGGGTTATTTAAATCAAATATCCCTTACTATAACTAGCTAACTAGCTAACTGGACTTGGCCTCCTGAATTAGCTGTGATTGATCATTGTTTATTTTTATTTGGTCAACAAAGTGAATGATTGGTATGTGATTTTTGTACTAATAATTACACTATCTTCGAAAATATTCAACTAAAATACGTATGTTTTTAGTTGGTCTCCATCAACTATTTTTTAACGTAAATTTTGTTCTGTCACGCGTCACCGTCGCAACGCGCAACGCCAAAAATACTAGTTTGAATATTAATCAACTAGATTTTTCCCTTTAACCGTATCAAAATGTAATTAAGTCCTTTCTTAAGTTGAGACTTCATAGTTCAATCTAAGAAAATAAATAAGATTTAGATGCGTGATTTTATGGTTAAAAAGAGTTCAACCTAAAAAGAAAGAAAAACAAATAACAAATAAGATTTCGATACGTTATTTTGTGGTTAAAAAAAGTTCAACCTAAAAATTAAATAAGATTTAGATGCTTGATTTTATGGTTAAAAAACTAGACATTAGTTAGTAATAATATCCTTGTTTGAATTATATTATCAATAAAATAACATCACCATTGTCATGAGTAACTAAACTTTAGGTTGAAACAAATAAACAATTAATGAACGATAAATTTTAAGTTTTAGAGAATATAAACATTATTATTGTACTTGATGTGACAAACAAATATGAAAGGCATGTATAAATGTACTTTTGGAATATACAAGTAACGTGATCTCAATACCGTGTCAAAAAAAAAAAAAAAAAACAGAAAAAAAACGGTTATACTATTACGTGTAACCTTTAGAAAAACTATCACCTTGCAAATCCTACTAATAGCCGTAAATGTCAGATATCACACCATCCGTAGTTAAAAGGTAAAGTGATATGAAGTTGCCTCTTAACGTCCGTTAATGTCCTGTACACCGTCTCTTATGCGTGATTTGATAAAAAAACTTAAGTGTGTCCATTGCTTTATAGCCTAGTGACATTTTAGGGGTGAGATAAGGCTTAAGAACCTTTAGGTCTTGGGTTCAATCCCACAGGGTGGGGGTTCTAGATTATTGGGTTTTCCTTCTGAATTGATGTATAAGCATTATAGTCTAATGGAGATGGATATGATCGGGTGGTTTTGCTGATGGCACGATAATACTCAAATGGTCCGATTCAAATTTGTTGTTAAAAAAAAGAAAACCAGACGTGTTTACGAAAACGTCTCCTCAATATTGAAATGACTAATAAGAAATTTCCAATTCTTCCATGTTAATATTATTTGTTTTATTTTTCTAAAAAATAATAATTGTATAATAATTACAAGTATATTATGGGGTATTGTACCACTGCACCACTTTTAAACTTCAAGCTTCATAATGAACATTGCTTACTATAATGCCAGGTATAATGTTTTCAAGCCCTATTACATATGGTTTTACTCACTTTAAAATGTTATTGTAGGTAATTTTGCTATTTTATTTTTGTAGCTGATCTATTGTTTTGATAATATTGCAGAGGTTCGTTGGCACAAAACTTTTACGTTAAAGCCTTATCCTTGACATCAGCAACATTTGTCGCAGGTACCACCAACCTCTTCCCTGCCACCACTTTCCTTCTAGCTGTCTGTTTCAGGTAACAAACATTATATTATAAAGCGATGTGAAGTGGTAACACAACATAACCCTCTTTGGTGAGGGTTATTCGACAAATAACAATATTGCAAGAAGGGGGTTGGGTTGGGTTGGGGGGAGGGGGTTATATCCCTAAGGTGTGTAGTGATGACAACAAATATCATCATTACTCAATTATTAATCTTTTTATTATTTTTAATTTAATCTCTAAGTTTATTTGAATATTCTGGGTATATACCATCGCTCAAATAGTATCCATGCTCGTAGTCATTCCCATTTGCATGAAACCCGGCTTTCATTATCGTACCCGAAATGTAACCCTCTAGCAATGGTGAAAACTCGAAAGTATTGAAGACGTTCATACATCCAGCAAGACTAAAGAAGGCCGACCAAACCCAAAGGTCGTACGAGGCAACCGCTTGTAAAACCAACGTTAGCCCTTTCTATTCACCGTGTGTATGTTGACCTCGCCATGCGGTTGGACAATTATACTAACGCCATTGACGACAGTCTAAACTACCAATCATGTTGGGTATTCCATGTTTTTTTTAAATGCACCTCGTATATTTGTGAAAGGTCGTTTCAAGTTGGGTTTCTCAAGTAACGTATTCCATATTATTGGCATATACCTAAAAATTAAAAATTATATATAACGGTATTTATTTCTTAAAACTTTATGTGAGTAAGTAAAAATATATCGCAGCACAAGTAATCCAAGGTGTCGCTTGTTGTTATCTCCTCCATATTCAAGTACTCGTCGTTGATGTGGTATGTGTTTCTGTAGGCGAGTACACGTAACATGGATGTTACCTTTTGACTTGAGGTGACTCTTAAATATCCTCTTGCGTTGATTCTTTTCTTGAAGTAGTCATACTTACCTTCCAAATCATTGTTAATGCACAAAAATAACCTTTTGCTCATCCGAAATCGGCGCCTAAAAACATCATGGTCGTGAACCGGTGTAGGATCGAAATAATCTTTCATTAAACGTTCATTTGCAGCTTCACGGTCTCGAACATCATATGTCCTCCTAAATATCGGGCGCGGAGGAGAACCGTAACTTGTTGCATGGCTTGAACCGCGAGGGCACGCGCACTCGTAACCGCTTCCTCCTCCTCCGTGGTTTCGTTGTAGGAAATTTTTTTGGTAGAGATCGATGAGCGAATCTTTCGATGGAGGCGACGACATTGCTAAGAGTATTTTTTATGAGTTTGTTGGATGTAGGATGGTTTGTATGTGAGAGGTTACTGGAGGTAGAATGGTTTGTATGTGAGGTTTGTTGGTAAAGAGTTTGTGTGTATATATATGTGTGTGTGAATAATCCCATATTAGTTAAGAAGACTAAGAAAATGAATGAATGGATCTCATTTTGCCACGTGTTACACCTTTTTGCAGACGTGTTACGTGTAACAACCAAAGGTTGCCATGTGTTACGTAACAAATTTTACTTTTTTCGAAAAAAGCTGAAAGTCTGCAATAGCTGTTACACGTAACAAGTGGCAGCCTCTAGATGTTACACGTAGCACAGTCTGCAAAAAGAGGTAACATGTGACAAAAGAAGATCCATTCATTTGGGTTTCTTCGTTTTCTTAACTAAAATGAGTTTTCTTTCTATCCTTCTCTTAAATAGAAATTTAGGAAATTTTTATTATTAAAGTTACCATTGTAAACGGTATTGTATGGAAAGAAGAAACAAAAGAGCCACTATAATTTTTACGAGTTAGACATCAAACCGGGCTATATGAGGGGTGGTGGCACGACATCAGCTACCTTCGTAGTGGACTAGTACTAAGATAAATATCTATAATAGAATAGTAATAAAAAGGTATAACCTCGAAGACTCATGAATGAACTGTTTTAGTAAATAACTATAACTATTAATTAACTTTGAAGACTATCAAGAATGAATAGTTTTAGTAAATAACTACTTTTATAAACAATGGTATAATATATAAAAATTAAAAGTTAAACTACATAATATATGTAGTTAAAGTGGACTTAAAGTCGTGGTTTATCGGTCAAACATGTTAGTAGACTTTAAGGACACATATTACATACTAATACTGAAGTGAAGGGTTGGTTCAAGAAACATTTCTCCAAGCCCGTTAGGAGGCGGCCCAAGTTTAAAAACCTGGGACTTCTAGGTCTAACTGCTGAGCAGGCCCACCCCTTTTACGGAGCCAGAAATTCTATATGCCATAAAAATAGTGATAGTGGTAAAGCGCCTGGCCCTGACGGGTCCTCTTTAAGGTTTTACAAGAAATTCTAGAAACAAATATGTCCGATGCTCACTGCGCTTATGGAAGAGTTTCATCATATCGGCATAAAAGCCAAGGGTGCAACGCCTCTTTCGTGGTGCTAATCCCAAAGAAAACTGACCCGCAACGACTTTCAGATTACCGGCCGATCTCGTTAGTTAGTTCCATTTATAAGATTATTTCTAAAGTTCTCACAAATCGCCTTGAAGAGGTTATGAATAATGTGATTTCGATAACGCGATCTGCTTTGGGGGGGGGGGGGGGACATTTTAGATAATCCTCTTATTGTGAGTGAAACGGTTTCATGGACAAAGAAAAGTAAAACGAAACTGTTAATCTTCAAGGTGGATTTTGAGAAAGCATATGATTCGCTGAATTGGAAGCTTCTCCTTCAAACTATGGAGTACATGTCGTTCTCGGAAAAATGGATATTGTAGATTAAAGGGTGCCCAAAATCGGGGCGTGGCTCGGTTCTAATCAACGGCTCCCCGACGAATGAGTTTGTTTTTAAAAGAGGATTACGACAGGGAGATCCGATTTCTTTTCCTCTTTATAATCGCTATGGAGGTGTTGAATATATTTATGATAAGAGCGGTGGAGATGGGGCTTTTTCATGGGGTTAAACTTCCTAATAACGGGCCGGGCTTATCCCACCTATGCTATGCGGATGACGTACTCTTTGTCGGCGAACGGTCCATGAATAATTGTAAGTTTCTCCCGCTTACTCAGATGGATAAATTTGGTGACGGGGCTCAAAGTCAACCATCAAAAGTGTCAACTATTTGGAGTTGGAGTAGAAGTAGACGAAGGAAATCAGCTTGCCGGGGGCTGAACTGTGAGGCAGGAACATTCCCATTTACGTATCTTGGAATTCCAATTGGGGTGAACATGAAACGGGCTACGCATTGGCAGCCGGTGATCAAAAGGTTCAACAAAAAACTCTCTAAGTGGAAAGGCTAGAACCTCTCGTTTGTGGGGAGGATTACTTTGGCAAAGGCGGTTTTGGGTAGTCTCCCTCGTACTACCTATCTCTGTTTTCGGCTCCTAAATCGGTATTAAACAAACTTGAAAAGATTAGACGAAAATTCTTGTGGGGGAATGGAGGGAACATGCATAAAGTCAAATGGGTTCGGTGAGATCTTATCGCCAAGCCTAAGAAAGCGGGCGGTGCGGGGTTGGGTGGTATTAAAGATTTCAATATCACCATGCTCTCGAAATGGTGGTGGAGGTATAAAGACGCACTGAATAGTTTATAGGCTGCAGTTGTTTCATCGATCCATAAAACCAAACAGGAGAATAAATTGATCCCTTTAAAAAAACCATTTCGGGTGTCTGGAAAGATATTGGCACAATGGATGGGGAGTTGATAAAATATGGGGTGAACACCAATGAAAAAATGAAAGTTAAAGTTAGAGATGGGGATAACACTAAATTTTGGAAGGATCTGTGCCTGGCTCAACAACCGCTCAAAGAAGGTCTACCCCGACTTGTTTAATATTGCAGTATGTAATGACAGAACAATGGCTGCTCATGCCTCAGTCTCGGGTTGAATGATTCAATGGAGTTGGGAATGAGTTAGGCCGGCAAACACAGATAGTGAATGGAGTCAACTCAGCGAGCTCATGAGTAGGCTGGGTCAATATGGATTAACGTTTGGGAAAGACAAGTGGCGATAAGAGAATGATTACGGAACCAAATTTTCTGCGAAAAGTATTTGAA
Organism: Scalesia atractyloides; assembly: GCA_947069175.1. Lineage (NCBI taxonomy): Eukaryota > Viridiplantae > Streptophyta > Magnoliopsida > Asterales > Asteraceae > Scalesia > Scalesia atractyloides. The sequence continues at coordinate 38,448,489 of CAMTDV010000009.1, forward strand.
TGAACATTGTTGACGTCGGGGATCTGGCTCATGTTGAGACCGAGGAATTTTGGTGGAATGCATGGGCGCCCCCTAAGTGCAATTTCTTGCTGTGGCGCGCACTAATCAGTAAAGTGGCATCGAAGATCGCCTGCGAGCGAGAGGCATTAATATTTCAGACGTTATATGTTCGAGGGACGGTATCTCGGTGGAAGACCCGGAACATATCTTTGCTAACTGTTTATGGGTTAGAGGATTATGGTGGAACATCTTTGTTTGGCTAAGATTAAGACCACCGGATGATTACTCCTCTCTACAAGGAATTTTGAAGGCTTTATTGAATAATCCGGGTAACAAAATCCGGAAGGGGCTCATGTACACCATAGCAACAACAACAAGATGGAGGATATGGCATGCTAGGAACGCACAGGTCTTCGAAAATACGTTCATTCCGGTACAAAAAACGCTGGATTTGATAAAGGAGGATGCGTTCTTTTGGGGTGGTAATAGGGCAAAAACTACTTCCCCCAAATGGGAGAAATGGGTTGACTTTGATGTAGCAGACATTGTATAAGTCTTGTGTTTTTTTTTTGTTTTTTGTTTGTGTGTAATCTCTCCTGTTTCTATATATATATATATATATATATATATAGAGTTGTTGTCGTTGAAAAAAAAGTAGACATGTAGGGTTAGTTGTAAAGTGTCATAGGTTATAACTATCGATTAGGAGGCACTGATTTGTATATAAAACCCTAGGAATGATGCCGAAGTCGATGTATTAGTTTGTAACTAAAAACATCAGTTTGTTGAACCGTTTGATCTTTGTTGAACGACGCCGAAGTCGATGTATCAAGTGAAGCATCTAATTTTTATCATTATTGTCATCAATCGAGGGGCAACGACAGTTTCAGTTAGCGATCGAGGTTGTTTAATCAGCCAAGGAGAAGGAAGAGTTCGGTTATATGGATTGGAATAGGGATTACAATCGAATCAAAAGAGCTTGCTTAGAATGTGGTTTTATCTTCCAAACAATTGCACATAAACCCTAAAATTATAAGTGAACAGTATAAAATTAGGACCAATTTTATAAGTGAACAATATAATGTTATAATGAAATAAACCTTAGAAAATCTAAAATCAATTGCACATAAACCCTATCAATTAAATATAAAATAATAAACCATCAATGATTGAATGTGAACCATAAACAATTGCAATTTGCACACAATCAATGATAATTTGAAACTAGAATTTGCACATAATCAATTGGGCATGCCCTCCTTGCAGTGAAGATTTGAGATTGGAGATCTGGAGGCGTTCGACAATCGGCAATGGGTCAGTGTGAGGCGGAGTGGTGGCGTCCAGCAATTGCAATGGGAGGCGGAGTGGTGGAGGGTAGAGAGCGGAGGTGGGAGGTGGTGTGAAGTGAAGTTGCTGACTTAATAATGTTGTGCACTGTGTCCCACTGTGTTGGTTTTGTTGAAAATCAAGCACAAATCATTTGGGCTTTTAAGTTTTAACCAATAATTGGACTTTTATGTTTTAATTATCTGGGATATTGAGTTTTAATTAAATAGTCTTTTAACCAGTTTGTTATTGGGCTTTTAATCTTAAATTTGCGGTTGGTCTTTCAATAACACCCAAATTTTTAGGGGTAGCCTAAAACAATCACAGGGGTAACGTAATTTTTTAAGGGGTAACAAAATACAAAAACCCTAAAGATTAAAAACAAAAAATTGCACTACGTCATAAAAAGTGGAGGGGTAGCACCTTATATGCTATGTCCCCCTTGGATACGATAGTAGGAGAGTTGAAATCAAATCTGATCTGAGACTAGTGTACTAAAACATGAGTACGAAGTCAATCTGTTAAGGTTAGGAAAAGGAAGACACGTTCAATGGATAAGAAATCACCAAATAATAATGAGAATGTAGCATCAAAAGGAATTGATGGAGGATGTCTTGACTTTTCAATGCCCAATTCTCAATTCTACAATGTATACAATTTGGACTGTGAAGACTAAAGAATTTTTGATGTTCATGGAATCTGGGATGCACTGAAACCACTAGGAGAAGTTGATGCAAAGAAAAATCAATGCCATCACTTATCTCTATCAAACCATTCCTGAAGAACATGTTTGAGTCAAAGAGTTTAAAGTTGCGGGATAGTGGGTGCTAACCCTACTTATATGCTATGCCCGCCCTTGGATTCGATAGTAGGAGATTTGAAATCAAATTTAATCCGAGACTAGTGTACTAAAAAGTGAGTACGAAGTCAATCTGTTAAGATTTTGAAAAGGAAGACATGATCAATGGCAAAGAAATCACCGAATAATAATGAGAATGTAACATCAAAAGGAATTGAAGGAGGGATGTCTTGACTTTTCAATGCCCAATTCTCAATTCTACAATGTATACAATTTGGACTGTGAAGACTAAAGAACTTTTTGATGTTCATGGAATCTGGGATGCACTGAAACCACTATGAGAAGTTGATGCAAAGAAAAATCAATGGCCATCACTTATCTCTATCAAGCCATGTTTGAGTTAAAAAGTTTAAAGACTCGGAGTCAAAAAAACACGGTTATAAATGCTTGAATTCGAGTTTAAATCCTTAAAGATGAAAGACCCTGATTCTTTTGATGACTTCTCGAGAAAATTAAGTCAATATGTGTCACAAGCCAATAACCTTGGATCCACAGTTGGCAACAATTGATTAGTTAGGAAGCTTTTGTGCTATGTACTAATAACGTTTATTTAAATTGTATAATAGAATAATTAGTTGACCTTAATCCATGCAATTACAAAAAACGATTGGAAGGTTAAAAGCTTATGAAAACGCATCAAAATGCCAATTAAGGAGAAAGCCGTGCATGACAAACTTCTATTCATCAAAGAGGATGGAAAGGCAAAAGTAAAGGAACATAGATGTGAATGTTGTGTTTATGAGAATTCAAATCAAGAAAACAAAGGAAATGGTCTAGGCCAAAATTGGAAGTCATGTAGGAGTAAAAGTATGAATCTAGTCCACCTAAACAAGGATCACATAAGATGTTTAAGTGTAATGAACTAGGATATTTCAAGCATGCATGCCCAAAATCGGAGAAAGAATAGGAGACAAACCTTATCCGACTAGAGGCTGATGAACCAACACTACTGTGATGGCAAACCAGATTTTGAGGAATGTTGAACACCTCTCTTGAACTATATTTAACTTAAGGGGAGTATTGAAAGTTAAACTAAATATTATGTGTTGTTAAGTGTAAGGGTCTTAGACTTACACTACACTAGGTTTATGGGCCAAAGTGCCATGTTGTAAATATATAGGGTTAGTTTGTAAAGTGTCAAAGGTTATAACGTTCTTTTACTTATCACCGTGTCGATTAAGAGGCACTAGTTCATATGTATAAAGCCCTAGGAACGATGTCAAAGTCAATATATTAGTTTGTAATCAAAAGTTTATGTTTGTTAAATCGTTTCATCTTGTTCTTGTCAGTTTTATCCTTAAGTACCTTCAACAAACAAAAGGTTATTTGAGAAAACGTCACATTAAATATATTATGCATTTCATTTTCATTATGTTTCAATGAATTTCAAGTAATAAGTGTGTAGAAATGGTTTTTACAAAAAACGAAAATGCAGTCAAAGACAAAGACAACGCTCTTTACATGCATTGATTTGTTTATATAACTTATATATATATATTATATTATATATATATACATGTAATTTAAGGAAACTTTAAATAAAAAACTACAAGATCTATATTCAACATTGTGGGAATCGCTGCCTTCCATTAATTACACACACACAAATTACAACATAATGATTTTCAGAGAATAGAGTTTTATTCGAGTGCAATGATTATTACAAATAAGGGTTCACCAGGCGTTTATACCATGCAGTGCCTTGGCACCAAAGGAATACAGTTACAGATGGTATTTGCACTACTAAAAATTGTCGTATTTCCGACCAATTTTCGACAAAATTCGACAAGTATCCAACTAAATTCGCGACAAATTTCCCACAAAAAAGAAGTTACTATTTCCGACAAAGTCCCGATTACAATGTTCCTACAACTTTCCGACTGCTGTTTTCCTACTATTTTCCTACCACCGTTTTCCTACTATTTTCCGACCACAAGGTTCCTGCACCTTTTCGACCACCGTGTTCCTACTGTTTTACGACCACAAGGTTCCTACAGCTCTCCGACCACCGTGTTGACCATAACATTCCCGCAGTTCCGACCAGATTTTCTAATTTCTCTTCCTGCCCATTTCCGACTAAAACTTTTTAATAAAAATATAAAAAATTGAAAAATCAAACTTTTTTCTACTTAAAATGCAGATAAAAAATCCAACAAAAATCCTAAATACGATACCATTATAAATTGAAGTTCGTCCACAAAATACAATATGGTTTTCCAACTACAAGTTCAACCACAATATGACACGGTTGTCAAATTACAAGTTCAACCACAAAATATGACACCGTTGTCAAATTATAAGTTCAATCGCAAAAGACAAACAAAAACTAAACAATGGTGGAGGATTGCTAGGGTTACCAAATTGTTTCATAAACTCGGCCATTTGTCGTTGCGTATATTCTCTCATTTGTTGTTGTATCTCTTCGACTCGGTTTTGTAAAATTCCAACGTGAGATTGTTGCGCCTCTTCGAATCGTTTATTTAACCTTTCCACTTGGGATTGCAAGTTCAGCACCTTATTTAGGTTGTGTTTCCTCGGTACGTGGTCGGAAATTTCCGACCAGTTTCTGACACCCATCTTCGTTTTTTCGGTTTTTCAACATTTAAACATGGTTTTTTCCATTCCGTATTTTGTACACATTAATTATATATGAAATACTTTCACTTTAACAACTTATAGGTCGTAGTATACACATTCATACATGCTTCTACGTTATGGAGACCCATTACTTCAACCTAGCTTCTACTATTGTATAAGTGTGTGTGTGTGTGTATGTATGTGTGTGTATACGCCGAGACAAATATATACCCATATACACATATATATGGACACAAGAATTATGTTGACATATAGATATACTGATCCGCATAATAAAAGGAGAAAAGAATAAATGTTTTAGTCAGAAACTAGTCAGAAATTTCCGACAACTTTCCAACCAATTTTTTAGTCTTTTTCCTAGTTTTTTTGTCGGGATTTTCCTTCAAATTTCTGATGACCTTTTTCCTTGTCGGTAAACGGTCGGAAATTAGTTGCTAATGTTTTACTTTTATTCTAGTCAGAAGTTTGTTGGTAAGTGGTCAAAATTTCCGGACAACATTTTTTTGGTCGGAAATTTTGGTAGGAAATCCCCAGATTTCTAGTAGTGTTGGTGCTAAATTTACCATTATGATGTTTACAACCATGCTCGGTTGATACAAGTTACATAATACATCTAACTTTGGTTTATACTACATATTTACATAACATAAAGTTTGAAACTGAATTACTTAATCCAACATTCACCATCCCTAATTCTGTATCAACTTGTGCTTTTTGGATATTCAAGGAGTCTCACTACTGCTTGCCAGATCACTCTGTGATGGCCAGATCTTCTGTCCAAACTCCATACACTTTTTCAAGGTCAATTCTCCTTCCTTAAGTTCTTCATTGGCATCATTTTTGAAGATTCTTTTTACCTAGAAGTTACTTGTCTCACCAACCTGAAAATTTAGTTATTTTGCCTTAAATTTAAAGTAGTAGCACTTTAATATTTCTAGGTACCGATAGGAAGTCACTTTAAATGCTTTTTCCATGTCCGAATTATATCCTAACACTCTTACAATGTCTTCCCACTTGTTACTTTCACACACCTTGACCTATCATCCACAAGCAATCACTTTAACGTAGAGATCCAATAAACATAGATTTCCACCACTATTATCCAAGGGTGGGAACCTGCAAGAGGCATTGATCTGCACAAACTCCTTCAAAAAACACTCAACCACTGCACCAAATTCCGTATCCAACTTATCCTTCTTCATTTCATACTTAATGGCCACTTGGATTTCATACTTAGGGTATACAACATGTGCCATACCTTTATTCACTCTTGCCTTATCTTTCCCTCTTCCAATTTAATTTCTTCAAAGTGTTTCCATAACACTTTATTTTCATCAACCATTCTCTCATCTTTAAAACCATTGTCTATCATGCCACTGCCCATATTCCTAAAGGTCTTAGTTATGTTGCAGGTTTTGCTTCAAAATTTACATCATATCCATAATTTGCTAATTGGGTCATGCTTTATATGTTTTTGATTAGTGTAGGGATATAGTACATTGATTCAACAATGCGTTATTCATTATTTGTAAATATAAGATGAAGGTCCGTGATCAGGCGGTTCTTGACGGAAGTAGTGCATAAACGTAAACTAATTTGGTAGAATGTTGTTACAGAATGGAGTAGAAGTAGAATACAGCGGAAGTCTTCATTCATACCGAAAGAGTACACATCTTTAAGTCCAGCTGCCGGAGTTCCTGGAGAGAATCGGGCAGCACCTCCCGTAGGGATGGCAAAAACTTAAATGACAAATGAACAACACACCTATATACAGGGTAACAAGTTCGCCCGGAGTGTGCATGGACAAGTTCGGGCGAACTTGTCCTTCACAGGACAAGTTCGGGCGAACTTGACCATCAAATGTCTAGTTCGGGCGAACTGGACCTTCACAGGTCAAGTTCAGGCGAACTTGTTCCCAATTTCACTATTCGCTCCGTATTTTGGTCATGTGTTTGATTCTAACCTATACAATATTCAACACACGCTCAATCTAGCCTATTCGACAAGTGACGAACACCAAGTGCATCAACAGTTTCCCCCTTGTTCCTTACTGTCGAAGCTTGATCTTTTTCTTCAAAAACTCTGAGCCATGTTTGAATATTCTACAACTTCAATCAAGGTGTCTGTCGATGTCATCGAGACGCGTCAACAAATTCCCCCTTAATTGATGATCCAGGTTTGCATTATCAACTTTAATAACCGCTTAAAACTCCAGTTCAGATCTTTGGTTGCATGGTTTCCGACCTCCTCTGATTTGCTTGATCGAAAAATTTTCTTGAATAACCACCAACTTGAAGCTAATCAATGCAACAGCTTCTCCATTTCGACGATAATCGCATCTGAGTTCAGTTTTTGAATAAGAGTTGAGCATCGAGATTTTATTCTGCACACTCCTAAAATATCAAAAACTCAACCGGCAATTGATAGAAACTTCGAATCACGGCACCGGAAAACTTAAATCAACGAACACCCTTGAAAATCTGAAATCCCAATTTCCGTAATCGCAGTTAAGCACCCTTCAGAAAGATTTGATTAGCAAATCAGTAATCTGCTAAATCAACAAATCTTCATCGGAAACAGATAATCTGGTAATGCATCAAATCTGAAAAACACACATGTGGACTTTTATGTTTTAATTATCTGGGATATTGAGTTTTAATTACAATAGTCTTTTAACCGTTTATTATGGGCTTTTAATCTTAAATTTGCGGTTGGTCTGTCAGTAACAGCCCAAATTTTTAGGGGTAGCCTAAAACAATCACAGGGGTAACGTAATTTTTTTAAGGGGTAACAAAATACAAAAACATAAAGATAAAAAACAAAAAATTGCACTACGTCATAAAAAGTGGAGGGGTAGCACCTTATATGCTATGTTCCCCCTTGGATTCGATAGCAGGAGAGTTGAAATCAAATCTGATCAGAGACTAGTGTACTAAAACGTGAGTACGAAGTCACTCTGTTAAGGTTAGGAAAAGGAAGACACGATCAATGGATAAGAAATCACCGAATAATAATGAGAATGTAGCATCAAAAGGAATTGAATGGAGGGATGTCTTGACTTTTCAATGTCCAATTCTCAATTCTACAATGTATACAATTTGGACTGTGAAGACTAAAGAACTTTTTGATGTTCATGGAATCTGGGATGCACTGAAAGCACTATGAGAAGTTGATGCAAAGAAAAATCAATGGTCATCACTTATCTCTATCAAGCCATGCCTGAAGAACATGTTTGAGTCAAAGAGTTTAAAGTTGCGGGGTAGTGGGTGCTAACCCTACTTATATGCTATGCCCGCCCTTGGATTCGATAGTAGGAGATTTGAAATCAAATTTACTCCGAGACTAGTGTACTAAAAAGTGAGTACGAAGTCAATCTGTTAAGATTTGGAAAAGGAAGACATGATCAATGTCTAAGAAATCATCAAATAATAATGAGAATGTAGCATCAAAAGGAATTGAAGGAGGGATGTCTTGACTTTTCAATGCCCAATTCTCAATTTTACAATGAATACAATTTGGACTGTGAAGACTAAAGAACTTTTTGATGTTCATGGAATCTGGGATGCACTGAAACCACTATGAGAAGTTGATGCAAAGAAAAATCAATGGCCATAACTTATTTCTATCAAGCCATGTTTGAGTTAAAAAGTTTAAAGACTCGGAGTCAAAAAACATGGTTATAAATGCTTGAATTCGAGTTTAAATCCTTAAAGATGAAAGACCTTGATTCGTTTGATGACTTCTTTAGAAAATTAAGTCAATATGTGTCACAAGCCAACAACCTTGGATCCACAGTTGACAACAATTGATTAGTTAGGAAGCTTTTGTGCTATGTACTAATAACTTTATTTACATTGTGTAATAGAATAATTAGTTGACCTTAATCCATGCAATTACAAAAAACGATTGGAAGATTAAATGCTTATGAACAACGCATCAAAATGCCAATTAAGGAGAAAGCCGTGCATGACAAACTTCTTTCACCAAGGAGGATGGAAAGGCAAAAGTAAAGGAACATAAATGTGAATGTTGTGTTTATGAGAATTCAATTCAAGAAAACAAAGGAAATGGTCTTGGACAAAATTGGAAGTCATGTAGGAGTAAAAGTATGAATCAAGTCCACCTAAATAAGGATCACATAAGATGTTTCAAGTGTAATGAACTAGGACATTTCAAGCATGCATGCCCAAAATCGGAGAAAGAATAGGAGACAAACCTTATTCGGCAAGAGGCTGATGAACCAACACTACTGTGATGGCAAACCAGATTTTGAGAATGTTGAACACCTCTCTTGAACTATATTTAACTTAAGGGGAGTATTGAAAGTTAAACTAAATATTATGTGTTGTTAAGTGTAAGGGTCTTAGACTTGCACTACACTAGGTTTATGGGCCAAAGTGCCATGTTGTAAATATATAGGGTTAGTTTGTACAGTGTCAATGGTTATAACGTTCTTTTACTAATCACCGTGTCGATTAAGAGGCACTAGATCATATGTATAAAGCCCTAGGAACGATGTGAAAGTCGATGTATTAGTTTGTAATCACAATTTTATGTTTGTTGAATCGTTTCATCTTGTTCTGGTCAGTTTTATCCCTAAGTACCTTCAACAAACAAAAGGTTATTTAAGAAAATGTCACATTAAATATATTGTGCATTTCATTTTCATTATGTTTCAATGAATTTCAAGTAATAAGTGTGTAGAATTTTTTTTTTTTACAAAAAACGAAAATGCAGTCAAAGACTACGCTCTTTACATGCATTGATTTGTTTAATTTCCTCATATTTAAAGTTTTCAAAATTAAGAATAGTTTGTTAATTTATGATATAACTCTTATATATATATAATGTAATTTGAGGAAACTTTAAATAAAAAACTACAAGATCTATATTCAACATTGTGGGAATCGCTGCCTTCCATTAATTATACACACACAAATTACAACATAATGATTTTGAGAGAATAGAGTTTTATTCGAGTGCAATGATTATTAAAATAAGGGTTCACCAGGCGTGAATACCATGCAGTGCCTTGGCACCAAAGGAATACAGTTACGGACGGTATTTGCACTACTAAAAACCTGTCGTATTTCCGACAAAGGTTTTTGTCGGAAAATGGCGTTTCCGATCAATTTCCGACAGAAATATTTCCGACAAGTATCCAACAAAATTCGCAACAAATTTCCCACAAAAATGGAAGTTACTATTTCCGACAAAGTCCCGATTACAATGTTCCTACAACTTTCCGACCGCTGTTTTCCTACTATTTTCCCACCACCGTTTTCCTACTATTTTCCGACCACAAGGTTCCTGCACCTTTCCGACCACCGTGTTCCTACTGTTTTACGACCACAAGGTTCCTACACCTTTCTGACCACCGTGTTGACCATAACATTCCCACAGTTCCGACCAGATTTTCTAATTTCTCTTACTGTCCATTTCCGACTAAAACTTTTTAATAAAAAATATAAAAAAATTGAAAAATCCAACTTTTTTTCTACTTAAAATGCAGATAAAAAATCCAATAAAAATCCTAAATACGAAACCATTATAAAATAAAGTTCGTCCACAAAATACAATATGGTTTTCCAACTACAAGTTCAACCACAATATGACACGGTTGTCAAATTACAAGTTCAACCACAAAATATGACACGGTGGTCAAATTACAAGTTCAACCGCAAAAGACACAAACAAAAACTAAACAATGGTGGAGGATTGCTTGGATTACCAAATTGTTTCATAAACTCGGCCATTTGTCGTTGCATATATTCTCTCATTTCTTGTTGTATCTTTCGACTCGGTTTTGTAAAATTCCAACGTGAGATTGTTGCGCGTCTTCGAATCGTTTATTTAACCTTTCCACTTGGGATTGCAAGTTCCGCACCTTATTTAAGTTGTGTTTCCTCGGTACATGGTCGAAAATTTCCGACCAGTTTCCGACACCCATATTCGTTTTTTTGATTTTTCAACATTTAAACATGGTTTTTTCCATTCCGTATTTTGTACACATTAATTATATATGAAATACTTTTACTTTAACAACTTATAGGTCGTAGTATACACATTCATACATGCTTCTACGTTATGGAGACCCATTACTTCAATCCAGCTTCTACTATTGTATAAGTGTGTGTGTGTGTGTGTGTGTATGTATGTGTGTGTATACTCCGAGACAACTATATACCCATATACACATATATATGGACACAAGAATTATGTTGACATATAGATATACTCATCTGCATAATAAAAGGAGAAAAGAATAAATGTTTTAGTCAGAAACTGGTCAGAAATTTCTGACAACTTTCCAACCAATTTTTTAGTCTTTTTTCCTAGTTTTTTTGTCGGGATTTTCCTTCAAATTTCTGATGACCTTTTTCCTTGTCGGTAAACGGTCGGAAATTAGTGCTAATGTTTTACTTTTACTCTAGTCAGAAGTTTGTTGGTAAGTGGTCGGAATTTCCGGACTACATTTTTTTTGGTCGGAAATTTTGGTAGGAAATCCCCAGATTTCTAGTAGTGTTGGTGCTAAATTTACCATTATGATGTTTACAACCATGCTCGGTTGATACAAGTTACATAATACATCTAACTTTGGTTTATACTACATATTTACATAACATAAAGTTTGAAACTGAATTACTTAATCCAACATTCACCATCCCTAATTCTTTATCAACTTGTGCTTTTTGGATATTCAAGGAGTCTCACTACTGCTTGCCATATCACTCTGTGATGGCCAGATCTTCTGTCCAAACTCTGTACACTTTTTCAAGGTCAATTCTCCTTCCTTAAGTTCTTCATTAGCATCATTTTTGAAGATTCTTTTTACCTAGAAGTTACTTGTCTCACCAACCTGAAAATTTAGTTCTTTTGACTTAAATTTAAAGTAGTAGCACTTTAATATTCTAGGTACCGATAGTAAGTCACTTTCAATTCTTTTTCCATGTCCGAATTATATCTTAACACTCTTACAATGTCTCCCCACTTGTTACTTTCACACACCTTGACCTATCATCCACAAGCAATCACTTTAACTTTATAGATCCAATAAACATAGATTTACACCATTATTATCCAAGGGTGGGAACCTGCAAGAGGTATTGATCTACACAAACTCCTTCAGAAACCACTCAACCACTGCACCAAATTCCGTATCCAATTTATCCTTCTTCATTTCATACTTAATGGCCACTTGGATTTAATACTTAGGGCATACAACATGTGCCATACCTTTATTCACTCTTGCCTTATCTTTCCCTCTTCCAATTTAATTTCTTCAAAGTGTTTCCATAACACTTTATTTTCATCAACCATTCTCTATCTTTAAAACCATTGTCTATCATGCCACTGCCCATATTCCTAAAGGTCTTAGTTATGTTGCAGGTTTTTGCTTCAAAATTTACATCATATCCCTAATTTGCTAATTGGGTCGTGCTTGATATGTTTTTGATTAGTGTAGGGATATAGTACATTGATTCAACAATGCGTTATTTATTATTTGTAAATATAAGATGAAGGTCCGTGATCAGGCGGTTCTAGAATAAGTTAGTGCATAAACGTAAACTGATTCGGTAGAATGTTGTTACAGAATGGAGTAGAAGTAGAATACAACGGAAGTCTTCATTCATACCGAAAGAGTACACATCTTAAGTCCAGCTGCCAGAGTTCATGGAGAGAATCCGGCAACACCTTCCCGTAGGGATGGTAAAAACTTAAATGACAAATGAACAACACACCTATATATAGGGTAACAAGTTCGCCCGCAGTGTGCATGGACAAGTTCGGGTGAACTTGTCCTTCACAGGACAAGTTCGGGCGAACTTGATCATCACATGTCAAGTTCGGGCGAACTTGACCTTAATTTTGTGGGCAAATGGCTAACTCATAGTACTACACTTTGAACTCTAGAACGATTAAAAAGGTTTTAAAATGGCAAAGTTATGACTCAATACAGGTCAAGTTAGGGCGAACTTGTTCCCAATTTCACTATTCGCTCCGTATTTTGGTTGTGTGTTCGATTCTAACCTATACAATATTCAACCCATGCTCAATAGCCTATTTGACAAGTGACGAACACCAAGTGCATCAACAGTTTCCCCTTGTTCGTTACTGTCGAAGCTTGATCTTTTTCTTCAAAACTCTGAGCCGTGTTTGAATATTCTGCAACTTCAATCAAGGTGTCTGTCGATGTTGTCGAGACGCGTCAACAAATTCCCCCTTAATTGATGATCCAGGTTTGCATTATCAACTTTAAAAACCGTTGAAAACTCCAGTTCAGATCTTTGGTTGCATGGTTTCCGACCTCCTCTAATTTGCTTGATCGACAAATTTTCTTGAATAACCACTAACTTGAAGCTAATCAATGCAACAGCTTCTCCATTCGACGATAACCGCATCCGAGTTCAGCTTTTGAATAAGCGTTCAGCTTCGAGAGTTTATTCCGCACACTCCTAAAATATCAAAAACTCAACCGACAATTCATAGAAACTTCGAATCACCGCACCGGAAAACTTCAAATCAACGAATACCCTTGAAAATCTGAAATCCCAATTTCCGTAATCGCAGTTAAGCACCCTTCAGAAAGATTTGATTAGCAAATCGGTAATCTACTCAATCAACAAATCTTCATCGGAAACAGATAATCTGGTAATGCATCGAATCTGAAAAACATACGTCCGTGACCAAAATCACATTCTTCCTCTTCAGTAATAATGCCAGATATATAGCTATTTCCGGCAGACCAACGCCACTTAATCACCAAACATCATCATCCAACGGCGGTTAGTCCAAAGAGAAGAATGATTCATCTGCTTGAAGACTAAAAATAATGGCCACCAAAGGCTATCATCATTTATATCTTGAATAACTTCAGATCTCCTTGGTAATTTTGAAACCATCCGTCTGCGGAGCTAGTCATTAATTCGTAAGATCATCACCGAACGTTTTGAACGTCCTTAGTTCCTCACAGTACTAACGACTACTAATCCAGCTAACTGTTCCTTGACCAGAGATCAGGACTCTAACCCTTAAGCGTCACTCTGTGTCATGATCTGAAAATCTGAACTTCCTGTGATCACCCGATGAATCTCAATCCTCTGCATTTCCAGATAAACTGCAATCAGTAACCACCCGGATACTGTTATAGCAGTCGTGAATTTCAAAAGTGCCGGAATCTTCATATATCGTAAATATTTTTATTCCCCCTCATTTTTGCAAATTCTGACCATATTGAAATTTTCACTGAAATTCGAACTTTCAGTATTTAACAAATGCGGATTAACGTTTACGCCCATTACTAGTCACGACACCCAAATGATCAATGTTCTGCACCGGTATCAATGACTCTCCCGTTATCTTCAAATTTTGAGACCGTATCACCAAATCTGTACTTTGAAGCTCTAGACGGTGTCCCCGAACATCCCGGTTCGGTCATCGAAAACTCAAAAAAATTTCTATCGCCAAATTTTTTCTGGACACTCATCTCATCAATACAATCAACAAAATTTTTCCATGCCTTTTTTAGGCTCCTTTTGACAAGTTCGAGCGAACTTGGTCACGATATGACAAGTTCGGGCGAACTTGATCAAAATATTACAAGTTCGGGCAAACTTGATCAAAATGATACAGCGAACTTGATCCTCCAAATCCACCATTTTTCACATTTTTCGATCCAGAATCCTTATTTCTTTGAATTTCAAGATGATTCCACCATAGATCCGGTCAAAATTAGTTTTCTAACAATCCTATACGTTCAATTTTACTTTTTATCGGTGGTTGTATGTTTATTTGATGATTTACGTCTAAAACCCCTCCTAATTTGCATAAATGTCCAAATTCATGAGCGTAGGTGATAACCGTAGCTCTGATACCAATTGAAGGTCTGTTGATCAGGCGGTTCTAGATGGAAGTTAGTGCGTAAATGTAAACTGATTCGGTAGAATGTTATTACAGAATGGAGTAGAAGTAGAATACAACAGAATTCTTCATTCATACCGAAAGAGTATACATCTTTAAGTCCAACTGCCGGAGTTCCTGGAGATAATCTGGCACCACCTCTTGTAGGGATGGCAAAACTTAAATGACAAATGAACAACACACCTATATATAGGGTAACAAGTTTGCCTGGAGTGTGCATGGACAAGTTCGGGCGAACTTGACTATCACATGTCAAGTTCGGGTGAACTTGACCTTCACAGGTCAAGTTCGGGCGAACTTGTTCCCAATTTCACTATTCGCTCCGTATTTTGGTCGTGTGTTCGATTCTAACCTATACAATATTCAACACACGCTCAATCTAGCCTAATCGACAAGTGACGAACACCAAGTGCATCAACATAAGAACTTCCCCTCTCCCACGAAAATACAACCTATGATTCCCTGTACCAGTTTTTATACCAAATGAGTTTTTAAATTTCTTAAACATCTCCATGTTTCCACACACATGGAATCTATGATTAATGCTTACATACCATGTGTTTTCTGGTCCAAACTTATTGGTTCCCTTCAACAGAATTTCAAAGCCATAATCAACCATACTTGGTTTCGAACGGATGTTACATGCATGAGTTTGGTTTACATACTATTTATGCCTTGCCTCTCTCCTATTTCTTGAACGCCTATTCCTATTTTTGTTAGTTTTAGGCTCTTTGCCAAGTGATCCAAACTCTTTACACATATTGTGTACATCCGAGATTTTCTTTTATACACTTGTCTAATCTACCCAATCACGTTGGGTAGACACGTGATCTAACTGATCCTTCTTATGAACTCTCTGGTCTTCCCAATAATCATACAAATTCGCCATGGCCTATCTGACCATAATCTGTCATAGGTTTGAATGGTGATATATCCGCAACATCCCTACTACTCGACATGTAGGTATCTTCCAATTCTTCTCCACAACCCCTTTAATC
The DNA here is from genome assembly GCA_947069175.1 of Scalesia atractyloides. Taxonomy (NCBI): domain Eukaryota; kingdom Viridiplantae; phylum Streptophyta; class Magnoliopsida; order Asterales; family Asteraceae; genus Scalesia; species Scalesia atractyloides. The sequence goes on from CAMTDV010000009.1 coordinate 38,464,191, forward strand.
AATTTGCTCTCTGATTTTAAGTGCGAGAATTGTTTACTTCCATTAATACACTTGTTTCGTACACGCATAATACAACAAAATAATTTTGAGATAATAGAGTTTTATTCGAGTGAGTACACTGATTATTTACAAGTGAGGGTTCATATAGTATTTATACCCTACAGTGCCTTGGGGCCAAAGGAACACAATTACAGACGGTTATTGGCGCCAAGTAATTGCCATGATGATGTTTAAAAGCATGCCCGGTTGATACAAGTTACTTAATACATCTAACTTATGTTTAATACTACGTATTTACATAATATAAAGTTTGATACTATATTACTTAATCCAACAAACATGTACCTATTACACATTGACCATATAACCGTCTCTCTTATTTTAATCCCACTATATATATACATGATTAGTATACTTGTTTACAGGATGAAAACGTTGGGTTGGAAGACAAGTGCTGGTGCAGCAAAGATCATGGGAACTGCATTAGGTTTCGGTGGGGCCATGTTGTTGACGTTTTATAAGGGAGTTGAACTTCACTTGTGGAAAACCAATCTTAATCTTTTGAATGGTCAACATCATTCATCTCATGTTCAATACACAAGCAATAGAGTCATTGGTCTTTTTTGGCCATGGGGACAAGAAATTACCCCCTTTAGCGGCGACACCTTTAGCGGCGATAGCCAAAGTGTCGCCGCTATTGGTCGATCCGTGTCCCGAGCTCTCAGTCCAAACCCCAGCCGTTGATCATTTTCAAGATCTGACGGTTGGGGATTTAACAAGCAATAGCGGCAACAATATATGGCCATTAGCGGCAACGGCGTCTCCGCTAAAGGTCCCTTAACCACAATAAACCCTAGCCACATAAATCTTATCCAAGTTAACCCAATAGTGGCGACACGTTATCAATACCGGCGACGCGCTGTCGCCGCTAAAAGTGTCGACTTACCAGTCCCTATACAGCGCTGTTTCTTCCCTCCTTCTTCATTTTCCCCCCAAAAGTCGCCTGAGCACCGTCGGAGACCCCCGTTTTTTTGCCCAAATCGGTTAGTTTAACTCTCTTTATGTTAAATTTCTTATCTACATTTGTTATATTCATGTTATAGGCTTTAATTTTTGCGCGTTTTTGTGTATTTTTGTGTTTGTGGAAGAAAACTCGGATCACCACTCTCTTCTTCGGTCACCACCATCATTTCTCCGGCACCACCCTCGTTATTATTTATTTATTTATTATTTTACTAATGTAAGAGTCTTGGCGAAACTAAGATTCTCATCAGAACTTGACACCTGTAAAATTTTTCTTTTGACCCCGTTATTCTGTCATGTGGCTAATTCTCATTCTAACTGGAATTACATCTCAACATATTCAACTTTGCAAGTGAATTTTCCCAAAACGGTTCCATCGTCTCAGAGACATTGGAAGACGGAGATTCAAGTTAGTCCACACCCAGATGAACGCGATGACCTACCTAATAATCTTAACCCTTATATTGCTAGAGTCGTCATTTCATAAGCAAGTTTATTCCCTAGCCTTTGCACTGGTCGATGCTTATTGTTTAATGTGTCCGCCAGTCACTGTTGTCGACGTAGATAAATATCGAATTCCATTGTCATGGTCACACTAGATCCTTGATTCTCTACGCATAAACCCCCATAAAATTTTGCTCTAACTTAAAAGAACTCGATAAACTCGTCTTTCTGATCCACAGGGATCACTTCTAGAACTCTGAAGATGGTGACGTATTGTTATTATGAATGTACCATTTTGAACATATGTGATATTCCTAAATCATGAACACGTTTTAGTTCAATCTTTCAACCTTGTGTACATACATGTTCGAACAATTACACACTCAATATCATACATGGATCGTAGTGAATCTATCCTTATTTGCATACGGGCAAGCTCGACGACTATGGAGAACGCTTCGATTTAACTAGAGCACTACGAATTTGGTCAACCATTATTTTTCTACATAATCCTTATTGCGTAAACACCTTCGGTGTACCGCTTCCAACGACCGATGGCGCCACTTTATTCCCATTTATACCGCTTGTGTGCGACCAACTACATTCTCATTATCCGATTTATTATTTCACTAGTGATTCTAAAACGATTATGTGGAACAGGTTGATGACAACCACGTCTTGGTATGTTCTTCACGTCTTATCTTGTGCCCTAAAATGAATATCATAGTTTTGTCTAACCATATTATACGCTAATCCACGATTGGCTAAATCGCTCTCTATGAAACATTGCTTGAGGAGCAACGAAACATATTAAAGTTCGACAAGTGCAGGAGCATAAAATAAATTTTACTTCTGTGAGGTATGCCGAGGTCAACACCATTTCCATATGAAAACACCATACTTATGTATAGCTTCAACGACCCCTTTGTTCCGTACTTATTTTAATTTGACCGACATCTGGTCATCTACTACAACCAACTACGACCCAAAATATCACGATCAATATCAACCAAAAACCTCGTTTCCCTCTGTACGAACACATCAAGACGATACCAGTCTGAAATAAATGGTTCAATGCCAAACTTGAGTTTTCATCCAATCGGTTGATAAATTTACCTAAATCACCTGTTCCAAGCAATTACTATTTCCTTCTAGAAACCTTACGCATGGTGGCATCATCATTGTTATGTGGTGGTGGTGACTACATCACTTCTGATCTTCGGTAGCGACACCACCTAAAAACGAATATCTTTTGCACCAACTTAAATTTTTTTTTTCATGTTAGTTACTTTGAGTAAATTCTCGATAGTGCACCCAGCAAACGTGATCCTACGATTTAAGTAATTTGGCCTCTAACAGATTTCCTTAACACAACTCTAGTTCGGTTTATTTCGTTGATCCTTTGTTGATGATGAATAACATTTGTGCCCATTCGGGTAACCTCAAAATATACATTAGATACACTTGATTTGTGATGTGTTGGCTACTTAATATTCAGATCACTCTATGATAACAAATTACTACCTTCTACAAGTCACTTAAATTCAAATGTGTTGAGCTCACCTAAACTATATTTTGTGTAACACCCCCCCCCCGCGCCATATATGTTATATACACCAGTCAGCATTATACCGATGTATGACATACCGGTGTTCCAACTCTTGTGAGCATCTCTCGTGCTTGACATAACTTGTTATGAAATTCTTGATTATCGAGCTCCCACTAACTCAATTTGTATTTCGACTAAAGAGCAAGTACAAATTGACATGTATTAGTTTTTTTCCCTTTAGTCTAACTTAATCTCTATTTGAAATCCCTATGTACAAATGTAATTCTAGGTATTGCATTCTCTTGGAGCCATAGTAGTTTCGTCTACTAGATTCTTGACATTAATATCACTTCAACGAAGATAGCTATGTCTATTTATCGAGTAAGTTATAAACTTCATCTTACTTGTGAACAGGAAACTGAACCGTCTGAATTCAATAACATGGTACTACCTTTAAAGCGCACCATTTCTTTTCGTGTATACTTACATCATAGGCGACCACTGTAACTCTTGAAAGTCGCACTTACGTGTACCTATTCGTGCTGAAATTGATTTAGTTGTTACGACAATTGACTATTCTATACCTGTATATAATCCCTTGTAACTTGTTCGGATGAACAACTGAATCCAATTTGTCATCAACTGACATCTCAATCATGTAGTCTGATTTTATCTCATTTCGTTGTACCGTCGTATGTCTTGACGTCATTTCTTAACAATGAACTTGCAACCATCGTTTTATAATATTATAATCTAAATTTTTGGGACGCAAATTCTTACAAATGGGGGATGATGTGACACCCGGCATTTTCAGGTTAACACCGTTAACAAAAACTCCGTTATCTCAAACATACATTTATGCATTACACTTAATTAGGGTTAATTAAGTGTGTAATTTATTCCACAAACACACATGTAAGGTAATTCGGGGAAATTACCGAATCACGCATGGGTATGTGCCCGAATGTCGATAAACAATCGGAACCCTGAACAAATATATAACTATAGATTAGGTGAATTTAAAGGCTATGTGACTTTTATGATGTGTGACTTATATGCTATGTGACTTATATCCTATGTAACTTATATGGTCATGTTGTAAACTTATGAGAAACCACGTATATTTACGCGTAATGTGTTATTGACGAACCCATAACTAGAGTTTAGAGTATATCTTAGCCTAAATTTCGAGGACGAAATTTATATAACATGGGAAGAATGTGACAACTCATACTTTTGACCCTAACTGTCGAAAAAAGGGTGCATATTTAAATTATTATTTGATTATTATTAGTATTATTTATAATTAATAATAACCTGTTACAAGAGAAACGTGTTGTTTAACTATAACCAGTAGGGCTGTCCAAACTGCTCGACGATCGCTCGAAAAATGCCCGAAAAATGCTCGTTCGATTCTCGCTCAGTTTGTAAAAGAGCCGCTCGGCTCAGTTCGATTTGAAAACGAGCCAAGCATGAGCAAAGGTCCGCTCGCTCGTCAATCGCTCGGTTTCGCTCGAATTATTTTTATTAATTAATATATATATTATAGATTATAAAGATTTATATACATATACATATACATATAATAATAATATATATATATATTATAGATTATAAAGATTTATATATACATATACATTTGTCAATTGATGTATAATTAGAAGAGTAAGTTCGAATTATTTGATTAGAATAATGATTTTAGTTATGTATTGCTTTTGTTAGTAAGGTTACATATACATTTGTCCAATTGATGTATAATTAGAAGAGTAAGTTCGGAATTATTTGATTAGAATAATGATTTTAGTTATGTATTGCTTTTGTTAGTAAGGTGTTGGACATGTTTTAATTAAATTAGGATTTGTTTTTGTTGAATGCAGCTTTGTAATAGTCTTGATTTTAGTTTGTTTTTTTTTGTTGCTACATATGTTTTAATTTCGGTGCTGAGAAAAATCGAGCGAAACGGAGCAAAAACGATCCGCTCGATTCAAATTCAATCCGAGCATGAGCATCACTTTTGTGCTCGATTTTGCAAATTCGATCCGATCGGATCGGATCGGTTGTAATTCAATCTGAGCACGAGCAGACCCTCGCTCGGATCGGATCGGCTCATGAACACCCCTAATAACCAGAGCCAAACATATTTAACTTAACACACACGCGTATAAATATATTTATATAAACCGCTACATTTATTTTATATAGTTTAACCGAACGGAATTTCTTTAACAGAGACGGGCAATATTGATGCGGGTTTGTACACCCGGGCTAAGCCCAACCCACTTACCTAAACCTTAGTTATATAACCATCTCATTCTCTTCTTCTCTCATTTTACCAAACCCTAATCCCCTTTGGTAGTTCGACGACAGTCCCCCCTCTCACTCTCACGATCGCAACCTCTCTCTCTCTCTCTAGTTCTCTTTGCTCCAAGGTTAGTGTCTTGATTAAGATTGTGATTCATGATGTGATTGACATGGTTGTGATCAGGAGTTGTTATGGTAGGGTTCTGTTGTTGTATGACTAGCTTCGGGTGATTATGCGATTGTTTGGGTTTATTGATGATATTTATGCATAAATGATCATTGGCTGCGTTTCTTTGCGAAAATCATGATGTTTATATCTAGGGTTATGAAATTATTAATATGGCTAGGTGATAATTGATAATTAATCTGCAGTAGTTGTTATTAGGAAGTTTTGATCGTTAAATGTGTTTCGGTATCGTTTAGATAGAAAACAGGTTGCTGATTAGCGAAAACGCCCAACTTCAGTTGGCTGTAAACAGATCGTTATAGATCAAAAATTTGATTTTATGAAGTCCAAAACGTATGTTTTTGAAAAACGCTTCTAATGGCGCTGAGATCGCACTTTTCTGAGGTGGTTTACTATTTTAAAATAATTATTTCGTGCAGCAGCCGAAGCTGCATTTTTTTGCAGAAATTACGTGTTACTTGCTGTGTCATATCTGGTAATCTTTATATAATTAGGTCATGAATTTTGTACAGTAGTTGGACACATTCCGAAATCTCCCACTGGAATTTCGTCAATCGGATGGCTAATGATTTTTAAATGAATTTTTCCGTGGACTGCAGTCAGAAAGTGACGGATCTGACTGTAGCCTAGTAAATGATTTTTTCATAAATAATTGGCAATGAATTAGGGCTTGAAAATTTTACACAAACTTTTACAGACTGTTTGACATGTTCTGTTAATTAATTGGAATTTTTGGAATAATAGAACTATTTATAAAAATTCCCAAAAACATACTAGTTCTGGACACTTAAGCTGAAACATAATAAGTTGTTATGTGTGCATCTAAATTTTTATATGTGCTATCTGAGAATTTCGAACCTGTTTGATGTCAACTAAAGTGTTATTTAAGTTGTTTTGTGCTATGATCATGGATGATTATACGTTGTATATAATTCGTAAGTTGTCAACGTGATTGCATGATACGTGTATGAGTTTCATGCCTTACATGAACACACTAATAAACTAAATGGTAATCATATTAGGACGTGATTGAGCTACCTCAACTTCTAATCCCTTTAAAAGTCTAACCGAGCAATCAAAGGTGAGTTCACGGCCCCTACTTTTAAACGGTTTTAAATAACAGGGGGAGAAAACATGTAGTGTTACGGTAAAGTAACGCATTTACCTTTATGTAATTAAATCCTATATTGGGAAGGGTTATGTTATACGGTTATGGTCACAAAGAAGCATATATCACATGTCAGTCCCCTTAAAACTTACGATGTCGTTAGTATTGGATTATAGCGAGGGAGTTTTTGGTAGTACTACTGGGCCCGACAAGCCCCACTCGTGCTGGTCGCGCCAGTTAGACCGAACGTTGATGGTCACAGGTGTAGAATTTGCCTAACATTAGCCATGGTTGGTGATAGACCTACACAACAGGGGCATCAACGTTAGCTTCGGATCGAACACTTTGTTGACATGACCTAGGCTAGCTACCTAAACATATAACATAAACTGCTATCAATATAACAACACAATTCGGGTTTTGAATCGGGAAACTTAAACATTCTGATTCTGGTTTGGATCAGAGGATACCTATTATAACATCTGGTTTGGGATTTGAACCAATGGAAACAACTTATCTTATAACTATAAACTAAAACCTGTGAACTCACTCATAATTGTTGTTGACACTTGATTTTACATGTTTTCTCAGGTTGCTAAGGTAGCACACATCAGGACTAGGATGCATTATGGTGCCGCATTGATTTCATCAAATATTTAGACACAACTTTAAATTACATTAGCTATTTTGGTTTTGAAATTGTTACGCTTTCGCAACTCAATTGTATAAACAATATTTTCTCATTAACGAACAAACAGGAATAATTTGTTTTTAAACTCATATAGTGGTCGTTCAGTTTGACTATAGACTGTGATCCTGGTTTGTCACGCGCCTCGCGGTAAAACCCCGCAAGTGGAATTTTGAGGGTGTGACATTATGTTTGTGGTCGTTAATGTTAGATTAATCTTGATATCTTGTGTAAGTTCGGGTTAAAAGCAGCTGACTTACAAAGCTCGGGTAAAAAGTGATCGAGTTACAAACTTAGAGTTTTTTTGAGATAGTTTTTATAATTTGAATCAAAATAGGTTTCTTGTTTAGGTTTATATAATGTAAATTATGTAAGAGCTTTAATCCATTAAAGAACTTGTAAAATTTTAATCATCTTTGCCAAATTCATTACTTATAGCATACAAGGCTTCTTCCAAACAGACACATAGCCTTCTCTTCTCTGAAAACCAACACTCCGGACCTGCAAATTATCACACAATTCGGGAATTTATGCAAACATGATTTATAGGGTTTGAAACTTTGATTCATCATATCTCCTCAAAGTACGCGTAGAAATCCTCAAAGTACCATCAATCTCTCGGTAGGACATCCTCATGATTCATGAAAGTGAGGCAACCTGGATGACACCAGTAGTAGAATATCTGTTAACTGGTAAACTGGCCGAAAAGAAAAACAAAACAAGGAAGTTACAATGAAGGAACTGTAGTAAGAACTTCACGACGGGGTGTTATTTAGAAAGTCTTTTGTGGGACCATTCCTAAGGTGCCTCGATCCACAGAAAGCGTTATATGTTGTCAAAGATTATAAGACCGTTTGTGTCGACATTTAAGTTCTGGTGATATCTATGTCTAAGTATAAAGTGTGGAGTCCATTATATTTAGATGAGTTTCACAAGATTAGTTCATTTTCAATGTTTTTATTCATTTAGTCAATATTACATCCGAGTTTCTAATTTGACATGGCTTCGCCATCAGAATGCAAAAGTTAAAATGACTTGGTCCTCTCCACTATTAAAGACATGAGAGAGTGGTTTGGGACGGACCAATACATAGAATCGAAATTTAAAATCTTATAACTTAATCATTATTACAAACTGACACGACACGATGATGTAGGCAACATACATTATGCACCAACAACTCCCCATTGGATGTTGTTGTAGTCTCGTTCGATCTTCAAAAACTCTTCAGCCTCTATCTTCTGAAGAAATACTTTCTAACTCTTTGATGCTTAAGCTCGAAGTATGACATCTGTCACACCCTGGTCAAAGCGGAAGCGCAAACGTGTGACTGATATGGAATCATCGCATCCAATCGTGTAAACATATAAACAGTAACAATGTTGCCATAATATAGATATAGTTTCAAACCACATTACAAGTTTAACGTTGATTACTTAGTTAACATCCCAAAATATAGTTAAGTAGCAAATGCAACAACCAAATTAACTTGTTATCGTCATACAATAAACCGAAGCTTTGACTCGGTTATACCCACACGAAGATGGGGGATATAGGAGGCAAACCTTCCAAAAGTGGCAACCATTGTTACTTCCCTTCCAAAAGCCCAGAGTGTATCACCTTTCAAGTCCTGTTTCCTGAAATACATGTAATTTTAAAAAATCAACAAAAGTTGAGCGAGTTCATGTAATATAGTATTTGTATAAGCAATTGTCATCAACAGTGGAAAACCCGGTATGTTATTAGTCAATTCTACGGTTTACGGATCTATCAGCGGGTAGCTAGTCCCTGATATTATGTGTCGTAAGTAAATAACCAACCCGAGACAACTTCTTCCCTGAACGGACACGTTTTATTCAGTGCACTCTGGAAGGACATGTTTTATCCAGAGCTCTAGAAGGACATGTTTTATCAAGAATTTCCTAGGGCTCACAAAGCACTCTGGATGGACATTGTTTTATCCAGAGTGGAGTGTGTCTCCAACTCAGTAGATTTACACCTTTGCCCCTTTGGTCACTACGTGATTAATGGTTATTATAAAGTCATTCCTACTTAAACCCGTAGCAAACATACCTTTCTTGTCATAAAATGTCATAGCATGTATTTCACCCCCGATTGTTAGAAAACCGAAAACGTTTAAAAGGAAAAGGGCGAACATGAACTCCCAGCTTTGCGTTCCGTGTAATAGTACAAGTGTCCGTACACGTGTAATACCTACATGTGCATATAATTTATTAGACTTTCAGGTCTAACTTGGACCTTGTACAAGTTGTTCATCTTGACTTGTTATTATATATTCATTTGTTTTCTTGGAACAACTTCATAGTTTTTATAGTGTTGGTAGCTTTGTGTTTTCAATTAGATTGTATATATATTCATCAATATATATTTGTTATCTTGTATGTAATCGTGTGTGAACGGGCGTTGCCCTTCACTAGTCCTCGTGCCACGCACGCATGTCATTGGGCCTTGCCCACTTAGTATTGGGCCTAGCCCAAATAGTTATGAGATTGGGCCTAGCCCACTTAGTATTGGGCCTAGCCCACTTAGCATTATGTCCTTGGGCCTAGCCCACTTAGTTCTTGTCATTAGGTCTAGCCCAACTTAGTTATATCCTTGGGCCTAGCCCATATAGTTACATCCTTGGGCTTAGCCCAACTTAGTTATATGATTTGGCCTAGCCCATATGTGTTATGTAATTTGGGCTTAGCCCATTACCATATTTTGAGTCCATTTGTGGGAATTACATGTATTTTTATCTAAGTCTATTTTTAGTAACACTTAGAAAGTTTTATACATTTTTACTTCTGGTTTTTAACTCTTGGCGACGCATATATATTTACTTATTTGTCCGGTGTCGAAAATATGTATTATTTCTTAAGAGTTAGCCTTTGTAAATTCGAATTTGGCCACTTTATTCCATTCGTCCGTTTAACCATTCATGTAATAAACATACGACTTGGTTGTTTCCATTTTTATGTCACTACTTTTTGGAGATATGTAAACGTATTCGCAGGTATTTTCACACTAGTTTTATAAGGATTTTAATTCATCTTAAGTGTACCTAATATATACACATAACACACAAATACATTTCCTTAGTACTTCTTCCAAAATATATATAATTTTTGTCCAAAAATCATATACATATATTGTTATTATTTTCTATCACTTATTTTTTATGAAAAATATATTTCAAGTCCTCAAGAACTCCTATACATTAAGGACTTAACCATTTTCATCAAGTGTTCCATAATGACGTTTAAGACCACTAATCACGTTTGACTTTGTTAATCACCCTTTAATCCTATTCTTAATCGCGATTAGATTTTAGAAAAATCCGCCATAGTTCCCCTAAACAATGGCGTTTTTCGACGTTTTTAAAACGTATTTTAAATCAGAGCCAATTTCCAAATCATCATTATCCATCAAGTATTTTCTAAATAGGCCTTTCTAGTAACATAATTTCCTTATTTCATGAACTTTAATGTTACACTTTTATACATAAAAATTTAACTTTTAAAGATGATTTTCATAATAAACAAGTTGTTAAATCTTATCTTGTAAAAAAAACAAAGTCCACTAAACTTTCAAAAATTAAGTCTTAACTCATTTAAACACTTGTTTCTTTATTTTATCTAAAAATTTTATGACTAGTTCATGAAAGTAAGTATGATGATCTTTTTAGATTTAAACATCTTCATGTTTAAATCACATATATGTGTTCATTATGGTGAGATGAACTCAAATATTAAATACTACAAGAATCTAACAACATGATCATCATAACATAATCTTTAAATCACTAATATTAACAAGATCAACATAAACAACATGATCATACAACTATCATACACTAATCTACACAAATCAACACATAAGATAGTTATGTTTAGTGTTCTTTAACTTTGTGATTAGGGTTTTTGTTATGTTTTCTTGATTTTCAAGATAATCAACTGGTACTTCTTTAATCTATACATAATAAGAAGCTTAAATATGGTTAGAAAAAGCTTACAACTTTGCACAAGGTGATTAAGAAGTGATTAAGGGTCCAAAGAACTCCCTAATGCTTCTCCATGCTTAATCAATGTTTAGATGATCTTGTAGTGGCTAGTTTATGTGAAATCAAGGTGTTTAGTGGTAAATTTTGGTGGGATCTTGGTGACCTCCTTTGTGCCGTGAACAAAGAAGAAGAGATGGGGGATTTTTGAGTCTTGATTTCTTTTGAAAAGTGAAAGAAAGTGATATGTTGCAAGTATGGTGAAATGATGGTATAGGATCTAAATTTCAACAACAACAACTACATAAACCATACTCAAAATCTTGCCTTTTTCAACATGAACCATGTGGGGTGGGACCCACTTTGACCATCCACCATGGGGGGGGGGGTATATTATATGATTTTTTTAATAAAAAGTGTTAAATATATAGATATTTTGGTAATTAATGGTGAAATGATGGTATAGGATCTAAATTTCAACAACAACAACTACATAAACCATACTCAAAATCTTGCCTTTTTCAACATGAACCATGTGGGGTGGGACCCACTTTGACCATCCACCAAGGGGGGGGGGTATATTATATGATTTTTTTTAATAAAAAGTGTTAAAAATATAGATATTTTGGTAATTAACCAAAGCACGGTGATTAGAGGTTTAATTGCACCATTAAGTGGTAATTAGGGATTCAGAATGTTAAACGACATTACCTAGTTCACTAAACAGGTAGAAATTGTATTTTGATACTTTAGATGCTTTCCGTTTGGTCGTCGGCTAGTTAACGACACTTTTATGGCGTACCGACGAAAGTTTGCCGTAAGTTGTCATTCCGCATTCAAGAGATGTATGAAGTTATATCCATAGCGATATAATACCGGAAGCTTACAGTTTTGAATATTCCCATGATATCCCTTAAATGTTTTAGTGTGTTTTTCATCACTTGACATATTTTCAGAGGTCCAGAATTGCCGAGTTATTATTACGGACGACTTAACAATTATTGTATTTTTGGCCGATCGGACGATTTATTATTTATGGCGTTGCACCGGAAAATTGTGTAATATTATAAGACTTATTCCCACGTTAGTGTTTTTATATGTATGGACTCAGTTTTGTCATTCGCGTGTCTTGATTTATTGTTCTTGTTCTCTTTGGTGGTTGCTGGCATGAATAGTGCAACCGTGAATAGTGCGCCCAACACTCTCTACCAATACTTTTAGGACATAGTTTTGTTTGTTTTGCATCATAACGAAAACCAATAGATGTTATGTTATGTTTTTTTCTTGTCCTAATACTTGTTATGTGTCGTACGGCTCAGTTATGTAATTTAATTACGTGTCAATGCATGAGATAATAAAACAGAATAGGTGGTTAGATTGTACGAAATTACGGTTATTTATCATTTATCACATACTCCCCTGTTAGAAAGAATTTCGTCCCGAAATTCACTTAGAGGCATCCTCTGAAGGAGTTTCCCTAAACAGGCGGGATGACAATTGTCTCGATGGTTGGAATCTTTTTGAGATTAGGCACATGGAATATGTCGTGTACGCTATTGAGTTCCTTTGGCAATTTCAACTTGTAAGCGACATTACCTACTTTTGCCAGAATTTCAAAATGTCAAACATATCCCGGGTTTAGTTTTCCACGCTTCCCGAATCTAGCTACGCCTTTCCAAGGTGAGAGCTTTAGTAATACTTTGTCTTTGACCTTGAAGGATAATGGTTTGCGTCGTTTGTCAGTGTACGACAGAGACAACATGTTCGCATGAGCCTATAACCCACCTCGTGCTAGAAAGTGCCTCGCCAAACCGTTTACTCAAGACGGTAGACTAGCAGGCGGTTATGTTTCATTATGCAGCGAGGACTTCACTATACAGTTTTAAGCGACCCTACGGCCCTTAGTGTTGAGTAGAGGATAATCTAGTCCTTGTATCTATAAGTAGGACCAACCAGTCCCATATTCGTAGGTAGGACAAACCAGTCTAGGTGTTGTCTGTTCTTTCTTGGACTACTTCAGGAACAATGAGTTATCTTTCACCGACTTCCGCTCGACATAGCGGAGATCGACACTTTCGTCCATAAAGTGCTTTGAATGGGTGACTTTTTATCCTGGTGTGATAACGGTTATTGTAGAAAGACTCTACAAATGGTAAATGAGTATCCCAGTTTTCGCCTGAATCCATCTCACAGGCTCGAAGCATGTTTTCCAGAGTTTGGATGGTTCGTTCGCTTTGGCCATCAGTTTCCAGATGAAATGCCGTGCTTAGATTTAAACGAGATCCAAAGGAGGCCTGAAATGACTGCCATATCCGTGACACAAAGCGGCCATCCCTGTCAGAGATTATGGGAACATGCACTCCATGACGTGCCACAATCTCTTCAAGGTATAACTCAGCTAACTTCTGGGTACTATCTTTTCTCGCGAATCGGTAAGAAATGAGCTGATTTGGTTAATCGATCAATGATAACCCAAATCATGTCATGACATCAAGAGGTCTGTACGAGTTTTGTCATGAAATCCATTGATATTTGCTCTCAGTTCCAAATGGGGAATCTTGGGTTGTTGTAGTAAGCCAGATGGTTTTTGGTATTCGGCCTTGACCTTACGCAAGTTAGGCATTTCCTAACATAGGTCGCAATATCTCCTTTGAGGTTAGGCCACCAATAATACTCTTTCATGTGTTGCTACATTTTATCGTATCTTGGATGTATCGAGTTCTTTGACTTGTGTGCCTCATCAAGCACAATGTCTCATAAACTGCTAAAATATGTAATCCAGATCCTTCGCATAAAATATAATGTTCCATCATTGTTTGGTTCCATTTTTATTTCCATTTCCCCGATGAGATTCCACTGGAGTGTTTTCTGGTGCTAGAGCTTCTTGTGTGCATCATGTACTTGACTCGTAAACTCCATTTGAATAGTCATTTCTAAAGCTCATACTCGTAGAGTTTCGACTCGTTCCTTCCGGCTCAAGGCATATGCCACTACATTTGCCTTGCCCGGGTGATACTTGAGCTCATAGTCATAATCATTCAACAATGTCGTTGGCGCATATTCAATTCTTTCTGATTGAATATATATGTTGAAGACTTTTATGGTCTGTGAATATGGTACACTTAGTGCCATATAACTAATGATGCCAGCTTTTCATTGCGAACACCACCGCGCCTAACTCTAGGTCATGGGTGGTATAGTTCTTTTGTGAACTTTCAATTGTCGCGACGTGTAAGCGATGTCCTGTTCGTGTTGCATTAACACACAGCCCAAGCATTGATGCGAAGCATCACAATACACTACTAAGTCATTGGTACCGTCCGGAAGTGAAAGTATCGGCTCCTAACATAGTTTGTCCTTCAACAACTGGAAAGCCGACTCTTGTCTTTCTCCACAATGGAACTTTGGTCTTTTTGTGTAAGCGAGGTTAGCGGTTGAGCAATTTTTAAAAAAAGTTCTAAGTGAATCTCCGGTAATATCCCGCCATGCCTAGAAATTGTTGTATCTCCGTTGGGATCCTTGGGGCATCCCAGTTCTTTATGGCTCCTATCTTGGATGGGTCAGTATGTATTTAGTTCTCGTTCACCATGTGACCGAGAAATTGTACTTCGCGAATCTAGAATTCACATTTCAAAAACTTTGCATATAACTGTTCCTTCTTTAACAATTCCAAAATTGTTCTCAAGTGTGCTCGTTCTCCTTCTAGGTATGGCTTACATACTCGGTTCATTAAATCCATAAACACGGTGTGAGCGTTTGTTAAGCCAAAAGCATAGCAAGGAATTCATAGTGATCGTAGCAAGTCCTAAATGTCGTTCTAGGATTACTTTCCTCTTGGATTCTTAGTTGATGATAACCGGATTTCAAGTCAATCTTGGTATAGAAGCTCGAGTCTTGTAGCTAGTCGTATAATCGTCAACCCTTTGGTAGCGGGTGCTAATTCTTAATGGTGAGTTCGTTCAACTCTAAATAATCTAAGCACCTCCGAAAGTTTTTGTTCTTTTTCTTGACAGAAGGCACAAGAGCTCCCATGGAAAGGAACTCGTTCTAATGAATCCTTTGTCTAACAACTCTTGAAGTTGTATAGATAGTTCTTCCATCTTGGACGGAGCTAATCGGCATGGGGATTTCATTTCTGGTGCGTCTCCCGGCACCAACCTATGTGAACTAAAATTGTCATGGAGGAGGTAGTTCTAGCAAGTCTTCCAGAAGACTTTAGGAAACTCCTTCACGAGGGGGATCTCTTTCAACTTTGGCTCCTTATTCTTCCTTGTCGGCTATATGAGTTAACAAGGCTATGCAGCCTCTTTGTAGGCACTTCTGGCCTTCATGAAGTTTATAATTCCTAACGGCTTCCCATACTTCCTTTTGTGAACGACCAGTGTTCCTTCGTCGGGCAGGGGGATATGAATAGTTTTTGCAAAACAAACTACTTTCCGTTTGTTTATACTTCAACAAGTCGATGCCCAAGTTACATCGTAATCAACCCAGATAAACGGGTAAAAGGTCAATATTAAATTCTCGTTCTACTAGTTCCGAAGTGCATCCTTTTTATAACTTCTCCTGACTTAACTGATTTACCGTTGGCAAATCCTATAGAGTGAGGGAACGTTTGACTCTAGGTCTAGTATATCTTGACTTCTATGGATAGGATACTAAATTCAGCACAGTTATCAAACCAAATGGATGCGAAATGTTGGCTGACAGGAAATGTGCCGGTGACCCTTAATGATTCCTCATGATTCATCTAATTTTTCCTATTAGCTAACTGGACAGCGCGTCTAATTTACATGACTCTAATTCCAGTATATGCTTAATACCCAGAGATACTAGCTAGGCTCGACGTCGGTACCAAAAGAGCCGACACATAATGGTTGTAGAGTGGAATGTACGCATGATGACATCAGGATCTTGTGGGGTATCCATAGTTTCTAATCGCTCACACTTTAATTCCTTAGTCTGATTCATTCTGAAGACGTTCATGCTTAAAGTGGCCTCCATGCCACACTTAATATCCTTGTTATTGGTTGGGTCTTGCTAACTTATTGGTTTCTGTCTTGTGTCCTGTTTCACCATGCTTCTACTCTGGGCACTTTTGAAAGTGCCCTCCAGAGGAAATTTCCACTTATCACCTCTAGGATTTCAGTAAGTTATTAGCATGCTTCTTGGGGCTAGCATCAATTATGGCAGCAATTGCCTTCTTTCCTATTGTCACGGGAGTTCCCTTTCCTTTGTTACTCACTCTCGATCATGCCTTAGGGGTGAGTATTTTCGCTTCTCGTTGCAAGTAGATTCCACGCGCGTTTTCTTCCTTCTCGTACCTTTCTTTAATAATTTCCGCTTTCTCATCGCTCCTTGGTGAGACTAACCGTGAGAGTTATTGTTTGAGTGATGAAGGTAGGGTGGGATGGTGTTGTCATGTTTCGGTTCTTAGAGGCTAAACCGCAAATGTAACGCGCAATGCGTTTGATTCCAGGCGTTCGAGTATGGAACAACTCTTAAGAGATCGTGAAAACGTCGAATATAAACAACAACTTTGGCTACAATCATGATCGAGTTCTAGGATCCTGTTCCTACTCTTGGAGTTCCATTCAGCGTGCAATACTCTTCTCGCATAAGATTTTTGAGTTCTCCGCATGATAACCTCATTGTAGTATCACTTAAAGTTTGTACTTGAAGGTTTCACCAAGTTAATGCTCCATTCAGTAAGAGACTCTTCGTTTACCTAATCGTTCACTCAGGAGTACCTTTACTAGTAATATCAACCGACTCTTTTTTCTTTATTTAGTGGACATAACCTACCACACCTCTCACACCAATGAGGTCTCGCGACTTATAGTCCAGGAAACCTTAGAATTGAAACTTGGTGTTATTGCATCTCCAAGTGTGGCATTGCCACTCGTTCTCGTCTCATCTGGATTTGAACCACTGGAACTACCCGTACCATCAGTACCATCACTAGTGTCGACTCAACAACCTCATGATGTTCCATAAAAAAAAACTCTAATTCGACTTTAATAGTAGGATGTAGAATTCCTTTTAGGCGCCATGTTATTTTTCATACATAATATCAAGGATCTAGGCTTGTATTTAGACAACTATAGTCTACCATGCGCCTAAGAATTAAGAATGTAATTGGTCATGGAAACCTCAAGATTGTATTGTTAAAACATGTTTGAAACAATGATAACACGAATAACCACAATCTAAAACGCGTAGTTCCTCTTGCTTGTTTTGGCCATATGCCTAAGTGGGAAAAGAAGTAATCCGTTGAGGTGGAGAAACCAAACAGTCGTCTCCAACCTTACAGCATGTATTCCACACTTCATGGACCTCGATCGTCCAAATTAAGAAAATCCTTCGACGCACTAACCCGTATGACAAATACGTTGATATCCCTTGAGCTCCAAGAGCTCCAACAAGATTGTTATAATTTCCATAGACGTCGAATAGAATGCAATGAGGGAGTTGTAGCATGGCTCATGCCATACTATCCTTTGGAGTAAGACAGATGTCAAATGACGGAATTTAAGGTAACCTTTTCCAATAAGTAAGATGAGGTACCATAGACACCAAGGAATCAACCCATGTACAAGAAATCTAGGAAGTTAAGGAAATATCCTCCTTGGGTGGTAAACAAGCTTTTTTTGTTTATGACTAGTCTCGACGACTCGTGATATAGATCGAATGTTAGGTGCGAACAAATACGTGTGGTCTTTCGGTATTATAGGGCGTCGTACTAACCACCCTAGTTAGTGTTCTACCAGATTGAAACTTGAACAACTTAAGAATTTCGTACGGATAGTGATCACTAGCTTGACCCGCAGAGCCCACTCGGATTCCCATGCATTACAAGTTGTTATTAGGTGGGCCCCCGTAATAATAAATTGTCTTGCATGGTCACCCTAGTGTCTCTCGTTCAAAGCAGAAGATCAGCCAGAGAGAGGACACTACTGTCTTCATACCTTCAACAGAGAAGGGACCTTCGTGATGGTCCACTTGCTAACACCCGTTGTCATTTTTCATGAAAGGGTTCAACATTAGACGAAATAGAAGTAAGGAGAATCCGTGGTAATAGCAACTGGAGGGGCTCCTTTAAGATGAGTACTTCATCTTCTTTGTCCGGACAAGAGTGTCATCAATCACGATTTGTATGAGTCTTAGGGACCTTGTCCCACTAATAGAGTTTTTCTCCAAGGCCGCCACCTCCGCCTCGTCGCCACTTCCGAAGTCGGACATATACCCATCCGAGGGAAAACAACCATCTTCCATGGGATCAATGCTTTAGGGTCTCACTTAGGAACCATGTCCGCCATAAGCTTCGTAATAGACGCGAGGTCGTGATTCTCATTGCGTGAGTCAAGGGTCATAATAGAATTCCTAGCTGAAGGTATGTTTTTCATGGCAAAATATTCCATACAACACATATATAAACACATTATATATATAATCACTAAATCTCATGCAAATTTGTTATTTAATTTCACATGTAATTCTTATTGTTTTGTGTCTATTCCTCATAGGCAATCCATGTATTAATCCTTGCTCAATACCTATACTTGAGCTCGTGTGATAGATCCTCATGTTATCGTGACTTTTTGAGAAACTTTATGTCATTCTTGTTATATTCCCAAAAATAGTTTTGTAAAGTCATAACATTGTTTTCGTGTGCGCGCCCTTGGTGATTGTAGACCAAACTTTGTAAAAGTTTTCCCCGGTTCACTACAATCGAAGCTCTGATACCAGTCTGTCACACCCTGGTCGAAGCGGAAGCGCAAACGTGTGACTTATATGGTAATCATCGCAGCCAATCGTGTAAACATATAAATAGTAACAATGTTGCCATAATATAGATATAGTTTCAAACCACATTACAAGTTTAACGTTGGTAACTTAGTTAACATCCCAAAATATAGTTAAGTAGCAAATACAACAACCAAATTAATTGTTATTGTCATACAATAAACCGAAGCTTTGACTCGTATATACCCACACGAAGATGGGATATAGGAGGCAAACCTTCCAAATGTGGCAACCATTGTTACTTCCCTTCCAAAAGCCCGGAGTGTATCACCTTTCAAGTCCTGTTTCCTGAAATACATGTAATTTTGAAAAATCAACAAAAGTTGAGCGAGTTCATGTAATATAGTTTTTATAAGCAATTGTCATCAACAGTGGAAAACCCGGTATGTTATTAGTCAATTCTACGGTTTACGGATCTATTAGCGGGTAGCTAGTCCCTGATATTATGTGTCGTAAGTAAATAACCAACCCGAGACAACTTCTTCCCCAAACGGACATGTTTTATCAGGGCACTCTGGAAGGACATGTTTTATCCAGAGCGTCTGGAAGGACATGTTTTATCCAGAATTTCCTAGGGCTCACAAAGCACTCTGAAAGGACATTGTTTTATCCAGAGTGGAGTGTGTCTCCAACTCAGTAGATCTACACCTTTGCACCTTTGGTCACTACGTGATTAATGGTTATTATAAAGTCATTCCTACTTACACACAGTTCTTTCTCTAAACCCGTAGCAAACATACCCTTTCTTGATATAAAATGTCATAGCATGTAATTCACCCCCGATTGTTAGAAAACCGAAAACGTTTAAAAGGAAAAGGGGGAACATGAACTCACAGCTTTGCATTCTGTGTAATAGTACAAGTGTCCGTACACGTGTAATACCTACATGTGCATATAATTTATTAGACTTTCAGGTCTAACTTGGACCTTGTACAAGTTGTTCATCTTGACTTGTTATTATATATTCATTTGTATTCTTGGAACGAGTTTTTATAGTGTTGGTAGGTTTGTGTTTTCGATTAGATTGCTTATATATTCATCAATATATATATTTGTTATCTTGTATGTAATCTTGTGTGAACGGGCCTTGCCCTTCACTAGTCCTCGTGCCACACACGCATGTCATTGGGTCTAGCCCACTTAGTATTGGGCCTAACCCAAATAGGTATGAAATTGGGCCTAGCCCACTTAGTATTATGTCATTGGGCCTAGCCCACTTATTTCTTGTCATTGGGCCTAGCCCAACTTAGTTATATCCTTGGGCCTAGCCCATATAGTTACATACTTGGGCCTAGCCCAACTTAGTTATATGATTATGCCTAGCCATATGTGTTATGTAATTTGGGCTTAGCCCATTACCATAATTTGAGTCCATTAGTGGGAATTACATGTATTTTTATCTAAGTCTATTTTTAGTAACACTTAGAAAGTTTTATACATTTTCACTTCCGGTTTTTAACTCTTGGCAACGCATATATTTACTTATTTGTCCGGTGTCGAAAATATGTAATATTTTTAAGAGTTAGCCTTTGTAAATTCGACTTTGGCCACTTTATTCCATTCGTCCGTTTAACCATTCATGTAATAAGCATACGACTTGGTTGTTTCCATTTTTATGTTACTACTTTTTGGAGGTATGTAAACGTATTCGCATGTATTTTCACACTTGTTTTATACAAGGATTTTAATTCATCTTAAGTGTATCTAATATATACACAGAACACACAAATACATTTACTTAGTACTTCTTCCAAAATATATATAATTTTTGTCCAAAAATCATATACATATATTGTTATTATTTTTCATCACTTATTTTTTATGAAAAATATATTTCAAGTCCTCAAGAACTCCTATACATTAAGGACTTAACCATTTTCATCAAGTGTTCCATAATGACGTTTAAGACCACTAATCGCGTTTGACTTTGTTAATCACCCTTTAATCCTATTCTTAATCGCGATTAGATTTTTAGAAAAATCCGCCATAGTTCCCCTAAACAATGGCGTTTTTCGACGTTTTTAAAACGTATTTTATATCATAGCCAATTTCCAAATCATCATTATCCATCAAGTATTTTCTAAATAGGCCTTTCTAGTAACATAATTTCCTTATTTCATGAACTTTAATGTTACACTTTTATACATAAAAATTTAACTTTTAAAGATGATTTTCATAATAAACAAGTTGTTAAATCTTATCTTGTAAAAAAAACAAAGTCCACTAAACTTTCAAAAATTAAGTCTTAACTCATTTAAACACTTGTTTCTTTATTTTATCTAAAAATTTTATGACTAGTTCATGAAAGTAAGTATGATGATCTTTTTAGATTTAAACATCTTCATGTTTAAATCACATATATGTGTTCATTATGGTGAGATGAACTCAAATATTAAATACTACAAGAATCTAACAACATGATCATCATAACATAATCTTTAAATCACTAATATTAACAAGATCAACATAAACAACATGATCATACAACTATCATACACTAATCTACACAAATCAACACATAAGATAGTTATGTTTAGTGTTCTTTAACTTTGTGATTAGGGTTTTTGGTTTTGTTTTCTTGATTTTCAAGATAATCAACTGGTACTTCTTTAATCTATACATAATAAGAAGCTTAAATATGGTTAGAAAAAGCTTACAACTTTGCACAAGGTGATTAAGAAGTGATTAAGGGTCCAAAGAACTCCCTAATGCTTCTCCATGCTTAATCAATGTTTAGATGATCTTGTAGTGGCTAGTTTATGTGAAATCAAGGTGTTTAGTGGTAAATTTTGGTGGGATCTTGGTGACCTCCTTTGTGCCGTGAACAAAGAAGAAGAGATGGGGGATTTTTGAGTCTTAATTTCTTTTGAAAAGTGAAAGAAAGTGATATGTTGCAAGTATGGTGAAATGATGGTATAGGATCTAAATTTCAACAACAACAACTACATAAACCATACTCAAAATCTTGCCTTTTTCAACATGAACCATGTGGGTGGGACCCACTTTGACCATACACCATGGGGGGGGGGGTATATTATATGATTTTTTTAATAAAAAGTGTTAAAAATATAGATATTTTGGTGATTAACCAAAGCACGGTGATTAGAGGTTTAATTGCACCATTAAGTGGTAATTAGGGATTCAGAATGTTAAACGACATTACCTAGTTCACTAAACAGGTAGAGATTGTATTTTGATACTTTAGATGCTTTCCGTTTGGTCGTCGGCTAGTTAACGACACTTTTATGGCGTACCGACGAAAGTTTGCCGTAAGTTGTCATTCCGCATTCAAGAGATGTATGAAGCAATTTCAAATCCCAAAATAAGCTTAACTAGTTCGCTAGCTTCTTCGTTTAGTTGTTACGGTGTCGGAAATACCGCTTTTTAGTTCGTTGGTTCGCTAACGGACAAGTTATATCCATAGCGATATAATACCGGAAGCTTATAGTTTTGAATATTCCCATGATATCCCTTAAATGTTTTAGTGTGTTTTCATCACTTGACATATTTTCGAAGGTCCAGAATTGCCGAGTTATTGTTACGGACGGCTTAACAATTATTGTATTTTTGGCCGATCAGACGATTTATTATTTATGGCGTTGCACCGGAAAATTGTGTAATATTATAAGACTTATTCCCATGTTAGTGTTTTTATATGTATGGACTCAGTCTTGTCATTCGCGTGTCTTGATTCATTGTTCTTGTTCTATTCGGCGGTTGCTGGCATGAATAGTGCAACCGTCAATAGTGCGCCCAGCACTCTCTACCAACACTTTTAGGACATAGTTTTGTTTGTTTCGCGTCATAACGAAAACCAATAGATGTTATGTCATGTTTTTTTTCTTGTCCTAATTCTTGTTATGTGTCGTACGGCTCAGTTACGTAATTTAATTACGTGTTAATGCATGAGATAATAAAATAAAATAGGTGATTAGATTGTACGGAATTACCGGTTATTTGCCATTTGTCACAACATCGGTGTTTGATATGTAGAAGGAGCCGACTTCACTAACTTGTATACTGAGATAGATGCCTTCTTCATTCTAGCAGCAATCCTTTCTTCATTCTGGACATCTTTTAAGAGTTGTTTTCTTTCAAGCTCTCTCCACTTGGTATTCCACATATTTCCCGAATTCACTTCATAAGCATAGCATACTTTCACAAAATTCAGGCACTGCATCGCTTGTACTATGTCTGGCACTTGATAATAGATTTTATTGTAGTACAATAGCTCAATATCCTTCTTGGAAAGATTCACTATCCACATCAAATCCAATATCTTGATCGTTCTCCAACACCCCTCAATACGCAATATTATCACTGCTTCCCCTGTTAAACTATCATAATGTCCATCGGAAATCAACATAAAAATCATGTTCCATTCTCATAAAGGCATGTTCTTTATACCTTTCAGCGCTTGTATATCAATGATACTTTTGGCTTCTTTATATCTGGATCAATCTCAGTCTTTGCTACAACCCTCTTCGGTTTATGTGGCTTCCATGTTGGAAAATCATGACGTGCTTAATATCTGATAATCCGCCACATCTTTTGATCGTATTGCTTCATCTGGGAATTTATCAACTTTATTCTGCAAGCTCTTGCACATCCCACCGTGGTAAAGTCTTTATATCAACCAGGTATTTGATTTGAAATACTGCACTCCATATTCCCTTTTAATTGCTAACACGTTAAGTTCAGGAATCCAACCCCAACTAATGATATCACCCAACGAAACATCTTGAGTTCTCGTAAAGAATGCCAACGGCATTTGAATTTTCATTCCGCTGGCATGAATTTGAACCACTTCTTATGAGCATCTCTGATTTTGTCTTGATCTAATCTCAGAGATTCACCATCCTTTATTCTCTCTTCTATCTTCTTTAGAACAACATCATCAGCTTCGTGAGCGAACATTTTAGTGAATGTAGGAAAATCATCAGTATTTTCGTTTGAATGACATGGAAGTTCTTCATCTGAATCATCTTCAACGATCACTTCATCATAATCATCTGCATCAGGGATTTTATCGAAAATATAATCATCAGGCTTAGCTTTTTAATATCAGTATTCATTAGCTATTTTTCAAAATCATACTCGAAACTTTCTTCATCTACACCACTATCTTGGCAAATTCTTCCTTTGTATACTTATCCACATACTCTCCCTCTTCAACATCGTGACATAAGTAGATTATCTTTTGGTTTCAAGGAACAGATGTGATAGGCTTAGCATCTGTGAAGATTCATGAAGTATCATCATTCACGTCTTCATCATCTTGCTCCCCCTCACCACCAAATACTTATTGCTTAACATCTCTTGCATGTATTCATTCTGTGTATGATGTTCTGGTGCATTTGTTTCAGTAGAAGTATTCTTCTCGGAAACAATAATCCATGTGTCTCCCTGATTATTATCATCATCATCACCTTTATCATCATTATCGTCATCAGAACCTTCAACATCAATCTTTTCATCATCTTCCTTTTCTACGTCTTCTTCTGCTTATTTTTCTCGTTCAGCTCCAGACACAACATCAGGTACAAGTATGAACTTTGTAATTTTAATCGGTTCAGGTTCTTTCTCAATCTCTGTTTCAGGAGATTTTTCTTTCACAGTTTCTAGTAGAACTTCAGGTATAACATCAACAGGTTTCTTGCCCTTATCAACAATCACAATCCCTAGTTCAGACTCAACAGCTTTCTTTGCTCTTTCAGCAGCTTCTTCAGCTTCTATCTTCTTCAGTTTCCATACATATCCAACCTTTTGTCCTTCACTTTTTATCCTCTTCCAACTCTTTCGTTACCCTCACCAGTCTTTCATTCTTAGTTACAAGACTTGCAATAACCACTGTCGTATGTTGTATCTCATTCTCGAGATCTTTTATGTTTTTATCATTTGGATCAGCAAAGAAATCATAATCTATTGATCCAATGTGAGGAAATGATTGACCTTATTCAAACATGAAATCTCTGTTGGAAGGACCAGCTTGTTCAGCTTGTTGTCTTTGTGGTTGTAGTGAAATTAGTGGTGGTATAGGTGGTGTTTGTTTGTTGTGTAGAAGTAGGAGTTTTAATTGGTATGTTCATTGCCTTCTCTAAATCAACAACATCTTCTTCAACTACAGGTCTACCATCTTTGAGTTTAACACCTGCATCACTGTCTTTTGTTGTAACTATTGGTTCAACTCTAGCAGTTGTAATTTTTACAATTTCACTCACCACCTTCCTCACTTTCTTTGCCATAGGAGACCCTGTCTTCTTAACACTTGAAACTTTAGAGCTTTTCTTTCGTTTAACAACTTTCTTTACTAGATCAGGTTCATCCAGTTCTGAAATATAAGTCTCGTCTTTATCTTCCTTTGATTTATTTTTTCCTTTCACTCCGAACCCTTCCACTTCTTGAATATGGCTTTTTCATTGTTAGAACATCTTGTTCTTCACTTTCCGTAGATTCATCATCTGCTTCATCACCCGATCCACCTTTCAGAACTTCATCTTCAATATCTTTCGTGATCTCAGCTGTATCTTTCTCAGACATTGCAGATATAACCTCATCTTCACTTTCATCTTTCAGCATAGTCTGCGAAGCTCTTTTCCTCTTGGTTTTCTTCTTTGTTTTCTTTTTTCCTCTTTCACAAACCACTTGCTACATTTTTCCTCAAATCCTTCCATTTGTTTGTCTTCATTGTTAGAATTACTTTCGTCTTTCCTCCATTTATCTTTGGGCGAATCAACATATTCTGCTTTGTCTAGAGCCCCGGACAATCTCTTGAATACAGAAATATCTTTCTCAGCTTGATCCTGATAATTATTAATACGATCTAAAGAAAGATTATTCATATGTTCCAACTTCAGTTGTTCAGATTCTTTCTTTTCCATATTCGGCAGAAGATGATTTGTAAGCATTTGAACAAATCTTGGGTATATTAACCATCTGTTGTTAGCTGTAACGTTACTTTTCATCTGTGTAAAGATCACTTCAAATTTTTTATTGAAGATTCAGCGTGAGAGCAGCAATCATGCACATCATATAGTCAACAACTACATCGTATCCACCCTTTCTATGCCCTGGTGCATGTATCACAACGTGCATAAAAAATTTGTAGGGTCTAGAGATATTGCTCTCGAAGTAAGTTGCTGAATTTACATAACCCTTGTAGCCCATACTCATAAAGCATCCTTTAACCATCCTTTCTGTATGGCCCATTGGATCATCTACTTTGTCAACGAAAGCTAACACTTCTCGAATCAAAACTTTAGTAACGATCACTTATATCCATCTTTCCATCCTAGATAACCGATTGTATCGCTGGAGGATTTTCTATAAATCTCCCGTTGTTCCAGAATCCCTGAACATGATTCCTATAAGCAGAGCATTGATCAGTAATGGCTTAATTCAAGATCTTTCAACGAACGATAGGATTTCCATGAATGGCTTTATCTTTGTTAGTGTTTTATCAAGAACACAACGAATATTGTGCTTCGCATCAGAATCACTAGCCTTTGCCTAAAAAAATATTACACAAAGATAATTAACGCTTTAACCATTAATCATTTGGTACGAATGAATATCATCTGGTACGAATAAAGTTTTTGAACAAATCAAATCTGGTGCGGATGACCGATATTAGACACGAACTATCATTTGGAACGAATGAACACATGAAACGAATGTATAATCTAGGAACAAATGAACATATAACAAGGAATGACCATTATTATGTTATGGATGAACTTCATCCGTACAGACATAATTCTTCTGTTCCAAAGCTGCTTTAATCCAAACTTTCAATTTCATCAAATTCAACAAATTTTTAGCAAATTAATCAACCTATTCATTTCAAACTATGCCGACTAACATAGATCCTAGTTCAATTTTAACATATGACCACTCATGTTTGACATATCTGAGATCTAAATGTTTGTTTTAAAGATTTTTCCATTTAAGTCAAATTTATGAATAATTTGCTAATGTTATAGTTTAATATTGTTCGTATAACAACAGATAATGTCCCAACATTTCCAATTTAACATCTAATCTTCTCAAAGCTTCCAGATCTGCAAGAAACTTCAAGTTCATCAAATCAGTTCAACCAATAGGTTGTATCCACCTTTCCCATCTTTATTGTTGCGCAAATGAACACACATATTTAAAATTTGACAGTATAACGAGGCTTGAACAACTTTTTAGATCTGAGATAACTTTTGTGCGAAAGAGAATTTGGAACGAATGAAGACTTGTCTATGCGGATCAAAATATATATGCGCGGATGAACTTGGTCCCTACGAAGGAATCTCATTCGCGCGCATCAAGTCATCTTCAAACGAATGAGGTTTAAGTCCGTGCGAAGGAAGTTCCTTCGTGCGGATTAGCTCATTCGTGTGAGAACTTGATTTTTTCAATTTTCAAACATTTTACCTTTTTAACAACCCACTCAGTCAACCAAGTCCAAGTTAATGACCCAGGTTATCTGATTTGTTAACCAAGTCCAAGTTAATGACCTTGGTTAAACACTTTATGAACAAACTGATGTTTTCAAAAAATGTTAAGTTCAAACTAATGAACTTGTAATCTTTTCAAATCATTTTCATTTCGGATTGATTCCTATCCCATTATGCTTCAGATTCTATCAAAACAACGTTGGATTTTAAAAGAATAGCATTCTATCATTGGTAGTCGAATATAAGATGAAATAAAATGTTTTTGAATTTTCCAAACTTTATGCTAAAACACACCGAAAATCTTTTTTTTTTATGAAAAGAAATTTAACTATGTACAAACATATTTTTCTGAGTTTTGTAAGAGGATCATATCAGTTTTTGAGACATGTCACCAACATCGTTGATCTAATAAAATTTAAGTCTTAAACAAGTTCACTTAGATTGTCAGCACTGTTTGTCAATTTAAACTTTTACACATGTTTCATTGTTTCAAGATTTGGTTATTAGGTATTTTAGAACTTGACTTAACCGTGTTCCCCACCTCAGAATATACTCTCGTATCATGATTCCTTAGATTTCATCTTATAGCTGAATATACCAAGTTGATATCTGTATCTGATTAATGCGAGACCTTGAGAACTCAGGTTAGTACCACCGTACAGACAAAGAGATGAAGGCTCGACTTAGAAAGTGGTGTTCTATATTTGGAATCTTTTGCTGCAATTGTCATATCTTTTGATATTTTCAATTATAATGCATTTTTTGGGTTTAAAAGCAAAAGTATTCTACAAGTTCTAGGCCATTGCTTACGCAAAATCAGAAGAACTTGTATAACACCCCAGGTATCAAATAGTTATAAAGACCTAATATCTTAGAATCCGGCAATCTCTCAAACGAAATTACGGTACCAAGACCATATATTTGAGAGATGTTAACCACTGATTAAGAGGTTTCGTTATCTTTATATCTCAAAAACAATTTACTGAATGTGCGAAGCCTACTGGCATATCATCAATGAGATCATTTAAATTTTTTGACTTTATTTCTATTTAGTATGTTATGACAGTCCACTGATGTACTATCATTTCATTTTTTTACACAAAAATCATTTTGGCTTTTTCTATGTTTTTGTACTTTTCAAAATTTTCATATGTTTTTGTATTTTTCCCAACATTTCTCCATTCTAAAATCAAAAACATATTTTTGGATTTTATAATTTTAAAGAAAGAAATTTAAAGCAAAATTTGACTTCCCGATAAGGTCTACTTAAGATCTCCATCCATCTGGTTTCACTCTGGTTCTCCACCCTGATGACAAATCTTTTATCCCGTTCAATTTTACTGAAATTTACTTTTATCAAACGGTTTTGTGTATAAATCTGAGTAGCCTTTTGTTTGTTAGTGTGGATTTTTTACGCGTATCAATTTTCTTGAAACAATCGTGAATAATGTGGTAGCGGATATGCTTTGTTTTAGAGTGATCAACCGGATTTTTAGTTATTGATATCACAGCCTCGTTATCTACATATATTGGCGTGTTAAGAAATTACAATCCATAGTCCCTCATAAGTTGTTGAATCCAGAGGATTTGTGAACAACAGTTGGAAGTATATACGTATTCTGCCTCACAGGTCGAGAAAGAGACCGTGGTTTGTTTCTTACATTGCCACGTTACCAATCGTGAACCGAAGAATTGGCAGCCTGCAGTTTTTTAGATTTCGCGTTAAGTTTGCAACATCCAAAGTCTGAATCTGAGTAGCCTAGAATATCGAAATCATCATTTATCGGGTGCCAGAGAGTGGTGCTCGGATAACCCTTGAGGTAGCATAGAATCCGCTTGATGATCATCAAATGAGAAACCCTCGGACTAGACTGGAAGCATGCACAGTGGCAAGTCAGATAAATTATGTCGGGTCTCAAAGCCGTTAAGTATATCAGTGATCCGATCATGGAGCGATAAAGAGTCTCGTCGATTTTCTCGCCAGTAGGATCTGGTCCTATTCCTTGATTTAGAGGAAGTAAGGTAGACATCAGAGATATGTTTGTCATCTTGAATTTCTCTAGAATATCATTCTCATACTTTGTCTGGTGGATGAAAATACCATCTGACAGTTGATCCACTTGAAGTCCTGGAAGAATTTCATCTCCCCCATCGAGCTCATCTCAAATTTCTTTTTCATAACTTCTTCAAAATATTTGAGAGAGCATCGTTCATTGAGCTGAAGATAATGTTGGCTATGTAAATTTGAATAATTAGAATGTGTCCGTCTGTTTCTCACATGAATAAACTGCAATCCACTATGCCCCGGATGAAGTTGTTGTCAAGGAGATGTTGCGACAACATCTCATACCAGGTCTCGGGGGCCTAATGTAGTCCGTACAATGCCTTGTCTAGCAGATAAACCTTATATTTGTGGATAGGATCGACAAAAACCCGGTGGTAGGCCGATGTACACTTCTTCCTTCACTTTTCTGTATAAGAAAGCACACTTCACATCTAACTGATACACCTTAAAGCCCTTCCAGGTTACGAATGCTAGAAAGATCTGTATTACTTATAATCTCGTAATTGGAGCGTAGACTTCTGGGAAATCTATCCCTTCCTGTTGACAGAATCCTTGCACTACAAGCTGAGCCTTGTTTCACACTATTACACCTCGATCGTGTTTCTTGCACTAAAAGACCCATTTGGTGTTAATCTTTTTGTGGTCTTCAGGCAAGTCGACTAACTTCCACACTCCCATCTTTTCAAATTGTGACAATTCCTCTTGCATAGCATTGACCCAGCTCTTTTCTGTTAATGCTTCTTTATAGTCTTCGGTTCTATCTGCAAAAAGAAATATTTAAATGAGATCCTATTTTGTAAAGAACCAACTTGGGTGTAGAAGCAACTTAAACCCTGGTTCACTTGTCTTTGGGTCTTAACCCCGACCTGTAGTTCACCAATTATGAAGTCCGGAGGATGGTAAGATAGCGTTCTTCGCATCACTCATTGGAAACACTGACTTCTTGTTGCAAATTATGACATTCTGTTCAACATCTTGTGTATCGGCAGGAATGTTATTCTATGCGTTGGTTACTTCATTAGATCATCCGGTAAAACATCAAATTGAATTTCACCATCAGATGTAAACCCATCTTCATCATATGTCGGTTCAACACCAGATTAAGATTATTAAACCTAGGAGCTGTTTCATTGACCACTGATTCGATCAAGGATCACTTGTTCCTGTTATATGTGATTCAGATTGTTGAGTACTAGGACCTGCTTCAGCATCATGTCTACCAACGTGTATCTGTGTGATAACAATTGGTCTCGGAATTTAATCTTGCGAAACGCTTGTTGATGCTGATAAAGCATAGCAAGTTCCTCCAGTGACGCTTGTTGATCCTTTTCAATGCACGACATGCATGGCTCAGTACATTTCTTGCACTGAAAGGGTGTTTCTG
Source organism: Scalesia atractyloides (assembly GCA_947069175.1). Taxonomy (NCBI): domain Eukaryota; kingdom Viridiplantae; phylum Streptophyta; class Magnoliopsida; order Asterales; family Asteraceae; genus Scalesia; species Scalesia atractyloides. Next base: position 38,495,187 of record CAMTDV010000009.1, read on the forward strand.
TTTTAATCACTCTGTCATTTTTACCCTTCTCAACTACCACTCGGTCACAACTTTGTTTTCTTTAGATGGTTTCTCTACCTCTTTTAGGTTGTGCCATCATCCTTTCTCTGCGATCTCTGTCAATGTTTCAACATTCATCTCTTTGGTTACATCAATGATTTCTTCAACTTGTTCTTTCTCGTCATCCCTGAAATGCAAATCATCGTAATTTCCTTCCTCTCCAAAGAAACCTGCAAAAGATTTGAAAACATCAGGAGGTAGCATAGATCGAAATGCATTATTATAACCTCCTTTGTTGGTATTTGAAAGACTTCATTATCCAGGATTGTTGATTTACATTTAACACTGTTTTCTTGACATTCATCAAACTTTATTTCAGCGTGTAATTCCTCAACAACTTTTTCTTCCTCCACAACTTTCTCATCTTTCTCTAATTCACTCATCTCGACTATCTAAGCCATTAGAGTAAGACCATTTGTTTTAGAAATTAGGCTATTCAATTGAACCCTTCATCCTCTTGTGTTACCACTAAGGCATGTCTTTGGATTTTCAACCATCTTCGATTGGGATCAACGATGCAGTTGTTGGTGGATGTTGAGAGTTTTTGTGGTAGATTATTGTTATCATTCACCTCACGATTTGTGCCCTCCCGTTTAAAGTGACCTTTCTCTTTATATTTGAAACAAGTAACTTTCGACTTGTCAAATCCCAGTTTAGAATCCGATCCTCCAATACTATTTCGCCCAACAATTTCCATAAACCTTTGAGCTCTTCTCACGACACCAGCCATACACCATTTTATATCAATCAACTCCATTTCTTGCGGATCTATTTGATCATAGTCCTCCTTGGTCATATTTGAGTTACCAATTCTTTCGGCAACCAAGAATTCATAAGACTCGAGAATCGAAGCGAGAAATATCATGTGCTCTTTCCAGGTTAACTCGGTTAAGCCTTGACTGTAAGTTGACAGTAAGGTTGCATTGTAAGAAATGAGAATTAGTGCTCTGGTTTTGATAATTGTTTCAACTTTGATAAGATTGTGGGCTCTGTATTCGGATCATAGGATTGAAATTGTTGAGGGTATGATGAATAACCACCACTGTTAGAAAAACTATTGTTACTGTTTGACGAGTTTCCAGAAGATGTACCAGCACTAAACGCTGTCTGGATTTTAGGACTCTGGAAATTTGCAGAATCAATTCCCTTGTCATACAAACCTACATTTTACTACACAGTCGTATCCTTCATCTTTGCCATTTTCTTAGTTCAAGCTCGTATGCTTCCAACTTTTCGATGAATATAGATAGAGTTTGTCGGTTACATTCTTGTGTATTACTCTTTAAAATCAAAAGATATGTAGACCACTCTCCTTGCGGTAATGCATCCGCGAGCTTTTCCACCGAATCATCATCATCTTTCGTAACTCTTATCCTCCTCATTTGGATGACCAAGTGACAATACCTATCAATCAATTGCTTCATCGATTCTCCCTCCAACGAAGTAAAAATCTCGAACTCTTTCTTCAGGAGAGACTTCTTGCTAATTCTGCATAGACTGATTTCCTTGATATGTCACCTTTAGTGCATTTTAAATAGATTGAGAAGTTCCTTGATGTTGTAGCAATGTAAAGATGTCTTCTTTAATTTCTTATTATTGTAAATTCATCATTTTCTTCTCTTTGATGAACCTCTCCCTGTCAACTTGTGGAATTTGGGTCAAACTTATCTTCTCCCCATTTTCCCCAATAGGAATGACATACTATCTTCAATAGCCAGCCAACAATCAAAGTGATTTGCTTGCACCAATATCTCGAACCTATCATACCACCCTTTATAATCTTCCATGCACCACAACTTTGAGGGTTTGGTAGTAGTACCCATTTCGTTATCTAGGTTAAGTTTCTTAACTACCGTAGTAGGTGTAGCAGCAAATGGGTTATAAAACTCGCCTTCCATGATTAAATGTTTGGTATAAGAATCAAACACTTTGGTACGGATGGACTTTGTTCGAACGTGAGATGAAACTAGACGAGTGAGATGAAACTTGGATGAATGAGGTGTTTAAACGAATGAACAAAATCTTGTGCGAATGAGAAGATTTGGTACGGACTAAGTAGTTCATGCGAATGAGGTCTGGTTCGTATGGATGAATGCTTATCCGTGCGGATGAAGGTTGATTCGTGCGAATGAATTACTAGTTCTTGCGGATGAACTCCATTATTCAAACGGATCAGGCTCATTCGTGCGGATGAATGACTCCTACGCACGAATGTGGCACTCCTGCGCATGAAACTCACTCGTTTGTTCGAAACGTCGCTGTTCACATTTTTCGTTCTAAATCTTTATTTCTTCGAGTTTGATGATGATTCTTCAACAGACATGGTCGAAAATCATTACTGATCAATCCTACGGTTTCAATTTCACTTTATCCGTGAATTAACCCTTAATTTAACATTTTACGTCTAAAAATATAAATAATGAGCGTATGTGATTCAATCAACTGTTAGATCGATTGAATCATTACCGTTGCTCTGATACCAATTAAAAGTTCGGGATCTGGTGGGTTTAGACGGAATTTGGATAAGACAAAGCTAATTCGGTAGAAATCTTAGAAGAATAGTCAAAAGTAGAAGCATTCCATTCATACCGAAAGAGCATACATCATTTTACAAGCTGGAGAGAGAGCATTTCCCTTGAATTTTCCAAAACTTTACAACTATAAACATATGACTCCTATATATATACATGGGGTTTTGGACAGATTAGCTTGTCCATACGGATGAGCTTCATCCATGCGGATGACCTCATCCGTACGGATGAGTCTTTGTCCTCTCCAAATCATCATGTGTTCGTATCTCTCACTAAACTATAAAATATTCAACACACGCTCTATCTAGCCTATTACACAGTGGCAGACATACATAATATGCACTAACAAATTCCCCTTATTTTTGGCAAATAATGACCTCTCTAAAACCATCACTGGATTTCCCCCTCAAACTTGGTAAATCATTCCTCTCTATTCTCTGAAAAATTCTAATATGACCTTTACTCTACAAAAGTCAGTTTTTCAACAATGCAGGGATTTTACATTTTGGCCCATAAATAGTCACTACACCAAATGATAAACATTCTACATAGGTATCTGTGACTATCTCACTAACTTCAAAACTCTGTGATCTCATCATCATATTTATTCTCTGAATCCTCCAACAGTGTCCCCGTGCAACCCGCATTTGACGTTATTCTTGAAAAGTGTATATCACCAAGCGTGGACAAGTGTTTCTAAAGTGGTTTGGGTCTCCACAATTGTAGCAAGCCCGCATGGGTTGCATCATGGGGTAGTTGGGTTGGTAGTAGGTTTGGGCCGTATGTTGTGTAGGTGGTGGTAGTAGGGGTTGTTGGGCTTGACCCATTATTTGATGGTGGGTTTGAGTTGTGGGTTGGTTGCGGTTCATTCGATATAGTGAGCGGCAGGCTTGGATGGTGTGACCTGCACGGCCACAGCCGGTGCAATATTGACAGGGGTGTTCGGGGGAGTGATGGTATTGACAACGGGTGCATTTTGGTAAGGGCCAGAGTATTGCCTTTTGTATGGTGCGGGTGAAGGGGCAACTTGAGTGATGGGTGCAGCAGAGATAGGGAAATTGGTTTGGGTGACAGCAAAGTTTCTGGTATTTCGTTTCCTCTTGTTAGAAAACTTTGAGGAGGAGGTGGAATGGTTTGAGGTTTGGCTCTCGACGGGGGCTTTCTTTTTCTCTTCCTTGAATTTACCGTTTCTGATGCGGTTCTCGGTAAGTTCGGTGGCTAATTCCATAGCAGCTTCGAGAGTTGCAGGCGAAGTGCTGAGGACTGAGTCTTGAATCTTCAGGGGAGGCCTCGAATGTAGTGTTCAACCAAGCGGTATACTGGGGTGAACAAGTTAGGAACCATCTGGTTCAGCTCAAGAAATCTTTTGTTGTAGGAAGTATGGTCCCCTTCCTTTTGCTTCAGCGAGTGGAATTTGTCTTCCAACTTCTTGAGTTCGCTTCTTGGGCAGAAGCGTTTTGTCATCATTTCCCTTAACTCTTCCCAGGTTAAGGCCATTGCGTCTTCAACTCCTCTTTTACCCTTGTCGGTGTTCCACCAGGTCAGGGCTACCCCAAATAGTCTCCCGGTTGCGTAACGTACCTTGCGATCCTCGGGACAATCGCAATTTAGGAAGGTGTTTTCCATTTCCTCAAACCAGTGGAGGAGAGCGGTGACACCTTCGGTCCCTTCATACTTTGGGGGATCGCAAGACTTGAAGTGTTTGTAGGAGCACTTCTTGGAGGGAGGGTTGTCGATGTTTTGATCCTCTTGATTGGGTGGGTTGACAGGATTCGCGGTGAGAGCTTGCTGGACTTGAATTACAATATCAGGAAGCACAGCGGCCATTTGTTTTGCAATTTGAGTGGCCAAGCGTTCGTTTGACCTTCCTGACTTTCGTCCTCCACGTAGCTGCCTAGCCGACATCTACAGGAACATACATAGGAAGAATGTGAGTTTAAGAAGTGTTTAGGTGTCATGTGTCGTTAAAAGTAATAAAATAACATAATCATCAATATTGCAACTACATCCATAGGATGTCTTGGGTTTGCTCATGTTTGGGCCTCCAATGTCCCCCATACCATCGTCGGTATAGTCATGTGGGCCCCCATGACTATTGGCTTAGTAGGATTCACATTGGTATTGGCGGTTTAACACTCGCATCACCCGAATGAAAACCACGAAATATGTTTGCGAGATGTATGGTCGGAGGGTGTCCAGGTATAGACACAATGACAACTCAAAGTGGGGTTAGTTCACACGACGTTTGGTATAGCATGCTTTGGCCTAATAGGTCCTTCGTACTCTCGTCGTTAGTCCCCAGGTAGGCAAACTGGTCCTTTATTTTGGATTTATACGAATGCCAAGCCTAGACAGGACGTTCCGACTACCGGTACTCGTACCCTTCCAGTTACTACATGCCCGTCATGAGAACTCACTTTGATGTGATTTGAAAACAAAAAAATCGTTGTAAAAATCGTATAAATTGTGAGGTGTGTGCTCCCATGGATATGATATGTTATGAGAATATGATTCATGATAGGCATTGTATAATAATATGTACTTATGAACATGCTTGCATAACATTGAATGTAACAATAAACATAAAGCATATAAACATCATGAATTTTGCATGTAACACACAAAAATTTAAAAATTCTAAGCAACTATAGTATAGGCTCTAAGGGTCTAATAACCTATCCTATACCCCTATAGTCATGGCTCTGATACCAATCTGTCACACCCCGACCCGCAGCGGAATAAGAGTCGGGGCATAATTGGGTTATCTCCAAAGCTCATGATGTTTACTAATATGTTTCATATTTATTAAATTCAAATTACATCTCAAAGTTCCAAGTAAAATTCATACAATACAAGAAAAGGAAAAATTAACTAAAACAATCCAAAATCTAAATTGGTTTATTCTTCTAGGCCGCCCTATATGATTCTTGCTTCAACTTGATCACCTGTATCATGTGTAAAAATGGGGAATTTTGGGTCAACAAAAGTTGGCGAGTGAACCTTGTTAAAAACATTTGTCATTGATTCATTATTGTAATTAATATAGGAAAATTGTGCAACAATCATATATGAACAAATGTATATAAACATAACAATCACAAACCACCTTGCTTAAGTATATAATAAGAATGACAATGTATATGTTGGCAACGTCCCGTTCACGCTCATAGGTAATGGGGAACGGACGGCCTATGCTAATGTATGTGAGATCAAGGCTCAATCAAACGGAGCCGATCTTATGTTGGCAACGCCTGGTTCACGCTCATAGGTAATGGGGAACAGCTCACGCTCATAGGTAATGGGGAGCGGCGGCCTATGAAATGTATGTACTGAAAATGATAAATTAAATCTAAACTTCAACCACACATACAACTGATACATATTGAATACACATTTGATCATGAACATGATGGATGCACAAGTGTTTAATTATAATAAATAAATAGCGACACATGATACACCCCAAAATGTGATTAAAACGGGGAATTGGTAGAGATTCACTCACCTTGGGTGCGTTTGCTTGAAGGTGTTGAATGCGCACGAGTTTAGAGGATTGATCGACGAGAGGTAACTAACCTAATTAATAACGAAAAGGTACGGTAAGTATGTGGATTTTATTAACTATTTTAATAGGATTTTTTGGATATATTTTTGTGAGTTTAAGGCTATTTTCTAACTTTAAAAACGTTATTTTTAAGTATTTTTAATTGATTTTTAAATTAAATAAATAAATAAAAATAATAAAAAGTGTTGACTTTTGACCGTTGACCATGACCGTTGACCATGACCGTTGACCGTTGACCGGTCCGGTCGCTTATATATGTGCGCTGGGTGAGACTCGAACCCGTGACCTCCCGTACGCGTGCACGCAGCTCTACCAACTGAGCTACGTGTTTAACCCGAAATAATTCTGTTTTTAATTATACTTATATACTATTTAGATTTATCCAGAAATTATTTATTTTTAAAAAGGGTTTTAAATGTATCGAACCGGTGCTGACAACAGGTCTCGAACCCGGGACCTGTGGGTTAACGTGCACACAGTCCACCGCTGGACTGTGTGTCTAACCTGGTTAATAATCCGGTTTTTATTATACTTAACATGATTCTGTGAGTTAACCAGGTTTGGTTAAAAAAAGGCATTTTTATTTCAAGAGAGTAAGGTTGGGACAGGAATCGAACTCGCGACGTATATGTATTTGTTTGCACACAGTCCACCGCTGGACTATGTGTCTAACCCGTTCATAAAACTGATTTTAATTAATCTTATAACATAACCGGACTTCGTCTTCTTCGCTCAAGAACACAGACAATGATAATTTGACTGATTTATGTCTAATTCGATTATCAAACATTATAAGTAATTGAAAGGTAATGAACGGAGAGAGTTTGGGGATAGGAGGTACCGATCCGTGTCTTTCACAGAACTCCGGCAAAGGTCCGTCGGCTCTGTTTGTGAGCTTCGGCTGTTAGAATCAATTAACAGTTCTGTTCGATTAGTTATGAAATTGAGGTACTTAAACAAGGATTAACAGAAGTTTGAATGATCATACCGGCTCTCAGCGTGATTCTGGAAGTTTCAGAAGTTTTCCGGCGAAGGCAGAAATTCCGACAACGTCGTCTGGGATTGATTCTGGATGGTGGATTTGTGTTAGTAGCAGTCTAACAACGGATTGAAACAGAAAGAGTCGAGGTATTTACCGTGTGGATGTGAGTCTCGGTTTTCCGGCGAAAGTCCGGTGATGGCAGGATATTTCCGGCGAGTGAAATTTCGTCGAGAAAAGGTGCGATTTTGAGCGAAAAGGCTACCAGAGATTTGCGGGTGAATTTATAGGGATGAATCGAGACGCATGGGGTCTGATTTCAGTCTCGATTCATGGTCAGCCGTTCTCCGGCGGTTACGACTGATGTCGTGGGTTCAGACATCGGTTATAACCGACGTTGAGGTTAATTCTTCGGTTAAATCAGAAGAAACCGTCAATTATCGGTGAAATCGTCGGATTTCCGACGACTGCGAATTGGGCGCGTCGGTTAACCGATTTGAAATCAAGGTTTGGATATTTGAATTAATTGATTTGATATATTCCTAAAGAACACAAGTGGCAGAGTGGTTTGGTGAGTGAGAGTTAAGGCTTTGTGGTTCCCGGCTGACCCGGGTTCGACTCCCGGCAGCCGGTTTTTCTTTTTAACTAATTTATTTTTATTTTTTTAACAATTATAATTTATAACTTCTAATTTGTTTATTAATTATGTATCGTTTAAAATTAAAATAAGTCATGATTAACAACAAAAATATAAAACTGATTGTTCGATTAAATAAACGAAGCGGGTTTTGAAAACCCGTTTTTCGACGGATGTTACAATTCATCATTTGTCGATTTGGTTTACCAATGTACTCGGCCCACAGTCAGGTAGAAAAGATCAAGGACAACATCTTTAAGGGCATAAAAACTAGTTTGGTTAGACGAGGAAAAGGTTGGGTCGAAGAGCTGTTAAAGCTACATGTCGCTCATTTAGAAGCCTATAATACTGTGAACTTTCATACTTGATGTGCGTAAAATGCAACATATAAATTATATCAATCAAGGCATAAAATCATCCCTTTTTCGGTACTAATGGAAAACTCATGTTTCTTTATTTACTTTGAAATTACAGGATCAAAAGAGCTTAAACGAGTAAAATGATCAAATTAATAGAAGAAACCAAAATAAATACAAAGGAGAAGGATTGACAAGACTTGCCGATCCCCCATCCACATCCAAAACAACAAAAACAACAAGAACAGAAGCTTAAGCACGGGCCGTGCCCACTAGGCATGGGGTCGTGCCCTGTCAAGATTCTCTGTTGAACAAGACAACAACAAAAGACAAACCAACACAGGACCGTGCTTACTCAACACCGGTCATGGTCAACTCTAAGCTTCACAGAATTTGTGATAGTACAGCGAGTACAATGACCACGAGGCCGTGTTGGTACAAAATCTAACATTGCACTTAATGAAGGGAGAGAAAGTGAAGGCCACATGGCCATGCCAGGTGGGCACGGGGCCGTGGTCATCCTCTGTTTCCAGCTATAAATAACATCCCTTGGCAAACCACTTCTCTCACACTTGCCATCAGTCCTCCACCACTACAACACCAACACCCACCACCATCATCCACATTTACTCTTTTAGAATGTGTCGTAGTCTCGGGATCCAAGATCGATCATAAGAGTTCTTGTCAAACAAAGGCCATGCTTGGCTAAATCTATTACATCACTTGGTGAAGATAAATCTTTTATGTATTACTTTTGATTTCCAATCATTGGCAACTTTTTATTTGGGTATGTATTAATGACTTTAATAACTAGTTTTTTTATATTGAAAGTGAACTTTGGTTAAACATTTCTTCATGCTTTGTTGATTCACTCATTCGTGTCTTTGCGGTCTATATAAAGCGCGTTAACTGTTGGGAAGGGGTTAGAATGGTGTTTAGGTAAAATTCTTGCCTCGTTCATTATATAGATCCTGCGAGGACTTGGTTCAAGCTTATTAGGACTTCCTTTGAGGCAGATGGCATCAAATCGGGGGAAGTAAAAACGGCTAGAACCCCTTATAAATAAATTACTATTAAAACCTTCTTCCGACCTTGCGGGATTGTATCCAGGCCGACTCAGACCAATAGGTTGAGGGTAACGTCACCTTCACAAGAGAGACCTACCACTTTTCGCATTGATAACTTATTTAATTATCTTTCAATATTCCAACCTTACCGGACTGTATCTCTTCTGACTCAGACCAATAGGTTGAGGGTAACGTCGCCTCACAAGAGGGGCCTACCACTATAACTAAGTTAATCTCTTAAAAAGCATGTTGATGCATAATGTCTATTGTCTAGGTCTTGGATCGAGTCTGTACGATTAGGGTTTGAATTGTTAGATTTCAATGTGTATTTATGAGTTTGTACACAAGTTCGGCCGAACTTGTGTGTGGATGATCAAGTTCGCCCGAACTTGATCTATCCAACACCAACCTTCGCCCGAACTTGTTTGTCTATATATAGGAGGTCTTGGATTCTTATTGTAAGAACTTTGCGACTTTGACGGCGAAGCTCTGTCGGTTTGGAAATCACATTGTAATACTTTTGGACATTAATAAACCGATCATTAAACAGTAATTCTTGTGTATTCGATTAACATGTCATATAATTTCCGCTTATATTGGACATTAGATACAAATTAGGTTGCTGAGCTGAGGAGGACGATCCTAACAAGTGGTTTCAGAGCCATCGATACCTAATTTGCTGAGATCAACACAAGAATCATTCTATTTCTACTCATTTCTACCATTTTTGTACATTTTCACCATAAATGATGAACCTATGGTTAAAATTGGCTAAAATTTGAACATGTCATACAAAATCACATAATTACAAACCCCTGAAAGTTTGAGAATCAAATTCATGCAAAAAATATCAAAAAACCATGTTTGAATACCAAACTTCGATCGAACTTATACCACAAGTTCGCTCGAACTTGACTTAAAATCATCAGATTTTGTTGATTTTAATCATCTTCGCCCGAACTTGCTGAATGTTTCAGTGAATTTTGGCTAAGTTCACCCGAACTTGTAAAATCTTGTTGAATTTAACATAAGTTCGCCCGAACTTGGAGAAAACTTGGAAATTTTTCAAAACTAAACATTAGTTCGCCCGAACTTGCTTTCAAGTAAAAATTCTGAAATATTTCATACAAGTTCGCTCGAACTTGTTGAAATTGAATTTGAGATCTGTTTTCTATACAAGTTCGACTGAACTTGTCAGTTTACCGATCTTTTTCAAGTGTTTTGAAAGTGTTTTCAGTTAAACCTTTAGTCTGTTGAGATGGATGATTAATATAACGTCTTTGCGTCAATAGTAGCTTCTACATCAAATGTGAACACTAATGTAAACGCGGTAAACTAGATGAATCTGGATAACGAGATGGAAACTTCGGTTAAACCGCCAAAGCTGATGAGTATGGACGAGTTTGAAGGATGGAAGGAAAGGTTTGTAAACTGGGTTCAAACCAACCAATTCCACAGTTGCGTTGCAGTTGAAACTGGATACAAATGGCCAAAAGATGAACGTGGTCAAGATCTGGCTTTAGTGAAGTTTACGCCTGAACACAAAGATGCTTATGTGGCAGAAAAGAAAATGATCAGTTTGATTCAGCAATCGGAAAAAGAAGACATCTTGGTCTTGCTACCCGAATGTGAAACGTCACAATTGTTGTGGAATGCTCTTTGTGCTAAATGTTTGGGAAGTGACGAGATGGTTAAGAGCAAGAAGGCTTTAATCAAGAAAGAGTTTGACATTTTCTCGATGATCAAAGGCGAAACCATGAAGCAAATGATCGATAGATATTGCCTTTGATGGTTCAGATGCGAAGGCATAGTATTCATAAAATTCATGAAAAGCATATTGATAAGTTAGCTGATGCACTTCCTGAGGGGGAGTGGTCGACTTACTTGATGGTTTTGAAGAACAGTCTAAGTTGGCAACATTTCAAGTTATCATCTTCATTGATAAATTAGAAGGACTTGAAATGGAGTTGCTAAAAATGGCAAAATCAAAGAATGATAATGTTGTGCGAGACGTGGGTTTGTATTACAAAAGTGGTGCTCAAGATATTTCGAGTCCGAAGATTCAAACGACGTTCAATGCGAATATGAATTCCTCGAATCATTTTACCAAAGTCAACAGAACACTCAATCATACCCGAGTTATGATCAGAGTCCTCCAAACACTGGATATTCAAGCATTGTTCAAATTCACAGTTTCAGAGCCAAACGAATCAGTCAAGTCAGACAAATAATTCTAGTTCTGATCCAAACGTATTTCAGTGCAACATAGCAGTGAATCTGAAGAACATTTTCCCTGAACAAGTGGCCAAACAACATATAGCGCTACTTGCAACTATTCTTGAATCATACGAAAGCTTAGTTGCGGGGAAGATCGGAAATCCAGAAATGATGGCTGAAGATTACGATCAGGTTGATGAAGAGGAATTGGAGCTAATGGATATTAAGTGGAATTTAGCCTCGATTATCAGAAGAGTCACAAAGTTTGTCGCGCTCACTGGAAGAGACATTGGAAATTCGAGCAACAAGCTTGGATTCAACAAGTCGAAAGTAACGTGCTTCAAATGCAGACAAAAGGGGCATTTCAAACGTGAATGCACGAATCAAGAAGCAAGCGGCAACCAAAGTCCTTTCGGCAACAACATTGACTATTACAAGAAAGCGTTGCAATACAAGCCATATCCAAAGAGAACTCAAGTTGAAGTCCAAGATAATTCTTCAAAGCCAACCGAACAAGCTTTAGTTGTGTCTCACGAAGACGAAGGATTTGATTGGAATAAGTATATTGGCAAGAAGACTGGTGTTACTTTGATGGCAGAGATAGTGGATGAACCAGAATCAATGGATGCAGCTCTTGAAAATGCAATCTTAGAAGAATATCTGCAGAGAACAGAGGAAGAGGAAATGTACTATCACGAGACAAAGATGAAGAACATTATCTCTCCTAACTTTGATTCTAGATTTGCAGGATATTTTGGAAATACATTGCAAGAGCAAGTGGCTGAAGAAAAGAAACCAGAGGTCGAGGAGGTCATTGACGTGACGAAGGAGATGAACGAAGAGAACTTCACAGAGATTGCTGACAAAGCAATGATGGCTAATCTGAAACAGGTAGGTTCAGAGGTAAAGGTGATTGAGAAGGAAGTTGTTAAAGTTGTGGTGTGACATCCCGGTTTTTCAGACATCTTAAACGCACTACTTCACGGTTATTCTACGCTAAATTGATTCGGAGACTTAAATTGCACGCTCGAAATAATTACGATAACTTCGTGAACTTGTCAAATGAATTACGTGCTATGTGTATTAAACATTTATAGGTTGGTGAGTTGTTATGTGATGTTCCGATTTCGTGATTTGTTTTAGTTATAAAATATATATATAGCAAATATATAGACGAATCGAACCAAGCCGCGAAACGAGTCAACCTCACTTCCTTGCGACTCAAGGGATTGACCGAAACTTGAGGATCAAGTTTTAGACCCAAACCGACCCACCCAAACCCTTGCGGCCGCGAGCACCCACCCAACCGCAAACCCATCCCCTTTTCTTTGCCCTCTTGCACTATATATACACATACATGCATGTGTTATGTTTCAAAAACAAAAACACACACAAACCCTAATCAAGAAACAGCTGACGGCAGCCCTTCCATTCATTCTCTCGGTCGCAAACAGCCTTCCTACACTTCCTCTTGATCGCGGCAGCCCCCTCGCCATTCTCCTTCTCGGTCGCGACCTTCATCATCATCCGATTCGGCTCCCATCTAATTCTCGGATCATTGATCTTCATTGTTAAAGGTTAGAGTTTATCATTGTTTACAAAGTCATACTAGGGTTTATAAACTATGGATCATGCTTGTATGTAATTGTAGAAAGTGTTATGATGTTAGTTCGATTGATTTTGCAAGTTTAGCGATTATGATGATTAGTTAGAATCTAGAATCATTAGGCTGCGTATTGTGATAAAAACCATATATTATGATTAGGGTTTGCATGGGTATAATGTATATGATGATATATGATTGGTAAATCTGTTCTTGATCGTTTAGATTTAACGTATCGATTGTTTAAGCGGGTTATATTATGATAAAATGCTGAAATCAGGATGCTGAATGGTGTTTACAGCCAACTTCAACTGGCTGTAACTTGGTTATTATTTATCGAAAAACGGATTTTCTGAAGCCTAAAACGTAGATTTTTGAAAAACCTTCTAATGGCGCTGGATTCATATTTTTCTGAAGTCGTTTGATATTTTTAAGTGGCCAATTAAGTGCAGTAACTGAAGCTGTGAAAATTCTGAAAATTGGTTAGTTGTTTATCGAGTCGGATCTTATAATCTGTAGAGAGTCGAATCACGAAATTTGTACAGTAACTAGAGATGGAAATTTACGGGAAACTCCCCCTGGAATTTTGTTAATTGGACGAACGGTGATTTTTAAATAAAATCTCCCATGGACTGCAGTCAGAAAGCGATGAATCTGACTGCAGCCTAGTATATTAATATTTATGAATAATTGGTGAAGTGTTAGGACTTGAAAACTTTATATAAAATTCTACAGTATAGTTGACACCTTTTGCAAAATAATTGGAATTTTTGGAACGTTGGAACTATTTTATAAAAATCCTCGAAAACAGCCTAATTATGAGTATACAAGCTGAAACTTGATAACTTGCGAATGTGTGTACCAAAGTGTTGCATTGATTGGATTGTGTTCATGATAAATTTTTTTGATCACTATGTTGGTATGATGATACTTGCATGCATGATTGAGTGTTAGGATTTGTTATTGTGTGTACCACATTGTGTGTTAGTTATGTGTAGGGTTTGTATTGGTGTGTTCACACACTAACTTTAAATCAATTGACTTGTTAGGACGCAATTAACGGTCCCATCATTTGCTACTTCTGTGTTACACTAACCGAGCAACTAAAGGTGAGTTCACGGCCCCTAATTTTATCCGGTTTTAAACAACAGGGGGAGAAACATGTATACACTCTACAACTCTATCTCTTTACGTTATACGAAATTAACGTTATTAAACTATTCGGTAACTAAGTTAATGTTAATGTACGTTATGGTCACTAAGCAGCTATATCACACAAGTCCTCGACAATCTCTCGGATCGTTAGTATTGGGTTAGATAGCGGGGAAATTATAAGTAGTACTACTGGGCCCGACAAGCCCCACCCGAGCTAGTCGCGCTAGCCGACCGGGTATGGTCAACGGGTGAATAATTTGGCCTAACTTCGCCATGGTCAGTGATAGGCCTGGCAACACGGAGGCACAACAGTCAGCTTCGATCGCGAACACTTACGTGACATAACTTTAGGCTAGCTACCTACATGTTAACATTGAACTTAATTACGAATCAACAATATTATTCCGGGTTAGGAATAATGGAACCAACAACGTTATTATTCCCGGTTAGGAATAATGGAACATCAATATTATTCCGGGTTAGGAATAATGGAACCAACAACGTTATTATTCCGGGTTAGGAATAATGGAACATCATTATTATTCCGGGTAAGGAATAATGGAACCATCAGTATTATTCCGGGTTGGGAATAATGAAACTAAATCGTTATCCCAGGTTAGGGATAACGGGGGAAACAAACTTATAACCGAACAAATGAACTTATGAAAACCTGTGAACTCACTCTTCTTTAATGTTGACACTTGTTTCTTTACGTGGTTCTCAGGACGCTAGGAGCTCTAGGTGCACTCACTTGCATTGATCAAGACATCTTTTTATCGAGTCTCATTTACGAACATTGTTTGAGTTTTTCCTTAGTTTTGGCGTTTGTGTTGGCGCCCGTTCCTTTACTTTACTTTAAATGCTTCCGCTCAACTTTAGAAACTAATGCTTCCGCTAAACATTGAAATCAAACTAAGACAATCTAAAACTAACTATGAATGGTTAAACAAATGATTTTGGAAAACGTATTAACAAATCATATAGAGTCGTTCGACGTTACTAGTGTCTCAGATTCTGGTTTGTTCACACGCCTCGCGGTAAAACTCTGCAAGTGGAAATTGAGGGTGTGACAGATTGGTATCAGAGCCTCTAGCTATAGAGAACCAGGTTTGCATTAAAGGTAGATCTAAACTATAGCTGATTACACGACACTAGACTTAGTTTGGCACTGAACTGTTATGTCTTGTTATGTGTTATACCACAACTATGTTATGTAAAATATGAATGCATAATTGAAACGAATGCAACTCGTAACTAACTACACAACCCAACAGGCAATGTCATCATCATCATCATCCGACAAACTTTTGCAACCAAGGGCGCCGGGGAAGGCACCTATGGTGGAACCCTCACCACCTCATGGCGTGGAGACACGCTCAGCTGCTAGAAAAAGGCTCGCTCTAGGGGAGGAGTCGTCCTCACGCCCGACCATCGCTATGCCGGTCGAACCGGTTAACTCGTTAGAAGTAGGGAACGACCTACTTAGAGATATGATAAGAAAGCAACAAGAACAACTAGAAAGAATGCATGAAACCATCCTAGCACAGGGATGGATGATATGACAATTAACAGGTAAGACTGGATCGCTCGAGGAAGAGCAACATGCGAGTAAGATAGCTCGTAACTCTTTAGCAAGAGATCTTCGTGCTGAGCAGCTAAGGGCTGACTGGCTCGAAGACAGAGTCCTTGAGTCTAGCTGGAGAATTCAAGAACTAGAACAGAATCAGGCACCTGTACCAGTACCTGCACCAGCACCGGCCCCTCCAGTACCGGTAGAGGAGGATCTAGAGGAGGATCCCGAGGAGGATCCAGAGGAGGATCCGGAGGAAGACCCAGCCGCAGAAGCTGGAAACGCCGCGGAGGATGACGGCAACGATAGCGATTTGGGGGATGGAGACGTACAAGACTGACACGTCTCGCATATTTTATTTGCTTTCCTTCAGTCTATTTATTTTCCTACTTATGTTTAAACTTGAGATTTTATAGCAAACTGATATGTTTGGTTGGCATTTTGTAAGACGTTGAAATTTTATTTAATCGAGTATTCCTTTTGACTGTTTAATTTATTTGGGTTGACATAATTTGAGGAATTATTTAAGTATGGAATAGGATAACTATATTGGATATATAGACTTATCGGTGTGTGTTTATGTTGTTTTACGAAGATCTAAAATGGCAACTGGACGTCGCGGAAACCTCAACATGACGCCCGAGGAATTAGCCGCAATGATCCAAGAGCACGTGAATGCTGCTCTAGCGGGTGTTCAAAACCAACCAGCAGGAGGGGGTCTTAACCCCTACAAGATGTTTCTCGATGCGAAGCCGAGCAAATTCACGGGGGCAGAAGGATCCATAGGACTGGTCCGCTGGATCGAAAAGTCCGAATCAGTGTTTGAAATGTGCAATTGTCTGGAGGCCAACAAGGTCAAGTATGCTGCCTCAACATTGGAGGATGGGGCACTAACTTGGTGGAATGCACAAGTCCAAACGCGTGGACTTATTGCTGCAAATGCAATGGCCTGGGCCGAGTTTAAGGCCCTAATCAAAGAGGAGTACTGTCCACGAGACCGGGTTCAACAGTTGGAGCAAACATTATGGAATCACAAGATGGTGAGATCTGAAATCGAAGCATACACAGCGAAACATCACGACCTGGTATTTCTATGTCCCGATCTGGCCAACACCGTTGAGAAACGACTCGAGTTTTACCTTGGGGGTCTGGTCCCGGGATCCAGGGTATGGTAATGGCTAGCAACCCTGTGACTGAGCATCAAGCAATCAGGTTGGCGCACAAACTCAACGATAAGGCGGTGGAACAAAAGAAGTTGCCATCTCGGGGTACAACTGAAGTGGCCCCTGATAATAAAAGAAAGTTTGAAAACTCGTCTGCTAGACAGTCTTCGTCATCCCAGTCACAACAGGGGAACCAGAAACGATTCAATAATTTCAACAGCCACCAGGGTCACAACAATCAGCCCGCCAACAACAACCAGAACACAAGTGGATATTAATTCGTGAAAAATGTGGTAGAAAATGATGGGATTGAAAAACCAAAAGGAATGAAGCATAAAGAGTACAAGAATGTTCCACCTCCACTGCTTGCAAGTTATTGTCACAAGAAAGTGGATGGGATTGAAAAAGCAACTAATATAACACTTTTATCAGAAAAAAATGATAAGTTGCCTGAGAACATTGATGTAGTCTATACGACCTCAAATGATGACAATGAAGCAGTCGTGAAAAATGTGGTAGAAAATGTTTTGGGAAATGACCCTGATAATGGCAGCTTTGAGAGCGCCAACTCAAGTCTGAACAGTTCAGAATCACAGTCCAAAAATGATGATACATCTTCAGAAGATAGCCTAGTGATGATCCTAACGTTGTCACTTACAAAGTTAAGGAATTTGATAGACTATATGTTCATGATAGTTTTCTGATTCGAAATGTGAAAGAAGATCAAATCGATAAACTGTTCAAACTTGTTGAAGTATCATCAGATGATCTAGACAGAAATGAGAAAAAGTTTTATTCAAACCCAAGAAAAGCTATAACAACTACCGAAGGAATGGTGGTGACTTTCCTGAGAACAGGAGAGCGGGTTTGGGTTTAGAAGTAGAAGATGAACCGAAAAAGAAAAAAAAGTCACCATTTCACAAATATAAGAATAAAAACATGCAATTTGTGTATGGGACTAACACGGTTCAGGAAGAAAATTCGATTGGAAAGCAATCGAACGATGAGTTTAAGAAGGAAAAGAAACTTCGTGATAAGGCAAAATCCACAAGTGGAGTAAAACCCACGAATTGACATTTTGATACTCGGACTTGCTTCAAATGCAATGAAGTTGGTCACATTGCTCGTAAGTGTCCGAAATCAAAGCCTATGTATCAACGAAGAAAGGAAACTTCAAATGATGAGAAACTTAAGCAACCAAAGATTGTAAAACCAATCACAATCTTAAAACGAAACAATGAATCTAACATTGAAGTGAAACCTAAAAGTGAATCTAAAATTGAGAAATCAACTTTTGAAAGAGGTGAAACTTCTAAATCGAATGCAAACAAAGATTCAAAATTCTAGATTAAGAAAGCTCGAATGAAATATCAGTCATGGGTTGCTAAGAAAACTTCATCATCATCTGAAGGTTCAAAGAAAATTTCTACATCAGTAAAAAAAGAAAATGTTAATAACACAAAGACTGATCAGAAAGATTCATGTGTTGAGTTGAAGATTCCTACTTACGATATCCCGATTCCACCAAATACCCCGATTCCACCAAATACCGGAAAGGCTTGGGTTTCCCTCTTTAAATAGTTTCTTTACATGTGCAGGGGCTCCAAAGATCCATCTTGTCGAAGTGGATTATGGATAGCGGAGCGTCACGTCACATGACTGGGATGCGTGCCTTACTCTTCGATATTAAAGCAATCAATGGAGGGTACGTGGGATTCATGGGTAATCAGGAATGTAGAATCGTTGCTGAGGGAAAACTATCTAATGGTGTGGTGTCGTTTAATAAGGGCAATTATATCGCCGAGCTGGAGAACAATCTTCTCAGAATTTCTCAGATCTGTGATAAGCAGTTACCACGCATTTCAATGACAAGGAGTGCATGATCATTAAACCGGGCTTTAAGATTCCAGAAGAGTGGATTCTCATGCGCGCTCCTCGCGAGAATGATCTTTTTGTGCTAGATATGAGTGTTGCTACAACTACTTCAAAGTCGGCTCAATGTTTCGTAATGAAGGCCATAGAGAAGGAGTCAATTCTTTGGCAAATAAAGATGGGTCATATACACCTCAGAAAGATGAATCATTTGGTTCACAATGATTTGGTTGAAGGAGTGAATCTTAGAAGCTTCCACATGACCGATAGTTGTCTGGAATGTAAGAAACGAAAGCAAGTTAAAAAGTCTCATCCTAAGAAGATTCTTAACTCCATCAAGCTGCCGCTCGAAAGACTGCATATGGATCTCTTCGGTCCAGTGAATGTTCGTCTTATATTTGGAGATCTTTATTGTCTCGTCATCACTGATGATTATTCAAAGTTTTCATGGGTCTTCATCCAAGAGAGCAAAGACGAAACGTTTGATAATCTCATGATTCTCTTCAGGAAGATTGAAAATCTGTACCATCTCCCCATTAGACGAATTCAAAGTGATAATGGTACAGAATTCAAGAATGCCCGAATGAAAGAATTCTGTAACGACAAAAGCATTTTACATGAATTCAGTGCTGCTTACACTCCACAACAGAATGGAGTAGCTGAGAGGAAGAACAGAACGTTGATAGAGACAACAAGAACTATGCTTGCTGATTCAAAGCTTCATGTTAGCTTCTGGAGTGAAGCAGTCGCATCAGCATGCTATACGTGAAGGGTCTTAACGGTCAAACCTACCAAGAAGATTTGCTTCGAAATGCTAAACCGAAGGAAACCTAATCTAAAGTACTTAGAACCGTCTGGTGCACCTTGTACTGTTATTGATTCTGACGGAAAGTTTGGTACCAAATCGATAGATGGTTTCTTTGTCGGCTACGCAACTCAACTCAAGAGAGCTTATCTACCAAGTTTAAGAAGAGTGGTATAAGCACAGTACGTCGACTGTTTTCGATACACAACTCCTATTCAAAAAGCAGGCGATGCTTGGTTGTTCAATTTGACTTGCCAGAAGAGCCTTCAAAGAAGACATTGCAGTGTTATATTATCTACATCAGTCAGCAAATCAAGAGCAGATTATCAGACCAATAGTGGTTAATCAACCAACTATTGGATCATCATCTTCTTCTGGTGCAGGTCCAAGCAATAGCGGTGTTCAAGAAACTCAAGCAGAACAAGTGACGCCTGCTACAGAACCAGTAAATGCTACAGTGGTACCCAATCTTTCTCAAGCACATAGTTTCGACTTTGACGAGGCTCCAACGTTTGATGATGATAGAGAATCTTCTTCTGACAAAGAATCTGAGCAGATCACTAGCATGTTAAATCAATCTGCTGGCCCGAGTAATCAAAATGAAGTGTCTTCTAGTGCTCCTGAAGTTAAAGCAGTGGTAGATCAAAATATTACTAATCAGGATAATACTATGATGTTCCAAGTGAGGTGATGCCAAGGACCTATTCATATCACCAATCAAATTCCATAATTAGTGAATTGCAAACTGGCGTGAGAACAAGGAGCCAAATCAACAAAGCTTTGAGTTGCTTCTACTCTAAAACAGCTCCAGTTGAAGAGTATTGTACTTATCAGTGTTTCATATTCCAGATTGAGCCAAAGAATGTTTCTGAAGCTTTAGGTGATGAGAACTGGGTGCAGGCGATGCAAGAAGAATTACTGCAGTTCGAAAAGCGAGGGGTATGGAAGCTTGTTGACCTACCGGCAAATCAAAAGGCGATAGATACTAAATGGGTCTTCAAGTGCAAGTGCGATGATTGTGGAGTGATAGTGCGCAACAAAGCTCGGCAAGTTGTCAAAGGATTCCAGCAACAAGAAGAAATTGATTATACAGAAGTGTATGCACCAGTTGCTAGATTGGAGTCCATTCATATTTTCCTTGCATTTGCTGCTTGGAAAGGTTTTAAAGTGTACTAGTTAGATGTGAAATCCGCTTTTCTATACGGTAAGCTACGAGAGCAAGTGTACGTTGAACAACCACCAGGGTTTGTCGATCCGCTGAATAAGAAGAAAGCGTATCTCCTGGATAAAGCATTGTACGGTCTGCGAGAGCCTGGTACGAGACATTACTCAACATCTCGTCGGTAACGGTTTTATTAGAGGAACAGTGGATAGTACGCTCTTTATCAGATACCGTACAAATTTATGTGGATGAAATCATATTTGGTTCGACAAATGATGATATTTGCAAAGAGTTTGAAACTATCATGAAGAAGAAATTCGAGATAAGCTCTATGGGTGAAATGAAATTCTTTCTCGGATTACAAGTTGATCAGCTTCCAGACTTACAAGTTGATCAGCTGCCAGACGGTATTTTCATCCACCAAACCAAGTACGTTCATGATATATTGAAGAAGTTTGAGATGGAAAGCACGAAGCCGTTATCTACTCCTCTGACACTCAATCACGGAATTTGCATTGATGAAACCAAAACCAAAGTTGATGATACTCTTTACAGGTTGTTGATAGGATCTTTGATGTATCTGATGGCATCTCCCCCAGATATCATGTATCCTACCTGCCTTTGTGCACGTTATCAGTCAAGTCCCAGAATATCTCACATGCAGATCGTGAAGCGAATTTTCAGATACTTGAAGGGATGTCCAAGCACCGGCTTGTGGTACCCAAAGAATACAACTTCGATCTGACGGGATATGCAGACTCTGATTTCGGTGTTGACAGATTGAATACAAAGTCTACGAAGGCCGATTGCCAGTTCTTCGAAACACGATTAGTAACGTGGCAGTGCAAGAAACAAACCACGGTCACTCTCTCTACTTGTGAGGCTGAGTATATCTCGGCTTCCAGTTGTTGTTCACAAATCTTGTGGATACAACAACAGATGAGAGATGATGGATTGCACTTTCTTGACACTCCATTATATGTAGACAATAAGGCAGCAATCGACATAACGAAAAATCCAGTTCATCACTCTCGAACTAAACATATCGAGATTCATTACCACTTTATTCGTGATTGCAACGAAAAAAGATTGGTACGATTTGAGAAAATCCACACCGATGAACAAAAAGCTGATTTTTATCCCAAACCTTTCAATCTTTCACGGTTTAAATACTTAATGAGGCTTAACGGTATAAAAAATCTTTTGACAGTTGCGGATGCAGAGGTTGAATATGGATCGGACGACGAGTTCTCGTGATCCTCATTGGTTTGTTACCTTTTAGGATTAGATTTTCTTAAAAACTAAAATACAAAATATGTTTTTGTATTTTAGGGGGAGAAATATTACGAGAAAATACAAAAACATATGAAAAACCAAAAAGTACAAAAACATGAAAAAGACAAAAAGAATTTTGTGTCAAAAAGGAAATGATAGTACATGAGTGGACTATCACAGTATGCTAAGGATTTGTAAAGTTTAAAAAGTGATAAACGAGTCTTACTATGGATGTGTCGATAGGCTTTACACGCTAAGTAAATTGTTTCCGGGATATAAACTAAATTTTACAACTGCTTAAACTTGTGGATTAACATCTCTCGGATATATGGACTTAGTATGATAGATTGCCTGATTCTGAGATACGAGGTCTTTATAGATGATTGATATCTGGGGTGTTATACAAGCTTTTCTGATTTTGCGGAAGCAATAACCTAGAACTTCTATAATGCTTTTGCTAAAAAAACCCCAAACTGCAACAAATTGAAAGAATCGAAAGATCTAATCAATTGCAGTGCTTAAAAGATTCCTTAATTGGAACATACCTTAAAGTATAGCCTTCATCTCTTTGTCGATACGGTGGTATTAACCTGAGCTCTCAAGGCTTTGCCTAAACCAGATACAGATATCAATTACGCTATACTCACCTGTAAGATGAAATCTAGGGAATCTTGATACGGGAGTATATTCTGAGATGGGAACCATAGTTAAGTCAAGTTTCATAATTCTAACTAATATATCTTGGAACAATTGAGAAATGTGTCGAAGTTTAAGTGGACAAACATATCGACAATCTAGGTAAACAAGTTTAAAACTTAAAGTCATCAAAAGGTCAACGGTACTGGTGTATGTCTCAATCAACTGATATGATCCTTAGACACGAATTCACAAAAATATGTTTGTAAATATGTTTGTACATAGCTTATTTGATTTCAGATTTAAACCCAAAAAGATTTTCAGTGTGTTTTAGCATAAAATTTCGAAAATTCAAAAAGATTTTATTTCTACATTGTTTTTAACAACTAATGATGGAAAGTGGATCTTCGGAGTTCGGAATTGTGCTAAGTTGTTGGAATCTTGATGACAACGGGTCAGGAGCTAATCTGTAAAATCAAAATGCACGAAAAACGATAAAAAGTTCATTAATTTGAAACTTTAAATTTGAAGAAAACATCAGTTTGTTCATAACGGATCAAACTGAGGTCATTAACTTGGACTCGGCAGACAAATTGGTTAACCAAGGTCATTAACTTGGACTTGGTAAACTGAGTGGATTTTCATAACTGGTAAACATGTGAAAGTTTAGGGTTAAAAATGAAAAATTTGAAAAGTTTGAAATTGAGCTTAATCAAGTTCGGCCGAAGTTAGTGATGAAAATTGTTTATCATTATGGCTTAACTTCGGGCGAAGTTGATTGGTCAATTGTTGAATTGTTGTCAAGTTCGCCCGAACTTGACAAGCCATAAATAACTAAGTTCGCTCAAACCAACACTTTATCTGTTTCACACATCTTCAAGCGAACTTAGGGCGATTGAGAGAAATTGTAAAATTGCAGAAGTTATACTGTTATACTGCCTGATTTGAACCTGATTATAAGTGATTGGCACACTTATTATCATGGTCGAGGTATTAATCATGTAAAACATCCATGGATTTACCTGTTTGAACTGATCTTGGACCGAAATGATTAAAACAATTAGATTTAGGGATAAAATGAATAAATTGAATGGTGAAATGATTGTATAAACATGTAATTATCAATAACAAACCATAAATTTGAATGAGAACAGGTTGATGTGGTTTGATTGTCGATGACGACAACTTCGCCCGAACTTGTTAAGTTGATTTTTAATTAACTTCGGGCGACATTGTCCTAATCCCTGATTAAATTTGAATTTACAACAAGTTTGCCCGAACTTGTTGTGAAGATTTCAAAAACCTGTTTGTATAACAAGTTCCCCCGAACTTGTGGAAAAACGTCAAAATTTGTTTGTGTTGCACATGTTCGACTGAAGTTGTTCTGTTTTTTGTAATAATGACACATCAGGTTAGCCCGCACTTGATGTTAAATGTTGAAAATTGTCAAAATTTGCTAATTTGATTGATTTCTTTGTCCGCAGGATATCAAGCTTTCGTTTAACAAGTTTCATAACACTTGTATTTCGCTGGACGAGAAGATCTATCCTACGCTGACGGCATTTTCAGAGATCTTAAAGTTTTTGGGCAGAATTCCAATCACGAAAGCGATAACTATTAAGCACGTTGTATATAGATCGCATATCTACTTTTTCTAGAATGCAGCATCCTGTGACGAAGCAAATAAAGTGATAAAGTCTGCAGTTCGTGTCGGGAATGAGGATAAAGAGCTTTTGGTCACCGAAGCTGATCTTAGAAGGGTGCTTGAATTCAAAGACGATGTAAATGATCCTATTAGCTTTGAGGAAAGGATGTAAAGGGTTGTTTCTATCGTATGGGCTACAAAGGTCACGCAAATGAGCCAACGATGAAGAAAGGCAGTGTTCCTCTACCGTACAAGCTTCTAATTCACGTTCTTATTCACGCTTTCAGTCATAGGAAAGCAGGGCTCGATGATATTCAAGACTACATGGCCTGCATGGTTACTGCTTTATTGCTGAACAAGAAATTCAACTTCTCAAGAGTGATCTTCAATTTCATGTCAAATAATATGGGAAAGGATAGGTTGTTGATGTATCCTAGGTTCGTTCAGATGCTTATTGACGAGAAATTAAAAGATACTGTGAAAGATCCAAATGATATTCTATATCTAAGCCATATGGATGAAACGACGTTGAAAAAGTTAAAGATATATCAGAAGCAAGACTTTGCTCCTATTACAAAACCAGTTTTTGGAGCTATATCTGATGAAAATTATGTCGCTCCACCTGAGAACAAATGGAGAAAAGATGGCAGCGGAGATGAGAATGAAGAAGCTGAATTGTTAAAGACCTTCAAAGAAAAGAGATGTGATTGGTACATCAAGAGGGTGGTTGTAGTTGAGAAGTCAAAGAGAAAAAGGGCGTCGAAGAAAGCTGATACTATGTTGATCGACGGGCCTGATGTTGAACAAGAGAATATTCAGAACGTTGAAGGTTCTAGTGCTGCGGTAAATGTTGAAAGTCAATATATAGATGATGTTATTTCTGCGACTTCAGATAAAGATGAAGAATCATCGGAAGATTCTGCTGACGTTAGAGAAAGAGAAGCAGAAAAAGAAAAAGAGCAGGAAATATTGAAGAAACTGGGTGAAGATCTTTATGAACCATCTGCTGAAGAGGCTTCTGATGAAGAACGTCCAAAGAAGAAGTCAAAGCGCTCAAAGTCTAAAGCTGGAGATACAAAGAAAAATACAGGTTCTCTGAGCACTAGAGGAAAGAAGAAAACCCGAAGTCGCAGATACTTAAGTCAAACAAAGAAAAGAGCTACACAATAACCTCCGGTTTCTAATCTGCAAGAAATTCCGATCATAGATGCTGAAGTAACACCAACGACCACTACACAAGTTCCTCCAACAACTGTAACTCAAGATCCACCATCAGTTACTATTGAAGTTCTTGTTCAGAGTACGCCTATTTCAAGTCCAAAATCTGCAGCAAAGGGTACTCCTAAAGCTACGTCTTCAAGATCAAAGCAATCTACTCCTCAAAGTGCAAGAGCTAGAGAATTTAAAGATGCTTTCGGTGAAATTCTAGATAACATTACTAAAAATGTCACAGCTGATGATTTTTCACACTGGTTTGAAGATACTCATGTCGATATGTTAGAAAAGAGAATCAAAACATTGGAGGATAAATTGAAGCAAAATGAAGCTGAAAAGGCAGATCTTGAAAAGAAAGTAAAGCAAAGTGATGTTGAAAAGGAAATTCTACAAGATAAAGTCAAGTTTTTGGAAGACGACAGAGGTTATATGAAAGCTATGGTTGAAAGTCTGAGTGCTGCGAATACACAGTTAGAGAAAGAGATAGCTGAATTAAGATCTGAACGTGATATGCATGACAGAAGATTTACCAGATTGCAGAAAGTATTAACTAACAGCTTGGGGATTGATTTTAAAGTTGAATACGAAAGGCTTAATGTTCAAAAAGCCAAAGAAAAAGCTGATAAAGAGTTGGCAGAGCAGGGCAAAGATAAAGAAATTATTCAAGGTGCCCCTAAACCAAAAGAGGAGCCAGTGATAGAGAAGATAGATGAATAAGAAAAAGCTCCTGAATCAGAGATTGTTACTGAAGATGTTCCTAAAGTTGTATCTGCTGAAGAGAAAGAATCAGAACATAAATATGACGATGAGGAAGATAATGATAAAGACGACCCTATAGACGATACGAAAGATGATTCAGATCATGATGGTGATGATAATGATGATCAAGGGGGCGTTGGTATAAAGATTGATTCCACGAAAGTACATTCTAAATTTGATTTTGAATCCCTGATTAATGACGATGTGAACATGGAGGATGAACAAAGTAAAGGGGAGCATACAAAGCAGACAGGACCACAAGATGTTGATGTTTCTGAAGCGATAGTTGCTATGGCTGTTGCTGTTGTACATGAAAAGTCTCTGATGATAATGCTGGAACCTAGTATTGAAGAAGGAGAGTTTGTGCATAACTACACCAAAGAAGAATTGGCTAGAATGTTTGAAGTTAGTGATGGTTCGTTCGAGTTCGACTTTGAAGAAGAATTGGTGAAGATGAAGACGTTTGAACCAAAAGAATATGTTCACAAACGTGTGGCAGAAGCTGATGACTATGATCTTGTTATATATGAAGATTCTGATATTGACGAAGCTGAAAACTATTCTAACATCAATACTGACAAGTTTCTTACTATTGATGACATGATGAGCCAGATTGATGTGAATTTGTTGAAATAGAAGATAGATGAAGTCGTGAAGGTAGGCAACATTCCTAAACGTTATACAAAAGAGCAAATAGATTAGGCTAAGATGTCGTGGTTCAAAGAAATGTCGAGTGAAAGAAAATTCAAACGACCACTAGCGTTCTTCACACGTGATAAAGACAAATCACTCGGTGACATTCTGAGTTGGGGTTGTATTAGAGAACTTGACGTCTACGCTATTAAAAGAGAGTTTGGGGAACAGTATTTCAGACATCTGACAGATATAAAGACATTGCCGTTCTGGGATGTTGAGGAGTTAGTACAAACAAGAAATATCAGTCTGCAAATGAAATTCAACGAATAAAGGATCTAGAGGGTTATAAAGTTTGAAGCGTCAAGGGGTTTTGAGTTGTGGAAGCCATTTATACCAAAGCGCAGAATAAAGATTGACAAAAAGACGGGAGAAAAGGATGTTACGTTAGTGATGAAATGTCCAAGAGCTATGAAGAATATGCCACTAAAGCCCATTAAACAAGATTTTCATCCTTACTTTTTGTGGTGGCAAACGGATCCAGAAACTAGCGAAGCAGTGATTGTGTTGTGTGCTGATGAGAATTGGGATATAACAAAGGAAAACGATCAAGAACCTATTGAACGAAGAAGGATTTAGGGGTTGTGGAGAACGATTCATATACTAGACCCGATGTGGCTAGTTAACTGTTCAAAGGAAGATGTTAAATGCTTGTTCTTCAACAAGATATGTTTCGACAAGCATGAAGAAGTCCAAGCAACACAATACCAAGGTGTGATTAATGTTTGCTATGCACATGGTATTAATTTAGGTCATATGTGGGAATCGAGATGGAGAGAGCTAGAAAGAGAAGAATTCTTGAAAGAGGAAAAACGTATAGCGAAGATACACGAAAGGGGTAGAGAGGCAAGGATCAGACGATTTCAATTTATGAAGTGGGGCACCTCCTACTGACCAAACGCCTATTCCTAAGCAAGAACGTCGAAAGAAGCCGTACAAGAATTTCTTCGGAAGATGTTAAAGATTGAAGACTGATCAAGACTACGACAATATCTAAGGGGGAGTTTGTGATGCATAATGTCTATTGTCTAGGTCTTGGATTGAGTCTGTACGATTAGGGTTTGAATTGTTAGATTTCAAAGTGTATTTATGAGTTTGTACACAAGTTCGGCCGAACTTGTGTGTGTGATCAAGTTCGCCCGAACTTGATCTATCCAACACCAAACTTCGCCCGAACTTGTTTGTCTATATATAGGAGGTCTTGGATTCTCATTGTAAGAACTTTGCGACTTTGACGGTGAAGCTCTGTCGGTTTGGAAATCACATTGTAATACTTTTGGACATTAATAAACCGATCATTAAACAATAATTCTTGTGTATTCGATTAACATGTCATATAATTTCTGCTTATATTGGACATTAGATACAAATTAGGTTCCTGAGCTGAGGAGGATGATCCTAACAAAGCTCAAAGGGCGGAAATCATCAAAGGATACATATAAGAGGAGTTGGAACTAATTGTTTCATTCTTGTTTATTTGTCTTTCCTTTTTATTTACGTTTTTACTTTCATTTTTATCTTTTAAAACTTTCAAAACTTTTATCAAAATTTGGTTAGATTAGACGTTAACGATAAGCTGGTATTAAAAGCTCTTGTGTCCTTGGACGACCTCGGTATCTTATCATCACTATACTACTTTCACGATGGGTGCACTTACCCTAACGTGTGTGGAGTGGTAGTATTTTATCGTGTTTTATAAATTTAAAGCTTGATCCACGAGTAAAAGTGCTTAAAATATAACTAAAATTATAACCACTCGCACGCACGTCAATACTTCTTAGCAGTTGGAAAAACATCAACCAGAGATTCAGAAAGGGATCAGAAGTACATGCATTCAATAATTACACCGGCCTTTATATAGAAGAATTTTTCCTTCCAAGTATTGAAACTGGCAGGCGGTTTCCCAAACTGAGCACCAACACCTCCACCTTTTTTAAAGAAAACCAACACTCACCAGTCTTCATTTTCTAAAAAACGTTGAACATACTAGCCAAGGGTTCAATACCCAGAGCCTGATAGCAAAACTCAAAATGTTTCAAGCGGCTCATCCCCATGGGGTGAATCTAGGTTATGTGACACTTGTAAAACTCGAGTATTTTAACAATAAATAGAGTAATGGGGAAATGAAAATGACAGGAGTAAAAGAAATCAGTGTACAAGGTTATTTTACCCTTGGCAGAATTGGCAGCAGTGTTACCAGCCTCATGATATTCTGCACCCCATTCATCCTTGAAAAAAAATGTCTGTACAATTTGTGAAATTCATTTTTAGACCATTTTATGGGATTGTCTCAAGCTGAGACGATACAACACTCTCCTTGTTCTTGACAGAAGACGCCATTAAAGATAAGAACTGGAGATTCCCAAGGAAGGAGATAGAAGAAAGAAGAAGAAAAAGTTAAGGAGAAACATGTGGGAATTGTCTAGTATTTATAGGAGGCTCATTTATGGCGACTTAATAGGAAACACTAACATTTCCCGAAGCAGCAGGCCAATCACCAATATGAGCCATACACATAGCAAAAGAGCAGACGCAATAACCTACTGCCTGACCATCCTCCAAGTTGTCGATTGTCACCTCACCAACTCATCTGCAAGTGTTAGAATAGAGGTGATAAAGGCACACCACCTCATAAATTAAAAAGCAAATGTCAAATCACCAGGGTGAAAATGGAAGCGTCGTATCAATAACCGCCATCCCTAAAAGATATTGCCGTACCTTGTGACATCACAAAAATGACAAAAAAACATTTAATTACCTCATCATTGGTAATATATGCATTCTTCAGCAGAAACATACTCAATAGTCTAGCTCGCGCACGCCAACCAAGACTGGGGGGGCTTGTAGAGGAATGTATCAGATCGCATGCCAACCAAGACACGTGGCAACAGAGGATTCACCAACATATCATACCATACTACCTTATGGTGGAACCTAGCACAAGCAATTCGACACCCATGCTACATCGAATGTAGATGCCTTTCCCACCAATTAGAGTAAAGGTGAAGCTAACATACACTTGCACATCATCACACAAAATGTTCCCCACCAATGACATCAAACCGAGTTTACTATAAATAAAAGAAGGGTTCACACTCCTCAGGTATGATCTTCTCTCCTCCATTCTTACTCTGCAAACCCTAAACTCTTTATATAAACACTTACTCTTACTCCCAAAGGTGGGTCATAGGGAGGAATCCCATCCTGTGGTGAGCTTAACAATGTACTGGCCTTCGATGTGGGGTTGATGCATACATGACTGCCTATCTTTAACTTTGCAACACAAATGAACTGTTTTCGCGAGTAATCCGGAAATGAGGATGTTTTGTAGTTTCAAGGCGTACGCATCAGTGGAGTGAGCTATACATCTAATATTGTGATTGAAGAGGAAGAATGTGGTTTTGATCGCGGACAATGTCTCTCAGGTTTGATGTGCTACAGATGATTTGATTCTGAGGATGATTTGCTGGTTGAAAAGGATTACCGATTTGCTGATCAATCTTTCAGGAGAGAGCCTAAAGTTGAGTACGGAAATTGGGATTTCAGAATTTTGCGGATATTCGTTGATTTGAGGTTTACCAGTATGGTAATTCGAAGTTTCTATCAATTGCCGGTTGGGTTTTGAAGATCAGAGGATCAAGCATGGGAGGAGTGCACTAAACCGAACACGTATGTGGTTAACGATGAAACGGAGAAGCTACATTGATCAGTTTCAAGTTGGTGGATATTCGAGAAAATTTGTCGATCAAATAAATCAAAGGAGGTTGGAAACCGTGCAAACTAATATCTGAACGGGAGATTTCAGGGGGAATTTAATGTTGACAATGCAAACCCGGATCATCAATTAAGGGGGAATTTGTTGACGTGTGCTACGACATTGACAGATACCTTGATTGAAGTTGTAGAATATTCAAACACGGCTCATATATCAGAGCACTGGTTATAGGGAATTAGGTTAATAGAATACCTTTAACCTAGTCTATAACCATTCTTGGGACCCGAACATGAGTAGACTTAAGATCTCTATCCTAACCCTCAAGCTTACTCGTGCTACAACTACTCTGTGATTTACAAATCATGTAACCTTAGATGATTTATCCTAAATCCTTAGGCTTTATGCCTTAAAGTATTTCTCAAAATATTTTTTCTGAAAACATTTTCATTGGCCTACTTCTCAAAATGTTTTCTCAACGTTTTCATCAAAATGTTTTCCGACTTATTTATCCCAAAACAATTTATAAAAAAAATTTTCTCAAATTGTTTTACTTTCAAACATTTTCATCAAAATCTTGAGTTTTAATAATGTACACATGCAATCTGGAAGGGTGAATGCCTGTACCCCGAGTTTTCTGTCTAAGGCTAGAGTGTTCATACAAATCCGCATTATCGGAACAGTCACTCTTACCTGAGAATCTTAGGGTGAGTGTTCACTATAGGCTAAAGCATATCTTCTCGAAACATTATGAAAACCATCTACCTTGAACAGTCGAACAATTTCTAAACATTACAACCTTTGTGACACTATTCCATCCATAACCTTCGGTAATATGTTTTTATTTCAAAACAATCGAAACAAATTTCCCTTTTTGTGACACTACTCCGACATGTTACCTTCGATAATATGTTACGAGTATGTTCCACACATTTGAAACAAATTTCATTTCATTTCACGACACTTTATAATCCTACTTGATTTTCAAATACTATCTTTTATCTTTCAAATTTTCAAAATTTTTTATCATTCAGATGAGAATTTTCAAATTCTGTTCACAAAAGTTTCTTTATTTTAAAAGATTCAATCAAAAATAATTTTATCTAAAAAATAATGGATTTTAAAAAAAGTAAAGAGTTTATAACACAAACCATTAACTAGGTTTGTATTTTCTCATCCAAAAATATAACAAAAGTTTATTTTCAAATAATCTTCAAAACGAAATCCACAACACTATTTTCCTAAATACAAGAACAAGATTTTGAACAAATACCAAGTCAAATTTTCAATTCACTATGATATCTTAAACTTATAACAATTTTATGAGACCTCACTTATTTGTTTTCATTGTAGCTACTTCTTCGAGATGCCTCCTCACCGTGACGCCACTCAGGATGCAGAAAAGGTGGCAATGATCGCTCAGCAGATAGCTGCTATACTCCCAAACCTTGTGGCTCAACATAATCAAATATACAACAATAACAACAACAACAACAACAACAATGTTCCCATGCCGTGTAACTACAAACAATTCAATTCGGCTAAACCACTAAAGTTTAATGGGTCTGAAGGAGCAACTGGGCTCCTACAACGGTTTGAGAGCATAGAAAGCACATTCCGTCATGTTCAGTGTCCTAGTGAGCGCAAGGTAAAATTTGCCTCGAGTGTTTTCCAAAAGAGAGCACTCACTTGGTGGAACAGAGTCATGAGAGATAGAGGTGCAGAAGTAGCTATGGCACAAACGTGGGAAGAACTCAGGAATCATATGATGAAAGAATTCTGTCACAAAGCGAAGTATGGGAACTCGAAACTGAATTTTATTACCTCAAATAAGATAGTGGGGAAAACCATGCCTACACTGACTGATTTGAACAGTTAAGCCAACTCTGCCCCACTATGGTCACACCTTTGGATCAGGCCATTGAGAAATACATTGATGGCCTACCTGATCCGATCCAAGATATTGTCACTGGCAGCAAACCTACAATGCTTAGGGAGGCTAAGGAATTAGCCGCTACCCTAACCGACTCCCAGGTTAGAAAAGGGAAACTTTTTCGAAAGGGGGACAAGAAACAAATGTCGAAACTACATAAGAGAAACTAAATGAAACAAAGGGTGAACCTTCAAAAAATTTTAAGAAGCGTAAGACTTCAAAGAATTATACAATTGTTGCACCAATCCCACTTAACTCGGTACCCGTTAGGGGGTCTTATTGTGGGAAACATCCTCGGTGCAATCGTTGCAACTATCACCACCCAGCAAATATTCCATGCTGCCAGTGTACAATTTGTGGTTTTCTTGGACATCTAGCTGCGACTTGTCGCCTCCAAAACCAAACAGCCCCTACTCAAACACGACCTCGCTATCCAGTTAGAGCATGTTTCAATTATGGTGATTTAAATCATTTCAAGCGAAATTGCCCTAAGCTCAATGTAGATAATAAAGTTGAAATATGTACATCTGAGCTTTTTACATTCTTGTTTATTATTAAGAACAATGTACATATTTCAACTTTATTTGTAATGACAATATATATTTCAAGAAGTTTTTCTTTATTCTTGTTATTCATATCCCATTTAAAAATTCCAAAAGTAATTACATTATGTGTAATTTACAACTACATACCAAACTTCGAGGATTCCGTTCTTTATTATTAAGAACTAAATCACACAGTTTAGTATATTATGATTGCGCATTAGTGCATTCATACAAGTTCTGCAAGACAATCTATACAAAAACTATGAGCTTATCACTACTACTTTCGTTTTCATGACACTTCATACGTGGTTGTTTATATGTCATGTATGGTATGTGATTACAAATACAATTTTTGCTTAATATGTTGACTTAGCATACCTAGCACTTGATTTCAAAACACTTTCACGACATACTTACATTGTTTATGACATTCATGCTTAGTATATGATGCATACTATTAGTATGGTTGGTGTTAAACATATATTAATATTTGTACTAGAATGAAATATCCGCTACTAATTTTGTTGTATGCAAAACAAGTAGTGTTATCATTGCTGGTATGAAAGCGTTCTAATTCAATCGATGTTGTGTTATGACGATGCTTATTTGATTTTATTATTTCTTCGACCCTATTATATGTTTCCCTTACTTAACAAGAGGAGCTATGTGGACCATGTGACAAATCGAGTAATTATGGGTGCACACTTAATTACGAGGTTCGACACATGAGAATCATAGTAAGCTTTGTTAAGATGGTGGCATAAAATCTAGAGTGATTAGGTAAAGGGAATGGTATAATGCAATAAGACCACGGTGGATACGCCGATGGTACTTCCTATATATAAGTGTTCTTATTGTGTTATTCTTCAGAACGTTGCCAGGATCGCTTGAAGATTTTATGTTATCTTGGACTATTATGTGACTATGTGATTATTGGTTATTTGTTCATTGGATACACTGACGAAGAAGAGTACATTCATTAACTCTATCCGAGTCGACCGGGAGTATATTATGGTGTTAAAGGTGATGACCTTGATGCCATAGGTATGTTGACCTATCTCCTATGCATGAGATGCTCATGGTACATGGGATGTACTACGTTGGACGTTAGAACTGTGTACGTATGGCTAGGCTTGAATGTACACCCCTTGTTTGCTACGGATTTACACCTAGTACCTAAGTACAACATAGTGCCGTAGAAAACAATTTTTATACACTCAATGACACTTTAAAGATTCATAAATTCTAAAGGTTTGAATACCTTGAGATGCTTTGAATATCTTTGTTTACGCCTTGAATCCCCCAAACATTCCCGCATCTTTGGAATCTCGAGCTATGTTATCCTTCAATTGTTTCAAAGACACTCTACGGTCTCCTTCGAATAAATTCCGGGACGAAATTTTCTAAAGTAGGGGAGACTGTAACACTTATGCCAAAATTTCGGGCTTTTAAAAACTTTTTCTTTGAAGGCATTCCGATAGCCAATGCTTAAACGTAACCCGTTTAACATAACGTACACACCGGGACGAGGAATAACCTACACATACCCTAAATACCCTTCACATAACTTAGATATAGGTTTTGAAGGCTTAGGAATGACAAAAACACCTTTATGCAACTTCAGGGGCTATTTTGCAAAATCTGCAAAAGTATGCCGATTCGTGTATTTCTTAATACGGAACACATACGCACATCCAAAAATTTTTGTAATCATTAAAATCTTGTATTTTAGTGATTGGAATGCAAAAATATCATTCGTTGCGCATTAACGTTCATTTACGAGTTCGTTATAACTTTCGTCGTAATTAACCAAAAACCGCAACCGTACAACCGAACGAACTGACACCCGAGAAATTTTTGGACATATTTCAAGTCCCCAATGCTTTAACATCCTGATAGAGCTTAAAAATGAGGTTAACGGATGTTAGAAGTGCCAAAACGCGACCAAACGAGTGCAGGTGCCTGTTCTTCCAATTTGTGAAACTTGCTGTCAGCTAGAGGCCATACGGGCCGCATGAGAAAGTCCATATGGTCCGTAGAGACCCCGAGATCAGCAGAATATGTGGCAGCTTCTTGTTCCTTTTCTTGGCCTCCAAGAACTCGTTTTTGCCACATTTATTGCTGCATTTGACACTTGTTAAACACCTCCTATGATCATGACACCTCAAGGGACATGCGTATGGACCCTATGGCTTCAAGATTAGTATAAATAGGCCATCAAATTCACTTCACACCTTGCTGATTCACTTCTTCTTTCTCTCTTGCTCTACTTGGAGGCTACCAAATTGTTGGAGGCTTCCTAACTGAGCATTCTTTATTCTTGAGCTCTTCAAGTGTTCTTCAACACAAGTAAGTGCTCTATCCTAGTCTTGTTTATATATTTTAGCGATTGTAAGCTAAAAGTCAAACAGTGTTCGACTTTCAGCTTTGACCATTAATTGGTCAAATCAAAGTTCAATTGAACTTTGCAACGTGATCGTAATCATGAGGGTTATGATCCATAGCGATCATGCCTACTGATTACCACGTTTACTAGTCGAAGTGACGAGTCAAAGTTTCGGTCAAAATGCGCATTTGGTGCATTTTGAGATAGAGCTATTTTCGGGTATCAAAACACTAAGTTTTGATACCAAAACATTTTTATAACTTAGTTAGACATGTTTTGACATGTCTAACTCGTCACTTTTAGTTTAATGCTTATTTTAGGTCGTAAGTCGAGCGGTCATGACCACCGCTTTGACTTTCGAACCCGACCCGTTTGGTCGATTTTAGGATCCGACCAAACACATATTAGTGACCATGGTTATATAGGGAATAACCTCTAAGGTTATACCTTATGGTCACGTCGTTCGGATAGTGTTATGTTAAGTCGTCTGTTATGCCTTTATAAATGACCAAAATGCCCTTTTTGCACATAAACTCACTTTAAGCATATGTAACCAACTTTTTGACTTATATACTGATGTTGCAACTTTATTAAACTTATTTTGGCATATAAGACTTATCATAGGAGTAGTTTGACCATTCGAACGCGTTTTTACGCAAATGACACATTAAAATAGCGGAAACTACCTTAACGGGTCATAACGGATCAAAAGCACTTAGGAATCATTCCAAATCAGAATGTTAAGTCTATTAAACCATATCACATGAGTTCCAGCACTCGTTTGGTTTATAAGACTTCATTCTATCTAATTTCTTGTTTCAAGTTTCAACACTAACATGTAGTATCCGGTACACTAGGAGCCATTTCAACATTTGAACTCTTGATCCATTAAGCCTTGTTATATCATTTGTTCAAGACCTATACGCACTCTCATGTGAGTACATAGCTCCCCTCTTTTACGTTTTTCAAATGTTTTTGGGTGATTCATATGTGTAACCATTTTTTCTCAATGTATGGTATATATGTGTTTACTAAGTACTTTTTGTGTAATATTCCTATTATGCAAACACGACAATTGATGAGACGAATCCTTGTTGAATCTTTCTATCTTTATAGTCAGATTCTTGCAGGATATTTAAAGTACAGTCTTAAATCTTTCTATCTTCATAGTGAGATTTCTAAGAAGTACTTCACAAGACGATGGTTATTGTTTGTGTGTAGAATTGTTGGTGATTTAAATAACGAAACTAGAGTAATATAATAAGAACATGGTGGATACGCCGCTGCTACTTCCTATATATAAGTGTGCTTATTGTATTACCCTTGGTAGCCTTATCCGAATCACCATTAGGATTATGATTTTGTGATACAATGTGAGAAGACATGTGACTAAACAAAATCCCTAATGCATCTATCTATCTTTATAGTTAGATACTGTTAGGAACCTAAAACTGTAAGTATTGATGTCACACCCCGACTCGCAGCGGAAGACAATCGCAGGGTGCGGTAGACACATGGTAATATCTCAGAATTTAAAAACGTTATAAGATATAAAGAGGGAACATCGGTTACAACATACTTAAAGTATCATATTACAATCCATAAGTTTAAGTGTTGTACTACAAGCCATTATAGCCTTTATTCTGCTAATGTCCGCTACTCTAGCCATTCCATACGCACATTCCTTATTCTTATTTTCTTGTGCCTGAAATGCATGTTAGTTTTAAAAAGGGTCAGCTAAACAAGCCGGTGGGTTTCACTGGTTTTGTTGTTTCACAACAAAATGCTTTAACAAGTTTAAATGCACAAGTCACAGATCGTAGATGGAATTACACGAGTGTACAAGTGAAACCTTGATGTTTTAACCGTGTCGTGTCACGTTCGACACCTCAGCACGCCCCGGGCCGTGTCACCACAGACACCTCAGCCCGCCGGGCCGTGTCACACAGACACCCCCAGCCCACCAACACGTCACGTGCAGTTCAATGCCCCAATATGGTTATGCCTAACAACATAACAAAGTTTAGGACGTGTGCAGTTGACTGTTTGCCACACACAGTCCGGTCGTTGTAACTGGGTTTGTCAGACCAATAGTACTATTCACTTGCCCACGGCTTACGTTAATCACTTGTAGTGAGATAGTTCGTGTGTTAGGTAATTCACATCATAACAAATTGGTGCAATTATCACAGTTGTAACATGCAAATCACCCAAGAAATAGTAAAACAGTTTAAAAGTGGGGGAGTGAAACTCCCAGTGCGAGTAGTAGTATCAATCACAGGGTAATAAGTCAACTTGATCCACTTTAATAGCACATATGCAAATAGAGACGCACATCAGCATTTAAGTCGGTAATGGTTATAACTTGGATCCAGTTATGAGTTTTCATCCTCGGATTGACTCTATAGTTTGCTGGTATGGTGATGGATGTCAGGGTAGTCTCGGTTTTCAGTTTGGCTTCCGGGCACCAGTTCGCGTGCCAGCCAAAGTCAGTTGTTTTACAAGTTGGATAATGGTACAGGAGTACCAACAGCTCCAACATGTCATCATTTAAGAAAGATTAACTTTTCATTAAGGGAGTTTGGGTGTTTGGGGAGTCTAGGTTGCCCAAAATTGAGTTTCCGTTTCCACCATTGGGGATTCTCCCGAACTGGCATAGGACACACCCTAAGTGTCCAAATGATCCTAGAATCTACCGGAATACTTCCGGGGTTCCAACTATACTAAACGTCGGGTTCGGTCAGTTCCCGGTTTCGGTAGATTCGTTATACGGTAAACTGCCGAAATTGGTTTAAAATAAAGTGTTTTAATTTCCGTAAATTCCCTTTTTATCCACAATTGAATAAAAACTGAAAATTTTATACACTTTAGTAAAAATAAGTAGATTATGAAAAAAATGTTTCGGGAATTTATTCAGTCATTTTAACTTTGCAAATAAATTATTTACCAAACAGTATTTAACCGAATAAATCACTTGGATTATCATATGATGTCTAAAAATTCCAAAAACATTCCAGAAATTCTTTGGTATATCCAGGAACTTCCAGTAAAAATTCAACCACTCGGCTCCCAAACTTCCCAGAACATTCCCCATATGTTCCTTTGTGTTTCTGTAAATTTGGTGATTTATTGGTACCGTGTCATATTTTTTCTGAAATTCTTTCTGTAAAACAGTAAAAAATTATCAAAAATCATAGAAAATTCCAAAAATTCTAAACTTTTACATGGACATTCCTGTCAATACCCTACATTACCACACCAAATTGGAGCTCAATCAAGTATCACGAACCAAATTATAGTCAAAACAATATTCTGCCTATGCTAATCGAGGGTTTCAGGCGATATACCTAGCGCAAGCTCCGTTTCCGCGGGTTTTTCTTGAGTCCAGAAGTGTGTGGGAGCTATATTCATTACCTACACATCAAGCACAATCTAAACATGCCATACTTCATGTCAATCAAGCTTTGTTTCATTGTTTTTCGTTTAATCGATTGGTTATGTAATTTTGGTCGATTAGGTGTTGATTAGGGTATTAAACCCCGAAGTTTGGTGATCTTGGCTGCCATATAACACCAGGGAATTCATGAGGTGTTCTTATTCAGCCAAGAAACTTGTTTAACCCTCCAAAAACATGGATTAAAAAGCGTTTTTGTATACTAGATCATGTTTAATCAAGAAAACCTTATTAAAACCACTTAGAACTTGAAAATTACTTTGATTTAGGTGTGTTATGAAGGTGATCAGCTGAATATTCCAGGGTTATGGCAGAATTTGGTGAATAAAATGAATAAAAAAAGAAAACTATATAAAAAGGGGGGTGGCGGTTCACATGTGGGGTACCCCTACCCCACCTTATGCTTTGTTGTGCTTCATTTTACGTGTTAAAAGATGATGTTTATCTTTGATTTTGTGTTTAGGTTCATTTTCGGGTCCCGTACGCTTCTCCGATTGCGAAACGGGCTTCCTTTTTCACGTTTTTAGTGTCAAAAGACTCGGTTTTAAAAATTATGCATAACCGTCTTGAAATCCGAACCCAGATACGTTTTATTCATAAAAGCCTCGTATTAGGGTAGTTTAAGTGTTTTTAAGCTTGATGGACTGTTCCTTGCATGTTTGGTTTGTCTTTCATTGTTTTTAAAACGAAGGCGTTTCCCTAACCGGGAAGCTGCTTCGTTTTGCCCGAGCTTCGATTAGCTTCAAGTTATATGTCATGGTCTAAGGCACATAACTAAGATGTTTCGTGAACTTAGAACCTTGAATAGCGCTACCAATGGCCTAACAATCATCGACAAATATTTAATGCGCTGATAAACGGAAAGCTCCTGTTTAACACGTTGTTATAAGCTAAGGACACCAACCTTACATTGTTGGCCCTTAATAGCGTTATGTTAACCATGACTTGCTCTCGGATTCCTCCGAGACATAACAGATATTGTTTAGCATAGCACACAAGTCATGCATGTGATTAGGGTTTTTACACAATTAATGTATTAAGCATGCTTTAAAGTTTAGGACCATTCAAAGTGTCCCTGGTTTCGTCGTGGGTATCACAATTGAAGAAAATATAGTTATGCAGGAAGAAAGTCATCTAAATCAGAAGATATCTTAAGACACTCAAAGACAAAGATCTCATCATGAAGGGAAATGATCAGCACAAACAAAAGCATCATCAAAGGGAGCATTTCTGATGGAACTCACAGTGTTTATGATGAAGAATCAACAGATTCTGATGAAAGCAGTCATTACCAAAAATTCTGGTAGACCAAGCATCAGAAATTCTGATGAGTCAACATGATCAGATTTCTGATCATGTCAACTTGCATATCTACTTGCCTATGCCATTTTTTAACGTCATAAGTTGACCCATGCAAAATTCATTGAATAAACACTCAAGGGCAATTATCTGTACAGACGCAAGTAGAAGAATAAACTAATAGTTTATTCACCCCAGGACAAATAGAAGAACCAATCATGAAAGATATAAGAATGTGCGTAGCATTTAATACATCCTACATCACTCTCACCTCTTTCATCACAGAATTCTCGTAGTATTCGTTTTCCAATAGCAAAATCACATTGTAAAACAACTTTTGTTTACTCAAAGTGATATAAACATGAAAATTTTGTATTTGATGTCTTTTGTTCTTTGAAAGTTTGATTTCTAGTTCCACACAATATTTCCACATTTGTTTAAATCATTTTCCATATTGAAGTTAAAGAAACATTGTTTCTCATAATCTGGGATCAACAGTTAGTATCAGAGCAGATTGAATAAACTATTTTCAAATGATCAACTGCTCACTTCTTGTTTCTACATTCAACTATGGCAAACTTTCAAACTTGGAATAATGCTTTCAATCTTGGGTCAATGTCAAAACCACCAACTTTGGTAAGGGAAGAATACCCTCAATGGAAAATCAGGATGATCAATTTCATGAACGGACATGATCGAGCTCTGTTTCAATCCATTGTAAGCGGTACCTATGTACCCAAACTTGAAATAGCAGAAATTCTAGCAACTGATGACACACCAGCAGTGCCTGCTACATTTGTTCCAAAACCTGAAAGGAATTGGACACCACAAGATAAGGCACTGGTGGAAGCAGATGAAAGAGCCAAATCAATCTTGATTATGGCACTTCCCAATGACATATTTTCTCAGGTAGACGCATGTGCTACTGCCAAGGAAATATGGGATCGGTTAGAAAATTTATGTGAAGGAGGAGAAAGAATGAAAAGAAACAAAAGAACAAACTGTGTTTCCTCATATGAACGTTTCAAAAGTTTACCATATGAAACATATAACCGTTTTACAAAAAAATTTAAATGAGCTAAAGGAATTTAGTATTGAGAAATCAAATGATGAAAAAAATGTTAAATTCTTAGATTCCCTGCCCAGAGAATGGAAGAGTCTAACAATGACTCTAGCTTCCACATTAGAACTAGGGAACGTGAACATACATGATCTTTACAGCATACTAGTTCCCATAGAGGAAGAAATCTTTGAAGACATCAATCATAGAGGAGGCCCCATTGCCCTCATCTCTAACACTCAAATTCCAGATCCACAAACCTCTTACATTCAAAGTGCAGAAAATTCTGATACTTCTTCTGAATTTTCAGCATTTGCTGAAGCAATAGCACTGCTCACTAAAACCTTTGAGCAAAGAGTAAGAGGGGGAAACCATAAATACCAGAAGAGTGACAAACTCAAGATGGAAGGAAGGTCAAAGGATAAAGGAAAATCAGAGGTTCTTTGTTACAAATGCAAGCAAAAGGGTCATTTTGCTTAAAAATGCAAAAACAAAAGACTAAAGGATGTTGCTTATTATGAGAAGAAATTAGAAGAAGCAAAGAAGCAACAACAACCAGTTGGTCTTATAGCTGGAACTGACTCATGGCTAACCGATGATTCATCTGATGATGAAGAGGAAGAAATGGCAAATTTCTGTTTAATGGCTAAGCTTGCAGACAAAGCTGAAGTTGCTGAAAACTCTGTAAGTAACAACAACTCTGATCTTGAACTGAAATTAGATAAAGTAATACAAGATTTTGTTAATCTGCAAGGAAAACAAAACTTGGAACAGAAATATCCTAAAAATATGCAACAAAAATTGCATAGTACAACTCTTGAAAATCAATTGCTAGTGGAAGAAAGCCTAAATAAACAAGCAAAAATAGAATTTTATGAAAACGAAAGAAAAAAGTTATACAAAAAGATTCATGGAAAAGAGATCAATGTAAAAGGATTTCAACAAGAAAAAACTTCATAAATTAAATTGAATCCACACAAAGAAACAAGGGAGAAGGTCTAGGATATGTAAAAACTCAATTTAAAACTCCAACAGCCTTTGTAAAAGCTTCTGAAGAAAATCTTCAAAAATCAGACAATAAATCAGAATGTGAATCATGCAAATCAGAAATTTCAAGTGACTATCTTCTTAGTTCAAAAGAAAATGAAACAAGTGAATCTTGCATTTCTGAAGAATTAGATCAGAAATCTGAGAACCTTCCATAAACAATTTTTTAGCAAATCTAACAACATCTACAGATGAAAGACAAAAGATTTGTTAAAAGCTCAAGAATTCACAACAATTCTGGTGCAAAATATTCACCAGAAAAACACATATTGATTAGAAATGCATCAGAAAGTGTACCCAAGCAAGTTTGGGTACCTAAAACTTTCTAACCTTACCATTTCAGGACCTTCATGTGCCGCAGATTTGGTAATGCGATTCAGGAAGCTCCA
Organism: Scalesia atractyloides; assembly: GCA_947069175.1. Lineage (NCBI taxonomy): Eukaryota > Viridiplantae > Streptophyta > Magnoliopsida > Asterales > Asteraceae > Scalesia > Scalesia atractyloides. Next base: position 38,537,977 of record CAMTDV010000009.1, read on the forward strand.
GGCACATGACTGGGAACAGGAGCTTGCTTAGCAACTTTGTTTCTAAGCCAGAAAAACTTGTAACTTTTGGTTGAGAAAAACTTTGGGTTTCAGGTGCATAAAATATGGTTCTTTAACCATAGAAAAAGTTTCATATGTAGAAGGACTAAAATATAACTTATTAAGTTGTGGTCAGTTCTGTGACAAGAATTTCAGGTAACATTGTTACCAGAAAAGTGTTTAGTTATTGATTTAGATGATAACAAAATTTATTTAAGAGGTAAAAGAATCAGAAAATCCATCTACTTTGATTTCAAAGAAGAAATAGAACATCCACAATTATGTTTGTTTTCAAAAGAAACCAAAAGTAGTAGTTGGCTGTGGCACAAAAGATTGGCTCACTTAAGTTTTAAAAATCTAAAACAATTGGCTAGCAAAAATCTGGTAAAAGGGTTACCTTACATATCATCCAAGAAGGATAAGATATGCGATGCTTGTGAAATGGGTAAATAAAAAAGAAGCTCACATAAAACAGTGTCAGAATCTTCAATAAAACAAAACTTAGAACTCATACATATGGACCTTGTGGACTAATAAGTAAAGCGAGTTTTTCAGGTAAAAAGGTACATTCTGGTTATGGTTGATGACTACTCCAGGTACACTTGAGTAGAATTTTTAAAAAAGAAATGTGAAACACCAGAGTTGGTCATAAACTTTATCAAAAGAATTGAAAACTTGTTGAACGTACCAATCAGAAGAATAAGAAGTGATAATGGAACTGAATTCAAAAATTTAAAACTTGAGGCATTCCTAATTTCTAAAGGAATATCTCATGATTTTTCAGCTCCTAGATCACCTCAACAAAATGGGGTTGTATAAAGAATAAATAGAACTTTGGTGGAGGCTGCAAGAATCCTGCTTGCCTATGCCAAGTTACCTATTTGCTTCTGGGCTGAAGCAATTGCAAATGCATGCTTGACTCAAAATAGATCTATCATTAACAAAAGACATCAGAAAACACCTTACCAGATCATAAATGGCAGAATACCAAATATCAATTTTTTACATACTTTTGGGTGTAGATGTTTTGTGTTTAATGATTTTGAAAGACTTGTAAAATTTGAAAGAAAAGCAAAAAAAGGAATCTTTCTTGGTTATTCACTAATATCCAAAGCATATAGGGTTTTTATGTTAAAATCAAGAACAATCAAAGAAGGTCTCTATGTGTCATTTGATGATACCTCAGAAACTAATGTTTCTGATGAATTTCAAAGAGAAATCAATCATCATGAACCAACAGAAAATTTCACTCATCTTCTCAACACACTAACTGAAGAATTTGTGGAAAATCATCAGAAAAATAAAGCAATTTTTCAAAAATCAATGCCTGGAAGTCAAATAAATTTATCAGAAAATCAGCAAGAACATCAAAATTCTGAACAAACCTCAATGTCTATATCAAAAAGTCAGAATTCTGACCCTATAGTCACATCAGAAACCAGGGGGAAACCTCAGAACCATGAGAAAATACAAATAATCAGAACATCATAGATGGATTAAAGGAATCTCTCAATCAAATATAATAGGGAACCCTGAAGATGGAGTTAAGGCAAGATCTGCAACTGCTCATGAATGTCTATATGCTAGATTCCTAAGCATGGTAGAACCTAAAACTGTCAAAGAAGCTCTAAATGATCCAGATTGGGTGAAAGCAATGCATGAAGAGCTAAACCAATCTGAGAAGAGTCAAGCATGGGATTTGGTACCTAGACCAAATGAAAAGTCTATAATTGGTTCAAAATGGGTGTTCAGAAATAAATCAGATGAAAATGGAATCATAACAAGGAATAAGGCAAGACTAGTAGTAAAAGGGTACTGTCAACAAGAAGGAATATATTATGATGAAACTTTTGCTCCAGTTGCAAGACTAGAGGCAGCTAGGATATTCCTTGCTTATGCAGCATCAAAAAACTTCAAAGTTTACCAGATGGATGTAAACTCTGCATTTTTAAATGGCAAAATTGAAGAAGAAGTGTATGTACATCAACCAGAAGGCTCTGTTGATTTAGAATTTCCAAGACATGTCTACAAACTAAACAAAGCTTTATATGGTTTGAAACAAGCTCCAAGAGCATGTATGAAACACTTTCCAAATTTCTGATCAATTCTGGATTCACCGAAGGAACAATTGCACAACCTTGTTTATAAAAACACATAAAGGTCACACACTCTTGGTTCAAATATATGTTAATGACATCATATTTGGATCAACAAATGATAAATTTTGTAATAAGTTTGGAAAATTAATGACCAATCATTTTGAAATGAGTATGATGGGAGAATTAACCTTCTCTTTAGGTCTACAGGTCAAACAAAGAACTGATGGCATATTTATAAGTCAACCAAAGTATGTCAAAACAATCTTAAAGAAATACTCACTTGAAAACATTTCAACCTCTAAAACTCCAATGGCAACTAGCAACAAGCTAGAGTCTGATCAAAATGGTAAGTGTGTTATTAAAACCTACAAAGTAATGATAAGGTCACTGTTATATTTAACTGCACGCAGACCAGACATTGTGTTTGTAACATGCTTTCTGGCAAGATACCAGTGCAATCCCAAAGAGTCTCATTTAAAAGCTGTAAAAAGGAGTTTTAAATATTTGAAAGGCTCACCTAATCTTGGTCTATTTTACCCTAAAGATACAAGTTTGGATTTAATTGCCTATACAGATGCAGATCATGCAGTTTGTAAGATATATAGGAAGAGTACATCAGGTGCTTGTCAATTACTAGGAGACAAACTTGTTTGCTGGGCAAGCAAGAAACAAAACTGTGTCTCAACATCAATATGTAGTTGCTGCAAGCGGTTGCTCTCAAGTAATTTGGATGCAAACACAGCTGAGAGATTATGGAGTTCACTTGACAAAGATACCAATACTGTGTGATTCAATGAGTGCTATTGCAATAACAGAAAATCCAGTGCATCATTCAAGAACAAAGCACAAAGATGTCAGGTATCATTTCATAAAAGATCATTTAGAAAAAGGGAACATAGAAATGTATTTTGTCCCAACAGAAAAACAAATTGCTGATATTTTTACTAAGCCTCTTGATGAAAGAAGGCACACTTTTTAGTCAGCAAATTAGGAAGGGTCAACATAAGTGAAGAAGATAACACAAAACAAACCTTGTCACAAACCGAGAAAAACAAAACATCAGAAAAATATCAGAAATAGTGAAATTTCAACAGAAAACAGTCAAGTTTGATCAGAAATTCTGATGAGCTATCAGAAAAGTCTGAAAATGCATTACAAGAAAATTTTCTGATACAGTTTAACAAATTGTCTTTCTTTTTTCTAATGCACACAGTTTAAGTAAATTTGAAATCACCTGAAAATCAAAGAAGGTATGTAACTTTTTTGAGTAAATTACGTTTTTGGCCTCTGTGGTTATATCACATTTACCCTATTAGCCCAAAATAGAAATTTTTATCATCTGTACCCCCCACGTCTCTGTAACTAACTATTTTGGCCCCTGATTCTAACTCAATCCATTACCCTGGTTAACTAATTGTCACATGATTCGCACATGATGGGTAAATTTGAAGATGTTTAGTCGGTCAACATGATTTGTCTTGGTAGCCGGTTTAGTTAGTCAACGTTATGGGTCATAGCTTCTTGGTTCAATAAGATTAACTGGTTAACTAATTGTCACAGGTTTCTTGGTTCATAGCTTCTGTTCAAAGCCCCTAACCCACCGTCACCGCTAACCAACTAGCACCGCTAACCCAGCTTCTGTTCACCCACCATCCAGCGCCGCCGCAACCACCATTCACCCACCGCCGCCCCTAACCAACCACCCTTCATCCGCCACCCAACGCCGCCACAACCACCATTAACCAACTGCCGCCCCTAACCCACCACAACAACCACCCTTTACCCACCTTCAAATTGTGTTATGTTAGAGAGAGAGAGAGAACAGATACATAAGAGAGAGAGAGAGAGAGAGAAAAGAGGGGTTTCAGATCTGTGTGAGAGAAAGAGAAAAGAGGGGAGGAGAATTTACTAATGTACCCATCATATGCAAATCATGTGACAATTAGTTAACCAGGGTAATAGGTTGAGTTAGACTCAAGGGCCAAAATAGTTAGTTACAGAGACGTTGGGGTCCAGATGATAAAAAATTATATTTTGGGCTAATAGGGTAAAAGTGATATACCCACAGGGGTCAAAAAAGTAATTTACTCTAATTTTTTTCTTCATCTTATTTTTGTTTATATATATATATGTGTGTGTGTGTGTGTGAATATACAGGCTTATCATTTTAATAGGGTGAGTGCGTCACTTGGGTGAAAAACTGGGCAAAAATTAATAGCTAATGCAATATTTTCCAAAGTCTCTATGCTTATTCAGCTTAACTAACAACGAAAATTGTAGAAACATGTCATTTAATGATGAAAGTTTTCAGGGATAGCCGCCTAAAATTAAATGAAAAAGAAATTGTATCTCCCATTGCCATACATTTGAATCTGACAAGATCTCAGATAATTAAGAGATACAAAAGAGAAGAATCTCCTAGTAGGTAAGATCATTTATGGAAACACTATCACTCTTCTATAAATAACTACCACTTGGACCACAAAACTGTCACTCTCATATCCATAGTGTAGGTCCGTTGTACGGATCGTTCGGGCTCTAATTTGGCAAACCTAAAGTAAACGTGCGGAATCCGTTTGCATAGGCGACATTGGATACTAGTTTGTTATTGATTAATCATTGTTTCGTTGATTAGTAAACGTTACAGATCCTGGAAACACTTGGACAGAGCTTCGCGTCCAGTACACAAAATCTCTAATCTTACAAATGAGAAACCAAAGACTCCTAAATATAGTAGTACAAGTTCGCCCGGAATATGTCATGGACAAGTTCGGGCGAACTTGTTCATGTACACTGCAAGTTCGGCAACTTGCACTTTTACATACATAAACTTTACGTTTCGCTCCTAAACACAGACTCGACGTTATACGATGACATAGACAACAGACATATGCATCAACAGACTCCCCCTTGGATGTTGCCATAGTCATCATTCTTCAATTGAATTCCTGAGTCTTTAATATTCTCATGATCTTTATTTCTTGAATAACTTTAACTTCCTTGATCTTCATATGTTCTTCAATCCTATTCTTTTTTCTTTAGCTTGTCTTGATAAAAACTTTAATCACCATGCTCCCCTTTAAAATCAACTTCTTGTTTCAAAATCCCTCAAACTTTCAAATAAAACATTTTAGATTCAAACTTTGAAATCTCTAAACATGATATTTCAAATTTTAATCTTTTTATCAGTTTTTAAACCCTCTCAGTTATTCAAGTCCAAATTAATTACCTTGAATATCGTATCAAGTTCAACTTAATGATCTTGATTAAACATTTTGACTCTAAACTGATGCATTTACTCAAATTTAAGTTTCAACTTAATGAACTTTTAAACTTTTCAGATCAATTTTCAAAAAGTTTTAAATTTTGTTCAGCAACTTTAGATTTTGAATATCAGCTTTTCATCATCAGTGGTCGAAACTAAAAGTTAATATAATCTTTTTGTTTTATGAAATAAATATCAAACACTAAGTATGAACAAACATATTTACAGGAATATTTTAAGTTGAGTTTGTGCTAAAGGATCATATCAATTTTTTTAGACATATCGCAAGTACCATTGACCTTTTGAGACTTTAAGTTTTAAACAAATTTACCTAGATTGTCGATATATTTGTCCTCTTAAACTTCAACACATTTCTCAATTGTTCCAAGATATGTTAGGTAGAATTAATAAAGTTGACTTAACTGTGGTTCCCATCTCAGAATATACTCCCGTATCAAGATTCCCAAGATTTAATCTTACAGGTGAATATAGCGTAATTGATATATGTATCTGGGTTAATGTGAAGCCTTGAGAGCTCAGGTTAGTACCACCGTACAGACAAAGAGATGAAGGCTCGACTTTAAGGTAGTGTTCCGAATTTGAATCTTTTGACTGCAATTGATTAGATCTTTCGATTCTTTCAATTTCGCTGCAGTTTTAGGGTATTTTAGCAAAAGCATTATAGAAGTTCTGGACTATTGCTTTCGCAAAATCAGAAGAACTTGTATAATACCCCAGATATCAATCATCTATAAAGACCTCGTATCTCAGAATCTGGCAATCTCTCAAACAAAATTTCGGAGTACTAAGTCCATATATCCGAGAGATGTTAATCCACAAGTTAAGCAGTTGTAAAATTTAGCTTATATTCCGGAAACAATCTACTGAACGTGTAAAGCCTATCGACACATCCACAGTAAGACTTGTTTAAGATTTTTATACTTTACAAATCCTTAGCATACTGTTATAGTCCACTGTACTATCATTTCCTTTTTAACACAAAATTCTTTTTGCCTTTTTCATGTTTTTGACCTTTTTGCTTTTAATATGTTTTTGGGTTTTCTGAAAAAAAATTTCTCCCCCTAAAATTCAAAAACATATTTTTGGAATTTTTGATTTATAGAAAAACATTTACCAACCGATGAGAATCACATCAATTCGTCATCCATTACTGCTTCACAATTTTGTTTTAAGTCTTATCCCCCTCATGATGACAAAAACCTTGACATCTTTGTGTTTATAAAACATTTATATCCATGAATTTTGTCTTTTCATAGTGAGGGTTCTGTGAAATTTTTCAAATTTTCTTCAAAAATTTGTAAAATTTTCAAGTACACGTTACTAAAACATGTTTTCGAAAAATTTTCTCCAAAAATTTTTCAAAAATTGTAAAGTAAACGTTATTTGGATATGTAATAAGGCCTTTATATAGAACTTGATAACCCGGCCCATCTTCATTGTGTGCTATGGAACTCCATTCTCAGTAATTTACTTTCATCTCAGAAGTTCATGCACAAAAATTCAAACAGTTAGTTGAATAGTGAAACCCAAGCATTTTTAGCCTTAGGCATTGTTTTTTCAACCTTAATTTTGACTTTCGTTTTACAATCAAGTTTATTTTGGACTTTCTCAAGTTTCGGAAAGTCCTCTAAGCTTTCAAGTTTCACTGATTGTATGACTTCTTTTTCTTTTACCAACTATGTTTGATCTTTCGTTAAAGCTTTCTAAAATACAAGTAGAAACTTTTTGTTCATTACTATTCATGGATTCAACAGTTTTAAAATTTGAAAACTTAGTAATAACTGGTTTCACCTTGTTTGTAGTTTCTGTACATTGTTTCCAAACCTGAGTTTGTACTTTCAAATCTTCAAAATTTTCTTATCAATATGAACAGGTTTAGGATCAATTTGAAAACATTTTCTAGCAATGCGTCCAGTTACTCCATATTTATGACACTTCATGTTCTCATACTGATCCTTTTTAGCAAACCATGCACTCAAATCATAACATTGATTTAATATGTGGTAACCATCTTTCCCGTTTCTTCTAAAAGCATGATTTGACGGTGAAGCACTGTGGTCCGACCTTCACCACTTATTTTCAGATTTTTGTGAGCTTTTATAATGATTGGATAATTGTACCAATGAGCTTTTATGTTTATTTTGAAAACTTTTAGAATTTTGTTTTTCCTTTTGTTTTCGTTCCCCATTCTGCTTAGAAGGTTTTTGCGTTAAGCATTCACCTTTTTCAATAGATTATAGAACAGTTTCTTGAAATTTTTCTTTTAGGTTCAAAAATATTTCATTTTTATTCTTTTTATCAGTTTCATCATCAGTATCATCATCACAATTCTCAATTATGACATTGTCATAATTTGTGATCTTGTCAAATATTGGGATTTCTTTTTTATTTTCATTGATCGGTTTTGGACATATCTGATCTAAAATCAATGACAAGGTCACAAAACCTTTCAACTTCTTTTCCAAATCAACAACTTTATTTTTAGTAATCTCAACATCTTATTCAAGTTTTCTGATTTTTTTAAGATGCGAGTTTATTATACTTTGTTTTTCAAAATCATTTTTATTTAAAACAGAATTTTCATTTTCTAAAATTTTTATTTTATTTCAAAAAACTTTTCATTTTCTTTTAACTTTTTATTTTCTAATGTCAAGATTTCCATATCTTTCAAAAGTTTGACATTATCAGATCTCTGGTTTCTTCATAATTTGAGCACACATATTCAAAACTTGAAGATTCATTTGCTGATACACATGATTCTTCATTCTTTGGAGTTGAATCTATCTTCAATGTACCTGCAGAAAATTGATCAACTTCAAAATTATTATCCTTATTTTGTTTTAAAACTTTCATATTCTTAATTACAGGAACATGATCCCAAATGTCGCTAATAAATCATAAAGATGACTAATGGTAAATCGACATTTCTTTCTTGACTCTTTCAAGAAATCATCCCATTCTGATGGTAATGCATTTTCTAATTCCGAAAACTTATCTTCAAGACTGATATAACATCCATCAGAACGGTCTAAATACCTATGCATGACATTAAAACGTTTTATTAACTCAAACACCGATTCATCCTTTTTACATTTAAACATTTCAAATCTTTTTTTCCAAATGATCAAACGTTCATAATGATTCAAATCAGAAGATAATTCTTCACAATCATTCAATTTTTCAAAATTAATATCTCTCATTTCTGAAGAAAATTTCAGTTTTCAAAAGTTTTGTGCCAAATTTGACTTTTTAATCGACAATTTTAACGTATTGGGTCGCTAAAAAACGTTTAATTTTTTTCCGAAAATTGTTTTTACAAGATTAGAGCTTTAAACTCGTCTCGTCGATACAAATCTAACGATATATAATGTCCGAGACGTTTTTCCGAACATTGTTTTTACAAGATTAGACCTTTTTCTAGTAACCTTGGACAAGTTCGGGCGAACTTGTCACAGCTTGTGAAAAACAGCTACTTAACAAGTTCGGGCGAACTTGTATTGAGATTTATGAAAATATCACCCTAAGAACAAGTTCGAGCGAACTTATGTGAAAATTCAAGATAAACAACAAGTTCGGGCGAACTTGTAAAGAATTTCAACAAATTTTAATCAAGTTCGGGCGAACTTGATTAAATTTGATGAAAAACAGCTAAGTTCGAGCGGACTTGAGTGAAAATCTTTGAAAAATCAATCAAGTTCGGGCGAACTTGATGAAAAATCACTCAAAAAGTGAATTTTTCAGTCAAGCTCGAGCGAACTTGATGATAAGTTCGAGCGAACATGTGTTTCAAACATGGTCTTTTCAAGTTTTCGACATGAATTCGTTTGTTTTAAGCTCTGATCTTTTCAAGGGTTTTACTATTATGGATTTTAAGTATTATACTTGAAAATCAGTCCATTTTATCCGTATAATGTCCAAAAAAGTTAAAAATGAAATAAATGAGTAGAAGATGTGAAATTCTATGTCCAATGTCTTCAAATTAGGCCAATCCTACTCTGATACCAATTGTAGGTCCGTTGTACGGATCGTTCGAGCTCTAATTTGGCAAACCTAAGGTAAACGTGCGGAATCCGTTTGCATAGGTGACATTGGATACTAGTTTGTTACTGATTAATCACTGTTTCATTGATTAGTAAATGTTACAGATCCTGAAAACACTTGGACAGAGCTTCGCCGTCCAGTACACATAATCTTTGAATCTTACAATTGAGAAACCAAAGACTCCTATATATAGTAGTACAAGTTCGCCCGGAATATGTCATGGACAAGTTCAGGCGAACTTGTTCATGTACACTACAAGTTCAGTCAAACTTGCAATTTTACATACATAAACTTTATGTTTCACTTCTAAACACAGACTCGACGTTATACGATGACGTAGACAACAGACATGTACATCAACACATATCTTGATCAGAAACCCTAAAACACTCGCACAACTTTCACCATGACACAAATCACCCGAGAACACTTACCCCTAACATACTATCCCACTCACAACATGAGGCTTCGAGGGAGGCTTCAAGGAAATGCATGGGAAGACTGCTGGCATATACTCAAGCTCCTAGTGCTCCACAACCCACTGGGGCATGCTCTCACTGCTTATGTTTGGATCTATCCGGACATCTTACAGGAGTTTTGGGCTCATGCTGAAGTTACCTCAACCGAGTCAGATACACCCGTCATTCGCAGCATCATCATGAATAGATATCCCATCATTCTTAGTGAATCCATGATCAGAGAAGCCCTACAAATCAACGATGATCATGGAGACACAAGGAAATACTAGACGGAACCTTGGTAAGAATAGGATATTTCACAGGGAATAGAGCAAGAGGGATCTGCAAATCCGGGTTCATCAAACCTTGGCAGTTTCTGGTAAACCAGATATGTGTATGTTTTTCACAAAAGCATGCAAGCTTCCATGAGTTTTCCAACAAAATCATGGAAATAGTGCATGTTGTGGTGTATGAAATTCCCTACAACTTTGTCGTTATTTAATGAAAGATCTTCTAAACAACATGCACACGAACAAACCCTTTCTCATATATCCAAGATTTTTGATGAAAATCATAAATAATTAAATAGGGTTTGGAGGCATACCAAATCGGTACCCAAGACTCCAGGTGGTTCTTCAAGAAGACATGCAAAATCCAAGCCTAATACCCTCTAACCACCACACTAGAACCGTTACCAACCTTTGTACATATGTTAAATATGTTCTTTAAGTTTGATTGTAAATATTTTTTATATATAAAAAGTAAGTTATATTTTCTTTATGATCTATTAAATGATTAGGAGAGAAGAAAAGTACAAAGTGTCACACCCCGATTTCCACGTGTAACTCGGTAGGCCCGGTGGGGAGTATCGTGATGTACAGTTGATAACATCATAACCAATAACAACACAGAGCAATACAGCGGAAGTCTTGGAGTAAATATAACTATTACAAACCATAAGTGTCCGAAGTTCGAAACACAAATAATACACAATAAGGCTTGTAATAAGATACACAGGCGGATCGGAAATATAAACAAAATGATAACAGACTTTACAGGCACAATCTATAAGGTCGCAACTCCTTAGTGTTGATGCCCCGCAGCTTCCGGCCTATTACATGCTTGTACCAGTAACTTGATCTTTTGAAAATACGTCAGTTTTCAATGGTAAATACACTCAACCGACTCATTTTTAAAATCCTTTCGAAAATGGTTTTAGGTGCACTAGGCACATTTTTATAAATAACTTGGGACAGTATAAAAGGCCTTGTATACAGATTTATATGTCAGGCTTTTACATATGGGGCCCAGTACAGAAACCGAGACATGATCGACTGACACACCACTTCTGAACTTTCACACATAAAGTAGATAATAATAGCAATTACCCGGTGTATACATACACACCATGCTTTAGTTGTGGCGACTAGCACTTTAGTGAGCCAAGGATATCCCTGACACGGTCAAGTCCACCCCCAATGTTTTAGTTTCAGACAAAACCGATTAAAATCGGGTTATGCATTTTAGTTAATTATCACAACTAGATAAAACATGAATTCCATACCCGACCAAGCGGTAATAACTTACCGTATCCCAAGCCCGTATAGGGAAAATAAGTTAAGGGTATTTACTTGAGCTTAAGTCTTCACAAAGTCCAAAACTCAGCCGCAGATCCAAGATAAGTACAGGCACAATTTACCGGAAGGCGTTTAGTCTGGAATGATGGTATTATTAACCAAATTAGAATGCTAACGGGTTCTTAGTTGAGCCTTAAAACTCGAACCGGCTAGTCTTACGTTAAACAAATACGGTACGATACGCTAGATTAAGCGGTGATCGGAATAGAATGTTAGTTGGACCCAACAAGTATATAAACTCGTATAATATAGGTATACCAACGACATTCGGGATTTCGATAAGAAAATGACAAAGTTAAGCCCGTTTTGGTTAGAGAACGTAAACTAGTCACGTATGCTTAACCGTAAGCGTATAAGCGAAACTGGGTAACCGAAAGAGTCATATACAAGTTCCATGTGAATATATGTTTAAAATATGATATGATATCAGTAGGATATCAATATGTAGGTCCGTTTTGGTTTTAAACTCTATTTATGCCTTATAAGGGCATTTTGGTCATTTTATCATTTATAAAAGATGTTTGTAAGCAATTTGATGTCAAAGTTATATTTATTCAGTAAAAACATAATTCTTATGATGTTATAACAGTAGGATATCAAATATATGTGTGCTTGACAATTTTGAAATAAACTATGTCCTGTAGGGGCATTTTAGTCATTTCACACAGAGCTTTGAAGTCATAATTGGGATTCTGAGTTCAGGACTTGTACTTATTGAAACTATATTGGAAATAAGTTTATAAATCAGTGGGTAACAAGTCTTGGCTCATAGTTATGGTTTTGAACCATACTATGCGCCGAAAAGGCGTAAAAGTCGTTAAATGTCGTTTAATTCGATGTTTAGGGTAAACTGAAGTTAAGATCAGTTTTAAATTACTAAAATATGTTATTTATCAGGTTCTAACAGTAGGTAAAAGATTTTGTGTGTAAAAGTTTAGTTAAAACCATTTTTTTGTAAAAAGGGGATTTTAGTCATTTCACGGCATTACACGAATCTTTAGCAATAATTCAGGTCATAATTTGTCTTAACATCCCAGTATGACCTGTTTATAATATTACATCAGTATATAAAAGATTTTATGGGATAAATTATGTTTAAACCCTCTAAAATGCCAAAAAGGGCATTTTAGTCCTTTTAAAGCTTTACAAAGGATATTTAGTAAAAATGTAGCTTATGATCAGATTTTTGACATCAAAGTATTGTCATTAAATTTACAAATCAGTTAATAACATACTTTTACATGCATGGATGTTTAAAACCTTGATTTGTACAAAACCTTTTTGCAAATGTTTATGTAATTTAGCGGAACTTGTATGTAAACTCAGATTATTAAGGAATCAAGTTGTATAACTTGAAGAGGTTATACTATACTTGAATATGTCCTAAAATGACCTAAAGTCAGTAGCCTAAGTGGCTAAATCGGGTCAGAACTGAAAATCAAAGCAGAAGTCAATTCTTGCGACTTTTCGTTTACAAACTGATTCTAGACCGAGGCTTGACGAGTCAAATCAGTTTATATAAGTTTTAATACTTATTTTTTAAAGTTGTTTATGCATCAAAACATATTTTATATCATCTTTATAATCAGTTATGCATTTTTATGAAATCTGGCCAGTTTGACTTTTGTTGACCTTTACTTTGACTCGTCAATTGATCAAGAATTCGTGGTAATCAGGAGGTGCCCTTTTTAGAGATTAATACCTACCTTATTACCATCACATAGCCACTTTCGTTATGATCAATGGCTGGACTATCATGGACTTAGCTCAAAGTCAAGGCGTTTTTACGACGGGACTTTGATCTAAGCTAAAAGCTTAATAAAAAGACTTAGCATGAAATTGGAACACTTACATAAGGTTTAGAGGTTTCAATTAGCAAAAAGTAATGCTTGAAAGATGCCTGGAACTCCTCTGATGAACTTGGTGGGTTTATGGTGATGAAGAACAAGTTGCAACACCATAAATGCCTTATAAATTTGTTGCAGAGGAGTTTGAGGGAGTAGCCAGGTGTTAAGGGACGAGTATAAAGGTTCTAGGACTTGGCAAGCATGCAAGGATGGTGCCAAAACTCAACAAATGTGGCAGAACAGGCTACTGCCACATTTTTGTTCGCTGGCAGGTCCATGCGGACCGTATGGCATTTGCCATGCGGTCCGTATGGACCTTTAGCGCCCACAATAATTGAAAGCCATGCGGACCGTATGGCTTTAGCGGACCGTATGGCATTTGCCATGCGGTCCCTATGGACCTTTAGCGCCCATAATAATTGAAACCATGCGGACCGTATGGCTTTAGCCTTGCGGTCCGCGAGGCTCTCGTGAAAATCAAAATTTTGGTAATTTTGCAACTTTAGCTCCTCAACTTTATTTCGAGGTATACAGGATAAAATAGAGCATTTCAATGACTTTGGTCCCTCCTGTTTAGGTACATGGCATACGAGGATTACCGGGACACGCTCGGATAAATATTGGACGTAAACACGTAGTGTTACATCCTCACCCCCTTAAAATAAATCTTGACCTCGAGATTTTTAATCAAACAAGTACGGGTATTTCTGTCGCATAACGGACTCCACTTCCCATGTGTATTAAGGACCTCTACGAGCATCCCATTTAACTTTAACAATTGGCACGCGCTTCCTACGAAGCTTCTTAACCTGCCGATCTTCAATAGATACTGGTTTCTCATTGAACTGTAGGTTTTTATTAATTTGTACTTCTTCGGTGGCATAGCCAACGATTCATCAGCCAGGCATTTCTTCAAGTTGGAAATTTTGAATACATCATGTATTCCACTAAGCTTCTCTGGTAGCTTTAGCTTATACGCTACTGACCCGACACGTTGGATGATCTCGAACGGTCCAATATACCTTGGGCTCAACTTGCCTTTCTTTCCAAAACGCATGACGCCTTTCCAAGCCGACACATTCAACAAAACCTTGTCCCCTACTTGGAACTCAAGAGGTTTACGTCTCTGATCTGCATAACTTTTCTGCCGATCCTTGGCAGCTTTCAGACGATCACGAATCTGCAAAATCTTGTCCGTTATCTCTAAGACAATCTCCGGTCCTTTTTAGTTGGGCTTCCCCAACTTCAGCCCAGCATACGGGCGTCCTACATTTTCTCCCATAAAGAGCTTCAATCGGGGCAGCTTGAATACTTGCATGATAACTATTATTGTAGGAGAACTCGACCAGAGGCAAAGTGTCGATCCCAACTTCCTCCTAGGTCGATTACACATGCGCGTAACATGTCTTCAAACGTTTGAATAGTACGTTCGGTTTGTCCATCTGTTTGTGGGTGATATGTCGTACTAAAATTTAATCGCGTGCCAAGGCTTGTTGGAAGCTTTTCCAAAAATGTGAAGCATACCTTGTGTCTCTATCAGACACAATGGATACTGGCACGCCGTGCAAGGATACAATCTCGTCAATATAGAGTTTTGCTAACTTATCCGAGCTGTAGGTCTCATTAATGGGTAAGAAATGAGCCGATTTTGTCAATCTTTCCACGATTACCCATATTGTGTCATTGCCACGATTTGTCTTTGGTAACTTGGTGATGAAATCCATAGTTACACATTCCCACTTCCACATGGGAATCTCCAATGGTTGTAGTAGTCCTGGCGGTTTCTGATGCTCGGCCTTTACTTGCGAACACGTCAGACATTTAGCTACATAAGTAGCTATAGATTTCTTCAAACCTGACCACCAATAATCGGGCCTTAAATCCTTATACATTTTATCACTAGCCGGGTGGACCGAGTATCTGGAACTATGCGCTTCCTAGAGGATCAAATCCCTAAGTCCTCCGAAGACCAGAATCCAAATTCGTCCACCGAATCTAAGGATCCCATCTTTTCCTGGGGTCAGTTGTTCCACAACTTTCCCTAATTCTTCACTAGGGAGATTCGCCACTAACAAGGCTTGCTTTTGGGCTTCCAGAACTTTCTATTTCAAACTATTCTTTACTTTTATGCTTTTGGCGTTAACTCGAATGGGTTTAACCCTTTCTTTGCGACTTAAGCCCTCGGCAACCACATTTTCCTTGCCTGGGTGATAACGGATTTCACAATCATAATCATTTAGCGTTTCCATCCACCGTCGCTGTCGCATGTTCAAGTCTTTCTGGTTGAACAGGTGTTGGAGACTTTTATGATCCGTGTATATAATACACTTCATCCCGTACAATAATGTCTCCATATTTTGAGCGCAAACACCACGGCGCCTAACTCTAAATCGTGTGTGGTGTAGTTTCTTTCATGTACCTTTAACTGTCTGGACGCATAAGCGATTACCTTACCTCTCTGCATAAGCACACAGCCCATTCTTGTGTGTGATGCATCACAATAAACCACAAAATCTTCTATTCCTATAGGTAAGGTTAAAACAGGAGCGTTGCTCAGTTTCTGCTTCAACACTTCAAAAGCTTCTTGCTGCTTCGAACCCCAATTAAACTTAAGATCTTTGCGGGTCAATGTGGTCAGTGGAGTAGCTATCCTTGAGAAATTCTCGATAAATCTCCGATACTAACCAGCCAGTCCCAAAAAGCTTCGGATTTCAGACGGTGTCTTAGGCGCTTGCCAGTTAATGATGGCTTCAATCTTAGCGGGTTCTACTTGAATTCCACATTCACTGACAACGTGTCCTAAGAACTGAACTTCCCGGAACCAAAACTCACACTTTGAAAACTTTGCATAAAGCTTTTCTTGTCTCAACAATTCTAGAATACACCTCAAATGTTTCTCGTGGTCAGCCTGACTGCGAGAATAGATAAGAATGTCGTCTATGAAGACAATGACAAACTTATCTAAGTAAGGTTTGCAAACCTTATTCATTAAATCATATAAAGGCTGCAGGTGCATTTGTGAGCCCGAACGGCATCACTAAAAACTCGTAGTGAACATACCTTGTTCTAAACGCCGTTTTCGGAACATCTTCCATACGTACCTTGAGTTGATGATAACCCGACCTCAGATCAATCTTTGAGAAGTAACTCGCTCCCTAAAGCTGGTCAAATAAATCATCAATCATGGGCAATGGGTAGCGGTTCTTGATTGTTAACTTATTTAGCTCACGGTAATCAATGCACATCCGCATTGAACCATCCTTTTGTTTACGAACAAGAATGGAGCTCCCCAAGGTGATGAGCTTGGTTGTATAAAACCCTTATCCAAAAGTTCATCCAGCTGGGTTCACAGTTCTTTCATTCATCTTTGTAGGTGCTAATTTGTATGGAGCTCTTGCAACAGGAGCAGCCCCTGGTATGATATCAATTCTAAACTCCACTTGCCTATCTAGAGGTAGACCAGGCAAGTCTTCGGGGAAAACATCTGAAAATTCTGAAATGATGGGTAAGTCTTCAGTCTTTGGCTTTGGCTCATCAATGGTCACTTATGCCATATAAATGACACATCCTTTCTTCAAACACTTTGATGCTTTGAGTAACGACGCTTTTTCCGACAATCCATAATGCCGGTCTCCTTGTGTAGCGAGTACATCTCCAGTTGAGGTTTTGATTTTCATGAGTTTCTTGTTGCAGGCTATATGGGCTTGGTTACTAGACAACCAATCCATACCAAGAATTACATCAAATCCTGCCAGTTTCATTAGCAAAAGTGAAACAGGAATGGAATGATCCTTGATGGATATGGAGCATCCATCTAGAATTGTAGAAGCGGTTTCAATCGTTCCATCAGCAAGTTCTACATCATAAGTTATGTCTAGAGTTCTTATGGGAAATTTTAATAAGGCACTAAACTTATGATCTACAAATGATTTATCAGCCCCTGAATCAAAGAGAACTCTAGCGTAAACATCATTAATAAGGAACATACCTGTTATCACGTTGTTATCGTTCACTGTTTCCTTAGCATTCATCTGGAAAGCACGAGCATTACCCTTTTACTCCCCTCCGGGCTTCTCAACATCATCCTTCTTGAACTTTGGGCAGTTAGGTTTAATGTGCCCCTTCTCGCCACAATTGTAACAGGTGGCGTCTTTGAGATCCTTACAATCCAGGGCCTTGTGCCCAAACTTCTTACAGATACCACATGGTTGGGCCTGCGAATCCTCTCGACACGAACCCCTGTGTCGTTTGTGGCACTTCTTGCACTTAGGTCTGTCATCAGACCTCTGATGATTTATGTTGGATCCAAACTTCCTATTCTTGTTTGATCGATGAGATCCATCATCTTCTCGCTTTCTCTTTCCATCACCTTCTGTCTTAACAGACCTAATCCTTTTTAGGTTTTGTGTTAATGTCATTGCTAGTCCACAGCAGACCTATAAGTTTCCGGCCTTGAAGCCCTGACGTTTCCCTTGATCTCTGGTTCTAGCCCTCCGATGAAACGCGTAATGCGTTTGGGCTCAGGTGTGATTAGGTAAGGTACCAGTCGAGAAAAGAGATGTAATCTGACACATACTTCCGACAATCTAAGTTCTTCATGACCAATCCCAGAAAATCAGATTCGATCTTTTCCACCTCATGAGGTGGACAGTACGCTTCTTTTATCATTTCCACAAACTTCTCCCAACTCAAATTATACAAATAAATTTTCCCAGATGACTGAATCATTGACTTCCACCATATAAGCGCGTCACCTTTGAACGACTATGCAACATATTTTACCACATCCTTTTTCCGCGCACCCACTGATTTCTACAACTATCTCAATCTCATCCAACCATCTCAGTGTTTCCACTGCTCCTTTCTCCCCAGTAAAGTCTCGCGGTTTGCAAGACACAAAATACTTATAGGAAAAACCCTCTTTAGAGAATTGGGTTTTCCTCTGGTGTTCTTTTCTTTCCTTCCTCATATTCGAGGAGTTTTTAGAATTTTCCGTCTTGTCAGAAGGATGCTTCGAGGTATGCTTGCAGTTCTGATGAGTTGTATGCTTCGAGGAGTGCTTTGAGGTGCGCTTAGTGTGAGAAGCACTAGATTCTTTGTTGTTCTCTGCACGTTCCTTAATTGCTTTGCCCACAGCAATTAGGGCTTGAAGTTCACCTTTTGTTATAACAATATTATCGTTAGCGTCGTCTTGCGCCGACTGCTGGCTTCTCGGAGTTTACGATCTTGTTTGTTTGAAGCTATAATATGAACATATAAAGGATTAGTCATACATTCGATGACTTATAATGTATGGTAGGGTATCGTAAAAACCATACAACTTGTCAATTTTATGGGGGGTGTTTAAGTATGACACAATAAGCCTGTCACAAAGGACATTTATAAGAGTAGCACAAATGGCTTATCGTAATGATGCCAAGATCACATAAGGATCATGAGGCTTCGAGGTTGAACGTAGTTTTACTACCTCGAAACAGGGAGTCGTAGACTATAACTGTCGTTGTCACTAATGGACATAAATATAGCGCGAGCATTACACCACTAATGGATGTTATATAAGATGATCATCGTACTGATGATTGATGGATCAAAATTGATCTCCTAGGTTCGGACGTAGTCCATTACCTTGATGGCTTGTGTAGTTCCTCGAGTCACACTTACCAGGAGGTTAATACTTGAATGTATTAACTTGTTAGAATAAAGCTGTTGAGATGGTTTAAATAACTAGTCCAGATCAGGCAGACTAGGAGGCTTAGAACGTAGTTCACCACCTCTGAATAGAATGGAAATCTCAACCTTAACTATCATGGTAGAAGACCATAGAACTACCGTTTTTCCAATTCATGTGACCTAATCACTTGACGGGTAAAAAACCATCAAGAGGATCTTTTGGGAATATATAGCAGATCATAATTTTCGAATTAAAATCGAGACGATCGCTTGAACAAAGGATAAAAAGGAATACTTTAATAAAAAGATTCCAAAATTTCATTAATGATAAAAGATGCAATACAATAGTGTCCATCAATAGGATTTTTAATAAGGGAAAATTTGTCCTCGTAGGGACTATACTGAATTTAAAATCTCCATGTAGGGACTACATTTAACAAAATGAAAAGTCCACACAGGGACTACATTACATGAAATACATAATGATAAAAGTGAAGGTTCTAATCCTTTTTTCCCTTAATCGTTCTTACAAGCCTTTTAAATAGCTTGCTCGTCTTCTTTCGGATTTCGCTATTTGCTGTTGTAGCTCTTCAATCCTTTTTAATGCTTCGTTCACAGCCTCCAGTACAGGTGGTTGTTGTGGCTGTGGTTGCGGTTGTGGATGAGGCGGTGGTGGAGGTGCCGAAGGATGGAATCCGTAATAAGGATAACCACCAGTTGAATAAGGTACAGCTGAGTATGGAGGGAAGAGAGAAGGGTTAAGGGCATTAAATGCAGCTGCTCCAAGTATGGGTCATTAGAAGGTGCATTATGAATGTAATTGGGCCAGTTGGAGGTGTCAATGTGATGGTGTCCAGACGGATCTGGATAAGTAGGAATTGGGTTTTCAAAACCCTGTGGTGGCAGTGGTGGCGGTTGGGTCGAAGCTCCAACAGTAGATTGCGTTTGTTGTGGTGGAGGCTCAACATCAGGTTATGGCATGTGTTCCACATACGGTGAGGTGTGCGAGGGCCCACCCATTTGCAGATCCTCGGGGATGATGGGATATGATGGAGGTAGGGGTGATAGTGACCCTACTCGTGGTCCCATGCCCACCGACATGCGCACACCCCGTCTTCTTGAAGGTGGAGGTGGTGGTTGTGGCTGTTCCACCGGTTGCTCCTACTGAGGAGTATGGTAGGACGGTGTATCATGGAATGAAGGGGTTTGTAGAAAACATATTGTCCCCATCTTTCCTGAAAGTCATCGGGTAGTGGATTGGGGTTCCAGCGTATGAATTCGAGCTGCTGGATATATCAATAGGGTGACCCATTGATCCTGTTGCAGGCATCTCCGGATCAGAGTCTTCCTCTATTGGTTCCAGAGAATCCTCAGAGGGGTTTCAGAAAGAGAGTGTAGGTAGATGTGGGGATTTAGCTCTCCTTGGTAAGATTGGAGTGGTTAGAGTGTTGGGGTTGTTGGTTATGGTGTGAATCAGGAGGTTGTGATTATTCATGTGGTAGAGAGTGGGGATATGGTTCCCATGGTGATGAAGAGTCGCCCGACCCTTCATAAGGGTTGTAACTGGGGGCATCAGAAGGCCCCTGCCTATAAGATCCTCGTGAGGATTTAGCTCTCATTATTCCTTTGTCTTTAGCTCCTCGTGAGAATTTGGGCGGCATATTTCCTGATCGAAAAACAAGTTAAAACACAAAACAAGGAAGAATAATGAACAAGGAAGATATGAAACAAGGAAATGATTAACCCTAAGTCATAGCCTAGACTCGAGAGTCTAAGGAATGTGTTAGTGTGTCGTTTGAGATCAAGCACAAATGACTAGTGCTGAGTTCCCTCAAACATTGTCTCTGATACCAACCTGTCACACCCCGATTTCCACGTGTAAATCGTGAAGTACAGTTGATAACATCATAACCAATAACAACACAAAGCAACACAGCAGAAGTCTTGGAGTAAATATAACTATTACAAACCATAAGTGTCCGAAGTTCGAAAGACAAATAATATACAATAACGCTTGTAATAAGATCCACAGGCGGATCGGAAATATACACAAAATGATAACAGACTCAGACTCTAAGGCACAATCTATAAAGTCGCAACTCCTTAGTGTTGATGCCCCGCAGCTTCCGGCCTATTACGTGCTTGTACCTGAACTTGATCTTTTGAAAATACGTCAGTTTTCACTGGTAAATACACTCAACTGACTCATTTTGAAAATCCTTTCGAAAATGGTTTTAGATGCACTAGGCACATTTTTATAAATAACTTGGGACAGTACAAAAGACCTTGTATACATATTTACATGTCAGGCTTTTACATATGGGGCCCAGTACAGAAACCGAGATATGATCGACTGACACACCACTTCTGAACTTTCACACATAAAGCAGATAATAATAGAAATTACCCAGTGTATGCCTACACGCCGCGCTTTAGTTGTGGCCACTAACACTTTAGTGAGCCAAGGATATCCCGGACATGGTCAAGTCTACCCCCAATGTTTTAGTTTCAGAAAAAACAGATTAACCGGGTTATGGATTTTAGTTAATTATCACAACTGGATAAAACATGAATTCCATACACGACGAAGCGGTAATAATTTACCGTATCCCAAGCCCATATAGGGAAAATAAGTTAAGGGTATTTACTTGAGCTTAAGTCTTCGCAAAGTCCAAAACTCAGCCGCATATCCAAGATAAGTACAGGCACAATTTACCGGAAGGCGTTTAGTCTGGAATGATGGTATTATTAACCAAATTAGAATGCTAACGGGTTCTTAGTTGAGCCTTAAAACTCGAACGGCTAGTCTTACGTTAAACAAATACGGTACGATACGCTAGATTAAGCGGTGATCGGAATAGAATGTTAGTTGGACCCAACAAGTATATAAACTCGTATAATATAGGTATACCAACGACATTCGGGATTTCAATAAGAAAATGACAAAGTTAAGCCTGTTTCGGTTAGAGAACGTAAACTAGTCACGTATGCTTAACCGTAAGCGTATAAGCGAAAACGGGTAACTGAAAGAGTCATATACAAGTTCCATATGAAAATATGTTTAAAATATGATATGATATCAGTAGGATATCAATATGTAGGTCCGTTTTGGTTTTAAACTCTATTTATGCCTTATAAGGGCATTTTGGTCAATTTATCATTTATAAAAGATGTTTGTAAGCCATTTTGATTTCAAAGTTATATGTATTCAGTAAGAACACAATTCTTATGATGTTATAACATTAGGATATCAAATATATGTGTGCTTAACAATTTTGAAATAAACTATGTCCCGTAGGGGCATTTTAGTCATTTCACACATAGCTTTGAATTCATAATTGGGATTATGAGTTCGAGACTTGTACTTACTAAAAATATATTGGAAATAAGTTTATAAATCAGTGGGTAACAAGTCCTGGCTCATAGTTATGGTTTTAAACCATACTATGCGCTGAAAAGGCGTAAAAGTCGTTAAATACCGTTAAATTCGATGTTTAGGGTAAACTGAAGTTATGATCAGTTTTAAATTACTAAAATATGTTATTTATCAGGTTATAATAGTAGGTAAAAGATTTTGTGTCTAAAGTTTAGTTAAAACCAATTTTTCCGTAATAAGGGTATTTTAGTCATTCTACGGCATACACGAATCTTTAGCAACAACTCAGGTCATAAACTGTCTTAACATCTCAGTATGACCTAGTTAAAATATTACATCAGTATATAAAAGATTTTATGGGAGAATTTATGTTTAAACCCTCTAAAATGCCAAAAAGGGTATTTAAGTCCTTTTAAAGCTTTACAAAGGATATTTAGTAAAAATGTTGCTTATGATCATATTTTTGACATCAAAGTATTGTCATTAAATTTACAAATCAGTTTATAACATATTTTTACATGCAGGGATGTTTAAAACCTTGATTTGTACAAAACCTTGTTGTAAAAGTTTATGTAATTTAACGGAACTTGTATGTAAACTCAGATTCTTAAGGAATCAAGTAGTATAACTTTAAGAGGTTATGCAATACTTGAATATGGTCCTAAAATGACCTAAACTTAGTAGCCTAAGTGGCTAAATCGGGTCAGAACTGAAAGTCAAAGCAGAAGTCAATTCTTGCGACTTTCGGTTACAAACCGATTCTAGACCGAGGCTTGACGAGTCGAATTAGTTTATATAAGTTCTAATACTTATTTTTTTAAGTTGTTTATGCATCAAAAAATATTTTATATCATCTTTATAATCAGTTATGCATTTTTATGAAATCTGGCCAGTTGAAATTTTGTTGACCTTTACTTTGACTCGTCAATTGATCAAGAATTCCTGGTAATCAGGAGGTGCCCTTTTTAGAGATTAATACCTACCTTATTATCATCACATAGCCACTTTCGTTATGATCAATGGCTGGACTATCATGGACTTAGCTCAAAGTCAAGGCGTTTTATGATGGGACTCTGATCTAAGCTAAAAGCTTAATAAAAGGACTTAGCATGAAATTGGAACACTTACATAAGGTTTAGAGGTTGTAAATAGCAGAAAGGAGTGCTTAAAGATGCCTGGAACTCCTCTAGATGAACTTGGTGGGTTTATGGTGATGAAGTACAAGTTGCAACACCATAAATGCCTTACAAATTTGTTGCAGAGGAGTTTGAGGGAATAGCCAGGTGTTAAGGGACGAGTATAAAGGTTCTAGGACGTGGCAAGCATGCAAGGATGGTGCCAAAACTCGACAAATGTAGCAGAACATGCTGCTGCCACATTTTTGTTCGCTGGCAGGTCCATGCGGACCGTATGGCATTTGCCATGCGGTCCGTATTTACCTCTAGCTCCCACAGTAATTGAAAGCCATGGGACTGTATGGCTTTAGCCTTGCAGTCCGCAAGGCTCTCTTGAAAACCAAAATTTTGGTAATTTTGCCACTTTAGCCCCTTAACTTTTTTCGAGGTATACGAGGATAAAATAGAGCGTTTCAACAACTTTGGTCCCTCCTGTCTAATACATGGCATAGGAGGATTACCGGGACACGCGTCGGATAAATATTGGACGTAAACACAAACAACTTTAATAGGAAAGGAAAAGTTACATAAAAGAAAAACATTTTTTTTAGAAGGGGGGGGGGGGAAACACGACCTCACAATAAAAGTTTTAAAAAAAAAAATTCATCCAACTAAAACATTATTCAAAAATGATGAATAATGACTTGAGGATATACATATTGTTGTTTTTCGCAAAAAGGAAGCATCAAAGACATAGCAATGTAAGATCCTTTAAAAAACTCTACTCATTCCCTCTCATTCAAAAAAGAAAAACATACTCATTGATTTCTATGATCTTCTGATGAAAATCAAGAAAGGAAACCAAATTTATGATATTTACTTAAAACTAAAAATTTTATCAGAAATTCTTATGAACTATTAGAAAAGTCTGAAAGATATCAAGAGAGGTTGAAAAGTGGTGAAGAAACAAAAATGATTATAAGTAGACCTTGTCAAAACTGAGGCCCACTTGAAGAAGAAAAAGGTACAAATTGACCGTTAGTACACACCAACCAAAATTTCTCATACTTGATAAGGACTGACGAATATTAAGGGACATCAAAAAGAGAAAACGATTATTTGCATTTAGTGGTCATTATCCAACCAACCACCCACGACATCCCATTATAATTAATCATAATTGATTAATTATTAAAACCTCCTCTCCAACTCTGCCCACGATCACCATATAAACACAAACACTAAAACCTTCAAAACCTCACTTCTTCATTCAAAACCCTAAAAACCACTCAATCATCACAAAAACTCAACCGATATGGCTGTTCAAAACGTAAACCTCAACATCCAACCAGTAGAACACAGTGTTCCATTCATTGATACTCGATATTGTTTACCCAACAAAGAAAACAATCTAGAAAAACTCAATGATTGAAGAGTACAATAAAAACTGCCAAGTTACATAGAATTTCTGACCAGATGCCCAATTGCACAAGCTTTAACCAAAACCAGAGAAGTACAAGAAGAAATCATTCAGCAAGTGGTAAACACTTTGGAAGATTCCGGTGAAACGAAAGTCACAGCACATGTTTGGGGGAAATTGACCATTCAAGTAAACCCAAGCAAAATTAGAGAATTTTTGGAATTACCAGTACACAATGGGTACACGACAATCCCAGCAAAGGAGCAACTGCTGGAACAAGTAACCTAAACTCTTGAACTATAAGAGAAAAATTTCCAAGATTGCAGAGTTCAAAAGAAAGGAATTATCTGCCCTATGGCAAGTAGTGATGGAAGTACTGACCAAGTGCCTAACATCAAAAATAGGGGGAACATATCAGACCAACCAGAGTGCTCTCACAATCAATGTATGGACTCATCACTAGTTTTCAAATTGATTATGCTACAGAAATATTTCACTTGATGAGAAAATCTGTGATTGCACACAAAAAAAAAGCCATCCCATCTACCCTTTCCCAGATTATGGTCAATTCTGATTGCACAGAGGTTTGAAGAACCAGAAATGGAACTGCCTGTATCAGAAAATGTCTATAAAACATCTGTCATGAAGCCCTGGAATGCCAATGGAGCTTGGATAGCAATCAGAGATTATCCACAATTATCATAATACTTTACCAGCATGCTGTCAGAAAACCCACCATACAAACTGAAGTATGAGCTGATCAGAAAAGAGAAGATGAACTAACCAGAAGCCATGATAGCAGCTCACCAGTTGATGAAGATGATGAGTCAACAGCCCAAGAGAAGGAAGAAACAGAAAATTCTGATGAACAATCCATCAGAATTCCATCAGAAAACATTCACAATAATGAACAGTGCCCTACTTTTACAGGTGAACAAACTCATCATTCTGTTTTTACTGCTAAACTAAAGATGATTCAGATTCTGATAATTCTGTATGTGGTGACTATAGATTAAAAGCTAGAAAACTGCAAAATACGGTAGTCAGTAGTTCTATTAGTCCACTTTCTGAATCAAATAATAAGGAGGAATTTGGTACAACAGGTGGAGATCACTCAGTTATCAAGGAAACCTGGTTATGAGAAAGGTGCATTTCTCAACAACTCACCAAGAACCATTCACTATAATGTTTCAAGGAAGTATGGAAAATCCAGACTTAAATCTGTTTCAAAGGGCTGGTAAAGGAATTCAAGCTGAGCTAAGTGCTCAACTTGATCCTTTAACAACTGCAGAAGGTATGTCCTCTGTTGGTCAGTTAGAAGGAGCATCTGTTGTTCCAACACTGTTACCCACTCATCAGAAACCAATCTCACAAGAAGACATGGATGCCCAAATTCTAAAAATGTTGTCAAAGCATGCACCAAGTCTTCAACAGAAGAAAAGGTAATCAGATACTGAAAGAACTGGGAGAACAAAGATCTAATATCAAAGCCATATCGGAAAAAGTTGAAGTTATCAGAAGTCAACCAGAAAACAATGCAAAAACTCTAAAGATGCTACGAAAGCAAGACAACAGCAAGATGGAAGCAGAAATCAACAAATTGGTCAAGGAAGTAAATGCAATCAAGAAATTTGTTGAAAGTAGAGATCATCATCCTTTGGTTCCTTAAAAGAAGAATTTGAACTATTGAAGGCAACGAACAACAACATGGTAGATGCTCTGAGCAAGCTTGAAGGTTAATGGAAGTGTTTCAAAAGTCAAGCTCAAAAGGAATTTTGTCACACCCTCAATTTCCACTTGCGGAGTTTTACCGCGAGGCGTGTGATCAAACCAGAATCTAGACACTAGTAATATCGAACGACTCTATATGATTTATTTAAACTTTTCCAAAAACATTTGTTTAACCATTCATAGTTATTTTCAAGTTATCTTAGTTTCAAAGTTTAGCGGAAGAGCAGCATTAGAGTAATGTAAAGTAACGGGCGCCAACATAAACGCCAAAATCACAAATCCCAAACAATATTCGTAAAAAAGACTCGATAAAAATGTCTTGATCAATGCAAGTGAGTGCACCTAGCGCTCCTAGCGTCCTGAGAACATGTAAAGAAACAAGTGTCAACATTAAAGAAGAGTGAGTTCACAAGTTTTTATAAGTTCACAAATTCGGTTAAATGTTTGCTTTCCCCGTTATCCCTAACCCGGGATAACGATATAGTTCCATTATTCCTAACCCGGAATAATAATGTTGGTTCGTAATTAAGTTCAATGTTAACCTGTAGGTAGCGAGCCTAAAGTTACGTTACATAAGAGTTCGCGATCGAAGCTGACTGTTGTTGCCTCAGTGTTGCCAGGTCTATCACTAACAATGGCGAAAGTTAGGCCAAATAATCACCCGTTGACCATTCCCGGTCGGCTAGCGCGACTAGCTCGGGTGGGGCTTGTCGGGCCTAGTAGTACTACTTATAATTTCCCCGCTATCTAACCCAATACTAACGATCCGAGACTTTGTTGAGGACTTCCGTGATATAGCTACTTAGTGACCATAACGTACATTAACATTAACTTAGTTACCGAGTAGTTTAACGACGTTAATTTCGCATAACGTAAAAGATAGAGTTATAGAGTGTATACATGTTTCTCCCCCAGTTGTTTAAAACCGGATAAAATAGGGGCCGTGAACTCACCTTTAATTGGTCGGTTAGAGTAACACAAAAGTAGCAAATGATGGGACCGCTAATCGCGTCCTAACATGTCAACCGATTTAAAGTTAGTGTGTGAACACACTGATACAAAACCCTACGCATAACTAACACACAGTGCGGCCACGTAATAACCATTCGAAAACACAATCATGCATGAAAAGTATCATCATACCAAAATAATTATCAAACCAACTTGTCATAAACACAGATTAACTCATACAACACTTTGGTACACACAAACACAAGTTATCATGTTTCAGCTTGTACGCTCATAACTAGGTTGTTTTCGAGGATTTTTATAAAATAGTTCCAACGTTCCAAAATTCCAATTTTTTTACAAGAGGTGTCAACTAAACTGTAGAATTTTATGTAAACTTTTCAAGTCCTAAGCTTTACCAATTATTTATAAACATTTATATACTAGGCTGCAGTCAGATTCGTCGCTTTCTGACTGCAGTCCACGGGAAAAATTATTTAAAAATCATCGTTCATCCAATTAAGAAAATTCCAGTGGGAGTTTCCCAGAAATTCCATCTCAGTTACTGTAAGAATTTTGTGATCCAACCCCCTACAGACAATGAGATCCGACTCGACAAACAACTAGCAAATTTTGCAGAATTTATGCAGCTTCAGCTGCTGCACTAAATGACCAATTAAAAATAGAAAACGACCTCATAAAAATATGAATCCAGCGCCATTAGAAGGGTTTTTTCAAAAATACACGTTTTAGGCTTCAGAAATTCCACTTTTCGATAAATAATGATCAGGTTACAGCCAACTGAAGTTGGCTGTAAATGCCATTCAGCAAACTGTTTTCGACTTTTATCGCCTTAGAACATGCTTAAACGATCAAGACGCTTAATAATAATGATTAAGAACAGGTTTATTTGTCAAATATCATCATGTATATCAATATTCATGCAAACCCTAATTATATAACATGATCTTTATCACTAAAACGCAGCTTATGATTTTTGTATATAACATAACATCACAATCGCAAAGATTCGCACAATTATCCGAACTAATCATAAATCACAACACTTTTCATACCAATGATCCTACCATTACACATAATCATGATCAAGATTACACAAACCCTAATGTGATTTGCAAAACAATTAAACCCTAACCTTGAAACGATGATGATTAGCGAACCGGGACAAGATTGGAATCAATCCAGGGTTGGAGCGACCGTGGGGGGGGGGGGGCTGCCGTCGGCCTTCTCTTAAGGACTAGGGTTTTGTGATTTTTTTTTTGAAACACAACTCATGCATGCCCACATTTATATAAAACAAGGGAAAAGAAAGGGGAGGGAGGGTTGGGTAAATGGCTTGGCCTCAAGTTTATGTTAGTTCCTTGGGCCGCAAGGAGGTGAGGTCGACATGTTTCGCGGCTCGGTTCGGTTCGGCTATTTATTTATTTTTTTTATAACTAATAATCGCAAAATCAAGGTGTGATACAATAATCTACAAAATATACAAACGTTTAATAACACATAGCACGTAATTCACCCAATAAATTCACAAAGTTAGCGTAGTTATTGCGAGCGTGTAATTTAATTCTCCGAATTAAATCAGCGTAGGAATGAATAACCGTGAAGTAGCGCGTTTAAGATACCTGAAAAGCCGGGATGTCACATTATCCCCATGTTGAAAGAATTTCCGTCCCGAAAATTGAGTAAACGCGGTTTGGAATGCGACGCACAAAGATTCAGTTTGTTAGCAATGGTACAAGAAATTCCCAGGCTGTCACATCATCCCCATGTTGAAAGAATTTTGTCCTAAAATTTAGTTGGTGGTAACGTCAGATTGCTGCTCAGCTGCAAAAAGGTGTGGGTATTTGCTTTTCATTTGTCCTCTCTTTCCCACGTGAACTCCGGTCCACGCTTAGAGTCCCAACGAACCTTGACAATCGGTATCTTGCTGTGCCTTCGAGTCTTAATCTCAAGATCCATGATCTCGATAGGTTGTTCCACAAAATGCAGTTGCTCATCCACTTGAATCTCATCCAATGGAATAACTAGGGTCTCATCTGATAGACACTCCTTCAGATTTGACACGTGAAAAACGTTGTGAACTCCACTGAGTTCGGCAGGAAGGTCTAATTGATAAGCTACGGGCCCGATACGCTTCGAGATCACAAAAGGGCCTACGTACCGTGGGTTTAGTTTGCCTCGTTTCCCAAAACGGATTATACCTTTCCCGGGTGACACCTTCAGTAGGACGCGGTCGCCTACTTGAAATTCGAGCGGTTTGCGTCGTTGATCAGCGTAGCTTTTCTGTCGATCTCGTGCCGCTGCCATGCGGTTTCTGATTTGCACAATCTTTTCAGTAGCCTCAAGTATCAACTCAGGACCTGTGAGTTGACTGTCATCGACTTCTGCCCAACAGACCGGTGATCTACATTTGCGACCGTATAATGCTTCTAACGGTGCTGCCTGAATACTCGTATGGTAACTGTTGTTATACGAGAATTCCACTAAAGGCTGATGGATTTCCCAACTGTTCCCGAAGTCTACCACACATGCCCTAAGCATGTCTTCCAAGGTCTGAATGGTCCTTTCACTTTGACCATCCGTCTGAGGGTGATAAGTTGTGCTCATATCTAAGCGTGTACCCAACGCTTTCTGAAGTGACTGCCAAAAGTTGGATGTGAAACGAGCATCCCTGTCTGAGATGATGGATGTTGGCACCCGTGCCGAGAAACTATTTCCTTAACGTAGATGCGAGTCAACTTATCTATCTTATCTGTTTCTTTGATCACTAGGAAGTGTGCAGACTTAGTTAGACGATCCACGATTACCCAGATGGTATCGCAACCACCCTAAGTTCGCAGGAGTTTAGTGATAAAGTCCATCGAGATCTTATCCCATTTCCACACTGGGATCTCAGGTTGTTGAAGTAGCCCTGATGGCTTCTGGTATTCCACCTTGACTTTCACACAAGTCAAACACTTGCTCACGTAGGTGGCAATATCCGCTTTCATGTTGGGCCACCAGTACGCGGCTTTAAGGTCTTGATACATCTTATCCGAACCAGGATGGACAGAGTATCGGGATTTGTGAGCTTCGTCCATAACTAGCTTCCTGAGGTCTCCGTAGAGAGGTACCCATATACGATTCATGAAATACCGGGCACCATTGGGTTTCACTTCCCAATCGTATCCATCTTTCCCACAGATTCGGCCTTGATGTTTTCTTCCTTAACTGCTTCTAGCTGCGCGTCGCGTATTTGTTCGGGTAACCCCGAATGAATGCTGAACTGTAGTGCTCGTACCCGACGAGGTTTCAAGTGCTCCTTCCTACTGAGGCATCAGCTACCACGTTAGCTTTACCCGGGTGATACCGAATGCCACATTCATAATCGTTCAGGAGTTCGACCCAGCGACGCTGTCGCATGTTCAACTCCTTCTGGTCAAAGATATGCTGGAGGCTCTTGTGATCCGTGTAGATTGTGCACTTTGTTCCATATAGATAGTGTCTCCAAATCTTAAGTGCAAACACAACTGCTCCCAATTCCAGGTCATGTGTTGTGTAGTTTTTCTCGTGAACCTTCAACTGTCGGGATGTATATGCGATGACCTTATCACGTTGCATGAGACGCATCCCAATCCCTGAATGGAAGCGTCACAATATACCACAAAATCATCTGTCCCTTCTGGCAAGGACAAAATGGGTGCACTGCAAAGTTTCTGCTTCCACAATTGAAATGCTGCTTCCTGCTTGTCACCCCAAGCATACTTGGTGCCCTTCTGGGTGAGAGTGGTAAGCGGTTGTGTGATCTTTGAGAATCCCTCGATGAAACGTCTGTAGTAACCAGCCAAACCCAAAAATTGGCGGATCTTTGTCGGTGTCCTGGGTGCTTCCCAGTTCTTGATAGCATCGATCTTGGCGGGATCAACGTGTATACCCTTTTCATTCACGATATGCCCGAGGAACTGAACTTCCCGAATCCAGAAATCACACTTCGAAAGCTTGGCATATAGTTTCTCTTGTTGAAGTAGTTCAAGCAATAATCGTAGATGCTCAGCATGTTCTTCTTCACCCTTAGAGTAGACGAGTATATCATCGATGAACACGATGACAAACTTGTCGAGATACGGCTTACACACGCGGTTTATTAGGTCCATGAACACCGCGGGTGCATTGGTGAGGCCGAAGGGCATGACCAAGAACTCATAATGGCCATACCGAGTACGAAATACGTCTTGGAGATATCCTCCTCCCTGACGCGTAACTGGTGATAACCGGACCGTAGATCAATCTTGGAGTAGTAGCTTGACCCTTGAAGTTGGTCGAAGAGATCGTCGATGCGAGGTAATGGGTATTGGTTCTTGACGGTAACCTTATTGAGTTCCCTGTAGTCGATGCACATGCGGAAGGTCCCGTCCTTTTTCTTGACAAAAAGGACCGGAGCTCCCCATGGCGAAGTACTGGGTCGGATAAATCCTTTTTCCAACAATTCCTGAAGTTGGGTAGACAGCTCTTGCAGCTCTGCTGGAGCTAGGCGGTACGGGGCCTTGGCGATAGGAGTCGCATGGTTCGCCAATTCGATTTCAAACTCCACTTGTCGATGTGGTGGAAGACCAGGTAACTCCTCTGGAAACACATCAGAAAAGTCACGGACGACGGGGATATCTTCAATCCGCTTCACATCCTTAGGCTGCTAGGTGACCAGTGCGAGCAAAGCGAAGGAGTTCTTTCTCCGAAGATACTTCTGAGCTTGCATGTAAGAGATGATGTTTGTGACGGCGTCTGCCTTCTCGCCTTGCACCATCAAGACTTCGTCGTTAGAGAGCGGAATACGGATAGCTTTCTCGAAACAGAGAACTTCAGCTCGGACGTCGGATAGCCAGTCCATTCCGGCTACCACGTCAAAACTACCCAGGGTAGTTGTCATCAGATCAATGGTAAAGGTGTGACCCGCGAGTTTAAGTTGACAGCCGGTTACTAAATGGGTCACATCTACAGATTTACCACGGCTAGTTCTATGACGTAAGGGGTCTCTAGGGGTTTAGGCGTGAGATTTAGGTTCTTCCTAAAAGACTCAGATATAAAACTCTTATCCGCACCCGTATCAAAAAGTACAGTAGCAAAATGATCGTTAAGGGAAACTTACCGGTGACAACATTCGAGTCATTTCTGGCCTCTTCGCGGCCCAGCGTGAATCCACGACCTTTGGCACCTCCTGTGCCACCATTTACATTGTTTCCATTGTTGTTGTTGTTGTTATTGTTGTTGTTCCCACCATTGTTGTTGTTGCGAAGCTGCGGGCAGTCTCGCTTAAAATGGGCAGTGCTACCGCACTGATAGCATCCCCAGTTATTACCTTGCTGTTGACCCTGGTGCTGATTCTGATTTTGTCGAGACATGATTTCCCCGCATTAGAGTAAAGTAAAGTAACGGGCGCCAACATAAACGCCAAAATCACAAATCCCAAACAATATTCGTAAATAAGACTCGATAAAAATGTCTTGATCAATGCAAGTGAGTGCACCTAGCGCTCCTAGCGTCCTGAGAAACATGTAAAGAAACAAGTGTCAACATTAAAGAAGAGTGAGTTCACAGGTTTTTATAAGTTCACAAGTTCGGTTAAATGTTTGCTTTCCCCGTTATCCCTAACCCGGGATAAAGATATAGTTCCATTATTCCTAACCCGGAATAATAATGTTGGTTCGTAATTAAGTTCAATGTTAACCTGTAGGTAGCGAGCCTAAAGTTACGTCACATAAGAGTTCGCGATCGAAGCTGACTATTGTTGCCTAAGTGTGCCAGGTCTATCACTAACCAAGGCGAAAGTTAGGCCAAATTAATCACCCGTTGACCATTCCCGGTCGGCTAGCGCGACTAGCTCGGGTGGGGCTTGTCGGGCCTAGTAGTACTACTTATAATTTCCCCGCTATCTAACCCAATACTAACGATCCGAGAGTTTGTTGAGGACTTCCGTGATATAGCTACTTAGTGACCATAACGTACATTAACATTAACTTAGTTACCGAGTAGTTTAACGACGTTAATTTCGCATAACGTAAAAGATAGAGTTATAGAGTGTATACATGTTTCTCCCCTTGTTGTTTAAAACCGGATAAAATAGGGGGCCGTGAACTCACCTTTAATTGCTCGGTTAGAGTAACACAAAAGTAGCAAAAGATGGGACCGCTAATTGCGTCCTAACATGTCAACCGATTTAAAGTTAGTGTGTGAACACACTGATACAAAACCCTACGCATAACTAACACACAGTGCGGCCACGTAATACCCAATTCGAATACACAATCATGCATGCAAAGTATCATCATACCAAAATAATGATCAAACCAACTTGTCATAAACACAAACTCATACAACACTTTGGTACACACAAACACAAGTTATCATGTTTCAGCTTGTACGCTCATAACTAGGCTGTTTTCGAGGATTTTTATAAAATAGTTCCAACGTTCCAAAAATTCCAATTTTTTTACAGCAGGTGTCAACTAAACTGAAGAATTTTATGTAAACTTTTCAAGTCCTAATGCTTTACCAATTATTTATAAACATTTATATACTATGCTGCAGTCAGATTCGTCGCTTTCTGACTGCAGTCCACGGGAAAAATTATTTAAAAATCATCGTTGATCCAATTAAGAAAATTCCAGCGGGAGTTTCTGAAATTCCTGTCTCCAGTTACTGTACAATTTTTGTGACCCAACCCCTACAGACTATGAGATCCAACTCGACAAACAACTAGCAAATTTTGCAGAATTTACGCAGCTTCAGCTGCTGCACTAAATGACCACTTAAAAATAGCAAAACGACTTCAGAAAAATATGAATCTGCGCCATTAGAAGCGTTTTCAAAAATACACGTTTTAGGCTTCAGAAATTCCACTTTTCGATAAATAATGATCAGGTTACAGTCAACTGAAGTTGGATGTAAATGCCATTCAGCAAACTGTTTTCACTTTTATCGCCTTAGAACATGCTTAAACGATCAAGACGCTTAATAATAATGATTAAGAACAGGTTTATTTGTCAAATATCATCATGTATATCAATATTCATGCAAACCCTAATTATATAACATGATCTTTATCGCTAAAACGCAGCTTATGATTTTTGTATATAACATAACATCACAATCGCAAAGATTCGCACAATTATCCGAACTAATCATAAATCACAACACTTTTCATACCAATGATCCTACCATTACACATAATCATGATCAAGATTACACAAACCCTAATGTGATTCGCAAAACAATTAAACCGTAACCTTGAAACGATGATGATTAGCGAACCGGGACAAGATTGGAATCAATCCGGGGTTGGAGCTGTGCGACCGTGGGGGGGGGGGGCTGCCGTCGGCCTTCTCTTAGGACTAGGGTTTTGTGTTTTTTTTTTTTTTTTTTGAAACACAACTCATGCATCCCACATTTATATAAAACAAGGGAAAAGAAAGGGGGGGGGGTTGGGTAAATGGCTTAGGCCTCAAGTTTAGGTTAGTTCCTTGGGCCGCAAGGAGGGGAGGTCGACACGTTTCGCGGCTCGGTTCGGTTCGGCTATTTATTTTTTATTTTTTATAACTAATAATCGCGAAATCAAAGCGTGATACAATAATCTACAAAATATACAAACGTTTAATAACACATAGCACGTGATTCACCCAATAAATTCACAAAGTTAACGTAGTTATTGCGAGCGTGTAATTTAATTCTTCGAATTAAATCAACGTAGGAATGAATAACCGTGAAGTAGCGCGTTTAAGATACCTGAAAAGCCAGGATGTCACAAATTTAGTTTGGTGCATGAAGAAGAAAAGAAAATTATGAAGAAAATAGATGTTGTGATAAAGCTCCAACGAGACATGGCCAAGATTGCTAGCTCCAGCAAGCCAATTCCTCATGTTACTTCAGAAACAACACATGCACCAGATATCACTCAAGATCACCAATCAGAAAAGGATGAAGCACAAGAAATCATACCAGAAAGAAACCCTGCTGAAAGCCTCAATGTCAAACCACTTGTTACCATAATGGGACCGCCACCAGAACTATCAAATGAAGAGGTAATCAAGAAGTTTGCTGCAGTTCCACCTCAAGGACAGAAGTTAAGAGAATCATCAAGTATCCCACAAAGACCTGCCTCATCAGGAGAGACCATCTTTAGTCAAAATCTAAATAAATCAACAAAGAGAAAATGGGAAAGCTTAGCTACATCATCAAAGAAGCCAAAACCAAGTGTAAGAAGAGGACCAGATGGAGAGCTGATTGAAGGCTTCATACAAGAAATA
Source organism: Scalesia atractyloides (assembly GCA_947069175.1). Lineage (NCBI taxonomy): Eukaryota > Viridiplantae > Streptophyta > Magnoliopsida > Asterales > Asteraceae > Scalesia > Scalesia atractyloides. The sequence goes on from CAMTDV010000009.1 coordinate 38,573,941, forward strand.
GATTAAGATTCAATGATGTTTCCAGAATTTAATCTACAGCACTACTATTGGGATGACACAACAGATAAACTTGAAAGACCACTTAGTCCAATCAGTAGAGATATCAAGGAAGCAATAATCAGAAGAGGGATATGTCTTCACAAACCACTAAGCAATCCAATCACAAGGTTTATAAGCATCAAGACAAAGAGCGAAAGTGATCAGATTCAAGGAGCTTATAAACAGAACATGTATCATTGGGTGAGGAAAGACTTCCTTGAAGAACAAGTGCTAGACAGTGAGCTACAAGAACTCCATCCCATGGATATTGCAAGAATCAAACAACTGCTTGATCAAGAAAAAGGAAAAACTCAAGAAATCAGAAGAGGGCTGGAAAACATACAAAATGTGGCAAGAAAGATGTATACCAGAGCAGCACTTGCTGATTTTGATCTATGTATCACATTTTATCATCTTGCAAACAATAAGGTACAAGTCTCACCACCTGACACTTCCATACCTGCACATCTTGAAAAAGGGACCAGAACAGGTATGATTCTTGAAGAACCCACACTCTCAGTAGCATTCAGAGATCAATCAGAACAGAAAGCTCTATTCAGAGTTCATGAAATTTATAAATATTCAAACAAAACTCTCAAGTACATTCAAGAATGCATGAACATCAGACAAGCACAACTGAAGCCAAAGGTCTGAACAAGGAAAAACAAAGAAAGGAAATTGATGAACTAATAACAGAATGGACAATTACAAGGGAATGGTACAAGGAGATGATCAGAACCTGCAACAAGATGATAGACCACAACAAGAAACTGAGGAAAGGAGATCTCTACAAAAATGCATTGAAGATCACTAAATTCTAGTTTACTTAAATTCTATTGAAAAACATTGTTTTGTTTCCAGTTGCATTGTTAAGTACATTTTAAGTATGTTTTCTTATTTAGATTGTTATTTTTCTTACAATACATAGGGGAAATTGTTAGGAACCTAAAACTGTAAGTATTGAAGAAAAATATAGTTATGCAAGAAGAAAGTCATCTAAATCAAAAGATATCTGAAGATACTCAAAGACAAAGATCTCATCATGAAGGGAAATGATCAGCACAAACAAAAGCATCATCAAAAGGAGCATTTATGATGGGACTCACAGTGTTTCTGATGAAGAATCAACAGATTCTGATGAAAGCAGTCATTACCAGAAATTCTGGTAGACCAAGCATCAGAAAATTGATGAGCAACATGATCAGATTTCTTATCATGTCAACTTGCATATCTACTTACCTCTACCATTATTGAATGTCACAAGTTGACCCGTGCAAAATTCATTGAACAAACACTCAAGGGCAATTATCTAAATAGACGCAAGTAGAAGAATAAACTAATAGTTTATTCACCCCAGGAATTCTATAAATAGAAGAACCAATCATGAAAGATACAAGAGTGTGCATAGCATTTAATACATCCTACATCACTCTCACCTCTTTCATCACAGAATTCTCGTAGTATTCGTTTTCCAATAGCAAATCATCACATTGTAAAACAACTTTTGTTTATTCAAAGTGATATAAACATGAAAATTCTGTATTTGATGTCTTTTGTTCTTTGAAAGTTTGATTTCTAGTTCCGCACAATATTTTCACATTTGTTGAAATCATTTGCCATATTGAAGTTAAAGAAACCTTGTTTTTCATATCTAGGACCAACAGATACTCGTGGGAGTACTTATTGGTAGTCCTTTACTGGATTCTGTGTACTTTAATGTGTATGTAACAAGACAATGTGACAAGACATGTGACTAAACAAAATCCCTAATGCATCTATCTATCTTTATAGTTAGATACTCGTGGGATGTTTAAAGTACTAATTTGTAGTCCTTTACTGGATTCTGTGCACTTTAATGCGTATATGACAAGACAATGTGACAAGACAAGTGACTAAACCAGATACCTAATGCATCTATCTGTCTTTATAGTTGGATACTCGTGGGATATTTAAATACTAATTGATGTCCTTGAATGCATTCTTTGTATGCTTTAATGCGTATTTGACAAGACAATGTGACAAGTTGATGATTATGTGTTTACGTGATTAGTGGTGATTTAGATAACGATACAAGTGTAATACCCTAAGAACATGGTGACCTCCTATATATAATTGTTCTTATTGTATCACCCTTGTAGCGTTATCCGAATTACTTTTGGATTTTGTGATCCGTTGATTCAAATGTTCTATATTCAATTCCTTGAAGAATCTTTATATTTCTAATATGTAAGATTCTTAAAAGGATATCCAAAGTACTAAAGTAAATCATTGATTTGATTTCTAATCGTACTCACACGAGTTTTGACCGATTTCAATATTGTTGTTATTAATCCTTGATTGGATTTCTAATAACATACTGACAAGTTTTACTACCAAGTTCAATGTGTTTACAAAGATCAAAGTACAATTTTACAATAGCATAAAAATTACCTAGTAATAATCATATTGCCATATAAAAAACTATTTGTCACAAGTTCACAATCAAGTACTACATTGCAATACTAACCCTTTTCGCCATTCCTTGGCTTCAAAGAGTCTATTTTCAAAAGACAACTCATGTAGTTGTCAAAGTATTGCAATACTAAACCTTTTACCATTAATTTGGCCAACAAACTATGTACTCGCCAATATTGTTTGTTGATGTCTTTTTCCACATATGTTTCAGGTTGTTGATTGTTCGAGCATGCTACACATAGGAATACATCCGGGCTTTAGCCTTCTCTAAACAAAAGACAAATTACATGTATTCTTTGCTTCGTAAAAACAATGATTAACGATAGTGAAACAATTTAGTACCAGTAGTTGTGAGCAATTTGTAACGTGACTCCCCGATATTCTGCTGCGTCTTGTTGTGTTACACGATTGGGGTGTTACATCATATTTGAAGACCAAGCTTCGACAGTGACGTCTAAGGGGGAATTTGTTGGTGCACTTTGTGTCCGTCACTGTGTGAATATGCTAGATAGAGCGTGTGTTGAATAGTGTATAGATTAGATATGAACACGCGATACAAGTACGAAGTGAATGGTGTTTTCTATGTCACTTCGTACGAAGTGGTAACTTCTACGAAGTGTAGTCAATTCGTACGAAGTGCTGCCACTTCTGTCACACCCTCAATTTCCACTTGCGGAGTTTTACCGCGAGGCGTGTGAACAAACCAGAATCTGAAACACTAGTACGTCGAACGACTCTACATGATTTGATTATACGTTTTGCAAAATCGTTCATTGTAGATTTTATATCAATTACCAATATTTAGCAGAGCATTATTTTTAAAGTTTGAGCGGAAGCATAAATAAGTAGTGATGCGGGCGCCAACACAAACGCCAAAACAAATGAAAAATCCCAAAACAATATTAATAAATAAGACTCGAATAAGATGTCTTGTTCAATGCATGTACGTGCACCTAGAGCTCCTAGCGTCCTGAGAAACATGTAAAGAAACAAGTGTCAACATTAAAGATGAGTGAGTTCTCAGGTTTTCATAAATTTGTTTGTTCGGTTATAGTTTATTACTCCGTTATCCCCAACCTGGGATAACATATCAGTTCCATTATTCCAATCCCGGAATAATAAGTTGTTGCTTCCAATATTCCCAACCCGGAATATTAAGTTGTTGTTTCCATTATCCCCAACCCGGGATAATAAGCTGATGTTTCCAATATTCCAAACCCGGAATATTAAGTTGTTCCGTAATTAAGTTCAATATTAATGTATATAGGTAGCTAGCCTAAAGTCATGTCACTAAGTGTTCGCGATCGAAGCTGACAGTTGTGCCTCCGTTTTGCCAGGCCTATCACATGACCATGGCGATGTTAGGCCAATCATACACCCGTTGACCATACCCGGTCGGCTAGCGCGACTAGCTCGGATGGGGCTCGTCAGACCCAGTAGTACTACTTATAATTCCCCCGCTATTTAACCCAAATACTAACGATCCGAGGAGATTGTCGAGGACTTAAGTGATAAAGCTGCTTAGTGCCCATAACATTACATTAACATTAACTTAGTTACCGTATAGTTATGTGACGTTAAATTCGTTTAACGTAAAGAGATTGAGTTTGAGAGTGTATACATGTTTCTCCCCCTGTTGTTTAAAAACCGAATAGAGTTAGGGGCCGTGAACTCACCTTTATTTGCTCGGTTAGTGTAGCAAAGATGTTATAAGAGATGGGACCGCTAGTTGCGTCCTAACAAACCAATTAATTCCACGTCAGTGTGTAATCACACCAATACAAATTCCACACGCAATTTACTCACAAGGTGATACACACAAACAACATATTTAACACTCAAATATGCATGCAAGTATTCTCATGTGATCATGGTAAACAATCAACTTATCATGAACATATTCCAAATCCATGCAACACTTTAATGCATACAATCACAAGTTATCAACTTTCTGCTTAACACTCAATTATTCAGCTGTTTTCTAGGATTTTTATAAAATAGTTCTAACATTCCAAAAATTCCAATATTTTTACAGTAGGTGACATTTATACCATAGAAATTTATATAATTTTTCCAAGTCCTAAATCTTTACCAATTAACCATAAATATTAATTCACTAAGCTGCAGTAAGATTTACCGCTTTCTGACTGCAGTCCACGGAAGAATTTATTTAAAAATCACTGATCGTCCGATTAACAAAATTCCAATTGGAGTTGCCCGGAAATTTCTATACCTAGTTGCTGTACAAAAATCATGACTCAACTCCCTACTGATTTTAAAATCTAGCTTGATAAACAACCAACAAAATTCCAGAATTTTCACAGCTTTAGCTACTGAACTTGTTTAGCCCTTTAAAAATATCAAACGACTTCAGAAAATTATGAATCCAGCGCCATTAGATTCCTTATTCAAATCTCTACGTTTTAGACATCAGAAAATCCGTTTTCCGACAACTAACGACCGAGTTACAGCCAGATGAAATCGGCTGTAGCTATTATTCAGCAGGCTGTTTTCTGCATATGTTTATCCTGAACTCGTATAACCCGTTCATGCGATTAACCTAAGCGATCTAGAACTGATTTCTAGTCCTAGATTAATACTAATAACCTATCCATGCAAACCCTAGTCAACATCTCTTGTTTTTATAAACCAATACAGCTTATGATTTTTCAGATTTCGAACAAACCTCACTTGCACACATTACTAGCTAATCGGCTATCATGACTTTTCATTCAAACATATAATCCGAAGACAATACAATCAATTCATTCAAGCACTTATGATTTCCGCAAACATTTATACACAAGAACATAATCAAAACAGCCGATTATCTATTCAACATATAAGACCCGAAACAACTAATCAATTAATCATTCAAGCATACATATATATATATATATATCCGAACATGATCTCAAATCAAACATGATCCTAACCTTGAGTAACTAGACAAACAAGCCGAGATGTGGACAAGGGCGACCCGGCTGCTCCAACAAGATCACGTCCGAACCGACAAGAACTGGAAGAAGGGCTGCCTGTGGTCAAGAAGGAGTGTAGGGCTGTTCGCGGCTGAATGGACTGAACTAAGGCTGTTTTGCGATCGCAAGAGCTGTGAACAAGCTGCCGACGGCAGTTTTCCTTCTAGGGTTTTTGTATATGTGAATGAAGGCATGCAAGGGATGATATTTATAGGCGCAAAGGGATAGGGTTGCGGTTTGGTTTAGCACACGGCCGCAAGAGAACAAGGTTACGGTTGGGTTTGGTTTTGATCTTGTGGTTTCGGGTTTGATCTTGCGGCCAAGTATTAGAGTGAGTTATTTTGATTTGGATTTGATCTCGCGGCCAAGTATTAGAGTGGTTTGGTTTGGGTTTGGTCTTGGCCGAATAGTTAGAGTTTTAAGTTTAGGTTTGATCGTTGTTTTCTTTTAGCCGAAGATTTGGGTTCAAGGTTTAAACTTTGTGAACTCCTAGAGTCACAATGAACCAAGGTTGGAACGTGTCGCGGTTCGGTTCAGTTCGTGTACGTATCTACTCTAATGATTCAATTACTAAAACACTCACACAACTCACAACACGTATTCATTTAATTCGTGCACGCTTAATACTTAGCGTATATATTATTCGACAAGTGTCACGTGTAAGTTATCCGAAAAACCCGGGATATCACATTATCCCCATGTTGAAAGAATTTTCGTCCCGAAAATTAAGTAAACGCGGTTTAGCATGTAGCGTACATGTTCAGAGTGCCACGCACAAAGAGTTAGTTCGTTAATGATGGTACGCAACGTTACAAGAAGTTCCCAAGTGTCATACACAAAGATTTCCAAGTGCCATGCACAAGAATTTAGTCAACAATAGTACACGAAATTATGAGAAATCTCCAGGTTGTCACATCATCCCCTTGTTGAAAGAATTTTCGTCCCGAAAATTTAGGTACTGGTATCTTTAGTTTGCTGCTCAGTTGCGAAGAGATGTGGGTATTTGCTTTTCATTTGATCCTCTCTTTCCCACGTGAACTCCGGTCCACGCTTAGAGTCCCAACGAACTTTAACGATTGGAATCTTGCTGTGCCTTCGAGTCTTGATCTCACGATCCATGATCTCAATAGGCTTTTCCACGAAGTGTAGTTGTTCATCCACTTGGATCTCATCCAATGGAATAACTAAAGTTTCATCTGATAGACACTTCTTCATATTTGATACGTGAAATACGTTGTGAACTCCACTGAGTTCGGCAGGAAGGTCTAATTGGTATGCTACGGGTCCGATTCGTTTCAAGATTACAAACGGGCCTACGTACCGTGGGTTAAGTTTGCCGCGTTTTCCAAAACGGATTACACCCTTCCAGGGTGACACCTTTAGTAGGACGCGGTCGCCTACTTGAAATTCGAGCGGTTTGCGTCGTTAATCAGCGTAGCTTTTCTGTCGATCTCGTGCCGCCGCCATGCGGTTTCTGATTTGTACAATCTTTTCAGTAGCCTCAAGTATTAACTCAGGGCCTGTGAGTTGACTGTCACCGACTTCTGCCCAGCAGACCGGTGATCTACATTTACGACCGTATAATGCCTCAAACGGTGCTGCCGAAATACTCGTATGATAGCTGTTGTTATATGAGAATTCTACTAGAGGCAGGTGAATTTCCCAATTATTTCCGAAGTCCACCACGCATGCCCTAAGCATGTCTTCCAAGGTCTGTATGGTCCTTTCACTTTGACCATCAGTCTGAGGGTGATAGGCTGTGCTCATATCCAAGCGTGTTCCCAACGCTTTCTGGAGTGACTGCCAGAAGTTTGACGTGAAACGAGCATCTCTATCTGAGATGATGGACGTTGGCACTCCGTGCTGAGAAACTACTTCCTTAATGTAGATGCGAGTCAACTTCTCCATCTTATCCGTTTCTTTAATAGCTAGGAAGTGTGCGGACTTCGTTAAACGATCCACAATCACCCAGATGGTATCGCAACCACCCAAGGTTCGCGGGAGTTTGGTGATAAAATCCATGGAGATCTGATCCCATTTCCACACTGGGATCTCAGGTTGTTGGAGTAGCCCCGATGGTTTTTGATACTCCACCTTGACTTTTGCACAAGTCAAACATTTACTCACGTAGGTGGCTATATCGGCTTTCATGTTGGGCCACCAATACGCAACTTTAAGGTCTTGATACATCTTATCCGAACCCGGATGGACAGAGTATCGAGATTTGTGAGCTTCATCCATGACTAGCTCTCTGAGGTTCCCATAGAGAGGTACCCATATGCGATTCATGAAATACCGGGCTCCATTTGTGAGCTTTACCTCCCAGTCGCGTTCCATTTTTCCCACTGATTCGGCTTTGATGTTTTCCTCCTTAACTGCTTCTAACTGGGCGTCGCGCATTTGTTCGGGTAGTCCCGAATGAATAGTGAGTTGTAGTGCTCGTACACCATGAGGTTTCAAGTGTTCTTTCCTACTGAGGGCATCAGCTACCACGTTAGCTTTACCCGGGTGATACCGAATGGCACACTCATAATCGTTCAAGAGTTCGACCCAGCGACGCTGTCGCATGTTCAACTCTTTCTGATCAAAGATGTGCTGGAGGCTTTTGTGGTCAGTAAAGATTGTGCACTTCGTTCCATAGAGGTAGTGTCTCCAAATCTTAAGTGCAAACACTACTGCTCCCAATTCCAGGTCATGTGTCGTGTAGTTTTTCTCGTGAACCTTCAGCTGTCGCGACGCATACGCGATGACCTTATCGCGTTGCATAAGTACGCATCCCAATCCCTGAATGGAAGCATCACAATACACTACGAAGTCATCTGTCCCTTCCGGCAAGGACAAAATGGGTGCACTGCAAAGTTTCTGCTTCAGCAATTGAAATGCTGCTTCTTGCTTGTCACCCCAAGTGTACTTGATACCTTTCTGGGTGAGGGTAGTAAGCGGTTGTGCAATCTTGGAAAACCCCTCGATGAAGCGTCTGTAATAACCAGCCAATCCTAAGAATTGGCGGATCTCCATCGGTGTCTTAGGTGCTTCCCAGTTTTTGATGGCTTCAATCTTGGCAGGGTCTACATGGATACCCTTTTCATTCACGACGTGCCCGAGAAACTGAACTTCCCGGATCCAGAAATCACACTTCGAGAGCTTGGCATATAGCTTTTCCTGTTGAAGTAATCCTAGCAGTAATCGTAGATGCTCAGCATGCTCTTCTTCACTTTTGGAGTAGATGAGTATGTCATCGATGAACACGATGACAAATTTGTCGAGGTATGGTTTACACACGCGGTTCATGAGGTCCATGAATACCGCAGGTGCGTTAGTAAGACCGAATGGCATGACCAAAAACTCGTAATGGCCATACCGAGTGCGAAATGCTGTCTTAGCGATATCCTCCTCCCTGACGCGTAGCTGATGATAACCGGACCGTAAATCAATCTTAGAGTAGTAACTTGACCCTTGCAGTTGGTCGAATAGATCGTCGATGCGAGGTAACGGGTATCGGTTCTTGACTGTAACCTTGTTGAGTTCCCTATAGTCGATGCACATGCGGAAAGTCCCGTCCTTCTTCTTGACAAACAGGACTGGAGCTCCCCATGGCGAAACGCTTGGTCGGGTAAATCCTTTTTCCAACAGCTCTTGAAGTTGGGTAGACAGCTCCTGCAGCTCGGCTGGAGCTAGGCGGTATGGAGCTTTGGCGATGGGAGTTGCATTGCTTGCCAATTCGATTTCGAACTCCAATTGTCGATGTGGTGGAAGACCAGGTAGTTCTTCTGGGAATACATCGGGAAAATCACGGACGACAGGGATGTCTTCTATACGTTTCTCGTCCTTAGGCTGTTCGGTAATTAGTGCGAGTAAAGCGAAGGAATTCTTTTTCCGAAGATACTTCTGCGCTTGCATAAATGAGATAATGTTGGTGACGGCGCTTGCCTTGTCGCCTTGTACCGTCAGGATTTCGTCGTTCGTGAGTGGAATACGGATAGACTTTTCGAAGCAGAGAACTTCAACCCGGACGTCGGATAGCCAGTCCATTCCGACTACCACGTCAAAACTACCCAGGGTAGTTGTCATCAGATCAATGGTAAAAGTGTGGCCCGCGAGTTTGAGTTGACAGCCGGATACGATTTGGGTCACATCTACCGATTTACCATTGGCTAATTCTATCACATAAGGGGTCTCTAATGGTTTAAGCGTGAGGTTTAGGTTCTTCCTAAAAGACTCAGATATAAAACTCCTATCCGCACCCGTATCAAAAAGCACAGTAGCAAAATGTTCATTAAGGGGAAACTTACCGGTGACCACGTTCGTGTCGTTTCTGGCCTCTCCGCGGCCCAATGTAAATGCGCGACCCTTGGCACCTCCTGTGCCACCGTTCCCATTGTTGTTGTTGTGATTATTGTTGTGGTTGTTGTGGTTGTTTCCACCATTATTGTTGTTGTTGCGCAACTGTGGGTAGTCTCTTCTGAAATGAGCAGTGCTACCACACTGATAGCATCCCCGGTTTATACCCTGCTGCTGACCCTGAGGCTGATTCTGATTTTGTCGGGACACGATTTCCCCACGACAATCCTTTGCCGCATGTCCCATCTTCCCACATCTTTGGCAGCGATTTCCGGCACAAGGGCCGTTATGGTGAAGATTGCAGCGGTTGCACTACGGCTTTCGACCTACATAGTCGCCTGCATTCTGGTTGTTATTGTTGTAGTTGTTGTTGTTGTTGTTGTTGGAATGATTTTGATGACCCCGGTGGCTGTGGTAATGATTGAACCGTTTCTGGTTCCCTTGTTGCGGATGTGATGACGAAGACTGTCGAACAGTGGAGTCTTCAAATTTTCTTTTGTTATCTGGAGCGACTTCGGTGGTACCCCGTGCTGGCAGTTTCTTCTGTTCCACCGCTTTATCAGTGAGTTTGTGAGCCAATCGGATTGCTTGATGTTCTGTTACAGGGTTACTAGACATCACCATACCCTGAATTTCCGGAACCAGACCCCCGAGATAGAACTCGAGTCTTTTCTCCACCGTGTTGGCCAATTCAGGACACAGAAATACCAAGTCATGGTGTTTTGCGGTGTAAGCCTCAATTTCCGATCCCACCATCTTGTGGTTCCATAGAGCTTGCTCTAACTGTTGCACTCTGTCTCGTGGACAGTACTCCTCTTTAATCAGGGCCTTGAACTCAGTCCATGCCATTGCATTTGCAGCTAACAGTCCACGTGTTTAGACTTGGGCATTCCACCATGTTAGTGCCCCATCTTCCAGTGTGGAGGCTGCGTATTTGACCTTGTTTGCCTCTAGGCAGTTGCACATTTCAAAAACGGATTCTGATTTTTCGATCCAGCGGACCAATCCAATGGGTCCTTCCGCCCCCGAGAATTTGCTAGGCTTTGCGTCAAGGAACATCTTATAGGGGTTAAAGCCCCCTCCTGCTGACAGAGAACAGGAAGTCAGCAAGGAATTTTACTAGCCTCACTATTAGATTTTCACGCGAAAATTTAATAATGGTTACCTGCCGGCTGGTTTTGAACACCGCTAAAGCTGCGTTCACATGCTCCTGAATCATGGCAGCTAGTTCTTCGGGCGTCAAGTTAAGGTTTCCACGTCTTCCAGTCGCCATTTAGATCTTCGAAACACAACACAAACACACCCTGATAAGTCTATATATCCAATATAGCTACCCTACTTTGTACTTTAATAATTAGTAAGTTATGTCAACTCAATATGATAAATAATCAAAAGAAATACTTGATTAACTGAAATTTCAACGTCTTACAAAAGTGTAAATCAAACATACGAATTCACTATAAAGTTTCAAGTTAAACACAAATGGAAAATAATAAACTGGAGAAAAACAAATAAAAATAAGCGGGACGTGTCAGTCGTCTACATCTCCATCCCCCAAGTCACTGTCGTTGCCGTCATCCTGTGCGGCATTTCCAGCTTCCTCAGCTGGGTCCTCCTCCGGATCCTCTTCAGGATCCTCCTCTGGATCTTCCTCTGGATCCTCCTCTACCGGCACTGGAGGGGCCGGTGCTGGTTCAAGTGCTTGATTTTGCAGTTCCTGAATGTTCCAACTATTTTCCAGGACTCTGTCCTCCAGCCAGTCGGCTCTTATCTGCTCAGCACGCAGATCTCTGGCTATGGTGTTACGAGCTATCTTGCTCGTACGATGCTCTTCCTCGAGCGAGTCGGTCTTTCCTGTAAGGTGTCGGATCATCCATCCTTGTGCTAAGATGGTTTCCTGCATTCTTTCTAACTGTTTTTGTTGTGTATGCACTAGGATTCTAAGCATGTCAATTCCTATTTCTACAGGATTAACCGGTTCGACCGGTACAGCAATAGTTGGGCGCAACGACGACTCCTCCCCCAGAGCGAGCCTCTTCCTCGCCGCTGAGCGTGTCTCTACGCCATAAGGTAGTATGGGTTCCACCATTGGTGCCTTTCCTAGTGCTCTTGGTGGCGTAAGTCTGTCGGATGATGATGACGATAAGGATGATGACATTGCCTGTTAGGTCGTGTAGTTAGTTATAAGTTGTTTTCATTTCTTATTATGAAGGCATAATCTACCAAACACAGTTGTGGTATACATAACAAGATATAATAATTCGGTGCCAAACTAAGTCTAGTGTCGTGATATCAGCTATAGTTTAGGTCTACTTCTAATGCAAACCTGGTTCTCTATAGCTAGTGGCTCTGATACCAATCTGTCACACCCTCAATTTCCACTTGCGGAGTTTTACCGCGAGGCGTGTGAACAAACCAGAATCTGAAACACTAGTACGTCGAACGACTCTACATGATTTGATTATACGTTTTGCAAAATCGTTCATTGTAGATTTTATATCAATTACCAATATTTAGCAGAGCATTATTTTTAAAGTTTGAGCGGAAGCATAAATAAGTAGTGATGCGGGCGCCAACACAAACGCCAAAACAAATGAAAAATCCCAAAACAATATTAATAAATAAGACTCGAATAAGATGTCTTGTTCAATGCATGTACGTGCACCTAGAGCTCCTAGCGTCCTGAGAAACATGTAAAGAAACAAGTGTCAACATTAAAGATGAGTGAGTTCTCAGGTTTTCATAAATTTGTTTGTTCGGTTATAGTTTATTACTCCGTTATCCCCAACCTGGGATAACATATCAGTTCCATTATTCCAATCCCGGAATAATAAGTTGTTGCTTCCAATATTCCCAACCCGGAATATTAAGTTGTTGTTTCCATTATCCCCAACCCGGGATAATAAGCTGATGTTTCCAATATTCCAAACCCGGAATATTAAGTTGTTCCGTAATTAAGTTCAATATTAATGTATATAGGTAGCTAGCCTAAAGTCATGTCACTAAGTGTTCACGATCGAAGCTGACAGTTGTGCCTCCGTTTTGCCAGGCCTATCACATAACCATGGTGATGTTAGGCCAATCATACACCCGTTGACCATACCCGGTCGGCTAGCGCGACTAGCTCAGATGGGGCTCGTCAGACCCAGTAGTACTACTTATAATTCCCCCGCTATTTAACCCAAATACTAACGATCCGAGGAGATTGTCGAGGACTTAAGTGATAAAGCTGCTTAGTGCCCATAACATTACATTAACATTAACTTAGTTACCGTATAGTTATGTGACGTTAAATTCGTTTAACGTAAAGAGATTGAGTTTGAGAGTGTATACATGTTTCTCCCCCTGTTGTTTAAAAACCGAATAGAGTTAGGGGCCGTGAACTCACCTTTATTTGCTCGGTTAGTGTAGCAAAGATGTTATAAGAGATGGGACCGCTAGTTGCGTCCTAACAAACCAATTAATTCCACGTCAGTGTGTAATCACACCAATACAAATTCCACACGCAATTTACTCACAAGGTGATACACACAAACAACATATTTAACACTCAAATATGCATGCAAGTATTCTCATGTGATCATGGTAAACAATCAACTTATCATGAACATATTCCAAATCCATGCAACACTTTAATGCATACAATCACAAGTTATCAACTTTCTGCTTAACACTCAATTATTCAGCTGTTTTCTAGGATTTTTATAAAATAGTTCTAACATTCCAAAAATTCCAATATTTTTACAGTAGGTGACATTTATACCATAGAAATTTATATAATTTTTCCAAGTCCTAAATCTTTACCAATTAACCATAAATATTAATTCACTAAGCTGCAGTCAGATTTACCGTTTTCTGACTGCAGTCCACGGAAGAATTTATTTAAAAATCACTGATCGTCCGATTAACCAAATTCCAATTGGAGTTGCCCGGAAATTTCTATACCTAGTTGCTGTACAAAAATCATGACTCAACTCCCTACTGATTTTAAAATCTAGCTTGATAAACAACCAACAAAATTCCAGAATTTTCACAGCTTTAGCTACTGAACTTGTTTAGCCCTTTAAAAATATCAAACGACTTCAGAAAATTATGAATCCAGCGCCATTAGATTCCTTATTCAAATCTCTACGTTTTAGACATCAGAAAATCCGTTTTTCGACAACTAACGACCGAGTTACAGCCAGATGAAATCGGCTATAGCTATTATTCAGCAGGCTGTTTTCTGCATATGTTTATCCTGAACTCGTATAACCCGTTCATGCGATTAACCTAAGCGATCTAGAACTGATTTCTAGTCCTAGATTAATACTAATAACCTATCCATGCAAACCCTAGTCAACATCTCTTGTTTTTATAAACCAATACAGCTTATGATTTTCAGATTTCGAACAAACCTCACTTGCACACATTACTAGCTAATCGGCTATCATGACTTTTCATTCAAACATATAATCCGAAGACAATACAATCAATTCATTCAAGCACTTATGATTTCCGCAAACATTTATACACAAGAACATAATCAAAACAGCCGATTATCTATTCAACATATAAGACCCGAAACAACTAATCAATTAATCATTCAAGCATACATATATATATATATATCCGAACATGATCTCAAATCAAACATGATCCTAACCTTGAGTAACTAGACAAACAAGCCGAGATGTAGACAAGGGCGACCCGGCTGCTCCAACAGGATCACGTCCGAACCGACAAGAACTGGAAGAAGGGCTGCTTGTGGTCAAGAAGGAGTGTAGGGCTGTTCGCGGCTGAATGGACTGAACTAAGGCTGTTTTGCGATCGCAAGAGCTGTGAACAAGCTGCCGACGGCAGTTTTCCTTCTAGGGTTTTTGTATATGTGAATGAAGGCATGCAAGGGATGATATTTATAGGCGCAAAGGGATAGGGTTGCGGTTTGGTTTAGCACACGGCCGCAAGAGAACAAGGTTACGGTTGGGTTTGGTTTTGATCTTGTGGTTTCGGGTTTGATCTTGCGGCCAAGTATTAGAGTGAGTTATTTTGATTTGGATTTGATCTCGCGGCCAAGTATTAGAGTGGTTTGGTTTGGGTTTGGTCTTGGCCGAATAGTTAGAGTTTTAAGTTTAGGTTTGATCGTTGATTTCTTTTAGCCGAAGATTTGGGTTCAAGGTTTTAAACTTTGTGAACTCCTAGAGTCACAATGAACCAAGGTTGGAACGTGTCGCGGTTCGGTTCAGTTCGTGTACGTATCTACTCTAATGATTCAATTACTAAAACACTCACACAACACACAACACGTATTCATTTAATTCGTGCACGCTTAATACTTAGCGTATATATTATTCGACAAGTGTCACGTGTAAGTTATCCGAAAAACCCGGGATATCACAACTTCGTACGAAGCTATACTCAGTTCGTACAAATTGCTTAGTTTTCCTATAAATAGGGTTGTGTGTTCATTGTGATGTAAGTTTTTGGTGCTCCCAGAGGGGACATGCTGGTGGAATCTCTCCAGGATTACCGCCAGCTTGACAAGATGTGTACTCTTTCGGTTTGAATGAGACATATGACTTCCGCTGCTATCTACTTCTGTTTCTACTCCATTTCTTAATAAAATTCTACCGAATTAGTGATATTATGCCCAAACTTCCGTCTAGAACCGCCCGATCCGGACCTACAAAAAATGTCACATACTTAGGTAAACTGAAAGCAGGTCTAAATGAAAAAGAAAGATGGGACAAAAGTGTACCGTCTTCTTAGCTAGAGAGTGCTCAACATTAACAATCTTGGACTGGAGAGATCCAACCAAAGACAGAGAGACATTGAAACGGCTGGCAACTTGTCATCCACTAAGGCCTTCAAACATGCATACGTCCCTACCCGCTTACTGAAACCATCACATAAAGCAACAATACTTGTCCCCAAGGATTTGAGGATTCAAAGAAGAGTCAACATACTTCTATGCAACTAGCATAGAATTGAACATAAAGTCCCTGGCCACTTCAGTAGTATTGATAATGGTGGCAGAGGTAATACCCCACTTAGGGATCAAGGGAGCAGACAAGCCCTCTTGAAAAAGAGGGGCCAGAGGGAAAAAACCAATAATTGGAGCACCAAAGGAAGCTTTCTCCTTATCCACCAGCTTGAAAAGGATTGAACTAGAAACAACATCAGCAAAACGCAAACCCTTGGGTGGATTATTTAACATCTAAAATGATGAAGACACAAAGACATCGACAGGAGCCTTGAAAGGTCCCTCCTGGTAAACCAAACAAACAAACAAAAAAGAAGGAGGGAGAGAGCAAGCACACCAACATATAGCACAAAAATAAGGGGAACCACAAAGTCAAGACTTACAGAAGCAGTCTTTTGAACATAACTAACTGCATGCTTAGAAATCTGAGGTTCCCGGGACAAAGAACCTTTGGTTGGAACATGAGGAGCCTCCGAAATAGTTATGGAAGGAGCTTGTTCCTTTTGATTGCTAGCATTCCTGAGACGGTGACGAATGTTCCGGACGTCCACAGCCTTTCTCTTCACATCAACATCAATGGTTTTGTCACCTTTTCTCTTATTAACCAAGGTTATGAGAACCCTCTAAAACCTGGTGGAAAAAGGGTTCAGGCTCGGGAGTCCTAGTAATAGGAGCAATACTCATGTCCGGATGACCTATTTGATTCATATCGTCATGAGTAAACACCAACTTCTTACCATCCCCTTTCAACATTTTGAGTAATCCCAATTCTGTAAAAGTAACAAGATCACATGCTCTCTAAAATTCAAAGACTAAAAGTCACCGGATAAGAAACCCTAGGGAAAGAGGAAGAAACCTATCAACATCGTCAATAACCACTTTTTGGCGATAGGGCAAAATCGAGCTAACACCTCCCAGAACCATATTCTCCCAGGGAAAATTAAATGCATGAATAGGATTACCATAAAGAGATTTCCACAAAGTTGAATCTGCAAAAGAAATCAAAGAATTATCATATTCAAACGTAATACTTGGATCACAAAAGGAGAGTGTTTCCGGGAGCAAACGAGGGGACACAAAATTGAACTGATTCTTCCATTTCTTAGGATAACTTGAGGTGGGCATGAAAGAGTAACAAGGAGGGGTAATTTACTCCTTTTGCTTTTTAACGTTAAACCAATCATCGTCCGATCAAAGACGGTAAAACCAACCAAAGAGACGAATAGTTGGCACACCTTCTAAAGAGCCACATAGGAGTTCTAAGTATATCATTGTTAGAAAAGCCAAAGGATGAACTTGAGACAAGTGCACCTTATAATGCTTCAAAAGGGACATTTTGAAAGGGGATAAAGGGTATCGGACATTAGTAAAGGTAATGGACGGAGTGTAATCAACAATGCGACCGAGGGTACAAGTTGTTGCTTCTTTCGAAAATTACAAACAAGGGGATATATCCAAGGGTATTTGGAAATAATCAATGGATGATTGCAACTCCGTCGGAGTAACGACGGAGGAAACACAAGACCAATACTTCAAGCCATGACTCAGCTAGAAAATTAAAGGAAAAGAAACTAACCTCAATGACGGTGATCAAAGAATTTTTGCAGAGGAATGACTCAGGTGGAAAAAATGAGACAAAGAAATAGGGGGTGCAGGAAGGCAGGGCTGTAAATGAACCTAACGAACACAAACGAGGCCTGTTCATGTTCGTTTGTTAAGGATATAAATGTGCTGACGAGCGGTTCATGAACACTTACTGAACGAGATTTTATGTTCGTGTTCGTTTATTAAGGAAATGAGCGTGTTCACGAACAGTTCACGAACACAAACGAACTCAAATAAATTTGGCAAACGCGATGAAGGATAAAGGTGGATGGCCCAGAGAGTAGCACTGGAACTTGAATCCCTTATTATGGAACGGAGGTTGATCATATTCGTCGATGTAAATAATAAGAAAGGAAAGGGAAATAGTGCATAAACAAGGTGAAAGGGGGTTTCCTAGTTTAATTTTTAGGGTAATAATATAAATAAAATTTTAATAATATAAAAAGTATAAATAAAATATATGAAAGTACAAAAATCTTTACATTAAAAAACAAACATACGAAAATAAACGAACGCAAATGAACGAATATTCATGAACACCTTACCGAACATTCTCGAATACAATTGAACAAACGAGACATTTGTTCATGTACGTTCTTTTAACGAATCTAACGAAATTTCTTGTTCATGTTCATTGGTTTATTAAACGAATGAACATAAATGAACTTCCCGTCAAACGGTTCACGAACTGTTCGCTGGACGTTCGGTTCGTTTACAGCCCTACAGGAAGGAGTTAAGTAAGAAAGAGATGGCGCTAACTGTCTTATCGAGTTTGAATGTAATGCCCTGGATAGACACCACGTGTAAAGTGACTTTTCTCCTAACCGTCGTATACACATCCTGACAAGAACTTCATGAGGAGAGAAGAGGGTATAACGGTTAATAACTCTGTGGGCCCCACGAAGATCTACTAAAAACTAGATTAAGTCCAGGCCCACCCATAAATAAGTTCACCTAGACTAGGGATAACTTGACAACGAGGGTCACTAAGTGGGTTCCCTCGTTCGAACTTATTATCTCCAACCCAACACTGGCCCAAGCCCCTGGTAAGGTTTTCCCTTAATACGACCCAAGAAAGGAAGACCAGGTCAAAATAACTAGTTTCCCGCCCATGCCTTCTTCACCTGACCACTGCTCCGGCAAAAGGCTAATGGTGTGACTGGTCTTCTTCATTTAATGCTCTGGACACAGTTGGCTGTCTAGAGTTCATGGCCTGGTAAAGACAAGGTTTCTTCCTTAAGAGCTAAGAATACATAAATGGCTGTCATCTCGAAAGATCCTACGAAGGGGACAGCCTTCTAAGTAATACTCGGATTACCTTATTATCCAAAAGGACACTCTCATGGTCTCCTGCAAGGCGGGGCCTACCTTGCACAACGAGTCAAGAGCATATAAGCAAGGGAAGAGATCATTAAAAGAAGTAAGGTGTCACAAATCACGTCAGATAATTGAGATTTACTCTTAGTCACCACTAACATTGAATTCTAGCAATCAATACCACCAATCCACTAAAAAACATTCCAACTAATTCAATACTTGTATTAAATACTTAATTCTCCACGGAAACAATCTTATTCTCATGCCGGAGCTTGGTCATGGATTACCCCTTAGGGTCTCCGTGACGAAGCTAACAGTGTCTACTTTTGCAGGTAAGTTCCGGTGAACAACGAACGTCAGTGGATCTTGGGCATCGGACATGTCATCCGATTGATCTGAGATTTGACACCTTGTTCATCCAAAAATGACTTTTTTTGTGTATTTGAGTCTTTTAGGTTTGCATTTTATTGTCAATTTCATCTTTGAATTTGACAAAATATTGCGACTTTCGTCCCTCGAAATTTGACCATCGGAGATGAAAATGGCAAGATTTCAAACAACATTATAGGTAATGATATATTGTAGTAATTAAATTTAAATACATAATTGCATCTCAAATTACCTAAAGGGTTATTTTTGCCAAAGAGCAAATATGAAAGGGTGTTTTGTGCTTTATCTTACACCAAGCTCACTATTAATGCAAATAGACTTGGCGTATCGTCTATAAATCTCTGAAATATATAACCAACCCACTTCACCATATTTTAAGCATACATATATTGCAATATCTATTATTACTTAATCATAAAAATGGCAAAGATCTGCAATGTCATTCATGGGTTGAAGCCGGTGTTGCTGATGGTGGCAGTTCAGATGGCATCCGCCGGAGTTAACGTCCTTTGTAAACTCGCAGCTAACGATGGCATGGTTCTCTCGATCCTTGTCGCTTATCGATTTGTTTTCTCAACTGCATTCATTGTTCCGCTCGCACTTGTGGTTGAAAGGTCTGGCTTCTTTCAATTTTATTTGGTTATTAATACAAATTAGTTAATAGATTCATTCATAATTATACTCAATGTTCTTGCCATACCAATGAATAGATACTATAACAAAAAGAAAAAAAAAACCATCTGCAATTGTCTAGAATTCAGAATAAATATTATGCTATCGAGTAAAAAATGAACATAATGTGGTTGAAAAGTTTCGTAATATCTTAATGCGGGATTGAAGTTTTTCTATTTTTTTTTCAGTTCAATTTTTCGTGATTAAAATGTGTTGTAGTAGTTTTTTTATTCGTCACTTTCGTCTTTCCCTTATGTAATTTGTAATAAAAAAAAACCGTGAAAGGTAATTTGTTGGTTAGGTGATTCAATTCAAACCCTTGTTATCTTACATCACTATGATTACTAACTACGGTAACAAAAGTTATGCCACACAATTTATGCTGTATACATGGCCCACGTGAATTATCTCCCGTTTATTAAAAATAAATAAAGTTACACACATATATATACATAGATATAGGTTTTGTTTCAACTAAAAATTATCACGAGTTTTAAAAACCATAAGAACTCCTTCTTCACGCGCGATTTAGACCACAATTTTTTGTTATAAACGTAGATAAATATATTTTATTATAAACACATTTGTAAAACAACAAAACGAAAAAAAATTGTCGAGTCGTTAGTTTTGACTGATTTAAGTTTTATTTACCGCTGATGTAAATTTTGTTAAGCGATGATTTTTTTTACACCTCATGTAAATTTGTGCATGCAGCATTTATATTATTTTTTGCTAAAACAATTGATTTTTTAAGATTGTTGAGAATTTTTTTTTTAAAGACATAGTTCTCATGGTTTTCAAAACTCTCAAGTTGTGAGAACTTAGAGAACTCTGTCTTCTCGTGTAAGTTTTGCCTTAATTTTTGACACGCCTATATTAAAATATTATAAAAGAGTTTCAGAAAATAAAAAATTTCAAAATAGTGTTTTCACGGTTTTAAAAAAGTGATGTCATAAAATGTGATGTCATAAGTATTACATCATTTTTAGAGGGTTTTCTTTCTTTTTTTTTAAATTGATTTTTTTAAAATTTTTTGTAAAAGAAATTGAAAAAACCTTTCGTAAGGTCAAATTTTTAAGTTTTCACTACTCGTATAAGTTATCATTTTACCATATATATATATATATATGGTAAGTTCCAACCGAGAACCACCTTTATTGCGAGAACCGCGAGAACCACCTTTTTGCAAAATAAAATCTAAAAAAATAAAAAAAAACTCAAATTTTTTTATTTTTTTATAATTTTTAATAAAAATCGTTATAATTCATTAAAAAAACCTTTTTTTTTTCGTGTAACACTTATCATTCACATGTGCATATGTATCATAACTTCGACAAATTCAATAATACGTTATCACTAGTAGACGATTGCACTTTAATTTACATTACCACCCATAATACACTCAATTTTACATTAAATGCATATGTGCATCATCATGTATAACAATTATATACGGTGTTTTGTTACAAAAAGTTTGTGATTTTGTATGATAAAGTAGGCTCATATATATGTTTTTCGGTTAGTTATATCTAGTGGTTGATGGGTTTATTATAGTTGTCACTTTATGATATAATATGTTGATTGGATGGTATAAACGGTGTTTATATACATGTAATAAAGTGAAAATATTGGTATTAGTATTGTATTATAAATGGTAGGAGGTAATGGTATTGTATTATGGATGATAGGAGGTAATGGAAGTGTATTATGGATGGTATGATAGATGAAAGAGAAAGTGTATTCAAAGTAGTGTACCAAAACACCTTATTTCATGTTGATACATATAGATGCACATGTGCATTTCTTATATTGGTAACGTAAAAAGTAGTGTATTACACATGGTAGTGTAAATAAAAGTACAATTGTCTCTGTATTACGGAATTTGTCAAAAAAATGATGAAAATGCTATGTGCATGGTAGTGTATTATGGATGGTATGATAGATAAAATAGTAAATGTATTCAAATTGGTGTAACCAAAACACCTTATTTCATGTTATATATATAGATACATATGTGCATTGCTAATATTGGTAACGTAAAGTAGTGTGTTACACATAGTAGTGTAAATGAAAGCACAATTGTCTAATGTTTGTAATGTATTACAGAATTTGTCAAAGAAATGACGAAAATGCACATGTGCATGGATAGTTGGTACTCAAAATTTTTTTTTATTGTTGAGTAAATATAGCGAATTTTTCAAAAAAAAATATTAAAAAAGAAAAAAAAATTGGTATTTTTAGGTATTACTGTTTGTGTTCACACTGGTTCGTTCGAAGGGGTTCTCTGTAATTAAATGGTTACTATACGGATCCTTGTATATATATATATATAAAGAGACGTTAATTATTAATTCTGCTGGTGATTTTTTTTCACAGGAAGAAAAGGCCTAATTTGTCATGGATGATACTCTTGCAAGCATTTTTTTGTGGCTTATTTGGGTATGTTTCAATTATACATTTTTTTGTTTTACGTGTTTTATTTAGTTAATATGAATATTAATTAATTAAAAGGTTTATCAAATTGCGTTTAATGTTTTTCTTAATCAAGTGAAATACTTAAGAAAAATATATAAGATTAACGTGTGTAATTTTAAGATCAAAAAAACATTGATATTAATTAAAGCTATTGAATAAAGTTTAAATTACTTTATTCCTTTAAATTAAAAGTAATATATTACAATATATTATCTTTATGAATAATTATCACACACATGAATATATAGATATATATACACATATGAATTTATCTGGAAAATATGAATACTAATATTGTACTTGACGTGACAAAGAAACATGAAATGTATATTAGTGTATTTTGGGAAAATAAAGAGTAGTGTTGCATCAAAATCGTGTTAATAGATAGAAAACGGTTATGGGTTAGATGTTACGTGTGATGTATAATATTGCAAAAGCTTGATAATCTAACATCTGAATATGGATAATTTGATTATTAGCGGTAATTTATGAGGTTTATCAAGCACTTTAAAACATTTTTGTTGGCATATATGTGAATTTTGTAGTTTATTCAGGGTTTTAATTATTAGGGTTGGTTAACGCACAATATTCTTAACGTACGATGTGTACGAGATGAAATTACGTACGTTATAAAACTCAAAAACCCTAATAACACATGTTTAAAACCATAATCATGCATGTTGAAAACCATAATCACGCATGAACATAATCACGCATATACAAAATCAGAAATCACGCATGGAATAAAAACAATCCATGTTATAAAAATAATCACTTATGTTATAATTTCATCTGCGTAGATTTAAGAAAATTTTACAATACACTTTCACTTAATTACTAATTACTATTTATAATAATATTGCAGAGGTTCTTGGCACAAAATTTTTATGTAAAAGCATTAACCTTGACGTCAGCAACATTTGTCGCGGCTATCACCAACCTCATCCCTGCCATCACTTTCGTTCTAGCTGTTTGCTTCAGGTAAGAACTTTCTTATTACATTCTGAAATACACAAGTGTTATCATTTTTATATTATATTAATGATAAATTCGAATCCTTGGAGCCACCTCGACTTTTCTACTATAGTGTATTTACTCCAGAGAGTCCCCGACTCTTGTGGAGGGTGCAACTACACGTTCCCGATTGTCGGGTGGGCAGTAGGCTGGAATTTTTCTCGGGGAAACGCCTTAGCCAAACTCTGATGCACCAAGCGTGGACCGGTTAAGACAACATAGTCTTGAATGCCAGAGTGGGGCGGAGGGGCCTACCCGAGTAATAGGGTAGGTGCGATCTCTATCGCCTGATATAGAAATATCGTCGTTCAAAAAAAAATAGTTATAATAAATAAAACATTACTAATATTTGAAAATTAGTTGTCATCAGTAACTCTGAAGGTTGATAAATAATTGTATCAAATAACATAGAACTAATGCAGTATAATAACAACAAATAGTAATTAAAGATTTAGTTTTCCAATTTTTTTTTTAAATTCTGTGACGATATGTTCGATGTATAATATTTTCAACATTAATTAATAATAACTACTAGTAATTAGTTACACATATATAATATTTTCAATTTTCAATGTGTAGTAATAACTTCTAGTAATAAATGTAAGTACAGACCCTAAAGCATGCATAGTAAATAGTTCTTTCACGTTGGTTTTAATTTTAAGTTGAAAAGTGTGACATGTAACAACTAGAGTAAATTGTCATTTAGTCTTTAAGGTTTGTCTAAATTATTGTTTTAGTTCAAATAGTGTTTTTCTTCTCTGAGTTCTTGACTTTTTCATTTTTTTTGTCATTTTGATCACATTGTCTAACGGCTAACCCAATCTAAAAATCTGGTTATAACCAGGGGTATTTTTGGTGTAACTGTTGGTAGTGATAACCAGGGATAGTTTACAACATAACTTATGAACCTCATAATAATTTAATGCCAAAAATACCCTTGATTATAACCTGTTTTTTAGACGAAGTAAGGCAATGTGATCAAAATGACAAGAAAATGGAAAAGTCAGGGACAAAGTAGAAAAAAAAATTATTTGAACTAAAATGAAAATTTTAACCAAACCTCAGAAACTAAAATGTCAATTTACTCTAACAACTACGAAAATAACTTTTTCGCTTTTACATTATTACATAAAACACCTTTCTTTCCTATAACTTTCTAGACCAAGAAAATATCATTTCATAGCAACTTTAAATATATAAGTTTCAAGCATGTGTTCCAATCTAACCATACAAACGTCTGTCTGTCTTTCTTTCTTTCTCTAAAACTGATTTTGTATTTTACACGCTGAATATTTATATGTAAAAACACACAAGTTAAAAAACCTTGTTACATTTATATTCTGGAAAATGGTGAAATGTTTTTTCAGGATGGAAAGGTTGGGTTGGAAGACAAGCAGTGGTACAGCAAAGATCATGGGAACTGCCTTAGGGGTTGGTGGGGCAATGTTGTTGACTCTTTACAAGGGAGTTGAACTTCACTTGTGGAAAACTAATGTTAACCTTTTAAATGGTCATCATCATTCATCACATGTTCAACATTCAAGCAATAGAGTCAAGGGTTCTTTATTTGCCATTGGTAGTTGCATATGTTATTCCGTATGGTTAATCATTCAGGTTAGTTAAAACTTCAAATAATAAAGTTTGTGTAAACACTTTTAAGTTTAAACCAGCAAATGATTTAATATTTATTGTTATCCTTTGTGTGTTGTTATTTGAACAGACAAATATGCTCAAAACATACCCTTGCCCGTATTCTGTCACTGCTCTCACATCGATTATGGGTGCCGTTCAAGCAATCATATTTGGGCTATGCACTGAAAGACAATGGGAGGATTGGAACTTGGGTTGGAATGTTAGGCTTCTAACGGTGGCGTATTCGGTATGCATTAAACATATTTTGTCAATTATTACATTCGTTTTTTGCTACTCTAAACGATTTGAATAAGTCAGTAATTTTTGTAAATGAAATTGAAAAATCATACAAATTGTTAAATTAATACATGACTATACGTTTAGGGCATGTTAGCATCCGGATTGATATTTTCATTTGTCGCTTGGTGTGTGCAACGGAAAGGTCCACTATTTGTAACAGCTTTTAATCCTCTTATGCTTGTTTTTGTGGCAATTGCTGGATCGTTGGTCTTGAATGAAAACCTACACTTGGGAAGGTATGCTAATTTAGATCTTGTGTGATATCTCTATAATTTTAAAAGGGTTTTCTACAATCTTTTTACAGTTTGTTGGGTGCAATATTGATAATATTTGGACTCTATGGTGTATTATGGGGTAAAGCCAAAGAAGTAAACAAGGCGGCCAAGTCATGTTCGACACAAGTAACAAGCATTGGAACCGGTGATGATGCCATTTATCGAGAATCAGAACCCTCAAGTATTAAAGTTGTTGGTGCTAATGTTTCAGAGCACTCAAGTGTACGAAGTGTGGATGGCATATCAAGACACATTGACGTTGTTGTGACTTCATCAAAGTGAAAAAGATTTATATATATAGTGGGAGGTTAACGTACAATATTCCTTAACGTACGAGTGTACGATATGAAATTACGCACGTTATAAAACTCAAAACCGTAATCACGCATGTTGAAAAAAAAACATAATCACACATGGTTATGATTTTTCAACATGCGTGATTATGGTTTTTCAAAATGTGTGATTAGGTTTTGAGTTTTATAACGTCAGTAATTCATATCATAAGCTCATACGTTAAGAAATATTGTACTTCATACTTTCACTATGTATATATATATGCAAGAGTAAGCTAGCTTAAGGGGTTGCCTTATGAGTTATGAAAAGGAGGAGTCAAAACATAAACATTTGTGTTTTATTGATGTGCTAAAAGTAGTCTAATAAAAAATAAACTAAATAAATCCAATTTAGACACAAGTAATACTCTAGACTCCTAAGACTCGACAAAACTACTAACCGGCAAGTGAACCGACTGACTCTAGTAAAGCTAAGGTAAGTCCGGATATCGAACTCACAAGACTCGATTAAACTACGCTAAGACTCTATCTAGACTAAAACTGACACGGACATGACTATTCGTTTATTTGTATGGGGGGTGTTACTAAAAATACTAAGAATGCAATTAAATTAAACTAATTAACTAGAAAAGCTAGACACGACTTTAGCCAAAGGTTTTACTCAGTGGCGATGAAGACTACCTAGGTTAGAATCCCATTTTCTATCATAAAGCTTTCTATTGGATAAATGATGTGACTTGGAACCGAGATCTTTAGATTCTAACCCTAGAGAAACCGAACAGGACCCCTGACCCTTCTCAGGAAGACACCTATGGACCTCTATAAGGTTTGAAAAGAATACCGGTTAACTAGACTTCCTTTCAGTCGTCTATGTTCTAGAAAGTGCTTTAATAAGACTAACTACCTATCGGTTGGAAATCTAAAGCAACTAAGGATCTTGATTTGGTTCAATAGACAAAATTGTGGTAAAGTAACTAAAACGGTTTTCTCTCAAAAACCTAATCCTAGTGATTACCCAACTAGACCTATCAACAACCTAGTACCTCTCAGCACTAAAATTAGCAGAATATTAGAACCAATTAACTCTTGATTACTGTTTCTATAGTTTATTGGCCAATTCACCACAAGATTGCCCGAACCCGCTAAGACCCGAATATCAACACAAACTCATTATATGAAAGGCATTCAACAGAATTCGTGTGAAACAATAAACAATTATTAATCAAGTGACAATACGAATACGCACCAAACTAATTAACCAAAGTTATTTACTTTACTAGAAAATTCCCAAATCAACATCATAAATCCAATAAAAATCCAAACTTTAGTAAAGGTTCATCGTAACCTAGGTAGTAAAACACGTTTAGCCTAGAAACATAGTTATGAAAGACAAAACAAAGGTTTCAAAACGAGAATTAATCATGATAAAGTGAAAAAGTAAGAAACAAGGAAAACTGAGACGGTGAAACCGGTAAGATCTTCATTCTCTCGACTCTAGCTCTTGCACGATGATTCTTCTGCCTTCTTGCCTTCAAAACCGTACTCCAATAGCTCCTGAATGCTACCTTTGATGCTTAAATTTGTAAGTAGTGTTATGGGATTATTAGAGATGTTTATATAGTTTTCTAGTCCCAAAATCCGTGCCCAACGACAATTCTTTCTGTGGAATAGGGCTTTCGCGCCTCGCGAGACAATAGGGGTGTCCGGTCGCAAGCCAATACTTTTTGTAGAAATCAGCAAACCAATTAAGGCGTTTCGCGACACGCAAGAGGCATATATCAATCCGGTCGTGGCCCGCCAAAAGATGTCTGATCCAGTTTTCCGCTTCGTTTTGTGAGACCTTGTAAATTCGTGTCCAATTATGTGCTGACACGTGTTGGTGCATATGTCTGTTGCCTTCGTCATTACACGAGAACGAGTCAGGAATAAACAAGAGTTCCTGAAGACCGAACAAGACAAAGTAGATATCCAAGAGGGAGTCTTTTGGTGCATAATGTCTATAGAATAGTCTTGTATCGAGTCTGTATGGTATAGGTGAAACGAGGCGTATTTAAGAGTGTTAGATTGCAAGTTCGTTCATGATTGTTTGTGAGAAGCCAAGTTCGGCCGAACTTGACTAGGTCAAGTTCGGCGAACTTACCTATGGCTTTCTTCTCACCAGCGAACTTGTAACACTATATATAGGTGCCTTGGTATTTCATTTGTAAGTAGTTGGAGATTTTGGCACAGAGACGGCGAAGCTCTGTCGGATCCGGATCTTGAATGTATTGAACTTTAGATCAATGAAAACAACTATTAAACGAGTAATTCTTGTTATTTGGTTAACTTGTCATTAGTTTCCGCCTAATCGGAAGATAGATAACAAATTTAGGTTCTCGAGCTGTTCGTGGACGTTCCTACAAGTGGTATCAGAGCCCGGATACCTGAATTTGTTGAAATCAAGACAAGAATCTCTCTATTTCATCTCCATTCTTCTATTTTTCTTAACTTTTGAACAAAAACGAAGAATTCACGGTCAAATTTTGTCCAATTTTGAATATGTCATGTAAAACATACTAATAACAAATTTGGACATCAAATTCAAATGTTTTGACATCAAAAAGTTCAAAAACCATGTTTTTGAAACAAGCTATGGCCGAACTTAACATCAAGTTCGACCGAAGTTGATTAAAATTTCATTGATTTTAATTAAGTTCGATCGAACTTGATAATTTTTCAAGAGTTTTTGTTGTATGTTTGCTCGAACTTGAAGAAAATTCAATATTGATCAAGTTCAACCGAACTTGATCAAATTTCATTGAAATCCATTCACAAGTTCGCCCGAACTTGATAAACTATTTGAATACTACCTAAGTTTGACCGAATTTATCTGTTCTTCTTGAAAACATTTCACAAGTCCGCTCAAAGTGTAATTTTTCTCATATTTCACATCAAGTTCGACCGAACTTGATAAGTCTGTGACAAGTTCGCCCGAACTTGTCTAAGGTTCTTAAAAAAATTGTCAATTTTAAACGTCAGTTTTTGCTAAAACTTGTATGTTTCTAATCAATTGTCAAGTGTTTTTGATCGTATTCTCAGATTTTCAAAATGGAAGATTTCCATAACGCGTTTGCAGCTGGAGTAGCTCAAGCCTCAACGTCAAATTCAATTGCGGTTAATCAGATGAACCTCGATAATGAAATGGGAACTATTCAGAAACCACCAAAGTTGATGAGTATGGACGAGTTCGAGGGATGGAAAGAAAAGTTCGTTAATTGGATTCAAGCGAATCAATTCAACAGTTGGGTTGCGATTGAAGATGGTTATACATGGCCGAAAGATGAACGTGATTAAGATCTTCCACTGAATAAGTTTTCAGTGATTGACAAAGAGAAATATGTTGCTGAAAAGAAGATGATCAGCTTGATACAACAATCTGTCAAAGAAGATATCTTGATATTGTTACCAGAATATGATACTTCTCAAGAATTATGGAATTCTCTTTACGAAAAATTTAAAGGAAGTGATGAAATGATCAAAAGCAAAAAGGCTTTGATTAAAAAGAGTTTGAGATCTTCACGATGATCAAAGGAGAGACAATGAAGCAAATGATTGATAGATACTGTCATCTCATGGTCCAGCTGCGAAGACATGATATCAAAAGAACTAACAAAGAGCAGATTGAGAAGCTGGCCGATCCACTTCCAGAAGGAGAATGGACAACATATCTGATTATTCTAAAGAACAGTCCATCTTGGAGACATTTTAATTTCTCATCTTTCATTGACAAACTTGAAGGTCATGAAATGGAATTGATGAAGATTGCAAAATCCAAAAACACTAATGTTGTTCAGGATGTCGGAGTTTATTACAAAGGTGGTGTTCCAGATTCTCCGATTTAAAGTCCAAAAATCCAAACGGCATTTAGTGAAAACATGAATACATCAGATCAATCGTCACAAAATCAGTATTCTACAAACACTGGTTATTCATATGTTGGTTCAAATTCTTCTTCTCAAAGTCAATCTCATCAGACAAGCCAATCCACTGCTAATTCAAATGTTTTCCAATGCAACATAGCGGTAAATTTAAAGAATGTATTTCCTGAAAAAGTTGTGAAACAGCACATAGCACTTCTTGCTATAGTTCTGGAATCGTATGAAAGTCTTGTTGCTGGAAAGATCGGAAATCCTGAAATGACAGCTGAGGATTACGATCAGGTAGATGAGGAAGAGTTGGAACTCATGGACATCAAATGGTCCTTAGCATCGATTATCCGTACAGTTTCAAAATTTGTAGCACTCACTGAAAGGGATATTGGTAATTCAAGAAATAAACTTGGTTTCGACAAAACGAAAGTTACTTGTTTCAGATGTCGACAAAAAGGGCACTTCAAACGTGGATGTCATAACCAAGAAGCTAATGGAAACAAAACCCTTTTGGAACCGGTAATGAATAGTACAAGAAAGCGCTGCAATACAAATCATATCCGAATAGAACACAAGTTGAAGTTGAAGATAAATCTGCAAAGAAAGCCGAACAAGCTCTTGTTGCCAATCATGAAGACGATGGTTTCGATTGGAACAAATACATCGAAAAGAAGACTGGTGTTGCTATGATGGCAGAGGTTGTGAATGAACCTGAGACATCATTTGTGGAAGCTGCTATAAAAAATGCTATTCAAGAAGCATTATTGCAGAGAGCTAAGGAGGAAGCTGTCCTGGAGGATGCAGTTCTGGAAAGATACATGCAACAAACAGAGGAAGAAGGAATAGCTTACCTTGAGACACAAAAGTAAGAAGAGTTGAAAGTAGAAGCCGAAAAGGTAAAAGCTGAGGTAAACATGTCTGAAAAGGAAGTTGTGAAAGTTGTGGAGGTTGAAAAAACTTGCACAAAGTGCGCAAGTCCCTGTGAACCCTGTCTGGATAAAGTCAAAGTCATAAGAGAATTGACTGAACATAACGAAAACTTTTGTTATGATTACAGAACCATAAAAGAAGCTTATGACAAAATATCAGGCAAATATAAACATGTTGAAAGAGCTAATAGTGAACTCAATGCTAATGTTACCATGTTAAATGCCACAGTTATTGAAAAACAAAAAGCAATTAACATGTACATTAATACAATTGCTGAGACAAAGCGTTAGTTTCACGAAATGAAAATTGAAACAGAGAGAGTCAGACAATTGCTAAAAAGTTACACCACAAACGCATATTTCATTGATCACATTCTTCCTACGATTAAGTCGGAGGATAATGTTGATAACTCAAAGCGTAAAGTTTACGGAAATGTTTCTCTACCATTTCTTGCAAGTTACTGCTGCAAGAAAGATGATGATATTGAAAAGGCATTTAATCTTTTACTTCTTTCAAAAAAAAAGATAAATTGTTTGAAAATATTGACGTAGACTTTACAAAATCAAACGATGACAATGAATCGGTGATAAAAGATGTGGTAAAGAATGTTTTGGGAAATGATTCTGATGACGACAGCTTTAAAAGCGCCAACTCGAGTTCAAACAGTTCTGGTTCACAATCTGAAAGTGACGATACATTATCAGAAAATGATCTAAGTGATGATCCTAACATTGTCATGTACAAGGTTAAGGAATCTGATAGATTATATTTCAATGATAGCTTTCCGATTCAGAATGTGAAAGAAGATCAAATCGATAAACTGTTTAAACTTGTGGAATTTTCATCAGATGATCTCGAGAAAAATGAAAAGAAGCTCTATTCTAAACCGAAACAGAATTTTAACAATTACCGTAGAAACGGTGGTGATTTTCCTGAGAACAGGAGAGCACGTTTAGGTTTGGAAGAAGCTGAAGATGAACCGAAGAAGAATCAGAAGTCAACGTTCCAGGAATAACAAAGGTAAGAACATCAAGTTTGTGTACGGAACGAGCACGGATCAGGAAGAAAGCTTGATAGGTAAGAAATCAAACGACGAATTCAAGAAAGAAAAAGAACTTCGGGACAAGGCTAAGACCAAGTCCACAAGTGGAGTAAAAATCACTAGTGGAAATGGTCATGATACTCGGACTTGCTTCAAATGCAATGAGGTTGGACACATTGCTCGCAAGTGTCCAAAGTCCAAGCATGTGTATCCCCGAAGAAAAGAAGTTTTAAAAGAGGTAAAACAAAAGCATTTTGATAATGGTCAAATCAGGATTGTGAAAAGAATAGTTGACATCAAAGAAATAAAACGTAATGTTGAATCCAATCTTGAAATAAAACCTAAAAATGAATCAAAATTTGAAAATTCAATTTTTCAAAAAGGAGAGACTTCAAAGTCAAACATTGATTCTAGTTTTATTTCAAGAAAGCTAGAGTTAATTCTTAAGCTTGGATTGCTAAAAAGAAATTACCTGAAAAAGTGAATGTTTGTGATAAAACTAAAAATGTAAAATCAACCAAGAAAGATAAAAGTAAAGTTGATTGTGAGTTTGAAGTTTGTGATGTTGAATTTGCTTATCAAAGAGCATACGAAAGTGATTATGAGGAGGTGTATGAGGAGCTATATCTAAAACCCAAGACCAAGAAGGCTTGGGTTGAACTTTTTAACTAAATTCTTTCATGTGCAGGAGTTCCAAGATCCAGCTTATCAAAATTGATTCGGGATTGAGGAGCTTCATATTAATTTATCTTATCCAGAAATGTCATATATTTGTCATTTTGAGGGGGAGTAGTTAAGAGGAAAAGTTTTTGAAATTACAAGTGGTTGTTAAAAGGAAAAATTTTGAAAAGTCAAAATTATGAAAATCCACACCGTTGAACAGAAAAACTGATTTCAAAGTTCTTACAAGTTCAAACTGCTTTTACAAGTGGTAAATGAGTCTAATGATTGTTTGTTAAACAATTGAAGATACAGGATTGAGAAAAAGGATGAGACGACGAGGTCACGGGATCCACATTGGTTTGTTACATTTTTAGAAGAATTTCTTTAAATCTAAAATCCAAAAATATGTTTCTGATTTTAGGGGGAGTAAGAAAATTTTAAAAATTGTTGAAAAATCAAAACATATGAAAAAAATTGAAAATTCAAAAACATTGAAAAAATTAAAAAGTACAAAAAACATCGAAAACGACAAAAGAATTTGGTTATCAAAAAAGAAATGATAGTACATCAGTGGATTATCACATTATGCTAAAGAATTGTAAAGTTTAAAAGTGATAAACAAGTCTTACTGTGGATGTGTCGATAGGCTTTACACGTTCAGTAAATTGTTTCCAAGATATAAACTAAATTTTACAACTGCTTAATCTTGTGGATTAACACATCTTGGATATATGGACTTAGTACTATGAAGTTTCGATTGAAGGGTTACCTGATTCTGTGATACGAGGTCTTTATAGATAGTTGATATCTAGGGTATTATACAAGTTCTTCTGATTTTGCGGAAGCAATAGCCTAGAACTTCTACAATGCTTTTGCTAAAAACCCCAAATAGCATGCAAACTTGAAAAAATTGAAAGATCTAATCATTTGCAATGCTGGAAAGATTCCTTAAGTGGAACACTCCTGAAAGACGAGCCTTCATCTCTTTGACTATACGATAGTACTAACCTGAGCTCTCAAGGCCTCGCATAACCCAAATACAGATATCATTTATGATATACTCACCTGTAAGATGAAATCTAGGGAATATGGATTCAGGAGTATATTCAAGAGGCGGGAACCATAGTTAAGTCAAGTTTCATAATTATTACCTTAACATATCTTGGAACAATTAAGAAACGTGATGAAGTTTAAGTGGACAAACATATCGACAATCTAGGTAAACGAGTTTAAAACTTAAAGACATCAAAAGGTCAACAGTACTGGTGATATATCTCAATAGAACTGATATGATCCTTAGACACGAATTCACAAAAATATGTCTATAAATATGTTTGTACATAGTTTACTTTACTTGTTAAAAGTTCTATAAATACTTTACTTACTTTTTAGAAATCCAAAAAGATTTTCAAAGAGCCAATGTCGGAGAACGGATCATCGAGTCTGGTAAGAAAAAGTTCATTAATTTGAAACTTTAAAAATTGAAGATAATAACGGTTATAGCCGAGGTCATTAACTTGGACTTGGTAAACAAAATTAGATAATCAAGGTCATTAACTTGGACTTGATCAACTAAGTGGATTTTATTTCATTAATTGAGAGTTGAAGTTTTTAAACGTAAAATGTTTCAAGGTCATTAATTTGAACTTGAAATAACTAAAAAATGAAGATTAAAATTTGAAGTACAAGTATTGTACAGGTGGTATGTAATTCATGTGATACAAAATTTCAAAGTTAGAATCTGAAATGTTTATTTGAATTCCAAGTACTTTAAACAGAAGTAAAGTTTTAGGGGAGCAGGATGATACGTGATTGAAGATAAAGCTCAAAGCTAGGGGAGCACAGCTCATAGCTAGGGGGAGCTTGGAGATTAAAGTTTTATCAAGTTAAATTGAAGAAAAGAGAGAGTTTGGAGATCATAAAAGTTTAATGCTTATTCAAGGATAAAGATAAAGACTCAGGAACTTATTAGAAGACTGGTGATTAAAAGGCATTCAAAGAAGACTATGACACTTGAAGACTGACGAGGATGATTATTGTCAAAGATGTCTATGAAAGTAGATGACTGCGGCAACATCCAAGGGGGAGTCTGTTGGTGCATATGTCTGTTGTCTTTGTCATTACACGAGAACGAGTCTGGAATAAACAAGAGTTCCTGAAGACCGAACAAGACAAAGCAAATATCCAAGAGGTAGTCTATTGGTGCATAATGTCTATAGAATAGTCTTGTATCGAGTCTGTATAGTATAGGTGAAACGAGGCGTATTTAAGAGTGTTAGATTGCAAGTTCGTTCATGACTAGGTCAAGTTCAAGCGAACTTACCTATGGTTGTCTTCTCACCAGCGAACTTGTAACACTATACATAGGTTCCATGGGATTTCGTTTGTAAGTAGTTGGAGATTTTGGCATAGAGACAGCAAAGCTCTGTCGGATCCGGATCTTGAATGTATTGAACTTTAGATCAATGAAAACAACTTTAAACGAGTAATTCTTGTTATTTGGTTAACTTGTCATTAGTTTCCGCCTAATAGGACAATAAATAACAAATTTAGGTTCCGGAGCTGTTCGTGGACGTTCCTACAAGCAATTGAAGGTTCGTGATCAGGCGGTTCTAGAAGGAAGTTAGTGGATAAACGTAAACCGATTCAGTAGAATGTTATTACATAAAGGAGTAGAAGTAGAACGCAGCGGAAGTCTTCATTCATACTGAAAGAGTATACATCTTTATAAGTCCAGCTGCCGGAGTTCCTGTAGAGAATCCGGCAGCACCTCCCGTAGGGATGCCAAAATCTTAAATGACAAATGAACACACACCACCTATTTATAGGGTAAGAAGTTCGCTGGTAAGCATCTAAGTTTGGGCAAACTTGACCTAGTCAAGTTCGGCCGAACTTGACATCAACATTACCATTATGAGCGAACTTGACCTTCACAGGTCAAGTTCGAGCGAACTTGACCTCCACATGTCAAGTTTGAGCGAACTTGTTACATTTTACACTGAAAACTCCGTATTTCAGTTGTGTGTTCAATTCTAACCCATACCATACTCAACACACGCTCTATCTAGCCTATTCGACAAGTGACGAACACAAAGTGCACCAACAACACGTGTCCTGCTGATCCTCGTTATGCAACGTGATGACCGAGAGGGACTAAATTTATGTCGTTATGTTATTATAATAACCTCTGAACGACAATTTAATAGTCGAGGGATTAACTAAGTCATCATGTCAATTTTATCGACCTTTGAATGATAGAACCCCATAGTGGAAGGACTAAAAGTGTCAAAATGCTAAAACTACGCCTCTGAGTGACCTTTTAAAAAACCTGAAGCTTAACAATGTTTGGGGTATACCTCCAAGAATAATTTAAACCTAGCTTTAAGGGTTAAAAGTGCTAGAAATGAATGTTACATCGAGTTTAAAAGGTCATGGGACTAAAACTGACAACATTCCAAAGTTTTTGAATGTCTAGCAGGCCACGACCGGCCCTGCCTTTTTCTTTCATGGGGCGCGAGAGGAGCCTCAGGGCAGACTGTTTGCAACAGCTGCCAACTTCTTCCTTGGTCACCACTCAAACTACCATAGCATACTTAATTTGAAACCATGGCCTCAGTTCTGGTATTGGACACATCATAGGACACCTGGAGTGATCTTAGATGAGTTCTAAAAACTTGGATTGATCTTGTTTATGATCTTTAAGTATAAATAGAGGTTGAATGCAACTTTATTTCCTTGCACCTCGTCATTCTTTCTCTCTAACTCACTCTTTCGGAAGTTCCGAGCTTTTGGGAGCATCCTCTGAGTTCTAAGCATTCTTTTGGATCACTTTTAAATGTTACTGTAACACCCCAACCTGGATTGGGCTGATGTGTCACTATACAGTAATCAGAACGGAAGAGATACGTTAATTTATTGAAATATTGGAAGTTACGATATCCAAATAGTCTAAAACTCAAGGGTCAAAATACAGGCTTCTCATTAAGTAATACAAAGCTAATAGGCATCTTCAAATTATCCCTATAGCATTATTCCACTCTCTCTCAATCCTGCCAAAAGTAACCTGTGAACCTGTAGGAAAATATAATATACGGAATGAGCCAAATGCCCGGCACGGAATAATAGGCTCAAATAGCAAACAACTGAAATGATGTCACCGATAAGAAGCAAAACGCAACAAAACATAACATATAATTGAACTGAATCATATCATACGGATGTACCCAAAAGCTAAACAGAGGTGACAACCACAAAAGTCACATGAGACGGAGCGGGTTGGTCTACCCGACATCCATCTCCAGAAACATACCTAGGATATATCCATACGCCTCCTAGTTGCTATGTACCACACTTGTACCTAGGGACGCCGTGAACTGATAACTCCGTAACGGAGGAGCAAGAGAGCTTAGGGTAACGGATCTCAGATAATCAGAAATAATTTAACACTAACATTAACAAATATTATAAGTATCAGAACATGCGATAATGAGCACAAGATAATCATAAAGGTATCGCATGATGCATAATAATTTTAGTTGGAGTAAGAAACAAACGGACGGTCAATTGAATCGAGGCTTAAATACGTTGTATTTTTCTATATACATATAATATAATTAAGGGTTTATAATAAACAAACTAGATAACAAAGGGAGAGGGCTAAGGATCCGTACCTTGTTTCTTGATTTGTTGTCTTAAAAATATACACTTGTCAAGTGTGTTCGTAAGAACCTACATCGTATTCATATATTTCATAAGGTTGTGTTTGTACTCAAAAAGCATATACTTGGTGGTTTAATTCATGTATAGTTCCTCAATTTTAGTTAAGTAATCATTTATATAGTTTTTCTTATATTGAAGAAATAATTATTAACTATTGTACATTTGTTTTTGTATTTACAGATAAAACATGGTGCTATTTTTAGTTGTTTAATCGTAATTAGATAAGTAAATAAACATTAATATAGGTTTAAATAAAATAGAAGTTAATTAAAAATAAACGTTAGTTACAAGATTTGAACTTGTGTCTTACAGGTTGTATATAAAGAGTTTTAACCAATGAGCCACTTAATCATTTGTATTTATCTTATAAAATCTAGTTATTTAATAAGAAATCTGATGTTATTAATTAGAAAATCTAATAAAAATAATGTCACCAGTAAGGTTTGAACCCAAGACCTTCAGTTTATAATTTCCAAGACTTAACAAGTTGGACTACACCACCCTTTTTATATGTATTTTGAATTCTGATGACTTATCAGAAATCTGATGGTTTATCAGAAATCTGATGAAAATATGTGTTTTATCAGAGAAATCTGATGAAAATCTGATGTTTTTATCAGAAATCTGATGATTCATCAGAAAATCTGATGTTTCACCAGAAAATCTGATGTTTCATCAGAAACTCAGTTTCTGATGCATTATTTAGCATTTTGGTAAAAATATATGCTTCCAGCAGGATTCAAACTTGAGACCTCTGGGTTGTAACACACCTACTGAACCAACTGGGCTACAGGAGCCCTTGTGAACAAAGAGCTTCCTTATTTATTTATTACTTAGTTCACTGGTTCATCTTCTTCTTCATCATACCTTATGCAAAACTATTATTTTCATAATAAAATCTACATTCTGTTTTCATTATAGATTAACATTAAAGTATCAAAAATAAAGATTTAGTTTGTAGTTACCTTGGTCAAAAACATGTTTTGGCTATGAGAGACGTTGTCGGAAAGTACGTAAATATCACCGGAGTTAGTATTTCTTCACCGGAAATGGTTTCGGTAAGTATGTTTTCCGTGGTTAAAGCTTCGAGTGGTTTAGTAGGGATAGTTAAGTGGTTTAGTAGGAAAAGTGGCGTCGGTATGGTGGTTGCTTTCGGTTATGGTTACCGAAACCGGGTTTTTCTTCACTAGAACAAAATGAGAAATGAATAGTAGAAAGGAATTAAGCATGGAAGATGGGATGAAGAAAATGAATGATTGGTTCTCTATTTATAGAGCTAAAAGAAAGTTCAAGTTCATGCAAGTTGAATGAGTTTTGCAGAGATAATAATGCATCTAAACAAATATTTTATTCAAGAAAAATCCTCATCCATTCAATCAATATGTTGTCTGACAAAATTTATCTTTTACATGTTTCCATCTTTGGAAATTTCTCATTTTCAACGATCATATTATTATTATTATTATCATTATTATATTATTTTTATTAGGATTAAAAGTAAACATGAAATATTTTTTTATTTATTTTCGGTTATTACAACTATTACCCCCTTCAAATAAATTTCGTCCTCAAAATTTGCTAGTTTTAGTACGGATCACTTCAGAGGTAACGGAACGGAATCGAGGCTTCGCAACAAGGACAGAGGATAGACATGAATCCTCACAATAGGAATCCCAGTAGTGCACATTTGTACCTATAATTCATAATTATCTCACGACCGTAATTGTCAATTATCTTACAAGCATGCCCTAGAGGTTCTCCCATAATGCGTCTTGATGCCATAAAAAAAGGTCAACGGATCACATAACGGAGTGATTGTCGGTACTTATACCTTATTCTTAATCATAGTTTAGAAATATCCAACCATGTCAGAGTATAGTAATCACAGAAAGTAGTGTAAACGAATATCACAGTTTTGGGATAAGATTCACAGTTACTTGGAGTAAAATTTCTATCACGGAAACTTAGGATCCTAGCATTCGGATAGCCACTAATCAACATACTAGGTATCCCTTATCTAGTTTACGGGATGTTGGCAGGAATTCTATCCTACAATCTATCGGTCGTCATTGTAGTTTTCCCTTGGGAATATGCCAAGGCACTTTCAAATAAAAGAGAATAGACAGGGGTATTATGCTACTAGCATTCCATATTTGGATACCCTTAGTCAACTCTAAAAAATTCAGCCAACCATGCAAGACTAACCTTCAATTTCTAAGCGCATAATTAATCCTAAGAAACTTCTGGTATTAGGTCTCGGGGTGCCGTGTTAAGAAAACAGTCATCATGTACATGATGTTGAGCCAACCAACTCTTTTGAGGATAACATTAAAGTTATTCATATGCTTCAGAAGAACATGTAATTTATATATTGTGACATCCCGGCTTTTCAGGTATCTTAAACGCGCTACTTCACGGTTATTCATTCCTACGCTAATTTGATTCGGAGAATTAAATTACACCTTCGCAATAACTACGCTAACTTTTTAAACTCATCGAGTGAATTACGTGCTATGTGTTATTAGACGTTTGTAAATTTTATGAATTATTATATCACGTTTTGATTTCACAATTATTAGTTTTGTAAAAACAATAATAAATAAATAGCCGAACCGAACCGAGCCGTAAAACGTGTCGACCTCACTTCCTTGCGGCCCAAGGAACTAACCAAAACTTGAGGCCCAAGTTAATGACCCAAACCCCCCCCCTTTGCGGTCGCGAGCCCACCCCCACCCCTTTCCCTTTCTTTTCCTTGCACTATATATTGTATGCATGGGTTAGTGTTTGTAACAAAAAAAAAAAAAATAACAAGAAACCCTAAGTCTAAGAAGCCGACGGCAGCCCCCCCTTCTCTCGATCGCACAAGCCTTCAACTCCGGATTGATTCCAATCTTGCCCCGGTTCGTTAATCTTCATCGTTGCAAGGTTAGGGTTTTAATTGTTTTGCAAATCACATTAGGGTTTATGAAATCTTGATCATGCTTGTATGTAATGGTAGAATCATTGTTATGAAAAGTGTTATGATTTATGTTTAGTTCGGATAATTGTGCGAGTTTTTACGATTGTGATGTTTGGATGAATACAAAAATGATAGGCTGCGTTTAATGATAAAAATCATATTATATGATTAGGTTTGCATGAGTATTGATGTACATGATGATATGTGACAAATAAACCTGTTCTTGATCATTATTATTTAGCGTCTTGATCGTTTAAGCGTGTTCTATTGCGATAAAAGTCGAAAACAGGTTGCTGAATGGCATTTACAGCCAACTTCAATTGGCTGTAACCTGATCATTATTTATCGAAAAGTGGATTTTATAAGCTAAAACGTGTATTTTTTAAAAACGCTTCTAATGGCGCCGGATTCATATTTTTCTGAGGTCGTTTGCTATTTTTAAGTGGTCATTTAAGTGCAGCAACTGAAGCTGTGTAAATTCTGAAAATTTGCTAGTTGTTTATCGAGTCGGATCTCATAATCTGTAGAGGGTTGGATCACGAAATTGGTACAGTAACTGGAGACGGAAATTTCCGGAGAACTCCCACTGGAATTTTGTTAATTGGGTGAACGATGATTTTTAAATAATTTTTCCCGTGGACTGCAGTCAGAAAGCGACGAATCTGACTGCAGCCGAGTATATAAATGTTTATGAATAATTGGTAAAGAGTTAGGACTTGAAAAATTTACATAAAATTCTACAGTTTAGTTTACACCTTCTGTAAAAAATTGGAATTTTTGGAACGTTAGAACTATTTTATAGAAATCCTCGAGAACAGCCTAGTTATGAGCGTACAAGCTGAAACATGATAACTTGCGTTTGTGTGTACCAAAGTGTTGTATGAATTGATCTGTGTTTATGACAAGTTGGTTTGATCACTTTTTGGTATGATGATACTTTGCATGCATGATTGTGATTTCGAATTGGTTATTATGTGTGCCGCACTGTGTGTTAGTTATGCGTAGGGTTTTGTAACCGTGTGTTCACACACTAACTTTAAATCGGTTGACATGTTAGGACGCAATTAGCGGTCCCATCATTTGCTACTTTTGTGTTACACTAACTGAGCAATTAAAGGTGAGTTCACGACCCCTATTTTATCCGGTTTTAAACAACAGGGGAGAAACATGTATACACTCTATAACTCTATCTTTTACGTTATGCGAAATTAACGTCGTTAAACTACTCGGTAACTAAGTTAATGTTAATGTAGTTATGGTCAATAAGCAGCTATATCACGGAAGTTCTCGACAAACTCTCGGATCGTTAGTATTGGGTTAGATAGCGGGGAAATTATAAGTAGTACTACTGGGCCCGAGAAGCCCCACCCGAGCTAGTCGCGCTAGCCGACCGGTATGGTCAACGGGTGATTAATTTGGCCTAACTTTCGCCATGGCCAGTGATAGGCCTGGCAACACGGAGGCACAACAGTCAGCTTCGATCGCGAACACTTATGTGACGTAACTTTAGGCTCGCTACCTACATGTTAACATTGAACTTAATTACGAACCAACATTATTATTCCGGGTTAGGAATAATGGAACCAACATTATTATTCCGGGTTAGGAATAATGGAACCACATTATTATTCTGTTAGGGATAATGGAACTATATCTTATCCGGGTTAGGGATAACGGGGGAAAACAAAACTTTTAACCGAACTTGTGAACTTATAAAACCTGTGAACTCACTCATCTTTAATGTTGACACTTGTTTCTTTACATGTTTCTCAGGACGCTAGGAGCGCTGGTGCACTCACTTGCATTGAATCAAGACATCTTTTTATCGAGTCTCATTTACAAATATTGTTTGGGATTTTTGGTTTTGGCGTTTATGTTGGCGCCCGTTACTTTACTTTACTTTAATGCTTCCGCTCAACTTTGAAACTAATGCTTCCGCAAAACTTTGAAACTAAACTAAGACAATTTTGAAAATAACTATGAATGGTTAAACAAATGTTTTTCGGAAAACGTTTAAATAAATCATATAGAGTCGTTCAACACTACTAGTGTCTCAGATTCTGGTTTGTTCACACGCCTCGCGGTAAAACTCCGCAAGTGGAAATTGAGGGTGTGACAGATTGGTATCAGAGCCTCTAGCTATAGAGAACCAGGTTTGCATTAAAAGTAGACCTAAACTATAGCGGTTACACGACACTAGACTTAGTTGGAACCGAACTGTGATATCTTGTTATGTGCTATACTACAACTGTATTATGTAAGATATATATGTATATTGTGATGCACGCAACTCGTAACTAACTACACAACCCAACAGGCAATGTCATCATCATCATCCGACAAATCCCGACAACCAAGGGCGTCGGGGAAGGCACCCATGGTCAAACCCTCACCACCTCAGGGCGTGGAGACACCTCACCTGCTAGGAAAAGACTCGCTCTAGGAGGGGAGTCGTCCTCCCGTCCGACCACTGCTATACCAGCCGAACCGGTCAACTCGTTAGAAGTAGGTGACGACCTACTTAGGGATATGTTAAGGAAACAACAGGAACAACTAGAGAGAATGCAGGAGACTATCAAAGCACAAGGATGGATGATACGTCAACTAACTGGTAAAACTGGAGAGCTCGAGGAAGAGCAATATGAGAATAAGATAGCTCGCAACATTTTAGCTAAGGATCTTCATGCTGAGCAGCTGAGGGCTGACTGGCTCGAAGACAGAGTTCTTGAGTCCAGTTGGAGGATTCAAGAACTGGAGCAGAATCAAGAACCTGTCCCAGTACCCGCACCAGCACCGGTCCCTCCAGCGCCGGTAGAGGAAGAAGAGGAGGATCCAGAGGAAGACCCGGAGGAGGATCCGGAGGAAGAGGAGCCGGAACAGGACCCGGCTGTTGAAGCTAAAAATGCCGCAGAGGATGACGGCAACGATAACGACTTGGGAGATGGAGACGTAGAGGACTGACTCGTCTCGCCAATCCCCGCTTTGTTTTCTTTAGTTTTTTCGTTTTCCACTTATGTTTGAACTTGAAATTTTATAATTAAACTGAGATGTTTGGTTGGTATTTTGTGAGACGTTGCAATTTATTTAATCGAATGTTTCTTTTGATTGTTTAATTTGTTGGGTTGCCATAACTTGTGTGATGATTGAAGTGTGGAATATGATAACTATATTGGATATATATACTTTTTGGTGTGTGTTTGTGTTGTCTTGCGAAGATCTGAAATGGCAACTGAACGTCGCGGAAACCTTAACATGACACCCGAAGAATTGACCGCAATGATCCAAGAACACGTGAATGCTGCTCTAGCAGGTGTTCAAAACCCACCAGCAGGAGGGGGTCTTAACCCCTACAAGATGTTCCTTGATGAAAAACCGAGCAAGTTCACGGGTGCAGAAGGATCCATAGGACTGGTCCGTTGGATTGAAAAGTCTGAATCGGTGTTCGAGATGTGCAATTGCCTTGAGGCCAATAAGGTCAAGTATGCTGCCTCAACGTTGGAAGATGGGGCATTAACCTGGTGGAACGCACAAGTCCAAACGGTGGACTTATTGCGGCGAACGCAATGGCCTGGGCCGAGTTTAAGGCCCTAATCAAAGAGGTGTACTGTCCGTGGGACAGAGTTCAGCAGTTGGAGCAAGCATTATGGAACCACAAGATGGTAGGGTCGGAAATTGAAGCGTACACGAC
Source organism: Scalesia atractyloides (assembly GCA_947069175.1). Lineage (NCBI taxonomy): Eukaryota > Viridiplantae > Streptophyta > Magnoliopsida > Asterales > Asteraceae > Scalesia > Scalesia atractyloides. The sequence goes on from CAMTDV010000009.1 coordinate 38,617,597, forward strand.
AAAACATCATGATCTGGTGTTCCTATGTCCCGATCTGGCTAACACCGTTGAAAAATGACTTGAGTTTTATCTTGGGGGTCTGGTCCCTGAGATCCAGGGTATGGTAATGTCTAGCAACCCTGCAACAGAGCATCAAGCGATCAGGCTGGAGCATAAACTCACCATAAGGCGGTGGAGCAAAGGAAGTTGCCATCTCGGGGTACAACCGAAGTTGTCCCTGATAACAAAAGAAAATTTGAAGACTCACCTGCTCGACAGTCTTCGTCAGCCCAACCACAACAAGGAAACCAGAAGCGGTCCAACCATTTTAACAACAATCGGGGTCACCATAATCAGTCTGCCAACAACACATAGAACTCAAGCGGCTATGTGGGACGAAAGCCGAAATGTAACGTTGTAACCTCCATCATCACGGCCCTTGCGCCGGAAATCGCTGCCAACGATGTGGCAAAATGGGACACGCGGCAAAGGATTGTCGCGGGGAATTCATGTCTCGACAAAATCAAAATCAGCCCCAGGTTCAACAGCAAGGTATTAACCGGGGGTGCTATCAATGCGGTAGCACTGCCCATTTCAAGCGAGACTGCCCGCAGCTTCGCAACAACAACAATGGTGGGAACAACAACAACAACAATAACCACAACAACAAAAACAACAATAACAACAATGGAAACAATGGAAATGGTGGCATAGGAGGTGCCAAAGGTCGTGCATTCACGCTGGGCCGTGGAGTGGCCAGAAACGACTCGAACGTGGTCACCGGTAAGTTTCCCCTTAACGATCATTTCGCTACTGTACTTTTTGATACGGGTGCGGATATGTCACACCCCGACACCAGCGGAAAAGGTGATCGGGGCATGATTGGGTTATCATCAAAGCTCATGACATTTATTTTAACGTTTCATATTCATTAATACACTTTAATGGAAAATTACAATCAATGTTACATCATGTCCTAAATATCAATCTAGGCTTCATTGTTTTCTTCTAAGGCATTTCCTATATTTTCCCTTGCTTCATCCTGTTCACCTGTATCATATGTAAAAAGGGTTTTTGGATCAACAAAAAGTTGGCAAGTGAATCCTATGGAAAACATTTGAACAAGTTTATTTAATTGATTATGAAATAAAGTGCATAACCACACATGAGTAAAAATAGATGTAAACTTATTCACCAATCAATTTAATATTAAACAATACACACATGAACAATAATGGATCGTTTAGAGGCACGCGTTGCTCAACTCGTCTCTCACGAGGAACTGATGGGCCTAATGAATGAATTGCATAAACTTGACAATATGAAATACATAACTACAAACAATATAAACTCAATAATACACACACGAACAATAATGGATTTGTTTTGAGGCACGTGTTGCTCAACTCGTCTCACACGAGGAACTGATGGGCCTAATGAATGAATTTCATATAAATAGACAAAATGAAATACATAACTACAAGCAATGTATACAATCTAAGTTTAGATCACAATATGGTATGGCACAAGTTTAAATAAACGAGTTAATTTTATGACACATGACACACCCCAAAACGTGTAATAAAAAAGGGGAGTTGTAAGATTCACTCACATTGGGTGCGTTCGGTTGATAATGTTGACTGCACGCGAAGTTGGTTTTAACCACGAGTGAAATTAACCTAGATAATAACATAATGGTTTGGTAAATAATGGGATTTTATTAATCAATTTTAGTAAGATTGTTGGGTGTATTTTTGTGAGTTTAAGGCTATTTTCTAACCTTAAAAATGTTATTTTTAAGTATTTTTAATTGATTTTTAAATAAAATAAATAAATAAAAATAATAAAAAAATGTTGACTTTTTTACCGTTGACCGTTGACCATTGACTTTGACTGTTGACCGGTTCGCATGTGTAATTGTGTGCGCTGGGTGAGGCTCGAACCCGAGACCTCCCGTACGCGTGCACGCAGCTCTACCAACTGAGCTACGTGTCTAACCCGAAATATTTCTGTTTTTAATTATATTTATATACTAATAGATTAAACTGAAAATCATTTATTTTTAAAACGATTTAATGCGTCGGACCGGTTCGCTCCACAGGTCTCGAACCGGGACCTGTGGTTTGAGTTAACACACAGTCCACCGCTGGACTGTGTGTCTAACTTGTTAATAAACCCATTTTTATTATACTTATATACAAACTAAATATTTTCATTTCTGTCTTAAATAAAAAGTTTGATAATTGTCCGGACCGGTGCGGTAGCCCGGACTCGAACTCGTGTCCTATGATTAAACATTCACACAGTCCACCACTGGACTGTGTGTCTATCTTGGTTATTATTCCGGTTTTTATTAAATTTAACATCTATGCGAAATGAATCCGGTTCAATAATAAAAAGGAACTTTTTATTCAAGCGAGTATGCGTGGGACAAGATTCGAACTCGAGACGTTTGCGTGTTTTATTTGCACACAGTCCACCACTGGACTGTGTGTCTAACCCGAGTTATATCTTGATTTAAATTAAACTTATATACTACTGAGTCTTCGTCTTCTTCGTTAATCTTAACCAGAATCGGAAGTCCGACTGGTTCGAAGTTTTTATCAAAATGGTTAGTGTGTTTCAGTTAATTACAGGTGAGATATATAAAAAGAATGAAAGATTAAGTGTTAGATATACCGAAACTGGACTCCTCTGTTTCTCCGACAGAACTCCGGTGACAGCAAAAGATTCCGGCGAAGTGTGTCTTGCGGCAGAGGGTCTTCAACGAGCTTGAGATGAATGTGGGTGGCTTCGGTATGAGTTCTGAGTGTTCAGTGTTTAGAGTAAGGCACAGAAGTGAAAACCCGGTTTTCCGGCGATTTGCAGGTATTTTCCGGCGAGTAAATTTTCGCCGAGAAAGGGTGCGGTTTTGAGCGAAAAAGCTTGCAGAGGTTCGAGGAGGTATTTATAGGGCAGGTCATCGATGAATTTGGTCCGATTTCCGACTTGATTCGTCGGTTAGAAACTCTCCGGCGGTTATAACTTGTGTCGTGGACTCAGGCATCGGTTATAACCGATGTAGTGATTAAGGTTTACGTTATAACTGAAGTAACCGTCCAATCTTAGCGAGATAGTCGGAATTTCCGACGACAGAAATTTGGGCGCGCCGATTTTGAATTCGATAATCATGTTATGAATTAAGTGTCTTCATTAATTAACAAAAAACACTAGTGGCGCAGTGGTTGAAGGGTTGAAAGATAAGTTGTTGTTGACCCGGCTGACTGACCCGGGTTCGAAACCCGGCAGTGCCATTTTATTTTTATTTCATTATTTTTAACAGTTTTTCAAAAACAAATTATATATCCCCATATACTTATTAATTATGTATCGTTTAAAATTATTTTAGGCATTAAATAAGCAACGAAATTTTAACTGATTGTTCGGTTAATAAACGGAGCGGGTTTGGTAAATCCGTTTTTTTGACGGATGTTACAGTATCCCCTGCTTTTTAGAAATTTCATCCCGAAATTTAAGTAGTGATATATTTGACTAAAAATGATGGTGTTTAGTTTGACAGTTACATGCTTAAAAAAAAGAGTAAGAGTTTAAGTTTTTGTTTGAGGCGGTAACGTTCCTTGTAAGGGTTAAGTACCCTGTTACAGGAATCGCTTTTTGTTGCCTATGGTAAAAATATTGATAAGCAGAGTTGATTCGCTAAATATGATATCATGCGCAAGAGTTTTGATATGTTTGGAAGGATATGGTTATATCCTAAAGCAAAACTTCTAATACTACAACCTACATGGAACTTCTCATAACCATCTAACAATACCTCTGATCCTTTGACAAGAATACTTATATATAGGAAGTACCAGCGGCGTATCCACCATATTCTTGTCAAATTTTCGTTGGTTTTATCCGCAAGTTATGATTTGTTACCAAGAAACTACTAAATCCTACATAGAACTTTCTCATAACCGTCTGACAATGCCTCTGGTCCTTTGACAAGAATACTTATATATAGGAAGTACCAGCGGCGTATCCACCATATTCTTGTCAAATTTTCATTGGTTTTATCAGTAAGTTATGATTGGTCCTATGATGTAACTTTAGAACATAAATAACACAACAACCAATATTTGAATCCACATTCTGATAGCATATATGTTTGAATGGTGACAGTTCCTCTCTCGTTTGTTATGATGGAGAGGTTAGTTTATGTAGAAATGGAACACAATCCAATTTCTTTAAATGGCGAGATGATATGAATGTAACACAAATTTCAACCAAGACAATACTAAATCCTACATGGAACTTCTCATAACCGCCTGATAATGCCTATGATCCTTTGGCAAGAATACTTATATATAGGAAGTACCAGCGGCGTATCCACCATATTCTTGTCAAATTTTCGTTGGTTTTATCCGCAAGTTATGATTTGTTACCAAGAAACTACTAAATCCTACATAGAACTTCTCATAGCCGCCTGACAATGCCTCTGATCCTTTGACAAGAATACTTATATATAGGAAGTACCAGCGGCGTATCCACCATATTCTCGTCAAATTTTCATTGGTTTTATCAGTGAATTATGATTAGTCCTATGTGACTCTACAACCAATACAACAAACACAAAATACTGAAAGTGAAAAAATGTCTGTGCGATCAAGGCTTAATCAAACGGAGCCGATCGTATTGCATGTACTGAAAATGAAAATGTCTGTGCGATCAAGGCTCAATCAAACGGAGCCGATCGTATTGTATGTAATGAAAATAATAAATTTAATCTAAACAATAATCACACAAACAGCTTATACATGGAACCTCTCATAACCGCCTGATAATGCCTCCGATCCTTTGACAAGAATACTTATATATAGGAAGTACCAGCGGCGTATCCACCATATTCTTGTCAAATTTTCATTGACTTTATCCACACGTTATGATTAGTTCTATGTGACTCTACAACAAACACAACAACCACAAGATACTGATAATGAAAATGTCTGTGCGATCAAGGCTCAATCAAACGGAGCCGATCGTATTGCATGTACTGAAAATGAAAATGTCTGTGCGATCAAGGCTCAATCAAACGGAGCCGATCGTATTGCATGTATTGAAAATAATAAACAATAATCACTCAAACAGTTTATACATGGAACCTCTCATAACCGCCTGATAATGCCTCCGATCCTTTGACAAGAATACTTATATATAGGAAGTACCAGCGGCGTATCCACCATATTCTTGTCAAAGTTTCATTGGCTTTATCCTTAAGTTATGATTGGTTCTATGTGATTCTAAAACATAAAGAAAAACATAAAACTAAACGATTGGAGTTGAATCTGGATTTTCGGTGAAGAGGACTAGTTGGGTATCTTCGTTTGGGCCGTCATTATCTTCGACAGGATTGGCGTTGATGTTGAAAACTCTTCCCCTTGCTGGTGGCCTAGTGATTGGATTTTCTTGATTTACTTGGTTAACTGGGTTTGACTGAGCTTGAGTGTTGATGATGTTAACCAATCGAGGGCACGTGTTTCTAAAGTGGGTAGGGTCGCCACAATTGAAACAAGCTCGAACATATGGGAACATGGGGTATTGGGGTTGTTGATAGGTTTGGATCATGTTTTGAGTAAGGGGAGAGATTTGGTTTTGAAAGGTGCAGCAAACCTTGCTCAAATGACCATAGCGTCCACAAGTTGCACATAGTCGAAAAGGTAAGGTAAGGGGATGGTGATAAAAACAGTTGTTGCATCGAGGGTGAGGTCCAAGATATGGTTTCTTATTTGGGTAAGTTGAGTTGGGTGCCACTTGAGTGATTGGGATAGCTTGGATGGGTATGGCGTGTAAAACTGGTTGATTACGTTGGATAGCAGCGAAAAGTTGCCCGTCTCTTTTTCTCTTAGAATTGGGTTGAGAAGGGGATTCGGTTTGGGTGTAGTCGGAGGTTTCAGTCGATGCTTTATCCTTCTTCTTCTCCTCCTTGAAGTCTTTGTTCCGGATTCGGTTCTCGGTGAGCTCTGTAGCTAACTCCATTGCTGCTTCCAAAGTTGCAGGTGTGGTACTTATTACAGAGTCTTGAATCTTTGACGGAAGACCTCGAATGTAGTGCTCGATCAACCGGTAGAGGGGAGTGAACAAGTTGGGAACCATCTGATGTAACTCGAGGAATCTTTTGTTGTATGTGGTGTGGTCTCCTTCCTTTTGCTTCAACGAATAAAATTCATCTTCTAATTTCTTGATTTCGCTCCTTGGGCAAAATCGTCTGGTCATGATTTCCTTCAATTCATCCCAAGTTAAAGTCATAGCATCTTCAACACCTTGTTTGGCCTTCTCTGTATTCCACCAAGTAAGTGCTATTCCATATAAACGACCGGTAGCATATCGCACTTTGCGATCGTCAGGGCAATCGCAATTTAGAAAAGTGTTCTCCATTTCTTCAAACCAATGGAGGAGAGCGGTGACACCTTCAGTCCCTTCGTATTTTGGAGGGTCGCATGATTTGAAATGCTTGTAGGTGCATTTAGTGGTATTTGGGGGAGAGTTGATAACGTTTTGATTTTCTTGATTGACAGGATTAGCGGTAAGTGCTTGTTGGACTTGGATTATAATGTTGGGTATTACGGCAGCCATTTGTTGAGCGATTAGGGCAGCCATGCGCTCGCGGGCTTTTCCTGCTCTCATCTTCCTACGGGCGAGATTAGAAGACATCTACAAGGAATACATGTCAAGAGTATGAGTTGGATGTTTTTGGGTTCATGGGTCGCATTTAGGAATGAACATTCATAAAATAATTATAGAAAAATAAATCTACTACATCCATAGGATGTCTTGGGCTTTGCTCGTCATTAGGCCCTACATGCCGCCATACTTCACCTTCGTAATCATGTGGGCCCCCATGAATACCGGGTTTTTCATATGGTTCGCATGTGTTAGCCTGGTTACGTACACTAAAACCCAGAGAAAATCGAGAAATATGTATATAACGTATGAGATTTGGAATGTGTCCAGGTGTAGACACGGTGACACCTCAAAGTGGGGTTAGTTCGAACGACGTTTGGTGTGGCATGCTTTGGCCTAATAGGTCCTTCGTACTCTCATCGTTAGTCCCCAGGTAGGCAAACTGGTCCGTTATATTGGATTTATACGAATGCCAACCTAGACAGGACGTTCCGACTACCGGTACTTGTACCTTTCCAGTTACTACATGCCCGTCGCAGAACTTACTTTGATGAGATTTGAAAATTGCAACATTTGAATAACAAAAGTATGAAGATGAATTGAATATATGAACATTGAAATATGTATGATGAATATGTATATAAGTATGTATGTTTGACTGTAGGTATAAACAAATATGAAACAAATAAATATCATAAGTTTGTATGTAACCACCTAAACAATTAAAATTTAGGCAAACTATAGTATAGGCTCTAAGGGTCTAATAACCTATCCTATATCCCTATAGTCATGGCTCTGATACCAATCTGTCACACCCCGACCCGCAGCGGAAAAGGTGATCGGGGCATGATTGGGTTATCATCAAAGCTCATGACATTTATTTTAACGTTTCATATTCATTAATACACTTTAATGGAAAATTACAATCAATGTTACATCATGTCCTAAATATCAATCTAGGCTTCATTGTTTTCTTCTAAGGCATTTCCTATGTTTTCCCTTGCTTCATCCTGTTCACCTGTATTATGTGTAAAAAGGGTTTTTGGATCAACAAAAAGTTGGTGAGTGAATCCTATGGAAAACATTTGAACAAGTTTATTTAATTGATTATGAAATAAAGTGCACAACCACACATGAGTAAAAATAGATGTAAACTTATTCACCAATCAATTTAATATTAAACAATACACACATGAACAATAATGGATCGTTTAGAGGCACGCGTTGCTCAACTCGTCTCTCACGAGGAACTGATGGGCCTAATGAATGAATTGCATAAATTTGACAATATGAAATACATAACTACAAACAATATAAACTCAATAATACACACACGAACAATAATGGATTTGTTTTGAGGAACGTGTTGCTCAACTCGTCTCACACGAGGAACTGATGGGCCTAATGAATGAATTTCATATAAATAGACAAAATGAAATACATAACTACAAGCAATGTATACAATCTAAGTTTAGATCACAATATGGTATGGCACAAGTTTAAATAAACGAGTTAATTTTATGACACATGACACACCCCAAAACATGTAATTAAAAAGGGGAGTTGTAAGATTCACTCACATTGGGTGCGTTCGGTTGATAATGTTGAATGCACGCGAAGTTGGTTTTAACCACGAGTGAAATTAACCTAGATAATAACATAATGGTTTGGTAAATAATGGGATTTTATTAATCAATTTTAGTAAGATTGTTGGGTGTATTTTTGTGAGTTTAAGGCTATTTTCTAACCTTAAAAATGTTATTTTTAAGTATTTTTAATTGATTTTTAAATAAAATAAATAAATAAAAATAATAAAAAAATGTTGACTTTTTGACCGTTGACCGTTGACCGTTGACCATTGACTTTGACTGTTGACCGGTTCGCATGTGTAATTGTGTGCGCTGGGTGAGGCTCGAACCCGAGACCTCCCGTACGCGTGCACGCAGCTCTACCAACTGAGCTACGTGTCTAACCCGAAATATTTCTGTTTTTAATTATATTTATATACTAATTAGATTAAACTGAAATCATTTATTTTTAAAACGATTTAATGCGTCGGACCGGTTCGCTCCACAGGTCTCGAACCCGGGACCTGTGGTTTGAGTTAACACACAGTCCACCGCTGGACTGTGTGTCTAACTTGTTAAATAAACCCATTTTTATTATACTTATATACAAACTAAATATTTTAATTTTTGTCTTAAATAAAAAGTTTGATAATTGTCCGGACCGGTGCGGTAGCCCGGACTCGAACTCGTGTCCTATGATTAAACATTCACACAGTCCACCACTGTTCTGTGTGTCTATCTTGGTTATTATTCCGGTTTTTATTAAATTTAACATCTATGCGAAATGAATCCGGTTCAGTAATAAAAAGGAACATTTGTATTCAAGCGATTATGCGTGGGACAAGATTCGAACTCGAGACGTTTACGTGTTTTATTTGCACACAGTCCACCACTGGACTGTGTGTCTAACCCGAGTTATATCTTGATTTAAATTAAACTTATATACTACTGAGTCTTCGTCTTCTTCATTAATCTTAACCAGAATCGGAAGTCCGACTGGTTCGAAGTTTTTATCAAAATCGTTAGTGTGTTTCAGTTAATTACAGGTGAGATATATAAAAAGAATGAAAGATTAAGTGTTAGATATACCGAAACTGGACTCCTCTGTTTCTTCGGCAGAACTCCGGTGACAGCAAAAGATTCCGACGACGTGTGTCTTGCGGCAGAGGGTCTTCAACGAGCTTGAGATGAATGTGGGTGGCTTCGGTATGAGTTCTGAGTGTTCAGTGTTTAGAGTAAGGCACAGAAGTGAAAAACCCGGTTTTCCGGCGATTTGCAGGTATTTTCCGGCGAGTAAATTTTCGCCGAGAAAGGGTGCGGTTTTGAGTGAAAAAGCTTGCAGAGGTTCGAGGAGGTATTTATAGGGCAGGTCATCGATGAATTTGGTCCGATTTCCGACTTGATTCGTCGGTTAGAAACTCTCTGGCGGTTATAACTTGTGTCGCAGACTCAGGCATCGGTTATAACCGATGTAGTGATTAAGGTTTACGTTATAACTGAAGTAACCGTCCAATCTTAGCGAGATAGTCGGAATTTCCGACGACTGAAATTTGGGCGCGCTGATTTTGAATTCGATAATCATGTTATGAATTAATTGTCTTCATTAATTAACAAAAAACACTAGTGGCGCAGTGGTTGAAGGGTTGAAAGATAAGTTGTTGTTGACCCGGCTGACTGACCCGGGTTCGAAACCCGGCAGTGCCATTTTATTTTTATTTCATTATTTTTAACAGTTTTCAAAAACAAATTATATTTCCCCATATACTTATTAATTATGTATCGTTTAAAATTATTTTGGGCATTAAATAAGCAACGAAATTTTTAACTGATTGTTCGGTTAATAAACGGAGCGGGTTTGGTAAATCCGTTTTTTGACGGATGTTACAGGTAAGAGTTTTATATCTGAGTCATTTAGGAAGAACCTAAATCTCACGCCTAAACCCCTAGAGACCCCTTACGTCATAGAACTAGCCGATGGTAAATCTGTAGATGTGACCCATTTAGTAACCGGCTGTCAAACTCAAACTCGCGGGTCACACCTTTACCATTGATCTGATGACAACTACCCTGGGTAGTTTTGATGTGGTAGCCGGAATGGACTGGCTATCCGATGTCCAAGCTGAAGTTCTCTATTTCGAGAAAGCTATCCGTATTCCGCTCTCTAACGACGAAGTCTTGATGGTGCAAGGCGAGAAGGCAGGCGCCGTCACAAACATCATCTCTTACATGCAAGCTCAGAAGTATCTTCGGAGAAAGAACTCTTTCGCTTTGCTCGCACTGGTCACCGAGCAACCTAAGGATGAGAAGCGGATTGAAGATATCCCCGTCGTCCGTGAATTTTCCGATGTGTTTCCAGAGGAGTTACCTGGTCTTCCCCCACATCGACAAGTGGAGTTTGAAATCGAATTGGCGAACCATTCGACTCCTATTGCCAAGGCCCCATACCACCTAGCTCCAGCAGAGCTGCAAGAGCTGTCTACCCAACTTCAGGAATTGTTGGAAAAAGGATTTATCCGACCCAATACTTCGCCATGGGGAGCTCCGGTCCTTTTTGTCAAGAAGAAGGATGGGACCTTCCACATGTGCATCGACTACAGGGAACTCAATAAGGTTACCGTCAAGAACCGATACCTATTACCTCGCATCGACGATCTCTTCGACCAGCTTCAAGGGTCAAGCTACTACTCCAAGATTGACCTACGGTCCGGTTATCACCAGTTACGCATCAGGGATGAGGATATCTCCAAGACGGCATTTCGTACTCGGTATGGCCATTATGAGTTCTTGGTCATGCCCTTCGGTCTCACCAATGCACGCGCGGTGTTCATGGACCTCATGAACCGTGTGTGTAAGCCGTACCTCGACAAGTTTGTCATCGTGTTCATCGATGATATACTCATCTACTCTAAGGGTGAAGAAGAACATGCTGAGCATCTGGGTTTATTGCTGGAACTACTTCAACAGGAGAAACTATATGCCAAGTTTTCGAAGTGTGATTTCTGGACGGGAAGTTCAGTTCCTCGGGCATATCGTGAATAAAAAGGGTATACACGTTGATCCCACCAAGATCGATGCTATCCAGAACTAGGAAGCACCCAGGACACCGACAGAGATCCGCCAATTTTTGGGTCTGGCTGGTTACTACAGACGTTTCATCGAGGGATTTTCAAAGATCGCATAACCGCTTACCACTCTCACCCAGAAGGGCACTATGCATGCTTGGGGTGACAAGCAGGAAGCAGCATTTCAATTGCTGAAGCAGAAACTTTGCAGTGCACCCATTTTGTCCTTGCCGGAAGGGACAGATGAGACGCCTCCATTGAGGATTGGGATGTGTACTCATGCAACGTGATAAGGTCATCGCGTATGCATCCCGACAGTTGAAGGTTCACGAGAAAAACTACACAACACATGACCTGGAATTGGGAGCAGTTGTGTTTGCACTGAAGATTTGGAGACACTATCTGTATGGAACAAAGTGCACAATCTACACGGATCACAAGAGCCTCCAGCATATCTTTGACCAGAAGGAGTTGAACATGCGACACGTCGCCGGGTTGAACTCCTGAACGATTATGAATGTGCCATTCGGTATCACCCGGGTAAGGCTAACGTGGTAGCTGATGCCTTCAGTAGAAAGGAGCACTTGAAACCTCGTCAGGTACGAGCGCTACAGTTCACCATTCATTCGGGATTACCCGAACAGATACGTGACGCGCAGCTAGAAGCAGTTAAGGAAGAAAACATCAAGGCCGAATCTGTGGGAAAGATGGAACGCGAATGGGAAGTGAAACCCAATGGTGCCCGGTATTTCATGAATCGTATATGGGTACCTCTCTACGGAGACCTCAGGAAGCTAGTTATGGACGAAGCTCACAAATCCCGATACTCTGTCCATCCTGGTTCGGATAAGATGTATCAAGACCTTAACGCCGCGTATGGTGGCCCAACATGAAAGGGATATAGCCACCTACGTGAGCAAGTGTTTGACTTGTGCGAAAGTCAAGGTGGAGTATCAGAAGCCATCAGGGCTACTTCAACAACCTGAGATCCCAGTGTGGAAATGGGATCAGATCTCGATGGACTTTATCACTAAACTCCCGTGAACTCCAGGTGGTTGTGATACCTTCTGGGTAATCGTGGATCGTCTAACCAAGTCCGCACACTTCCTAGCGATCAAAGAAACAGATAAGATGGATAAGTTGACTCGCATTTACATTAAGGAAGTAGTTTCTCGGCACGGGGTGCCAACATACATCATCTCAGACAGAGATGCTCGTTTCACGTCCAACTTTTGGCAGTCACTTCAGAAAGCGTTGGGTACACGCTTAGATATGAGCACAGCTTATCACCCTCAGACGGATGGTCAAAGTGAAAGGACCATTCAGACCTTGGAAGACATGCTTAGGGCATGTGTGGTAGACTTCGGGAACAGTTGGGAAATCCATCTGCCTTTAGTGGAATTCTCGTATAACAACAGTTACCATACGAGTATTCAGGCAGCACCGTTTGAAGCATTATACGGTCGCAAATGTAGATCACCGGTCTGTTGGGCAGAAGTCGGTGACAGTCAACTCACAGGTCCTGAGTTGATACTTGAGGCTACTGAAAAGATTGTGCAAATCAGAAACCGCATGGTAGCGGCACGAGGTCGACAGAAAAGCTACGCCGATCAACGACGCAAACCGCTTGAATTTCAAGTAGGCGACCGCGTCCTACTTAAGGTGTCACCCTGGAAGGGTGTAATCCGTTTTGGGAAACGAGCAAACTAAACCCACGATATGTAGGCTCATTTGTGATCTCGAAGCGTATCGGGCCCGTAGCTTATCAATTAGACCTTCCTGCCAAACTCAGTGGAGTTCACAACGTTTTTCGCGCGTCCAATCTGAAGAAGTGTCTATCAGATGAGACCCTAGTCATTCCATTGGATGAGATTCAAGTGGATGAGCAACTGCATTTTGTGGAACAACCTATCGAGATCATGGATCGTGAGATCAAGAGTCGAAGGCACAGGAAGATACCGATCGTCAAGGTTCGTTGGGACTCTAAGCGTGGACCGGAGTTCACATGGGAAAGAGAGGACCAAATGAAAAGCAAATACCCACACCTTTTTGCAGCTGGGCAGCAATCTAACGTTACCGTCAACTAAATTTTGGGACGAAATTCTTTCAACATGGGGATGATGTGACAGCCTAGAAATTTCTTGTACCATTGCTAACAAACTGAATCTTTGTGCGTTGCATTATAAACCGCGTTTACTCAATTTTCGGGATGAAAATTCTTTCAACATGGGGATAATGTGACATCCCGGCTTTTCAGGTATCTTAAACGCGCTACTTCACGGTTATTCATTCCTATGCTAATTTGATTCAGAGAATTTAAATTACACGTTCGCAATAACTACGCTAACTTTGTAAACTCATCGAGTGAATTACGTGCTATGTGTTATTAGACGTTTGTAAATTTTGTGAATTATTATTTCACGATTATTAGTTTTGTAAAAAAAATAATAAATAAATAGCCGAACCGAACCGAGCCGCGAAACGTGTCGACCTCACTTCCTTGCGGCCCAAGGAACTAACCAAAACTTGAGGCCCAAGTTAATGACCCAAACCCCCCCCCCCTTTGCGGTCGCGAGCCCACCCCCACCCCTTTCCCTTTTTTTTTCCTTGCACTATATATTGTATGCATGGGTTAGTGTTTGTAAAAAAAAAAGAACAAGAAACTCTAAGTCTAAGAAGCCGACGGCAGCCCCCCCCCCCCTCTCTCGAACGCACAAGCCTTCAACTCTGGATTGATTCCAATCTTGCCCCGGTTCGTTAATCTTCATCGTTGCAAGGTTAGGGTTTTAATTGTTTTGCAAATCACATTAGGGTTTATGAAATCTTGATCATGCTTGTATGTAATGGTAGAATCATTGTTATGAAAAAGTGTTATGATTTATGTTTAGTTCGGATAATTGTGCGAGTTTTTGCGATTGTGATGTTTGGATGAATACAAAAATCATAGGCTGCGTTTTAGTGATAAAAATCATATTATATGATTAGGGTTTGCATGAGTATTGATGTACATGATGTTATGTGACAAATAGACCTGTTCTTGATCATTATTATTTAGCGTCTTGATCGTTTAAGCGTGTTCTATTGCGATAAAAGTCGAATACAGGTTGCTGAATGGCATTTACAGCCAACTTCAATTGGCTGTAACCTGATCATTATTTATCGAAAAGTGGATTTTATGAAGCCTAAAGCGTGTATTTTTTAAAAACGCTTCTAATGGTGCCAGATTCATATTTTTCCGAGGTCGTTTGCTATTTTTAAGTGGTCATTTAAGTGCAGCAACTGAAGCTGTGTAAATTCTGAAAATTTGCTAGTTGTTTATCGAGTCGGATCTCATAATCTGTAGAGGGTTGGATCACAAAATTGGTACAGTAACTGGAGATGGAAATTTCCAGAGAACTTCCACTGGAATTTTGTTAATTGGGTGAACGATGATTTTTAAATAATTTTTCTCCCGTGAACTGCAGTCAGAAAGCGACGAATCTGACTGCAGCCGAGTATATAAATGTTTATGAATAATTGGTAAATAGTTAGGACTTGAAAAATTTACATAAAATTCTACAGTTTAGTTGAAACCTTCTGTAAAAAATTGGAATTTTTGGAACGTTGAAACTATTTTATAGAAATCCTCGAAAACAGCCTAGTTATGAGCGTACAAGCTGCAACATGATAACTTGCGTTTGTGTGTAACAAAGTGTTGTATGAATTGATCTGTGTTGATGACAAGTTGGTTTGATCACTATTTTGGTATGATGATACTTTGCATGCATGATTGTGTTTTCGAATTGGTTATTATGTGTGCCGCACTGTGTGTTAGTTATGCTTAGGGTTTTGTATCCGTGTGTTCACACACTAACTTTAAATCGGTTGACATGTTAGGACGCAATTAGCGGTCCCATCATTTGCTACTTTTGTGTTACACTAACCGAGCAATTAAAGGTGAGTTCACGGCCCCTATTTTATCCGGTTTTAAACAACAGGGGGAGAAACATGTATACACTCTATAACTCTATCTTTTACGTTATGCGAAATTAATGTCGTTAAACTACTCGGTAACTAAGTTAATGTTAATGTACGTTATGGTCACTAAGCAGCTATATCACGGAAGTCCTCGACAAACTCTCGGATCGTTAGTATTGGGTTAGATAGCGGGGAAATTATAAGTAGTACTACTGGGCCCGACAAGCCCCACCCGAGCTAGTCGCGCTAGCCGACCGGGTATGGTCAACGGGTGATTAATTTGGCCTAACTTTCGCCATGGTCAGTGATAGGCCTGGCAACACGGAGGCACAACAGTCAGCTTCGATCGTGAACACTTATGTGACGTAACTTTAGGCTCGCTACCTACATGTTAACATTGAACTTAATTACGAACCAACATTATTATTCCGAGTTAGGAATAATGGAACCAACATTATTATTCCGGGTTAGGAATAATGGAACCAACATTATTATTTCAGGTTAGGGATAATGGAACTATATCGTTATCCCGGGTTAGGGACAACGGGGGAAAACAAAACTTTTAACCGAACTTGTGAACTTATAAAACCTGTGAACTCACTCATCTTTAATGTTGACACTTGTTTCTTTACATGTTTCTCAGGACGCTAGGAGCGCTAGGTGCACTCACTTGCATTGAATCAAGACATCTTTTTATCGAGTCTCATTTACAAATATTGTTTGGGATTTTTGGTTTTGGCGTTTATGTTGGCGCCCGTTACTTTACTTTACTTTAATGCTTCCGCTCAACTCTGAAACTAATGCTTCCGCAAAACTTTGAAACTAAACTAAGACAATTTTGAAAATAACTAGAATGGTTAAACAAATGTTTTTGGAAAACGTTTATAAATCATATAGAGTCGTTCAACATTACTAGTGTCTCAGATTCTGGTTTGTTCACACGCCTCGCGGTAAAACTTCGCAAGTGGAAATTGAGGGTGTGACATATATCTATCAATTGGGTGAATAACACATTATATAAACTCCATTTGTTGTTTACTTTTCTAAGATACATAAAAAAACACTCATTCAAAACAAATTTCACGTTTTGAGTTAGGAATTAGTCAAGTGCATTTATCCAGTAATATAGTAAAATTTTTTAGGTGTAACTTCGCTAGTATAGCAAGTGGTAATTAGATCCATTTAGATTCTTAATAACCAATAAATGCTTCATGTATCAGAAAGACAACCTTGATTTAATTTTTGTTTACTTACGAATTTTCCGAACATTTATTTACCGACACACTGCATATACATATTTGTCACATTTTCACATATAATTATGTTTATAAAATTAAGATTATTTCAAGTGTAACAACACTTAATATTGTAAGGTTGTAGGCAAATCTATTTAGATCAACTAATCGAACATTTCACCTAATGAAACAATATATGTGTATCATGAAAATGTAACGGTTATCCCTTCTAACATAATGCTTACTCAAACATTAACTCAGGTTTAAATAAAACACTTGTTTCATTCTAAAACATTTACATAAGGTGGTTTTATGAAAACATTTAGTTTGTATAAAAATGTTTAATAAAGAGGATTCATTAATGAAAATACATTTATAAAAGTTGGTAATTTCGATTTGTAAATCATCATCATGACTATGCAGAGAGGTTTGAATCTCATTTCCTATGTACAAAAGTTAAGAAAAGTAAATACAAGTATTAGACTGTTTACCCCAAGATTTCTTGATTAGTCATCGTGACCTGAAGCGGATTCCAAAGATCAACTTTCTGAGGTTTTTTTTTACTCTCTAGTACCATATGTATTACCCGAAAGGAGATTGATAAATACGAGTGGGTAGCTAGGAACACTAAGGTACACAATGGATTCATAATAGAGATTATGTAAGTGCATTTCTATGTGCATAAAAAGAATTAGGGACTTTAAATTGATAGAAATGATCAAGGAGTACTTCACACGATTTTGATCCAGAGTATACTTCTATTCACGGAGTAACCATCCTTTAATTACTTATATTAGGATCTAAGTCATTGAAATGATAAAACAATATGAAGGTTTCATTCATGTAATATTTTTCTCAACATTTCCACCTTTTTGCTTATGTGCATGCTTGTATTAAACCCGTTAATCTTTGTGAATAAACTTAGAAGTTTAACTTGTAATTAATCTAGGTTTGAAACGTTTATCAAAATGTTATATATTTAAAGAGGTTTTTTTTGTGTGTGTGAAAATGTTTATATAAAAAATGTTTGTTTTACAAAAGCATTTAGAAGCATTAAACAAAGGAAACTAACATTCATAAAGTTAGAAGTGACTAACAAATCTATATCAACAAGAAACGTATCCAACGAGCTATCTATTATACCAGCAATGGTCATTCAAATATCTTGATATCTTGATCCCTTGTTTGAGAAACATCCCCATTATGGTATTCTAATAAGTGTGTGTATATATTAGGTTATCTTGTAGACGCATACAATTATCCTTGAAACGTTCTCTCAGATTTTAGTCTAGGTTGATGTTTTATTTATTTATTTTAAACAAAAGATTATTTAATGAGGACCTTATTAATGTTTATGAAATGTAAAAGGTCTAAATGAGAATATTTAGTAAGGAGGGTATTTTCCTAAAGTTCATAGGGGGGTTTCGAAAGTTAAGTTAAGCAGGCATTTCAAAAATGACCAAAATCATTATACGTTAACCATAAAAGTTAAATCACAAGGACTAGAATTTAACTAGAAAATCCATATTTTAGTTAGAAACACAATCAAAGGCGTATTCAAAGAATACTAAAAATCATTTTGCATAATCCTCTTAGATGTTCTTAATAAGTAGCTATGTTAAACGACCATGTAACACTCGATTAACCTTCTAAAAGATTTACATTAACTAGAACTGGTATTATTATTAGTTAGCATCATAATCAGTATTTTTACTATCAATATAAGGATTACTATATTTTATTCTAAACGGTAACAACACATGATTCAGAATATACCTTAGTCGGTAATGACGATGAACGAAGGTCTTATCAGAGGTACATATTCCAACAGGTAGATGTTATAGATCTTATATTAATCTTGTTTTTAGTTTGCTGAAGCATTGAAAATCTTACCGTATATGGATGTAAGACGATTAAGGTGTACGGTGGTAAAACATGTGAGTCAAAACAGTATTGGTATCTGGTGAGTTGAGAACAATATCGGTTATCACCGGATCAAAACATAGTCAGTAATCGGTAAGTCAAAACCGTAACGAATGAGACACAAATAGTTACCATAGTAAAACAGTCGCAGTTGAACGATAGTAGTAAAATGGTGATTGTGTAATAGGTTATGGTAAAAGTAAGTTAAATATCGTTAACTTAATTGTAGTTGGTAGTGAAATGACTACGTTGAAAATATATATTTACGTAAATGGTGGTAACATGGTTATAGTTTAGAAAATAAATCATAGCAGTAGTAGTAGCGGTAAAATGTTGAGGCCGATGGTAACGGTAAATCGAAGTGGTATTCGGTAAATGGTGACATAACGACATCTATATCGGTATCCGTGATTGAAAACATCTAAAAATGGCAAAAAAATGTAACGAATTTTAATAAAAACATTCAAATGAGTGATCTGATTATTGAAACATTTTTTATAAGTAAAATGTTCATGACTTAGTAGTTGTAGAACTCATACTTAAACAATGTTATTTTACTTGTTAAGTTGGTTGAGTTCTCAAGACATTAATAAAAACGCTAGCTAGAAGTTTCTAACATATTACCTTTTTTTTAAGCGGGTTTTAAACTAGTGAACAAGGGCTCTAACTTCTTTCAACGAAGTGCTTCACCACATTGGTAATTACTTCACTAATAGAAGCGGGGCTTGGTGCCAGTATAGTGGTTGTTGTTACGGGATTGACGATGATAAGGCCTATGCCAAGATAAGAGTATAATGGAAAACAACTAAAGAATATATATATAATATATATATATCTACCTAAATCCTAACTTACCAAAATCCTAACTTATGTAAGTTCTAATCTACCCATTCCTAACAAGTCTTAATTACTATGTTCAAGTCTTCTACAGGAAAGAGCCTTTGCTCTGATACTATAGCTGTAACACCCCAACCCGGATTGGGCTGACGTGTCACTATACAGTAATCAGAATGGAAGACATACGTTAATTTATTGAAATATTGGAAGTTACGATATCCAAGATAGTCTAAAACTCAAGGGTCAAAATACAGGCTTCTCATTAAGTAATACAGAGCTAATAGGCATCTTCAAATTATCCCTATAGCATTATTCCACTCTTTCTCAATCCTGCCGAAATTAACCTGTGAACCTGTGAACATGTGGGAAAATATAATATACGGAATGAGCCAAATGCCCAGTACGGAATAATAGGCTCAGATAGCAAACAACTAAAATGATGTCACTGATAAGAAGCAAAACGCAACAAAACATAACATATAATTGAACTGAATCATATCATACGGATGTACCCAAAAGCTAAACAGAGGTGACAACCACAAAGTCTACATGAGACGGAGCGGGTTAGCCTACCCGACATCCATCTCCAGAAACATACCTAGGATATATCCATACGCCTCCTTGTTGCTATGTACCACACTTGTACCTAGGGACGCCGTGAACTGATAACTCCGTCACGGAGGAGCCAGAGAGCTTAGGGTAACGGATCTCAGATAATCAGAAATAAATTTAACACTAACATTAACAAATATTATAAGTACCAGAACATGTGATAATGAGCAAAAGGTAATCATAAACGTATCGCATGATGCATAATAATTTTAGTTGGAGTAAGAAACGAACGGACGGTCAATTGAATCGAGGCTCAAAGACGTTGGATTTTTCGATATATATAATATAATCAAGGGTTTATAACAAACGAACCAGATAACAAAGGGACAGGGTTAAGGATCCGTACCTTGTTTCTTGATTTGTTGTCTTAAAAATATACACTTGTCAAGCGTGTTCGTAAGAACCTACATCGTGTTCATATATTTCATAAGGTTGTGTTTGTACTCAAAAAGCATATACTTGGTGGTTTAATTCAGGTCTAGCTCCTCAATTTTAGTTAAGTAATCATTTATATAGTTTTGCTTATATTGAAGAAATAATTATTAACTATACATATATATGTACATTTGTTTTTGTATTTACAAATAAAACATGGTGTTATTTTTAGTTGTTTAATCGTAATGAGATAAGTAAATAAACATTAGTATAGGTTTAAGTAAAATAGAAGTTAATTAAAAATAAACGTTAGTTACAAGATTTGAACTTGTGACTTACAGGTTGTATATAAAGAGTTTTAACCAATGAGCCACTTAATCATTTGTATTTATCTTATCAAATCTAGTTATTTAATAAGAAATCTGATGTTATTAATTAGAAAATCTAATAAAAATAATGTCACCAGTAAGGTTTGAACCCAAGACCTTTAGTTTATAATTTCCAAGACTTAACAAGTTGGACTACAACACCTTTTTTATATGTATTTTGAATTCTGATGACTTGAACTAGAATTCTGATGGTTTTAAACATAATTCTGATGTATTAAAAAGAATGCCTCTTGCAAGATTTGAACCCATGACCTCTAGTTATAAGTTAGAGTCTTAACCAGTGGACCACTTAGTTAATTATGCTTGATTAATGAATTCTGATGTTTTATATAAGAAATCTGATGCATTTAATATATTTTATGATGTTTTAATAAAATTCTGATATTTTATCAGAAATTCTGATGGTTTATCAGAAATATGATGAAAATATGATGTTTTATCAGAGAAATCTGATGAAAATCTGATGTTTTTATCAGAATCTGATGATTCATCAGAAAATCTGATGTTTCACCAGAAAATCTGATGTTTCATCAGAAACTCAGTTTCTGATGCATTATTCAGCATTTTGGTAAAAATATATGTTTCCAGCAGGATTCAAACTTGAGACCTCTGGGTTGTAACACACCTACTGAACCAACTGGGCTACAGGAGCCCTTGTGAACAAACAGCTTCCTTATTTATTTATTTATTTATTTATTACTTAGTTCACTGGTTCATCTTCTTCTTCATCATACTTTATGTAAAACTATTATTTTCATATTAAAATCTACATTCCGTTTTCATTATAGATTAACATTAAAGTATCAAAATAAAGATTTAGTTTGTAGTTACCTTGGTCAAAAACATGTTTTGGCTATGAGAGACGTCGTCGGAAAGTACGTAAATATCACCGGAGTTAGTATTTCTTCACCGGAAATGGTTTCGGTAAGTATGTTTTCTGTGGTTAAAGCTTCGAGTTGTTTAGTAGGGATAGTTAAGTGGTTTAGTAGGAAAAGTGGCGTCGGTATGGTGTTTGTTTCGGTTATGGTTACCGGAATGGGTTTTTCTTCACTAGAACAAAATGAGAAATGAATAGTAGAAAGGAATTAAGCATGGAAGATGGGATGAAGAAAATGAATGATTGGTTCTCTATTTATAGAGCTAAAAGAAAGTTCAAGTTCATGTAAGTTGAAATGAGTTTTGCAGAGATAGTAATGCATGTAAACAAATATTTTATTCAAGAAAAATACTCATCCATTCAATCCACAAGTTGTCTGACAAAATTTATCTTTTACATATTTCCATCTTTGGAAATTTCTCATTTTCAACGATCATATTATTATTATTATTATCATTATTATATTATTTTTATTAGGATTAAAAGTAAACATGAAATATTTATTTATTTATTTTGGTTATTACAGTTACACTCTTGTTTTTTTTAGTTTATAAGCTTTTAAGCCAAAAGTCAAGCATTACGTAATAACGCTTTGACTTTCGGTTAAGACCATTATGGTCTAGCCATTGTTTGATTCGAACATGGCCACGTGATCATAATAAGGTAGGTGATAATCCCTCAAGAGGGCACCTCCTGAGACTCACGTTTGCTTGGTCAATTGACGGGTTAAAGTTATATGCTTAAAAAGTCAAATGGGTCAACTTTGAAAATAATCATAATTTGCTAATGTGGGTGTTATTAAATATATATTTTAACACTTTAATAACTTGGTAACAGTTATTAGAACATGTGTAAACATGTTCAGCTCGTCAATTCCAGGTTTTAGGTCGGTTCGCAACCGAAAGTCGTAAAGTTTGACTTCTGCATTGACTTTCGATTCTGACCCGAATTAGCAACTTTACCCACTGATTCGAAGTTACAGTATGACCATATTGTATTGTAGTATAACCCTCTGGAGTTATAATATACGGTCATGTAGTAATTTGAGTTTTATAATGCAAGTTCCATTATTATGCCTAATGTTGACTAAAATGCCCTTTTGTTTAAAATAATGTTTTGAATATAAATGAGCATGCAAATGAATTAAGTACTGATATGTTAACATGATTAGCATATTTTGATATATAAATCTGGTCATAGACTGAGTTTTGTTTAAATATCGTAAATTATGTTTTAAAATGCCTAAAATGCCCTTGCGGCACAAAGAATGGTTTTAAACATAATTTCTTCATCAAAACTCTTTACCTAATGATGTAATGTCATAAGTAAGATAAATTGGGATATTAAGTCAGATTGTAAACTGAGTTTGCATAGAAGTTCTTGTGTTATGTCCTTAAATGACGATAATGCCCTTATGGCACATAAAATGATTTTAACCAAGCTCCATATGTAAAACCTTTTTACACCGATATGTTATATAAATAACATATCTATATAATACAAACTTGATCATAACATCAGCTTTCATTAAACATCGCTTAAATCGTCATTTAACGACTTTGTCGCCTTTTCGGCGCATAGTACGGTTTAAAACCATATCTAACCATCAAGACTTGTTACCTACTGATTATAAAACTTATTTCAAATATTTTACAATAGGTACATGTTCCAAACTCAGAATCCAAATAAGCTATCAAAATTATGTGTGAAATGACCAAAATGCCCTTACGGTGCATAGTTTGGTCCTAAACTATAAACCACACATATATTTGACATCCTATTGATATACATTATTAACTAACTATAGTTTCCAGAATATTTATGACCATGACATCAGTTTACTTGCAAGCTCCGTTTATAAGTCGTAAATGACTAAAACACCCTTCTGAGGCTTAACTTGATTTTAAAACTTTAACGGGCATACATGTTAATATCCTACTGATATTATAACAAGTTTAATGTATAATGGCATGTGGAACTTGTCTATGACTCATCTGGTTACCTGGTATCGCTTATATGCGTACGGTTAAGATTATGTAACTAGTTTACGTAATTTAACCAAAACGGGTTTAACCTTATCGTTTTTATCTCAAATTCCAGAATGTAAATAGTTTACCCTTATTATACAAGTCTTAGTACTTGTTGGGATTAAACTACATTCTATTCCATTTATCGCTTAATCTAGCGTATCGTACCGTTTCATTATTTAAGACTAGCCGGTCCGAGTCTATAACTTAAATAGGACCTGCTAACATTCTAATTGGTTATTGATACCATCGTTCCAGACTAGAACCTTCCAGTAGATTGCTACCCATACTTATCTTTTTTTAAACGGCTGAGTTAATAAAACTTTGAAGTGCTAACTCAGGTAAATACTCTTAACCTATTTTCCCTATACGGGCTTGGGATGCGGTATTAATACCGCTTGGTCGGGTATGGGATCAATCGAATGGCGGATTGTGGCTAGCAAATCCACATAACCCGTTTTAATCTGTATTGTCTGATAACTTAAACATTGGGGGTTAATTAAAACGTGTCCTGGATATCCTCGGCTCTTTTAAGTTACTAATGGCCACGACCTAAGCACGGAGTGTAGGCATACACCTGTCAGATGCTAATGCTAAATTATTTTTATATACACCTTGTGAGTTTTTAAGTGGTGTTTCGTTTAATCATATTATTCAGTTTTTTGCACCGGACCACATATGTATTGACAGACCTGTAAAACTGTATACAAGATCATTTTGAATTATCCCAAGTTATTTTTCTAATGTGCCATGTGCACTTAAAACAATTTTGAAAAGATTTTTAAAACGTGTCGGTTTTTGTATTTACCAGTGTAAACTGGCGTATTTTCTAAAGATTAAGCTACAGGTACAACATGTAAATAGGCTAGGAGCTGCTCGGCATCGATATAGGAGGATCTTTCAAGTCCTTAGTTGTGCCCAAAGTCTGTTGAACACCTTTGTATATTTTTCGATCCGCCTGTGGATCTTATTACGAACCGTCTGTATATGTACTTTTGAACTTTGAACATTATCAGTTTGTAATAGTAATTTTATTCCAAGACTTCCATGTGTTATTCTGTGGTGTTTGGTTATGATGATATCAATCTTACGTCACGATATTCCCCACCGGGACTTATGTGGAAATCGGGGTGTAAAAGGTTGGTATCAGAGCCAACGTTTGAGGGAATTCAATGCTAGTCTTTTGTGTTTGATCTCAAACGACACAATAGCATATTCCTTAGACTTCCGAGTATAGGCATTGACCTAGGATTACTCGCTTTATTATTAAGTTATTATTGTTTTTATTAACTTGTTTTTGGAGCAGGACATGCGCCCAGAATTCTCGGTAAAGGCAAAGGTCCCATGAGATGAAGGTCCATGATCAGGCGGTTCTAGGCGGAAGTTTATGCGAAACGTGTCAATTTCGGTAGAATGTTATTAAGAAAGGAGTAGAAACAGAAGTAGATAGCAGCAGAAGTCATATGTCTCATTCATACCGAAAGAGTATACATCTTGTCAGGCTGGCGGAGTTCCTGGAGAGAATCCGCCAGCACCTCCCCGCCTGGGAGCACAAAAACTTACAACACAATGAACACACACCACCTATAAATAGACATCCTAAGGTAATTCGTACGAACTTGAATTTGGAGTGACTAATTCGTACAAACTAGTTCATGGAGATGCTAATTCGTACGAACTTGCCATAGCTAATTCGTACGAAGTGGTACTTCGTGTCACACCCCGACCCGCATCGGAATAAGAGTCGGGGCATAATTGGGTTATCACCAAAGCTCATGATATTTACTAATATGTTTCATATTTATTAAAGTCAAAATTACATTCCCAAATATCCAAACATGTCCATACAATACAAAGAAAATAAACCAAGCAAAACAATCCCAAACTCATTTTATTCTTCTAGTCCAATCCTAAGTGTTTCTTGCTGCAGCTGGTTCACCTGTATCATGTGTAAAAATGGGGGTTTTTGTGTCAACAGAAGTTGGCGAGTGAACCTTGTTAGATAAACATTTATTATTGATTTACTTATCAGTTTATCAATGAAAAATTGTGCATAATCATAAATGAGCAAATGTAAATAACCAAGCAGTAGCAATAGCAATCACAACTATAACATACAATAACACATGATAGCATACATTAACATACCAACATCATACGATAAATAACATGAATGAAACTGTTAGATCAAGGCTCAATCAAACGGAGCCGATCGTATTGCATGTACTGAAAATGAAAAATGTCTGTGCGATCAAGGCTCAATCAAACGGAGCCGATCGTATGTGGGCACGCCAGGTTCACGCTCATAATGTAATGGGGAACATGCTCAACGCTCATAATGTAATGGGGAGCGGCGGCCTATGAAATTGCATGTACTGGAAATAATAAATTGCATCTCACGATAACCACACAACAGTTGAAACAAACTGAATACACATGTTCATCATATGAGGTATGCACAATGATTTAAATATAATATATAGCAAGATACATGATACACCCCAAAACGTGATTAAAACGGGGAATTTGTAAAGATTCACTCACATTGGGTGCGTTTGAATGGAGATGATGAGATGCGCACGAATTGGAAGAGCGGAACAACGAGAAATAACTAACCTAAATAATAACGGAAAAATAGAGTAAATGAATGGATTTTATTAAGGATTTTAATGGAATTTTTAGATATATTTTTGTGAGTTTGAGGCTATTTTCTATCTTTAAAAATATTATTTTTATGTATTTTTAATTGATTTTTAAATTAAATTAAATAAATAAAAATTAAAAAAAAATTGTTTATTTTTGCGTTGACCGTTGACCGTTGACCGTTGACTTGTTGACATGTTGACCGGTTCGGTCAGTGTGCATGTATGCGCTGGGTGAGACTCGAACCCGAGACCTCCCGTACGCGTGCACGCAGCTCTACCAACTGAGCTACGTGTCTAACCCGAAATAATCTTGTTTTTAATTATATTTATATACTAATTCGATTT
This sequence comes from Scalesia atractyloides, assembly GCA_947069175.1. NCBI lineage: Eukaryota > Viridiplantae > Streptophyta > Magnoliopsida > Asterales > Asteraceae > Scalesia > Scalesia atractyloides. The sequence continues at coordinate 38,644,091 of CAMTDV010000009.1, forward strand.
ATTCAAAATTCATTTGTTTTTTAAAAAGATTTTAAATCAACGAATCGGTGCTGTTAACCAGACTCGAACGCGTGACGTGCGAGTTAGTGTTGCACACAGTCCACCGCTGGACTGTGTGTTTAACCTGGTTAATATCTCGGTTTTTATTATACTTAACAACTAACAAAGATTAACCCGGTTCAGTTTTAACCAAAAAGGCATTTTATTACATAGAGGGTGCGTGTATCAGGGATCGAACTCGTGACGTGTGCGTATTATTTTCACACAGTCCACCGCTGGACTGTGTGTCTAACCCGTTTAAAATACCAATTTTAATTATACTTATAGTGTTATCACAGTCATCTTCGTCGTTGAATTTTACAGGCAGTAGATTATACCGTTATATCTTGTGTAGTTCGATTGATAAACATTGTACAATCTAATATGAAATGGCAGAAACGATAATTAGAAGTGAACATACCGATGAACGGTTTATTTCAGAATTCCGGCAATGTGTCGGTCTCTGTTTTTGTGCTCTTCAACTGAACAAGACAATTAACCGTTTTGATTAGCTAATCGTGGAATTGAAGTGATTAACAAATGTTAACAGAGGGTTTGAATGTCCTTACCGATTCTCAGATGAAAATAGAGATTTTCAGAACTTTTCCGGCGAACTGAAATTATCTGATAACAGTGCCTGAATTCGATCTCAAGTGGAAGGCTTGAGTTAGAAATAGCTTAACAACTGTTAGACTATGATGGTATTGAAGAACTTACCGATTTGAGGACAAATACGGTTTTCCGGCGAACTTGCAGAATTTTCCGGCGAGTTGATTTAAGCTTTCTGGTGAACTGAATGTGTGCGGAATTGTAATTGAAGGTCTTGCAGAGTATTTTGAGTCGCAGGAGAGGTCTAAGATTGAAGTAATCCGAGAATTGAAAGTTTTCGGTTATTAAACCGATTCACTTCCGAATTCAAGTTTCATTCACGGTAGAATTGATTGGATTTATCAGTTTATCGGTTATACTCATTGAATCACGAGTATCCAGATCGTCTTTGAGTGTTTGATAACCGATTTCAGTTACAATTGGCGTAACCGATTGATTTACATTTGTCTATAAGATCTATTTGCTTCCTAAAGATGACAGAAAACAAACAAGTGGCGGAGTGGTTATGCGGGTGAGTGTTAAGTCTTTGAAGTTATAATCCGGCTGACCCGGGTTCGAGTCGCAGCAGCCCCAATTTATTTTTAAACACTTTATTTTTACTTTTTATCGATTATAACTTTTATGGTTTAGTTTGTTTATTAATTATGTATCATTAAAAATTAAAATAACCATAAATACACAACGTGACATTTATAACTTAATATTCGATTACAAATCGAAGCGGGTTTTGGAAACCGTTTTTGACAAATGTTACAGTATCCCCTACTTTTAGGAATTTCGTCCCGAAATTTAAGTAGTAGAAGTAGTAGGAAAAAGATGCGGGTATTTTTCTCGCATTGAGTCTTCACGTTCCCAAGTAAACTCAGGTCCCCGTTTCGACTCCCAGCGTACCCTAACAATTGGAATGCGACTTCGTCGTAGACGTTTCTCCCGAAGTCCATGATTTCTACAGGTCTTTCAATAAAATGCATAGATTCATCAATCTGAATATCTTCCAGAGGAATGTGGAGGTTTTCATCAGCGAGACACTTCTTCAAGTTTGACACGTGGAATGTGGGATGAATCCTGTTGAGTTCTTCTGGTAGATCAAGCTTGTATGCTACAGGTCCTACTCTTTCGAGTATCTTGAAAGGTCCTATGTAGCATGGTGCTAACTTGCCTTTTTGACCAAAACGAACTACTCCCTTCCACGGTGACACTTTTAGAAGTACATGATCACCAATGTTCTGCATAACTCTTTTGACGACTTTGAGCCACTAGAAGATTGTTTCGGATTTGATGGATCTTGTCTGTGGTTTCTTGGATCAATTCTGGACCAGTGATTTGAGCTTCCCCAATTTCATGCCATCATACTGGAGATCGGCACTTACGACCATATAAGGCTTCAAAAGGTGCCATGCCGATACTTGAATGATAGCTGTTGTTGTACGAAAATTCTACTAATGGTAGATGAGCGTCCCAATTTCCCTTGAAGTCTATAACACATGCTCGAAGCATATCTTCAAGAGTTTGAATGGTGCGTTCAGATTGACCATCAGTTTGAGGATGATAGGCGGTACTGAGATCTAATCGTGTACCCATAGTGACTTGTACTGCTTGCCATGTTCGTGAAGTGAAACGACCATCACGATCAGAAATAATGCTTAACGGTACTCCATGTCGGCTTACGATTTCGCTGATATAAATACGAGCAAGCTTTTCGTTCTTGAAATCTTCGCGGATACGAATAAAGTGAGCTGATTTTGTAAGTCGGTCAATTATTACCCATATAGTGTCATACCCACCAGAAGTGCGAGGTAACCCGGTAATGAAATCCATGGTTATATTTTCCCACTTCCATACAGGTATTTCAGGTTGGACTAGAAGTCCTAAGGGTCTTTGGTGTTCAGCTTTCACCTTGGAACATGTAAGGCACTTGGAAACAAAAACAACAATATCCTTTTTCATTCCAGGCCACCAATAGGTATATCGTAGGTCTTGATACATCTTATCGGCTCCTGGGTGTATAGAGTATCGCGTTTTGTGAGCTTCCTTCATAAGAATTTCACGAAGATTGTTGTGGTTAGGAATCCAGATACCATCTAGGTAGTACAGAATACCGTCAGATTTAGTTTCAAATTTAAGTTCAGCTCCACAGGACATCTCCTTTCTTACATCATCTTCCGTTACTGAAACATGTTGGGATCTCAAATTTGATCTTTAATGTCAGTTATGATTTGTGAACATAGAAGACGAATGGAGTTCGCATAACCCTTTTGACTAAGTGCATCGGCCACCACATTTGCTTTGCCAGGGTGGTACCGAATTTCACAGTCGTAGTCATTTAGAAGTTCGACCCATCTTCGCTGCCTCATGTTTAACTCCTTTTGATTGAAGATATGTTGAAGACTCTTGTGGTCAGTGTATATTTCACACTTAGTACCATAGAGATAATGTCTCCATATCTTAAGAGCGAACACAACGGCTCCAAGTTCTAGGTCATGAGTGGTGTAGTTCTTCTCATGCGTCTTGAGTTGTCTCGAAGCATAAGCTATAACTTTTCCTCTTTGCATTAGAACGCAGCCTAATCCTTGCCCTGACGCGTCGCAATAGACCACGAAATCATCACAACCTTCAGGAAGAGTAAGGATTAGTGCATCACAAAGTTTTTGTTTAAGAGTTTGGAAGGCTTCTTCTTGCTTGGGTCCCCATATGAAAGGTTTTCCCTTGTGAGTTAAAGCCGTGAGTGGTACAGCAATGCGTGAGAAGTTTGAGATGAATCGACAATAATAACCAGCCAAACCAAGAAAAGATCTTACTTCAGTTGGTGTACGTGGAGCTTGCCATTCTTGTACCGCTTTGATCTTTGAGGGGTCGACATGTATTCCCTTGTCATTGACTACATATCCGAGGAATTGCACCTCTTTTAACCAAAATTCACATTTGGAGAATTTGGCGTAAAGCTTTTCATTCTCTAGAAGTGTAAGGATGAGTCGAAGATGACGCTCATGATCAGACTTAGACTTTGAATAAATAAGAATGTCGTCGATGAAGACTATAACAAATCGATCAAGATAAGGTTTGCAGACTCTGTTCATTAGGTCCATGAAGACAGCTGGTGCATTGGTTAAACCAAATGGCATGACCATGAATTCATAATGGCCATAACGAGTTCGGAAAGCAGTCTTAGGGACGTCTTCTTCATGTACTCTAAGTTGATGATAGCCAGATTGAAGGTCGATTTTTGAAAAGCAGTTGGCACCTTGAAGTTGGTCAAGAAGATCATCAATGCGAGGTAAAGGATAGCGATTCTTGATTGTTAATTTGTTGAGCTCTCTGTAGTCGATGCACATACGAAACGATCCATCTTTCTTCTTTACGAAAAGGACAGGTGCACCCCAAGGCGATGAGCTAGGACGTATGAATCCCTTGTCAGTCAACTCTTGTAATTGACTAGCTAGCTCTTGCATTTCAGAGGGGGCTAACCTATAAGGAGACTTTGCAACTGGTGTAGCACCAGGTATAAGATCAATACAGAATTCGACTTCTCTAACTGGAGGAAGTCCTGAAATGTCGTAAGGAAAAACTCGCGGGAAATCTTTTACTACTGGAATGTCTTCAAGTTTCTTCTCCATGGTTCCCTTTTTGATGATATGAGCTAAAAACACGACATAATTCTTGCGAAGATATTTTTGAGCTTGAAGACAAGACATTAAGCTGAGCCCCTTCGACGAGGTTTCACCAAAGATTCCAAGAGTCTGACCGTTTAAAAGAGGAATACGTATAAATTTTTCGCGACATACAACTTCTGCCTGATGTTGACTGAGCCAGTCCATACCAGTTATGATATCAAAACTTCCCAGCTTCATAGGAATAAGGTCGACTGAGAAATCGTGGTCGTTTAAGGTGAGTGTACAGTTGCGTATAATAGAGCTTAATGAAACTGGTTTCCCGTCAGCAACTTCTACCGTTATGGATTCCATGAGCTTATCCCGATTTTGGTTTAAGATAGGTTCAAATTCTAAGGACACAAAACTTCTATCCGCACCAGTATCAAATAACATAGATGCATATCTACCATTTATAAGGAACGTACCGTTAACCACATTGCCGTCAGCTCTAGCCTGATTAGCGTTGATACTGAAAGCCCTTCCTCTTGCAGGTGGAGGAGCTTGGTTTGCTTGATTCACCGGGTTGGCTTGGGCCTGAGCATGAATAATGTTTACCAACCTTGGACAAGTGTTTCTGAAATGGCTTGGGTCTCCACAATTGTAGCAAGCCCGCATAGGTTGACCCATAGGATAATTGGGTTGGTAATATGTTTGGGCTAAATGTTGGGTGGGTGGTAATAGTAGGGGTTGTTGGGCTTGACCCATTAATTGTTGGTGGGTTTGGGTTAAAGGTTGGTGGCGGTTCGTTCGTTGGGGCATGCGGCAGGTTTGAACAGTATGACCCGCGCGACCACAGCCGGTGCAATGCTGGCAAGGATAATCAGGAGAATGGTGATATTGGCAACGGTTACATTTTGGTAACGGGCCAGAGTAAGGTCTTTTGTATGGTGCAGGTGAAGGAGCGACTTGGGTAATGGGTGCAGCAGGAATTGGGAGGTTGGTTTGTGTAACGGCGAAGTTTCTGGTGTTGCGCTTCCTCTTGTTAGCAAACTTAGAGGAGGAGATGGAATGGTTTGAAGTTTGACCCTCAACAGGGGCTTTCTTTTTCTCTTCTTTAAACTTCCCGTTGCGAATTCGATTCTTGGTCAGTTCAGTTGCTAGCTCCATAGCAGCTTCAAGTGTTACCGGTGAAATGCTGAGAACTGAATCTTGAATTTTCGAGGGAAGTCCTCGAATATAATGTTCGATCAAACGATAAGTTGGGTTAACAAATTTGGGACCATTTGGTTCAACTCTAAGAACCTCTTGTTATAGGTGGTGTGATCCCCCTCCTTCTGTTTTAAAGAATGAAATTCGTCTTCCAACTTTTTAATTTCACTCCTAGGACAGAAACGCCTAGTCATGATTTCCCTTAACTCCTCCCAAGTTAAGGCCATTGCATCATCAACTCCCCTCTTCCCTTTTCAGTATTCCACCAAGTGAGAGCTACCCCAAATAGTCTCCCGGTGGTGTATCGAACCTTGCGATCCTCAGGACAATCGCAGTTGAGGAAGGTGTTTTCCATCTCCTCGAACCAATGTAGGAGAGCAGTGACACCTTCGGTCCCTTCAAATTTAGGAGGATCACAAGACTTGAAATGTTTGTATGAGCACTTGCTGGTAGGAGGGTTGTCGATGTTCTGGTCATGTTGTTGGGGAGGATTAGTGGGATTTGTGGCGAGGGCTTGTTGTACTTGGACCATAATGTCAGGCAGTATCGTGGCCATTTGTTTCACGATGTGTGTGGCCAAACGTTCCTGAGACCTTCCTGATCTTTTACCCCTTCGATGTTGTCTGGACGACATCTACAGGAACATACATAAGAATATTGTGAGTTTATGGAGTCTTTTTAGGTGTCATGTGTCTTTAAGAAAAATGAAAATAACATAAATATCAATAATGCAACTACATCCATAGGATGTCTTGGGTTTGCTCATGTTGGGCCTCAAATGTCCCCCATACCTTCACCTGTATAGTCATGTGGGCCCCCATGGCTATTGGCTTGGTAGGATTCACATTAGTATTGGCGATTTAACACTCGCATCAACCGAATGCAAACCACAAAATATGTTTACGAGATGTATGGTTGGAATGTGTCCAGGTGTAGACACAGTGACAACTGAAAGTGGGGTTAGCTCACACGACGTTTGGTATAGCATGCTTTGGCCTAATAGGTACTTCGTACTCTCATCGTTAGTCCCCAGGTAGGCAAACTGGTCCTTTATTTTGGATTTATACGAATGCCAGCCTAGACAGGACGTTCCGACTACCGGTACTGGTACCCTTCCAGTTACTACATGCCCGTCATGAGAACTCACTTTGATGGGATTTGAAAACACAAAAATCATTGTAAAAACAATGATGATGTGGTGTGTGCCATCATGGATATGATGTGTTATGAGAATATGATTCATGATAGGCATTATATCATAATACATACTTATGAACATGCTTGCATAATATTGAATGTAACATTTAACATAAAACATATAAACATCATGAAATTCGGCATGTAACACACAAAAATCTTATAAGTTTCTAATCAACTATAGTATAGGCTCTAAGGGTCTAATAATCTATCCAATATCCCTATAGTCATGGCTCTGATACCAATCTGTCACACCCCGACCCGCAGCGGAATAAGAGTCGGGGCATAATTGGGTTATCACCAAAGCTCATGATATTTACTAATATGTTTCATATTTATTAAAGTCAAAATTACATTCCCAAATATCCAAACATGTCCATACAATACAAAGAAAATAAACCAAGCAAAACAATCCCAAACTCATTTTATTCTTCTAGTCCAATCCTAAGTGTTTCTTGTTGCAGCTGGTTCACCTGTATCTTACCTGGGATCGCAAATCCCAAATTTGTGTATGAAGAGCGGATCTAATTGTATTAGTATCTATAATTGATTTCTTCTGTGTAATACTAATCGATAGGGCCTCGTTGGTAAGTGCTACAAGATCTCGTGCATTGGAAATCATGTGTAAAAATGGGGGTTTTTGGGTCAACATAAGTTGGCGAGTGAACCTTGTTAGATAAACATTTATTATTGATTTACTTATCAGTTTATCAATGAAAAATTGTGCATAATCATAAATGAGCAAATGTAAATAAACAAGCAGTAGCAATAGCAATCACAACTATAACATATAATAACACATGATAGCATACATTAACATACCAACATCATACGATAAATAACATGAATGAAACTGTTCGATCAAGGCTCAATCAAACGGAGCCGATCGTATTGCATGTACTGAAAATGAAAAATGTCTGTGCGATCAAGGCTCAATCAAACGGAGCCGATCGTATGTGGGCACGCCAGGTTCACGCTCATAATGTAATGGGGAACATGCTCAATGCTCATAATGTAATGGGGAGCGGCGGCCTATGAAATTGCATGTACTGGAAATAATAAATTGCATCTAACGATAACCACACAACAGTTGAAACAAACTGAATACACATGTTCATCATATGAGGTATGCACAATGATTTAAATATAATATATAGCAAGACCCATGATACACCCCAAAACGTGATTAAAACGGGGAATTTGTAAAGATTCACTCACATTGGGTGCGTTTGAATGGAGATGATGAGATGCGCACGAATTGGAAGAGCGAAACAACGAGAAATAACTAACCTAAATAATAACGGAAAAATAGAGTAAATGAATGGATTTTATTAAGGATTTTAATGGAATTTTTAGATATATTTTTGTGAGTTTGAGGCTATTTTCTATCTTTAAAAATATTATTTTTAAGTATTTTTAATTGATTTTTAAATTAAATTAAATAAATAAAAATATAAAAAAAATTGTTTATTTTTGCGTTGATCGTTGACCGTTGACTTGTTGACCTGTTGACCGGTTCGGTCAGTGTGCATGTATGCGCTGGGTGAGACTCGAACCCGAGACCTCCCGTATGCGTGCACGCAGCTCTACCAACTGAGCTACGTGTTTAACCCGAAATAATCTTGTTTTTAATTATATTTATATACTAATTCGATTTATTCAAAATTCATTTGTTTTTTAAAAAGATTTTAAATCAACGAACCGGTGCTGTTAACCATACTCGAACGCGTGACGTGCGAGTTAGTGTTGCACACAGTCCACCGCTGGACTGTGTGTCTAACCTGGTTAATATCTCGGTTTTTATTATACTTAACAACTAACAAAGATTAACCCGGTTCAGTTTTAACCAAAAAGGCATTTTATTACATAGAGGGTGCGTGTATCAGGGATTGAACTCGTGACGTGTGCGTATTATTTGCACACAGTCCACCGCTGGACTGTGTGTCTAACCCGTTTAAAATACCAATTTTAGTTATACTTATAGTGTTATCACAGTCATCTTCTTCGTTGAATTTTACAGGCAGTAGATTATACCGTTATATCTTGTGTAGTTCGATTGATAAACATTGTACAATCTAATATGAAATGGCAGAAACGATAATTAGAAGTGAACATACCGATGAACGGTTTATTTCAGAATTCGGTAATGTGTCGGTCTCTGTTTTTGTGCTCTTCAACTGAACAAGACAATTAACCGTTTTGATTAGCTAATCGTGGAATTGAAGTGATTAACAAATGTTAACAGAGGGTTTGAATGTCCTTACCGATTCTCAGATGAAAATAGAGATTTTCAGAACTTTTCCGGCGAACTGAAATTATCTGATAACAGTGCCTGAATTCGATCTCAAGTGGAAGGTTTGAGTTAGAAATAGCTTAACAACTGTTAGACTATGATGGTATGAAATTACCGATTTGAGGACAAATACGGTTTTCCGGCGAACTTGCAGAATTTTCCGGCGAGTTGATTTAAGCTTTATGGTGAACCGAATGTGTGCGGAAATGTAATTGAAGGTCTTGCAGAGTATTTTGAGTCGCAGGAGAGGTCTAAGATTGAAGTAATCCGAGAATTGAAAGTTTTCGGTTATTAAACCGATTCACTTCCGAATTCAACTTTCATTCACGGTAGAATTGATTGGATTTATCAGTTTATCGGTTATACTCATTGAATCGCGAGTATCCAGATCGTCTTTGAGTGTTTGATAACCGATTTCAGTTACAATTGGCGTAACCGATTGATTTACATTTGTCTATAAGATCTATTTGCTTCCTAAAGATGACAGAAAACAAACAAGTGGCGGAGTGGTTATGCGGGTGAGTGTTAAGTCTTTGAAGTTATAATCCGGCTGACCCGGGTTCGAGTCCCGGCAGCCCCAATTTATTTTTAAACACTTTATTTTACTTTTTATCGATTATAACTTTTATGGTTTAGTTTGTTTATTATTATGTATCATTAAAAATTAAAATAACCATAAATACACAACGTGACATTTATAACTTAATATTCGATTACAAAACGGAGCGGGTTTTGGAAACCCGTTTTTGACAAATGTTAACTTCGTACGAATTAGCCCATTTTCACTATTTCAGTTCGTACTTTTGGTCATGTGTTTGTTTCTAACCTATACAATATTCAACACACGCTCTATCTAGCCTATTCGAACAGTGACGGACATAAAGTGCACCAACATGATAGGTGGACCGTCAATGCGAGGACCTTTCATTTACCGTAGCCCAAATCCTTATGAGGGGTCGGGAGATTCCTCTTCATCGCGGGAATCTGTACACTCCATCTCCCAAGAATAGTTACCACCAAACTCTCAAAACTCCCATCACTCTTACCACTCCCATCATTCTCACCACTTTTACTACACACAATCTCATTCTTAAAATGAAGAATTTAACCCAAACCATTACATAAATACACCCCAATTGATCAGAATCAATTGGACGACATGGACAAAGACTCCGATCCGGAGATGCCACCAACGGGATCTCTCGGCCATCCCATCGAATTATCCAGCAGCTCTAACTCTTATGTTGGATCACCATATCAGGGTCCCGATGAATTTAAACAATGGTGGGACAAATATGAATTTTATAATACCCCTTCCTACCACACTCCTCCGCCACCTCCTCTGGAGGATATACATATGGAACCGGTGGATCAACCACAACCACCGTCTGAACCACAGCCACGACGGAAGCGTGGTGCACGTATGTCGGTGCGTATGGGACAAAGGTCGGGATTGTTAACACCTTTGCCCAAACCTTATCCTTGTGAGTGTAGGAGCGGACCCAACTCGTGAGCTACCGGAATGATTTGCTTAGCTAACAGAGTCTGAATTCATTGTTAACCAAGTGAACAAACACACGACAAGATCAATGATATTGTTTAACATGTCTGAATCTTTATATCAATAACTTGGAACGATTACAGACACAAACGAGCAGGGCTTCGCCTCTGGTCTCCAAAAACAACATGCTAACACTAACACCCAAGTCACCTATTTATACTAAACACATTTCGCACCAAAGTGACTTGGGTAGATTTCGTACGAAAACGGATTTCGTACGAAATCTTCAATAACATATTTAAACTTACAATTTGACATTTACAAAGCCCTAAACACATAACCGACTCATCCTAGATGTAGGCAATAGACATTAGTGCACCAACAGACTCCCCTTGGATGTTTCTGCAGTCTTGGATGGTCTTCAAAACTCCAAAAATCTATTGACGGTTAACCAAAGTTCTTTCGTGCTCGATGCTCTTCAGACAGAATTGGAGTTTGATCTGTTGGAGGAGGTCGATTGTATGTGTTGCCGTACTGAAATCTTCGTTGCGCAGCAATCATGGCCTCCTTCTTGTCCACCTTTTTTCCTTAGCTTCAAGCTTTCTCCAGGATGTGTTCCAAGCTATACCTGAATGAATATCATTAGTATAACAAACGTTAAAAATCTTCTGAAGTTGCATAGCTTGAACTTCATCCTTGTCTTCGTAGCTAATCTTTACATAAAACAAACATTCTATGTCTTTCTTCGAACAGTTTACTATCCACATACGATCTAACACACGTATCCCTCTCCATAACCCATAAATGTGTTTATGTGCGATGACAAACTCTGATAATTCTTCTGTAATCTTCCATGAGTCTTTATCGGGCTCTACACAAATCACCGCTTCACCTGTACTTGAATCATAGTGCCACCACTTAAAGATCTTGTAATAGTCTTGTTCCATCTTGATGAGTGGCATATTCTTCATTACACGTGGTCGCTTGACGATTAATGTAACATCCTTTTCATTCGTAACTGGATTGATCCTCGTAACCTTTCACGGATAGTGTGGCTTCCAACGAGGAAAGTTGTGCATGGCCTCGTATTTGATCACTTTCCACAACTCTTGATCATAAAACTTGATCTTTAGATTGAAAAACTTCGACCGAGTCAGCTCCGTAACATCCTAATGAGGCAATGTTTTAATATCCTTCAAGTGTCTGACGTACTGCACTCCGAATTCTCTTTTAATTGTATACACATTAAGCTCTTTAATCCATCCCCAGCTAATAATATCTCTTAATGAAGCATCAGGGTCTCTAGTAAAGAAAGCCGAAGGACGTAAAAACTTTTGCTCTACTGGAACTTCTTTAAATCATTTCTTTGTCATCTCAATGATTTCCTCTTTGGTCATTTGTTGAGGTCCTGATCCTGCTTTCACTGCCTCTTCAACTCTGCTTTTCAACAAATCATCATTTGCAGATGAAGACATTTCTGCTAAGGTTGGAAAGACATCTGTACCCTCTTCTGGCATAAGTAGCAACATTGTCATCAGACTCGTCAGAATCCCAATCTTCTATAATCACATGATCATAATCATTAGCATCTGGTACTGGCTAGAAGACATAATCATTTGGTTCAAGACTTGTATTGTTCAAATCATCCTTAAAGTCAAACTCAAATGAATCTTCATTAAGACCAAATAATTCTGCTAATTAGCTTTGGAGAAATTTTGAACATACTCCCCTTCTTCAACATCGTGTTCTAAAATAAAATATCCTTGGTTTAGGCATAACAGGAACATCTGACGATGAAGTCATTCTGAGGATTCCTGCTTGCCTTTAACCCTAAGATGCATCACTAGACTCCCCCTGAACTTGATCTGCAGTGTGTTGATTAGCGGAGTCGTTCAAGTACACATAAACATCGATATTTCATTCATAACAGAATCGGTTACACGAATTTCAGAACCTCCAACATGATCATCATCATCCTTTCTACCACTAAAACTGCTATCCAACTCTAACTCGTCACCGAATGAATCAATCTCTTCATCTATTTCTTTCTCCATCTGATTCTTTTTCTCCAACTTCTTTTCCATATGCCTACGAAGCATCTCTGGAAGGCTTGATAAGTCAATCTCTACTTCACGAGGCCTTCCTATCAGAACAAACCTTGAAGATGGAGGCTCGTACACAACCATAGCTAGAGATAGTGGCTCGGATTCAGCTTCCGGCGCAGAGTGAACAATCAAAGGATCCATAGAAACCTCAGCTTTAGGCCCAGGCTTGCTCATAACAGGAATATCATCTATCTTATTCTTCCTTTCGCCTTGAGCCTCTGATAGTGCTTTTGTAGCTTGCTCTTTTTCTGCTATCTTCCGTCTCGCTTCTTCTCTCTCTATCTTATCAATATCATCAACCAAAAAATTCCCAGAGTTCTGACCAGAATCTTTTTCATCAACTCAATCTGTCTGTTGTTTGACATTCATTCAGATTCATAGTCTTCCATCTTCTTTCTCATTCATTCCATTTCTGTCTGGTAACTATGAAGAGTGGCATATATAACCTTCTTTTCGTCTTATATCTTCTTGATCTGTTCATCACATTCCTTTATTTTCTTTTCCGACTCTTTCACCTTCTCACTTTGAGCCATTAGAAATTTTAACAGGCTTTCCAATCTCTTTTTTCATCTTTAAGGAACTTTATCCTTCCCTCATTTTTCTTGATCTCCTCCTCTAACTCTTTCAACCTTCCTTCGTACACAACATCTATAGTGAATGAATCACCACTAGGAATAGATCCGATGTCAAAATCGTAATCATCTAGCCCTGTATAATCAAATCTTTGTGTTGGATGCGAGGAAGACGGTTGGTGTGTTGGCTGTGATTTGGTAGGAGGTGTAATGATAGGTGCTCGTGGCGGAGATGTAATTGGAGACTGTGGTGGTGTTGGTTGCGGATGTGGTTGTTGTGGAGAAATAGGTTGTGGTGGAGGTTGTGTAGTGGGTGGTGGTTGTTGTGGAGAGGTAGGTTGTGGTGAAGGTTGTGTAGTGGGTGGTGTTGGTATAGATGTTTCAACATCAAGATGAACTATGGGAGGATCTGCAGCTTTCTTTCTTAACTTTATTCTTAATCTACATGCAGCAGACTTCGGCTTCTTAGTCATAGCATGCTTAGCGCGTTTGGTGGCTGGTTTCTTTGCAGGCTTGATATCGGAGAAAACTTCCTTAGACTCTGATGGAATGAAATCGTCATCGTCATCACCAATCCTGTGACATTTGTGCCTTTTCAAGCATCAAACAATACCAAACAATTTTGAATCCAATGAAATCTTGCATTTCATTCCCAGAAGTTGTATAATTACATGTAACATCCACATATTAAGTTCACGTACAGTTTCGACACTTCAAAGCTTTTTCTGGAATATATACGTAAACTGTTACGCAAACATAATCAGTTAAGGCAAAGTATATTCCAGAATAGTGACATAAGCTAAACATACCTTGAATAACCTTTACATAACTTAGAAATAAGTTTTGAAGGGTTTGGTATGTCAAAAACAAGCTTAATCGATCACAGGGACTATTTAACGATAAACTACGAAAGTCTGCCGATTCTCATAGCGACGTACACTCCGGAACAATATCACAAGCTTAACGTACCTTAAATAACCTTTACATAAGTTAGAAATAAGTTTTAAAGGGTTCGGTATGGCAAAAATACGCTTTTGTAACTTCAGGGGCTATTTTGCAAATTCTGTGAAACTATGCCATTACGTGTATTTCCTAATCCGGAACATGTACGCACATCAAAAAATTTTTGTAATCATTAAAATCTTGTATTTTAATGATTGGAATGCAAAAATTTAATTCGTTACGCATTTACGGTCATTTGCGCGTTTGATACGATTTTCGTCGTAATTAACCGAAAACCGCAACCGTACAACCAAACGAACTGATACCTGGAACATTTTTTAGCATATTTCAAGTCTCCCTATGCTTTAACGTCCTAATAAAGCTTAAAAATGGGGTCAACAGGTGTTAAAAGTGCCAAAACGCGTCAAAAACAAGTTCATGGGCCATTTCTGCCAAATTTGAAAGTTCAGCCCATGCGGGCCTTACGGACCGTAAGGCCTAACCCCTATACGGTCCGTAAGGGGTCCCCAGCTCATCAGAGTTTTGCAACCAGGTGGCAGCTTCTTGTTTACTCCTTGGACACCAAGAAAATCAATTTTGCCACCATTTCACCTGCAATTGACACTTCTTAGGACCTCCATGAGATCATGCCAACACATGGGACATGTGTAATGATCCTAGGGCCTTCAAATTACTATAATAGCAAGTGATTTTGCCATTTTCACTTGCTCATTTATCTCTTCTTATCTCAAACACTCTAAGTGGAGGCTACCACCTTGTTTGAGGCCTCCTACCTAAGTTTTATGGTCTTCTTAGAGCTCTTGAGTGTTCTTCAACACAAGTAAGTGCTCCATCCTTGTCTTGTTTTATTTATTTTAGAGTTAAATGTCTGGATATTCCCTTGGTTTGCCCATTTTTCACCTTTAGTCCCTAACTTTCTAAAATTACACCATAGTCCCCAATTTTTCAATTTCGTTCCCGGATAGTCCCTGACGCGGATGGAGGTTACTTTTTAGTGTTAAGTGAGTGTAAAATGACCTAAATACCCTTATTAATATAAAACTAATAAAGAAAACAATAAAATTAATATTTAAAAAGTGGAGCCTAACTTTTTCCTACCTTACCCCCTCTCCCCTTTATCTTTCCTCTCTCTTTGTCTGCGTGAATGATACACCACCACCACAATTACCATTCCAACATAAATCACAATCACCATTTCAAAGACCATCATTATTTACATAGTGAAAGAATAAAAAATTTAGTTGCAGGTGGGGATCATGGCTCAACCGATTGTCAGGATAGGTGGGGGTTGTCACTGGTGCACGGTAAGGTGAGGGTTAAGATGCTCGAGAAGGTGAGGGTGGCTCCGATTAACCCTTTCAAACAACCACCACCATACATAGAGGGGCGACAAAGAGAGAAAGTGTGTGTGTGAGAGAGAGAGAGAGATCGGAGACGGCAGAAGAGACTGCCGGCCATGGTGCAGGTGGTCGGAGGATAAGTTGATGGTGTCCGGCTTTTTAATAGAAGGTCATGGCCCAACTGAAACTATTTTGTGTTGGAGTGTGCTTTCTTCCTCGGTGCCATTACCGCTAGTGGCGACGTATTCCGACCAATGTTCGTCAGACCTGCAAACCGAATCGAAAACCCACGCCCTTATTCCGACCATCGTCGCATCTGTTTTTAGAGAGTGAATTGGGTACAGATCTGTTGATGGTGGAGGGTGGTGGTTTCACTGGTTGTTTAAGGTGGTGGTGGCTGACAGTAGTGTTAGGAGGTTGGAGGTGGTGGTGGTGGTGGAGGTTTTATGGTGGTTGTGGAGGTCCTATGGTGGTCTTAGGGAATGCTGGTGAAACGAGACAGATGGGGAAAGAAAAGGGAGGGGTGGGTAAAAAGTGGGACCCATATGCTTCAATTGGGGTGGTCTTAGATTTTATTAATGTTTTGTTACTTTTAATAGATAGTGGTAATTGGGTCATTTCGAATCCACTTAACACGAAAAAACTAACTCCCATCCGTGTCAGGGACTATCCGAGAACGAAATTGCAAAAGTTGGGGACTATAGCTGTAATTTTAAAAAGTTAGGGACTAAAGTGAAAAATGAGTCAACCACAGGGACTATCCGGGCATTTTTCTCTTTATTTTAGTTATTTCAAGCTAAAAGTCAAACAGTGTTTGACTTTCAACATTGACCATTAATTGGTCAAGAAAAAGGCCAATTGGACTTTGCGACGTGATCGTAATCACGATGGTTATGATCCATAGTGATCATGCCTACTGATTACCACGTTTGCTAGTTGTAGTGACGAGTCAAAGTTTTGGTCAATAATTCGTAAAATGCGCATTATAGGACGGAACTATTTTCGGGTATCAAAACACTTTGTTTTGATACCAAAACATTTTTATAACTTATATTAGACATGTTTGACATGTCTAACTCGTCAGTTTTAGTTTAGTGCTTAGTTAGGATCGTAAGTCGAGCGGTCTTGACCACCGCTTTGACTTTCCAACCCGACCCGTTTGGTCAATCTTAGGATGCAACAAAACACATATTTGTGACCATCGTTGTATAGGGGATAACCCTCTGAGGTTATACCTTATGGTCACTTTGTTTGGTTAGTGTGTTGATAAGCCCTTGGTATGTTCTTTAAATATGACCAAAACGCCCTTTTTGCGAATAAATCAAATTTAAGCATATGTAACATAAATTTCGACATGTAATCTGATGTAGTAACATTATTAAGCATGTTTCGGCAATTTACACTTATCATAACACATACCTAACCATCCGAACACGTATTTACGCAAATGGCACGTTAAAGTGGCTTAAACTACCTTAACGAGTCATAACGGGTCAAAAGCACTTAGGAACCTTTCCAAATCAGAATGTAGACTTTGTTAAACCATTTCATATGAGTTCCAACACTCATTTGGTTTACAAGACCTCATTCTATCCAATCCACCGATTAAAGTTACGACATTTACATGTTACCGACTCATTAGGACACACTTGATTCCTTGATCTTTGGGCTTTGTTCACACACTCATACAAGGTTCATCCGCAAATCCTAGGCGAGTACATTTCTCCCTTCCTTTTATGTTTTGCAAATGTTTTGGGTGATTCATATGTGCTAAGTTGTTTTTAATGTTCAAATACTATGGTCTATATAAGGATATGGTTTCAATAATGTGATACAACTTGTTGGTGCGTTATCCATGATACGAACGACATTCATTAACATTGTTATGCCCCCCAGTAGTAAGTTATGGTACCATAGGATTGACAATCCCGTTACTAGGCTATTCCTAGATTTGGTGGGTAGTTTGGGGAATGACAGAAACTGTTTATGATTAACAAATCATTCGTTGATTTGTTAGTCTTATTAAAGAGATCTTTTAGATATATTAAAGATACCCTTGGGTATAATTGAGTTAACAAATGCTTGAATGTATTCATTAAAGAACTACTAAAAGTTTTCACAATTAGAAACAAGGATAATGAACAATGGTTTATGACAAATACAATGAACAATGGTTTATGACAATGACAAGAACAATTGGTTTATGACACGAACAATGGTCGAATGGTTACTTTTGAACAAGGTTACACAACAATTTTTATTTAAAGATATAAACTATACATAGTTTACTTACAAGATGATCTACAACTCAAATTTACGAAACAAATGTTTTCAGTTAAGATTCATGGCTACATGGTTTTGATTTACTTATATTAGCTTGTAAAGTTGATATATTATATTGCAATATCAAACACTTTTGATTTCAAGATTTATGCTCGTCGACTCTCGAAGTCGGACGAGGTATCACAATATAGTTCTAAAGCCATGAATTTGACACTCACAAAACCTATGTTATCGCCGACATTTTTACATTGACTATGTTTTCACAGATGTTTCAGGATTTGTTACATGACGATTATTGCTGCATACTTCACCTAGGACGGACACGGACTTTAGTCCCTTAAAACAAGAAAGACAAATAATATACTTGTTTTGTTTATTTTAAATTCCGAGGACAATGTAATCGTGTTAATATTCAATAAAACATAATTTCAAATACCATGTGTTATGTAACAATTTGTAACGTGACTCCACAAGTGTTTTCGCGTGTTGTTTTACGCGATTTGGGGTGTACAAATCTCTTTTCTCTGTTTATCCTCCACTATCTTTTTCATTCTTTCCTCTTCAGCTTTCTTCCTGTGCTCTTCAGTATCAGAACTTGAAGATGAGCCTTCATCATCACCGTCACCTCTTTCTGCTTCACCAAAAGCTTGCATCATAATATCTTCAGTGACATCCTGAATATTTTCTTCAACATGTACCGTCTCTGTCACAAGTACTTCCTCTACCTCAGGCTCGTCGATCAAACCAGTTGAAACTTTAACTTTTTCCTTTTGCTTATGCACATAGGATGATGATTCAGTCGTTTTCCTCTTCTTGGGTGCAGATGTTGAAGTATCAGTAGGAGCTTGTCTCTTGTACGACCCTTTCCTCTTTTGCCCACCGTCCTTCACATTCCAATTACTTCGTTTTTCTTCAAACAGTTCCAATTTTTCGAGCTCTTCTTTTTCATCTCTGCTCCCTTCATTCCTCCATTTGCCTGGTGGTGGAGCTGATAGTCTTTGTTAATAAACCAGCCAAAAAGTGGCTTGTATGTGGGCTCTCTCTTGTTCTTTCTGTAGGAGCTGATGTTGTGAAGGTCAGAAGGAGTCATATGTTCATGCTCCAACAAATCATCTACTTTCTTTTCCAGATTTGGATATAAGTGATCCAGCATCATCTGTACGAATCTAGGGTACTGCCAGAATCTCCCTTTTCCCCAGATTGATAACCATCTGCTCAAACACTAGTTTGTTGAAATTGTACGGAAGGTTAAGAGCGAGTTCAGCCATCATGCACATCTGATAATCCACTAAATCATCCCATCCACCCTTCCTATGGCTGAAAGATCTGACAATGCAGTGAGCTAAAAATTTGTGTGGCTTCCCCAGAAGATTAATCTTGAATGGTGCAGAATTCACGAAACCGTTGTACCCCATTCTATAGAAGCACCGTTTCACCATCTTCTCTAAATATCCCGTTGGATAATCACCCTTATCGTTGATATCCAAAACCTTCCTGATTCGATCTTCTATGATGGACACCTCTACTTCTTTGCCGATAACCTTCACTACCGAAATAATAGCACGTGGCGATTCCTGGAGTCTGGCACACTTCCAAAATAGTCTATGTGTGATAAGTAAACGTTATGCTTCTTTGTTAGTGCCTTGAAGATCGGAATTCTCTTCATAAACTCATGAATATCCGAAAACGCTCCATATTCTACTACTTCATCATTTAGCAAGCACCATGCGTTGTGCATCGAGCCAAACTTGGGCTTGTTTACCTGGAATGAAAGAGTATGTCGATGATGAATTTGATGATCACAAGTGTCGAGGATCATTCTAGGATCATTCCACATGTTCAAAGACGTGTCAAGACCAAGCTAGAACTTAGAGAACACGAATCTTTGGGTTTCAAGGCTGTAAAACAGCTGTCTGCCATTTTCTGCTGTAACTGGGCATCCCCCGTGCATCGGGGAGATCTGGGTGAGTCTCTCGCGTGGAGCCTTGGATTCCTAAGTTTCAGAATTGGCAAAACAGGCCCCTACAGCCTAAAAACTTGTTTTTCGACACGTTTTGGCACTTTTAACACCCGTTAACCCCATTTTTAAGCTTTATAAGGAAGATAAAGCATAGGGAACTTGAAAAATGCTTGGAAACTTTTCGGATGTCGGTTCGTTTGGTCGTATGGTTGCGGTTTTTGGTTAATTACGAAGAATCATAAATAACGCGCAAATGACCGTAAACATGTAATGAATGATATTTTTTTCATTCCAATCATTAAAATACTAGATTTTAATGATTACAAATTTTTTGGATGTGCGTACATGTTCCGGATAACGATATACGTGAATCAGCATAGTTTCGCAGAATTTGCAATGTATCCCCTAAGCTTGAATAAACCTGTTTTTGCCATAATGAATCCCTCAAAAATTATTTATAAGTTATGTAAAGGGTATTTAGGGTATGTTTAGCTTATGTCGATGTTCTGGAGTGTACGTCACGTTAAACTGATTATGTTTGCGTAATAGTTTGCGATGTCACTTCCAGAAGTCGTTTAAGAGATCGGAATCGTGCAAGAATTGAATACGTGCAATTGTCATGATAAAAATAAAAATATCGGAAATAAAACACAAAAATTTCATCGACTGATAATTCGTTCGGAATTGATACACGGTCGGATCAGCACAAATGTTACAGTCTCCCTACTTTAGGAAATTTCGTCCCGAAATTTAATTAGAGGAAACTTGTGGAAACAAATAAAGATATTTCGCTTTCATTTGATCCTCTCGTTCCCACGTAAACTCTGGGCCACATTTGGATTCCCAGTGAACTTTAACAATTGGAATTCGTCTGCGCTTGAGTTTCTTGACTTCACGGTCCAAAATCTGCACAGGTTTCTCAACAAAGTGCATAGTGTCATCTACGCAAATTTCATTGAGTGGTATGTGGAGATTGTATCGGCTAAACACTTTTTAAGATTGGACACATGGAATGTTGGGTGAACGTTTCTAAGTTTAGGAGGTAGCTCAAGTCGGTAGGCCACTTTCCGATACTTTCAACGATCTTGAATGGTCCAACGTATCGAGGTGCAAGTTTTCCTTTCTTTCCAAATTTGACCACTCCTTTCCAAGGGGATACCTTGAGTAGGACGTGATCTCTAACTTGGAATTCCAAGGGCTTGCGTCGTTTGTCCGCATAACTCTTTTGACGGCTTCTAGCTATCAGAAGGTTATCGCGTATTTTCTTGACTTTGTCTGTTGTATCATGAATAAGTTCAGGTCCAGTATACTGAGACTCTCCAACTTCATTCCAACAGACATGTGAACGACATTTTCGATCGTATAAAGCTTCGAAAGGCGCCATGTTGATGCTTGCGTGATAACTATTGTTGTAGGAGAATTCAATCAACGGTATATGCGAATCCCAACTACCACCAAAGTCGATCACACACGCTCTAAGAATATCCTCCAATGTTTGAATAGTTCTCTCGGTTTGTCCATCCGTTTGAGGACGATAAGCAGTGCTAAGATTGAGTTTAGTTCCCATAGCAGATTACATGGTCTTCCAAAAATGAGATGAGAACCGAGCATCTCTGTCAGATATGATGTCCAAAGAAACACCATGACGAGATACAATCTCATCGACATAGATTTTGGCGAGTTTGTCAGCAGAGTAATCCTCACGAATTGCCAAAAAGTGTGCTGGCTTTGTTAGACGATCGATGACTACCCAAATAACATCATGACCTCTAGCTGTGTGCGATAGTTTTGTGATGAGATCCATCGCAATGTTCTCCCACTTCCATACCAAAATTTTTGGTTGTTCGAGCAAACCAGATGGGCGTTGATGTTCAGCCTTGACATTAAGACAAGTTAGGCATTTTGATACATACAAGGCAATGTCTTTCTTCATACCCGGCCACCAATACTGGGTATGAAGATCCTTGTACATTTTGTCTGCACCAGGATGGATTGAATTTATGTAATAAGGTGCGGAGATCGTCTAACTTGGAACCCACAAATGGTTCAAATAATAGAGTAATCTATTGTCTTTTGTTTTAAGTTGGAGTTCGAGATTTTGAGGTAGCTCATTTTTCAACAAGCTCTGGTTCACACATGCACGTTGTGCTTGTAGGATACGTTTCTGAATATCGGATTGAATTCGAATACAATGAAGCTTGACACGTTCCTTACAACTAAGCGCATCGGCTACGACATTCGCCTTGCTAGGATGGTAGCGAATTTCGCAGTCGTAGTCGTTTAAAAGTTTGGCCCAGCGTCGTTGTCTCATGTTTAGTTCTTTCTGATTGAAAATGTGTGTAGACTTTTGTGATCCGTGAAAACCACTCATTTTGTACCGTATAGATAGTGTCTCCAAATTTTCAGAGCAAAAACGACAGCACCCAACGCAAGATTATGAGTGGTGTAGTTCTTTTCATGAATTTTTAACTGTCTTGATGCATAGGCTATAACTTTGTTCCTTTGCATGAGAACGCAGCCAAGGCCTAAGTTCGATGCATCACAATATACGACAAAGTTGTCGTTACCTTCAGGTAGGATAAAATAGGGGCATTACAAAGCTTTTGTTTCAAGGTCTGAAAAGCTTCTTCTTGTTTGGGTCCCCATTCAAAAGGTTTATTCTTTTGAGTCAAAGCAGTGAGGGGAACTGCAATCTTTGACAAGTTTGCGATGAATCGACGGTAATACCCAGCAAGACCAAGAAAAGAGCAAACTTCTATGGGAGTAGTGGGTGTGTTCCAATCCTTAATCGCAGTGATTTTGGAAGGATCCACATGTATACCTTGCTCATTGACTATGTGTCCCAAGAATTGAACTTCTTTTAGCCAAAACTCGCACTTGGAGAATTTAACATAAAGTTGTTCTTTCTTTAGTAGTTCCATAGTTAATCGAAGGTGTTGTTCATGTTCGTCTCGATTCTTGGAATAATTAAGAATGTCATCAATGAAAACAACGTTGAACTTGTCCAAATATGGTTTACAAACCCGATTCATCAAGTCCATGAAAACAACTGGAGCATTTGTCAAACCGAAAGGCATGACAGCCGTATCTTGTGCGAAAAGCAGTCTTAGGAATATCTTCTTCGAGCACACGAAGTTGATGATACCCAGAACGTAGATCAATCTTTGAAAAGCAAGTGCACCTTGTAGCTGATCAAAGAGATCATCAATGTGAGGTAGGGGATATCGATTCTTGTCGTGAGTTTGTTGAGCTCATGGTAATCGATACACTACGGAAAGATCCATCCTTCTTTTCCACGAATAGGACAGGAGCGCCCCAAGGTGAATAGCTCGGACAAATGAATCCTTTATCAGATAGTTCTTGAAGCTGTTTCGATAACTCTTGCATCTCGGACGGTGCAAGATGGTATGGAGACTTAGGAATTAGGTTGGAACCAGGTACTAGATCAATGCAGAACTTGACTTGACGTACAGGAGGTAAACCAGGTAAATCTTCAGGAAAGACCTCAGGATAATCTCTAATAACGGGGATATCCTGATCAGTTTTGCCTTTGCCTTTCTCTCTACGATATGGGCCAGGAAGGTAACATAGTTCTTTCGTAGGTATTTTTGGGCTTAGTTACAGGTCATGAGTTTAAGATTACTAGCGGGTTTCTCTCCACGAACTTCTAAGACTTCATCAGAGGGAAGAGGTATTCGAACTATCTTTTCAGAACAAATAACTTCGGCATGATGTTTGGTTAACCATTCCATTCCTATGATGATGTCGAAACTCCCAAGTTGCATCGGTGTGAGGTTAATGGCGAAAAGGTGGTTGTTGAGGTTTAATTGGCAATCACGAATGACAGAATCAAGTTTAAGAGGTTCGCCACTAGCTATCTCGACAGTTAAAGGCTTTCCTTGTTTAGTTCTTGGCATTGAAAGTAATGGTTCAAAGGCTAAGGACACGAAACTCCTATCGGCACACGAATCGAAAAGAACGGAAGCAGGATGATTGTTGACAAGGAACGTACCGTTAACGACTTCGTTATCGGCACGGGCCTCGTTGGCGTTAATGTTGAATGCTCGTCCACGAGCTTGGTTGGCATTGGCTAATTTCGGGAAATTGTTCTTGTAATGGCCCATCTCGCCGCAGTTAAAACATGACCTAGGTGGAAAGTGAGGTCGTACGGGATGTTGGTGCACTTTGTGTCCGTCACTATGCGAATAGACTAATTAGTGCGTGTGTTGAATATTGTATAGATTAGATACGAACACACGACCCAAGCACGATGGTCGGATGAGAAAATGGACACATTTCGTATGAAATCTATCAGTTTTCGTATGAAATGGTCAATTTTCGTATGAGAATATGTGTCATTTTGGTATGAAATTTTCGTACGAAAATGCACCATATTTTCGTACGAAAATCTCATCCCTATATATATGTGTTGTGTGTTCATTTGTTTGTAAGTTTTGGAAGCTCCCTGAGGGGAGGCGCTGGCGGATTCTCTCTAGGAACTCCGCCAGCCTGACAAGATGTATGCTTTTTCGGTATGAATGAATAAACGTATGACTTCCGCTGCATTCTACTTCTACTCCATTCTGTAATAACGTTCTATGAATATGCTAATCATATACCCAAACTTTCATCTAGAACCGTCGCGTTCTCGGATCCACAACTGGTATCAGAGCTACGGTACCGATTCATTCAATCTAACAGTTGATGAATCACCTACGCTCATGAATTATGAACCTAGGAGGGGTTTTAGACGTACATCATAAAATAAACGGACAATCCTTGGACAAACTGTAAAATTGAACTTATAGGATTGTTAGAAACTGATTTTCGACCAGATTTGTGCAAAAATATCCGTGAAATTCGAAGAAACGAAGACCTCTGGATCGAAAAACGTCATTAGTTCAGTTTGGTGCAAAAACTCAAATTTTTGTGCGAAAATATATACCAAATTTTCATGCAAAAATAAGTGAGGTGCCAAAAAAATTTTTATCGTATTGACGAGATGAGTGTCTAGAAAAAATTTGGTGATAGAAATTTTTTCGAGATTTTAGCGTCAAATTCGGCATGTTCGGGGACACCGTCTAGCGCTTCAGAGTACAGATTTGATGATACGGTCACAAAATGTTGAAGATATTGGGAGAGTCACTAATACCTGCGCAGAATACTGATCATCTGGTGTAGTGACTTTCAATGGGCCTAACGTCAAATCCGTATTTCGTTAAAACCGCAATTTTGGGAAATTTTTCGCAAAATTTGGGTTTTGTGGGACGATGCCCAAAATGTCAGAATTTGCTAAAAATGAGGGTGAATAAAAATTTGTCAAAACATTGAAAATTCCGGCATTTTAGAAATTCGGAAGGTGCAGCTAGCATTCGGGTGGTTTTCGATGCAGATTATCTGGTGAAGCATTAGTGATGAGATCAGGTTGTGTCCTACTCTTCGTAAAAGTGGGGTCGCATAACTGAGTTCTGGTTTAGGAGTTGTTTATCAGATTCTGTAGTCAATGGTCACATTAATGCCCGAAAGTCGTCAAGTTCCCGGAAGCACACACGACCGCTTAGTGATACGGAGTACCCATTTTAACTTTGCATTGCATATGAACTATTTTCCAGACTAACCGCCAGGAAATAGGGATGTCTTGTAGTTTCAGTGCCCCGCACGCTCCGACCACGGCTAAATGCCCGACAGTCGTCAAGTTCGCGGAAGCACACACGACCGCTTAGTGGTGCAACGTATCCAATTTAACTCTGCATTGCAAATGAACTATTTTGCGGACTAACCGCCGGGAAATAGGGGTGTCTTGTAGTTTCAGTGACCCATGCGCTCCGACCACGTCTAGATGTTAGCCTTTTTTGACTAAAGAGTGATTTATGGAATCAGATCTTTCAGAACAAAGATATGTACCAGTTGCTCACGAAATAGATTATGCTTGTGATTTCATGATCAGAGGAAGTTCAGAGTTTTCAGATCATGATACAGGTTAATGCTTTAGGGATGTAGGATTTAGAGTCCTGATCTTCGATGTGGGGCAATAGAGCAGGGTTAGCAGTCATTAATACCAGTGAGGATCTGAGGATATTCAAGATATGTTGAGTGTACACGAATGTTCAGTGATGATCTTAGGTGTTGAGGACTAGCTCAGGGTTTTAATGTTACCAAGCTGAGGTTATTCAAGATATGTTTAGTGTACACGAATGGCCGATGATAGCTTTTGGTGCCATTATTATTAGTCTTCAAGCAGATTAGTTATTCTTGTTAGACTAATCACCGTTGGATGATGATGATGTTTGTCGATTAAGCTGCGCCGATCCTGCGAAGTGAGCTATATATCTGTCATTGTGACTGAAGTGGAAGAATGTGATTTTGATCACAGATAAACGTTTCTTAGATTTGATGTGTTACCAGATACTTTGATTCCGATGAAGATTTGCTGGTTGAAAAGATTACCGATTTGCTGATCTATCTTTCAAGGAGTATGCTTAAGATATGATTACGAAAATTGGGATTTCAGATCTTCATGGGTATTCATTGATTTGAAGGTTACTGGTGTGGTAATTCGAAGTTTCTATCAATTGCCGGTTGGGTCTTGAAGATCAGAGGATCGAGCATGAGAGATATACGCTAAACCGAACACGGATGTGGTTAACGAAGAAACAAAGATGCTGCACTGATTAGTTTTTCGAATTAGTGTTTATTCAAGAAAATTTGTCGATCAAGCAAATCAGAGGAGGTCAGAAACCGTGCAAACAAAGTTCTGAACTGGAGATTTTAGGGGGAATTTAATGTTGATAATACAACCCGGATGATCAATCCAGGGGAATCTGTTGACGCGTTCTATGATATCAGCAGATACCTTGATTGAAAGCTGCAGAATATTCAAACACGGCTTAGAGATTTCAAGATCGAGAAAAAGCTCGACAGTAACGGACAAGGGGGAATCTGTTGGTGCATTTTGTGTCCGTCACTGTGCGAATAGACTAGTTAGAGCGTGTGTTGAATATTGTATAGATTAGATACGAACACACAAACCGAGCACGAACGTCGGATGAGAAAATGGACACATTTCGTACGAAATCTGTCAGTTTCGTACGAAATGGTCAATTTTCATACGAAAATAAGTGTCAATTTCGTACGAAAATGCACCATATTTTCGTACGAAAATCTCATCCCTATATATGTGTTGTGTGTTCATTTGTTTGTACGTTTTAAAAGCTCCCCGAGGGGAGGCGCTGGCGGATTCTCTCTAGGAACTCCGCCAGCCTGATAAGATGTATGCTCTTTCGGTATGAATGAATAAACGTATGACTTCCGCTGCATTCTACTTCTACTCCATTCTGTAATAACATTCTGCCGAATCTGCTAATCATACGCCCAAACTTCCGTCTAGAACTGCCGCGATCTTGGACCACACGGAATTTGCTTTGGGTTGGACATGGTTCTGTGCAGTTTGGTTTGGAACAGATCGACAAACGTTGGCCAAGTGACCAAATCTTCCACAAGTAGTACATTGACGACAAGGCTGATGAACTTGGTGGTGACCGTTGCACCGGTTGCATAACGATGCGGTACCAGCATATGGCTTCCTCACAGGAGGTTGAGCTGGTTGGTTTTGGGGAGCTTGATTGGGTTGAGCGGCTGGAGCGGGTTGTGTAGAAACAACAAAGTTTTGAGAAGCCTTATGCTTCTTTGATTGCTTGGATGGTTTGGCTTTGTTTCCCTTTTGTTTCTCTTGAGTGGTTTTGTGGGATGATTTCTTATCGCCTTTGCGATGAAGGTTACCCTTTTTGACCTAAGACTCGGTCAAAGTTGCAGTTAGCTTGATGGCTTGTCGGACGGTTGTTGGGTTACTTCCGGTAACAATGTCCTGAACAGGGTCAGGCAAACCATCGATATACTTCTCGATTGCCTTATCCAAAGGCGTCACCATCGAAGGATAGAGTAAACTCAACTCGTTGTACCGGTCAGTATAAGCACGATGCTCACCACTATCCTGTTTGAGATCATGGAATTCGTTTTCGAGCACCCTCTACTCGTGATGAGGACATAATTCCTTCATTATTAGAGCTCTAAGCTCTTCCCAAGTTTGAGCTAAGGCTACATTAGCACCTCTGTCTCTCATAATACCATTCCACCATGTAAGAGCTCTCTTTTTGAACACGCTCGACGCAAACTCAACTTTTCGCTCATTTGGGCATTGCACATGGCGAAAAGTACTTTCGAGGCTCTCGAACCATTGCAGAAGCCCAGTAGCTCCCTTAGACCAAGAAAACGAGAGTGGTTTAGCCGAACAAAATTGTTTATAGTTGCACGGAGCTGGTACATTGTTATTGTTATTGTTGTTGTTGTTCGCTTGATTAAGTTGGGTCACAAGATTTGGGAGTTTAACAGCTATTTGCTGAGCGATAATGGCTGCCATTTTGGCATTTTGAGTTGTATCACGTCGAGGATGCATTCTAAGAGAAAATATGGAGGAAGATATGTGAGAAAATCAAGAGAGGTGTTGAAAATATCGACGAAATAAGGATGGTGGTCATTCATTTGTTTCTCGAAACAAACAAATGACACACGGTGACTAATCAAAGTAAATGGGTCTTTATAATGTATCGAGAAGACATGCTTTAGCCTATAAGTGATACTCACCCCAAGAGTTCCCAGGTAAGACTGACTGCTCCGATTAAGTGGATTTGTACGAACACTCTAACCTTGGACAACAAACTCGGGGTACAGGCACCCACCCTTCCAGATTGCATGTGTTCACATTAATAAAACCCAAACTTTGACGAGATTTGAAAACCTTGAAGGCTAAAAGAGACCGATGGTTCATTTTTGACTTTATGCCTTCAATTTTGTTTTGTTTTTGGTAATCACCTAAGGATAGGTGATGGTAGTGTATTAAGAACCTAAACGCAAGTAAACTCGCGTTAAGGTCCTAGGAAGGTTATAGTCTAGGTCAAAGCATTACTAATAACCTAATTCCCTATAACCAGTGCTCTGATACCAATCTGTAACACCCGACCGGGTAAAAACAACAATCCGCGGCGGAAACGTCGAGGAGTCACGTTAACAGATTGTTACAACAACACATGGTGTTTGAAGTTTCGTTTTTTTGAATATTGAAATTACATAGTTACATTGTCTTGGAAATTAAAACAAACTAAATAAACTATTGTCTTTCATATTTTAAGGGACTAAGTCTGCGTCCAATCCTACGTGAGCATGCATCGACATCAAACTTGGTTTCCTGAAACATATGTGAAAACGAGTCAGCAAAAGTATGCCGGCGAGTTCATAGGTTTTGTCAGTGTGTCAAATTCATGGCTTTGAAAATATATTGCAATACCTCATCAGACTACTAGAGTTGTTAATTGAAAACCTTATTATCAAAATGTATTTGGTATTGTAATGATAACTAACCAACTAAAACAAGTTAGTTATAGTTTATAAAAGACTTGTAGCCATGAATCTTGACCAAAACATTTGTTTGGTAAATTCGAGTAGTAAATCGTCTTGAGGAAACTTTATATGGTTTATATCTTAAATTGAAAATCGTTGTGTGTCATTGTTTGAAAACCTTTGTTCCAAGTGATGCAAATAACACCGCGAATGTAATACGATAAAAGCACTTATAATAGGAAGTACCAGCAGCGTATCCATCATGCTTTTATCACATTACACACGTACCGTTATCTAAATTACTTACCATAACCCAATCGTCCATTGTTTGTGTCATAAACCATTCGTCCATTATTCGTGTCATAAACCAATTGTTTATCGTCCGTGTAAACAAATCGTCCTTGTTTTAATGGTGAAAACTTTTGGTCGTTTTGGTGAATACATTCAAACCTGTGTTGACTCTTCTATACCACCAAAGGGTATCTTTAAATTGCAATAACAAACCACCAAAGGGTTTGTTAAAGTAAACAGTTTTGGTTGTTTTCCAAACTTCCCCACAAACATCGGGAAACTTGGTAACGGGATTGTCAGTCCTATGGTACCATAACTTACTACTGGTCGGCTTGGCCAAGCTAATGAATGTCATTCGTGTCATGTATATAACGCACCAACAAGTTCGTTCACAGTATTGAAATCGTCGTCTTTATATAAACCATAGCATTTGTAATTTGAAAATTTGAAAACAATTTAGCACATATGAATCACCCCAAAATATTTCAAAATCATAAAAGAGGGGAGCTAGGTACTCACTTGGGATTGCAAAGTAACCTTGATAAAATATCAAACAAGCTCAAAAAGTCTGAGAAATCAAATGTGTCCTAAAGTCGGATAACTATGTAAGTATCAGGACATTAATCGGCGGATTGGGTAGAATGAGGTCTTGTAAACCAAATGAGTGTTGGTACTCATATGATATGGTTTAACAAAGTCTACAATCTGATTTGAAAAGGTTCCTAAGTGCTTTTGACCTGTTATGACTCATTAATGTACTTTACGCTACTTTAGTGACTCATTTGCGTAAATACGTGTTCGAATGGTTAGATATGTGTTATTTTAAGTCTAATATGCCAAAATATGTTTGATTAAGTTGTAACGTCAGTTTATATGTCAAAACATTGGTCACATATGCTTAAAGTTGATTTATGCACAAAAAAGGGCGTTTTGGTCATTTGTAAAAGCATAACTAGCGACTTAATTGTCACACCCTCAATTTCCACTTGCGGAGTTTTACCGCGAGGCGTGTGATCAAATCAGAATCTGAGACACTAGTAATATCGAACGACTCTATATGATTTATTTAAACGTTTTCCAAAAACATTTGTTTAACCGTTCATAGTTATTTTCAAATTGTCTTAGTTTCAAAGTTTAGCGGAAGCATTAGTTTCAAAGTTTAGCAACGGGCGCCAACATAAACGCCAAAACCAAAAATCCGAAACAATATTCGTAAATAAAACTCGAGAAAAATGTCTTGATCAAATGCAAGTGAGTGCACCTAGCGCTCCTAGCGTCCTGAGAAACATGTAAAGAAACAAGTGTCAACATTAAAGAAGAGTGAGTTCACAGGTTTTTATAAGTTCACAAGTTCGGTTAAAAGTTTGTTTTCCCCCGTTATCCCTTACCCGGGATAACGATATAGTTCCATTATTCCTAACCCGGAATAATAATGTTCGTTCGTAATTAAGTTCAATGTTAACATGTAGGTAGCGAGCCTAAAGTTACGTCACATAAGAGTTCGCAATCGAAGCTGACTGTTGTTGCCTCAGTGTTTCCAGGTCTATCATTGACCATGGCGAAAGTTAGGCCAAATTAATCACCCATTGACCATACCCGGTCGGCTAGCGCGACTAGCTCGGGTGGGGCTTGTCGGGCCCAGTAGTACTACTTATAATTTCCCCGCTATCTAACCCAATACTAATGATTCGAGAGTTTGTTGAGGACTTCCGTGATATAGCTACTTAGTAACCATAACGTACATTAACATTAACTTAGTTACCGAGTAGTTTAAAGACGTTAATTTCGCATAACGTAAAAGATAGAGTTATAGAGTGTATACATGTTTCTCCCCCTGTTGTTTAAAACCGGATAAAATAGGGGCCGTGAACTCACCTTAATTTGCTCGGTTAGAGTAACACAAAAGTAGCAAATGACGGGACCGCTAATCGCGTCCTAACATGTCAACCGATTTAAAGTTAGTGTGTGAACACACTGATACAAAACCCTACGCATAACTAACACACAGTGCGGCACACGTAATAACCAATTCGAAAACACAATCATGCATGCAAAGTATCATTATACCAAAATAATGATCAAACCAACTTGTCATAAACAACAGATTAACTCATACAAAACTTTGGTACACCCAAACACAAGTTATCATGTTTCAGCTTGTACGCTCATAACTGGGCTGTTTTTGAGGATTTTATAAAATAGTTACAACGTTCCAAAAATTCCAATTTTTTTTACAGCAGGTGTCAACTAAACTGTAGAATTTTATGTAAACTTTTCAAGTCCTAACGCCTTACCAATTATTTATAAACATTTATATACTAGGCTGCAGTTAGATTCGTTGCTTTCTGACTGCAGTCCACGGGAAAAATTCTTTAAAAATCATCGTTCATCCAATTAACAAAATTCTAGTGGGAGTTTTCCGGAAATTCCTGTCTCCGGTTACTGTACAAATTTCGTGACCCAACCCCCTACAGACTATGAGATCCGACTCGACAAACAACTAGCAAATTTTGCAGAATTCACACAGCTTCAGCTGCTGCACTAAATGACCACTTAAAAATAGCAAACGACCTCAGAAAAATATGAATCCAGCACCATTAGAAGCGGTTTTCAAAAATACACGTTTTAGGCTTCAGAAAATCCAGTTTTTGATAAATAATGATCAGGTTACAGCCAACTGAAGTTGGCTGTAAATGCCATTCAGCAAACTGTTTTCGACTTTTATCGCCTTAGAACATGCTTAAACGATCAAGACGCTTAATAATAATGATTAAGAACAGGTTTATTTGTCAAATATCATCATGTATATCAATATTCATGCAAACCCTAATTATATAACATGATCTTTATCGCTAAAACGCAGCTTATGATTTTTGCATATAACATAACATCACAATCGCAAAGATTCGCACAATTATCCGAACTAATCATAAATCACAACACTTTTCATACCAATGATCCTACCATTACACATAATCATGATCAAGATTACACAAACCCTAATGTGATTCGCAAAACAATTAAACCCTAACCTTGAAACGATGATGATTAGCGAACCGGGACAAGATTGGAAACAATCCGGGGTTGGAGCTTGTGCGACCGTGAGGGGGGGGGGGGGTGGGGGGCGTGCCGTCGGCCTTCTCTTAGCGACTAGGTTTTGTGTTTTTTTTTTGAAACACAACTCATGCAT
This sequence comes from Scalesia atractyloides, assembly GCA_947069175.1. NCBI lineage: Eukaryota > Viridiplantae > Streptophyta > Magnoliopsida > Asterales > Asteraceae > Scalesia > Scalesia atractyloides. The sequence continues at coordinate 38,676,626 of CAMTDV010000009.1, forward strand.
GCCCACATTTATATAAAACAAGGGAAAAGAAAGGGGAGGGGTGGGGGCGCGACCTCAAGGGGGGGGGGGGGGTTTGGGTACATGGCTTGGGCCTCAAGTTTAGGTTAATTCCTTGGGCCGCAAGGAGGTGAGGTCGACACGTTTCGTGGCTCGGTTCGGTTCGGCTATTTATTTATTATTATTTTTTTTATAACTAATAATCGCGAAATCAAGGCGTGATACAATAATCTACAAAATATACAAACGTTTAATAACACATAGCACGGAAGTCACCCAATAAATTCACAAAGTTAGCGTAGTTATTGCGAGCGTGTAATTTAATTCTCCGAATTAAATCAGCGTAGGAATGAATAACCGTGAAGTAGCGCGTTTAAGATACCTGAAAAGCCGGGATGTCACATTAACGAAAGACTAACCAAACGACGTGACCATAAGGTATAACCTCAGAGGGTTATTCCCTATACAACTATGGTCACAAATATGTGTTTGTTCGGATCCTAAGATCGACCAAACGGGTCGGATTCGAAAGTCAAAGCGGTGGTCAAGACCGCTCGACTTACGATCCTAAACAAGTACTAAACTAAAAGTGATGAGTTAGACATGTTAAACATGTCTAACAAAGTTTATAAAACTGATTTGGTATCAAAACAAAGGGTTTTGATACCCGAAAATAGTTATGTCGTATAATGCGCATATTGCGCATTATTGACTCAAACTTTGACTCCTCACTTCAACTAGTAAACGTGGAAATCAGTAGGCATGATTGCTAAGGATCATAACCATCGTGATTACGATCACGTTGCAAATTCCAATTGGACTTTGCTTTGACCACTTCATGGTCAGAGCTATGACTTTTAGCTTGAAATAGCTAAGATGAATGATCAAGGCTAAGTTAGAACACTTACTTGTTCTCAAGGCAGCCAAGGATGAAGAAAAAGACTTAGAAAACTCAGTTGGGAGACCTCCAACAAAGTAGGAATTCTCCTCTTAGAGTTATAGAGAGAAAGGGAAAGAAAGAGCAAGTAATTTGGTTGAAGATCAAGGGTACTTATAGATGTGGAGGATGAATTTGATGATCATAAGTGTCAAGGATCATTCTAGGATCATTCCACATGTTCAAAGACGTGTCAAGACCAGGCTAGAACTTGGAGAACACGAATCCTTGGGTTTCAAGGCTGTAAAACAGCTGTTTGCCATTTTATGCTATAACTGGGCATCCCCCGCGCATCCCGGGAGATCTGGGTGAGTCTCTCGCGTGGAGCCTTGGATTCCTAAGTTTCAGAATTGGCAAAACAGGCCCCTGCAGCATAAAAAACTTGTTCTTCGACGCGTTTTGGCACTTTTAACACCCGTTAACCCCATTTTTAAGCTTTATAAGGAAGGTAAAGCATAGGGAACTTGAAAAATGCTCAGAAACTTTTCGGATGTCGGTTTGTTTGGTCGTATGGTTGTGGTTTTCGGTTAATTACGACCAAATCATAAGGAACGCGCAAATAACCATAAACGCGTAACAAATGATATTTTTGCATTCCAATCATTAAAATACTAGATTTTAATGATTAAAAATTTTTTGGATGTGCGTACATGTTCCGGATAACGATATACGCGAAACAGCATAGTTTCGCAGATTTGCAAAATAGCCCCTAAGCTTGAATAAACTTGTTTTTGCCATACCGAAGCCCTCAAAACTTATTTCTAAGTTATGTAAAGGGTATTTACGGTATGTTTAGCTTATGTCGATGTTCCGGAGTGTACGTCGCATTAACTGATTACGTTTGCGTAATAGTTTGCGATGTCACTTCCAGAAGTCGTTTAAGAGATCGGAATCGTGCAAGAATTGAATACGTGCAATTGTCATGATAAAAATACAAATATCGGAAATAACTCACAAAAATTTCATTGATTGATTATTCGTTCGGAATTGATACACGGTCGGATCACCACAAATGTTACTTATGCAATGCAAGCATACATACAATATTTAGTGTATAGTGTATATACAATAATAAAGAGGAACCTTGCAATCTGGAGCGTAGTGTCATGGTCGCTTTCGGAACTAATTCGGTTATAGTATGGTTTTACAAAAACTTTTTAAAAACTAGTTCACTATAACCAGTGGCTTTGATACCAAACTGTCACACCCTCAAATTTCACATGCGGAGCTCTATCGCGAGGCGTGTGACGTACCAGGATCCAACCACTAATCATGTCGAACTATAGTAATTAATATAAAACAAGTCATCATGTCCAACATGAATAGTGAATTTCAAGTTAAACGTTTCAAACATATTAAGTATTCAGCGGAAGCATAAACAATTGTTTCAATAATAAAAACCTTTGTTCAAAAGGTATACGTAACATTAAGCGTTTCATCAAATGATACGACCTATGACAGCTCCTGCTCCTCTGACTGCAAGTTCCCATAACAATGATTATCTAACGACCTGCAAGCATGGAGAAAAAAGTGTATCAGTGATTAAGCCGACGAGTTCATAGTTTTGTTTAACGAAAACAGGTTTGTGTTTAGTTTAAAGACATGTTGAGAATAACTCTATACCGTAGTGATGTCAGTTTGTTTGCCCTTCCCCAATGCCTATCAACATTGAGATCATGTGGTTAAGGTCATTAGTTCACGCCCGTCCTCCCAGGTACGGTGTGAGGTTGTCAAGCCTAATGCTATCAACTACTCTGTTGCCCTCCAAGCAACGAGTTCGTAGTAAGATAGGAGTTAAAGTGATAGATTTAAGTGTATTATCAAACATCAAAATTAAACAACAGCTATAACGTATCCCCTCCAGGGATAAAAGTTTGCAAAGTATCCCCTCCAGGGATATAAGTTTGTTTGTTTGTCCCCACTGCATCCATGCTTGTAAAAGAGCAGTGAACTCACACGGAGACGCGGATCCTACACGTATCTAACACATAGCATGTAAAATATTACAATATATAAAGATACCCACATGCATGCAAAGTGTCGCTATTCGAAATAGCGACCACCTTTTCGTCACAAATCACAGAATAAATCTTGTCACAAAAATTCAGCTTTTAAGTGCATTTTCGGACAATTTGCGATGCGTTAACGGGACTGTTTCGGCTCCGGATAGTTCCTGAAGAATCACAGAACGTGTCAATCGAACCAGAGAGTATTGTATTAAAATTTTAGATTCTAACTCTTTACCAAAAATTTATAAAAAATCTTTTACTAAACAGCAATAAGATTCGTCACTTTCTAACTGCAGCTCACACAAAAATTCATTTAAAAATCCTCGGTTATCCGATTGAAGTAATTATAGTTGGAGATTTTTGGAATCACTTGGAAGTACTTACAGTAAAAATTCAGATCATAACTCAATTCCTACACAGCCTGGACCTTTGACACGAAATAAATCATTTAAAATATCAAACGACGTCAAAAAAATGTGATTCCAGTTGGGTTTGAAAGTTATTTCCTAGAAGTTTATCATAGACTCGAGAAACATCAGTTTTCGATAAAGTTTGACCCCGTTACAGCCGATTAAAATCGGCTGTATCTAATGGACAGATTCTATTTTCGTTTGTTAACATTCCAACTCAAGTTATATTGGTTCCGTTAGCCTTCTTAGAGAATGAAAACGACACTTAACAGTAAATTATCATCAAACTCAGATTACCATCGCTAAGACATCAAAAGCTAACAAGGTTTTAACTCCATAACAAACGAATATTATACCTTTTATAAAACACGAACGCAAACATGATCACAACATCAATCAAGCATGAATCCTAGCAACTAGCATTACATGTAATCCTCATCATACGTCATCTATACTATTAAATCAGTAAGTTTCAACCCAAAGCCATTCAAGATCCACCCCTAACAACTAACCGAGTCCATAAATAATCTACGCATTGTATACACACGATTTTTAGAAAACGATCCAATTTAGAACACACAGTCGAGTTACTTGATAAACATCACACACGAACCTCTAGTTATATCACAAGACACGTAAGTCACGCAACTTATGCTTATATGTATAACGCATGAATACGATTTCTAGCATCCTAACATACAAGTATTCTCATAAACACCAAGGATCAACTACATAATAAAAACGCAGCCAAGTATAACATGAAACTTTAACCCGAAAACAACAAGAACACACTAACCGAGAGAGATGGGGTGCGAGAGAGAGCTAGAGCGAGAGGAAAAGAGCACCGAGAGAAAGAATCACGACCGGAGGGGTGTCTTGTTGCTGCAGTCGATTGCCAAAGGAAAGGAAAGAGCAGGGTTTGCTTATTAGGTTTAGAAAGTTATAAAAATAACTAGTATATGCAAAATACGTGAGTTTCATGGGGATCATGGGTGTGGATGGTGGGGACTTGTATTGCGGGCCGAGGATTCAAGTGGGTGGGCTGGGAAAATGTTGGGCCATGAGGGTGTTTGGGGGTTGTAGCCAAAGCAAAACAAACAAGGGGAAATTTGGGGTGTGGCCGATTATTGGTTGTACTCAACAAAAAGATAATGATATTTTGATGGCATCAATTTTTAGATTCACCTTACATACATATAAATGTTATTATTGTTAATGTTATTATTATTATTAGCTTTTACATAAAATCCAACTAATTATAAAATTATAATAAGTCAACTCAACTAATAAAAAGGGTAATAATGAAGTTATGGTTCGGGTCTCGTAAGTTCGAGCTACACGGGTGGATAAGATCGACAAGCGAGACATGAACTTTGGTTCAAACGGTTCGAGTCGGTTCAAAAGGATAAGTAATTTGGTTCCTAGTTAATCTTTTTTTTTAAACTCATAACATAAATTAGTTAGTATAAAATTACCTCATCAAATAAAAATAAGTATAGGGTTCCATTATATGTACGAAGAAAATGTTTTATATCTTGAAATTGCGGGTGTCGCAATATCGGATGATAGGATAGTGATGAGAGCACCAAGGAGGAATGACACTTATGTCATGGACATGGGTGCTAAGGATTCTTCTGCAGTGGTGGCGTGTTTATTGTCGAAAGCATCTGAGGCTAAGTCGATGTTGTGGCACAGGCGAATAGGCCACATCCTTTACCGAAAAATGAATTATATTATTAAAAACGGTTTTGTGGAAGGGGTGCCATTGGAGAGGTTTCATGTGGAAGATAAATTTCTTCCATGTCAAAAGGGAAACCAACATAAGAAACCTCACAAATCTAAAACAGTAAATTCCATAGATGCCCCTTATGAATTACTTCACATGAATTTATTCGGTCTAGTGAACGTAAGGAGCATAAGCGGAAAGTACTATTGTTTAGTTTTCACAAATGCTTACTCACGGTATTCATGGGTTTTCTTCTTAAGTACAAAAGATGAGACAACGGAGTTGCTGATAGATCTTTTTACAAAGCTGGAAAATGTCTATGATGCTTGGATCAAGAGGATAAGGAGTGATAATGGCACGGTGTTCAAGAATTAGATTCTGGATCTCTATTGTCTACGCAAGGAAATAGAACATCAGTATTCTGCTCCTTATACTCCTCAACAGAATGGAGTCACTGAGAGGAAAAACAGGACGTTGATTGAAGCTGCTAAACTATGCTTTCTGATTCAAAGCTTCCAGTTCTGTTCTGGGGAGAAGCTGTGAATGCAGCTTGTTATGTTCTAATAAAGTGTTATCTGTTAAACATTTTAACAAAACATGTCATGAACTTATGTTTAACATGAAACCAAACTTGAAAGGCTTTGAACCATTTGGATTACCCTGCACAATTGTGAAAAATAAAGATAAACATAAATTCAGTGAGGTATCCGACGAGGGCTATTCTAGGTTATGTCCCTGGAACACCGAATAAAGGGTTTTTAATCTAAAAACTGGTAAATTTGAGGTTGTGTTTAATATTGAAATCACTACATACTCACCTCAACAATCAACGAGTGGTCCTACCATATTATATGATTATGACAGTGTGTTTAAATCATTTAATATTCTTGATTTTTCCAATGTAGGTGAGTCTCAGTTGATTCAAACAGTGATTAGAGAGGACGAAGAGGGCGAATTCATGCCAAGATTGAGTATATCGATGAGATATGCTCCATGTCCTTCTACTAGTGCAGCTGAACAAGATCCAAGCGATAATGAGTCTGAACCTATTTAGGGGGAGGATTTTACTAATCCATTTGAGAATCAGAAGATTCAGGGGGAGGTTGGATCAAACCTGGGTGACAATTTAGTAGTTGACACCATTGCTACTACACGAGCAAACAGAGATGATCCAATTGAGAACATTATCGGTGATGTTGCTGCAAGTGTTCAGACTAGAAGAGGTGTGATCGAAGGTTTCGGTATGTTTGCTTCGATACCGAAAACTGGAATAATAACGAGTGTCTGTATAGTTGCTTCAACACCCAAGAGGAGCCGAAGAATGTGCACATAGCTCTGAAAGATAATTCATGGGTTGAAGCGATGCTCGAGGAACTAGCTCAGTTTATGAAGTTGAAAGTTTGGGAGCTAGTTGACCTACCTGGAGGAGAGAAGTAAATAGGCACTAAGTGGGTGTTTAAGTGCAAGAAAGATGACCGAGGGATTGCAACGAGAAACAAAGCTCGGTTAGTGGTTAAGGGTTTAATCAGCAAGATGGGATTGATTATAATGAAGTGTTTGCACCAGTGGTGAGGTTGGAAGCAATTCGGTTGTTCCTAGCCTTCGCATCATTCAACGGCTTCAAAGTTTATCAACTAGACCTGAAGAATGCGTTTCTTTACAGGAAAGTCCAAGAAGCGGTGTATGTCTCACAACCAGATGGGTTTACTGATCCAGATTAACCAGATCGAGTGTATAAGCTCAGTAAGGCATTATATGGATTGCATCACGCACCCTAGGCATGGTATGAGACACTGTCAAAATATTTGTTGAAAAATGGTTTCGAAAGAGGTCAGATTGACAGTACACTGTTCATCAAGCGAAAGAAGGAAGAGTTTCTGCTGGTATAGGTATACGTAGATGACATCATTTTTTGGTCATCTGATGAGAGCATGTGTCTTGAGTTCGAGAAGGTTATGAAGAGCACGTTTGAAATGAGTGCAATGGGTGAGTTGTCTTTCTTTCTGGGATTGCAAGTTGAACAGAAGAAGGATGGGATGTTTACACATCAGACAAAGTATGTGTATGTTGGTCCCGTTGACGGATCTGTTCAGGCACTAATTTGGCAAACCTAATGTAAACGTGCGGAATCCGTTTGCTTAGGCGACATTGTAGACACGTTTGTTTCTATTTAATCACCGTTTCATTGATTATCAAACGTTACAGTTCCTGGAAACACTTGGACAGAGCTCCGCCGTCCAAGTTGCAAAATCTGACTGTTACAAATGAATGACAAGACTCTTATTTACAGAGTTTGTAGTTCGCACCAAAGGCTATTGGCCTAGTTCGTACGAACTAGTCCATTACATATTAACTTCGTGTGAACTAGCTCTTTTACATAAAAACATAACTTTATACTCCTAATCACAGACGCGATGTTATACGATGACGTAGGCGACATACAACTGTATCAACAGACTCCCCTTGGATTTTGCCATAGTCATCAATTTTCAATTAAATTCCAGAGTCTTTAATATTCTCTGATCTTTAATTAGTGAATAACTTTAACATCTATGATCTTCAAATATTTCTTCAATCCTATTCTCTTTTCTTGAGCTTGTCTTGATAAAACTTGTATCAACATGCCCCCCTTTCTTTGAGCTTTTTATTATCTTCATTCAACATGTTTATCAAGCTCCCCTTTAAAACTTCTTCATGTTTCAAAGTACTTCAAGCATTCAAATATACATTTTAGATTCAAACTTTGAAATTTCTAAAGGACATTATCATTTCAAATTTTAATCATCTTATCAGTTAGAAACCCTATCAGTTAATCAAGTCCAATTTAATGACCTTGAATATCTGAAATATGTATCAAGTTCAACTTGATGATCTTGATTAAACATTTTGAAACAAAACTGATGCATTTATTCAAATGTAATATTCAAATTAATGATCTTTTAAACTTTTCAGAACAATTTCAATCAATTTTTTAGATTTTGTTCAGTAACTCTAGATTTTGAAATTCAACTTTTCACCGTTAGTGGTTGAAACTAAAGACATGATAAAATCTTTTTTGTTTTATGAAATGAATATCAAACTCTAATTATGTACAAACATAATTACAGACATATTTTTGTTGAGTTAGTGTTCAAGGATCAAATCAGTTTTTGAGACAAATCACCAGTACCATTGACCTTTATAAGACTTTAATTTTCAAAAACCAATTCACCTGGATTGTCTGTATATTTGTCCTCTTAAACTTCAACACATTTCTCAATTGTTTCCAGATATGTTATGTAATTTTAAGAAACTTGACTTAACTATGTTTCCCACCTCAGAATATATTCCCGTATCATGACTCCCTAGATTTCGTCTTACAGGTGAATATAGCTTAACTAATATCTGTATCTGGGTTATGCGAGACCTTGAGAGCTCAGTTTAGTACTACCGTACAGACAAAGAGATGAAGGCTCGACTTTAAGGTGTTGTTCCAATATGGAATCTTTTGACTACAATTGTTGAATCCTTCGATACTTACAATTCGCTGCAGTTTAAGGTTTTTGAAGCAAAAGTATTATAGAAGTTCTAGGCCATTGCTTACCCAAAATCAGAAAAACTTATATAATACCCCAGATATCAATTATCTATTAACACCTAGTATCTTAGAATCAAGCAATCTCTCAAACGAAATTTTGAAGTACCAAGTCCGTATATCCGAGAGATGTTGTCTCACAAATTAAGAAGTTGTGAATTTAAGTTTATATCCTAGAAACAATCTACTGAACGTGCAAAGCCTACTAGCACATCCACAGTGAGATTTGTTTTCTCAACTTTTAAGCACTACAATTCTTTAGCATACTGTGATAGTCCACTGATGTACTATCATTTCCTCATATTACACAAAACTCTTTTTGTCTTTTTTCATGTTTTTGTACTTTTTGAATACAATATATTTTTTGATTTTCTGAAAACTTTTTCTCCCCCTAAAATTCAAAAACATATTTTTGTTTTTTGATTTATAGAAAAACATTGACCAACCGATGAGAATCACTTCAATTCTCCATCCATTACTGCTTCACAATTTTACTTTTAAGCTCTCTCCCCCTCATAATGACAAAAACTTTGACACTTTTGTGTTTATAAAACATTTATTTCCATGAGTTTTGTCTGTTCAACAGTGAGGGTTCTGTGAATTTTTTTTTATTTTCTTAAAAAATTTGCAAAAAAATGTTAAAGTAAACGTTATTGGAATTTCAAAAAAATTCTAAAAATGACATTTATATAGAATTTGTTAACCTGGCCCGAATCTTCATTCTTTGCCACATAACTTCTCTCCAAGTAGTTTGCTTTTATCTCAAAAGTTCGTGCACAAAAATTCAAACAATTAGCTGAATAGTGACACCCAAGTCTTTTCAGTCTTAGGTGTTGTTTCTTCAACCTTAGTTTTAATTTTCTTTTCACAGACAGGTTTATTTTGAACTTTCTCAATTTTCAAAAAGTCCTCTAAACTTTCAAATTTCACTGATTGTTTAACTTCTTTTTCTTTTACGAACCATGTTTGATTTTTCTTTAAAGCTTTCTTGAAATACAATGTGGAAACTTTTTGTTCATTACTTTTCGAGGATTCACTAGTTTGAAAATTTGAAAACTTAGTAATCATCTGGTTTCACCTTGTTTGTAGTTTCTATACATTGTCTCCAAACTTGTGTTGGTAGAACATGAGTGACGATTTTTATTTCAAATCTTTAGAATTTTTCTTTACATCATGAACAGTTTAGGATTATTTTGAGAACATTTTCTTGCAATGTGTCAAACATTGTTACATTTAAAGCATGTCCTACTGTCAATGACAGAAGGTTCCTTAACCTGTTTAGCTTGTTGCTCATTGAAAATTTCTTCATTAGATTGATTACAGAAGTGTCTTTCGTTTCTATTTTCTGACTTTGCAGGTACAAAAGTCATTTTCTTCACATATTTTGGTTTTATCTCAAAAGTTCCCTCCAAGTAGTTTGCTTTTATCTCAAAAGTTCATGCACAAAAATTCAAACAATTAGCTAATAGTGACACCCAAGTCTTTTCAGTCTTAGGTGTTGTTTCTTCAACCTTAGTTTTAATTTTCTTTTCACAGACAGGTTTATTTTGAACTTTCTCAATTTTCAAAAAGTCCTCTAAACTTTCAAATTTCACTGATTGTTTAACTTCTTTTTCTTTTACGAACCATGTTTGATTTTTCTTTAAAGCTTTCTTGAAATACAATGTGGAAACTTTTTGTTCATTACTTTTCGAGGATTCACTAGTTTGAAAAATTGAAAACTTAGTAATCACTGGTTTCACCTTGTTTATAGTTTCTATACATTGTCTCCAAACTTGTGTTGGTACGAACATGAGTGACGATTTTTATTTCAAATCTTTAGAATTTTTCTTTACATCATGAACAAGATTTAGGATTATTTTGAGAACATTTCTTGCAATGTGTCAAACATTGTTACATTTAAAGCATGTCCTACTGTCAATGACAGAAGGTTCCTTAACCTGTTTAGTTTGTTGCTCATTGAAAATTTCTTCATTAGATTGATTACAAAGTGTCTTTCGTTTCTATTTTCTGACTTTGCAGGTACAAAAGTCATTTTCTTCACGTATTTTGGTTTTTTATTACGATCGATCCTCCAATTGTCACGGAAACCTAGGTTGTATCTATGTCATCGTATGCGGAATTTACATGAATAGTGACAAATACACAAGAATTACTGTTTAAAAGTCGGTTTATTAGTCCAAAAGTCTTTACAGTGTACAAAACTAAATTGCCAGAGCTTCGCCTCAAAAGTTGCAAAGTTACAAATGACAAACCAAGGCTACATATTTATAGGAGAACAAGTTTGGATGAGAGTGTCATGGCCAAGTTCGTCAAAAGTTGACTTCGGGCGAACTTGTCCATTGGACACGTTAACTTCGACCGAACTTGTCTCAATACAACATAAAAATTACAAAATCTAACGTATCAAGCCCTATACAATACAGACTCGATCTAAGGCTTAGACGATAGACATTATGCACCAACAGACTCCCCTTTGGATATTGTCATAGTCTTGATCAGTCTTCATAATCTTCAACCTCTTCCGAAGAAGTTCTTGTGTTCTTGCTTAGGAATAGGCGTTTGGTCAGTAGGAGGTGACCATTTCATAAACTAAAATCTTCGTAGCCTTGCCTCTCTACCCCTTTCATGAATTCTTTCTAAACGCTTCTCTTCCTTCGGAAATTCTTCTCTTTCTAGCTCTCTCCAGCTCAATTCCCACATATGACCTGAATTTATCCCATGAGCAAAGCATACATTTATAACACTTTCATACTACAATGTTTGAACTTTCTCTTTCTTTTCGAAGCAGATCTTGTTGAAGAATAAACATCGAATATCTTCCTTCGAGCAATTCACTAGCCACATCGCGTCTAGTATTCGTATCGTTCGCCACAATCCCGATATCCTTCGTCTTTCAACAATTTCAGGTGTTAACTCTTTCGTAATATCCAAGTTTTCATCAGCACTCAATACGATCACAGCTTCACATGTTTCTGGGTCTATTTGCCACCATTTGAACATTGGGTAAAAATCTTGCTCGATCGGCATCAACGGCATATTCTTCATAGCTCTTGGCCTTTTTATTATAAGCGTCACATCTTTCTCAGCTGTCTTTTTATTAGTTTTGATTCGAAGTTTTGGGATAAATGGTTTCTAATATCTAAAACCATGCATCTCTTCAAAACTTTATGACCTTCCATTGACGTTGATCGTGAAATTTCATTTGATAGCTATTATTACGCGTCGGCATCAATTCTTCTATATCCCAATAAGGCAATGTCTTCAAATCTACCATATGTTGGAAGTAATGAACTCTGAATTCATGTTTGATAGCATAAACATCCAATTCTTTTAACTAACCCCAGCTTAGTATATTTCCCAACGACTTGTCTTTGTCCTGGAAAAGAATGCAAGTGGATTTCTAAACTTTCTTTGTTTCGGCATCTCTTTAAACCAAGACTTCTTCGCTTCAGCGATTTCTTCTTTTGACATACGTCGTGGAATGTTACCTTCTCGTACTCTCTCTTCAACTTTCCTTCTCAGCAAATCATCATTCAATTCCTCATACATTTCCTCAAATGTTGGAAAGTTGCCAGTGTTCACCCCTGTTATAATCATCAGCCTCAGGAGTATGCTTGTAGAAGTATTCTTTCGGCTCAAACGTATCAATGTTCACTAACTCCTCTTTGAAATTAAATTCAAACGATTAGGCTCTATTTCGAACATCTTTGCCAGTTCTTTTTTGTGTAATCATGAATAAACTCTCCCTCTTCCACATTGTGTTCCAACATCAGAATTAGGGGTTTATCAGAAACTGCTGTGAATGGTTTAGCAATAACCGCATCAGAATCATCAACATCTTTCAGACCCTCTTGCTCCCCCTTACTTTGACCATCATCAGCATTTGCTTCGTCGTTCTTCAAAGTATCAAAATAAAAATCTGTAGAGAATTTTGATGAATCTACTTTCAAACCAAAACCACCCTGTCCATCATCATCATCGCTACCATGATCAGAATCATCTTTTGTATCATCAACAGGATCATCGTCTTTATCATTCTCGTCATCATCATCTTCCTTTTCTTCAGTTTCTTTTTCAGTTTTAGAATTTTGACAGGTTCTTCAGTTTGTTCAACATTCTGAACTATATCAACCTTTTGAACAACTTGAGATTCTGCAACAGAGATTTCTTAACAACAGGCACTTCAGCAGACTTTGAGCCTTCACCGATCACTTTTCGACAGTACTTTCAACATGCTTGCCCTTTCCCTGCATTGCTAGTTCTTTTTTAGCTCTTTCTTTCTCGTCTTTCACTTCAAGTCTATTGTATTCGGCGTTGAAATCAATACCAAGATTGTTAGCCAGAACACGCTGTAACATACTGAATCTTTTGTTGTTTAAAGCCTTTTCTGTCTCAAGCTCTGCAATTGTTTTTCTTAACCTCTCATTGTCTGCACCGAGACTTTCAACTAGCACTTTCATGTACTCACGATCATTTTCTAAAAACTTAACTTTATCCTCCATAATCTCTTTCTCTGTCTCATTCTTTTTTATTTGAACTTCAAGAGCTTTTATTCTTCTTTCCAACTCTTGCACCTTCGATTCATTGAACATATCAAGTAAATCGTCAAAATAAATCTCCGTATCAACATATCGGAGGCGTCAGAAACTTTCCAAATTCACTAGGGAAATAATGTTCTTGACACTAAGCAGATGTTTGACTCTGAGGAGTACGATGCTTTGGAGTAGACTTAGGTGTTTTTTGTTGTTGTGGAGAGATTGGTTGTGTAATAGCAGTTGGTTCTTGTGGAGGTTGTGGTGGTTCTTGAACAGTCATAGTTGGTAGATCTTGAACTTGTGAAGCTTGCGGAGGAGTAGCTTTCTTACTTTGACTGATGTATCTCCTGCTTTTTGGTAAAGTTCTTCCTTTAGACTCGGAGATCCCGTTGTTTTCTTCGCATCACCAGCCTTTGATTTAGAGCGCTTTGTCTTTTTCTTTGTCTATCTTCATCAGAACCTTCTTCAGCAGATGGAACATACAAATCTTCACCTCGTTTCTTTAAACGTTCTTCTTATTGTTCCTTTTCAATATGTTTTTGACAAACATCTACAGAGTCTTCAGATGATTCATCGTACTTATCGGAAGTCGCTGAAATAACATCATCATGATCACCTCTAGCAATTTCAGTCTCAACCTCTTGAGTTTCTATATTTACTGCTGCACTCGATCCCACAACATTTTCCATGTTTTCTTGTTCATTTTCTGGCTCATCAACCAACATAGTCTCGACTTTCTTGAAGTCCTTTTGTGCTTCGGCTTCTCAACAACTTTCTTTATAAACCATACGCTTCAATACTTCTCTTTGAATCCTTTTAACAATTCAATTTCATCTTTATCATCACCACTTCCTTCATTCCTCCATTTTCCATCAGGTGTCAACACATAATCAGCTTTAACAATCGCACCGAAAACTGGCTTTGCAATAGGAGCAGTTTCTTGTCGTTGATAAGTAGCAAGCTTCTTTAAAGTAGTCTCTTCCATATGACCCAGATAGAGAACATCATTATGATCTTGTGCAATATCTTTGAATTGATCATCAATAAGCATCTGCACAAATTGAGGATATAACATAAATCTATCCTTTCCCATAATCTTTAACATGTGTTCAAAAACGACTCCAAAATACTTGAACTTCTTGTTTAGAATCATTGTCGTTGCCATGCACATCATGTAATCTTGTAAATCATCCAAACCGGCTTTTATATGACTTAAAGTGTGAATCAGGGCATGCATGAAGAATTTATACGGAAGACCCAGATTGCCCTTGTTGAAAGATGATTCGTTAACATATCCACGGTAACCCATACGGTAGAAACACTCTTTAACCATCCATTCTTCAAAACCCATAGGATCATCAAACTGTTGTTAAATTACAGCACCCTGCGAATACCAGCTTCTGTCACTTTAAATTCCTTATCCTCATCCCCCAAACGAATAAATGAATTGATGACTTTGTTAGCTTTGTCGTATTTTGCATAACTCCAGAAAAAGTTTACATGCGAGCGATATACGATATGCTTATCAGTAATAGCCTTTGTCACAGGAATACGCCCCATGAACTCTAAAATATTAGAAAATGGCTCAAGGGACGGAAATAACTTCTTGTCTAGCGAAACACACGTATTGTGAAACTTCGAATACTTAAGCTGAACAACCTGCAACGTGAAAAACAAAAACACTTAGCATTTTTTGCAAAATTTGAACAACTTCGCTCGAACTTGCCAAAAATGGCATTTTTACAACAAATCAGTATAAGTTCGGGCGAACTTGACACAAAAACTGATTTTTCAACAATTTAGAGTAAGTTCGGGCTAACTTGACATTATCAAACCTTAACTTCGCCCGAAGTTGAAAACAAATCTAATTCTCAATATACAAGAACGTCGCCCGAAGTTGAACAAATCAACAACGAACAAGTTCGGGCAAACTTGTCGTCGTCCCCAAAAACAAATTCAAATCTGCAACACAACTAATGGTCTGATGTTTGATTTTATGATTCCTATTTGATCAATACATGTTATATAACACATTAACCGTTCAATTTCATTTCAAATCACCTAAAACTATGTGTTTTAACCATTAAAATTCTGATATGTCAAGAACACATGAAATTCGAAGGTTTTAGAGAAAAACATCACCTCTGCCATGGATCTAAGTGTGACAATCACTTAGATTTAAACTTAAATTGGGCAGAATAATGGTACTTTTAGTGCAATCTAACAACTTCGCACTCAACTCAAGTTCGCTCAACAACAGATGAAATGAAGTTCGGTCCGAAGTTGTTCCTATATATAGCTAGGGAACTTCGAGCGAACTTGACACTCCAAGCAGACACAACATGACATAACTTTGCCCGAAGTTGTTAAGATTCAATACAAACACTTATAACCTAACTTCGGCCGATCTTGATTCCAAAAACAAACAAACTTCCAAAGCATAAATTCGCCCGAAGTTGTTTCATTTTGTTAATCATATGATTGATCTAACTTCGGCCGAACTTGTCTAGGGTTTTTAGAATTTAAACTTTTACACTTTAAACCCTGAACATTGAAAAGTTTACCAGTTTTGAAAATCCACTCAGCTGACCAAGTCCAAGTTAATGACCTTGGTTAATCGATTTGTCTGTCGATTCCAAGTTAATGACCTCGGTTTGACCCGTTATGAACAAACTGATGTTTTTCTTCAATTTAAGTTTCAAATTAATGAACTTTTAATCATTTTTCGTGTATTTTGATTTTACAGGTTAGCTCCCAACCCGTTGTCGTCAAGATTTTCAACAACTTGCACCATTCCGAACTCCGAAGATCCGCTTTCCATCATTGGCTGTTGAAAACAATGTAGAAACAAAATCTTTTAAATTTTCTAAAGTTTATGCTAAAACACACTGAAAATCTTTTGAGTTTAAATCTGTAATCAAATAAACTATGTATAAACATATTTACAGACATATTTTTATGAATTCGTGTCTAAGGATCATATCAGTTGGTTAAGACAAATCACCAGTACCGTTGACCTTTAAATGACTTTAAGTTTTAAACTTATTTACCTAGATTTTCGATATATTTGTCCAATTAAATTTTGACACATTTCTCAATTGTTCCAAGATATGTTAAATAGATTTAAGAAATTTGACTTAACTATGGTTCCCATCTCAGAATATACTCCTGTATTAAGTTTCCCTAGATTTCATCTTACAGGTGAGTATAGCTTATTTGATATCTGTATCTGGGTTATGCGAAGCCTTGAGAGCTCATGTCACACCCCGACCCGCAGCGGAAAAGGTGATCGGGGCATGATTGGGTTATCATCAAAGCTCATGACATTTATTTTAACGTTTCATATTCATTAATACACTTTAATGGAAAATTACAATCAATATTACATCATGTCCTAATTATCAATCTAGGCTTCATTGTTTTCTTCTAAGGCATTTCCTATGTTTTCCTTGCTTCATCCTGTTCACCTATATCATGTGTAAAAAGGGTTTTTGGATCAACAAAAAGTTGGCGAGTGAATCTTATGGAAAACATTTGAACAAGTTTATTTAATTGATTATAAAATAAAGTGCACAACCACACATGAGTAAAAATAGATGTAAACTTATTCACCAATCAATTTAATATTAAACAATACACACATGAACAATAATGGATCATTTAGAGGCACGCGTTGCTCAACTCGTCTCTCATGAGAAACTGACGGGCCTAATGAATGAATTGCATAAACTTGACAATATGAAATACATAACTACAAACAATATAAACTCAATAATACACACACGAACAATAATGGATTTGTTTTGAGGCACGTGTTGCTCAACTCGTCTCACACGAGGAACTGATGGGCCTAATGAATGAATTGCATATAAATAGACAAAATGAAATACATAACTACAAGCAATGTATACAATCTAAGTTTAGATCACAATATGGTATGGCACAAGTTTAAATAAACGAGTTGATTTTATGACACATGACACACCCCAAAACGTGTAATTAAAAAGGGGAGTTGTAAGATTCACTCACATTGGGTGCGTTCGGTTGATAATGTTAAATGCACGCGAAGTTGGTTTTAACCACGAGTGAAATTAACCTAGATAATAACATAATGGTTTGGTAAATAATGGGATTTTATTAAACAATTTTAGTAGGATTGTTGGGTGTATTTTTGTGACTTTAAGGCTATTTTCTAACCTTAAAAATGTTATTTTTAAGTATTTTTAATTGATTTTTAAATAAAATAAATAAATAAAAATAGTAAAAAAAATGTTGACTTTTTGACTGTTGACCGTTGACCATTGACCGGTTCGCATGTGTAATTGTGTGCACTGGGTGAGGCTCGAACCCGAGACCTCCCGTACGCGTGCATGCAGCTCTACCAACTGAGCTACGTGTCTAACCCGAAATATTTCTGTTTTTAATTAAATTTATATACTAATTAGATTTAACAGAAAATCATTCATTTTTAAAAAGGATTTTACTGAATCGGACCGGTGTTCTCCACAGGTCTCGAACCCGGGACCTGTGGGTTGAGTTAACACACAGTCCACTGCTGGACTGTTTGTCTAACTTGTTAAATAATCTGATTTTTATTATACTTATATACAAACTAAATAGTTCCAAATCTGCCTTATATAAAAAGTTGGATAATTGTCCGGACCGATGCGGTAGTCCGGACTCGAACTCGTGACCTGTGTTTTAAACGCGCACACAGTCCACCACTGGACTGTGTGTCTATCTTGGTTATTATTCTGGTTTTTATTATACTTAACAACTATATGAAATGAATCCGGTTCAGTAATAAAAAGGAACATTTTTATTAAAGCGAGGGAGCATGGGACATGATTCGAACTCGAGACGTAAGCGTTTTTAATGTGCACACAGTCCACCACTGGACTGTGTGTCTAACCCGAGTTATTTCTTGATTTAAATTAAACTTATATACTACCGAAACTTCGTCTTCTTCGTTGATCTTAACCAGAAACAATGACTGACTGATTCAACGATTTTAATCATGTTCTTTAGTGTGTTTCAGTTAATTATAGGTGAGATAAATAAAAGAATGAAAAATTAAGTGTTAGATATACCGAAACTGGACTCCTCTGTTTCTCCGGCGAAACTCGGTGACAGCAGAAACTTCCGGCGACGTGTGTCTTGCGGCAGAGAGTCTTCAGCAAGCTTGAAATGGATGTGGGTGACTTCGGTATAAGCTCTGGGGGTTCAGTAAGGCTCAGAAGTGAAGGGCTCGGTTTTCCGGCGAGGTGCAGAACTTTTCCGGCGAGTGGAATTACGTCGGGTAAAGGTGCGGTTTTGAGCGAAAAAGCTTGCAGAGGTTCGAGGAGGTATTTATAGGGCAGGTCATCGATGAATTTGGTCCGATTTCTGACTTGATTCGTCAGTTAGAAACTTTCCGGCGGTTATAACTTGTGTCGCGGACTCAGGCGTCGGTTATAACCGATGTAGTGATTAAAATTTACGTTATAACTGAAGAAACCTTCAATTCTTGGCGAGTTAGTCGGGATTTCTGACGACTGCAAATAGGCGCGTCGGTTTTGAATTCGATTCTCATGTTATGAATTAATTGTCTTCAATATTGAACAAGAAACGTAAGCGGCGCAGTGGTTGAAGGGTTGAAAGATAAGTTGCTTGTTGACTCGCTGGCTGACCGGGTTCGAAACCTGGCAGCAGCATTTTATTTTTATTTCATTATTTTTAACAGTTTTTCAAAAACAAATTATATATCCCCATATACTTATTAATTATGTATCGTTTAAAATTATTTTGGGCATTAAATACGCAACTAACTTTTTCGCTGATTGTTCGGTTATTAAACGGAGCAGGTTTGGTAAATCCGGTTTTTGACGGATGTTACATTATCCCCTGCTTTTTAGAAATTTCGTCCCGAAATTTAAGTAGTGATATATTTGACTAAAAATGATGATGTTTAGTTTGACAGTTACATGCTTAGAAAAAGAGTAAGAGTTTAAGTTTTTGTTTGAGGCGGTAACGTCCCTTGTAAGGGTTAAGTACCTTGTTACAGGAATCGCTTTTTGTTGCCTATGGTAAAAATATTGATAAGCAGATTTGATTCGCTAACTTTGATATCATGCGTAAGAGTTTTTGATATGTTGGGAAGGATATGGTTATATCCTAAAGCAAAACTTCTAATAGTACAACCTACATGGAACTTCTCATAACCGTCTAACAATACCTCTGATCCTTTGACAAGAATACTTATATATAGGAAGTACCAGCGGCGTATCCACCATATTCTTGTCAAATTTTCATTGGTTTTATCAGTAAGTTATGATTGGTCCTATGATGTAACTCTAGAACATAAATAACACAACAACCAATATTTGAATCCACATTCTGATAGCATATAGGTTTGAATGGTGACAGTTCCTCTCTCGTTTATTATGATGGAGAGGTTAGTTTATGTAGAAATAGAACACAGTCCAATTTCTTTAAATGGCGAGATGATATGAATGTAACACAAATTTCAACCAAGGCAATACTAAATCCTACATGGATCTTCTCATAACCGCCTGATAATGCCTCTGATCCTTTGGCAAGAATACTTATATATAGGAAGTACCTGTGGCGTATCCACCATATTCTCGTCAAATTTTCATTGACTTTATCCGCAAGTTATGATTAGTTCTATGTGACTCTACAACAAACACAACAACCACAAGATACTGATAATGAAAAATGTCTGTGCGATCAACGCTCAATCAAACGGAGACGATCGTATTGCATGTACTGAAAATGAAAAATGTCTGTGCGATCAAGGCTCAATCAAATGGAGCCGATCGTATTGCATGTACTGAAAATAATAAATTTAATCTAAACAATAATCACACAACAGTTTATACATGGAACCTCTCATAACCGCCTGATAATGCCTCCGATCCTTTGACAAGAATACTTATATATAGGAAGTACCAGCGGCGTATCCACCATATTCTCGTCAAATTTTCATTGACTTTATCCGCAAGTTATGATTAGTTCTATGTGACTCTACAACAAACACAACAACCACAAGATACTGATAATGAAAAATGTCTGTGTGATCAAGGCTCAATCAAACGGAGCCGATCGTATTGCATGTACTGAAAATGAAAAATGTCTGTGCGATCAAGGCTCAATCAAACGGAGCCGATCGTATTGCATGTACTGAAAATAATAAACAATAATCTAAACAATAATCACACAAACAGTTTATACATGGAACCTCTCATAACCGCCTGATAATGCCTTCGATCCTTTGACAAGAATACTTATATATAGGAAGTACCAGCGGCGTATCCACCATATTCTCGTCAAATTCTCATTGACTTTATCCGCAAGTTATGATTAGTTCTATGTGACTCTACAACAAACACAACAACCACAAGATACTGATAATGAAAATGTCTGTGCGATCAAGGCTCAATCAAACGGTAGAGGGGAGTGAACAAGTTGGGAACCATTTGATGTAACTCGAGGAATCTTTTGTTGTATGTGGTGTGGTCTCCTTCCTTTTGCTTCAACGAATAAAACTCATCTTCTAATTTCTTGATTTCGCTCCTTGGACAAAATGTCTGGTCATGATTTCCTTCAATTCATCCCAAGTTAAAGTCATAGCATCGTCAACGCCTCGTTTGGCCTTCTCTGTATTCCACCAAGTAAGTGCTATTCCATATAAACGACCGGTAGCATATCGCACTTTGCGATCATCGGGGCAATCGAAATTTAGAAAAGTGTTCTCCATTTCTTCAAACCAATGGAGGAGAGCGGTGACACCTTCAGTCCCTTCGTATTTTGGAGGGTCGCATGATTTGAAATGCTTGTAGGCACATTTAGTGGTATTTGGGGGAGGGTTGATAAAGTGTTGATCTTCTTGATTGACAGGATTATCGGTAAGTGCTTGTTGGACTTGGATTACAATGTTGGGTATTACGGCAGCCATTTGTTGAGCGATTAGGGCAGCCATGCGCTTGCGGGCTTTTCCTGCCCTCATCTTCCTACGGGCGAGGCTAGAAGACTTCTACAAGAAATACGTATCATGAGTATGAGTTGGATGTTTTTGGGATCATGGGTCGCATTAGGAATGAACATTCATAAAATAAATATAGAAAAATAAATCTACTACATCCATAGGATGTCTTAGGCTTTGCTCGTCATTAGGCCCTACATGCCGCCATACTTCACCTTCGTAATCATGTGGGCCCCCATGAATACCGGGTTTTTCATATGGTTCGCATGTGTTAGCCTGGTTACGTACACTAAAACCCGGAGAAATCGAGAAATATGTATATAACGTATGAGATTCGGAATGTGTCCAGGTATAGACACGGTGACACCTCAAAGTGGGTTAGTTCGAACGACGTTTGGTGTGGCATGCTTTGGCCTAATAGGTCCTTCGTATCGTTAGTCCCCAGGTAGGCAAACTGGTCCGTTATATTGGATTTATACGAATGCCAACCTAGACAGGACGTTCCGACTACCGGTACTTGTACCCTTCCAGTTACTACATGCCCGTCGCAGAACTTACTTTGATGAGATTTGAAAATTGCAACAAAATCTTTGAATAACGAGAGTATGAAAATGATTTGAATATATGAACATTGAAATATGTATGATGAATATGTATATAAGTATGTATGTTTGACTGTAAGTATAAACAAATATGAAACAAATAAATATCATAAGTTTGTATGTAACCACCTAAACAATTAAAATTTAGGCAACTATAGTATAGGCTCTAAGGGTCTAATAACCTATCCTATATCCCTATAGTCATGGCTCTGATACCAATCTGTCACAACCCGACCCGTAGCGGAAAAGGTGATCGGGGCATGATTGGGTTATCATCAAAGCTCATGACATTTATTTTAACGTTTCATATTCATTAATACACTTTAATGGAAAATTTCAATCAATATTACATCATGTCCTAAATATCAATCTAGGCTTCATTGTTTTCTTCTAAGGCATTTCCTATGTTTTCCTTGCTTCATCCTGTTCACCTGTATCATGTGTAAAAAGGGTTTTTGGATCAACAAAAAGTTGGCGAGTGAATCCTATGGAAAACATTTGAACAAGTTTATTTAATTGATTATAAAATAAAGTGCACAACCACACATGAGTAAAAATAGATGTAAACTTATTCACCAATCAATTTAATATTAAACAATACACACATGAACAATAATGGATCATTTAGAGGCACGCGTTAACTCGTCTCTCACGAGGAACTGATGGGCTTAATGAATGAATTGCATAAACTTGACAATATGAAATACATAACTACAAACAATATAAACTCAATAATACACACACGAACAATAATGGATTTGTTTTGAGGCACGTGTTGCTCAACTCGTCTCACACGAGGAACTGATGGGCCTAATGAATGAATTGCATATAAATAGACAAAATGAAACACATAACTACAAGCAATGTATACAATCTAAGTTTAGATCACAATATGGTATGGCACAAGTTTAAATAAACGAGTTGATTTTATGACACATGACACACCCAAAACGTGTAATTAAAAAGGGGAGTTGTAAGATTCACTCATATTGGGTGCGTTCGGTTGATAATGTTGAATGCACGCGAAGTTGGTTTTAACCACGAGTGAAATTAACCTAGATAATAACATAATGGTTTGGTAAATAATGGGAATTTATTAATCAATTTTAGTAGGATTGTAGAGTGTATTTTTGTGAGTTTAAGGCTATTTTCTAACCTTAAAAATGTTATTTTTAAGTATTTTTAATTGATTTTTAAATAAAATAAATAATTAAAATAAAAAAATGTTGACTTTTTGATCGTTGACCGTTGACCAATGACTGTTGACCGGTTCGCATGTGTAATTGTGTGCGCTGGGTGAGGCTCGAACCCGAGACCTCCCGTACGCGTGCACGCAGCTCTACCAACTGAGCTACGTGTCTAACCCGAAATATTTCTGTTTTTAATTAAATTTATATACTAATTAGATTTAACAGAAAATCATTCATTTTTAAAAAGGATTTTACTGAATCGGACCGG
Organism: Scalesia atractyloides; assembly: GCA_947069175.1. NCBI lineage: Eukaryota > Viridiplantae > Streptophyta > Magnoliopsida > Asterales > Asteraceae > Scalesia > Scalesia atractyloides. Next base: position 38,699,861 of record CAMTDV010000009.1, read on the forward strand.
TGTTCTCCACAGGTCTCGAACCCGGGACCTGTGGGTTGAGTTAACACACAGTCCACCGCTGGACTGTGTGTCTAACTTGTTAAATAATCTGATTTTTATTATACTTATATACAAACTAAATAGTTCCATTTCTGCCTTATATAAAAAGTTGGATAATTGTCCGGACCGATGCGGTAGTCCGGACTCGAACTCGTGACCTGTGTTTTAAACGCGCACACAGTCCACCACTGGACTGTGTGTCTATCTTGGTTATTATTCCGGTTTTTATTATACTTAACAACTATATGAAATGAATCCGGTTCAGTAATAAAAAGGAACATTTTTATTAAAGCGAGGGAGCGTGGGACATGATTCGAACTCGAGACGTAAGCGTTTTAATGTGCACACAGTCCACCACTGGACTGTGTGTCTAACCTGAGTTATTTCTTGATTTAAATTAAACTTATATACTACCGAAACTTCGTCTTCTTCGTTGATCTTAACCAGAAACGATGACTGACTGATTCAACAATTTTAATCATGTTCTTTAGTGTGTTTCAGTTAATTACAGGTGAGATAAATAAAAGAATGAAAAATTAAGTGTTAGATATACCGAAACTGGACTCCTCTGTTTCTCCGGCGAAACTCCGGTGACAGCAGAAACTTCCGGCGACGTGTGTCTTGCGGCAGAGAGTCTTCAGCAAGCTTGAAATGGATGTGGGTGACTTCGGTATAAGCTCTGGGGGTTCAGTAAGGCTCAGAAGTGAAGGGCTCGTTTTTCGGCGAGGTGCAGAACTTTTCCGGCGAGTGGAATTACGTCGAGTAAAGGTGCGGTTTAGAGCGAAAAAGCTTGCAGAGGTTCGAGGAGGTATTTATAGGGCAGGTCATCGATGAATTTGGTCCGATTTCCGACTTGATTCGTCGGTTAGAAACTTTCCGGCGGTTATAACTTGTGTCGCGGACTCAGGCGTCGGTTATAACCGATGTAGTGATTAAAGTTTACGTTATAACTGAAGAAACCGTCAATTCTTGGCGAGTTAGTCGGGATTTCCGACGACTGCAAATAGGCGCGTCGGTTTTGAATTCCATTCTCATGTTATAAATTAATTGTCTTCAATATTGAACAAGAAACGTAAACGGCGAGTGGTTGAAGGGTTGAAAGATAAGTTGCTTGTTGACTCGCTGGCTGACCCGGGTTCGAAACCCGGCAGCAGCATTTTATTTTTATTTCATTATTTTTAACAGTTTTTCAAAAACAAATTATATATCCCCATATACTTATTAATTATGTATCGTTTAAAATTATTTTGGGCATTAAATACGCAACGAAATTTTTAACTGATTGTTTGGTTATTAAACGGAGCGGGTTTGGTAAATCCGGTTTTTGACGGATGTTACAGCTCAGGTTGATACCACCGTATCGAAAAAGAGATGAAGGCTCGACTTTAAGGTGTTGTTCCAGTAATGGAATCTTTTGACTGCCATTGATTAGATCTTTTGATTCTTTCAATCTTGCTGCAGTTTTAGAGGTTTTAAGCAAAATCATTATAGAAGTTCTAGGCTCTTGCTTTCGCAAAATCCGAAGAACTTGTATAATACCCCAGATATCAATCATCTATAAAGACCTCGTATCTCAAAATCAGACAATTTCTCAAACGAAATTTCGTAGTACTAAATCCATATATCCGAGAGATGTTAATCCACAAGTTAAGCAGTTGTAAAATTTAGTTTATATCCCAGAAAGAATCTATTGAACGTGTAAAGCCTATCGACACATCACTGTAAGACTTGTTTAATTCTTTTAAACTTTAAAAATCCTTAGCATACTGTGATAGTGCACTGATGTACTATCATTTCCTTTTTGACACAAAACCTTTTTGTCTTTTTCAATTTTTTTGTACTTTTTGATTTTTATATGTTTTTGTATTTTCTCGTTTATTTCCCCCCCTAAAATCACAAACATATTTTTATATTTTAGTTTTTAAAGAAATCTAATCCTAAAAGATAACAAACCAATGAGGATCACGAGAACTCGTCGTCCGATCCATATTCAACTTCTGCTTCCGCACCTATCAAAAGCTTTTTCACACCGTTAAGCCTCATTAAGTATTTAAATCTTGTTAAAGTAAAAGCTTTGGTATAAAAGTCGACTTTTTGTTCATCGGTGTGAATTTTCTCAATTCGTACCAATCTTTTTTCGTAGCAATCACGAATAAAGTGGTAATGAATCTCGATATGTTTAGTTCAAAAGTGGTGAACTGGAGTTTTGTTATGTCGATTGCTGCCTTATTGTCTACATATAATGGAGTGTCAAGACATTGCAATCCATAGTCTCTCATCTACTGTTGGATCCACAAGAGTTGTGAACAATAGCTGGAAGCTGAGATGTACTCAGCCTCACAAGTAGAGAGAGCGACCGTGGTTTGTTTCTTGCACTGCCAAGTTACGAGTCGAGTTCCGAACAACTGGCAACCGGTCGTCGTATACTTTTCGTTCAATCTAGTCAACACCGAAATCAAAGTATGCATATCCTGTCAGATCGAAGTTGTCATTCTTTGGATACCACAAGCCTGTGCTTGGGCAACCCTTCAGATATCTGAAAATGCGCTTCACGATCTGCATGTGAGATACTCTGGGACTCGAGTGATATCGTGCACAGAGGCAGTTAGGATACATATATCCGGGCGAGATGCCATAAGATACATGAGCGATCCTATCATCGACCTGTAAAGAGTATCATCAACTTTGGTTCCGGTTTCATCAATGCAAATTCCGTTGTAGAGTGCCAGAGGAGTAGATAACGGCTTCGTGCTATCCATCTCAAACTTCTTCAATATATCATGAACATACTTGGTTTGGTGAATGAAAATACCCTTGGCAGCTGATCAACTCGAGGAAGAATTTCATTTCACCCAATGAGCTCATCTCGAATTTCTTCTTCATGATAGCTTCAAATTCTTTGCAAAGATCGCCATTCGTCGAACCAAAGATGATGTCATCCACATAAATTTGTACGATAATATGATGACTTCCAACTTCTCTGGTAAATAGTGTACTATCCATTGTTCCTCTAATAAAGTCGTTACCAATGACATGTTGAGATAACGTCTCATACCAGGCTCTCGGGCCTGATGCAACCCATAAAATGCTTTATCCAGATGGTAGGCTTTCTTTTTGTTCAGCGAATCGACAAACCCTGGTGGTTGGCTGACGTACACTTGCTCTCGTAGCTTGCCGTACAGAAAAGCGGATTTCACATCTAATTGATACACTTTAAAACCGTTCCAAGCAGCGAATGAAAGGAAAATGCGTATTGACTCCAATCGTACAAATGGTGCATATGCTTCGGTATAATCAATTCCTTCTTGTTGGTGAAAACCTTTGACAACAAGTCGAGCTTTGTTTCGCACTATCACTCCACGATCATCACGCTTACACTTGAAGACCCATTTAGTATCCATTGCCTTTTGGTTCTCCGGGAGTTCAAACAAGTTTCCATACCCCCAGCTTTTCAAACTGTAATAATTCTTCTTGCATTGCAAGCACCCAGTTCTCATCTCCTAAAGCTTCAGAAACATTCTTCGGCTCAATCTAAGACATGAAGCACTGATAAGTACAATAATCTTGAATTGGAGCTATCTTTGTGTAGAAACAACTCAACGCTTTGTTAATCTGGCCACTCGTTCTTACACCAGCTTTTAATTCTCCAATTATAGTGTTAGATGGATGGTAGGAATAAGATCTCGACATTGCCTCATCAGAGACATCAACTGAACTTTCCAGATTGTTAACATTCGGATCAACCACCGATTCAACAGGAGGATTGCTAGAAGATGCTTCATTTCTAGAACTTGGTTTAGCAGATTGATTTAACAAACTAGTGATCTGCTCGAATTCCTCATCAGAACTAGATATCCATCTTGATCAAAAGGCAGAGTCTCATCAGAATCAGAATCATGCGCTTGTAAAAGATTGGGTTCTGAAGTAGTATTCACTGGTTCTGTAACAGGTGTAACTGGCTCAACTGGAACATTACTTGATCACCACTAGAAGAAGAAGATGTACCAACAGATGGTCGATTAACCACTATTGGCCTTGAAATTTGTTCTTGATTAGCAGACTGATGCAACTAATACAAAGCAGCAATTTCTTCGTCAGTCGGCTCTTCTTGGAGATTGAAAGATTTCCATGAACTGTCATAGTTGAACATACAAGCATCACCTGCCTTTTGTGTTGGCGTTGTATACCTTCGGCAATCGACATGTTGAACGAGAACCACTTGCTTCATGCTTGGAAGATAGAATCGTCTAAGTGGACTTGCGTAGCCAACAAAGAATCTCTCTAATGACTTTGCACCGAATTTACCATCAGGATCAATAACCGTGCAGGGAGATCCAAACGGTTCCAAATACTCCAAATTAGGTGTTTTCTTGGTAGGTTTGACAGTCTGTTCAACATATAACATGCTGATGCCACTGCTTCGCTCCAGAAACTCACGGGCAATTTAGAATCTCCAAGCATCGTTCGTGTTGTCTCTATTAGCGTTCGATTCTTTCGTTTAGCAACCCCGTTTTGTTGTAGAGTATATGGGGCACTGAATTCATGAAGAACCCCTTTAGCAATACAAAACTCTTGCATACGTTTGTTCTTGAATGCTGTACCGTTGTCGCTTCAGATTCTTCTAATAGGAATATGGTACAAATTTTCAAGCTTCCTAAAGAGAATCATTATATTATCGAACGTTTCATCTTTGCTCTCTTGGAAGAATACCCACGAAAATCTCGAGTAATCATCAGTTACCACCAAGAAATAAAGATCTCCTGAAATACTTTTGACGTTGACAAGACCAAAGAGATCCTATGCAAACGCTCCAGTGGAAGCTTTATCGAGTTCAAAATCTTTCTTGGATGAGACTTTTTAATCTGCTTCCCTTTCTTGCAGCTTAAGCATCGTTCATGTGAAAGCTCTTTAGATTCACTCCTTCCACAAAGATTGTTGTGAACCAGAAAATTCATCCTTTGCAAATTAACATTACCCATCTTTCTATGCCATAAAATTGATTCCTTTTCCGTGTCCTTTGTGATAAAACATTGTGCTGATGTAGTTATAGCAATACTCATATCAAGCACATAAAGATCATTCTCTCGAGGAGCATGCATGAGAATCCATTATTCTGGAATCTTGAAACTCGGTTTTAGAATCATGCACTCCTTGTCGTTGAAATGAGTGGTGAACTTCTTGTCGCAGATCTGAGAATACTCAGAAGATTATTCTCTAATTCAGCAATGTAATTGACCTTATCAAAAGATACCACGCCATTGACAATTTTCCTTCTCCAATGATTCTTTCGCCTTGATTTCCAGCAAATCCTACGTAGCCTCTGTTGATGGCTTTAATATCGAATAATAAGGCTCGCATCCCCGTCATGTGCCGAGAAGCTCCGCTCTCCATAATCCACTTTGACAAGATGGACCTTGGAAGCCCCTGCACATGTTAAAACAATTAGTTAAAGAGGGAAACCCAGGCCTTATCTGTCTTGGGTGGATTTGGGATATCGAAAGTTGGAAATTTCATTTCTTTCTTTGTACCCGCTGATCAGTCTTAGTTTGGTTAACATCATTGGTTTTGACTGATCCAGTTGGTTTAACCACTTTAGATAATGATGAAATCTTTCTTGGAATCCAGGATTGCGATTTCAGTTCTTCCTTTTTAACATAAAACTTTGAATCTTTGTTTTCAGCTTGTTTCGAAGATTCACCTTTTTCAAAGTTAGAAATCTTTTCAATTTTAGGTTTCTCTTCAGGTTTAGATTCATTGTTTCTTTTCAAAATCTTAATTTGAACAATGTCTGGTTTCTTTGATTTTTCACCATCTGAAATTATGTTTCCTCGACGATCAAACTTTGACTTCAACATTTTTCATGCAATGTGACCTTCTTCATTGCATCTGAAACATGTTCGAGTATCAATGGTTTTTCCACTAGTAGATTTTACTCCACTTGTAGATTTAGCCTGATCAGAAGCTCTTTCTCCTTTCTAAATTCATCATTTGATTGCTTTCCAATCAAATTCTCTTCTATCACAGTGTTAGTCCCAAACACGAATTTCATGTTTTTCTTTTTATATTCGTGAAATGGTGACTTTTTCTTCTCATTTTCTTCCGGTTCAAAACCCACACCCCTCTCCTATTCTCAGGAAAGTCCCCACCATTTTCCGGTAGTTGTTATAAACTTCTTGGATTTTGAATAAAACTTTTTTCTCAATTTTACCTAGATCCTTTGATGACACTTCAACCAATTGAATAGTTTATCAATGAGATCTTCTTTCACATTCCGAATCGGAAAGCTTTCATCGAAATATAGTCTATCAGATTCCTTAACTTTGTATAGCACAACGTTAGGATCATCACCTAGGCTATTCTCTAAAGAAGTATCTTCATTTTCAGATTGTGATTCAGAACTGTTCAAACTCGAGTCGGTGCTCTCAACGCTGCCGTCATCGGAATCGCTTCCCAACACATTTTCAACCACGTTACTTACGATTGCTTCACTATCATCGTTTGATTTTTTTAAATCATATCAATATTCTCTTGCAACTCATATTTTGTTTCAAATAAAAGTGTTACGTTGAGTGCCTTCTCCATTCCTTCTACTTTCTTTCGACAATAGCTTTTGCATAATGGAGGTGGAACATTGCTATAATCTCCATGTTTCTTACCTTTTAGCTTTTTATCATTTTCTTCCGACGGAATCGTTGGAAGAATATGATCAATGACATAAGCATTTGTGGTATAGCTGAGCAACCACTATCTTACTCGTTCAGTTTAATTTTAATCTCTTGAAGCTCATGTTTTAACTCAACAATGTTATTAACGTACATGTTAATGGCTTCTTGTTTTTCCATTAATGTTGCCTTTAACATTCTGATTGTGTCAGTTTGTTCTCGATTAGCTTGTTCACAAATATGATAAGTGCCTTTCATCTTATCATAACTTCCTTCATTGTGCGATAATCATATTTAAAATTTTCATTACGCATTTTTAGGTCACTTATGATTACTGACTTTTCAGCACATTGCTCGCAAGCTTTAGCACACTTTGTGCAAGGTTTTTCAACCTCCACAACTTGTTCTTTGATAACTTCCTTCTCAATTACATTTACCTTGATCTCATGACCTACCTCTCTCAGATTGGCCATCATTGCTTTGTTGGCGATCATGGTAAGGTTTTCTTTATTCATCTCTTTCGTCACGTCAATGATCTCCTCGATCTCAGACTTCTTTTCTTCCATCACTTGTTCTTGATATGTAGCATCGAAAAAACCTGCAAAACTAGATTGAAGATTAGGAGGTATAATGTTTTTCATTTTAGTCTCATGATAAATCATCTCCTCTTCCGATCTTTGCAAGTATTCCTTTAGGATTGCATTTTCAAGAGCTGCTTCATCTATCATCGACTCTGGCTCCTCCATGATTTAGGCCATCAAAGCGACATTAGCTTTCTTGGAAATATAGTTGTTCCAGTCAAATCCTTCATCTTCGTGTGAAACAACAAGAGCTTTTTCCGTTGGTTTTGATGAACCATCTTCAACTTCAACTTGAACTCTTTTGGAAATGGTTTGTACTGCAAGGCTTTCTTGTAGTAATTTGTTGTTGTTTCCAAATGGACTTTGATTTCCACTAACTTCATGATTTGTGCATTCAGCTTGAAATGCCCCTTTTCTCTACACTTGAAGCATGTCATCTTTGACTTGTCGAAACCCAGCTTGTTGCTTGATTTTCCAATATCTCGTCCGGCGAGTGCAACAAACTTCATAACCCTTCGGATTATCGGTGCTAGACACCACTTGATATCCATTAATTCTAATTCTTCTCCATTAACTTGATCATAATCTTCAGCAGTCATTTATGGATTCCCAATCTTTCCCGCAACTAAGCTTTCATATGATTCCAGAACAGTTGCAAGTAGCACCATGTGTTGCTTGGTTGCTTTTTCAGAGAATACATTCTTTAGGTTGACTGCAATGTTGCAGGGGAACACATTAGGATCGGAATTGGAATGATTCGGCTGATTGGTTTGATTCTAGAATGGAGAATTTGAGCTTGAACTAGAATATGATGTGTTTGGTGTCTTATCAAAGCTTGTATGTGATTTTGAAATGAATGGTTTGAATAATTAGCATTTGCACTAAAAGTGGTTTGTATCTTCGGACTTAAAGTATCAGAAAACCACTTTTGTAGTACAATCCGACGTCTTGAACAACTTGTGCATTTTTTGATTTAGCGATTTTTTGTAATTCCATTTCAGGACCCTCCAACTTGTCAATGAAATCAGCTAAACGATAATTTGCATAACTAGGACCATTCTTCAATACCATCAAGTATGTAGACCACTGCCCCTCAGGTAGTGCGCCCGCCAACTTGTCTACCAACTCTTTATCTGTCTTATAAAGCACCAAATGACAGTAAGCTCTATCGTTTGCTTCATCGTCTCATCTTTCATCATTGTAAAGATATTGAACTTCTTCTTGATTGAGCTTTCTTGCTTTTTCGCATATCAGTATTACTGTGATATTTTGCACGTAAGGCATTCCACATCTCCTGTGCCGTGTCACACTTTGGTAGTAGAATCAAGATATCTTCTTTAACTAATTGCTATAAAAGGCTCATCATCTTTTTCTCATATACGTACAAATCGTTATCTCCAGGTGTAAACTTCGACAAAACAATCTCGATACCACGCTCATCAACTGGCCATTTGTATCCAGTTTGAATCGCAACCTAGCTATGGAAGAAATTCGCTTGAACCAAATTCTCAAACTTCTCACGCCAACTTCATAATCGTCGATACTCATCAACTTGGGTGGTTATACGAAAGTCCCCATCTCGTTGTCTAGATTGATCTGGTTCACTGCATTTGCGTTTGATGTCTGAGCCATTGCTGTAGCGAAGGCATTATGAAGATCCGTATCGATCTCGACAAACTAAAACTGTATCTAAAAACACACTCACAAACACTTGAAATTTGATTAGTGAACAGACAAGTTCGGGCGAACTTGACTTACCAACAAAATCAGATTCACAAACAACAAGTTCGGTCAAACTTGTAACAAATTTCAGAAAAACTCACTCTTAAACACGTTCGGGTGAACTTGTATAAACTTTTGACAAGTTCATCTGAAGTTATATAAAAACACTTGTAAAAACACTTTAAACTTCGCTCGAAGTTGTTAAAACACTCAAAATGATGATTTTTTAAACAACTTCGGCCGAAGTTACCCTACAAGTTCGGACAGAAATGTGTTATCAAACATGGTTTTTTTTGTGAATTTTGACATGAAATCGATTGAATATTGATCTGAAACTTTCAAGGGTTTGTTATTAGCTGATATGTATGACATATTAAAAAATTAGCCATTTTAACTGTAGATTCATCATTTTTGTGAAAACGTATGAAAAATAGGAAGAAATGAGTAGAAATAGAGAATGTCTTGTGTAGATATCTGTTGGTGCATATGTCTGTTGCCTACGTCATTATGTATCGAGTCTAGTGAGTATAGCTTAATATGTTAGAAACGAGGTGTATTTACGTGTGATGTAGGCCAAGTTTGCTCGAGATGAGTGTGATGACGTCAAGTTCGCCCGAACTTGACAAAGTCAAGTATGCTTGAACTTACCCTCTTTCCAGCGAACTTGTGCAACTATAAATAGGTGCCTTGGTTATTTCATTTGTAACATGGAGAGATTTTGGCATAGAGACGACTCTGTCAGATCCGGTTCTTGAATGTATTTAACTTTAGATCAATGAAAACAACATTTAAATGAGTAATTCTTGTTATTTGATTAACTTGTATTAGTTTCCGCCTAATCGGACAATAGGATAACAAATTTAGGTTCCTGTGCTAATGTGGTTGTTCCTACAGGTGGCATTAGAGCCTGGATACCTAAATTTGTTGGAATCAAGACAAGAATTCTCTTATTCATCTCCATTCTATCATTTTTCTTAACATTTTCACATATATGATGATTTCATGGACAAAATCAGCTAAAAATTGAACATGTCATGTAAAATACATGATAGATAAACCCCTAGAGTTTGGACATCAAATTCAAACGTTTTGATATCAAATTGTTGAAAAAACCATGTTTTCCAAACACATCAGGATCGAACTTATAAGCCAAGTTCGACCGAACTTGACTTAGAAATCCAGTTTCTGATTGAATTTCTATCAAGTTCGACCTAACTTGAGGTTTTTAAGTGAATTTATGTTAAGTTCGCTCGAACTTAATAAGTTTTTATTGAAATTTTATAAGTTCGCTCGAACTTGATAAAAAATCAAGAAGCTTAAGCTAAGTTCGCCCGAACTTGCAAATTGTTCTTTGAAATCAGTTGTAAGTTCGACCGAACTTATTGTTTTTTCTTGATACCATTTACAAGTCAGCTCGAAGTTGAAATTTTTCTCAAATTCACATTAAGTTCGACCGAACTTGAGGTCTGGTGATAAAACTTGAAATCTTTACCTAAGTTCGACCGAACTTGTGAAAAAGTGAAATCAAAAACTGATCTTCACACAAGTTCGACTGAAGTTATCTGTTTCTAATCAACTTTCAAGTGTTTTTGATTGTATTCTCAGATAAGTCTTCAGATTATCAGAATGGAAGATTTCCACAACGTGTTCGTTTCACAAATGGCTTCTTCATCAAATGCTAATGTTATTGCGGCGAACCAGATGAATATCGGCAACGAAATGGGTACTACGTTGAAACCGCCAAAGCTTATGAGTATGGACGAGTTTGAAGGGTGGAAAGAAAAGTTTGTGAATTGGATACAAGCGAATCAATTCAACAGCTGGGTTGTAGTTGAGGATGGGTATAAATGGCCAATGGATGAGCGTGATCAAGATCTTCCGCTAAACAATTTTAAGCAACTGACAAAGAAAATTATGTCGCTGAGAAGAAAATGATTAGCTTGATACAACAATCAGTTAAGGAAGATATCTTGATTCTTTTGTCAGAATATGAAACATCACAAGAATTGTGGCACGCTCTTTGCGACAAATTCAAAGGAAGTGATGAAATGATCAAAAGAAAAAAAGGCCTTGATCTAGAAAGAGTTCGAGATCTTCACGATAATTAAAGGTGAAACAATGAAGCAAATGATCGATAGATACTGTCATCTCATGGTCCAGATGCGGAGACATGATATCAAAAGATCTAATGAAGAATAAATCGAGAAGTTGGCTGATGCACTTCCAGAAGGAGAATGGACAACATACCTTATGATTCTGAAGAGTAGTCCATCTTGGAGACTTTTTAAGTTGTCATCTTTCATCGACAAATTGGAAGGTCATGAAATGGAATTGATGAAAATTGCAAAGTCAAAGAATGCTAATGTTGTTCAAGATGTCGGTGTTTATTACAAAGGAGGTATTCAAGATACTCCGGTTCAAAGCCCAAAAATTCAAACAACATTTAGTGCAAATACAAATTCTTCTCCAAATCAAAGTTCTCCATATGCTGGATATGCTAGTGCTAGTTCAAGCTCTTCATTCCAAAATCAGACAAACCAAACTAATTCTGATTCAAATGTTTTCCAGTGCAACATAGCAGTTGATTTGAAGAATGTATTTCCAGAAAAGGTCGCTAAACAGCACATAGCACTTCTTGCTACTGTTCTCGAATCCTATGAAAGCCTTGTTGCTAGAAAGATCGGTAATCTGGAAATGACTGCCGAGGATTACGATCAAGTTGACGAAGAAGAGTTGGAACTGATGGATATAAAGTGGAGTCTGGCTTCTATCATCAGAAGAGTTTCTAAGTTTGTGGCACTCACTGGAAGGGATATTGGCAATTCAAGAAACAAGCTTGGATTCAACAAGTCTAAAGTCACATGCTTAAGGTGTCGACAGAAGGGACACTTCAAATGAGAATGCAACAATCAAGAAGCAAGTGGAAATCAAAATCCTTTCGGTAGCAGTAACGAGGATTATAAGAAAGCTCTTGAATATAAGCCATATCCAAAGAGAACACAAGTTGAAGTTGAAGATAAATCTGCAAAGAAAACCGAACAAGCTGTTGTTGTTACCATGAAGAAGATGGTTTTGACAGGAACAGATACATCGGAAAGAAAACTGGTGTTGCTATGATAGTAGAGTTAGTGGATGAATCAGAGACATCTTATGTTGATGCTGTTTTGGAAAATGCCATTTTGGAAGGATATAGGCAAGAGCTGAGGAAGAAGAGTTAGCTTACCTTGAGATGCAAAGGCAAGAAGCTTTGAAATCAGAGGCAGAAAAGGTAAAAACTGAGGTAAAAATGTCTGAAAAGGAAGTTGTGAAAGTTGTGGAGGTTGAAAAACCTTGCACAAAGTGCGCAAATCCTTGTGAACCATGTCTTAATAAAGTCAAAGTCATAAGAGAATTAACTGTGCACAACGAAAACTTTCGTTATGATTAAAGAACCTTGAAAGAAGCTTATGACAAAATATCAAGCAAATATAAATATGTCGAAAAAGCTAACAGTGAACCCAGTGCTAATATTAAAATGTTAAATGCTACAGTAACTGAAAAACAAAAGGCAATTAACATGTACATTAATACTATTGCCGAAACAAAGTGTGAGCTTCATGACATTAAAATAGAAACATAAAGGGTAAGACAATTGCTGAAGAGTTACACCACAAACGCCTATGTCATTGATCACATTTTACCTACGATTAAGTCAGAGGAAAATGGTGATAAATCAAAGCGTAAAGAATACGGAAGTGTTCCTCCACCACTTCTTGCAAGTTACTCCTGCAAGAAAGATAATGAATTGAAAAGTCATTTAATCTTTTACTCTTATCAGAAATGAAAGATAAATTGTCTGAGAACATTGACATAGACTTTATGAAATCAAATGATGACAATGAAGTGGTGGTAAAAAATGTGTTAGGAAATGATTCTGATGAAGGCTGCTCTGAAAGCGCCAAATAAAGTTCGAAGAAGATGACGATACATCAAAACATGATCTAAGTGATGATCCTAATGTTGTCATGTACAAGATTAAGGAATCTGATAGATTGTACTTTGATGATAGTTTTCCGATTCGGAACATGAAAGAGGACCAACTTGATAAGTTTTTAAAACTTGTAGAAGTTTCATCAGATGATCTTGAGAAAAATGAGAAAAGATTTTACTCGAAACCTAAAAGGAATACTAACAATTATCGAAAGTTTTGTGGTGATTTTCCTGAGAACAGGAGAGCACGATTGGGTTTGGAGGAAAATGAAGATGATCGAGAAGGAACCAGAAGTCGCCATTTCATGAATACAAAGGTAAACACATGAAGTTTGTGTATGGGACGAATATGGTTCAAGAAGAAGGTATGATTTGTAAGAAATCGAATGATGAATTCAAAAAGGAGAAAGAATTTCGGGACAAGGCTAAAACCAAGTCCACAAGTGGAGTAAAACCCACTAGTGGAAATGTTTCTGATAATCAGACTTGCTTTAAATGCATTACTGTTTGTCATATTGCACGCAAGTGTCTGAATCTTAAGCCTGTGTTTCCATGAAGAAAAACCGAATCAAAAGATGAAAAGCAAAAACAACCAGAGATTGTGAAATTTGTTAAAGAGACAAATAGAAACTATGAATCTAAACAAGAAGTGAAACCTAAAACTATGTCAATGTTTGAAAACTCAACATTTGAAAGAGGTGAAACTTCAAAATTAAATGAAAATAAAGATTCTAGATTCTATATCAAAAAAGTGAGAAGCAAGCTACAATCATGGGTTGCCAAGAAAATGCTTTCATCATCAGAAAAACCAAAGCCTTTTGCTGACAAAACTGAAAATGTCAAATTAACTGAGTCAGTAATCAAACAAACGAATAAAGAAAAGGTAAAAACGTTTTCAGAATCGACATTGGACGAAATGTTTGATGATGTTATGATGCGTATCATGTCAAACCCAAAACCAAAAAGGTTTGGGTTTCCTTATTCAAATATTGCTTTGTGTGTAGGAGTTCCAAAAAGAATCCAATTTGTCAAATTCAAACCTGGATAGCGGAGCTCCATGAGTATTTAACTTATCTAGAATGTCTTAATTTTTGATGTTTTTGAAATTACAAGTGGTTGAAAAAGAAAAAGTTGAAAAGAATGTTTAAAAATTTGTGAAAATCCACACCGTTAAACAGAACACTGTTTGTTAAATTGAAAATCATTTACAAATTGATTTCCTACAAGTGGTTTCTACAAGTTGATGTTATCAAAGTTTAATGGTTTGTTCTGCTGACAGGTGATGATGCAGACATTGAAAATGGGATCGGACGACGAGTTCTCGTGACCCGCATTGGTTTGTTATCTTTTTAGTTTGATATTTCTTAAAACCTGAAATCCAAAAATATGTTTTTGATTTTAGGGGGAGTAAGAAAAATTTTAGAAAAAATAAAAAACATATGAAAAAGTTGAAAATTCAAAAACATCTAAAAAATAAAAAAAGTACAAAAACATTGAAAAGACAAAAAGAATTTTGTTGTCTATAAGGAAATGATAGTACATCAGTTGACTATCACAGTATGCTAAAGAATTGTAAAGTTTAATAGTGATAAACAAGTTTTCTGTGGATGTGTCGATAGGCTTTACACGTCCAGTAAATTGTTTCCGGATATAAACTAAATTTTACAACTGCTTAAACTTGTGGATTAACACATCTTGGATATATGTACTTAGTACTCCGAAATTTCGATTGAAGGATTGCCTGATTCTAAGATACGAGGTCTTTATAGATGATTGATATCTGGGGTATTATACTAATACTTATGATTTTGCGGAAGCAATAGCCTAGAACTTTTATAATGCTTTTGCTAAAAACCCTAAAATAGCATGCAAAAACTAAAAAGAATCGAAAGATCTAATCATTTGCAATGCTGAAAAGATTCCTTAATTAGAACACACCTTAAAGACGAGCCTTCATCTCTTTGTCGGTACAGTAGTGCTAACCTGAGCTCTCAAGGCCTCGCATAACCCAGATACAGATATCAATTACGCTATATTCACCTGTAAGATGAAATCTAGGGAATCTGGATTCGGGAGTATATTCAAAAAGTGGGAAACACAGTTGAGTCAAGTTTCATAATTCATATCTAACGTATCTTGGAATAATTGAGAAATGTGTCGAAGTTTAAGTGGACAAACATATCGGCAATCTAGGTAAACGAGTTTAAAACTAAAAGTCTCAAAAGGTCAACGGTACTGGTGATATGTCTCAATCAAACTGATATGATTCTTTGACACAAATTCACAAAAATATGTCTGTAAATATGTTTGTACATAGTTTACTTTCTTTAATGTTTTACAGATAAAAATCAAAAAGATTTTCAGTGTGTTTTAGCATAAACTTTCTAAAAAAAAAAAAGATTTTGTTTCTTCATTAAGTTCAACGAGCCAATGTTGGAGAAGGATCATCGAAGTCTGTAAGGTACTGAAATTTGTTCAAAAAAAGTTCATTATATTGAAACTTTAAAAACTGAAGAAAACATCAGTTTGTTCATTACGGGTCAAATTGAGGTCATTAACTTGGACTCAGTTGACATGGTTAATCAAGGTCATTAAATTGGACTTGGTCAACCAAGTGGATTTCAGAATTTGAAAATTTTTAGAGGACATAGTTTAAATGTTTAAAATGTTCAAGATCATTAAATTGATTTTGAATAACTAAAAGTTTTTGAAAAGATTGAAGTGAATATTAAAGTTTGGAATATTGATGTTACAGAATTTCAAAATAGTGAATTTGAAATGTTTATTTGAATGTCAGAAAGTATTTAGACAGGTATTAAAGATTGAGGGGGAGTTGATAAAGCAAAGATTGAAGATACCGGAAAGCTTAAAGCTAGGGGGAGCATGTTGATTTAAAGTTTGATCAAGACAAATCTCAAGAAAGAGAAAGAGGATATAAAGATCAAGATGTTAAAGTTATTCAAGAACAAAAGATCGGAAGACTCAGAAAATTTTAAAAGTCAATAACTACGGCAACATCCAAGGGGGAGTCTGTTGGTGCATATGTCAGTTGCCTACGTCATTATGTATCAAGTCTGAGTGAATAGGGCTTAATCTGTTAGAAACAAGGTGTATTTATATGTGATGTAGGCCAAGTTCGCTCGAGATGAGTGTGATGATGTCAAGTTCAGCCGAACTTGACTAAGTCAAGTTCGCCCGAACTTACCCTCTTTCCAGCGAACTTGTGCTACTATAAATAGGTGCATGGATATTTCATTTGTAACGTGGAAAGATTATGGCACAGAGACGGCGAAGCTCTGTCGGATCCAGTTCTCGAATGTATTGAACTTTAGATCAATGAAACAACATTTAAATGAGTAATTCTTGTTATTTGATTAACTTGTCATTAGTTTCCGCCTAACCGGACAATAGATAACAAATTTAGGTTCCCGTGCTAGTCATGGACGTTCCTACAATATCTGCAAACTAAGTATCCATGGCTCTGATATCACTTGTTAGGATCGATCCGTCCAATTGGCATGGAAACCTAGGTTGTATCTATGTCATCGCATGCAGAATTTACGTGAATAGTGACAAATAAACAAGAATTACTGTTTAAAAGTCAATTTGTTAGTCCAAAAGTCTTTACAGTGTATAAAACCAAATCTACAGAGCTTCGCCTCAAAAGTTGCAAACTTACAAATTTTGGACATGTTCGGATGAGAACAAGTTCGGATGAGAGTGTCATGGCTAAGTTCGTCCGAACTTGAATTCAGGCGAACTTGTCCATTGGACATGTTAACTTCGGCCGAACTTATCTGAATACAACATAAATATCACAAAATCTAACATATCAAACCCTATACAATATAGACTAGATCCAGGACTTAGACGATAGACATTACGCACCAACATTTTCCAAACTTGTGATTATTTTTCTTACCATTCCCATACCCTTTCCAACTAGTGTTATTACTTTGTTGGTTATTTGAATAAACATTTTTAGGTTTGGAGTAGTAAGGTTTATTTGTGTTAAAGTTCAAAACTTCTGATTCTTTTGTTAAACTTTCTATATCATAAATTTTGATTTTAATAAGTTTGAAAACTTTTTCAACTCTATTCAAGTTCACATTCTGAATTGAAATTCACAATCCGAATGTAATTCATCAGATCCAATCATTTTGTACATTAAAATACTTGGATCATCATTTGAACCATATAACCGTCATGAAAATTTTCGTCAATTTCAGATTGTGAACTCAAACATGCGTTTTCGTTTTTCGGTTGAATGTTTTCAAAAATGTTTTTATCTTTTTCTTGACCTAAAACATTCTCAACCACTTTCTAATCACATCTGATCCATCATTTTCATAAGATTTTGAATAGGTAACATCGATGTTGTCAGGCAACTGATCTTTCTGTTCAGTCTTTTCTGTCGTTAATTTCAAGTTCAGCGCCTCTTACACCCCCTTAGGCTTTTTTTTATGGCATAACTATTCCGCATCAGAGGTGGACATCGATTGTAACCTAAACCATTGTTTTGATTGCCGTAAATATCTTCTCCATTTTCATCTTTTCCAGTTGGCTTCGGGAGAATATAATCCAAGACATATGAAGTTGTTGAGTAACTGGTTAACTTTTTATCAACTCTTTAGGTCTCAATTCTCTTTTATCAACAAGATAATCATTTGACTCTTCAGGAACTTCGTCATAATGAACTTCATCATAATGAACCTCTTCCATTTTGGTAAAAAATTTGGTTTTCGGAAAGTTTGAAGCAAAATAAGACTTTTTAAGCGACAATTTTAATGTATCGGTTTGCTAAAAATGTTTAAGATTTTTCCTAAAACTGTTTTTACCAGATTATGGCTTTAAACTGTTTTTTTAACCTTACTTCGTACGAACTACTTGTTTTTAGGGTTAATTCGTACGAATTAGGAAGCCCTAGATCGTACGAACTAGGATGAAAAGTTCTGAAATAATTTTTGAGTGCTAATTCATACGAACTATAGGTTTGAGTTCGTGCGAATTAGTTCTCAAAAAATGTGATTTTTTTCCAATTTTCGACATGAATTCGTTTGTTTTAAGGTCTGAAACTTTCAAGGGTTTTACTATTTTGGATTTTATGTATTATACTTGAAAATCAGTCCATTTTATCCGTGTAATGTCAAAGAAAAATAAAAAATACAAAGACATGAGTGGAAGATGTGATGTTCTAAGTCTAATGTCAGCAAATCAGGCCTCTCCTGCTCTGACACCACTTGTTGGTCCTGTTGACGGATCTTGTCAGGGACTAATTTGGCAGACCTAATGTAAACGTACGGAATCCGTTTGCTTAGGCGAAATTGGAGACACGTTTGTTTCTATTTAATCACCGTTTCATTGATTATCAAACGTTACAGTTCCTGGAAACAGTTGGACAGAGCTCCGCCGTCCAAGTTGCAAAATCTCTGACTGTTACAAATGAAATAACAAGACTCCTATTTATAGAGTTTCTAGTTCGCACCAAAAGGCTATTGGCCTTGTTCGTACGAACTACTAGTTCATATGAACTAGTCCATTACATATCAACTTCGTGCGAACTAGCTCTTTTACATACAAACATAACTTTTTGCTCCTAACCACAGACTCGATGTTATACGATGACGTAGGCGACAGACAACTGTATCAACAGTGTATGACATTTTGTCTGGATTCAAAATGGAGGATTGCGCTACTTTCAACACACCTATTTGCGAGAATCACAATCTTGGTCCAGATCATTAGAGTGTGGAAGATGTTGATCCAACTCAATACAGGGCTATGATTGGTTCACTCATGTACTTGACTGCTTTAAGACCTGACATTATGTTTGCAGTGTGTCTCTATGCTAGATATCAGGCTAATCCAAAAGAGTCACATATGAAAGCGGTGAAGCGTGTTCTTCTTTATTTGAAGGGGAAACCTAAACCTGGGTTGTGGTATCCTGTTGCTAGTGATTTGAATTTTGTTGCTTACACTGATTCTGACTTTGGAAGATGTAAGTCTACCAGAAAGTCTACAACAGGTGGTTGTTAGTTCTT
This sequence comes from Scalesia atractyloides, assembly GCA_947069175.1. Classification (NCBI taxonomy): domain Eukaryota; kingdom Viridiplantae; phylum Streptophyta; class Magnoliopsida; order Asterales; family Asteraceae; genus Scalesia; species Scalesia atractyloides. The sequence goes on from CAMTDV010000009.1 coordinate 38,718,875, forward strand.
AGGAGGCTGGATTGTCTCTTGGCAATGCAAGAAACAATCTTGTGTGTATACCTCTACGTGTGAAGCTGAATATATTGTTGCGGGTAGCTGCTGCACTCAGGTTCTCTAGATACAAAACAGATGTTGATGCACATGTTTGTTGCCTATGTCATCGTATAACGTCAAGTCTGTGTTTTGGAGCGAAAAGTTAAGTTTATGTGTGATATGATACAAATTCCCCGAACTAGTAGAGCACATGAACAAGTTCGCCCGAACTTGGTCATGTCCCATTTCAAGCGAACTTGTCATAGTATATATAGATGTCTTTGGTTTTCAAATTTAAGATTCTGAGATTTTGTAACTTGGATGGCGAAGCTGTGTCCAAGTGTTTCCAGGATCTGTAACGTCTACACATTAATGAAGCAGTGATTAATCAGTAAAAAACTTGTCTACAATGTCGCCTATGCAAATGGATTCCGCACGTTTACCTTAGGTTTGCCAAATTAGTGCCTGAACGATCCGTATAACAGACCCACAATTGGTTTCAGAGTAGGATTCTCCTAATTCGAAGACATTGGACATAGAAATTCACATCTTCTACTCATTTCTTTCATTTTTTAACTTTTCGTGGACATTACACGGACAAAATGGACTGATTTTCAATTATAATACGTATAGTCCATAATAGTAAAACCCTTGAAAATATCAGAGCTTAAAACAAACGAATTCATGTCAAAAATTTGAAAAAACCATGTTTGAAAACACATGTTCGCTCGAACTTATAATCAAGTTCGCTCGAACTTGAATGAAAAATCACTCTTTTTTCATCAAGTTCGCACGAACTTGATTGATTTTTCAAATATTTTCACTCAAGTCCGCTCGAACTTAGCTGTTTTTCATCAAATTTAATCAAGTTCGCCCGAACTTGATCTAAATTTGTTGAAATTCTTTACAAGTTCGCCTGAACTTGCTGATTCTCTTGAATTTTCACATAAGTTCGCTCGAACTTGTTCTTAGGGTGATATTTTCATAAATCTCAATACAAGTTCGCCCGAACTTGTTAAGTAGCTGATTTTCACAAGCCGTGACAAGTTGAGTTCATATTGACGAGACGAGTTTAAAGCTCTAATCTGGTTAAAAACAGTTTTCGAAAAAATTTTAAACGTTTTTAGCGACCTGATACGTTAAAATTGTCGATTAAAAGTCAAATTTTGCATAAAACTTTTGAAAACTGAAATTTTCGTCGGAAATCAGAAATATTAATTTTGAACAAATGAATGATTGGGAAGATTTGTCTTCAAATTTGAATCATAATCAACGTTTGATCATTTGGAAAGAAAGATTTAACATGTTTAAATGCAAAAAGGATGAATCGGTGTTTGAGCTAATGAAACGTTGTAATGTCATGCATAGCTATTTAGACCATTCTGACGGATGTTATATCAGTCTTGAAGATAAGTTTTCGATATTAGAAATGCATTACCATCAGAATGGAATGATTTCGTGAATGAATGAAGAAAGAAATGTCGATTTAGCATCAATCATCTTTATACATTTATTAGCGACATTTGGGATCACATTCCTATAATTGAGAATATGAAAGTGTTAAAACTAAAGAAGGATAATAATTCTGAAGTTTGTCAATCTTCTACAGGTTTAGTGAGTGATCAAGGAAAGCTAGAAGCGCAAAGTTCAAATGATCAGATGAAGAGCGAAAAGTTGCAAAGTTACTGTTTAAGGCTACAGATTTATAGGAGAACAAGTTTGGATGAGAGTGTCATGGCTAAGTTCGTCCGAACTTGACTTCAGGCGAACTTGTCCATTGGACATGTTAACTTCGGCCGAACTTGTCTGAATACAACATAAATATCACAAAATCTAACATATCAAACCCTATACAATACAGACTCGATCCAAGACTTAGACGATAGACATTACGCACCAACATTTTCCAAACTTGTGATTATTTTTCTTACCATTCCATACCCTTTCCAACTAGTGTTATTACTTTGTTGGTAATTTGAATAAACATTTTTGGGTTTGGAATAGTAAGGTTTATTTGTGTTAAAGTTCAAAACTTCTGATTCTTTTGTTAAACTTTCTATATCATAAATTTTGATTTCAATAAGTTTGAAAACTTTTTCAACTCTATTCAAGTTCAAATTCTGAATTGAAATTCACAATCGAATGTAATTCATCAGATCCAATCATTTTGTACATTAAAATACTTGGATCATCATTTGAACCATATAACCGTCATGAAAATTTTAGTCATTTTCAGATTGTGAACTCAAACATGCGTTTTCATTTTTCGGTTGAGTGTTTTCAAAAATGTTTTTATCTTCTTCTTGACCTAAAACATTGTCAACCACTTTCTTAATCACATCTGATCCATCATTTTCATCAGATTTTGAATAGGTAACATCGATGTTGTCAGGCAACTGATCTTTCTGTTCAGTCTTTCCCGTCGTTAATTTCAAGTTCAGCGCCTCTTACACCCCCTTAGGCTTTTTTTATGGCATAACTGTTCCGCATCGGAGGTGGACATCGATTGTAACCTAAACCATTGTTCTGATTGCCGTAAATATCTTCTCCATTTTCATCTTTTCCAGTTGGCTTCGGGAGAATATAATCCAAGACATATGAAGCTGTTGAGTAACTGGTAACTTTTTATCAACTCTTTAAGTCTCAATTCTCTTTTATCAACAAGATAATCATTTGACTCTTCAGGAACTTCGTCATAATGAACTTCATCATAATGAACCTCTTCCATTTTGGTAAAAAATTTGGTTTTCGGAAAGTTTGAAGCAAAATAAGACTTTTTAAGCGACAATTTTAATGTATCGGTTTGCTAAAAATGTTTCAAGATTTTTCCTAAAACTGTTTTTACCAGATTATAGCTTTAAACTGTTTTTTTAACCTTACTCCGTACGAACTACTTGTTTTTAGGGTCAATTCGTACGAATTAGGAAGCCCTAGATTGTACGAACTAGGATGAAAAGTTCTGAAAACATTTTTGAGTGCTAATTCGTACGAACTACAGGTTTGAGTTCGTGCGAATTAGTTCTTCAAAAATGTGATTTTTCCAATTTTCGACATGAATTCGTTTGTTTTAAGGTCTGAAACTTTCAAGGGTTTTACTATTTTGGATTTTATGTATTATACTTGAAATCAGTCCATTTTATCCGTGTAATGTCAAAGAAAAATAAAAAATACAAAGACATGAGTGGAAGATGTGATGTTCTAAGTCCAATGTCAGCAAATCAGGCCTCTCCTGCTCTAACACCACTTGTTGGTCCTGTTGACGGATCTGGTCAGAGACTAATTTGGCAGACCTAATGTAAACGTACGGAAGCCGTTTACTTAGGCGAAATTGGAGACACGTTTGTTTCTATTTAATCACCGTTTCATTGATTATCAAACGTTACAGTTCCTGGAAATAGTTGGACAGAGCTCCGCCGTCCAAGTTGCAAAATCTCTGACTGTTACAAATGAAATAACAAGACTCCTATTTATAGAGTTTCTAGTTCGCACCAAAAGGCTATTGGCCTTGTTCGTACGAACTACTAGTTCATATGAACTAGTCCATTACATATCAACTTCGTGCGAACTAGCTCTTTTACATACAAACATAACTTTTTGCTCCTAACCACAACTCGATGTTATACGATGACGTAGGCGACAGACAACTGTATCAACAGTGTATGACATTTTGTCTGGATTCAAAATGGAGGATTGCGCTACTTTCAACACACCTATTTGCGTGAATCACAATCTTGGTCCAGAATCATGAGAGTGTGGAAGATGTTGATCCAACTCAATACAGGGCTATGATTGGTTCATTCATGTACTTGACTGCTTTAAGACCTGACATTATGTTTGCAGTGTGTCTCTATGCTAGATATCAGGCTAAACCAAAAGAGTCACATATGAAAGGGTGAAGCGTTTCTTCTTTATTTGAAGGGGAAACCTAAACCTGGGTTGTGGTATCCTGTTGCTAGTGATTTGAATTTTGTTGCTTACACTGATTCTGACTTTGGAAGATGTAAGTCTACAAGAAAGTCTACAACAGGTGGTTGTCAGGTCTTAGGAGGCTGGATTGTCTCTTGGCAATGCAAGAAACAATCTTGTGTGTATACCTCTACGTGTGAAGCTGAATATATTGTTGCGGGTAGCGGCTGCACTCAGGTTCTCTAGATACAAAACAGATGTTGATGCATATGTTTGTTGCCTATGTCATCGTATAACGTCGAGTCTGTGTTTTGGAGCGAAAAGTTAAGTTTATGTGTGATATGATACAAATTCGCCCGAACTAGTAGAGCACATGAACAAGTTCGCCCGAACTTGGTCATGTCCCATTTCAAGCGAACTTGTCATAGTATATATAGATGTCTTTGGTTTTCAAATTTAAGATTCTGAGATTTTGTAACTTGGACGGCGAAGCTGTGTCCAAGTGTTTCCAGGATCTGTAACGTCTACACATTAATGAAGCAGTGATTAATCAGTAAAAAACTTGTCTACAATGTCGCCTATGCAAATGGATTCCGCACGTTTACATTAGGTTTGCCAAATTAGTGCCTGAACGATCCGTATAACAGACCCACAATTGGTTTCAGAGTAGGATTCTCCTAATTCGAAGACATTGGATATAGAAATTCACATCTTCTACTCATTTCTTTCATTTTTAAACTTTTCGTGGACATTACACGGACAAAATGGACTGATTTTCAAGTATAATACGTATAATCCATAATAGTAAAACCCTTGAAAAGATCAGAGCTTAAAACAAACGAATTCATGACAAAAATTTGAAAAAACCATGTTTGAAAACACATGTTCGCTCGAACTTATAATCAAGTTCGCTCGAACTTGAATGAAAAATCACTCTTTTTTCATCAAGTTCGCACGAACTTGATTGATTTTTCAAAGATTTTCACTCAAGTCCGCTCGAACTTAGCTGTTTTTCATCAAATTTAATCAAGTTCGCCCGAACTTGATCCAAATTTGTTGAAATTCTTTACAAGTTCGCCTGAACTTGCTGATTCTCTTGAATTTTCACATAAGTTCGCTCGAACTTGTTCTCAGGGTGATATTTTCATAAATCTCAATACAAGTTCGCCCGAACTTTTTAAGTAGCTGATTTTCACAAGCCGTGACAAGTTGAGTTCATATTGACGAGATGATTTAAAGCTCTAATCTGGTAAAAAACAATTTTTGAAAAAAATTTTAACGTTTTTAGCGACCCGATACGTTAAAATTGTCGATTAAAAGTCAAATTTTGCAAAAAACTTTTGAAAACTGAAATTTTCGTCGGAAATGAGAAATATTAATTTTGAACAAATGAATGATTGGGAAGATTTGTCTTCAAATTTGAATCATAATCAACGTTTGATCATTTGGAAAGAAAGATTTAAAATGTTTAAATGCAAAAAGGATGAATCGGTGTTTGAGCTAATGAAACGTTTTAATGTCATGCATAGCTATTTAGACCGTTCTGACGGATGTTATATCAGTCTGTAAGATAAGTTTTCGATATTAGAAAATGCATTACCATCAGAATGGAATGATTTCGTGAATGAATGAAGAAAGAAACGTCGATTTAGCATCAATCATCTTTATAATTTATTAGCGACATTTGGGATCACATTCCTATAATTGAGAATATGAAAGTGTTAAAACTAAAGAAGGATAATAATTCTGAAGTTTGTCAATCTTCTATAGGTTTAGTGAGTGATCAAGGAAAGCTAGAAACGCAAAGTTCAAATGATCAGATGAAGAGCGAAAATAGTATAATGGTGAAGAAATGTGAAGCCAAAGATTAAAGCACATCAACAAATGAAGCTTCAAGTTCTGAATCTGTGGTGCTCAAAGTGTGAAAAATCCAGATCTTATATTGTCAAACTTTTGAAAGATGTGGAAAGTTTGACATTAGAAAATAAAAAGTTTAAAGAAAATGAAAAGATTTTTGAAAATAGAATAAAAATTTTAGTAAATGAAAATTCTGTTTTAAATAAAAATGTTTTTGAAAAACAAAATATAATAAACTCGCATCTTGAAAAAATCAGAAAACTTGAACAAGATGCTGAGATTACTAAAAATAAAGTTGTTGATTTGGAAAAGAAATTGAAAGGTTTTGTGACCTCGTCATTGATTTAAGATCAGATAATATCACAAATTATGACAATGTCATAACTAAAGATTGTGATGATGATACCAATGATGAAAGAGCTAAAAATAATAAACATGAAATATTTTTAATACTAAAAGAAAAATTTTAAGAAACTGTTCTACAATCTACAGAGAAAGGTGAATGCTCAACGCATAAACCTTCTAAGCAGAATGGAGAACGAAAAGAAAAAAGAAAAACAAAGTTTTAAAAATTCTGAAAAATTTCAAAATAAAAATAAAAGTTCATCGGTACGATCATCCAATCATTATAGAAACTCACAAAAAATTGTGAATAAGTGGTGCAGGTCAGATCGCAGTGCTTCAATGTCAAATCAAAGTTACCGGAGAAGAAGGAAAGATGGCTACCACACATCAAATCAATGTTATGATTTGAGTAAAAAAAGGATCAGTATGAGAACAAGAAGTGTCATAAATGTGGAGTAACTGGACACATTGCTAGAAAATGTTTTCAAATTAGTCCTAAACCTGTTCATATTGATAAGAAAGATTTTGAAGATTTGAAAGTACCAACTCAGGTTTTGAAACAATGTACATAAACTATAAACAAGGTGAAACCAGTTATTACTAAATTTTCAAATTTTGAAACTGGTGAATCCTCGAATGGTAATGAACAAAGAGTTTCTACATTGTATTTCAAGAAAACTTTAATGAAAAATCAAACATGGTTGGTGAAAAGTGTTTACACAATCAGTGAAAATTGAAAGTTTAGAGGACTTTCCAAAACTTGAGAAAGTCTAAAATAAACCTGATTGTGAAGAGAAAATAAAATTTAAGGTTGAAGAAATAACACCTAAGACTAAAAAGGCTTGGGTGTCACTATTCAACTAATTGTTTGAATTTTTGTGCAGGAACTTCTGAGATGAAAGTAAATCTGAGAATGAAGTTCCGTGGCACACTTTAGAGACGGGCTAGGTTATCAAGTTCTATATAAAGGCCTTAATACATATTTAAATAACGTTTCCTTTTGTTAGTACATAATGTCTATGTCTTAGTCTTGGCTCGAGTCTGTTTAGAATTGGGCTAGATTATGCTAGAAATGTCGTATTTATGTAAATAGTATGACAAGTTCGCCCAGAAAGCTGAAGTTGGAATAAGTTCAGCCGAACTTGTTGTATACAAGTTCACCCGAACTTGTGTTACTCCAAGCGAACTTGCCATCCTATAAATAGGTGACTTGTGTTTGTCATTTGTAACTTTTGCAACTTTGTCACGATAGAGGCGAAGCTTTGCCCGATCAGGATCTTTCATGTATTTGGACTTTATGACCAATAAACAACAACTAAACGAGTAATCTTTGCATATTTGATTAACATGTCACATAGTTTCCTCCTATATGAACGTAAGATACCAAATTAGGTTCTTGTGCTAATCAAGGAGCGATCTAACAAGTGGTATGAGAGCCACGTATACCTCATTTGGTGAAATCATTGCAAGATCTATTCTTATTCTTCTCGTTTCTATCATTTTTTCTTAATTTTTCAAGAAAATCAATGAATTCATGGATAAAAGTTGCTGAATTTTGAATATGTCATATAAAATACAGTGATGATAAACCGCTGAGAGTTTCAACATCAAATTCAAACGAATTGATATCAAAAAGTTGAAAAAACCATGTTTGGAAAACTCATTTTTGTCGAACTTGTAACCAAGTCCGCTCGAACTTGATTAAAAAATCATCATTTTTAATCAAGTCCGCCCGAACTTGATTGATATTTCAAGTTTATTTGATAAGTCCGCTCGAACTTTCTTGTTTTTCAATTAAATTTCTATCAAGTTCGCCCGAACTTTGTTAAAGTTTGTTGAAATTCACTTACAAGTTCGCCCGAACTTGATAATTCACTTGAAAATCTACACAAGTTCGCCCGAACTTCATCAGGGTGAAATTTTCAAAATTCCCAACACAAGTTCGCCCGAACTTGTGTGAAAAAATAAATCTAATTTTATTAAACTGCAAGTTCGCCCAAACTTGTTAGTAGTCTAATCATTTTTTCGAAGTTTGTGAACGTTTTTTTTAGTGATATTCGTCTGTTTTTCAAGATGAAAGATCTTCATAGTGCATTTATGACGGCTTCCGCATCAAATGCTCAAATGGTGAATCAAGTGAACATTGATAACGAGATGGGCACATTTGTGAAACCACCAAAACTCATGTGTATGGACGAATATGAGGGGTGGAAAGAAAAGTTCACTAACTGGGTGCATGCTACGTATTTTCATAGCTGGGTTGGAGTAGAGACTGGTTATACATGGCCCAGGGATGAAAATGATAATGTGATTGATATAAGCAAGTTTTCTACTATTCAAAAAGATGCTTACGTCGCCGAGAAGAAAATGACAAGTTTGATCCAACAGTCGGTGAATATATTGGTGTTGCTACCGGAATATAAGACTGCACAAGAACTATGGAAATTCTTGAAGAACAAATACCAGGAAGTGCAGAAATGGTCAAAAGCAAGAAAGCACTGATCATGATAGAATTTGACATATTCACGATGATCAAGGGCGAAACGATGAAACAAATGATCAAAATGTTTTGTCATCTGAAAGTGATTATGAGGAGACATGGGCTTGAGAAAACGGAAGAAGAATACATTGATAAACTAGCTGACGTTTTACCAGAGAGTGAGTGGACGACTATCTTATGGTGCTCAAGGAAAGTCCTAGCTGGGAATTATTCAAACTATCAACATTTATCGATAAGTTGGAAGGACACGAGATGGAGTTGTTAAAGATAGCCAAATCAAATAATTCAAATGTTACTCAAGATGTAAGGCTCTACTACAAGACAAGAGCTCAAGAGAATATCACTAGCCCGAAGATCCAAACCGCTTTTAGCGCGAATCTGAATTCCTCGTATCATTCGCCACAGAGTCAAGCTCAATTATATCCAAAATATGATCAGAGTCCTTAGAGTTCATCATATTCAAGCACGGGTTCTCAATCTTCATATCAGAATTAGTCAAATCAGAAAATCAATCCAATTCTAATCCAAATGTGTTTAAGTGCAACATTGCAGTCAATTTAAGCAATGTAGTTTCTGAACAAGTTGCCAAACAACACATGGCACTTCTTGCCACAGTGTTGGAATCATATGAAAGTTTGGTGGCTGGGAAGATTGGTAATCCGGAAATGACTGCCGAATATTATGATCAAGTGGATGAAGAAGAGCTTGAACTGATGGATATCAAATGGTCCTTAGCTTCGATTATTCGGAGGGTTACTAAGTTTGGTGCTCTAACCGGCAGAGATATTGGGAATTCAAGCAACAAATTGGGATTCGACAAAACAAAGGTTACTTGCTTCAGATGCCGACAAACAGGGCACTTCAAAAGAGAATGCAAGAATCCTGAGGCAACTAGGAATCAAAGTCCATTTGGAGGTGGCAGTGAATACTACAAGAAGTCACTACAATAAAAGCCATTCCCAAAGAAGACTCAAGTCAAAATCCAAGAGAAACCTACTAACACCACAGAAAAGGCAATGGTTGCTTCAAATGAAGATGATGGTTTTGATTGGAACTCATATATTGCCAAGAAAACCGGAGTTGCCCTAATGGCTGAGATCGTAGAAGACACATCTACTGAGGATGTAGCTATGGAGAATGCAATTCTAGAAGAATACATGCAACAAGCAGAGGAAAAGGAAATTTATCATCACACAAAGGTGCAGAGTATCCTTTCTCTTAACATGACTACTAGTTTTGCAGGTTGTTTTGGTGATACAACATCTATGGAGCATGTTGCTGAGGAGAAACCAGTGGTTGAGGAAGTTATCAACGAACCAAAGAAATGAATGAAGAAAACCTCATGGAGATCGCCAACAAAGCTATGATGGAAAATTGACAAAGGTAGGTCCGGAGGTAAAAGTACAAATCGTTGAGGTTGAAAAACCATGTACGAAATATGCTGAACCGTGTGTTCAATGTGCTGAAAAGTCTCAGACCATAAAAGAACTCAATGTGCATAATAACAATTTCAAATATGATTATCGCACAATGAAAGAGGCTTATCACAAAATGAAAGATGATTACAACAGGCTTGATAATAATAACATTGAATAGCACGACACAGTGAGAATGTTAAAAGATACATTAATGGAAAAACAAAAAGCTATTAACGTTTACATAAACAACATTGCTGAAGTAAAACAAGAGCTTCAAGATATGAAAATCAAAACTGAAAGAGTGAGACAGCTTCTGAAAAGCTATACTACGAATGCTTACGTCATTGATCACATTCTTCCAACAATTCAGTTAGAAGAAAATGTTCAAAAAACCAAAGGTAAGAAACGTGGAGATTATAGAAATGTTCCACCACCCTTGTGTGAGAAATATTGTCGCAAGAAAGCTGAGAGTAGAAAAGGCGCTTAACATTGAACTTTTAACCGAAAAGAAAAATGAGCTACCTGAGAACATTGATATAACCTACACAAGTGATGATGGCGAAGCAGTGGTTAAAAATGTTGTTGAAAAGGTTTTGAATGAATCTGATGATGGCAGCTATAAAAGCGCCAACTCGAGTTCGAACAATTCTGATTCACAATATGAAGATGACGATACATCATCGGAAGATAGCCTAAGTGATGATCCTAACGTTGTCATGTACAAAGTTAAGGATTCTGATAGACTATACTTCGACGATAGCTTTCCGATTGGAATGTGAAAGAAGATCAGCTTGATAAATTCTTCAAACTCGTTGAAGTCTTCAGAATATTTGGAAAGAAATGAAAAGAAGTTTTAATCTAAACCTAAAAGAAACAACTACCGAAGAAATGGTGGTGACTTTCCCAAACATAGGAGAGCAAGGTTGGGTTTGGATGTAGAAGATGAACCGAATAAGAAAAAGTCACCATTTGGCGAATATAAAGATAAAAACATGAAATTTTTGTATTGGGACGAGCATGGTTCAGGAAGAAAGTTTGATTGGAAAGCAATCAAATGACAAATTTAAAAAGGAAAAAGAACTTCGGCATAAGGCCAAATCCCAAGTGGTGTAAAACCCACTAGGGGGCATTCTCATGATAATCGGACTTGCTTTAAATGCAATGAAATTGTTATATTGCTCGCAAGTGTCCGAAATCAAGCCTGTTTATCCTCGAAGAAAACCAAGTTCATATGTTGAAAAGCCTAAGCAACTAGAGATTGTAAAACCTATAACAATTCTGAAAAGAATGATTCTAAAATTGAAGTTAAACCTAAAACTGAATCGAAGTTTGAAAATTCAACTTTTAAGAAAGGTGAAACTTCAAAACGCACGAAAACAAAGATTCAAGGTTTTACATAAAGAAAGCAAGGATTAACTCACAATCCTGGGTTGCCAAAAGGAAAACAACAACATCTAACGCTGTTAAGTCTGAGACAGTTGAAACAAAAGTTGACAAAGTGTCTGTTTCAAAAGATAAAACTGAATCAAAGTTTGCCCAAAACTTTCAAAAGATAAGAAAAATGTCAAGTTTGTAAACGATAATGTCGATAATGTCTTAGCTGGTGATTTTGAGGATGGTTATGAAGTTTATTATCCCAAACCCAAGACCAAGAAGGCTCATTTTCCTCAGATGTATATGGCCCATTTTTCTGTGCCATATAATTGAATTCTTCTCCATGGCTTTTGTGACAAAACATTGAGCCGATTTCAATGATGTTGTAGCAATACCCATATCTAACACGTAGAGATCGTTTTCGCGTGGAGCACGTATGAGAATCCAATCATCCGGAATTTTGAAACTCGGCTTAAGAATCAAGCATCCTTATCATTGAAATGAATGGTGAACTGCTTATTGCAAATATGTGAGATACTTAGAAGATTGTTCTCTAGCTCGGTGATGTAATTCACACGATCAAAAGATACTACGCCATTTGAAAGTTTTCCTTCAGCTACAATCCGGCCTCCTTGATTTCCAGCGAAGCCTACATACCCTCCATTAATCGTTTTGATATCAAAGAGTAGTGCTTTCATCTCGGTCATGTGCCTTGACGCTCTGGGTGATGAGAACTGGGTGAGAGCGATGCAGGAAGAGTTGTTACAGTTCGAGAAACTGGGAGTCTAGAGACTTGTTGACTTACCACCTAAGCAGGAAGCGATAGACACAAAGTGGGTCTTCAAGTGTAACAGGGATGATCGGGGTGTGATCGTAAGAACAAAGCACGGTTGGTTGTCAAAGGTTTCAACCGGCAAGAAGGAATTGACTATACGGAAGTCTATGCACCGGTTGCATGCTTAGAGTCAATCCGCATTTTCCTTGCTTTCGCAGCTTGGAAAGGTTTTAAGGTGTACCGTTAGATGTGTAATCCGCATTTCTCTATGGTAAGCTACGCAAACAAGTGTACGTCGGCCAACCACCGGGGTTCGTCGATCCGCTGAACAAGAACAAAGCTTATCTTCTAGACAAAGCCTTATACGGATTACATCAAGCCCCGAGAGCTTGGTACGAGACGTTATCTCAACATCTTCTTGGAAACGGCTTTACTAGAGGCACACTGGATAGTACGTTGTTTACCAAAGAAGTCGGAAATCATCTAATCATCATACAAATCTATGTGGATGATATCAACTTTGGTTCAACGGATGATAGTCTTTGCAAAGAATTCGAAAAGATCATGAAGAAGAAATTCGAGATGTCTTCTATGGGCGAAATGAAATTCTTCCTCGGATTGGTTGATCAGTTACTAGATGGCATATTCATTAATCAAACCAAATATGTTCATGATATTCAGAAGAAGTTTGAAATGGATAGCTCGAAGCCGCTTTCTATTCCTCTAGCGCTGAATCACGGAATTTGCATCGACGAAACAGGAACCAAAGTGATGATACGCTCTATCGGTCGATGATAGGATCTCTTATGTATCTGACGGCATCTCGCCCAGATATCATGTATCCTACATGCCGTTGCGCGAGATAAAAGTCCAGTCCCTGATGTCTCACATGCAGATAGTCAAAAGAATATTCTGTTACCTGAAAGGATGTCCAAGCACCAGCTTGTGGTATCGAAAGAACGATAATTTTGATCTGACGGGCTACGCTGATTCTAACTTTAGGGTGGACAAGCTGAATTCAAAGTCTACAACGGTTGGTTGCCAGTTCTTCGGAACTCGATTAGTAACGTGACAATGCAAGAAACAAACCACGGTCTCTCTCTCTCTACTTGTGAGGCAAAATACATTTCTGCTTCCAGCTAGTTGTTCACAAATCCTATGGATTCAACAACAGATGAGGGACTATGGATTGCAATTTCTTGATACGCCTTTATATGTAGATAATAAGGCAGCAATCGACATCACTAAAAATCCTGTTCATCACTCTCGAACTAAACACATAGAAATTCGTTATCACTTCATTCGTGACTGCTATGAAAAGAAGTTGGTGCGAATAGAAAAAATCCACACTGAGGAAAAAAAAGCTGATTTTTATACCAGAGCTTTTCCTTAACAAGATTTAAATATCTAATGAGGCTTAAGGGTATTAAAAATTTGTTGACAGGTGCGAAGGCAGAGGTTGAATATGGATCGGACGACGAATTCACGTGATCCACATTGGTTTGTATATCTTTTAGATTAATATTTCTTAAAAACTAAAATACAAAACTATGTTTTTGATTTTAGGGGGAGAAATATTTGAGAAAATACAAAAACATATGAAAAATTCAAAAGTACAAAGACATTGAAAAAGACAAAAAGAATTTTGTGTCAAGAAGGAAATGATAGTACATCAGTGGACTACCACAGTATGCTAAAGAATTGTAAATTTTAAAAGTGATAAACAAGTCTTACTGAGGATGTGTCGATAGGCTTTACACTTTCAGATAAATTGTATATGAGATATGAACCTTAAATCTTGTGGATTAACATCTCTCGGATATATATGGACTTAGTACTCCGAAATTTCGTTTGAGAGTTTGCCTGATTATGAGATACGAGGTCTTTATAGATAGTTGATATCTGGGGTTTTATACACGTTCTTCTTATTTTGCGAAAGCAATAGCCTAGAACTTCTATAATGCTTTTGCTAAAAACCCCAAAACTGCATGTAAACATGAAAAGAATCAAAAGATCTAATCATTTGCAGTGCTTAAAATATTCCTTAATTGGAACACACCTTTAAGTCGAGCCTTCATCTCTTGTCGATGCGGTGGTATTAACCGGAGCTCTCAAGGCTTCGCATTAACACAGATACAGATATCAATTACGCTATACTAAACTGTAAGATGAAATCTAGGGAACTTGATACTGGAGTATATCCTGAGATGGGAACCATAGTTAAGTCAAGTTTCATAATTCTACCTAACATATCTTGGAACAATTGAGAAATGTGTCAATGTTTAAGTGGACAAACATCTCGACAATCTATGTAAACGAGTTTAAAACTTAAAGTCATCAAAAGGTCAACGGTACTGGTGATATGTGTTAAACAACTGATATGATCCTTAGACACGAATTCACAAAAATATGTATGTCAATATGTTTGTACATAGTTTGCTTGTTAAATTTCTGTAAATATGTCTGTACATAGTTTATTTACTTTACATATTAAAACCAATAAAAGATTTTTCAGTGTGTTTTTGCATAAACTTGCAAAAATACAAAAAAAAAATTGTTTCTACATTAGTTTCTACAAGCCAATGTTGGAGAACGGATCTTCGAAGTGTGGTAAGGTGCTAAACTGGTGGAAATCTAATTGATAACGGGCTGGGAGCTAATCTGTCAAATCTGATAAGCCGAAACGATTAAAAGTTAATTAATTTGAAACTTGATTTTGAAAAAAACCAATAGTTTGTTCATAATGGGTCGAACTGAGGTCATTAACTTGGACTCGGCAAACAAATCAGTTAACCAAGGTCATTAGCTTGGACTTGGTCAACT
The DNA here is from genome assembly GCA_947069175.1 of Scalesia atractyloides. Lineage (NCBI taxonomy): Eukaryota > Viridiplantae > Streptophyta > Magnoliopsida > Asterales > Asteraceae > Scalesia > Scalesia atractyloides. Next base: position 38,733,897 of record CAMTDV010000009.1, read on the forward strand.
GAGTGGATTGTTAAAACTGGTAAAATTTGAAAAATTCAGGATCTAAATTGAAAATTTTGAAAAAAAATTGATTTTGGGTTAATCAAGTTTGCCCGGACTTGTTATCAAGTTCGACCGAACTTGTCTGTGCTTTTAAGGCATTATTATATGACAAGTTCGCTCGAACTTAACTGATCTTTGTTGATTGGTTTGACAAGTTCGCCTGAACTTATTAAGTATAAATAGAGCACAAGTTCGCCCGGACTTCACTACTCATTTTCAAAACATTCAGAGCAAACTTAGGAGATTTGAGAGATTTTCAAAATTGGCAAGTTTGTGTCGAATTGCTGCTCGATTTTAGAGTGAATCTTAGTGATTGGCACACTAAGAATCATGGCTATGGTGAGTAATTGGAATTCGGACTGTGAAATGATGGTTTTTGAACCTAATAGATCTGTGATGAACAATTGGGCATGAATGAGATTGTTATAGGACAAATTGAACCTTAAAACAAGTTAAACAATCATAATCGACCATAAAAGTGTCACTAATTTGATCCAGAATGTCATAAAGATGTTGTTGCAGGTTTTGGATTGAAAGTGATGACAAGTTCGCCCAAACTTGTCCTCAAGAGTTAAACTATTAAGATTCTCACAAGTTCGCCTGAACTTGTTTGATAATTTCAAAAAAATCATGAACACTTGACAAGTTCGCCCGGACTTGTCTGAACCTGTTTCAAAATTATAAAACATTTACAAGTTTGCCCGAACTTGTTTAAGTTTGGTTAAATTGTCTAAGGAAAGTTCGCCCGGACTTACTTGAATTGTAATGTTTATATATAATCAAGTCGCCCGAACTTGATGTTTGGTTTGTGAAAATTGTTAATTTTTGACTAATTTTGTCTCGATCTTCGTGCTTGCAAAATATTCAGCTCTCGTTCAATAAATTCCACAATACGTGCATTACATCGACAAGACTGTATGTCCATCACTCGAAGCGTTTACAGTATTCTCAAATTTATGGAGTGGTTATCGATTCACAAGGCGATAATGGAAAAGACAATGGTAAAATGTGAGCAATGACATAGGCGTTTGTGGTGTATCTTTTCAACAATTGCCTTACCCGTTCCGTTTCTATCTTTATGTCGTGAAGCTCACGCTTTGTCTCAGCAATGGTGTTAATGTACATGTTAATTGCCCTTTTTTTTTCAAATACCGTGGCATTTAACATTTTTACATTAGCGCTAAGTTCAGAATTAGCATTTTCAACATATTTATATTTCCTTGATATTTTGTCATAAGCTTCTTTTATGGTTCTGTAATCATAACGAAAGTTTTCGTTGTGTACAGTCAATTCTCTTATGACTTTGACTTTATCAAGACATGGTTCACAAGGATTTGTGCAATTTGTGCAAAGTTTTTCAACCTCCACAACTATCACAATTTCCTTTTCAGACTCACTTACTTTAGCTTTTACCTTTTCTGCCTCTAATTTCAATGCTTCTTGTTTTTGCATCTCAATGTAAGCTATTTCTTCTTCCTCAGCTCTCTGCCTATAACCTTCCAGAATAGCATTTTCTAGAGCAGCATCAATATATGATGTATCAGATTCATCCACTAACTCTGCTATCATAGCAACACCAGTTTTCTTTTCGGTGTATATGTTCCAGTCAAAACCATCCTCTTCATGAGTAACAACAAGAGCTTGTTCGGTTTTCTTTGTAGATTTATCTTCAACTTCGACTTGTGTTCTCTTTGGATATGGCTTGTATTGAAGAGCTTTGTTGTAGTACTCATTACTGCTGCCGAAAGGATTTTGGTTTCCACCTGCTTCTTGATTGTTACATTCACGTTTGAAGTGTCCCTTTTGTGGACACCTGAAGCATGTGACTTTTGACTTGTGAAATCCAAGCTTGTTGCTTGAGTTGCCAATATTCTTTCCAGTGAGTGCCATAAACTTGTTAACTCTTCTGATGATAGATGCCAGACTCCATTTTATATCCATTAGCTCCAACTCTTCTTCATTCACTTGTTCATAATCCTTGGCAGTCATTTCTGGATTACCGATCTTTCCAGCAACAAGACTTTCATACGATTCAAGAATAGTAGCAAGAAGTGCTATGTGCTGTTTGGCAACTTTTTCAGGAAATACATTCTTCAAATCGACTACTATGTTGCACTGAAATACATTTGAATCAGAACTTGTCTGATTTTGGAATGATGAACTTGAGCTAGTACTAGTATATCCAACATATGGAGTACTTTGATTTGGAGAAGAATTTGTATTTGCACTAAATGCTGTTTGAATTTTCGGGCTTTGAATCAGAGTATCTTGAATACCTCCTTTATAATAAATACCGACATCTTGAACAACATTAGCATTCTTAGATTTTGCAATCTTCATCAACTCATTTCATGACCTTCCAATTTGTCGATGAAAGATGACAACTTGAAGTGTCTACGAGATGGACTATTCTTCAGAATCATAAGATATGTTGTCGATTCTCCTTTTGGAAGTGCATCAGCCAACATCTCGATTTGCTCTTCATTAGACCTTTTGATATCATGTCTCCGCATCTGAACCATGAGGAGACAGTATCTATCGATCATCTGCTTCATTGTTTCACCTTTAATCATCGTGAAGATCTCGAACTCTTTCTTGATCAAGACTTTTTTGCTTTTAATCATTTCATCACTTCCTTTAAATTTGTCGCAAAGAGCGTGCCATAATTCTTGTGATGTTTCATATTCTGGCAAAAGAATCAATATATCTTCTTTTACTGATTGTTGTATCAAGCTAATCAGTTCTTCTCAATGACATAATTTTCTTTGTCAGTCGATGAGAACTTGTTCAACGGAAGATCTTGATCACGCTCATCCTTTGGCCATTTGTACCCATCCTCAACTGCAACCCAGCTGTTGAATTAATTCGCTTATATCCAATTCACAAACTTTTCCTTCCACCCTTCAAACTCGTCCATACTCATTAGCTTTGGCAGTTTCGACGTAGTACCCATTTCGTTGTCGATATTCATCTAGTTCGCCGCAATAGTATTAGCATTTGATGAAGAAGCCATCTGTGAAACGAACACGTTGTGGAAATCTTCCATTTTGTCAATTTGAACACTTATATGAGAATACGATCAAAAACACTCGAGAATTGATTAGCAAGTGATAAGTTCGGTCGAACTTGTGTGAAAATCAATTTTGATTTCAATTTCTACATGTTCGGTCGAACTTAGATGAGAATTTTCAGAAATTTATAACAAACACTCAAGTTCGGTCGAACTTGATGTGGACTTTGAGAAAAATTTACTCTTTGAGCGAACTTGAAAGGATTTCAAAGAATAATAGTAAGTTCGGTCGAACTTAAGAAGAGATTTCAAGAACTTAGCTAAGTTCGAGCGAACTTAGGCTAATTTTCAACAAATTGTATACAAGTTCGGGCGAACTTGATAAAATTGAAGAATGTATAGCTGAGTTCGAGCGAACTTGAAGTTACTTGAAAAACTATCAAGTACGGGCGAACTTGATAGAAAATCACTTAAAAAGTGAGTTTCTAAGTCAAGTTCGATCGAACTTGGCTTCTAAGTTCGATGGAAATGAGTTTTGAAAACATGCTTTTTTCAACTTTTTGATATCAATTCGATTGAATTTGATGCCCAAACACTCAGGGGTTTACCATAAGTGTATTTTACATGACATGTTCAATTTTTAGCTGATTTTGTCCATGAAATCTTCAAATATGTGAAAATGTTAAGAAAAATGATAGAATAGAGATAAAATAGATAAATTCTTGTCTTGATTCCAACAAATTTAGGTATCCAGGCTCTGATACCACTTGTAGGAACATCCACGATTAGCACGAGAACCTAAATTTGTTATCTATTGTCCGATTAGGCGGAAACTAATGACAAGTTAACCAAATAACAAGAATTACTCATTTAAATGTTGTTTTCATTTATCTAAAGTTCAATACATTTGAGAACCGGATCCAACAGAGCTTCACCGTCTCTGTGCCAAAATCTCTCCACGTTACAAATGAATCAACAAGACACCTATTTATAGTTTCCCAAGTTTGCTGGTGAGGGATGAAGTTCGGGCGAAATTGACTATGTCAAATTCGCCGAACTTGACTTCAACTTTACCATCATGAGCGAACTTGCTCCTAACTCACATAAATACGCCTCGATTCTAACAGATTAAGCCCTATTCACTAAGACTCAACACATAATTACATAGGCAACAGACATATGCACCAACACTTTTCTAAGCTCGTGTTCACGCATATGAAGAATAATATGGGATCGAATAGGCTGGTTATGTATCCAAGTCTTATTCAGATGTTGATCGACGATAAATTTAAGAAGATTGCAAAAGATCGATCCGAATGATATCGTGTATCTGAGTCACATGGATGAAGTTATTGTAAAGAAGTTGATAACATTCCAGAAGCAGGCTTCAGCGCCGATCGCTAAGCCTTTGTTTGATGCCATAGCTTCTGAAAATTACATTGCACCGCCAGAATACAAGTGGAGGAAAGATGATAGTGGCGATGGGAATGAGAAACACTGAGTTAGAATGGCTGTTAACATTTGAAGAGAAACACAGCGACTGGTTCTTATAGAAGGTTGAAAAAAAGAAGAAAGTGACGCGAAAAGCAAAGAAAGTCGAAACTATGCTTATCGATGAAGAGGAACCTGTAAATGTTCAACCAGAGGTTGGTTCAAGTGCAGCTGTAAACATTGAAAGTCAAGAGAAAACAACTCAAGAAGATGATGTTATTTCTACAAGATCTGAAAATGATGAAGATATCGACGATTCATTAGAAAAAGCTACAAAGAAAGCTATTGCCGAAACAGCAGCAGCGACAATTAAAGAAACGGATGTAGATTATGAACCGGAGATCGAAAAAGGTTTTGATGAGGAAAGACCTAAGAAGAAAGCTAAACGAGTTAAGTCTTCTGCTAAAGCTACAACAACAAAGATTACAGGGTCTCCGAGCACTAAACGAAAGTTAAAGCCTAAAATTCACTGATATATTGGAAAGAAGAAAAGCACAAAAGTCACACAAGAACCTTCTGCTGCAAAACAAACAGGAGCTACACAAGAACCTCCTACGGCTGAAACAGTGCAAACTTCTACTGTTCTAGAGACGATAGTACAGACAGGAGTTACACAAGAACCTCCTGAGTCTGAATTGCTCAAAATTCCTATCTTTACATCTCAAGATCCACCAATGTTTTCTCAACCAGAAAGCTCGATTCCGAAAGATGTTCATACACCAAGGAGTACGCCAAAGTCTACACCAAAGACTACTCCGAAGTCGAAGTTATTCGGAAACATCCCTGACGAGCCTGTAAATCGTCAAGATGTGAACGATTTCTTCCCAAAATCAGACGTTGATGAATTAGAAAAGCGAGTTAAAATTCTGGAAGACTAGGTTGCAAAGAATGAAGCTGAGAAAGCAGCGTTAGAAAAGCTGGTGAAGCAAGGTGAAGTTGAAAAGGAGATTTTGAACGACAAAGTTAAATTTCTTGAAGGTGATCGAGGTTATCTGAAGGCCTTAATCGAAAGTGTGCAGAACGCAAATGAAAGGCTACAAAAAGAGATTGCAGAATTAAGATCTGAACGAGACTTGAATGATAGAAGATTCAACAGATTGCAGAAAATATTGTCAAATAGCTTGGGTATAGATTTTGCTACTAAATATGCCATATTAGATCTGCTAAACAGGGGAAGGGTAAACATGTTATAGAGAGTATGCCCGAGATAACGGAGCCTGTGATCGAGTTTGCAAAAGCTTCTGAGTCTGTTATTGCACCAGAGACAGAAACTGAACAAATAGACGATGAAGAAGCTGAAGATAAAGATGATGAACCTGTTGATGATACTAAAGACGACTTAGACAACGATGATGGTAATAATGATGATCAGCGTGGAGTTGGTCTGAAAGTTGTGGATGCCAAAGTTGCTGATGATTTTGATTTCTTTTCACTACTAAATGATGATGCGAACAGAATGGAAGATCAAAGTCAGGGGGAGCAGAAAGAGCAGACAGGGCAAACTGACGTTGATATGACAGATGTGATTACTGCATATCCTGTTGCTGCTATTCCAACAAAACCTATGATTCTGATGCTAGAACATAATGTCGAGGAAGGCGAGTTTGTTCATAACTATTCAAAAGTAGATTTGGCTAAGCTGCTAAACGTTGATGTTGAAACGTTTGATTTCGATTTCGAAGAAGATGTGGTTAACATTGATACTTTCGAGCAAAACGAGTACTGCTATAAAAGAAGGTCTGATGCTGACGATTACAACAAAGTAATTATTGAAGATTGGTCATCAGATGATGAAAAGGATGAAGCAGAAAAGTATGTTGGTCCGAATACATATAGTTTTCCGACATTTGAAGATATGTATGAGCAGTTAAATGAAGATTTGCTGAAAGAAAAGCTTTTTGAGTCTGTACATGAAGGTAAAGTGCCAAAACCAATGACAAAGGAATAGATTGCACAAGCAAAGAAGTCCAGTTTCAAAGAGATGCCAAGGGAAAGAAAGTTTCGAAGACCCTTAGCATTCTTTACCAGAGATGTAGATATTTCATTGGGTGATATACTAAGTTGGGGTTGGTTGAAAGAACTTAACATTTACGCCATCAAAAGAGTGGTTGGAGTTCAATACTTCCAACACATGGCAGATTTGAAAACACATCCATACTAGGATGTAGAAGAGTTGGTACAGACGAGGAATGTTACTTATCACATGAAGTTTATTGAACAGTTGTTATGGAAGATGATCAAATTTGAAGCAATGCAAGGGTTCAAGTAATGGAAGCCTTTCATGCCAAAGCGCCGAATATAAACGAATAAGAAGACTTGTGAAAAGGATATTATGTTGATTATGAAGCGTCCAGGAGAAATGAGAAACATGCCCCTGATGCCTATTGAACAGGATTTCTATCGTCTGTTTACGTGGTGGCAAGTTGATCCTACTACTTGTGAAGCAGTGATAGTGCTGAGATTTGAAGATCATCTGGACATCACTAAAGAAAGAGTTGAGATGTTTCAGACAGAAGGATTGAAAGGGTTATGGAGGACGATTCGAATACTAGACCCGATGTGGCTAGTGAACTGCTCGAAGGAGGATATTAAATGTTTATTCTTCAGTAAGATATGTTATGACGACCGTGAGAAAGAACAAGCGATGCAATATCAGAGGATCGTGAATGTTTGCTATGCGCATGGTGTGAATTCTGGAAGAATGTGGGAATCCAGTTGGAGGGAACTTGAGCGCAAAGAGTTTTTGAAATAGGAAAAGTGTATAGAACGTATACATGATATGGGTAGGGAGGCGAGACTCAGACGTTTTCAGTTCATGACTAAAGTGCCACATACAGATCAAACGCCGATTCTGTCGCAAGAACGTAGAAAGAAATCAATCAAGAACTTCTTTGGACACATTAGACAAAGATAGGGTTTTGAAGACTGATCAAGACGAAGACGATATCCAGGGGGAGTCTATTAGTACATAATGTCTATGTCTTAATCTTGGATCGAGTATGTTTAGAATTGGGATAGATTATGCTAGAAATGTCGTATTCATGTAAATAGTATGACAAGTTCGCCCGGAAAGCTGAAGTTGGAACAAGTTATACAACTTCGCCTGTTACTCCAAGCGAACTTGCCATCCTATAAATAGTTGACTTGTGTTTGTCATTTGTAGCTTTTGTAACTTTGTCACGACAGAGGCGTAGCTCTGCCCGATCAGGATCTTTCATGTATTTGGACTTCATGATCAATAAACAACAATTAAACGAGTAACCTTTACATATTTGATTAACACGTCACATAGTTTCCTCCTATATTAACGTTAGATACCAAATTAGGTTCCTGTGCTAATCAAGGAGCGATCTAACAACTTTACAATTTTTGAAAAAAATTTGGAGAAAATTTTTCGAAAACATATTTTAATAACGTTTACTTGAAAATTTTACAAATTTTTGAAGAAAAATTGAAAAATTTCACAGAACCCTCACTGTTGAACAGACAAAAATCATGGAGGAAAATGTTTTATAAACACAAATAGTGTCAAGGTTTTTGTCATCATTAGGGGAGAGTGCTTAAAAAGAAAAATTGTGAAGCAGTAATGGATGGAGAATTGAAGTGATTCTCATCGGTTGGTCAATGTTTCTATAAATCAAAAATTCCAAAAATATGTTTTTAAATTTTAGGGGGAGAAAAATTTTTCAGAAAATCCAAAAACATATAAAATACGAAAAGTACAAAAACATTGAAAAAGACAAAAACAGTTTTGTGGATAAAAGGAAATGATAGTACATCAGTGGACTATCACACTATGCTAAGAATTTGGAAAGTTTAAAAAGTTTAAACAAGTCTTACTGTGGATGTGTCGATAGGCTTTACACGTCAGTAGATTGTTTCCGATATATAAACTAAATTTTACAACTGCTTAATTTGTAGATTAACATCTCTCGGATATATGGACTTAGTACTCCGAAATTTCGTTTGAGAGATTGTCTGATTCTGAGATACGAGGTCTTTATAGATAGTTGATACCTGGGGTATTATACAAGTTCTTCGGATTTTGCGTAAGCAATGACCTAGAACTTGTAGAATACTTTTGCATTAAAACCCTAAAACTACATTAAATTGGAAATATCGAAAGATACTACAATTGTAGTTCAAAAGATTCCAAAATTGGAACACTACTTTAAGTCGAGCCTTCATCTCTTTGTCGGTACGGTGGTACTAACCTGAGCTCTCAATGTCTCGCACAACTCAGATACAGATATCAATTACGCTATACTCACCTGTAAGATGAAATTTGGGGAATCTTGATGCGGGAGTATATTCTGAGATGGGAACCATAGTTAAGTCAAGTTTCTTAATTCTACATAAAATATCTTGGAACAATTGAGAAATGTGTTGAAGTTTAAGAGGACAAATATATCGACAATCTAGGTAAATTTGTTTAAAACTTAGTGTCATGAAGAGGTCAATGGTACTTGTCATATGTCTCCAATAACTGATATGATCCTTTAACACAAACTCAATAAAAATATGTCTGTAAATAGTTTTGTACATAGTTAGAGCATGATATTCATTACATAAAAACAAAAAGATTATATTATCTTTTAGTTTCGACCGCTGATGACGAAAAGCTGATTTTCAAAGTCTAGAATTGCTGAACAATATCTAAAAAACTTTTGAAAATTGATCTGAAAAGTTTAAAAGTTCATTAGGTTGAAACTTACATTGGAATAAATATGTTAGTTTAATGTCAATCAAGATCATTAAGTTGAACTTGATACATGAATAAGATATTCAAGTTCATTAATTTGGACTTGAATAACTGAGAGGGTTTAAAAAATGATGAGGGGATTAAAATTTGAAATGTTGGTGCTTTTGAGATTTCAAAGTTTGAATCTGAAATGTTTTATTTGAATGTTTGAGGAACATTGAACATGAAGTTGATTTTAACGGGGAGATGGATAAAACATGTGGATTGAAAATACCCGAAAGCTCAAAGCAAGGGGGAGCATGGTGATTAAAGTTTTATCAGGAAAAGCTCAAGAAAAGAGAAAAGGATTGTAGAAGATATGAAGATCAAGGAAGTTAAAGTTATTCAAGAAATGAAGATCAAGAAAATATTAAAGAATCTGGAACTTAATTGAAGAATGATGACTACGGCAACATCCAATGGGGAGTCTGTTGATGCATATGGTTGTTGCCTACGTCATCGTAAAACACCGAGTTTGTGTTTTGGAGCTAAAAGTTACGTTTACGTGTGATATGAGACAAGTTTTCCCGAATTTGTAGATCACATGAACAACTTCGCCCAAACTTGTCCTGTGAAGGACAAGTTCGCCCGAACTTGGTCATGTCCCATTTCAAGCGAACTTGTCATAGTATATAGATGTCTTTGGTTTTCATTTGTAAGATTCAGAGATTTTGTAACTTGGACGGTGAAGCTCTGTCCAAGTGTTTCCACGATCTGTAACGACTACACATTAATGAAACAGTGACAAATCAGTAAAAAACTTGTCTACAATGTCGCCTATGCAAACGGATTCCGCACGTTTACCTTAGGTTTGACAAATTAGTGCCTGAATGATCCGTATAACGGACCCACAACAGATGCGAGATTATGGTTTGAATTTCACTCGTACTGCTAAAATGATAAACAATAATGCCACTATTTCAATCACAAACAATCCTGTGAAGCATAAGAGAACAAAATATATTGGCATTCGTCATCATTTTATATAGGACTGTGCTAAAAAGAAACCGATTGAACTTCATCGAGTTGATACACTAGATAACCTGGTAGATCTTTGTACAAGAGCATTTGACAGGCTCGATTCGAACATCTAGTCGAACTCAACGGGATGAGGAGTCCTGAATAACAAGTTTTTCATAAGAATTTTGTAAATAGTTTACTGTTTTCTTAAAAAACAAAAAAACTACGAAATAGAAAACCATAAAAATAAAACAAAATATAGAAAAATAAAAAATGAGTTTTCGCTGTGTGTAAAAGAAGAAAACATAGTATATCAGTAAGTTAGACTGTCACACTGAAAATGAACTTAAAATTGCAAAAGTGTGATAGCAGCTTCATCATATGATGTACCAGTAGGCAAGAAACATGAAATAATCAACTTACGATGGTAATATAAACTTAAAGAATTATGTATGAGTGGGTACAATATCAGTGGCGTATGGTTTAATGACCTTAAATCTTGCGTTAATAGATTGCCAAAATCTGAGGTTTTGGGTCTTTATACTGTTAATTCATCCGGGATATCAGGGTGGTCCTTCTGCTGCATGCAAATATATATAACCTAGGCACAACCAAGATATCTTACAAGAGCTATTGTCACACCCTCAATTTCCACTTGCGGAGTTTTACCGCGAGGCGTGTGAACAAACCAGAATCTGAGACACTAGTACGTCGAACGACTCTATATGATTTGTTAATACGTTTTCCAAAATCATTTGTTTAACCATTCATAGTAAATTATAGATTGTCTTAGTTTGATTTCAATGTTTAGCGGAAGCATTAGTTTTTAAAGTTGAGCGGAAGCATTTAAAGTAAAGTAAAGGAACGGGCGCCAACACAAACGCCAAAACTAAAGAAAAACCCAAACCATATTTGTAAATGAGACTCGATAAAAAGATGTCTTGATCAATGCAAGTGAGTGCACCTAGAGCTCCTAGCGTCCTGAGAAACATGTAAAGAAACAAGTGTCAACATTAAAGAAGAGTGAGTTCACAGGTTTTCATAAGTTCATTTGTTCGGTTATAAGTTTGTTTCCCCCGTTATCCCTAACCCGGGATAACGATTTAGTTCCATTATTCCCAACCCGGAATAATACTGATGGTTCCATTATTCCTTACCCGGAATAATAATGATGTTCCATTATTCCTAACCCGGAATAATAACGTTGTTGGTTCCATTATCCCTAACCCGGAATAATATTGTTGATTCGTAATTAAGTTCAATGTTAACATGTAGGTAGCTAGCCTAAAGTTATGTCACGTAAGTGTTCACGATCGAAGCTGACTGTTGTGCCTCCATGTTGCCAGGCCTATCACTGACCATGGCGAAGTTAGGCCAAATTATTCACCCGTTGACCATACCCGGTCGGCTAGCGCGACTAGCTCGGGTGGGGCTTGTCGGGCCCAGTAGTACTACTTATAAATTCCCCGCTATCTAACCCAATACTAACGATCCGAGAGATTGTCGAGGACTTGTGTGATATAGCTGCTTAGTGACCATAACGTACGTTAACATTAACTTAGTTACCGAATAGTTTAATGACGTTAATTTCATATAATGTAAAGAGATAGAGTTGTAGAGTGTATACATGTTTCTCCCCCTGTTGTTTAAAACCGGATAAAATTAGGGGCCGTAAACTCATCTTTAGTTGCTCGGTTAGTGTAACACAGATGTAGCAAATGATGGGACCACTAATTGCGTCCTAACAAGTCAATTGATTTAGAGTTAGTGTGTGAACACACTGATACAAACCCTACACATACTAACACACAATGCGGTACATACAATAACAATTCCTAAACCTCAAATCATACATGCAAGTATCATCATACCAACATAGTGATCAAACCAACCTATCATGAACACAAATCAATCCATACAACACTTTGGTACACACATTCGCAAGTTATCAAGTTTCAGCTTATGTACTCATAATTAGGCTGTTTTCGAGGATTTTTATAAAATAGTTCCAACGTTCCAAAAATACCAATTATTTTACAGAAGGTGTCAACTATACTGTAGAATTTTATATAAAATTTTCAAGTCCTAACACTTCACCAATTATTCATAAATATTAATATACTAGGCTGCAGTCAGATTCGTCGCTTTCTTACTGCAGTCCACGGGAGAATTTATTTAAAAATCACCGTTCGTCCAATTAACAAAATTCCAGTGGGAGTTTCCCGGAAATTTCCATATCTAGTTGCTGTACAAATTTCGTGATTCGAATCTCTACAGATTATAAGATCCGACTCGATAAACAACTAACCAATTTTCAGAATTTTCACAGCTTCAGTTACTGCACTTAATTGGCCACTTAAAAATATCAAACGACTTCAGAAAAATATGAATCCAGCGCCATTAGAAGCATTTTTCAAAAATTACGTTTTAGGCTTCAGAAAATCCGTTTTTCGATAAATAATAACCAAGTTAAAGCCAGTTGAAGTTGGCTGTAAACACCATTCAGCATCCTGATTTCAGCATTTTATCGTAATATAACCCGCTTAAACAATCGATACGTTAAATCTAAACGATCAAGAACAGATTTACCAATCATATATCATCATATACATTATACCCATGCAAACCCTAATCATAATATATGGTTTTTATCACAAAACGCAGCCTAATGATTCTAGATTCTAACTAATCATCATAATCGCTAAACTTGCAAAATCAATCGAACTAACATCATAACACTTTCTACCATTACATACAAGCATGATCCATAGTTCATAAACCCTAGTATGATTAGTGAAATAACATAAAACTCTAACCTTTAACAATGGAGACCAATGAACCGTGAGCGAGATGGGAGTCGATTTGGATGATTATGGGGATCGCGACCGAGAGAACAAGTGAGGAGGCTGTTTGCAACCGAGAGGAGGTGTAGGAAAGCTGCCGTCGGCTGCTTCTTATGCTAGGGTTTGTGTGTGTTTTTGTTTTAACACAACCCTCATGCATACAAAACTATATATAGCATGAGGAAGGAAAGAAAAAGAGGAGGGGTTCGGTTTGGGCCTATAACTTGATCCTCAAGTTTCGGTCAATCCCTTGAGTCGCAAGGAAGTGAGGTCGACTCGTTTCGCGGCTTGGTTGATTCGTCTATATATTTACTATATATATATTATAACTAAAACAAATCACAAATCGGAACATCACATAATAACTCACCAATCTTATAAACGTTTAATACACATAGCACGTAATTCATTTGACAAGTTCACGAAGTTATCGTAATTATTTCGAGCGTGCAATTTAAGTCTCCGAATCAATTTAGCGTAGGAACGAATAACCGTGAAGTAGTGCGTTTAAGATGTCTGAAAAACCAGGATGTCACATTATCCCCATGTTGAAAGAATTTTCGTCCGAAAATTGAGTAAACGCGGTTTAGAATGCAACGTACATGTTTAGAGTGCCACGCACCAAGATTTAGTTCGTTAACAAAGGTACAAGAAATTCCCAGGTTGTCACATCATCCCATGTTGAAAGAATTTTCGTCCCAAAATTTAGTTGGTGGTATCGTTAGCTTGTTGCTCAGCTGCAAAGGGTGTGGGTATTTGCTTTTCATTTGGTCCTCTCTTTCCCACGTGAACTCTGGTCCACGCTTAGAGTCCCAACGAACCTTAACTATCGGAATCTTGTTGTGCCTTCGAGTCTTGATCTCACGATCCATGATCTCAATTGGTTGTTCCACAAAGTGCAGTTGTTCATCCACTTGAATCTCATCCAATGGAATGACTAGGGTTTCATCTGATAGACACTTCTTCAGATTTGACACGTGAAAAACATTGTGAACTCCACTGAGTTCGGCAGGAAGGTCTAATTGATAAGCTACGAGTCCGATACGTTTCAAGATCACAAACGGGCCTACGTACCGTGGGTTTAGTTTTCCTCGTTTCCCAAAACGGATTACACCCTTCCAGGGTGACACCTTCAGTAGGTCGCGGTCGCCTACTTGAAATTCGAGCGGTTTGCGTCGTTGATCAGCGTAGCTTTTCTGTCGATCTCGTGCCGCTGCCATGCGGTTTCTGATTTGTACAATCTTTTCAGTAGCCTCAAAATTCAGGGCCTGTGAGTTGGCTGTCACCGACTTCTGCCCAACAGACCGGTGATCTACATTTACGACCGTATAATGCTTCAAACGGTGCTGCCGATATACTCGTATGGTAGCTGTTGTTATACGAGAATTCCACTAAAGGCAGATGGATTTCCCAACCATTCCCGAAGTCTACCATGCATGCCCTAAGCATGTCTTCCAAGGTCTGTATAGTCCTTTCGCTTTGACCATCAGTCTGAGGTGATAAGCTGTGCTCATATCCAAGCGTGTACCCAATGCTTTCTGAAGTGGCTGCCAAAAGTTGGACGTGAAACGAGCATCTCTGTCTGAGATGATGGACGTTGGCACTCCGTGCCGAGAAACTACTTCCTTAATGTAGATGCGAGTCAACTTCTCCATCTTATCTGTTTCCTTAATAGCTAGGAAGTGTGCGGACTTGGTTAAACGATCCACAATTACCCAGATGGTATCGCAACCACCCAAAGTTTGCGGGAGTTTAGTGATGAAATCCATTGAGATCTGATCCCATTTCCACACTGGGATCTCAGGTTGTTGAAGTAGCCCCGATGGCTTTTGATACTCTACCTTGACTTTCGCACAAGTCAAACACTTGCTTACGTAGGTGGCTATATCAGCTTTCATGTTGGGCCACCAGTACGCAACTTTAAGGTCTTGATACATCTTATCCGAACCAGGATGGACAGAGTATCGGAATTTGTGAGCTTCGTCCATGACTAGCTTTCTGAGGTCTCCGTAGAGAGGTACCCATATACGATTCATGAAATACCGGGCTCCATTGGGTTTTACTTCCCAATCGCGTTCCATTTTTCCCACCGATTCGACCTTAATGTTTTCTTCCTTAATGCTTCTAACTGCGCATCGCGTATCTATTCGAGTAATCCCGAATGAATGGTGAACTGTAGTGCTCGTACCCGACGAGGTTTCGAGTGCTCCTTCCTGCTGAGGGCATCTGCTACACGTTAGCTTTACCCGGGTGATACCGAATGGCACATTCATAATCGTTCAAGAGTTCGACCCAACGACGCTGTCGCATGTTCAACTACTTCTGGTCAAAATGTGTTGGAGGCTCTTGTGATCTGTATAGATTGTGCACTTTGTTCCATATAGGTAGTGTCTCCAAATCTTAAGCGCAAACACTACTGCGCCCAATTCCAGGTCATGTGTTGTGTAGTTTTTCTCGTGAACCTTCAATTGTCGGGACGCATATGCGATGACCTTATCGCGTTGCATGAGTACGCATCCCAATCCCTGAATGGAAGCATCACAATATACTACAAAATCATCTGTTCCTTCTGGCAAGGACAGAATGGGTGCACTGCAAAGCTTCTGCTACAGCAATTGAAATGCCGATTCCTGCTTGTCACCCCAAGCATACTTGATGCCTTTCTGGGTGAGGGTGGTAAGCGGTTGCGCGATCTTTGAAAATCCCTCGATGAAACGTCTGTAGTAACCAGCCAAACCCAAAAATTGGCGAATCTCCGTCGGTGTCCTGGGTGCTTCCCAGTTTTTGATAGCTTCAATCTTGGCGGGGTCGACGTGGATACCCTTTTCATTCACGATATGCCCGAGGAACTGAACTTCCCGAATCCAGAAATCACACTTTGAAAGCTTTGCATATAGTTTCTCCTGTTGAAGTAATTCCAGCAGTAATCGTAGATGTTCAACATGTTCTGCTTCACCTTTAGAGTAGATGAGTATGTCATCGATGAACACAATGACAAACTTGTCGAGATATGGTTTACACACACGGTTCATGAGATCCATGAACACCGCGGGTGCGTTGGTGAGACCGAAGGGCATGACTAAAAACTCATAATGGCCATACCGAGTACGAAATGTCGTCTTAGCAATATCCTCCTCCCTAACGCGTAACTGGTGATAACCGGACCGTAGATCATCTTCGAGTAGTACTTGACCCTTGAAGTTGGTCGAAGAGATCGTCGATGCGAGGTAATGGGTATCGGTTCTTGACAGTAACCGTATTGAGTTCCCTGTAGTCGATGCACATGCGGAAGGTCCCGTCCTTCTTCTTGACAAAAAGGACCGGAGCTCCCATGGCGAAGTACTGGGTCGGATAAATCCTTTTTCTAACAATTCCTGAAGTTGGGTAGACAGCTCCTGCAGCTCGGCTGGAGCTAGGCGGTATGGGGCCTTGGCGATAGGAGTTGCATGGTTCGCCAATTCGATTTCAAACTCCACTTGTCGATGCGGTGGAAGGCCAGGTAACTCCTCTGGAAATACATCGGAAAAATCACGGACGACGGGGATATCTTCTATACGCTTTTCGTCCTTAGGCTGTTCGGTGACCAGTGCGAGAAAGGCGGAGTAGTTCTTCCTCCGAAGATACTTTCTGTGCTTGCATGTAAGAGATGATGTTTGTGACGGCGCCTGCCTTCTCGCCTTGCACTGTCAAGATTTCGTCGTTAGCGAGCAGAATACAGATAGATTTTTCGAAACAGAGAACTTCAGCTCGGACGTCGGATAGCCAGTCCATTCCGACTACCATGTCAAAACTACCCAGGTTAGTTGTCATCAGATCAATGGTAAAGGTGTGACCCGCGAGTTTGAGTTGACAGCCGGATACTATATGGGTCACATCTACAGATTTACCATCGGCTAGTTCTATGACGTAAGGGGTCTCTAAGGGTTTAGGCGTGAGATTTAGGTTCTTCCTAAAAGACTCAGATATAAAACTCCTATACGCACCCGTATCAAAAAGCACAGTAGCAAAATGTTCATTAAGGGGAAACTTACCGGTGACCACGTTCGAGTCGTTTCTGGCCTCTCCGCGGCCCAGCGTAAATGCACGCCCTTTGGCACCCCCTGTGCCACCATTTCCATTGTGTTGTTGTTGTTGTTTGTGGTTGTGGTTGTTGTTGTTCCCTCCATTGTTGTTGTTGTTACGAAGCTGTGGGCAGTCTCGTTTGAAGTGGCAGTGCTACCACACTGATAGCATCCCCGGTTAACACCCTGCTGCTGACCCTGGTGTTGATTTTGATTTTGTCGGGACATGATTTCCCCGCGAAATCCTTAGCCACATGTCCCACTTTGCCACATCGTTGGCAGCGATTCCCGGCACAAGGGCCGTGATGATGAAGATTACAGCGATTGCATTGCGGCTTTCGACCTACATAGCCGCTTGTGTTCTGGTTGTTTTGGCGGGCTGATTGTTGTGACCGCGGTGGCTGTTGAAATTATTGAATCGTTTCTGGTTCCCCTGTTGTGACTGGGATGACGAAGACTGTCTAGCAGACGACTCTTCAAACTTTCTTTTATTATCAGGGGCCACTTCAGTTGTACCCCGAGATGGCAACTTCTTTTGTTCCACCGCCTTATCGGTGAGTTTGTGCGCCAACCGATTGCTTGATGCTCAGTCACAGGGTTGCTAGCCATTACCATACCCTGGATCTCGGGGACCAGACCCCCAAGGTAAAACTCGAGTCGTTTTCAACGTGTGCCAGATCGGACAAGAAATACCAGGTCGTGATGTTTCGCTATGTATGCTTCGATTTCAGATCCCACCATCTTGTGGTTCCATAAGGCTTGCTCCAACTGCTGAACCCTGTCTCGTGGACAGTACTCCTCTTTGATTAGGGCCTTAAACTCGGCCCAGGCCATTGCATTTGCAGCAATAAGTCCACGCGTCTGGACTTGTGCATTCCACCAAGTTAGTGCCCCATCCTCCAACGTTGAGGCAGCATACTTGACTTTGTTGGCCTCCAGACAATTGCACATTTCGAACACTGATTCGGACTTTTCGATCCAGCGGACCAGTCCTATGGGTCCTTCTGCCCCCGTGAAGTTACTCGGCTTCGCATCGAGAAACATCTTGTAGGGGTTAAGACCCCCTCCTGCTGGTTGGTTTTGAACACCCGCTAGAGCAGCATTCACGTGCTCTTGGATCATTGCGGCTAATTCTTCGGGCGTCATGTTGAGGTTTCCGCGACGTCCAGTTGCCATTTTAGATCTTCGTAAAACAACATAAACACACACCGATAAGTCTATATATCCAATATAGTTATCCTATTCCATACTTAAATAATTCCTCAAATTATGTCAACCAAAATAAATTAAAACAGTTAAAAGAAATATTCGATTAAATAAAATTTCAACGTCTTACAAAATGCCAACCAAACATATCAGTTTACTATAAAATCTCAAGTTTAAACATAAGTAGGAAGATAAATAGACTGAAGGAAAGTAAATAAAATAAGCGAGATGTGTCAGTCTTCTACGTCTCCATCCCCCAAATCGCTATCATTGCCGTCATCCTGTGCGGCGTTTCCAGCTTCTACAACTGGGTCTTCCTCCGGATCTCCTCTGGGTCCTCCTCTGGATCCTCCTCTGGATCCTCCTCTGGATCCTCCTCGGGATCCTCCTCTAGATCCTCCTCTGGAGGGGCCGGTGCTGGTGCGGGTACTGGTACAGGTGCCTGATTCTGTTCTAGTTCTTGAATTCTCCAGCTAGACTCAAGAACTCTGTCTTCGAGCCAGTCAGCCCTTAGCTGCTCAGCGCGAAGATCTCTTGCTAAAGTGTTACGAGCTATCTTACTCGCATGTTGCTCTTCCTCGAGCGATCCAGTCTTACCTGTTAATTGTCGTATCATCCATCCCTGTGCTAGGATGGTTTCATGCATTCTTTCTAGTTGTTCTTGTTGCTTTCTTATCATATCTCTAAGTAGGTCGTTCCCTACTTCTAACGAGTTAACCGGTTCGACCGGCATAGCGATGGTCGGGCGTGAGGATGACTCCTCCCCTAGAGCGAGCCTTTTTCTCGCAGCTGAGCGTGTCTCCACGCCATGAGGTGGTGAGGGTTCCACCATAGGTGCCTTCCCCGGCGCCCTTGGTTGCAAAAGTTTGTCGGATGATGATGATGATGACATTGCCTGTTCGGTTGTGTAGTTAGTTACGAGTTGCATTCGTTTCAATTATGCATTCATATTTTACATAACATAGTTGTGGTATAACACATAACAAGACATAACAGTTCAGTGCCAAACTAAGTCTAGTGTCGTGTAATCAGCTATAGTCTAGGTCTACCTTTAATGCAAACCTGGTTCTCTATAGCTAGAGGCTCTGATACCAATCTGTTACACCCTCAATTTCCACTTGCAGAGTTTTACCGCGAGGCGTGTGAACAAACCCGAATCTGAGACACTAGTACGTCGAACGACTCTATATAATTTGTTAATACGTTTTCCAAAATCATTTGTTTAACCATTCATAATAAATTTTAGATTGTCTTAGTTTGATTTCAATGTTTAGCGGAAGCATTAGTTTTTAAAGTTGAGCGGAATCATTTAAAGTAAAGTAAAGGAACGGGCGCCAACACAAACGCCAAAACTAAAGAAAAACCCAAACAATATTTGTAAATGAGACTCGATAAAAAGATGTCTTGATCAATGCAAGTGAGTGCACCTAGAGCTCCTAGCGTCCTGAGAAACATGTAAAGAAACAAGTGTCAACATTAAAGAAGAGTGAGTTCACAGGTTTTCATAAGTTCATTTGTTCGGTTATAAGTTTGTTTCCCCCGTTATCCCTAACCCAGGATAACGATTTAGTTCCATTATTCCCAACCCGGAATAATACTGATGGTTCCATTATTCCTAACCCGGAATAATAACTTTGTTGGTTCCATTATCCCTAACCCGGAATAATATTGTTGATTCGTAATTAAGTTCAATGTTAACATGTAGGTAGCTAGCCTAAAGTTATGTCACGTAAGTGTTCGCGATCGAAGCTGACTGTTGTGCCTCCGTGTTGCCAGGCCTATCACTGACCATGGCGAAGTTAGGCCAAATTATTCACCCGTTGACCATACCCGGTCGGCTAGCGCGACTAGCTCGGGTGGGGCTTGTCGGGCCCAGTAGTACTACTTATAATTTCCCCGCTATCTAACCCAATACTAACGATCCGAGAGATTGTCGAGGACTTGTGTGATATAGCTGCTTAGTGACCATAACGTACGTTAACATTAACTTAGTTACCGAATAGTTTAATGACGTTAATTTCATATAACGTAAAGAGATAGAGTTGTAGAGTGTATACATGTTTCTCCCCCTGTTGTTTAAAACCGGATAAATTAGGGGCCGTGAACTCACCTTTAGTTGCTCGGTTAGTGTAACACAGATGTAGCAAATGATGGGACCACTAATTGCGTCCTAACAAGTCAATTGATTTAGAGTTAGTGTGTGAACACACTTATACAAACCCTACACATACTAACACACAATGCGGTACATACAATAACAATTCCTAAAACTCAAATCATAAATGCAAGTATCATCATACCAACATAGTGATCAAACCAACCTATCATGAACACAAATCAATCCATACAACACTTTGGTACACACATTCGCAAGTTATCAAGTTTCAGCTTATATACTCATAATTAGGCTGTTTTCGAGGATTTTTATAAAATAGTTCCAACGTTCCAAAAATTCTAATTATTTTACAGAAGTGTCAACTATACTGTAGAATTTTATATAAATTTTTCAAGTCCTAACACTTCACCAATTATTCATAAATATTAATATACTAGGCTGCAGTCAGATTCGTCGCTTTCTGACTGCAGTCCAGGGAGAATTTATTTAAAAATCACCGTTTGTCCAATTAACAAAATTCCAGTGGGAGTTTCCCGGAAATTTCCATATCTAGTTGCTGTACAAAGTTCGTGATTCGACTCTCTACAGATTATAAGATCCGACTCGATAAACAACTAACCAATTTTCAGAATTTTCACAGCTTCAGTTACTGTTCTTAATTGGCCAATTAAAAATATCAAACGAATTCAGAAAATATGAATCCAGCGCCATTAGAAGCGTTTTTCAAAAATCTACGTTTTAGGCTTCAGAAAATCCATTTTTCGATAAATAATAACCAAGTTACAGCCAGTTGAAGTTGGCTGTAAACACCATTCAGCATCCTGATTTCAGCATTTTATCGTAATATAACCCGCTTAAACAATCGATACGTTAAATCTAAACGATCAAGAACAGATTTACCAATCATATATCATCATTATACATTATACCCATGCAAACCTAATCATAATATATGGTTTTTATCACAAAACGCAGCCTAATGATTCTAGATTCTAACTAATCATCATAATCGCTAAACTTGCAAAATCAATTGAACTAACATCATAACACTTTCTACCATTACATACAAGCATGATCCATAGTTCATAAACCCTAGTATGATTAGTGAAATAACATAAAACTCTAACCTTTAACAATGGAGACCAATGAACCGTGAGCGAGATGGGAGTCGATTTGGATGATTATGGGGATCGCGACCGAGAGAACAAGTGAGGAGGCTGTTTGCGACCGAGAGGAGGTGTAGGAAAGCTGCCATCGGCTGCTTCTTATGCTCGGGTTTGTGTGTGTTTTTGTTTTAACACAACCCTCATGCATACAAAACTATATATAGCATGAGGAAGGAAAGAAAAAGAGGAGGGATTTGGCGATTTGCTTGCGGCCGCAAAGGGCTTGGGTGGGTCGGTTTGGGCCTATAACTTGATCCTCAAGTTTCGGTCAATCCCTTGAGTCGCAAGGAAGTGAGGTCGACTCGTTTCGCGGCTTGGTTCATTCGTCTATATATTTACTATATATATATTTTATAACTAAAACAAATCACGAAATCGGAACATCACATAATAACTCACCAATCTTATAAACGTTTAATACACATAGCACGTAATTCATTTGACAAGTTCACGAAGTTATCGTAATTATTTCGAGCGTGCAATTTAAGTCTCCGAATCAATTTAGCGTAGGAACGAATAACCGTGAAGTAGTGCGTTTAAGATGTCTGAAAAACCGGGATGTCACAGCTATAATGCCAAAAACGATTGAAATTGAAGAAGCTCTCCTAGAGAGTCATTCAGATGTGCACAATGCATAAATCATACCAAAATTTGTGGTATTTGTCCTAACCCTCGTTGGATATTGGTCTTTTTGTTCGTACAGAAGTACTGACCTGATCACCGATTATCTAACGTTGTAAATCAAAAAGGATGAATTCGGTATACTCACCTACTATGAGGAATCTTTGTGCATACCTTGATCGCGGGGGTATGTCCTGAAGTGGGACACACTAGTAAATCGATATAATATTACCTTAACGTATCACTAGGTAAAGGTACTTGAAATGTTCATGCGTTTTGTTTAAGTCAATAGACAATACTGGTAATCATCTTAAACTGTTATTCAGAAAAAATTACATAAAGAATTATCTAATAGTGTGAAAATAGTTTGATGTTGCTGATATGATCTTCTTACTGGTGATTCTTACTAAAACAAAGTGTTTATTTTCTTGTATTTTATTTGCTTTTAGAAAATTTAAAAATTCAAAAATATTTTCATTTTTCTTTAAAATTCTTAGCGTACGGAAAATGGTTGTTCATGGAGGAATTGTTACCGATAGGGGGAGCTGTTGTTAGAATCTGAGTTCTAAATTTTCAAAACTTGCGGGTTCTAGTGGTTTTGAAATTTTTTTGCATGTTGGTGTTTATTGATATTTGCTTAATCTGTAATACAAGTCTTACAATCTGACGTGAAGTCATAGTCTCACTCAAATTTAATCCAAATACAACTAAATAGCTAGCGGTAAGTGGTTATCGAACACAGGGAGTTTGTTGAATGCGTGTTTACTAAGTAGCTTTATCAACTAATTTAATTAAACTAAATTGCAGAAACTGTAAATTCCAAGTTTTGATTGATTGGTTTTAATTATCTAAAGTGAATATATTAGATTGCAAATCAAAAAATTGAGTTTTGTAAACTGATTAAGAGATAGTAATCATCATAGGTTTCAGGTTTTAATTGACACTAATGTTCATGCTCGCTAAAAAGAACCACAAAGACATGGCTCATGTTTGGTTGCTAGTTTGTGATAAAAGGGAACTAAATACTCGGATTACTAGAACGCGAGGTTGTTACCCGATGATCAATTAACTATTATCCAACCCTAATCCCTCCCACGATATCTCGATTGCAATGGCACCAAGAACGTATGGTTTAGACTAAGATCAAACACAATTAACAATTTACAAACAAATATCCAAACACCATAACTACTTAAACAAACATTACAAAGTTATTATTCTAGAAATTCAAGCATAAACTTAGTGTTTCAAACAAACCTTACATCAAGGATGATCACCAACGAAATTAGCCGCTCATAGTGTGGTGAATCATGATTACATCCAATTATACTGTTCATAGGAATTAAACAAACAAACCTAATGTTAGAATGTTGCAAAATCCACAAAAGAACTCTAATTTTCGCCTCCAAGAACTGTTCAAAATGTCTGCCAATGATGAGATACGTAAAAGAGACTCCCCAACCACTCATATATGGTAGTTAAACTTTTCTGTGCTGGGGTTCACCGTAAGCTACGGTGCCCACCGTAGCTTACAGTGGCACATAAATGCCTACGGTGAGTCTAGTCCGTCTTACAGTACCAAGAAATGTCTTCAGAAGCCACCGTAGCTTACGGTGGCTACCGTAAGCTTCGATGGAGCGCAAACCAATCCATCTTTTTCTTTCTTAGTTTCAATAACTGCTGAGTCTCTTTCCGTTTATACAATTCTTATGTTAAATGCTTCTAGTTAAACTCTTTCGTGTCTGAAACATTAGACCACTGTAGTTATCTAATTCTAACAAGTAACCGAATTAAGTGTAGGATTTTACATTATTTAAACCATATAAGGGTTGTCCTATGGACCTCCCATCACATCCCCACACTTAACCGTTGCTTGCCCCAAGCAACTCATCAAAACACTTATAACTTCTCAAGCGATCAACATGAATCAACCTAACAAATGTCCTCATTTTACTAGCTCATTCTTAAATCCCGCACAACACACCCCTCACAATGACTCTCCTCTCGGTGACAAAAATACTAGCAAGGATGAGCTAGAACACCCTCAAGGCGAATGGGTGGTTGCACAATAATATGCTTGTACTTAAATTAATCCTTCACCTAAAGAATTGCTAAAAACATGCATGTGAATCAAAGGGATTTAAAGGTTGTAACAGGGGCTAGGCTTATGGGTAGTATATATATATATTATATATTATATATATATATATATATATATAGTAGCGCATGATTCGACCCGGTCTTTTTATTGCTCTCTTAAACAAACCTAAAACAGCTATATACAATACATCTCATTCATTTTCTTTTCTTTTCTCCTTCTTTTTTCTCATTTTTTTAACATTGTAACATTGAAATTCAAACACATATAATAAACACATAACAAACATACTAGAACTAAATGCTAACACTACTAGACCGGGTCAAATACGGTTGAAATTTTAGAGAACTAGGCATGGTTAAGAAATGATCGGCTTTAAGCTCAAAATGGCTAGTAAAAGTACAAACCCATGCGTTCTCACTACCATGCTCATATATAACTTATGAGGTCCAACCCCCCAAATCCCACACTCGAACACACCTTGACGAAGCTACCTAAACCCCTTGTCCTTTTCACATTCATGCCAAGCTAAGGCCTCAAACCGAATTCAAGCACAAGTTCTAATGCACCCCCACCCATTGAAATCCTTATCAAAGAAAATATTTTCTTATAAATCAATTAAGTGGCTCAAACTCTCACCAAGAAAAAAAGTGTACAAGTTCGCTGGTATGTCGCGGGTTTAGTACAAAGCGTTCAAATTTAGACCATTTTTTGCTTGACTCGAAAATTTTTCAAAGGTGTCAAAAGTTTCCCCCATCCCCACACCTGGGATACATTGACCCCAATGTATGATTTTAAAAGAGAATGACCGCTATTAAGTAAACCAACATCACTTTTCGCTTTACCACTCAAAGCACAAATTTCTTTTTGTTGTTTTTTTGTTTTTTTTATATATATATACACTAAACACCACCAATACTTCCAAAACCCATAACACCAACATCAAAACACCACACTAACCGTCCAACCATAAATATATACACAATATACAAGGTAAGACAGATCACAACCTGATCAGTAGTACCGCGGCTGAGGAGGTCCAAAGATATACTCATCATCTCTCAAAACTCTCCAAATCAAAACGCACCGCTTCCACTACTACCTTCACCTCCACCTTCACCAGCTTGTTGACTTGGCAGTTGCCTCCCTCGCTTTGATGTGGATCCACCCATATAGAATGATGCAATGGTGGGGTGGGATAAGACATACTACCGTCATATGGCGGTAACGTGGAATAATCCACAATCGGCGGATCTGCTACAACTGGTACGCCTGCTTCGTGAACTAATCCATGGTTTCCAAATCAGTCGTCCTCTTACACCATGTAAGTTTACAAAATACAAGTGATTGTGATCCATTATCCTCACAAATATCGTAAGCCTACCTCAAACACACAAGTTCCCTCAAATGTGGTTAGGTGACCTTTATCCACAAAGAATTCCCAAGTGATTCGAGTGTGTTATAAAGGATGGGTTCGCTCGTTTTATAAAGGATTAAGTTTTCAAGTTCTAGTTTTAAAAACTTTAAAGTACCAACATTTGGCGTGCATTCAAATTTTGGTCCTTAGTGAAACCAATTTTCAAGTTCTTTTAATAAAACCCTTTTATTATAAAATCATTAAATTTTTAATAAAACATTTACTTTAAATGATTTTTAAAGAACCAATTTTTAAGCTTGTTAGGATTATAAGTTGTAAGCAAGCATATCCAAATATCATCTAAACAGCCATAATAAAACAACAACTACAAGCATAAAAACAAAAATGGTGATAACATAGGGCACTATTTTTGACACACTTTTTAGCGAAAGTGTGCAAAAAGTTCTTCTAAAGGGAATATTGACACAAAAATGTGTCGTTGAACTCCCACTTGAACCCGCATCCAAATGCCTCAAGTCTTCCTTTTGTGTTGCAATTTCTCCACTTTCTTTGGGCTTCCAAATGGATTTTATATTCAGCTCCAAAACTCCATTGGGCCTCAAAAATGTGTTTTGGTTATTGGGCTAAAATCCCATTAAGAACTATGAGGTTCTTAAGGCCCAAAATTGGCCAAAACCAAAACGCATTTTGTGTGCATCTTCTTTTACATAAAATGTCCTAATACATTTTTCTAGTAAAAATAAAATGCACCTAATCTATTTATTTTACATGCCAAATGAAAAATAAATAAATACAATTTTTCACAAACGGAAGAACAAAGATAATTAATTATTACAACCTATCGAAATAGTTAAATATAAATCACAAACACAAACATTCAAAATATTTAAACACAAGGTCATGGCTAGGTTATGAACATCAAAATATATATCCATATATATATAAAATTTATGAGCAAAAATGGTTCCCTTTTACATCCAAATTTTCGGTCAAGTGAAAAACCGAAAAGATGGGTTTTTGTCCAAACAAACAAATCATCCATATGACGTAATTTTTAAAGATACCTTTATGCATGTTAGTAAAAGTGTCTTGAAAAACAAGGAAAACCATGTTTAAAATATCGGCCAAAGGGTTTCCACAAACCCAAAATCCTGAAATCTTTATATCCTTTGAAGCATGCATTCATATAAGCGCTCTGATACCACTGTTGAAATTTTGAATATGTTTATCAAAGTTATTTTATCCATATAAAATTAAAACGCAGCGGAATAATTATTTAAAACATGTTACTTACAAGATATAAAACCCATTTTATATGTAAAACTAAAACCCAGATCCATATATGAACATGCATGCTATCAAAACACAATCATAGGGTGTTTTAGAGTACTACCTCTCAAGTTGTTAGGAGATGAAGATGATATGCTACTTGAATGAAAATCTTCAAAGGAGAAGACCTCAAGCTCGTATACCCCAAGCTTTCAAACAAACACCACGAGATTGCTAGGATTTTACACTTAGAATTAAACTACTTGAACACTCTTGGGACACCACCTTGTGGCCGAAAATATTAGAGCTCAAGAATGAGTTCTTGCACTTGAGTTATATTATGAAAAGTATGTAATAGAATGATCATAAAATCTCCATATATCTTATTCAAGATCTTATCTTGGATTATGGAAGATTACATGAGATATGTAAAAAGATTGCATGACATTTCATTGGTAGAAAATCCTCTTGGGAAGACCCCAAAAAATCGGCCATATGGCCTTGTTTTTTTTTCACCCAACATTTTCAATTTCATTTTTGAAAGTCTTATATTTATTTTATAACTTTTATAAAATTATAACATCACATGTTATAAGACTTATGCAACATATCACAATTATTTATAATATTATTTAACCCATTAAATAACAATATAAAATATTCTCTCAAAATAAATTATCTATATAATTTATTAGTTTCTCAAGTGCAATTATTTAGAAAGCCAATTTCTAAATATTTTAAGTGTTAATATTTATTTGTTTGATAACATCATAAATAAATATTATAAGTGTTTGTCTAGCTTGTTATTGGGTATGACCCGACTTGGATCATAACGTACTAGCCACATCAATTTAATATGTGTCTTGGGCATATCGATTCCAAAAGATACAACCGAATCAACTCAACAGCTGGGTTGCAGTTGAGGATGAGTACAAATGGCCAAAGGATGAGCGTGATCAAGATCTTCCACTGAACAAGTTTTCATCGACTGACAAAGAAAATTATGTCGCCGAGAAGAAAATGATTAGCTTGTACAACAATCAGTAAACGAAGATATCTTGATTCTTTTGCCAGATTATGAAACATCACAAGAATTATGGCACGCTCTTCGCGACAAATTCAAAAGAAGTGATGAAATGATTAAAAGCAAAAAGGCCTTGATTAAGAAAGAGTTCAAGATCTTCACAATGATCAAAGGTGAGACAATGAAGCAGATGATCGATAGATATTGTCACCTCATGGTCCAGATGTGAAGACATGACATCAAAAGATCTAATGAAGAACAAATCGAGAAGTTGGCCGATGCACTTCCTGAGGGAGAAAGGACAACGTATCTGATGATTATAAAGAATAGTCCATCTTGGAGACATTTCAAATTGTCATCCTGCATCGACAAATTAGAAGGTCACGAAATGGAATTGATGAAGATTGCAAAATCAAAGAATGCTAATGTTGTTCAAGATGTCGGTGTTTATTATAAAGGAGGTGCTCAAGATACTCCGATCCAAAGCCAGAAAATTCAAACCGCATTTAGTGCAAATACAAATTATTCTCTAAATCAAAGTTCTCCATACGCTGGATATACTAGTGCTAGTTCAAGCTCATCATTCCCAAATCAGACAAGCCAAGCCAGTTCTGATTCAAATGTTTTCCAGTGCAACATAGCAGTCGATTTGGAGAATGTATTTCCAGAAAAAGTGGCCGAACAACACATAGCACTTCTTGCTATTGTTCTTGAATCGTATGAAAGTCTTGTTGCTGGAAACGACTGCCGAGGATTATGATCAGGTCGACGAAGAAGAGTTGGAGCTGATGGATATAAAGTGGAGTTTGGCATCCATCATCAGAAGAGTTACCAAGTTTGTGGCACTCACTGGAAGAGATATTGGCAATTCAAGAAATAAGATTGGATTTGACAAATCTAAAGTAACATGCTTCAGGTGTCGACAAAAGGGACACTTCAAACTTGAATGCAACAATCAAGAAGCAGGTGGAAATCAAAATCCTTTTGGCAGCAACAATGAGTACTACAAGAAAGCTCTTCAATACAAGCCATATCCAAAGAGAACACAAGTTGAAGTTGAAGTTGAAGATAAATCTACAAAGAAAACCAAACAAGCTCTTGTGTTACGCATGAAGAAGATGGTTTTGACTGGAACAGATACATCGGAAAGAAAACTGGTGTTGCTATGATAGCAGAGTTAGTGGATGAATCTGATACATCATATATTGATTGCTTCTCTAGAAAATGCCATTCTGGAAGGTTATAGGCAGAGAGCTGAGGAAGAAGAAATAGCTTATTTTGAGATGCAAAGCTAAGAAACATTAAAATCAGAGGCAGAAAAGGTAAAAGCTAAGGTAAGTGTGTCTAAAAAGGAAGTTGTGAAGGTTGTGGAGGTTGAAAAACCTTGCACAAAATACGCAAATCCTTGTGAACCATGTCTTTATAAACTCAAAGTCATAAGAGAATTGACTATACACAACGAAAATTTTCATTATGATTACATAACCATGAAAGAAGCTTATGACAAAATATGAATCAAATATAAAAATGTCGAAAAAGCTAATCATGAACTCAGTGCTAATGTAAAGATGTTAAATGCCATAGTAACTGAAAAACAAAAAGCAATTAACATGTACATTAACACTATTGCTGAAACAAAGCATGAGCTTCATGACATAAAAATAGAAACAGAATGAGTAAGACAACTGCTGAAAATTTACACCACAGGCGCGTATGTCATTGATCATATTTTACCTACGATTAAGTCGGAGGAAAATGGTGATAAATCAAAGCGTAAAGAATAAGGAAGTGTTCCTCCACCACTTCTTGCAAGTTACTCATGCAAGAAAGATGATGAGATTAAAAAGGCATTTAATCTTTTACTCTTATCAGAAATGAAAGATAAATTTCCGGAGAACATTGACGTAGACTTTACAAAATCAAATGATAACAATGAAGCAATTGTAAAAGATGTGGTCAAAAATGTGTTAGGAAATGATTATGATGAAGGCAGCTCTGAAAACACCAAATCAAGTTCGAATAAATCGGAATCACAGTCTGAAGATGACGATACATCATCTGAATATGATCTAAGTGAGGATCCTAATGTTGTCATGTACAAGATTAAGGAACCTGACAGATTATACTTCGATAATAGTTTTCCGATTCGGAACGTGAAAGAGGATCAGCTTGATAAATTTTTCAAACTTGTAGAAGTTTCATCAGATGATCTTGATAAAAATGAGAAAAGATTTTACTCGAAACCCAAAAAGAATGGTAACAATTACCGAAAGTTTGGTGGTGATTTTCCTGAGAACAGGAGAGCAGGATTGGGTTTGGAGGAAAGTGAAGAAGAACCGAGAGAGAACCAGAAGTCGCCATTTCATGAATACAAAGGTAAACATATGAAGTTTGTGTATGGGACGAATACGGTTCAGGAAGATGGTATGATCGGTAAGAAATCGAATGATGAATTCAAAAAGGAGAAAGAACTTTGGGACAAGGCTAAGACCAAGTTCACAAGTGGAGTAAACCACAAGTGGACAGCTACTGATAATCGGACTTGCTTTAAATGCAATGTTGTTGGTCATATCGCTCGCAAGTGTCTGAATCTAAAGCCTGTGTTTCCACGAAGAAAAACTGGGTCAAAAGATGAAAAGCAAAAACAACCAGAGATTATGAAAATTGTCATAAATTATGAATCTAAAGACGAAGTGAAACCTAAAACGAGTTCAAAGTTTGAAAACTCAATTTTTGAAAAAGGTGAAACTTCAAAATTAAATGAAAACAAAGATTCTAGGTTCTATATTAAGAAAGCGAGAAGCAAGCTACAATCTTGGGTTGCTAAGAAAAAGCTTTCATCATCTGAGAAATCAAAGTCTGTTGCTGACAAAAATGAAAATGTCAAATCAACCGAGTTAGTAATCAAACAGACAAAGAAAGAAAAAATCAAAAAGTTTTCAGAATTGACATCGGATGAAATGTTTGATGATGATTTTGATTACGCTGATGATTTTGAAGATGTTTATGATGCTTATCATGTCAAACCCAAAACCAAAAAGGTTTGGGTTTCTTTATTCAAATAGTTGCTTTGTGTGTAGGAGTTCCAAGGATTCAATTTGTCAAAGTTAAATATGGATAGCGGAGCTTCATGTTACTTAAGTTATTCAAAAATCGAATTCTTAATCATTTTGAGAAAAGAAGAAGTTGAAAAGGAAAATTGTCAAAATCAAATTGAGCAAACCCACACTATTGAACGAAATACTGATTTTATAACCATTTGATTCTTTCATGTAAATGAGGATAACTGTTTATTTGTTAAACAAATGCAGATGCAGATGTTGGGAAATGAGATCGGACGACGAGTTCTCGTGATCCACATTGGTTTGTTATTTTGTTAGTATTGTATTTCTTAAAAACCTAAAATCCAAAAATATGTTTTTGATTTTAGGGGGAGTAAGAAAAATTTTAGAAAAATAAAAAAATATGTGAAAAAATTTAAAATACAATAACATCTAAAAAGACAAAGAGAATTTGGTTGTCAAAAAGGAAATGATAGTACATCAGTGGACTATCATAGTATTCTAAAGAATTGTAAAGTTTCAAAGTGATAAACAAGTCTTACTGTGGATGTGTCGATAGGTTTACACGTTCAGTAAATTGTTTCCGGGTTATAAACTAAATTTTACAACTGCTTAATCTCGTGGATTAACAGGATATATGGACTTAGTACTCCGAAATTTCGATTGAAGGTTTGCCTGATTATGAGATACGAGGTCTTTATAGATGATTGATATCTGGGGTATTATACAAGTTCTTCTGATTTTGCGGAAGCAATAGCCTAGAACTTTTATAATGCTTTTGCTAAAAACCCCAAATTAGCATGCAAAATTTGAAAAGTATCGAACGATCTAATCATTTGCAGTGCTAAAAAGATTCTTAAATGGAACACACCTTAAAGTCGAGCCTTCATCTCTTTGTATGTATGGTAGTACTAACCTGAGCTCTCAAGGTCTCGCATTAACCCAAAGACAGATATCAATTACGCTATATTCACCTGTAAGATGAAATCTATGGAATCTAGATTCGGGAGTATATTCAAGAAGTGGGAATCATAGTTAAGTCAAGTTTAATAAATCATACCTAACATATCTTGGAACAGTTGAGAAACGTGGTAAAATTTAAGTGGACAAACATATCGACAATCTATGTAAACAAGTTTAATCTTAATGTCTCAAAAGGTCAACGGTATTTGTGATATGTCTCAATCAACTGATATGATCCTTAGACACGAGTTCACAAAAATATGCCTGTAAATATGTTTGTACATAGTTTACTTTCTTTAATTGCTTTATAGATAAAAATTAAAAAGATTTTCAGTGTGTTTTAGCATAAACTTTCTAAAATAAAAAGATTTTGTTTCTTCATTAGTTTCAACGAGCCAATGATGGAGAACGGTTCTTTGAAGTTTGTTAAGGTGTTTTAATGGTGAAAATCTTGGTGACATCTGTAAAAGCTAAAAATGTTCAAAAGTGTTAAAAAGTTCATTAAGTTGAAACTTTAAAATTTGAAGAAAAACATTGGTTCAATCACAACGGTTTCAAATCGAGGTCATTAACTTGGACTCGGTAAATGAAATTGGTTAACCAAGGTCATTAACTTGGACTTGGTCAACCAAGTGGATTTCATATTTGAAAATTTTTAAGAGAACAAAGGTTAACGTTAAATGTATTCAAGATCATTAAGTTGAACTTGAATCATCCAAGTTTGTGAAAAGATTAAAGTTTGAAATATTGATGATACAAAATTTCAAAGTATTGAATCTGAAATGTTTATTTGAAAGTCAGAAAGTATTTAGACAGGTAGTAAAGATTGAGAGGGAGTTGATAAAGCAAAGATTGAAGATACCGGAAAGCTTAAAGCAAGGGGGAGAGCTTAAAGCAAAGGGGAGCATGTTGATTAAAGTTTTATCAAGACAAAGCTCAAGAAAAAGGAAGAGGATATAAAGATCAAGATGTTAAAGTTTATTCAAGAACTAAAGATTGGAAGACTCAGAAGATTTTAAAAGTCAATGACTACGGCAACATCCAAGGGGGAGTCCGTTGGTGCATATGTATGTTGCCTACGTCATTATGTATAGAGTCTGAGTGAATAGGGCTTAATCTGTTAGAAACAAGGCGTATTTATGTGAGAAATGGGCCAAGTTCGCTTGAGATTGGAATTGAGAAGTCAAGTTCTTACCAGCGAACTTCTAACCCTATAAATAGGTGCCTTGGTTATTTCATTTAAAACGTGGAAGAGATTTTGGCACAGAGACGGTGAAGCTCTGTCGGATCCGGTTCTCGAATGTATTGAACTTTAGATCAATGAAAACAACATTTAAATGAGTAATTTTTGTTATTTGGTTAACTTGTCATTAGTTTCCGCCTAATCGGACAATAGATAACAAATTTAGGTTCCCGTGCTAATCGTGGACGTTCCTACACGAATAACAACCATAACCCCATACAACACAAGTTATACTCTCATTAATCCCCAAACTTCCCCACACTTGCTTAACACTATGGTTGTAGATATAAGTCAAGCATATTATTCATCTTTTTTTGCAAAAATTTGGATATTACTTCCCTAGGTTAGCAAAACTCTGCCCAAAAATCATGTTTGACAAAAACAACTTATCATCTACAACCATAACCCTATACAAACTCAACAAGTTCATACCATCCTATCACTTCAAGCAAGTGTGTAAGCAAAAACAAAGATGAACACTTACAAGTCTGCAATGTACTTCAAATAATGACATAAATTGCATACCTTTACTTTGAATAGGATGAGAATGTTAAGAACTTCAAGCTAAACCCAAAACCCACTAAAAAAACCCCAAAATTTCGGACAAAGATGTCCAAAATTAGTCACCAAAACACAGGCTTCTTCACAATATGAGCACAAAATTGAATCCTTGTGAAATTTTAGCTTTTTTAGCTTGAGACCAATGAAGAAGAAAAAGAAGAACTTGTGGTGAAAAAGGGGTAAAACCCGTGTATGTGGTGGAGGAATTTTTGTGATTTTGATTTTTTTACCTAGCCGACCACCACTTGCCAGGCACCACTGTAAGCTACGGTGCCCCCCGTAGCTTATGGTGGTCACTGGTACCCAACATTACCGTAAGACAGTGGCCAAACACCGTTAGGTTTTTAACATCCCAGAACCCACCGTAAACTACGGTTCCCACCGTGGCCTACGGTGGTATCTGGGCCCAAAACATATCAAATATTTTTATATATGGTTTTTAAATGTTTTTAAAATTATGAAAATTAAAAGCCTGAAAATTACCCTACCCCCCATGAAAAACCCGTGTTGTCCTCAACACCGTATTAGGGAAAATTCTTACAGTTGTTTCCAACACATCTCGAAATGAGTACGACAATTTCATAAAACAATAACACTAAACTACACTACACTAAATATTTACACTAACCAAATCTTGGCCTCTCAAATTTCTTCCTCATCCAATGGGTGTAGAATGTAGCACACTTTGTCAAGTTCGAGATTATTGACATCGTTACCTTCCAAGTATGGTTTCAGTCGGTGCCCGTTCACGTTTGTTTCTTTTTAGTGTGAATATCTTCAATATCTACATCGCCAAATTGTCCCACTCTTTTGATCACATAGGGCCCCATCCATTTACTTTTCAACTTTCTCGAGGAAAATTTTAATCTTGAATTATACAAACACACCTTATGACCCACTTCAAAGGTTCGTTTTCGTAACTTCGCATCATGAACCTTTTTTAGTTTATCTTTGTATACGGATGCACATTCGTATGCCTCGTCTCTAATCTCCTCGATCTCGCTCAATTGAAGCTTCCGTATCTTTTCTGCTTCGTTATAATCCGTATTAACCGTCTTGATCGCTCAATGGGCTCGGTGAGCTAACTCCGTCGGCAAATGACAGCCCTTCCCATATACCAACTGATAAGGGGTTGTTCCAATTGGAGTTTTATGGGCCGTCTGGTATGCCAATAACGCGTCGTCTAACTTGCTCGACCAATCCTTCCTATCCACCCGCACTGTTTTCAAACTTCAACTTGTCCACTTGTTTGCTGGTGGTATGGAATAGCGACTCGGTGGTTCACATTTTAGCACTTCAACAACCTCCCAAAGTTAAAATTTTTGAAATGTCAACCACCATCACTAATAATAGCCCTCGTAATCCCAAAACGAGCAAAGATGTTAGATTGTACAAACTTACATACCATAGAGTGATCATAGGTCCTTGTAGCTATGGCTTTAATCCCTTCGAGACATAATCCACCGCAACCAATATGTATAAAAACCCATTTGAGTTCGGAAAGGGACCCATAATGTCTATGGCCCACACACGGAGCACCTCAACTACCAAAATGGGTTGTAAAGGCATTTCATCCCTTTTCAAAATACTCCCCACTTTTAGACAATTTAGGCAATTCCGGGAATACTCACACGCATCTTTAAAAATTGTAGGCAACTCGATATCCCATCTTGTGGCCATTAAAATGACCCCCACAAGCGGATGAGTGAGCATGGGTTGAAATATCCAACACTTTTCTTTCGGGAATGCATCTCTGAATCACTTGAATGGGCAAAATTTTGAAAAGATCCGGTTCATCTCATATGTGTTGCTTGACTTGAACCATAAATTGTTGCTTTCTTTTCTTCGTCCAATGATTCGGAATTGCACCCGTGGCTAAGTAGTTAACATAGTGGGCGTACCACGGTGAGGTGAAGGTAAACACGACCAACAATTGTTCATCGGGAAACCGTTCATTGATCTCACTAGCATCATCAATTCCTTCCAATGTAATCTGGGATAAGTGATCCACCACTACATTTTCACATCCCTTTTTATCCTGAATTTCCAAATCAAACTCTTGTAACAAAAGCACCCACCGAATCAAACGGGGCTTTGTATCGTTTTTCTCCATCAAATATCGAACCGCACTATGGTCCGAATATACAATCACTTTGCTCCCCCAAATGTAAGACCGAAACTTGTTCAAGGCATACACCACTGCAAGCAACTCCTTTTCAGTTATGGTGTAGTTTACTTGCGTCTCGGACAATGTCTTACTTGCATAGCAAATCACCACTGGCTTTTAATCAACTCTTTTGCCCAAAACCACTCCACCGGTCGTTTAACTAACATCACACATAATCTTGAACGGTTTTGACCAATCCGGTGGTTGCAAGATGGGAGCTTCCACCAACTATACTTTGATAAAACAATATGAGAATCGGTAGTATATCAAACTATACTTTGGTAAAACAATATGAGAATCGGTAGTATATCAAACTATACTTTGGTAAAACAATATGATAATCGGTAGTATATTAGACTAGGTGATGGTAGTATATTAAGAATCTAAACGCAAGTAAACTCGCGTTGGGGTCCTAGGAAGGTTATAGACTAGGTCGAAGCATTACTAATAACCTAATTCCCTATAACCAGTGCTCTGATACCAATCTGTAACACCCCAAATCGCGTAAAACAACATGCGGCGGAAACACTTGGGGAGTCACGTTACAAATTGTTTCAACACATGGTATTTAAAGTTTTGTTTTATTGAATTATCGAATTACTTTGTCTTGGAATATCGGAAATGGAATACAATTAAATTGTCTTTCAAATTTTAAAGTCACTAAAGCCCGCGTCCATCCTATGTGTAGTATGCAGCGACAATCATCATGTAAATAAACCTGAAACATATGTAAAAATAGGTACGTCAGCATAAAAATGCATGTGAGTAACATAGGTTTTGTGATTTAGATTCATAGCCTAGGATATTTTAAGAAAAGATTAAACAGTTTAAAAATAGCCATGAATCTTTGATAAACCTTTGGTAATTAAAATACTTTGCTTAAAAAGAGATCTGTAGTAAAAAGAAAATATACTTTGGTTTTGGAAATAATTGAATAGACAGTATATCAAAATATACATTGATTTAGAAATAATATGATTTAGTAGTATATCAAAATATACTTTGGTTTATGGACAAGAGATTTGGTAATATGTCAAACTATATTTTGGTAAAACAATATGAGAATCGGTAGTATATCAAACTATACTTTGGTAAAACAATATGAGAATCGGTAGTATATCAAACTATACTTTAATAAAACAATATGAGAATCGGTAGTATATCAAACTACAAAAATATGATAATCGGTAGTATATCAGACTATACTTTGGTAAAAACATATGATAATCGGTAGTATATCAAACTATACTTTGGTAAAGCAATATCACATTGGTAGCATATCAAACGATGCTTTGGAAGTATATCGAAATATACTTAATTGTTATTTGGTAGTATATCAAAGTATACTTTGGTTTAGGGAAATCAAAAAAAGATAAGTTTTTTATGGCTTAGTTACAAAACCTTTGTAAAACATACATTGTGGTCGTTTGTCAATACATTCAAACCTGAGTATATCAAACTAAACTTTGGTGACTATAGATTTACCATGAACGCAAAATCTATTTGGTTTAAACTTAGCTTCTGACATTCCATACAACAGGAATGGGGTGTCAAATCCTATAGCACTATAGCGTACTACCAATCGGCTTGATCATTGTTAATGAATGTATAGAAGAAATACGAACCAACAATAGTCTCACAAACTTTGAAAAATCGTTATTCGAGTCATTGGTAGCAGTTTCAAAACGTTAATGGATATTGTACTATGTATACGAAATCATATAGCTTTGAAAATGTGAAAATAGTGAATAGGCACATATGAATCACCCGAAAATATTTGAAAGACTTAAAAGTAGGGACTATGTACTCACATAATCACCTTAAAACATTTAGAAAAGAGGGGTCTATGTACTCACTTGGGGTTGCAAAATATCCTTGAATCAAAGATTAAATAAGCTCAAATGTCCGAGAAGTCAAACGTGTCCTAGAATCGGATAACTATATAAATATCGGGACATTAATCGGCGGATCGGATAGAATGAGGTCTTGTAAACCAAATGAGTGTTGGTACTCATATGAAATGGTTTAGCAAAGTCTACATACTGCTTTGAAAAGATTCCTAAGTGCTTTTGACCCGTTATGGCTCGTTAAGGTAGTTTACGCTACTTTAACGGATCATTTACGTAAAAACGTGTTCGGATGGTTAGATATGTGTTATGATAAGTCTAATATGCCAAAATAAGTTTAATATAGTTGCAACATCAGTTTATATGTCAAAACATTGGTCACATATGCTTAAATTTGATTTATGCGTAAAAAGGGCATTTTGGTCATTTATAGGGCATAATAGACGGCTTATCATAACACTAACCAAACGTCGTGACCATAAGGTATAACCTCAGAAGGTTATTCCCTATACAACTATGGTCACATATATGTGTTTGGTCGGATCCTAAGATCGACCAAACGGGTCGGATTTGAAAGTCAAAGTGGTGGTCAAGACCGCTCGACTTACGACCCTAAACAAGCACTAAACTAAAAATGACGAGTTAGACATGTCAAAACATGTCTAACTAAGTTATAAAAATGTTTTGGTATAAAAACAAGGTGTTTGATACCCGAAAATAGTTCTGTCGTGTAATGCACGCTTTGCGCATTATTGACTGAAACTTTGATTCATCACTTTGACTAGTAAATGTGGTAATCAGTAGGCATGATCGCTAAGGATCATAACCATCGTGATTACGATCACGTTGCAAAGTTCAATTGAACTTTGCTTTGACCAATTAATGGTCAAAGATGAAAGTCAAACACTGTTTGACTTTTAGCTTGAAATAGCTAAAATAACTAAACAAGACTAGGAAGAGCACTTACTTGTGTTTGAGAAACACCCAAGAGCTTAAGAAAACTCAGATGGGAGACCTCCAACAAAGTGGGAGTTCTCCTCTTAGAGTTATAGAGAGAAAGGGAAGGAATGAGCAATTGAAATGGGTGAAATGGCTTATTATTTATAGTTGTGGAGGATGAATTTGATGATCACAAGTGTCAAGGACCATTCTAGGATCATTCCACATGCTCAAAGACGTGTCAAGACCAGGCTAGAGCTTGGAGATCATGAATCTTGGGCTTCAAAGCTGTAAAACAGCTGTCTGCCAGTTTCTGCTGTTACTAGGCATCCCCCGCGCATCGCGGGAGATCTTGGGGGGTCTCTCGCATGCCGCCTGGGATTCCTAAGTTTGAGAATTGGCAGAACAGGTCCTTGCAGCCTAAAACTTGTTTTATCGACACGTTTTGGCACTTAAAACACGCGTTAACCCTATTTTTAAGCTTTACAAGGAAGATAAAGCATAGGGAACTTGAAAAATGTTTGGAAACTTTTTGGATGTCGGTTCGTTCGGTCGTACGGTTGCGGTTTTTGATTAATTACGAAGGAAATCGTAACGAACGCGTAAATGACCTTAAACGCGTAACGAATGACATTTTTCATTCAGATCACTAAAATGCAAGATTTTAATGATTACAAAAAAATTTTGGATGTGCGTACACGTTCCGGATAACGATATACGCGAATCAGCACAGTTTCACAGAATTTGCAAAATACCCCCTAAGTTTGAATAAACTTGTTTTTGCCATACCAAAGCCCACAAAACTTATTTCTAAGTTAAGTAAAGGGTATTTAGGGTATGTTTAGCTTATGTCATTATTCCGAAGTGTACGTCGCGTTAAACTAATTACGTTTGTGTAACGGCTTGCGATTTCACTTCAGGAAGCGATTCGAAAGATTGAAATTCTACAAGGACTTAAATGTGTGAATGTCACATGTAATTATACAATTCTCGGGAATGAGACACAAGATCTCATTGGTTTCGAAATTGTTCAGAATTGTATGATGGTTGAAAAGGAACCGATGTTACAGTCTCCCCTACTTTAGGAAATTTTGTCCTGAAATTTTAATTAGAGGAAACTTGCGAAAAACAAATTGAGGGTATGACTTTCAAATGATCCTTCGTTCCTGGAGTAAAACTCTAGGCAACATTTGGATCCTCAGCGAATTTTGCTTATTGTACTAGTATATTGTTTATAAGTATGAGTCTAGATTCGAAATTCTAAACTTCAGTCTAGTAAGTAGTTGTATGACACTCTTGCTTGTACCGAGCCTCCGAAGGGGGCTATGTAAATGTCAAAGTGACATTCTTTTTGTAGAAGAATAGAAAGAGCGTGAACTTGAAAGGGAGTCGGCTTTCCGAAAAAATGAACGGGAGGACGATTTATAGAGGTTTTCCCATGAAGACTAGTATAGGAAACTTGTGTGTGCTCGAAATCGAGTCGGGGATGAAAGATTAAAACAACATTGGTCAAGGTCCAAAACTTCTAGTAGCTTAAATTACGGACACTTGCAATGTAATAAGGAACACTTATAAATAGGAAGTACCAGCAGCGTACCCACCATCCCTTATTACATTGTTCCATTTCGTTATTCTTATTACTATAGGTTCTTACACATGACAAAACTTTTTGTGGTTTCTATGCACTTAATTATATAATTAGGTATGCATCCATAATTACACAATTCCTTGCATAGTCCGCAAAGTTGATTTTCTGATGTGCAGGGGAAAATCAAACAAATAAACATATGATGACTCGTCTTAGACCAAAAAAGTGCCCTTTTAATTAGATCAATGAATAATCTTTTTAAATAGGCACTAAAGAGTCTTTTAACTAGATCATCACATGATCTCTTTAGTTATAATAGTACTTTGGAATCCAAGGGTCTAACTATTGCATAGAAAAGCCCTTAAGGATTGAAGATAGCACTTTGGATATCCTTCTAAGGATCTAGCATATGAAAATATGTAAGATTCCATAAGGATTTTGATAGTAATTGTTTTGAATCAAATAACTGTCAACTTGTACATACGTATTAAAGCACATAAAGAATCCAACCAAGGACTCTGGTTTGCACTTTAATCATCCACAAGGATCTAACTATGAATATAGGAAGATCCTATAAGGATTTGGGATTTGTATAGCGAAAATGTTTTGGAAAATCGTGTATTACATGTACTACGAAATAAAGTATGTGTAATGTCATGAAAATACGAAAGTAGATATAGGCACATCGACATATTGCATAAGACCAAGTAAGGACTTACGAAAAGTACCCTTAGGTATCTAAGCAAGGATTTAAAGTGGTACTTCGAGTATTTGTTAAGAGTTATGATTTGTACCTTGTACTTTGTTTCTTAGAAAAAATGAGTACATGGGTTTTTTGGGGAGATCGTGAGCGATCACAAAATAGAAGGAGCTACGAGAGTAGTTTGATTTTCAAGGAATCATATCCTTGGTGTCGGTATTGTAGAGGTATGTCACACATACACATAATCATACTGGTTTGTAAAAAAATTGAAACAACAATTTTATTTATAAACCAACCGAAATGTTTCAAGATTTTTGGATATCACAAAGTTAAAATGTAAAACGTTCACAGATGCATCATCATTAACACGAGTCTCGTTAGCATTTATGTTAACTGCTCATCCACGGGCTGGATTTGCATTTACAAGCTTCGGGCAATTGTTTTGATAGTGAGTAAGATCACCACAGTTGTAGCACGATCCAGGTGGATATGGTGCTTGAGCAGCAACAGGGTTTGCATTTGATTGATTTTGGGTGTTGGTAGCAAAACGACATGCTTTGACCAAATGTCCCAATCGTCCACAGTGGGTACATTTGTGACATAGCGTTTGGTTTAAATGATGAAGATTGCATTTGTTACACAAGGTGCAACACCGGCATATGCCTTCCTAGCATGAGGTTTTGCTGGTTGGGTTGGAGCAACTTGATCGTTTTGAGTGACTATAGCGAAGTTTTGTGAAGCCTTACGCTTCTTTGACTTCTTAGAGGATTCAGTCTGGTTTTCCTTTCGTTTTTCTTGGGTAGAATTGTCTGAGGGTTTCTTATCGCTTTTGCGGAAAAGTTTACCCTTCTTGACTTGAGAGTCAGTCAGGGTAGCGGATAGTTCAATGGCCTGTCTAACTGTAGCGGGATTGCTACCAGTGACTATGTCCTGAATTGGGTCAGGGAGGCCATCAATGTACTTTTCAATTGCCTTATCCAAAGGCGTATCCATGGCAGGACATAACAGACTTAGTTCCTCATAACGATCAGTGTAGGCTCGATGTTCACCACTATCTTGCTGAAGATCGTGGAACTCATTCTCAAGTGCCCTTGGCTCGTGACGTGGGTAGAACTCTTTCATCATAAGAGCTCGAAGTTCTTCCCATGTCTGAGCTAGTGCTACATCAGCACCTCTATCCCTCATGATCCCGTTCCACCACGTAAGTGCTCTCTTTTGAAAAACCCTTGAAGCAAACTCTACTTTTCGCTCGTTCGGACACTGAACATGGTGGAAAGTGCTTTCGATACTCTCAAACCATTGTAGGAGTCTAGTAGCTCCCTCAGACCCAGTAAGTTGAGTGGTTTGGCAGAGTTTAATTGTTTAAAGTTACACGGAGTAGGGGCATTGTTGTTGTTATTTTTTGATAAGCTTGATTGAGTTGGGTCACAAGGTTTGGGAGTACATCAGCCATTTGCTGAGCGACTAAAGTTGCCATTTCAGCGTTTTGAGTAGTGTTGCGACGAGGAGGCATTCTAAAAGAGAAAGGGAATCATGAGAGAAATCGGGTGAGATTGATATTGGATAGTCAAAATGAATTTAAAAATATGACAAAGTATAAGGATTGTGATCATTTGTTCGTTACTTAAAACAAATAAACGACATAGTAACAAATCAAAGTAAATGGGTCTTTATAATGTATCGCGAAGACATGCTTTAGCCTATAAGTGAATACTCACCCTAA
Organism: Scalesia atractyloides; assembly: GCA_947069175.1. Taxonomy (NCBI): domain Eukaryota; kingdom Viridiplantae; phylum Streptophyta; class Magnoliopsida; order Asterales; family Asteraceae; genus Scalesia; species Scalesia atractyloides. Next base: position 38,776,719 of record CAMTDV010000009.1, read on the forward strand.
GAATCCCCAGGTAAGAGTGACTGGTCCGATAATGCGGATTTGTGCAAACACTCTAACCTTAGACAGAAAACTCAAGGTACAGGCATCCACCCTTCCGGATTGCATGTTTTCACATTATCAAAGCCCAAACTTTGACGAGATTTTGAGAACTTTGAGGCTTAAAGCGTAAAAACAAAACATCTAAGGATAGATGATTTCTTGTGAAGTTTTGGAAAAATTTTGACTTTCAAAAGATGTATTATGCTTTGTTTTTGGTAATCACCTAAGGATAGGTGATGGTAATGTATTAAGAATCTAAACGCAAGTAAACTCGCGTTGGGGTCCTAGGAAGGTTATAGACTAGGTCGAAGCATTACTAATAACCTAATTCCCTATAAGCAGTGCTCTGATACCAATCTGTAACACCCCAAATCGCATAAAACAACATGCGGCGGAAACACTTGGGGAGTCACGTTACAAATTGTTTCAACACATGGTACTTAAAGTTTTGTTTTATTTAATTATCGAATTACATTGTCTTGGAATATCGGAAATGGAATACAATTAAATTGTCTTTCAAATTTTAAAGTCACTAAAGCCCGCGTCCATCCTATGTGTAGTATGCATCGACAATCATCATGTAAATAAACCTGAAACATATGTGAAAATAGGTACGCCAGCATAAAAATGCCTGTGAGTAACATATATTTTGTGATTTAGATTCATGGCTTAGGATATTTTAAGAAAAGATTAAACAGTTTAAAAATAGCCATGAATCTTTGATAAACATTTGGTAATTAAAATGTTTTGCTTAAAAAGAGATTTGTAGTACACATAAAATATACTTTGGTTTTGGAAGTAATTGAATAGACAGTATATCAAAATATACTTTGATTTAGAAATAATATGATTTAGTAGTATATCAAAATATACTTTGTTTATGGACAAGAGATTTGGTAATATGTCAAACTATATTTTGTTAAAACAATATGTGAATCGGTAGTATATCAAACTATACTTTGGTAAAACAATATGAGAATCGGTAGTATATCAAACTATACTTTGATAAAACAATATGAGAATCGGTAGTATATCAAACTATACTTTGGTAAAACAATATAAGAATCGGTAGTATATCAAACTATACTTTGGTAAAACAATATGATAATCGGTAGTATATTAGACTATACTTTGGTAAAACAATATGATAATCGGTAGTATATCAAACTATACTTTGGTAAAACAATATCACATTGGTAGCATATCAAACTATGCTTTGGAAGTATATCGAAATATACTTAATTGTGATTTGGTAGTATATCAAAATATACTTTGGTTTAGGGAAATCAATAAAAGATAAGTTTTTTATGGCCTAGTTGGAAAACCTTTGTAAAACATACATTGTGGTCGTTTGGCAATAAAGTCAAACCTGAGTATATCAAACTTTACTTTGGTGACTATAGATTTACCACGAAGGCAAAATCTATTTGGTTTAAACTTGGTTTATGACATTCCATACAACAGGAATGGGGTGTCAAATCCTATAGCGCTATATCGTACTACGAATCGGCTTGATCATTGTTAATGAATGTATAGAAGAAATACGAACCAACAATAGTCTCACAAACTTTGAAAATCGTTATTCGAGTCATTGGTAGCAGTTTCAAAACGTTAATGGATATTGTACTATGTATACGAAATCATATAGCTTTGAAAATGTGAAAATAGTGAATAGGCACATATGAATCACCCGAAAACATTTGAAAGACTTAAAAGTGGGGACTATGTACTCACATAATCACCTTAAAACATTTAGAAAAGAGGGGTCTATGTACTCACTTGGGTAGCAAAATATCCTTGAATCAAAGATTAAACAAGCTCAAATGTCCGAGAAGTTAAACGTGTCCTAGAATCGGATAACTATGTAAATATCGGGACATTAATCGGCGGATCAGATAGAATGAGGTCTTGTAAACCAAATGAGTGTTGGTACTCATATGAAATGGTTTAACAAAGTCTACATACTTATTTGAAAAAATTCCTAATTGCTTTCGACCAGTTATGGCTCGTTAAGGTAGTTTATGCTACTTTAACGGATCATTTACGTAAAAACGTGTTCGGATGGTTAGATAAGTGTTATGATAAGTCTAATATGCCAAAATAAGTTTAATATAGTTGCAACATCAGTTTATTTGTCAAAATATTGGTCACATATGCTTAAATTTGATTTATGCATAAAAAGGGCATTTTGGTCATTTATAGGGCATAATAGACGGCTTATCATAACACTAACCAAACGTCGTGACCATAAGGTATAACCTCAGAATGTTATTCCCTATACAACTATGGTCACATATATGTGTTTGGTCGGATCCTAAGATCGACCAAACGGGTCGGATGCGAAAGTCAAAGCGGTGGTCAAGACTGCTCGACTTACGACCCTAAACAAGCACTAAACTAAAAGTGACGAGTTAGACATGTCAAAACATGTCTAACTAAGTTATAAAATTGTTTTGGTATCAAAAGAAGGTGTTTTGGTACCGAAAAATAGTTCCGTCGTGTAATGCGCGTTTTGCGCATTATTGACCAAACTTTGACTCGTCACTTTGACTAGTAAACGTGGTAATCAGTAGGCATGATCGCTAAGGATCATAACATCGTGATTACGATCACGTTGCAAAGTTCAATTTGGTCAAAGCTCAAAGTCAAACACTGTTTGACTTTTAGCTTAAAATAGCTAAAATAACTAAACCAGACTAGGAAGAGCACTTACTTGTGTTTGAGAAACACCCAAGAGCTCATGAAAACTCAGATGGGAGACCTCCAACAAAGTGGGGTTCTCCTCTTAGAGTTATAGAGAGAAAGGGAAGGAATGAGCAATTTAAATGGGTGAAATGTCTTGCTATTTATAGTTGAGGAGGATGAATTTGACGATCACAAGTGTCAAGGACCATTCTAGGATCATTCCACATGCTCAAAGACGTGTCAAGACCAGGCTTGAGCTTGGAGATCACGAATCTTGGGCTTCAAAGCGGTGAAACAGCTATCTGCCAGTTTCTGTTGTTACAGGGCATCCTCCGTGTGTCGCTGGAGATCTTGGGGGGTCTCTCGCGTGGCGCCTGGGATTCCTAAGTTTCAGAATTGGCAGAACAGGTCCCTTCAGCCTAAAACTTGTTTTTCGACGCGTTTTGGCACTTTTAACACTTTAACCCCATTTTTAAGCTTTACCAGGAAGATAAAGCATAGGAAACTTGGAAAATGCTCGGAAACTTTTTGGATGTCGGTTCGTTTGGGAAAATTCTTACAGTTGTTTCCAACACATCTCGAAATGAGTACGACAATTTCATAAAAACAATAACACTAAACTACACTACACTAAATATTTACACTAACCAAATCTTGGCCTCTCAAATTTCTTCCTCATCCAATGGGTGTAGAATGTAGCACACTTTGTCAAGTTCGAGATTATTGACATCGTTACCTTCCAAGTATGATTTCAGTCGGTGCCCGTTCACCGTTTGTTTCTTTTTAGTGTGAATATCTTCAATATCTACATCGCCAAATTGTCCCACTCTTGTGATCACATAGGGCCCCATCCATTTACTTTTCAACTTTCTCGAGGAAAATTTTAATCTTGAATTATACAAACACACCTTATGACCCACTTCAAAGGTTCGTTTTCGTAACTTCGCATCATGAACCTTTTGAGTTTATCTTTGTATGCGGATGCACATTCGTATGCCTCGTCTCTAATCTCCTCGATCTCGCTCAATTGAAGCTTCCGTATCTTTTCTGCTTCGTTATAATCCGCATTAACCGTCTTGATCGCTCAATGGGCTCGGTGAGATAACTCCGTCGGCAAATGACAGCCCTTCCCATATACCAACTGATAAGGGGTTGTTCCAATTGGAGTTTTATAGGCCGTCTGGTATGCCAATAACGCGTCGTCTAACTTGCTCGACCAATCCTTCCTATCCAATCGCACTGTTTTCAAACTTCAACTTGTCCACTTGTTTGCTGGTGGTATGGAATAGCGACTCGGTGGTTCACATTTTAGCACTTCAACAACCTCCCAAAGTTAAAATTTTTGAAATGTCAACCACCATCACTAATAATAGCCCTCGTAATCCCAAAACGAGCAAAGATGTTAGATTGTACAAACTTACATACCATAGAGTGATCATAGGTCCTTGTAGCTATGGCTTTAATCCCTTCGAGACATAATCCACCGCAACCAATATGTATAAAAACCCATTTGAGTTCGGAAAGGGACCCATAATGTCTATGGCCCACACACGGAGCACCTCAACTACCAAAATGGGTTGTAAAGGCATTTCATCCCTTTTCAAAATACTCCCCACTTTTAGACAATTTAGGCAATTCCGGAATACTCACACGCATCTTTAAAAATTGTAGGCAACTCGATATCCCATCTTGTGGCCACTAAAATGACCCCCACAAGCGGATGAGTGAGCATGGGTTGAAATATCCAACACTTTTCTTTCGGGAATGCATCTCTGAATCACTTGAATGGGCAAAATTTTGAAAAGATCCGGTTCATCTCATATGTGTTGCTTGACTTGAACCATAAATTGTTGCTTTCTTTTCTTCGTCCAATGATTCGGAATTGCACCCGTGGCTAAGTAGTTAACATAGTGGGCGTACCACGGTGAGGTGAAGGTAAACACGACCAACAATTGTTCATCGGGAAACCGTTCATTGATCTCACTAGCATCATCAATTCCTTCCAATGTAATCTGGGATAAGTGATCCACCAATACATTTTCACATCCCTTTTTATCCTGAATTTCCAAATCAAACTCTTGTAACAAAAGCACCCACCGAATCAAACGGGGCTTTGTATCGTTTTTCTCCATCAAATATCGAACCGCACTATGGTCCGAATATACAATCACTTTACTCCCCCAAATGTAAGACCGAAACTTGTTCAAGGCATACACCACTGCAAGCAACTCCTTTTCAGTTATGGTGTAGTTTACTTGCGTCTCGGACAATGTCTTACTTGCATAGCAAATCACCACCGGCTTTTAATCAACTCTTTTGCCCAAAACCACTCCACCGGTCGTTTAACTAACATCACACATAATCTTGAACGGTTTTGACCAATCCGGTGGTTGCAAGATGGGAGCTTCCACCAACTATACTTTGATAAAACAATATGAGAATCGGTAGTATATCAAACTATACTTTGGTAAAACAATATGAGAATCGGTAGTATATCAAACTATACTTTGGTAAAACAATATGATAATCGGTAGTATATTAGACTAGGTGATGGTAGTATATTAAGAATCTAAACGCAAGTAAACTCGCGTTGGGGTCCTAGGAAGGTTATAGACTAGGTCGAAGCATTACTAATAACCTAATTCCCTATAACCAGTGCTCTGATACCAATCTGTAACACCCCAAATCGCGTAAAACAACATGCGGCGGAAACACTTGGGGAGTCACGTTACAAATTGTTTCAACACATGGTATTTAAAGTTTTGTTTTATTGAATTATCGAATTACTTTGTCTTGGAATATCGGAAATGGAATACAATTAAATTGTCTTTCTAATTTTAAAGTCACTAAAGCCCGCGTCCATCCTATGTGTAGTATGCAGCGACAATCATCATGTAAATAAACCTGAAACATATGTAAAAATAGGTACGTCAGCATAAAAATGCATGTAAGTAACATAGGTTTTGTGATTTAGATTCATAGCTTAGGATATTTTAAGAAAAGATTAAACAGTTTAAAAATAGCCATGAATCTTTGATAAACCTTTGGTAATTAAAATACTTTGCTTAAAAAGAGATCTGTAGTAAAAAGAAAATATACTTTGGTTTTGGAAATAATTGAATAGACAGTATATCAAAATATACATTGATTTAGAAATAATATGATTTAGTAGTATATCAAAATATACTTTGGTTTATGGACAAGAGATTTGGTAATATGTCAAACTATATTTTGGTAAAACAATATGAGAATCGGTAGTATATCAAACTATACTTTGGTAAAACAATATGAGAATCGGTAGTATATCAAACTATACTTTAATAAAACAATATGAGAATCGGTAGTATATCAAACTACAAAAATATGATAATCGGTAGTATATCAGACTATACTTTGGTAAAACCATATGATAATCGGTAGTATATCAAACTATACTTTGGTAAAGCAATATCACATTGGTAGCATATGAAACGATGCTTTGGAAGTATATCGAAATATACTTAATTGTTATTTGGTAGTATATCAAAGTATACTTTGGTTTAGGGAAATCAAAAAAAGATAAGTTTTTTATGGCTTAGTTACAAAACCTTTGTAAAACATACATTGTGGTCGTTTGTCAATACATTCAAACCTGAGTATATCAAACTAAACTTTGGTGACTATAGATTTACCATGAACGCAAAATCTATTTGGTTTAAACTTAGCTTCTGACATTCCATACAACAGGAATGGGGTGTCAAATCCTATAGCACTATAGCGTACTCCCAATCGGCTTGATCATTGTTAATGAATGTATAGAAGAAATACGAACCAACAATAGTCTCACAAACTTTGAAAATCGTTATTCGAGTCATTGGTAGCAGTTTCAAAACGTTAATGGATATTGTACTATGTATACGAAATCATATAGCTTTGAAAATGTGAAAATAGTGAATAGGCACATATGAATCACCCGAAAACATTTGAAAGACTTAAAAGTGGGGACTATGTACTCACATAATCACCTTAAAACATTTAGAAAAGAGGGGTCTATGTACTCACTTGGGGTAGCAAAATATCCTTGAATCAAAGATTAAACAAGCTCAAATGTCCGAGAAGTTAAACGTGTCCTAGAATCGGATAACTATGTAAATATCGGGACATTAATCGGCGGATCAGATAGAATGAGGTCTTGTAAACCAAATGAGTGTTGGTACTCATATGAAATGGTTTAACAAAGTCTACATACTTATTTGAAAAAATTCCTAATTGCTTTCGACCAGTTATGGCTCGTTAAGGTAGTTTATGCTACTTTAACGGATCATTTACGTAAAAACGTGTTCGGATGGTTAGATAAGTGTTATGATAAGTCTAATATGCCAAAATAAGTTTAATATAGTTGCAACATCAGTTTATTTGTCAAAATATTGGTCACATATGCTTAAATTTGATTTATGCATAAAAAGGGCATTTTGGTCATTTATAGGGCATAATAGACGGCTTATCATAACACTAACCAAACGTCGTGACCATAAGGTATAACCTCAGAATGTTATTCCCTATACAACTATGGTCACATATATGTGTTTGGTCGGATCCTAAGATCGACCAAACGGGTCGGATGCGAAAGTCAAAGCGGTGGTCAAGACTGCTCGACTTACGACCCTAAACAAGCACTAAACTAAAAGTGACGAGTTAGACATGTCAAAACATGTCTAACTAAGTTATAAAATTGTTTTGGTATCAAAAGAAGGTGTTTTGGTACCGAAAAATAGTTCCGTCGTGTAATGCGCGTTTTGCGCATTATTGACCAAACTTTGACTCGTCACTTTGACTAGTAAACGTGGTAATCAGTAGGCATGATCGCTAAGGATCATAACATCGTGATTACGATCACGTTGCAAAGTTCAATTGAACTTTGCTTTGACCAATTAATGGTCAAAGCTCAAAGTCAAACACTGTTTGACTTTTAGCTTGAAATAGCTAAAATAACTAAACCAGACTAGGAAGAGCACTTACTTGTGTTTGAGAAACACCCAAGAGCTCATGAAAACTCAGATGAGAGACCTCCAACAAAGTGGGGTTCTCCTCTTAGAGTTATAGAGAGAAAGGGAAGGAATGAGCAATTTAAATGGGTGAAATGTCTTGCTATTTATAGTTGAGGAGAATGAATTTGACGATCACAAGTGTCAAGGACCATTCTAGGATCATTCCACATGCTCAAAGACGTGTCAAGACCAGGCTTGAGCTTGGAGATCACGAATCTTGGGCTTCAAAGCGGTGAAACAGCTATCTGCCAGTTTCTGTTGTTACAGGGCATCCTCCGTGTGTCGCTGGAGATCTTGGGGGTCTCTCGCGTGGCGCCTGGGATTCCTAAGTTTCAGAATTGGCAGAACAGGTCCCTTCAGCCTAAAACTTGTTTTTCGACGCGTTTTGGCACTTTTAACACTTTAACCCCATTTTTAAGCTTTACCAGGAAGATAAAGCATAGGAAACTTGGAAAATGCTCGGAAACTTTTTGGATGTCGGTTCGTTCGGTCGTACGGTTGCGGTTTTTGGTTAATTACGACCGAAATCGTAACGAACGCGCAAATGACCGTAAACGCGTACGAATGGTATTTTTGCATTCAAATCACTAAAATGAAAGATTTTAATGATAACAAAAATAATTTGGATGTGCGTACACGTTCCGTATAACGATATACGCGAATCGGCATAGTTTCGCAGAATTTGCAAAATAGCCCCTGAGTTTGAATAAACTTGTTTTTGCCATACCAAAGCCCTCAAAACTTATTTCTAAGTTAAGTAAAGGGTATTTAGGGTATGTTTAGCTTATGTCGTTGTTCCGGAGTGTACGTCGCGTTAAACTGATTACGTTTGCGTAATAGCTTGCGATTTTACTTCAGGAAGCGATTCGAAACATCGAAATTGTACAAGGACTGAAATGTGTGAATGCCACATATAATTATGCAATTCTCGGGAATGAGACACAAGATCTCATTGGATTCGAAATTGTTCAGAATTGTATGATGGTTGAAAAGGCACAGATGTTACAGAATACACTACTGCAGGAGAACTCTGGTTATCACTTAAAAAGAAATACCAAGGAAGCGCTGAGATAATCAAGAGTAAAAAAGCTCTTATCATGAAGGAATTCGATATTTTTACCATGTTGAAGGACGAGACAATGAAACAGATGATTGAACGTTTTTGCATCTGAAAGTTCAAATGAGCAGACACGGTCTTGAGAAGACAGAACCAGAGTACATCGATAAGCTTGCAGATGCGTTACCTGATGGAGAATGGACTACAAATCTCATGGTATTGAAAGAAAGACCGAATTGGGAATTCTTCAAGCTGGCTACATTGTTCAAGATGTTGGTCTATATTACAAGAACGAAATGCAAGACATCATTTCTAGCCCAAAGATTCAAACAACATTCAGTGCAAATATGAATTCTTCGAATCATTCGCCGCAGAATCAAAATCAATCATATCCACAATATCATCAAAGTCCGCAGAGTTTTTCATTTTCGAGCACTGGTTCAAATTCTTCATATCAAAGTCAAGAAAATCAGAATCAACAAATGAATTCTGATCCGAATGTATACAAGTGTAACATTTTTGTCAATCTAAACAATGTTTTTTCTGAGCAAGTTGCTAAGCAACACATGGCACTTCTCGCCATAGTTCTAGAATCGTATGAAAGTCTGGTGGCAGGAAAAATCGGCAATCCTGAAATGACCGCCGAAGACTACGATCAGGTGGACGAAGAAGAACTTGAGCTGATGGATATAAAATGGTCTTTAGCTTCTATCATTCGACGGGTCACAAAGTTTGCTGCACTCACAGGCCTAGATATCAGAAATTCTAGCAACAAGCTAGGGTTCGACAAATCAAAGGTCATGAGGGTCCGTTATACAGATCGTTCGGGCACAAATATGACAAACCTAGGGTCGTGCAGAATCCGTTTGCTTAGGCGACATTTGACACACTCATTTGTTTCCATTTAACCACCGTTTCATTAATATTCAACGTTACAGATCCTGGAAACACTTGGACAGAGCTTCGCCTCTGTCGTTACAAAATCTTTGAATCGTACAAATGAAATCACAAGCTACCTATTTATAGGTAAACAAGTTCGCTGGCGGGAAAGCAAGTTCGGGCGAACTTGCATAGACTAGTTCGGCCGAACTTGTCTAAACCATCACAAACTCAAGCGTACTTGTTAACCTATTTACATAAACTTTGACATTTCACTCCTAAATACTGACTCGATATTATACGATGACGTAGGCAACAGACATATGCATCAACAGACTCCCCCTTGGATGTTGCCGTAGTCATCATTCTTCAATTAAGTTCCTGAGTCTTTAATGTTCTCTTGATCTTTATTTTTGAATGACTTTAACTCCCATGATCTTCATATTGTCTACAATCTTTTTCTCTTTTCTTGAGCTTGTCTTGATAAAACAATGAATCACCATGCTCCCCCTTGCTTTGAGCTTTCTGGAATCTTCAGTAATGTATTTTATCTAGCTCCCCCTCAATTTTGCTGCGAATCTCTAAGATTTGACGATTAAGAGCAATCACACATATCCACACACAAACAGTTTCTTAACAGTCTCGTTGGTCCGGCTCACATTCAACATTATCAATTTCAATGGAAGATTTTGAAAGAAAATCTTTTTGGATTTTGAATTTTGAATGCGAAAATGTAAACAAACTAAAATGTAATATTTACAGCTTATATTTTTTGAGAAAACGTGCTAGAGGATCATATCAGTATACTGAGACATATCAGCTACACCGTTGATCTAGATGAAACGCCCAGTTTAAACAATTTACATGGATTGTCGGTATTGTTGTCCACTTAAACTCAATCTAAAAACTTTCGTAATGCTTACCGATACGTTAAGGTACATTAATTTGCGCTAAGCTCTTATGGACCCCACGATCTCAGCATATCCCCTCATCATGTAATACACTAACTCAAGTAAAGTCTTTAAACTTTCATCAACTGTGATTTGTGTGAAAATAACGCAGAACGCTTAAACATTAACAATCAGGTCGATCTTTCGATACGCAGAGAAAGTCCAATGTTTAAACAAAAATAAGAAATAAAAACAAGTTGAAATTGTTTAGATCTTAACCACCAGTTCGATAGTCTCATATACGCAGAGGTGATCCAAGATTTAAACGAAACACCAAGGAAAATAAAGCAGAAACGCTTAGGCACTAATATCCAGTTCGATACTTTCGTATAAGCAGAGGATATCCAATGCTTAAACAAAATAAAGAAATAAAACAAGTTTAAATCTTTTGAAAATGAAAACACAATCACAGTGACTTTTTCAGTAAGATGTGAAAGTTCACAAACTAACCGGTTTATATGCTTTTCAGCATTCAGCAATTACCGAGTAGGTACACATTCACGAAGGACAAAACTAAGTACTATGCTTTCAACCATGTTTCCCACTAGAACTAGTCTTTTCTTTCTAGGTTTGTATCATTTTCGCAAAACTACTAGTCCAGCTGAGCCTACCGACACATCTTTAGTGAGATTGTTTAACCATTTAAAAATACATACCTTTAGCATGCACTGATAGTCCACTGATGTACTATCATTTCCTCTTTTCGCACAAGTAATCTCATTTTTCATTTTTTAATGTTTTTGACATTATTGAGATTTTCTATTGTTTTTGGAAACATTTTAAAATGATGTTTTTCAATTTTACAGGAATTTTTTTTACAAATTTTAAATTTTCTTTTCTCCCCCTAAAATTAAAAACATCTTATTAAAATCAAAAATAAGAATCTTCCATTTTAACCATTTAACGACTTTTGAATGTGAACGCGTGACTACCATTTTGTTTGTGTGGAATATCATTCCTGTCTCCTGTCTCTCTATATGAACAACCACTACTTCTGAAATGACCTTTGGCTTAAAGCTTGATTATCCTGCACATTCAAACAAACTTTAATAAGTTTTGAATTGGAACCCAATCCATTCTGGATTTAGGTTTACCAAAATCATTAACATCTGAAGTAAGCAAACATTCACACTCTTTTTGATATTCAAACAGTTTGATAGAAACTTTATTTGAAAATTTTACTTTCTTTGATTTTTTAACTGTTTGAATTATAAAATTTTTCTCCACTCCTCTCTCTTTTGTCCTCGGATTTGTATCTAATGAATTCGTTTTACATGATTGTGAGTAAAATGATTCATTAGAACTTTTATCTGATTTTTTAGACGTATCCGAACAAAATCTTTCCAAATACTGTCTAACATATTTCCTCTTTTTTCTCAATCTGTCTTTTTGCCCTTGTGATAACTTGACTTTTTGTTCTTTGGGCTTCTCTACAGTTTTCTCATTTTTCTTCTCTGTTTTCTTCTCCTCTGGTCTTTTGTCCCCCTGAGATTTAACCGATATTCTTTTCAGATCAGTCGGACAATCCCTGGAAATATGACCTTTGATTTGATATTTATAGCATCTTCTCTCAAATCTCTTTTTCGGGCAGTTAACAGCAATGTGTCCACCAAATCCACAGTTGTAACACACTCTGTTATCGTGCCAATCTCTCCATTCAGACCAAACACCCAAATCAGCACATTGATTTGACGTGTAGTAGTCATCTTTCCTGCTTCTTCTGTAAAATTGATTTGACTTTGAAGCACTGTGGTCCGACCTGCACCACTTATTCTTACATTTTTGTGAGTTTTTATAATGATTGGATGACCGTACCGATGAGCATTAATTATTGTTTTGAAAATTTATAGAATTTTGTTTTTCATGTTGTTTTTGTTCTCCATTCTGCTTAGAAGATTTTTGCGTTGAGCATTCACCTTTTTCTGTAGATTGTAGAACAGTTCCTTGAAATTTTCTTTTAGTTTCAAAAATATTTCCTTTTTATAATTTTTATCATTTTCATCATCGGTATTATCATCAGAATCTCCAATTATGACATCGTCATAATTTGTGACATTGTCACTTATTGGAATTTTCTTTTTATTCTTATTGAACGGTTTAGGACATATCTGATCTAACATTACAGATGAAGTCACAAAACCTTTCAATTGTTTTTCTAAATCATCAATTTTATTTTTTGTAATCTCAACATCTTGTTCAAGTTTTCTAATTTTTTCAAGATGCAAATTTATTATATTTTGTTTTTCAAAAATAATTTTATTTAAAACAAATTTATAATTTTCTAAAATTTTTATATTATTTTGAAAGTATTTCACATTTTGTAATTTTTATTTTCTAAAATTTTTATTTGATTTTCAAAATTCTTTTCTTTTCTTTTAACTTTTTATTTTCCAATGACAAACATTCCAAATCTTTCAAAAGTTTGACATTAATAGATTTGGATTTTTGACAATTTAAGCACACAGATTCAGTACACTTTGTGCAAGGTTTTTCGATGTTCACAATTTGCACCTTTACCACTTCTTTATCAACAACTTTTACCTCTGACTTTATCTTCTTGCTTTTAATCATCTCAGCACGCTCCAGATATTTAGCACGTAGAGCATTCCATAGCTTTTGTGCCGTATCACATTCTGGTAGCAGAATCAAGATATTTCCTTTCACCGACTACTGTATCAGACTAATCATTTTCTTTTCAGCAAAATAATCATCTTTCTGTTGAATAGAATATTTGCATTTCTCCAGAATTTGCTGATTCTCATCTCTAGGAATGACATAACCTGTCTCAATCACGACCCAACTACGGACATGCGTAGCTTTGACCCAGCTCTCAAATTTTCCTTTCCAAGCTTCATTTTCATCTATATTCATCAACATTGGCGGCTTCATGGACCCAATTTCGTTTTCCAAACAAATCTGTTGTTCAAAAAACACTTGACAAATGATTAGCAAACAGACAATTTTAGCAAAAGCTGACGTTTTAATCGACAATCAATACGTTAAAAACGTTTAAAATTTTTCCGAAAACTATTTTTACCCGATTATATCTTTAGAATCGTCTCTTCGACACGATTCTAACGATATATAATGTTCGTGACATTTTTCCAGATTTTCGTGCCTTTTTAAAAAAAAAAAAAACCTTGACAAGTTCGGTCGAACTTGTCACAGCTTGTCAAAAACAGCTATTTAAACAAGTTCAGGCGAACTTGTTGAGATTTTATAGAAAAATCACAAGTTCGAGCGAACTTATGTTGGATTTCAAGAAAAAATTACAAGTTCGGGCGAACTTGATATAAATTTCAATGAAATTGATCAAGTTCGAGCGAACTTGATAAAAATCAAAAGAAATAATGCAAGTTCGAGCGAACTTAATACAATTTTACTAAAAAACCAATCAAGTTTCGGGCGAACTTGATGAAAAATCACTGAAAAAATGAGTTTTTCAATCAATTTCGAGTGAACTTGAGTTATTCGACATGGTTTTTTGCAATTTTTGACATGAATTCGTTTGTTTTAAGCTCTGATCTTTTCAAGGGTTTATCTATTATGGATTTTACATTTTATACTTGAAAATCAGTCCATTTTGTCCGTGAATTGTCCAAGAAAAGTTAAAAATAGAAGAAATGAGTAGAAGATGAGATGTCTATGTCCAATGTCTTCAAATTAGGCCAATCCTGCTCTGATACCAATTGCTGGTCCGTTATACGGATCGTTCGGGCACTAATCTGACAAACCTAAGGTAAACGTGCGGAATCCGTTTGCTTAGGCGACATTGGATACATTCATTTGTTTCTATTTAATCATCGTTTCATTAATATTCAACGTTACAGATCCTAGAAACACTTGGACAGAGCTTCGCCTCTATCGTGACAAAATCTCTGAATGTTACAAATGATATCACAAGCTACCTATTTATAGGTAAACAAGTTCGCTGGTGGGAAAGCAAGTTCGGGCGAACTTGCATAGACAAGTTCAGCCGAACTTGTCTAAACCGTCACAAACTCAAGCGTACTTGTTAAACCCTATTTACATAAACTTCGACATTTCACTCCTAAATACTGACTCGATATTAATACGATGACGTAGGCAACATACATATGCATCAACAGGTCACTTGTTTCAAAATGTCGACAGAAAGGACATTTCAAGAGAGAATGCAAAAATCCTGAAGCAACGGGTAATCAGAGTCCATTTGGAAGTGGAAGCGAATACTACAAGATGTCGCTACAGTATAAACCATTTCCGAAGGAGACCCAAGTTGAGATTCATGAAAAATCATCCAACAATACCAAGAAGGCAATGGTTGCTACCAACAAAGATGATGGTTTTGATTGGAATTCTTATATTGGAAAGAAGACAGGAGTTGCATTAATGGCTGAGATTGTCGAAGATACATCTGCTGAAGACACAGCTCTGGAGAATATTCTACTAGAACAATATCTGCAAAAACAAGAAGAAGAAGAGACTTATCTTCATATGAAGACACAAGGCATTTTAACTCCTAATTCAACTTCTAGTTTTGCAGATAACTTTGACGGAAGTTCTCAGGAGCAAGTGGTCGAGGAAACCGATTGATGAAGAAGTTATCATTGATCTTGCTCACGAAGTTAATGCTGAAGACCTCAAGGACATTGCTAATAAAGCTACGATGGCAAATCTAACCAAGGTAGGTTCAGAAATAAAGGTAATAGAAAAGGAAGTTGTCAGTTGCAAGTTGTGGAGGTTGTAAAACCTTGCACAAAATGTACCGAGCCGTGTGCTAAATGTGCCGAAAAATCACAAATCCTCGTTGAACTCAATGTACATAATGAACATTTTAAATAAGATTATCGTACAATGAAGGAAGCGTATGACAAAATGAACGATGATTATGGCAGGCTCGATAGAAACAATGTCAAACAACACGACACTGTGAGGATGTTAAAAGGGACAGTAATGGATAAAAAAAGCAATAAATGTTTACATTAACACCATTGCTGAAACCAAACAACAACTCCAGGACATGAAAATTGAAACAGAACGTGTTCAACAATTTTTAAGAAGTTACACAACTAACACTTAGGCCATCGATCAAATACTTCACATGATTTCGTCGAAAGAAAATGATAAAAGGCCTAAAAAACATGGTAAAGAATACGGTAATGTTCCACCACCCCTATGTGAGAAGTATTGTCGCAAAATTGTTGATGGGATGGATAAGGCACTCAACATTGAGTTATTATCTGAAAAGAAGAATGAGTTGTCAGAGAACATTGATGTAATCTATACTACATCAGATTACGACAATAATGCGATGGTTAAAAATGTGGTTCGAAAACGTTCTGAATGATTCTGATGATGGCAACGTTGAAAGCGCCACCTCGAGTTTGAATAGTTCTACACAAAATCCGAAGATGACGATACATCATCAGAAGATGGCCTATGTGATCATCCTAACGTTGTCATGTACAAGGGTAAGGAATCTGATAGACTATACTTTGATGACAGTTTTCCGATTCGGAATGTCAAAGAAGATCAATTAGATAAACTGTTCAAACTAGTTGAAGTTACATCAGAGGACCTGGAGAAGAATGAAAGAAATTCTATTCTAAACCCAAAAGAAATTACAAAAACTACGAAGAAATGGTGGTGATCATCCGGAAAACCGGAGTGCTGGGTTGGGTTTAGAAGTGGAAGAAGAATCGTTAAGAAAAAGTCACCATTTCACGAATACAAAGATAAAACATGAAATTCGTTTTGGGACGAACACGGTTCATGAGTAGAGTTTGATTGGGAAGCAATCAAACGATGTGTTTAAGAAACATAAAGAACTTCGAGATAAGGCCAAAGCTACAAGTGGTGTAAAATCCACTGGTGGTCATTCACATGATGATCGGACTTGCTTCAAGTGCAATGAAATTGGTCATATTGTACGCAAGTGTCCGAAATCAAAGCCGCCATATCTTCGAAGGAAAGAAAGTTCAGATGTTGTAAAACCAAAGCAACCAGAGTTTGTAAAACAGGTCACGATTTTGAAAAGAAATGAATCAAAACCTGAATTTAAACCTACAATTGAAAAGAAATTTGAAAACTCAACTTTCAAAATAGGTGAAACTTCTAGGGCAAACGAATCACGTTTTACATCAAAAAGGCAAACATTAAATCACAAGCCTGGATTGCTAAGAAAAAGTCAACAGCATCGGATGTTATCAAGTCTGAGCCTGTTAAGACTGATAACAAGAAAGAATCAAAATCTGAGACCAAAACCGAGACTGTCAAACCTACAATTGGTAACAACTCATCAAAAGGTAAAAAGAAAGTGAATTTTGAAAATGTAAATGACAGTGGAGGCTCAGATAGAGATTATGAGGATGATTACCAAGCTTTTTATCCTAAACCTAAGACCAAGAAGGCTTGGGTCGCGTTGTTTAACTAGATTTTAATATGTGTAGGAGCTCCAGAGATCCGTTCTTTCAAAGTGGATTTTGGATAGTTGAGCGTCTAGACATATGACATGAATGAAAGCTCTTTTGTTCAACAAAAAGCTATCAACAACGGATATGTTGGATTTGCTGGTAATCAGGGTGGAAGGATTGTCGTCGAAGGAAAACTTTCTAATGGCGTTGTATCATTTGATCGCGTGAACTACAATGCATAGCTGGAGAACAATCTTCTGAGCATTTCGCAGATTTGTGAGAAATAGTTCACTGTGCATTTCAACGACATAGAATGTATTATTCTGAAGCCGAGGTTTTTGATTCTGGATGATTGGATTCTGATGCATGCCCCGCGCCAGAATGATCTATATGTCTTAGATATGGGCGTCGCTACCACATCATCAAAATCAGCACAATGTTTCGTGACGAAGGCTACGGAGAAAGATTCTATTCTTTGGCATCGAAAAATGGGGCACATTCATTTGCGAAAAATGAATTTCTTGGTTCATAATGATCTGGTAGAAGGTGTGAATTTCAGGAGCTTCCATATGACTGATCACCGCTTAGAATGTAAAAAGGGGAAACAGATCAAAAGTCGCATCCGAAGAAAATTCTGAACTCAATCAAGTTGCCACTTGAACGTCTACACATGGATTTATTTGGTCCTGTAAATGTTCGAAGTATTTCAGGAGACTTATACTGCTTGGTTGTCGCGGATGATTATTCTAGATATTCGTGGGTGTTCTTTCGAGAATTAAAGGACGAGACGTTCAACAATTGGCAAATCAAGAACAGATCATTAGACCAATTGTTGTTAATCAACCCACGTTGGATACTTCGTCTTCTAAAGCAGGTCCGAGTAATAGCAATGTTCAAGTTGAAAACATTTCTGAAGCAGAAGTAACACCTGCTATAACTCCATCGAATGATTCTTCTGAACCAGGAAATGCAACAACAGTGCCAAGTATGCCTCAGAATCAGAATTCTGACTCTGATGAAGCACCGACATTTGATGCTGATGGTGAAACCTTATCAGATGAAGAAGTTAATGTAGGACCAATCCTGACAGCATAGGAACCTAGATTTGGTATTTAATGTCCATAATAGCAGAAATATTATGACACGATTACCAAATAACAAGAATTACTCAGTTAAACGTCAATTTTATCGATATAACATCAAGTCTCCAATTTGAAAGAGCTTCGCTCAAAGTGCACAAAGTTACAAATGTCAATCACAAGCTAGTTATTTATAGGGAATCAAGTTCGTTGGTGAGAAGGGAAGTTCGGGCGAACTTGACTAAGTCAAGTTTGGCTGAACTTGACTTCACAAGCACTTCTCAAGCGAACTTGACCCTTTTACATATAAATACTTGATTTTGCTAGCCTATTCCCATCTAATCTATACAGACTTGATATAAGACTAAGACATAGACATTCTTCACCAACAGACTCCCCCTTGTATATCGTCTTCGTCTTTTATCAGTCTTCAAAAAATCTGTCTTCAATAAAACTTTAACGTACACGACTAAAGAAGTTTTTGAATGGCTTCTTTCGTCTTTCTTGCTTCGGATCTGGCGTCTGATCAGTAGGAGGCACTTTAGTCATATATTGATACCTTCTGAGCCTTGCCGCCCTGCCTCTTTCATGTATCTCTTCAAGACTCTTTTCTTCTTTCAAGAATTCTACACGTTCAAGATCCCTCCAGCTCGATTCCCACATCCTACCGGAGTTAACTTCTCGAGCATAGCATACGTTAACGACCCTTTGATATTGCATGGCTTGTTCTTTTTCACGTTCTTCAAACACTATCTTGCTGTAGAACCTACATTTGATATCTTCTCTCGAACAATTCACTAGCCACATCGGGTCTAGTATCCTGATCGTTCTCCACAACCCTCTCATACTTGAAACCCTAATATCTCAACTCTTTCCTTTGTGATATCCAGATGTTCTTCAAATCGTAATACTATCACAGCTTCACATGTGTTAGCATCAATCTGCCACCACTTAAACACCGGATAAAAATTCTGTTCGATAGGCATCAAAGGCATGTTTCTTATTGCTCTTGGTCGTTTCATGATTAACGTTATATCTTTTTCCCCTGTCTTCTTGTTCGTTTTGATGTGACGACCTGGAATGAACGGCTTCCAATATCTAAAACCTTTTGTCGCTTCAAACTTGATCATTTTCCATAATAACTGATCAAGAAACTTCATCTGATATGTGACATTCACGGTTTGAACAAGCTCCTCAACATCCCGGTACGGTAGAGTCTTGAAATCAGCCAGATATTTGAAGTATTGCACCCCAAATTCCCTTTTGATTGAATAAACATTCAGCTCTTTAAACCACCCCAACGACACATTTTTATCTCTGGTAAAGAATGATAGAGGACGTCGAAACTTACGTTCACGCGACATCCCTTTAAACAAGGATTTCTTAACTTGAGCTATTTCCTCCTTTGTCATCGGTTTCGGAACTTTTCCTTTACGAATTGATTCTTCGATCTTATCTTTAAACATTTCTTCATCCAATTGCTTGTACATTTCCTCGTAAGTAGGAAAACTATCAGTATTAGGACCAATGTATTTTGCAGATTCATCCTTCTCGTTGTCCGAGGACCAATCTTCCACTATCACTCTGTTGTATTCATCTGCTTCAAATCTACGTTGATATTGATACTCGTTGGGCTCAAATGTGTTCACGTTCAGCACTTGCTCCTCAAAATCAAAATCAAGTGTATCTGCATCAACTTCAATCAATTTAGCCAGATCTTCTTTAGTATAGTAGTGTACGAACTCGCCCTCTTCGACATTGTGTTCAAGCATAAGTATCAAGGGCTTTGTCGGTACACCAGCAACAGGCTTTGCAGACATATCAACATCAGTCAAATTTATAACATCAGATGGCCCTGTTTGCCCTGACTCCCCCGAATCTGATCATTCATAAGACTTGTGAAATCGAAGCTTTCATTCACTGTCGCATCAATACCTTTATACATGTACCACTTGGATCATCATCATTACCTCCATCATGGTCAGAATCATCTTTCGTATCATCAACTGGTGGTTCATCATCCTTATCCTCATCTTCTGCTTCATCATCATCCTTTTCTTCAGAAACAATTATGGGATCAGAAGGCTTGACTGATTCGTCAACCTTAGCAATCTCAGACTCAGAAGCTTTCTCAATATTCTCATCAACAGGCTTTCAGTAGCTACAGAAGATGTATGAGCATCACCTTCAACACCTTTACTTTTACCACTAGCTTCAAGCTCTTTCTCAGCTCTTTCTTTCGCCTCTTGCCTATCTAAACGATCGTAGTCAGCAATGAGATCAATACCAAGGGTGTTAGATAATCCTTTCTGCATCCTGGTACATTTAGGGCTTGTCTTGTTTTCAGATTAGCAATTTCTGTTTGCAGCTTTTCATTTGCATCCTGTAGGCTTTCAATCAATGCTTTGAAAAATTCTCGTTCGCTTTCCAATACCTTTATCTTGTCATCCATTATTTCTTTCTCAATGGAACTTTGATTAACTTTCTTGATTAGCTCGGCTTTCTCTTCTTCATTCTTTTACACTCTATCTTCCAATTCTTTGACACGCTTTTCCAGAACATCAATGTTTGTATCCGGGAAGAACTCATCTAAATCATGCAGATCCACTAGTTCATTTGGAATATCACTAAATAGATTTGACTGTGACTTCTTTGGTGTTGACTTAGGAGTAGCAGCTTTTGGAGTAGACTTCTTTGGAGTTGCTTTCCTCGGAGTTGAGCTTTCAGAATGAACACCTTTAGGATCAGGAGATTGAATCACCGGTAATTAAAGTAAATTAGACTCAGGAGGTTCTTGTGTTGCTCCTGGCCTTTCTGCTTCAGATGAAATGATAATAGGAGGTTCTTGTGTAACTCCTGTACGTACAGCTTCAGATGTAATAACAACAGGAGGTTCTTGGTGACTCCTTTCTCATGTGCACCTTGTGTTGCTTCTGTGCTCTTTGGTTTACCCATGTATCGACGACTAGCTGGTTTCTGGGCTTTCTTTGTCTTTTTGTCCTTAGCATGTGGAGACCCTGTAGTCTTCTTTGATATTTCAGTTACTGAAGACTTTGTTTGTCTTGCTGTTTTCTTAGGTCTCTCCTCATAACACTCTTTTTCAAGATTCGGATCAAAATCAGCATCAGTTTCTTTGATCTTTTCAGCTTCCTTTTTAGCCATTGCCTTCTTTGTTTCCTTGTCGAGAGAATCATCATCGTTCTCGGAAGTAGATGAAAAAACATCGTCCTCTTGAGTAGTCTTTTAAGTTTCCTGACTCTCAATAACAACTGCTGCGCTAGAACCAGCCTCTGTTTGCACATTAACAGGCTCGTCTTCATCAATCAGCATCGTATCAACTTTCTTTGCACCACGCTTCTTCTTCTTTTCAACTTCAGCTTTGACAAACCATTCACTACGCGCTTTAGGCTTGAACAACTTAAACCATTCTATCTCAGCATTCAATTCCTTCTCATCACCACTACCATCGTTCCTCCATTTATTTCCTAGCGGCACAACATAGTTTTCATCTTTCAACGCCCCAAATATTGGCTTCGCAACATGTGCTAAATCCTGTTTCTAGAATTTTAACAACTTCTTCATAGTCGTTTCATCGAGGTGACTGAAGTACAAAATGTCGTTTGGATCTCGTGCAATGTCTGTAAACTATTCATCTATAAGCATCTGCACAAACCTCGGATATAAACACAATCTCGTGTCTTCCATATTCTTCGACATGTGAGTGAATACGAGCTTCTAATAGTTATATGGCTTCTTCAGAATCAATGTCCTTGCCATGCATGCCATATAATCCTGAACATCGTCAAGACCTTCCTTTCTGTGGCTGAATGTATGAATAATAGAATGCATAAGAAGCTTGTAGGGGTTTGGGACTTCCCCTTTCTTCAACGTTGGCTTGTTTGCACTTCCCTTGTAGCCCACACGGTAGAAACAACCTCGTACCATCTTCTCGTCTAAGAAAATAGGATCATCTTTATCGTCGTTAAACTGTAAGATCCTGCGTATATCATCCTCAGTGACAGTGATAGTTTTGTTCTCGTCTCCAACTTGTACAGACGATGTAATAGTTTTCTTGTCTGCACTTAGACTTTCGTTCATCCAGAAGTGTTAAGTGTGCGATCTATAAGACACTGTACGCTCTGTAATAGCACGATGAATTGGACAATCCTTTAGAAACTTCAAGATACTTTCGTATTCCTTCAGCGACGGACATAACGCCTTATCGAGAGTGATACAGGTGTTATGGAACTTAGAATAGTCCATCGTGATAACCCGCGCTGGTACCTGAACTGAAAAATGATGCAAAACACTTAGCATGCATTTCGAGAAATTTTTACAAAATTTTCAACACATTAACATCAAATTCGGGTGAGCTTGATGTTGGAATTGCAAACAGATTATTGTCAAGTTCGCCCGAACGTGCTTACACAACACGTTCAACAACCTTTTATAAGTTCGGGCGAACTTACAATTAATCATTAATCAAATTTATTACCAAGTTCGATCGAACATGTATTTTGATCAGATTTTATTCAAATTTCATTATCGAGTTCGGTTGGACTTAGGGTTTAACAAAGAACATTATTGGTGTATGATGCAAGTTCGGTCGGACTTGATTAACAAGTTCGGGGGAACTTGTCATCTTCTTCAACAACCTTTGCAACATCCAAATATGACCATTCTGATCCAATCTAAAGCAAATCCATGGTCGGTTTTAGTTGTTTATTACAATTTTAAGTTCAATTTGATCCAATGTATCCTAGATCTAACATATTTAACAAGTTCAGATCTTAGATGTCCGATTAATGTTTAAATCATGGATCATTCAACAAATTCTCACCTCTTCCATTGAAAATGGTGTGCAAATCACCATAATCAATACAAATTCGGTAGTATAACGACCCAAAATTGACAATTTCACAAATCGCACTTAAATGTTTAAGTTCGCTCAGAGAGAATGAGTGACAGATACTGAAGTTCGGCCGAACTTGCAAGATATATATACCTTAACAAGTTCGGGCGAACTTGAGAGCCCAAGTTATAAGGCCCATGTAAGTCCGAGCGAACTTACCTATCTCAACCAGCCATCAAAACAAGTTCGGTCGAACTTGTTTCAAAGTGAAACTTTAATTAGTTTAGCAAGTTCGGCCGAACTTGCCTAAACCCAATTTTCAAATTTTCAAGTTTTTGCAATTAGTCCTTGAACTTTTCATATTTTACAGTTTTGAAAATCCACTCAGTTGACCAAGTCCAAGTTAATGACCTTGGTTAACCGATTTGTCTGCCGAGTCCAAGTTAATGACCCCGGTTTGACCCGTTACGTACAAACTGTTGATATTTTCAAAATCAAAGTTTCAAATTAATGAACTTTTATCGTTTTGGCTTTTCAGATTTTACAAATTAGGTCCCAGCCCGTTGTCAATTTGATTCCCACCAGTATAGCACCTTACCAGACTCCAAAGATCCGTTCTCCAACATTGGTTTGCTGAAAACAATGTAGAAACAAAGTCTTTTTATATTTTTGTAAGTTTATGCTAAAACACAATGAAAATCTTTTTGGCTTTAATCTGTAAAGCAGATAAACTATGTACAAGACAAGGTAAACTATATACTGAAGGTCTGTGATCAGGCGGTTCTAGACGGAAGTTAGTGGATAAACGTAAACCGATTCGGTAGAATGTTATTACAAAAAGGAGTAGAAGTATAATGCAGCAGAAGTCTTCAAGTTCGGCCGAACTTGACTACAAAACATACACTCTCAAGCGAACTTGACTAACTCCGTATTTTGGTCGTGTGTTCGATTCTAACCTATACAATATTCAACACATGCTCTATCTAGCCTATTTGACAAGTGACGAACACCAGGTGCACCAACATATACAAACATATTTACAGACATATTTTTTGAATTCGTGTCTAAGGATCATATCAGTTGATTGAGACATATCACTAGTACCGTTGACTTTAGATGACTTTAAGTTTTAAACTCGTTTACCTAGATTGTCGATATGTTTGTCCACTTTAAACTTTACCACGTTTCTCAACTGTTCCAAGATATGTTAAGGTATGATTTATGAAACTTGACTTATCTATGTTTCCCACTTCTTGAATATACTCCCGTATCAAGTTTCCCTAGATTTCATCTTACAGGTGAATATAGTGTAATTGATATCCGTATCTGGATTAGTGCGAGGCCTTGAGAGCTCAGGTTAGTACTACCATACAGACAAAGAGATGAAGGCTCGACTTTAAGGTGTGTTCCATTTAAGGAATCTTTTTAGCACTGCAAATGATTAGATCTTTCGATACTTTTCAAGATAGCATGCAGTTTAGGGGTTTATAGCGAAAGTATTATAGAAGTTCTAGGCTATTGCTTCTGCAAAATCAAAGAACTTGTATAATACCCCAGATATCAACTATCTATAAAGATCTCGTATCTCAGAATCAGGCAATCTCTCAAACGACATTTCGGAGTACTAAGGGGCTGTCTGTTTACCTCTTAATGAGGCTCTGAATAGTTCAGACCTCTTACTGGTTCAGCACTTAACGGTTCAGATTGTTTGTTTTGCGAGCAAATGTCTGAATGGTTAAGACATTTGCCACTGAATGGTTAAGCATTATACTAAGTCTGAATGGTTAAGACCTCTAATCTGAACTAGTCAGACATTTGCCTCTTAACGGTTAAACATTATACTGGCTCTTAATGGTTCAGACCTGTTACTAGTTCAGCACTTAATGGTTTAGACCTCTTAATGATTCAGCACTTAATCATTCAGAAGTTGCCAAACATCCACTAAGTCCATATATCCAAGATGTGTTAATCCACAAGATTAAGCAGTTGTAAAATTTAGTTCATATCCCGAAAACAATTTACTGAACGTGTTAAGCCTATCGACACATCCACAGTAAGACTTGTTTATCACTTTTAAACTTTACATTTCTTAAGCATGCTGTGATAGTCCACTGATGTACTATCATTTCCTTTTTGTGACACCGAATTCTTTTTGTCTTTTTCAATGTTTTTGTACATTTTTTGAAAATTTTCATATGTTTTGTATTTTCCCAAATATTTATCCCCCTAAAATCAAAAACATATTTTTAGATTTTAGATTTTTAAGAAATACTTATCTAGAAAAATATATACAAACCAATGTGAATCACGTGAACTCGTCGTCCGATCCGTATTCAACTTCAGTCTCCGCACCTGTCAGCAAATTTTTTATACCGTTAAGCCTCATTAGATATTTAAATCTTGTTAAAGGAAATGCTTTGTTATGAAAATCAGCCTTTTGTTCGTCGGTGTGATTTTTTCTATTCGCACCAACTTCTTTTGGTAGCAATCACGAATGAAGTGATAACGAATTTTAATATGTTTAGTACGTGAGTGATGAACATTATTTTTGGTTATATCGATGCCTGCTTTGTTATCTACGAATAAAGGCGTATCAAGAAATTGCAGACCATAATCCATTATCTGTTGTTGAATCCAGAGTATTGTGAACAACATCTGGAAG
Organism: Scalesia atractyloides; assembly: GCA_947069175.1. Classification (NCBI taxonomy): domain Eukaryota; kingdom Viridiplantae; phylum Streptophyta; class Magnoliopsida; order Asterales; family Asteraceae; genus Scalesia; species Scalesia atractyloides. The sequence goes on from CAMTDV010000009.1 coordinate 38,802,344, forward strand.
CAGAAATGTATTCTGCCTCACAGGTAGAGAGAGAGACCGTGGTCTGCTTCTTGCACTGCCACGTTACCAAACGTGTTCCGAAGAGCTAGCATCCTGCCGTTGTAGATTTCGAGTTCAGTTTGTCCACTCCGAAGTCTGAGTCAGCGTATCCCGTTAGATCAAAACTGTCATTCCTTGGATACCACAAGCCGGTGCTTGGACATCCCTTCAAGTAACGGAAGATTCGCTTGACTATCTGCATGTGTGACACGCGAGGACTAGATTGTTATCTCGCACATAAGCAGGTAGGATACATGATGTCTGGGCGAGATGCCGTCAGATACATCAGAGATCCTATCATCGATCGATAGAGTGTGTCATCAACTTTGGTTCCCGTCTAGTATATGCAAATCCCATGATTCAGTGCCAGCGGAGTCGAAAGCGGCTTCGAGCTATCCATTTCAAACTTCTTGAGAATGTCGTGAACATACTTTTTTTGATGAATGAATATGCCGTCTGGTAACTGATCGACCTTTAATTCGAGGAAGAATTTCATTTCACCCATGGAGGACATCACGAATTTCTTTTTCATGATCTTTTCAAACTCTTTGCAAAGACTATCATCCGTAGAACCGAAGATGATATCATCCACATAGATTTGTACAATGATTAGAAGAGATCCGACTTCTCTGGTAAACAATGTACTATCCACTATTCCTCTTGTAAAGCCGTTTCCAACGAGATGTTGCGCTAACTCTCGTACCAAGCTCTCGGGGCCTGGTGTAAACCGTATAAGGCTTTTTCTAGAAGATAAGCTTTGTTCTTGTTCAGCGGATCGATGAAACCCCGTGGTTGGCCGACGTACACTTGTTCACGAAGTTTAACGTAGAGAAAGGCATATTTTACATCCAACTGGTACACCTTAAATCGTTTCCAAGCTGCGAATGCGAGGAAAATGCGGATAGACTCTAATCGTGCAATCGGTGCGTATACTTCTGTGTAGTCAATACCCTCTTGCTGGTGGAAATCTTTGACAACCACCGAGCTTTGTTTCTGATCATTACACCCTGATCGTCTCTTTTACACTTGAAGACCCACTTCGTATCAATAGCTTTTTGCTTCGGTGGTAAGTCTACAAGCCTCCAAACACCAATTTCTCAAACTGTAACAATTCCTCTTGCATTGCTATCACCCATTTCTCATCACCCAGAGCTTCAAACAGTTTTTGGCTCTATTGAGAAATGAAAACATGAGTAGTAGCAGTAGTTTTGAGTTGGAGCAACTCGGGTGTAGAAACAACTAGTGCTTTATTGATTTTGGTTCGTGTACGCACACCAGTTTGTAATTCACCAATGATATTTGTTGAAGGATGGTAAGAATATGATCGCGGCATGTCTTTAGTAGGAACATCAACTGAGGTTTGCTGATTCGAGACATTCAGATCACTATTCAATTCAACATTAGGAGCACTTAGTGAAGCTTCATTCTGATTTCTCGGAGTAGCAGATTGATTCAACATGTTAGAGATCTGCTCAACTTCTTCATCCGATGAAGTTTCACCATCAACATCAAATGTCAGTGCTTCATCTGAGTCAAAATTCTTATTCTGAGGCATGTTGGGCTCTGATGGTGTATTTCCTGGTTCATTACAAGCATTCATTGGAGTTGTAGCAGGTGTTACTTGTGCTTCAGAAACGTTTTCAACTTGAACACCGCTATTACTAGGACCTGCTTCGGAAGATGAAGTATCCAATGTGGGTTGATTAACCACAATTGGTCTAATGATTTGTTCTTGATTCGCTGACTGTTGAAGATAATAACGCTGCAATTTCTTCTTCAGACGGTTCTTCCGGCAAATCGAATGACTTCCATAGATCTTGATAGTTGAACAACCATGCGTCGCCTCGTCTTTGAATAGGGTCTGTATAGATAAAGATATCCACATGTTGTGCTTCAATTACCTTTCTCAATGAGGGAACATATACACTTCTTAGCGGACTTGCATACCTGACAAAGAAGCCTTCAAGAGATTTGGCTCCGAATTTACCATCTTGATCGATTACAGTACATGGCGCACCAAATGGCTCTAAGAATTTCTAGTTTGGCTTCCGTCGGTTAATCATTTCAAAACATGTCTTCTTCGTTGGTTTGACAGTTAGAACTCTATTTAGTGTGTAGCAAGCCGCAGCAACCGCTTCACTCCAGAAGCTAACCGGAAGCTTAGAGTCTGCAAGCATGGTTCTCGCAGTTTCTATTAAAGTTCTGTTCTTTCTTTCAGCTACACCGTTTTGTTGCGGAGTATAGGGTGCACTGAACTCGTGCAAGATACCTTTAGCGTTGCAAAATTCTCTCATTCTTATTATTCTTGAACTCTGTGCCATTGTCACTGCGGATTCGTCGTACAGGAAGATGATAAAGGTTTTCTAGCTTCATGAAAAGAATCATCAAGTTTTCGAATATTTCATATTTTGATTCTCGAAAGAAAACCCATGAGTAACGCGAATAGTCATCTGTTACGACCAAGCAGTATAAGTCTCCTGAAATACTTCGAATATTAACAGGACCAAATAAATCCATGTGGAGACGTTCAAGCGGCAACTTGATTGAGTTCAAAATTTTCTTTGGATGTGATTTCTTGATCTACTTTCCCTTTTTACATTCTAACCAATGATCAGACATATGAAAGCTTCGAAGATTTATACCCTCAACCAGATCATTATGAACCAAGATATTCATTTATCGCAAATGAATATGCCCCATTTTACGATGCCAAAGAATAGAATCTTTCTCAGTAGCCTTTGTCACAAAACATTGTGCTGATTTTGATGAAGTGGTAGCGATGCCCATATCCAAGATATATAGATCATTCTCACGAGTGGCTGGCATCAGAATCCACTAATCAGGTATTTTGAAACTAGGCTTCAGAATAATACATTCTTTGTGATTGAAATGCACCGTGAACTGTTTGTCACAAATCTGCGATATGCTCAGAAGATTGTTTTCCAGCTCGACAATGTAGTTGTTGGTGCATATGTCTATTGCCTATGTCATTATGTAATGAGTCTGAGTGAATAGGGCTTAATCTGTTAGAAACAAAGCGTATTTATGTGAGTCTTATGTCAAGTTCGCTTAAGAATGGTTTTGAGAAGTCAAGTTCGGCCGAACTTCATTACTCACCAGCAAACTTGCACCACTATTAATAGGTGCCTTGGGATTTCATTTGTAATGGGGAGAGATTTTGGCACAGAGACGACGAAGCTAAAATTAAGTATATCATGTAAAATACAGTTGTGGTAAACCCATGAGAGTTTGGACATCAAATTTTCAATCAAATTGATATTAAAAAGTTGGAAAAACCATGTTTTGGAAACAAGTTTCAGCCGAACTTAACATCAAGTTCGACCGAACTTGATTAAAATTTTCTGAATTTTAATCAACTTCGCCCGAACTTGATAGTTTTTCAAGGAATTAACTTCAGGTTCGCTCGAACTCAGCTAAAATTCTTAAATTTTATCAAGTTTGCTCGAATTTGTTTAAAATTTGTTGAAAATTAGCCTAAGCTCGCTCGAACTTACCTAAATTCTTGAAAGTTCTTCATAAGTTCGACCGAACTTACTGTTATTCTTGAAATCTTTTACCAAGTCTGTTCGAAGTTGTAATTTTTCTCAAATTTCATATCAAGTTCGACCGAACTTGAGGTGTTTGTGAAAAAATCTTGAAATCTTTATCTAAGTTCGACCGAACTTGTGGAAAACTGAAATCAAAAGCTGTTTTTCACACAAGTTCGAGCGAACTTGCTCTTGCTAATCAAGTTTCGAGTGTTTTTAATCATATTCTCAGATAAGTCTTTAGATTGTCAAAATGGAAGATTTCCACAACGTGTTCGTTTCTCAGATGGCTTCTTCATCAAATGCTAATGCTATTGCGGCGAACCAGATGAATATCGACAACGAAATGGGTACTACGTCGAAACTGCCAAAGCTTATGAGTATGGACGAGTTTGAAGGGTAGAAAGAAAAGTTTGTAAATTGGATACAAACGAATCAATTCAACAGCTGGGTTGCAGTTGAGGATGGGTACAAATGGCAAAAGGATGAGCGTGATCAAGATCTTTCGCTAAACAAGTTTTCAGCAACTGACAAAGAAAATTATGTCGCTAAGAAGAAAATTATTAGCTTGATATAACAATCAGTGAAGGAAGATACCTTAATTCTTTTGCCAGAATATGAAACATCACAAGAATTATGGCATGCTCTTTGTGACAAATTCAAAGGAAGTGATGAAATGATCAATAGCAAAAAGGCCTTGATTAAGAAAGAGTTCGAGATCTTCATGATGATTAAAGGTGAAACGATGAAGCAGATGATCGATAGATATTGTCACCTCATGGTCCAGATGTGGAGACATGATATCAAAAGATCTAATGAAGAACAAATCGAGAAGTTGGCCGATGCACTTCCAGAAGGAGAATGGACAACATATCTTATGATTCGGAAGAATAGTCCATCTTGGAGATATTTCAAGTTGTCATCCTTCATCGACAAATTGGAAGGTCATGAAATGGAATTGATGAAAATTACAAAGTCAAAGAATGCTAATGTTGTTCAAGATGTCGGTGTTTATTACAAAGGAGATATTCAAGATACTCCGATTCAAAGCCCGAAAATTCAAACAACATTTAGTGAAAATACAAATTCTTCTCCAAATCAAAGTTCTCCATATGCTGGTTATACTAGTGCTAGCCCAAGTTCGTCATTTCAAAATCAGACAAACCAAACCAGTTCTGATTCAAATGTTTTCCAGTGCAACATAGCAGTCGATTTGAAGAATGTATTTCCTGAAAAAGTGGCAAAACAGCCATAGCACTTCTTGCTACTGTTCTTGAATCGTATGAAAGATCAGAAATTCGGAAATGACCGCCGAAGGTTATGAGCAGGTGGATGAAGAAGAGTTGGAACCGATGGATATCAAATGGAGCCTTGCAAGTATGATAAGAAGAGTTTCTAAGTGTGTGGCACTCACAGGAAGGGATATTGGCAATTCAAGCAACAAGCTTGGATTCGACAAGTCTAAAGTAACGTGCTTTAGATGTCTACAGAAGGGACACTTCAAACGAGAATGCAACAATCAAGAAGCAAGTAGAAATCAAAATCTTTTTGGTAGCAACAATGAGTACTACAAGAAAGCTCTTCAATATAAACCATATCCAAAAGTCAAAGTTGAAGATAAATCTGCAAAGAAAACCGAACAAGCTCTTGTTGTTACTCATGAAGAAGATGGTTTTGACTAGAACAGATACATGGGAAGAAAACTGGTGTTGCTATGATGGCAGAGGTAGTGGATGAATCTGATACATCATATGTTGATACTGCTTTGGAAAATTCCATTCTAGAAGGAAATAGGGGGAGAGCTGAGGAAGAAGAGTTAGCTTACCTTGAGATGAAATGACAAGAAGCTTTGAAATCAGAGGCAGAAAAGGTAAAAGCTGAGGTAAAAATGTCTGAAAAGGAAGTTGTGAAAGTTGTGGAGGTTGAAAAACCTTGCACAAAGTGTGCAAATCCTTGTGAACCATGTCTTAATAATGTCAAAGTCATAAGAGAATTGACTGTACACAACGAAAACTTTCGTTATGATTACAGAACAATGAAAGAAGCTTATGACAAAATATCAAGCAAATATAATTATGTCGAAAAAGCTAACAGTGAACTCAGTGCTAATGTAAAAATGTTAAATGCCACAGTAATTGAAAAACAAAAGGCAATTAACATGTAAATAATATTGCCGAAAGAAAGCGTGGGCTTCATGACATAAAGATTGAAACAGAAAGGGTAAGACAATTGCTAAAAAGTTACACCACAAACGCCTATGTCATTGATCACATTTTACCTACGATTAAGTCGGAGGAAAATGGTGATAAATCAAAGCGTAAAGAATACGGAAGTGTTCCTCCACCACTTCTTGCAAGTTACTCATGCAAGAAAGGTGATGAGATTGAAAAGGCATTTAATCTTTTACTCTTATCAGAAATGAAAGATAAATTGCCTGAGAACATTTACGTAGACTTTACGAAATCAAATGATGAAAATGAAGCGGTGGTAAAAAAATGTTGTTAAAAACGTGTTAGAATATGATTATGATGAAGGCAGCTATGAAAGCACCAAAACAAGTTTGAAAAACTCGGAATCACAATCTGAAGATGATGATACGTCATCTGAACATGATCTAAGTGATGACCCTAATGTTGTCATGTACAAGATTAAGGAATATGATAGATTATACTTCGATGATAGTTTTCCGATTCGGAACGTGAAAGAATATCAACTTGATAAGTTTTTCAAACTTGTAGAAGTTTCATCAGATGATCTTGAGAAAAAACGAGAAAAGATTTTACTCGAAACCCAAAAGGAATGCTAACAATTATTGAAAGTTTGGTGGTGATTTTCCTGAGAACAGGAGAGCAGGATTGGGTTTGGAGGAAAATGAAGATGAGCCGAGACGGAACCAGAAGTCGCCATTTCATGAATACAAAGGTAAACACATGAAGTTTGTGTATGGGACGAATACGGTTCAAGAAGAAGGTATAATCGGCAAGAAATCGAATGATGAATTCAAAAAGGAGAAAGAACTTAGGGAAAAGGCTAAAACCAAGTCCACAAGTAGAATAAAACCCACTAGTCGAAATGTTTCTGATAATCGGACTTGCTTTAAAATTCAATACTGTTGTCATATTGCATGCAGGTGTCTGAATCTAAAGCCTGTGTTTCCACGAAGAAAAACTAGGTCAAAAGATGAAGAGCAAAAACAACCATAGATTGTAAAACCTGTCATAGAATCAAATATAAACTATGAATCTAAAGATGAAGTGAAACCTAAAACAAGTTCAAACTTTGAAAACTTAATTTTCGAAGAAGGTGAAACTTCAAAGTTTAAAGAAAAAAAATATTCTAGGTTCTATATCAAGAAAGCGAGAAGCAGCTACAATTTTGGGTTGCTAAGAAAAGGCTTTTATCATCAGAAAAACCAAAGCCTGTTTCTGACAAAACTGAAAATGTCAAATTAACCGAGTCAATAATCAAACAAACGAATAAAGAAAAGGTAAAAACGTTTTCTGAATCGACATTGGACGAAATGTTTGATAATGATTTTGATTATGATGAAGAGTTAGAATATGGTTATGATACTTATCATGTCAAACCCTAAACCAAAAAGGTTTGGGTTTAATTTTTCAAATAGTTGCTTTGTGTGCAGGAGTTCTAAGATTTACTCTATCAAAGTTGATACAAGATAGCGGAGCTCCATGAGTATTTAACTATCTTGAATTTCTTAATCTTTGTCGTTTATGAAATTACAAGTTGTTGAAAAAGCAAAATTGAAAAGAATGTTTAAAAATTTGTGAAAATCCACACTATTAAACAGAACACTGATTGTTATATTGAAAAAATCATTTAAAAATTGATATCCTAACAAGTGGTTCTTACAAGTGTTTTCTACAAGGTTGATGTTATCAAAGTTTAATGGTTTGTTCTGCTAATAGGTGATGACGCAGACATTGAAAATGGGATCGGACGACGAGTTCTCGTGACCCACATTGGTTTGTTATCTTTTTAGTTCGTTATTTCTTAAAACCTAAAATCCAAAAATATGTTTTTGATTTTAGGGGGAGTAAGAAAATTTTAGAAAAAATAAAAAACATATGAAAAAGTTGAAAATTCAAAAACATCTGAAAAATCAAAAAGTACAAAAACATTAAAAAAGACAAAAAGAATTCAATGTCACAAAAAGGAAATGATAGTACATCAGTGGACTATCACAGTATTCAAAGAAATGCAAACTGTAAAAGTGAAAAACAAGTCTTACTGTGGATGTGTTGATAGACTTTACACGTTCAGTAAATTGTTTTCGGGATATAAACTAAATTTTACAACTGCTTAATCTTGTGGATTAATACATATTGGATATATGGACTTAGTACTCCGAAATTTCGATTGAAGTGTTGCCTGATTCTGAGATACGAGGTCTTTATAGATAGTTGATATATGGGGTATTGTACAAGTCCTTCTGATTTTGCGGAAGCAATAGCATAGAACTTCTATAATACTTTCGCAATAAACCCCTAAACTGCATGCAAATTTGAAAAGAATTAAAAGATCTAATCATTTGCAATGTTTAAAAGATTCCTTAAATGGAACACACCTTAAAGACGAGCCTTCATCTCTTTGTCAATACGGTAGTACTAACCTGATCTCTCAAGGTCTCGCATTAACCCAGATACAGATATCAATTATGCTATATTCACCTGTAAGATGAAATCTAGGGAATCTGGATTCGGGAGTATATTCAAGAAGTGATAAACACAATTGTGTCAAGTTTCATAATTCATATCTATCATATCTTGGAACAATTGAGAAATGTGTCGAAGTTCAAGTGGACAAATAACCGGCAATCTAGGTAAATGAGTTTAAAACTAAAAGTCTCAAAAGTTTAACGGTACTGGTGATATGTTTCAATCAATTGATATGATCCTTTGACACGAGTTCAAAAAAATATGTGTGTAAATATGTTTGAACATAGTTTACTTTCTTTAATTGCTTTCCAGATAAAAATCAAAAAGATTTTCAGTGTGTTTTAGCATAAACTTTCTAAAAATCAAAAAGATTTTGTTTCTTCATTAGTTTCAACGAGTTAATGATGGAGAACGGTTCTTCGAAGTCTGGTAAGATGCGTTAATGGTAAAAATAGTGGTGACATCTGTAAAAGCAAAAATGAACAAAAGTATTATAAAGTTCATTAATTTAATCTTTAAAAACTGAAGAAAACATTAGTTTGTTCATTTCGGGTCAAATTGAGATCATTAACTTGGACTCAGTTGACATGGTTAACCAAGGTCATTAACTTGGACGTGGTCAACCAAGTGGATTTCATAACTGGAAATTTTATCAAAAGAAGAAAACTTAAATGTTAGAAGTGTTCAAGGTCATTAATTTGAACTTGAATAACTAAAAGTTTTTGAAAAAGATTGAAGTGAAGATTAAAGTTTGGAGTATTCATGGTACAAAATTTCAAAATAGTGAATCTGAAATGTTTATTTGAATGTCAGAAAGTATTTAGAAAGGTATTAAAGATTAAGGGGAGTTGAGAAGATTGAAGATAACGGAAAGCTTAAAATTTAGGGGGAGCAAAGCTTAAAGCAAGGGGGAGCATGTTGAATAAAGTTTTATCAAGACAAAGCTCAAGAAAGAGGAAGAAGATATAAAGATCAAGATGTTAAAGGTTATTCAAGAACTAAAGATCAAGAGACTCAGAAGTTTTTAAAAGTCAATGACTACGGCAACATCCAAGGGGGAGTCTGTTGGAGCATATGTCTGTTGCCTATGTCATTATGTATCGAGTCTAGGGCTTAATCTGTTAGAAACAAGGCGTATTTATGTGTGTCTTAGGTCAAGTTCGCTTGAGAATGGTTTTGAGAATCAAGTTCGGCTGAACTTGACTAGGTCAAGTTCGCCCGAACTTCATTACTCACCAGCGAACGTGCACCACTATAAATAGGTGCCTTGGGATGTCATTTGTAACGGGGAGAGATTTTGGCACAGAGATGGCGAAGCTCTGTCGGATTCGGTTCTCGAATGTATTGAACTTTAGATCAACGAAAACAACATTTAAATAAGTAATTCTTGTTATTTGGTTAACTTGTCATTAGTTTCAACCTAATTGGACAATAGATAACAAATTTAGGTTCCGTGCTAATCGTGGACGTTCCTACAGTAGTTCACACGATCAAATGAGACAACGCCATTGGAAAGTTTTCCTTCGGCGATGATCCTTCCACCGTGATTAACAGAAAATCCAACATATCCGATATTTATAGCTTTTATGTCGAACTAAAGAGCTTTCATTACCGTCATATGCCTGGACGTTCCACTATCCAAAATCCACTTTGAAAGAACAGATCTTTGGAGCCCCTACACATGTTAAAATCTAGTTAAAGAGCTCCCAAGCCTTTTTGGTCTTGGGTTTTGGATAGAAAGCTTGGTAATCATCTTCATAATCTTCATCTGATCCTTCACTGTCAGTTACATTTTCAAGATCGAATTTATTTTTACCTTTTGAATTATTACCACTTGTAGATTTGACAGTTTCGGATTTTGTCTCAGATTTTGATTCTTTCTTGCTATCAGTCTTAACAAGCTCAGACTTGATAACATCAGATGCAGTTGTCTTTTTCTTAGCAATCCAGGCTTGTGATTTAATGTTTGCCTTTTTCATGTAAAACTTGTTTTTGTTTGCCATAGAAGTTTACCTTTTTTGAAAGTTGAGTTTTCAAATCTTTTTTCAATATTAGATTTAACTTCAGGTTTTGATTCGTTTCGTTTCAAAATTGTTACAGGTTTTACAAACTCAGGTTGCTTTGGTTTCAAAACATCTGAACTTTCTTTTCTTCGAAGATAGGCCGGCTTTGATTTCGGACACTTCCGTGCAATATGACCAACTTCGTTGCACATGAAGCAAATCCGATTATCATGTGAATAACTACTAGTTGATTTTACACCACTTGCATCCTTTGTCTTATCTCGAAGTTCTTTCTGTTTCTAAACTCGTCGTTTGATTGCTTCCAATCAAAGTCTCCTCATGAACCGATTTCATATTTTTATCTTTGTACTCATGAAATGATGACGTTTTCTTTTTAGGTTCATCAGATTCTTCTAATCCCAACCCAGCTCTCCGGTTTTCTGGATGATCCCCACCGTTTCTCCGGTAGTTATTGTAATTCCTTTTGGGTTTATAATAGAATTTCTTTTCATTTTTCTCCAGGTCCTCTGATGTAACTTCAACCAGTTTGAACAGTTTATCTAATTGATCTTCTTTGACATTCCGAATTGGAAAACTGTCACCAAAGTATAATCTATCAGATTCCTTAACCTTGTACATGACAACGCTAGGATCATCACATAGATCATCTTCCGATGATGTATCGTTATCTTCAGAATTTATGTCAGAACTGTTCAAACTCGAGGTGGCGCTTTCAAAGCTGCCATCATCAAAATCATTCTTAATATTTTCAACCACCTTTTTCACTCCCGCATTGTCATCATCTGATTTAGTAAAGATTACATCAATGTTCTCTGGCAACTCATTTTTCTTTTCAGATAACAACTCAATGTTGAGTGCCTTATCCATCCCATCAACAGTTTTGCGACAATACTTCTCGCATATGGGAAGAGGAACATTGTTGTATTCTTTACCATTTCTCTTTTTAGATCGTTTATCATTTTCTTCCGATGAGATCATAGGAAGAATATGATCGATGACATATGCGTTAGTTGTATAACTTCTAAAAAGTTGTTGAACACGTTCTGTTTCAATTTTCATGTCCTGGAGTTGTTGTTTGGTTTCAACAATGGTGTTGATATAAATGTTTATTGCTTTTTGTTTATCCATTACTGTACCTTTCAACATCCTTATGGTATCATGTTGTTCAATATATTTCTATCAAGCTTGCCATAATCATCTTTCATTTTGTCATGCGCTTCCTTCATTGTTTGATAATCGTATTTGAAATGTTCATTATGTACATTGAGTTCAGCGATGATTTGTGATTTTTTCGGGACATTTAGCACATGGCTCGGTGCATTTTGTACAAGGTTTTACAACCTCTACAACTTGCACTTTAACAACTTCTTTTTCGACAATGTTTACCTCAGGACCTACCTTCGTTAGATTCGCCATCATAGCTTTATTGGCAATGTCCTTGAGGTTTTAGCATTCACTTCTTGAGCAACATCCATGATTTCTTCATCAATCGGTTTCTCCTCGACCACTTGCTCCTGAGAACTTCCATCAAAGTTACCTGCAAAACTAGAAGATGAATTAGGAGTTAAAATACCTTGTGTCTTCATGTGAAGATACATTTCCTCTTCTTCTTCTTGTTGCAGATATTGTTCCAATAGAGCATTCGCCATAGTTGCTACGACTTTGGCAGAAGTATCTTCGACGATTTCAAGCCATCAAAGCAAGTCCTGTTTTCTTTCCAATGTAAGAATTCCAATCAAAACCATCATCTTCGTTAGTAGCAACCATTGCCTTCTTGGTATTGTTAGATGATTTCTCTTGAATCTAAACTTAAGTCTTTTTCGGAAATGGTTTATACTAAAGTGACTTCTTGTAATATTCGTTCCCACCATCGAATGGACTCTGATTGCCCGTTGCTGCAGGATTTTTGATTTTTCGAATCCTAGCTTGTTGCTTGAATTTCCGATATCTCGGCCTGTAAGTGCAACAAACTTTGTCACCCTTTGAATGATAGAAGCTAATGACCACTTTATATCCATCAGCTAAAGCTCTTCTTCGTCCACCTGATCGTAGTCCTCAACGGTCATTTTGGGATTACCAATTTTCCCTGCTACCAGACTTTCATACGATTCTAGAACTGTGGCGAGAAGTGACATGTGTTGTTTTGCAACTTGCTCAGAAACAACATTGTTTAGATTGACAGCATTGTTACACTTATACACATTTGAATCAGAATTCATTTGTTGATTCTGATTTGCTTGACTCTGATATGACGAATTAGAACTTGTACTTGAAAACGAAAAACTCTGTGGACTTTGATCATATTGAGGATATGATTGATTTTGATTTTGCGGTGAAGATTTTATATTTGCACTGAATGCTGTTTGTATCTTTGGGCTTGAAATGTTGTCTTGCATTCCGTTCTTGTAATACAGACCAACATCTTGAACAATGTTAGAATTCTTCGACTTTGCAATCTTTAGAAGTTCCATCTCATGACCTTCAAGTTTGTCGATGAATGTAGATAGCTTAAAGATTTCCCAATTCGGACTTTCTTTCAAAACCATGAGGTAAGTAGTCCATTCTCCGTCAGGTAACGCATCTGCAAGCTTATCGATGTACTCTGGTTCTGTCTTTTCTAGACCGTGTCTCCTCATTTGGACTTTCAGATGATAGAAACACTCAATCATCTGTTTCGTTGTCTCGCCCTTCAACATGTTAAAAATGTCGAATTCCTTCATGATAAGAGCTTTCTTACTCTTGATCATCTCTGCGCTTCCTTGGTATTTCTTTTGCAGTGATAGCCAGAGTTCTCTCCCAGTCGTATATTCGGGCAACAAGACCATAATATCCTCTTTAACAGATTGTTGAAAGAGGCTAATCATCTTTTTCTTACAATGTACTCATCCTTTAATAGATTGATTATACACAAGTTCGGTTGAACTTATGTATTTTTGATTTGAAAATGTCCTTGAGAACTTCGAGCGAACTTATGATTTGCGAAAATGAAGAGTTCTTTCAAGTTCGAGCAAACTTACTAACTGATTTCAAAGAAAATCTTGCAAGTACGGGCGAACTTAGCTTAAACTTCTTAATTTTATCAAGTTCGAGCGAACTTAAAAAAAAACAATGAAAATTTATTAAGTTCGAGCGAACCTAACACTAATTCTTTAAAAAACACTCAAGTTCGAGCGAACTTAAAAGAAAATCACTCAGAAAGTGAGTTTCTAAGTCAAGATCGTCGAACTTGGCTAACAAGTTCGATGAATATGAGTTTTTCAAACATGGTTTTTGCAACAATTTGACACCAATTCGTTTGATTTTAGTCTTCAAACTCATAGGGGTTTATCTATGATTTATTTAACATGTCGTATTCAAAATTGGACAGAATTTGACCGTGAATTCTTCATTTTAGTGTAAAAGTTAAGAAAAATAGAAGAATGGAGTAGAATTAGAAGTGTTTTTGTCTTGATACTAATCAAATCAGGCTATTCTAGCTTGATACCACTTGTAGGACCGAATCTGACAGTATAGGAACCTAGATTTGATATCTAATGTCCATAATAGCGGAAATATTATGACACGATTACCAAATAACAAGAATTACTCAGTTAAACGTCAATTTTATTGATAAAACGTAAATTTTTATTGATATAACATCAAGTCTCCAATTTGACAGAGCTTCGCCTCAAAGTGCACAAAGTTACAAATGACAATCACAAGCTAGCTATTTATAGGGAAACAAGTTCGTTGGTGAGGAGGGAGTTCGGGCGAACTTGACTAAGTCAAGTTCGGCCGAACTTGACTTCACAAGCACTTCTCAAGCGAACTTGACCCTTTTACATATAAATACTTGATTTTGCTAGCCTATTCACATCTATAAAGACTCGATATAAGACTAAGACATAGACATTCTGCACCAACAGTTGAGCAGATATCCAACATGTTGAATCAATCTGCAAGTCTGAGAAATCAGAACGAAGCTTCATCAAGTGCTCCTAATGTTGAATTGAGCAGTGATCTAAATATCTCAAATCAGCAAAACTCAGTTGACATTCCTTGCGAAGAAATGACACGATCATATTCTTACCATCCTTCAGCAAATATCATTGGTGAATTACAAACTGGTGTGCGTACACGAAGCCAAATCAATAAAGCACTAAGTTGTTTCTACACGCGAGTTGCTCCTACTCAAGACTATTGCTACTATTCATGTTTCATTTCTCAAATAGAGCCAAAAACTGTTAATGAAGCTCTGGGTGATGAGAACTGGGTGATAGCCATACAAGAGGAACTATTACAGTACGTGAAATTGGGTGTTTGGAGGCTTGTAGATTTACCACCGAAGTAGAAAGCTATAGATACGAAGTGGGTCTTCAAGTGTAAAAGAAACGATCAGGGTGTAATTGACAGAAACAAAGCTGGTTGGTTATCAAAGGTTTCCACCAGCAAGAAGGAATAGACTACACAGAAGTATATGTACCGGTTGCACGATTAGAGTCTATCCACATTTTCCTTGCGTTCGCAGCTTGGAAAGGATTTAAGGTGTACCAGTTGGATGTAAAATCCGCATTTCTCTACCGTAAACTACGTGAGCAAGTGTACGTCAGCGAACCACCAAGGTTCGTCGATCTACTGAACAAGAACAAAGCTTATCTCCTAGACAAAGCCTTATACGGATTACACCAAGCCACGAGAGCTTGGTACGAGACGTTATCGCAACATCTCGTTGGAAATGGCTTTACAAGAGGCACAGTTGATAGTACATTGTTTAGAAGTCGGATCTCATCTAATCATTGTACAAATCTATGTGGATGATATCATCTTTGGTTCAACGGATGATAGTGTTTGCAAAGAGTTCGAAAAGATCACGAAGAAGAAATTTGAGATGTCCTCCATGGGTGAAATGGAATTCTTCCTTGGATTACAGGTCGATCATTTACCAAACAGCATATTCATTCATCCGACAAAGTATGTTCATGACATTCTCAAGAAGTTTGAAATGAATAGCTCGAAGCCGCTTTCGACTCCGCTAGCACTGAACCATGGGATTTGCATTGGCGAGACAGGAAACAAAGTTGATGACACACTCTATCGATCGATGATTGGATCTCTGATGTATCTGACGACATCTCGCCCAGATATAATGTATCCTACCTGCCTATGTGCGAGATATCAGTCTAGTCCTCGATGTCACACACGCAGATAGTCAAGCGAATTTTCCATTATCTAAAAGGATGTCCAAGCACCGGCTTATGGTATCCAAAGAACGACAATTTTGATTTAACAGGATACGCTGACTCAGACTTCGGAGTGGACAAGCTGAACTCTAAATCTGCAACGGCTGGTTGCCAGTTCTTCAGAACTCGTTTGGTAACGTGGCAATGCAAGAAACAGGACACGGTCTCTCTCTCTACCTGTGAGGCAGAATACATTTCTGCTTCCAGCTGTGGTTCTCAAATTCTCTGGATTCAATAACAGATGAGGGATTAGGTCTGCAATTTATTGATACGCCTTTATTCGTAGATAACAAGGCAGCTATCGATATAACCAAAAATCTGGTTCATCACTCACGTACTATACATATTGAAATTCGTTATCACTTCATTCGTGACTGCTATGAAAAGAAGTTGGTATGAATAGAAAAAATCCACACAGATGAACAAAAGGCTGATTTTTATACCAAAGCATTTCCTTTAACAAGATTTAAATATCTCATGAGGCTTAACGGTATTAAGAATTTGCTGACAGGTGCGGAAGCTGAGGATGAATATGGATCAGAAGACGAGTTCTAGTGATCCCACATTGGTTTGTCATATCTTTCTAGATTAGTATTTCTTAAAAATCCAAAATCCAAAAATATGTTTTTGATTTAGGGGGAGAAATATTTGAGAAAATACAAAAACGTATGAAAATTTTCAAAAAGTACAAAAACATTGAAAAAAACAAAAAGAATTCGGTGTCATAAAAAGGAAATGATAGTACATCAGTGGACTATCACAGTATGCTAAAGAAATGTAAAGTTTTTAAAAAGTGATAAACAAGTCTTACTGTGATGTGTCGATAGGCTTAACACGTTCAGTAATTTGTTTCCGAAATATAAACTAAATTTTACAACTGCTTAATCTTGTGGATTAACACACTTGGATATATGGACTTAGTACTCTGAAATTTCATTTGAAAGATTGCCTGATTCTGAGATGCGAGGTCTTTATAGATAGTTGATATCTGGGGTATTATACAAGTTCTTCTGATTTTACGAAAGCAATAGCCTAGAACTTCTATAATACTTTCGCTATAAACCCCTAAACTGCATGCAAAATAGAAAAGTTTCGAAAGATCGTGCTAAAAAGATTCCTTAAATGGAACACACCTAAAGTCGTGTCTTCATCTCTTTGTCGATACGGTGGTATTAACCTGAGCTCTCAAGGCCTCGCATTAACCCAGATATATATATCAATTACGCTATACTCACCTATAAGATGAAATCTAGGGAATCTTGATAGGGAGTATATTCAAGAAGGGGGAAACATAGATAAGTCAAGTTTCATAATTCATATCTAACATATCTTGGAACAATTGAGAAATGTGTCAAAGTTTAAGTGGACAAACATATCGACAATCTAGGTAACGAGTTTAAAACTTAAAGTCATCTAAAGGTCAACGGTATGGTGATATGTCTCATACAACTGATATGATCCTTAGACACGAATTCACAAAAATATTCTGTAAATATGTTTGTACATAGTTTACTTTGTTCTGTACATAGTTTATCTGCTTTACAGATTAAAACCAAAAAGATTTTCAGTATGTTTTAGCATAAACTTACACAAATACAAAAAGATTTTGTTTCTACATTGTTAGTAGCAAACCAATGTTGGAGAACGGGTCTTCGAAGTCTGGTAAGGTGCTAAAACTGGTAGGAATCAAATTGACAACGGGCTGGGAGCTAATCTATAAAATCTAATAAGCCAAAACGATGAAAAGTTCTTTAATTTGAAACTTTGATTTTTGAAAAATTCAACAGTTTGTTCATAGTCGGGTCAACCCAGGTCATTAATTTGGACTCGGCAGACAAATCGGTTAACCATGGTCATTAACTTGGACTTGGTCAACTGAGTGGATTTTCAGAACTAGTTAAATGTGAAAAGTTCAGGGTCTAAAATTGCAATATCTTGAAAGTTTGAAATTTGAATTAGGAAGTTCGGCCGAACATGCTTAAGATTCAAAGGTTTGAGTTAAAACAAGTTCGATCGAACTTGTTTGAAGAATGTTGAGTTTGTGTAAGTTCGACCGAACTTACATTGGGTTGTTATAATTTGAGTGTACAAGTTCGCTCGAACTTGCAATGGTATATATTGCAGGCAACTTCAGCCGAACTTCAGTATCTGTCTAACAAACACACTCAGCGAACTTGGCGAAATTGAGTGATTTTTCAAAATGTCAAAAATCTACCGTTGTGCTACCAAAATTTTAGTTGATTGTGGTGATTTGCACATCACTATCAATGGCAGAGGTGAGAAAGTGATTATTACGCCGTGAATTGAACTTAAACAAGTAATCAAGATCTGAAATGTGTTAAAACTGATAGATCTAGGTGATTTTTGGATAAATTGGACTTAAAATCATGTTAATCAACATAAACGACCATATATTTGAGAAGTATCTATTCAGAATGATCAGAACAGGATGTTGCATGTTTTTGTTGGAGAAGATAACAAGTTCGCCCGAACTTGTTCATCAGTTGGCCGAACTTGCATCATAAACAATGAC
Organism: Scalesia atractyloides; assembly: GCA_947069175.1. NCBI lineage: Eukaryota > Viridiplantae > Streptophyta > Magnoliopsida > Asterales > Asteraceae > Scalesia > Scalesia atractyloides. Next base: position 38,820,383 of record CAMTDV010000009.1, read on the forward strand.
ATCTATGATCAATCAATAAGTCCGATCGAACTTAGGGTAAAACTTGAAATTGTGAATGTTTGAGAAGTCCGACCGAACTAGGATAATAAAATTTGAAACGTATAACTACAAGTTTGCCCGAACTTGTAAATGAATTGATTGAACATGTTGATAAGAATGTTCGGGCGAACTTGACAAAATTGATTTGTAATTTCAACATCAAGTTCGCTCAAACTTGATGCAATGTGTTGAAAATTTTGTTACGTTTTCTTGAAATGCGTACGAAATGTTTTACGTTGATTTTCAAGTTCCAGTTCCAGCATGGGTAATTACGATGGATTATTCTAAGTTCACAATACCTGTATTACTCTTGACAAGCCGTCGTGTCCATCGCTGAAGGAGTATGATAGTATTCTGAAGTTTTTGAAGGACTGTCCGATACACCATGCTATTACTGAAAGAACTGTGTCCTATTGATAGCACACTTATATTTTTGGATGAATGCAAGTCTTAGCGAAGATAAAAAGACTATTACTTTGTCAGTTTAAGTTGGAAACAAGATAAAAGCATCACGGTCACTGAAGATGATATTCGGAAGGATCTTACAGTTCAACGATGACAAAGATGATCCTATTTTTCTTGATGAGAAGATGGTCCGTGGTTGTTTTTATCGAATGAGCTATAAAGGAAGCGTTAATAAGCCTACATTGAAAAAGGGGAAGTTCCAAACCCCTACAAGCTTCTCATGCATGCAATCATACACATATTCAACCATCAGAAAGCAGGTCTCGAGGACGTCCAAGATTATATGACTTGCATGGCTACGACATTGATTTTGAAAAAGCCGTTCAACTATTCAAAGCTTGTTTTTACTCACATGTCAAAGAATATGGAAGATATAAGATTGTGTTTATATCCAAGATTTGTGTAGATGCTCATCGATGAGAAGTTTACAGACATTGCACGTGATCCAAATGACATCTTATACTTAAGTCATCTTGATGAAACTACTGTGAAGAAGTTGATAAAGTTTCAAAAGCAGGATTCAGCACCAGTGGCAAAACCACTATTTGGAGCTTTAAAGAATGAAAATTATGTTGCGCCTACTGAAAACAAGTGGAGAAATGATGGTAGTGGTGACGAGAAGGAATTAAATGCTGAAAAAGAATGGTTTGCGACATTCAAGCCGAAAGCTCGCAGCGAATGGTTCTTAAAAGCTAAGGTCGAGAAGAAAAAGAAGCGTGCGTCTAAGAAAGTTGATACCATGCTTATAGAGGAAAACTAGCCTGAAAATGTGCAAACAGAGGCTGGGTCGAGTGCAGCAGTTGTGGTTGAAAGTCAAGAAACTGTAAAGACTACGCAGGAAGACGATGTAATTTCTGCAACTTCTGAGAATGACGATGATAGTGATGATACGCTCGAGAAAGATACAAAGAAATCAATTGCAGAAAAAGAAGCTGAAAAGATCAAAGAAACTGATGCTGATTATGATCCCGAGCAGGAAAAAGAATCTGATGAAGAGAGACCTAAAAAGAAAGCAAAACGAACAAAGTCTTCAGCAACTGAAATATCTAAGAAGGCTACAGGGTCTCCAAAGACGAAAGGAAATAATACAAAGAAAGCTCAGAAACCAGCAATTAGGAGATACATCAAAAGCCAAAAAGCCCAGAAGCCACACCAGAACCTTCTGGTGCACAGGAGAAAGGAGTTACACAAGAACCTCCTGTTGTTATTTCTTCTGAAGCTGAACGTCCAGGAGTTACACAAGAACCTCCAGAGACTGTATTGTTAGAAGTTCCGATCATTCAATCTCTAGATCCTAAAGCTGCTCAACCTGAAGCCTCTACACCAAAATCGACACCAAAGACTACTCCAAGATCAAAACTATTTGGTGATATGCCGAATGAGCCAATCAATTATTTAAGATTTGAATGATTTCTTCCCAGATACAGACATTGATGTTCTAGAGAAGCGTGTCAATGTATTGGAAGATAGAGTGGCGAAGAATGAATCAGAAAAGGCTGAACTAGAGAAATTGGTGAAACAGGGAGAGGTCGAAAAAGAGATTCTGTCAGATAAGGTCAAGTTTCTTGAAGGAGACAAAGGGTATTTGAAAGCGTTAGTTGAAAGCCTGGAGGAAGCGAATGAAGGATTGATCAAAGAGATTCCAGAGCATCGTTCTGAAAAAGATATGAATGATAAGAGATTCAACAGACTTCAAAAGGTATTATCTAATAGTCTGGGGATTAACTTCAAAGAGGAATATGCTCGATTAGATCTTCAAGAAGTAAAAGAAAAAGCTGAAAAAGAGTTAGCTGAACAGGGTAAGGAAAGCACATGATCGAAAGTATGCCAGAGATCACTGAACCTGTAAAAGAGCTAGAGTCTGTGAAAGCTTCAGAGTTTGAGATTTCTAAGGTTGGCGAATCTGTCAAGCCTTCCGATACTGTAACTACTACTGAAGAAAAGGACGATGATGAAGCTGAAGATGAGGAAAAAATAATGAACCACCAACTGATGATCCGAAAGATGATTCTGACCATGATGGAGGTACTGATGATGATCCAAGTGGTACAGGGATAAAGGTAGTTGATGCAACATTGAATGAAAGTTTTGATTTCTCTAATCTTCTAAACGATGAGGTGAATGCTATGGATGATCAGAATTATCGGGAGTCAAGGCAAACAGGGCAAACTGATGATATTGATATGTCTAACGGTATTACTACTGCACAACCTATTGCTACAGTCCCAACAAAGCCTTTGATACTTATGCTTGAATACAACGTTAAAGAAGGTGAATTCATGCACAATTATTCAAAAGAAGATCTAGCGAAGCTGATCAATGTTGATGCAAAATCACTTGATTTTGATTTCGAGAGCAAAGGCTGAACGTGAATCATTGAGCCTAATGGTCATAACAGAGATATGAGAGATGATTACGAGTTATGTGGAAGATTGGTCCTCCGACGACGAAAAGGATGAAGCTGAGAAGTACGTTGGTACTAATACATATAGTTTTCTTACTTTCGAGGAGATGTACAAGCAGCTGAATGAGGATATGCTAAAAGAAAAGATTGAAGAATCGATACGTGATGGAAAAGTTCCTAAGCCGATGACAAAGGATGAGATCGCCCAAGCTAAGAAATCCTGGTTTAAAGAGATGCCACATGAAAGAAAGTTTCGACGTCCTCTAGGATTCTTCACCAGAGAAAAAATGTGTCATTAGGTGATATTCTGAGTTGGAGTGGTTCAAAGAGCTAATTGTGTACGCCATCAAACGAGAATTTGGAGTTCAATACTTCAAATATATGGCTAGATTTCAAGACACTACCTTATTGGGACGTAGAAGAGCTGTTCAAACAAAGAATGTCACGTACCAGATGAAGTTTATTGAACAATTACTGTGGAAAATGGTCAAGTTTGAGGCAACGAAGGGTTTTAGATATTGGGAAGCCTTTCATCCCAGGACGTCGTATTAAAACAAACAAGAAGACTGGGGAGAAAGACATTACATTGATCATGAAGCGCCCGAGAGCGATGAGAAACATGCCTTTGATGCCGATTGAACAGAACTTTTATCCGTTGTTTAAGTGGTGGCAGATTGATCCAAATACGTGTGAAGCTGTAATCGTGTTAAGATTTGAAGATCATCTGGATATAATGAAGGAGAGAGTTGAAATGTTTGGGGTTCAAGGAATGAGAGGGCTTTGGAGAACGATAAGGATACTAGACCCAATGTGGCTAGTGAATTGCTCGAAAGAAGACATCAAGTGTTTTTCTACAGCAAGATTGTTTTCGAAGAACGTGAAAAAGAACAAGCCATGCAATATCAGAGGGTCGTCAATGTATGCTATGCACGTGAAGTAAACACTGGTAGATGTGGGTATCGAGTTGGAGGGATCTTGAACGTGTAGAATTTTTGAAGGAAGAAAAGCGTCTCGAAGAGATTAATGAAAGAGGTAGGGCAGCAAGGCTCAGAAGGTACCAACTTATGACTAAAGTGCCACCTACTGATCAGACCCAAGATCCAAAACTTGAAAGACGAAAAAGCCGTACAAAAACTTCTTCGGTCGTTCATGTTAAAAAATTATTAAAGACAGGGTTTTTGGAAGACTGATAAAAGACGAAGACGATATCCAAGGGAGAGTCTGTTTGTGCCGAATGTCTATGTCTTAGTCTTATATCGAGTCTGTATAGACTAGATGTGAATAGGCTAGCGAAATCAAGTATTTATGTAGTAGTGAGTCAAGTTTGTTGGTAAGGTGATTGTATTGTCATGTTCGGCCGAACTTGACTAGGTCAAGTTCGACCGTACTTAGCTATTCACCAGTGAACTTAGACTAGTATAAATAGCTAGCTTGATCTTGTCATTTGTAACTTTTGTGCTCTGAGTAGCGAAGCTCTGTCAAACTGGAGATTTGAAGTTTATCAACAAAATTGAGTTTAACTGATTAATTCTTGTTATTTGGTAATCGTGTCATAATATTTCCGCTATTATGGATATTAGCTATCAAATCTAGGTTCCTATGCTATCAGGATCGGTCCTACACTACAAGAAAGCATTGCAATACAAGCCATTTCCAAGGAAAACTCAAGTCAAAGTTCAAGAGAAACCATCTAACACTGCAGAAAAAGCGATGGTTGCTTCTAATGAAGATGATGGCTTTGATTGGAACACATATATTGTCAAGAAGACTGGAGTTGCTCTAGTGGTCGAGATCGTGGAAGAGCAAGATACATTTGCTGAGGATGCCGCTCTGGAGAACGCGATGCTAGAAGAGTACATGCAACAAACTGCAGAAGAAGAGATCTAGATCATACAAGGATCAGAGTGTTCTTTCTCCTAACATTACTTCTAGTTTTGCAGGTTATTTTGGTGCAGCATCTTTTGTGCATGTTGTTGAAGAAGCGAAACCAGTGGTTGAAGAATTCATTAACATAACTAAGGAGATATATGAGGAAAACCTCACTAAGATTGCAAACAAAGCAATGATGGCAAATTTGACAAAGGTAGGTCCGGAGGTAAATGTGGTAGAAAAAGAGGTGGTAAAAGTACAAATCGTGTAGGTTGAAAAACCTTGTACGAAATGTACTGAGTCATGTGCACAATGCACCGAGAAATCTCAAATCATAAGTGAACTCAATGTGCATAACAACAATTTTAAATATGATTATCACACAATGAAGGAAGCTTATGATAAAATGAAAGAAGATTACAACAGGCTTGATAGAAACAACTTAGAACGACATGACACGATAAGAATGTTAAAAGCAACGGTAATGGAATAACAAAATACCATTAATATATACATCAATACCATTGCTAAAACAAAACAAGAACTTAATGATATGACAATTGAAACTGAAAGGGTTCTACAACTTTTGAAAAGCTATACCACGAATGCTTATGCCATCGATCATATTCTTCCAACGATTCCGTCAGAAGAAAATGTTCAGAAATCAAAAGGTAAGAAACGTGGGGATTATAGCAGTGTTCCACCTCCCTTGGGTGCGAAAGTTATTACCGCAATAAAGTTGAAGGGATGGAAAAGGCGCTCAATGTACAGTTGTTAACCTAAAAGAAAAATGAGCTGCCTGAGAACATTGACATAACCTACACAAACGATGATAGTGAAGTAGTCGTAAACAAAATGGTTGAAAATGTTTTAGGAAATGATTCTGATGATGATAGTTTTGAAAGCGGCAACTCAAGTATGAACAATTCTGAATCACAATCCAAAAATGACGATACATTATCGGAAAATATTCTAAGTGATTATCCTAATGTTTTGATGTACAAAGTTAAGGACTCTGATAGACTATATTTCGATGATAGTTTTCCAATTCGAAATATGAAGGAAGACCAAATCGATAAATTGTTCAAACTTCTGGAAGTATCATCAGATGATCTTGAAAGAAATGAGAAAAAGTTTTACTCAAAACCCAAAAGAAATTATAACAACTACCGAAAGAATGGTGGTGATTTTCCTGAGAACAGGAGAGCGGGTTTGGGTGTTGGTGCATATGTCTGTTGCCTACGTCATTATGTATTGAGTCTGATTGAATAGGGCTTAATCTGTTAGAAACGAGGCCTATTTATGTGAGTCTTAGGTCAAGTTCGCTGGTCATGTTACTTGGGATGTCAAGTTCGGCCGAACTTGACTAGGTCAAGTTCCCCCGAACATATCTCCTCGCCAACGAACTTATGCAACTATAAATAGGTGCCTTAGTTACTTCATTTGTAACATGGAGAGATTTTGGCACAGAGATGGCGAAGCTCTGTGGATCCGGTTCTCGAATGTATTGAACTTTAGATCAATGAAAACAACATTTAAATGAGTAATTATTGTTATTTTGTTAACATGTCATTAGTTTCCACCTAATCGGACAATAGATAACAAATTTAGGTTCCCGTGCTAATCATGGACGTTCCTACAAGTGGTATCAGAGCCTGGATACCTAAATTTGCTGGAATCAAGACAAGAATTTCTCTATTTCATCTCCATTCTATCATTTTTCTTAACATTTTCACATATTTGTTGATTTCATGGACAAAATCAGCTAAAAATCGAATAGTCATGTACAATACAGTTGTGATAAACCCCTGAGAGTTTGGGCATCAAATTCAATCGAATTGATATCAAAAAGTTGAAAAAACCATGTTTTCAAAACTCATTTCCATCAAAATTAGAAGCCAAGTTCGACCGAACTTGACTTAGAAAATCACTAACTTCACGGATTTTTGGGAGAAATCTTTGATAAGCCCGACCGAACTTGCATAAATTTCATTATTTTTCTTCAAGTTCGACCGAAATTAAGGAAAATTATTGAAGTTGGTTTCAAGTTCGACCGAATTTTCGAATTTTTCTTTAAAAAACAAATTGTAAGTTCGCTCGAAGTGACTCAGGACATTTTTCAAAACAAAAGACATAAGTTCGATCGAACTTGAGATTAAAATCTGAAATTCTTCATTCAATATGAAGTTCGACCGAACTTGAGGTGCTGGTGATAAAACTTGAAATCTTTATCTAAGTTCGACCGAACTTGTGAAAAAGTGAAATCAAAATCTGATTTTCAAACAAGTTCGACCGAACTTGTCTAATACTAATCAAGTTTCAAGTGTTTTTGATCGTATTCTCAGATAAGTCTTCAAATTGTCAAAATGGAAGATTTTCACATCGTGTTCGTTTCACAAATGGCTTCTTCATCAAATGCTAATACTCTTGAGGCGAACCAGATGAATATCGACAACGAAATGGGTACTACGTCGAAAACCGCCCAAGCTAATGAGTATGTTTGAAGGTTGGAAGGAAAAGTTGTAAATTGGATACAAGCGAATCAATTCAACAGCTGGGTTGTGGTTGAGGATGGTTACAAATGGCCAAAGGATGAGTGTGATCAAGATCTTCCCTGACAAGTTTTCATCGACTGACAAAGACAATTATGTCGCTGAGAAGAAAATGATTAGCCTGATACAACAATCAGTTAGGGAAGATATCTTGATTCTTTTTCCAGAGTATGAAACATCACAAGAATTATGGTACGCTCTTTGCGACAAATTCGAAGGATGTGATGAAATGATTAAAAGCAAAAAGGCCTTGATTAAGAAAGAGTTCAAGATCTTCACGATGATCAAAGGTGAGACAATGAAGCAGATGATCGATAGAAATTGCCACCTCATGGTCCAGATGCGAAGACATGACATCAAAAGATCTAATGATGAACAAATTGAGAAGTTGGCCGATGCACTTCCTGAGGGAGAATGGACAACGTATCTGATGATTCTAAAGAACAGTCCATCTTCGAGACATTTCAAATTTACATCCTTCATCGACAAATTAGAAGGTCACGAAATGGAATTGATGAAGATTGCAAAATCAAAAAATGCTAATGTTGTTCAAGATGTCGGTGTTTATTATAAAGGATTCAAGATACTCGATTCAAAGCCCGAAATTCAAACCACATTTAGTGCAAATACAAATTCTTTTCCAAATCAAAGTTCTCCATATGCTGGATATACTAGTGCTAGTTCAAGCTCGTCATTCCAAAATCAGACAGCCAAGCCAGTTCTAACTCAAATTTTTTCCAGTGCAACAAAGCATCGATTTGAAGAATGCATTTCCTGAAAAAGTGGCTAAACAACACATAGCACTTCTCGCTACTGTTCTTGAATCGTATGAAAGTCTTGTTGCTTGAAATATCGGTAATCCAGAAATGACTGTCGAGGATTACGATCAGGTGGACGAAGAAGAATTGGAACTGATGGATATAAAATGGAGTCTAGCATCTATCATCAGAAGAGTTACCAAGTTTGTGGCACTCACTGGAAGGGATATTGGAAATTCAAGCAACAAGCTTGGATTTGGTAAATCTAAAGTCACATGCTTCAGGTGTCGACAAAAGGGACACTTCAAATGTGAATGCAACAATCAAAAGCAGGTGGAAACCAAAATCCTTTCGGCAGCAGTAACGAGTACTATAAGAAAGCTCTTCAATATAAGCCAAATCCAAAGAGAACACAAGTCGAAGTTTAAGATAAATCTGCTAAGGAAACCGAACAAGCTCTTGTTGTTACGCATGCAGAAGATGGTTTTGATTGGAATAGATACATTGGAAAGAAAACTGGTGTTGCCATGATAGTAGAGTTAGCGGATGAAACTGATACATCATATATTGATGCTGCTCTAGACAATGCAATTCTGGAAGGTTATAGGCAGAGAGCCGAGAAAGAAGAAATAGCTTACCTTGAAATTAGAGGCAGAAAAGGTAAAAGCTAAGGTAAGTGTGTCTGAAAAGGAAGTTGTGAAAGTTATGAAGGTTGAAAAACCTTGCACAAAGTGTGCAAATCCTTGTGAACCATGTCTTGATAAAGTCAAAGTCATAAGAGAATTGACTGTACACAATGAAAATTTTCGTTATGATTACAGAACCATGAAAGAAGCTTATGACAAAATATCAAGCAAATATAAAAATGTCAAAAAAGCTAATCGTGAACTCAGTGCTATTGTAAAGATGTTAAATGCAACAATAACTGAAAAACAAAAAGCAATTAACATATACATTAACACTGTTGCTGAAATAAAGCGTGAGCTTCATGACATTAAAATAGAAACAGAAAGAGTAAGACAACTGCTAAAAAGTTACACCACACACGCGTATGTCATTGATCACATTTTACCTACGATTAAGTCGGAGGAAAATGGTGATAAATCAAAGCGTAAAGAATACGAAAGTGTTCCTCCACCACTTCTTGCAAGTTACTCATGCAAGAAAGATGATGAGATTGAAAAGGCATTTAATCTTTTACTCTTATCAGAAATGAAAGATAAATTTCCTGAGAACATTGACGTAGACTTTACAAAATCAAATGATGACAATGAAGTGGTTGTAAAAATGTGGTCAAAAATGTGTTAGGAAATGATTCTGATGAAGGCAGCTCTGAAAGTGCCAAATCAAGTTCGAAAAACTCGGAATCACAATCCAAAGATGACGATACATCATAAGAGTATGATCTAAGTGATGATCCTAATGTTGTCATGTAAAAGATTAAGGAATCTAATAGATTATAGTTCGATGATAGTTTTCCAATTCGGAACGTGAAGGAGGATCAAGATTGATAAATTTTTCAAACTTGTAGAAGTTTCATCAGATGATCTTGAGAAAAAAGAGAAAAGATTTTACTCGATGTTGGTGCGGAATGTCTATGTCTTAGTCTTATATCGAGTCTGAATAGATTAGAGTTGAATAGGCTAGCGAAACGAAGTGATGCGGGCCCAAGTGTGGAAGAGCGGGCCATGTTATATTTGGAGGCCCAAGATCGCGTGACAAATAGGGCTTCACTAAAATGGCTCTAACTTGGGCTACGGGAGTCCGTTTTGGGCGTCCGACCAGTCAAAACGATCGTGAGGAAAAATCCCATTTTGCTGCAAACGCCGTAGGCAGTTTGGGTGGACGTTCGGGCCAAAAAATGCCTATTTCTATGAGTATTTTTCATTTTTATGTTTTTTGGGCTTTTTGCCAACTTCTGTTTTGTTTTAGTTTTTGGCCCGAGTGTATTTTGGGGCCCGTTTCGAATTTATAACTCTATTAATATGTTGGTTATGAGGTGATAATGACCAGATTTCAGTTTTGGAAAAAAACAGTTTTTCACATCAAATTCCGTGCCCTTTGGGTTGAATTTTGGGGTTGGGACAAGTTCATCATGGGTATTCATAGAATCAGCGTGATTGATCTTACTTATCATTTCTACTCTACATCAGTTGGTATCAGAGCCCAATTCCTGGCTCAAAATGCCTCCGAGAAGAAACAGACTCGATGAAGTTTATGAACGGGAGTTGGAGCAGCGGCTCATGGCCCGAATGGATCAACGATTGGACCAGGTGGTCGATCAGTTGACTAACCGGATGGAAGGCTTGATGAATCATAGGAGGCAGCAACCCAATGATGGCTATGGTTCGGATTTCAGTAATCCGTTTGGTGATGGTTAGGAATCCGGTGGCGATCAGGAGTATCGGCCGAGGGGAGGCCGAGGAGAGGGCAATCGACGTTGGGATTCTGGGATAAGGGTTGATATTCCAGAATTCTATGGGGCTAGTTTGAACCGGAGGGGTTCATCGATTGGTTGTCCACTGTCGAGGAAGTGTTTGAGTACAAGAAGGTTCCTGAGAATAAGCGGGTGGCTTTGATTGCTACCAGATTGTGTGGTAGGGCTTCTGCCTGGTGGCAGCAATTGAAGCTTACACGAGAAAGGCTCGGGAAGTCAAGAATCGTGACATGGACCAAGATTAGAAAGTGCTTGCAGTCCAACTTCCTGCCACATAACTTTCAACGGTTGATGTACCAGCGTCTACAGAACTTAAAGAAGGGGCTAAGTCGGTTGATGATTATAGAACCAAGTTTTACCAGTTGATCGCAAGGAACGATATTAAGAGGTGGAGGAGCAACTTGTTTCTCGGTATATTGGGGGTTTGAGGGTGCAAATCATGGAGTCAGTGAATCTTTTTGATCCACTGACCATTGCAGAGGCACACCAACGGGCATTGGCCTTTGAGAAGCAAAACAGACGGTCGAGTGGTTCGTATTCTAATGCCCCTAGTGGGGGAAATGTACAGTCAGGTGGTGAGGCACCTCGCGGGGGGCCTAGCCAACAGAGACCAGGGGTTAACAATACCGGGTCAGCCTCTAAAGGGGCTAGTAGTAGTGGTCCGAGATATTTTAGTTGTGGTGAAACGGGCCATCGACAAGCTGAGTGTAAAAAGGCTGGTAAACGACACCTGTTTGTTGAGTATAATGATGAACAACATGAAGAATACGAGAATACCTCAATGTATGATGAAGAAACTGAATATGAGGAAGAGTTTGTGTCCGGTGATGTTGGGGTAAACCTAGTGGTTAGACGTTCTTGTTATACACCAAAGGCAGATGGGGATGATTGGCTCAAGCATAATATCTTCCATTCAACATGTACCATTTTGTGGAAGGTATGCACGTTCGTTATTGATTCTGGAAGTTGTGATAATTTGATATCTGAAGAGGCGGTACAGAAGTTGTCTCTGAAGATAGAGAGTCACCCGAAGCCTTACAAGCTTCAATGGCTCAAGAAGGGTGGATAGGTCTCGGTGTCTAAGCGAGCCCTTGTTTCCATTTCTATTGGGTCCAAATACAAAGATGATGTTGTGTGTGATGTGGTCCCTATGGATGCGTGTCACTTGTTGTTGGGTAGGCCTTGGGAATACGAGCGGAACATAGAGCATAATGGGCGATCAAATACGTATAGTTTTCTGTTTGGCGGTGTGAAGATCACTCTTGTTCCTACCAAGCCTAAACAGTTAACCACAAAACATTCAGGCACTCTGTTGACTATTAGCCAGTTTCAAGATGAACTGGAGGAGGGGGATAGTGTTTTTGTGTTGATGGGAAGCCGGTGCCTGAGGAATTTAAAATTCCTGATGCTATCTTTCCTTTGCTTGAGGAGTTTTCTCATGTTTTCCCTAATGAGTTTCCTGATGGATTGCCACCGTTGCGTGACATCCAACATCACATTGACTTGGAACCAGGGTCACAGTTGCCCAACATACCACATTACAGAATGAGCCTAGTGAGCATGAGGAGTTGCGGAGGCAGGTTGAAGAGTTGATTTCTGAGGGTCATGTTAGCGAAAGTATGAGCCCTTGTGCTGTTCCTGCTTTGTTGACTCCAAAGAAAGATGGCACCTGGCGTATGTGTGTTGACAGCCGAGCAATCAACAAGATTACTGTGAGGTACAGGTTTCCTATTCCTCGACTTGATGATTTTCTTGATCAGATTAGTGGTGCTACTATTTTTACAAAGTTAGATTTGAAGAGTGGGTATTACCAGATTCGTCTTAGGCCGGGTGACGAGTGGACGACTGCCTTCAAGACTCGTGAAGGGTTGTATGAGTGGTTGGTGATGCCATTTGGTTTGTCAAATGCACCTAGTACTTTTATGCGTGTGATGAATCTGTTGTTTAGGCCCTTCATTGGGAAATTTGTGGTTGTGTATTTTGATGACATTTTTTTTATAGTGCTTCTTTCAGTGACAACGTTGTGCATGTGAGGCAGGTTTTGACTTTGCTTCGTAGAGACAGTTTCTATGCAACAATCAAGAAGTGTGTTTTCATGACCCCTAAGGTTTTGTTCTTGTGGTATATTGTTTCTGGTGATGGGATACAGGTTGATGAATCCAAGGTAGAGGCTGTTAGAAATTGGCCAACTCCTACTACCATTACTGATGTTCGTAGTTTCCATGGGCTTGCTTCATTCTATAGGCAGTTCATTCCTCATTTCAGCTCTATTATGGCCCTGGTGACAGATTGTATAAAGGGGAAGACGTTTGTATGGACAGAAGAGGCAGAGTTGGCTTTTCAACTTGTGAAAGACAAGCTCGCTTCAGCACCAATTCTGGTATTACCTGATTTTTCTCAAGTTTTTGAACTTCATACTGATGCTTCAAATGTTGGAATTGGTGGGGTTCTCAGTCAGGGTGGTAGGCCTGTTGCTTATTTTAGTGAGAAGTTATATTGGCCAAAGTTGAGGTACAACACTTATGATCTGGATTTTAGTAGTGGTCCAAGCTATAAAGCACTGGCGTCATTATTTGTTTCATAAAGAGTTTGTTTTATTCATTGATCATGATTCCCTAAGGCATATTCGTAATCAAGACAAGTTATCTCATAAGCATGGGCGATGGTTGGCCTTTCTTGAGAAGTTTACGTTTGTGGTCAAGCACAAGACTGGTGTTTCAAATAGGGTTGCTGATGCCCTAAGTAGGAGGAGTAATCTGCTTGTATCCATGAAGGTTGCTGTGCCGGGTCTAGGGGTCATTCATGAGCAGTTGGCAACTGACCCATTTTTCTCAGTTATTTTGCAGGATGTGGGTGCTGGGAAAAAGTCAGACTTTCTGATACATGAAGATTTTCTGTTCAAGGGGAATCAACTATGTATCCCTAATTCTAGTCTTCGTACAAATTATTAGGGAGTTACATGGTGAAGGGCATGTTGGTCGTGATCGTACTTTACAGCAGGTTCTTATTTTTGGCCTACTATGAGGAAAGAGGTGGACCGTTACGTGAAAAGGTGTCGTGTTTGTCAGGTTTCAAAGGTCACAGCTACTAATGCAGGTCTTTATATTCCCTTGCCTGTCCCCTCACAACCATGGGTTGATATTAGTATGGATTTCGTGTTGGGGTTACCCCGTAGTCAGAGGGGTAATGATTCTATCTTTTTGGTGGTGGATCGGTTTTCTAAGATGGTCCATTTTATTCCTTGCAAGAAGACGACTGATTCTGTTAATCTGGCCCAACTCTTCTTTCGAGATGTGTACCGTTTGCATGGGCTACCCTCTTCTATTGTGTCTGATCGGGATACTCGATTTCTGAGCCATTTCTAGCGTAGTTTGTGGAAAATGATGGGCACTCAACTCAACTTCAGCAGTGCTTATCACCCCCAAACTGATGGCCAAACTGAAGTTGTTAATCGGTCACTTGGTAATTTGCTGAGGTGTTTGGTTGGTGATCATGTGAAGGCATGGGATCAAAAGTTATGCCAAGCTTAGTTTGCCCATAATCATGCTGTCAATCGGAGCACCAGATTTAGCTTGTTTCAGGTGGTTTATTCATGTCAGCCCCAGGGACCACTTGATTTGATGTCACTTTCTATTTCCGGGCCTATCCCAACGAGGGTTCAAGATTTTGTTGAAGGATTACATGAGGTTCATAAGGCTGTTTATGATAATTTGACCCAAGCTAATTCGAAGTATAAACAAGCTGCTGATCAGAGACATAGGCATGTTGACTTCGAGGAAGCTGATTTTGTTTGGGCTGTTTTGACTAAAGATCGTTTTTCCGTTAGAGAATACAACAAGTTATCAGCTAAGAAGATTGGACCAGTTGAAATTGTGGAGAAGATCAACCCGAATGCGTATCACCTAAAGCTGCCTAGTCACATTCGTTGTTCTGATGTGTTCAACGTGAGGCACTTGTTGCCTTATTATGGGGATTCTTCTGATGATGCACCTATTGGTAATTCGAGGTCGAATTTTGTCTATCCAGGGGGAATGATGCGGGCCCAAGTGTGGAGGAGCGGGCCATGTTATATTTGGAGGCCCAAGATCGCGTGACAAATAGGGCTTCACTAAAATGGCTCTAACTTGGGCTACGGGAGTCCGTTTTGGGCGTGCGACCAGTCAAAACGATCGTGAGGAAAAATCCCATTTTGCTACAAATGCCATAGGTGGTTTAGGTGGACGTTCAGGGCCAAAAAATGCTTATTTCTATGAGTATTTTTCATTTTTATGTTTTTTGGACTTTTTGCCAACTTCTGTTTTGTTTTAGTTTTTGGCCTGAGTGTATTTTGGTGCCCGTTTCGAATTTATAACTCCATTATTATGTTGGTTATGAAGTGATAATGACCAGATTTCAGTTTTGGAAAAAAACAGTTTTTCACTTCAAATTCCGTGCCCTTTGGGTTGAATTTTGGGGTTGGGACAAGTTCATCACGGGTATTCATAGAATCAGCGTGATTGATCTTACTTATCGTTTCTACTCTACATGACGAAGTATTTATGTATTTTGGAGTCAAGTTCGCTGGTGAAGTTCATGTGTAGTCAAGTTCGGCCGAACTTGACATAGTCAAGTTCGCCCGAACTTCATTCCCCACCAACGAACTTGTCAGCCTATAAATAGCTAGCTTGTCATCGTCATTTGTAACTTTTGCATTTCTGACGCGAAGCTCTTTCAATTTCGAAACTTGACGTTATATCAATAAAATTGACGATTAATTGAATAATTCTTGTTATTTGGTAAACTTGTCATAATATTTCCGCTATTATGGACAATAGAGATGAAATCTAGGTTCCTATGCTATCAGGATCGGTCCTACAAGTGGTATCAGAGCTAGAATAGCCTGATTTGATTAATATCAAGACAAGAACACTTCTAATTCTACACCATTCTTCTATTTTTCCTAACTTTCACACAAAAATGAAGAATTCACGGGCAAATTCTGTCCAATTTTCAATATGACATGTTAAATACATCATAGATAAACCCCTGAGAGTTTGGAGACTAAAATCAAACGAATTGGTATCAAAATGTTGCAAAAACCATATTTTCAAAACCCTCATTCATCGAACTTGGTAGCCAAGTTCGACCAAACTTGAGCTAAAAAGTCACTGTTTCAATGAGTTTTTACCAAGTTCGCTCGAACTTGAGGAGTTTTTTGAAAGAAATTAAAATTAGTTCGCTCGAAGTTGCTAAACTTTCATTGATATTCTATCAAGTTCGACTGAACTTGGTAAAATTCAAGAAATTTAGCTATGTTCGCCCGAACATGCTAGTTTTTTTTCAAATCAAAAAAACCGTCACATTTTCAAATAAAAATACACAAGTTCGACCGAGGTTACTCAGGGACATTTTCAAATCAAAAAGTCACATGTTCGACTGAACTTGTGATAAATCTGAGAATTCTTCATTCTAACTACAAGTTCGACCGAACTTGGAGTAAATCTAACATTTTCAAAAGTTTTTAAACGTGTTTTCAGCGTCCGTGTGTCGATATTCGCGATGGATGATATTCAAAGAGCGTATATGTCAGGAGTGGGTACATCAAATGCTAATGTCATACAGCAAGTCAATCTAGACAACGAAATGGGCAAGTCCGTTAAACCGCCAAAGCTAATGAGCATGGACGAGTATGAAGGATGGAAGGAGAAATTTACTTATTGGTTCAGGCCATGCATTTCCAAGGCTGGGTGTCGATTGAGAGAGGTTATTCTGTTCCGTTGGACGAACATCATCAAGTTCTCGAGAAGTACAAGTACTCCAAAATTGAGAAAGACGAGTACATTGCTGAGAAAAAGATGACTAGTCTCATTCAACAATCTGTTAAAGAGGATATTTTGGTCTTGTTGCTGGAATATACGACTGCAACAGATCTCTGGCTATCACTGCAAAAGAAATACCAAGGAAGCGCAGAGATGATCAAGAGTAAGAAAGCTCTCATCCTGAAGGAGTTTGATATCTTTAACATGTTGAAGGGAGAGACAATGAAGCAGGTGATGGAGCATTTCTGTCATCTGAAAGTCTAAATGAGAAGACACGGTCTCGAGAAGACGCAACAAGAGTACATCGATAAGCTTGCAGATGCGTTACCTGATGGATAGTGGACTACGTACCTTATGGTCTTGAAAGAAAGTCATAACTGGGAATTCTTTAAGTTCTCTACATTCATAGACAAACTTAAAGGTCATGAAATGAGCTTCTAAAGATTGCAAAGTCGAAGAATGCTAATATTTTTCAAGATGTTGGTCTGTATTACAAGAATGGGATGCAAGACAATATTTCAAGTCCAAAGATACAAACAACATTCAATGCAAATTTGAACTCTTCGCCACAGAATCAGAACCAATCATATCCTCAATATGATCAAAGTCCACAGAGCTCTTCGTTCTCAAGCACTGGTTCAAATTCTTCATATCAAACTCAAGTAAATCTGAATCACCAAATGAATTCTGACCCGAATGTGTACAAGTGTAACATTGCTGTGAATCTAAACAATGTTGTTTCTGAGCAAGTTGCAAAATAACACATCTCACTTCTCGCCATTGTTCTAGAATCATATGAAAGTCTTATAACTGGAAAGATCGGCAATCCCGAAATGTCCGCTGAAGACTACGATCAGGTGGACGAAGAAGAGCTTGAACTGATGGCCATAAAGTGGTCACTAGCTTCTATCATTCGAAGGGTCACAAAGTTTGTTGCACTCACTGGCCGAGATATTGGAAATTCAAGCAACAAGCTAGGGTTCGACAAATCGAAGGTCACTTGTTTTAGATGCCGACAGAAAGGGCATTTCAAGAGAGAATGCAAAAATCCTTAAGCCACAGGCAATCAAAGTCCATTTGGAGGGGGCAACGAATATTACAAGAAGTCACTTCAGTACAAGCCTTTTCCAAAGAAGACACAGGTTGAAATCAAAGAGAAACCAAACAGTAACAACACTGATAAGGCAATGGTTGCTACCAACGAGGATGATGTCTTCGATTGGAATTCTTCTATCGGTAAGAAGACCGGAGTTGCATTGATGGCTGAGATAGTTGAAGATACTTCTGCCGACGAAGCAGCAGTGATAGAGAATGCTCTACTGGAACAATATCTGCAACAACAGGAAGAAGAGGAAATGTATCATCACATGAAGACACATGGCATTTTAACTCCTGATTGATCTTCTAGTTTTGCAGGTAACTTTGATGGAAGTTCTCAAGAGCAAGTGATCGAGGAGAAGTTCATTGATAAACAAATCACTGATGTTGTTCAAGTGGTGACTGCTGAAAATCTCAACGACTTTGCTGATAAAGCTATGATGGCGAATCTTACCAAGGTAGGTCCAGAGGTAAAGGAAGTTGTCAAAGTGCAAGATGTAGAGGTTGTAAAACCTTATACAAAATGCACCGAGCCATGTGCTGAATGTTTAAAAAATCACAAATCATCGCTGAACTCAATGTACATAATGAACATTTCAAATATGATTATCGTACAATGAAGGAAGCGTATGACAAAATGAAAGATAATTATGGCAGACTCGACAGAAATAATATTGAACAACACGATACTGTAAGGATGTTGAAAGGTACAGTACTGGATAAACAAAAAGCAATAAACATCTATATTAACACCATTGCTGGAACCAAATAACAACTCCAGGACATGAAAATTGAAACAGAACGTGTTCTATAACTTTTTTAGAAGTTATTCAACTAACGCGTATGTCATTGATCACATTCTTCCCACAGTTCCATCGGAAGAAAAACCTAAAAAGAAAATTGGTAAAGAATACAGCAATGTTCCTGCACCTCTTAGCGAGAAGTATTGTCGCCAAACTGTTGATGGGATGGATAAGGTACTCAACATTGAGTTGTTATCTGAAAAGAAAAATGAGTTGCCAGAGAACATTGATGTAGTCTATACTAAATAAGATGATGACAATGCGGTAGTAAAAAAGGTGGTTGAAAATGTTCTGAATGATTCTGATGATGGCAACTTTGAGAGCGCCACCTCGAGTTTGAACAGTTCTGCGACAAATTCTGAAGATGACGATACATCATCAGAAGATGATCTATGTGATGATCCTAACGTTGTCATGTACAAGGTTAAGGAATCTGATAGATTATACTTTCATGACAGTTTTCCGATTCGGAATGTCAAAGAAGATCAATTAGACAAACTGTTCAAGCTGGTTGAAGTCACATCAGATGACCTGGAGAAAAATGAAAAGAAGTTCTATTCAAAACCCAAAAGAAATTACAATAACTACCGGAGAAATGGTGGTGATCATCTGGAAAACCGGAGGGCTGGGTTGGGTTTAGAGGAATCTGATGAACCGTAAAAGCAAAAGTCACCATTTCATGAATACAAAGACAAAAACATGAAATTTGTTTATGGGATAAGCACAGTTCATGAGGAGAGTTTTATTAGGAAGCAATCAAACGACGAGTTTAAGAAACAGAAAGAACTTCGCGATAAGGCGAAAGCCACTAGTGGACACTCAAATGATAATCGGATTTGCTTCAAGTGCAATGAAGTTGGTCATATTGCACGGAAGTGTCCGAAATCAAATCCGGCTTAACTTCGAAGGAAAGAAAGTTCAGATGTTAAAAAATTTAAGCAACCAGAGTTTGGACAAATAAGAATTTTGAAAAGAAACGTTGACATAAAGGAATTGAAACAAATTTTTTAATCAAAACCTGAAGTTAAACCAAAATTGAAAAGAAGTTTGCAAATTCAACTTTCAAAAAATGTAATCTTCAAAAGCAAACGAAACAAAGTTTTACATCAAAAAGGCTAACATAAAGTCACAAGCCTGGATTGCGAAAAGGAAGCAACATCTGATATCACTAAGTCTGAGCCTGTTAAGACTAATGATAACATGAGAGAATCAAAATCTGAAATCAAAATTGAAAATGTCAAATGTTTGAAAGATAAAAGAAAGTGAAGTTTTCAAACATAAACATCATAGAAAATCTAGATGATGAATATGAATTTGATTATGCTGACGAGTGTGAATTTGATTACGAATATGGTTATCCAATTCAACCCAAGACCAAGAAGGCTTGGGTCGCGCTGTTTTACTAATTGTTGAAATGTGCAGGGGCTCCAGAGATCCGCACTTTCTAAGCGGATTCTGGATAGTGGAGCTTCCAGACATATGACAGGAATGAAAGCGCTCTTGTTCGACATAAAAGCTATCAACGGCGGATATGTTGGATTTGCTGGAAACCAAGGTGGAAGGATTGTCGCCGAGGGAAAGCTCTCAAAAGGAGTTGTTTCATTTGATCAAGTGAACTACATTAGGGGAGTTTGAGAACAACCTTATGAGTATTTCTCAAATTTGTGATAAGAAATTTAGCGTCCACTTCAACGATAAAGAATGCATGATCATCAAACCGGGTTTCAAAATACCAGACGAATGGATACTCATGCGTGCACCAAGAGAGAATGATTTGTATGTTCTTGATATGGGAAATGCTACTACTTCGTCAAACACGGCACAATGTTTTGTCTCGAAAGCTACTGAGAAGGAGTCAATCTTATGGCACAGAAAGATGGGCCACATTCACCTGAGAAAGATGAATCATTTGGTGCATAATGATTTGGTGGAAGGTGTGAATCTGAAAAGTTTTCATATGTCAGATAATTGCCTCGAGTGTAAAAAGGGAAAGCAGATCAAAAAATATCATCCAAGAAAGATTCTCAATTCGACAAAGTTGCCACTCGAAAGACTTTATATGGATCTCTTTGGTCCGGTGAATGTCCGAAGCATCTCTGGAGATCTCTACTGCTTGGTAGTTACAGACGATTATTCCCGATACTCGTGGGTATTCTTCCAAGAATCAAAAAATGAGACTTTTGAAAACTTAGTGGTTCTTTTCAAGAAACTTCAGAACCTATACCATCTTCTGGTGAGACGCATTAGAAGTGACAATGGTAATGAGTTCAGAAACACCAAAATGAGGGATTTCTGCAATGCTAAAGGGATTTTGCACGAGTTTAGTGCTCCTACACTCCGCAACAAAATGGAGTCGCTGAACGGAAGAATAGGATGCTGATAGAAACTGCTAGAACAAGGCTTGCAGACTCAAAGCTTCCAGTCAGCTTCTGGAGTGAAGCAGTTGCAACAGCTTGCTACACACTAAACAGAGTTCTAACTGTCAAATCAACGAAGAAGACCTGTTTTGAGATGATCAACCGACAGAAACCGAATTTGATGTTCTTAGAACCATTTGGAGCGCCATGTAATGTAATCGATCAAGATGGAAAATTTGGTGCTAAATCGCTCGAAGGTTTCTTTGTCGGATATGCAAGTCCTTTGCGAAGAGTTTATGTGCCCTCGTTGAGAAGAGTAATTGAAGCACAACATGTTGATTGTTTTAACTATACGGATTTTGTTCAGAGAAAAGGTGATGCATGGTTATTCAACTATCAAGACTTGTGGAAATCATTTGATTTGCCTGAAGAACCATCCGATGAAGAAATTGCAGCTCTATATTATCTTCATCAATCAGCAAATCAAGAGCAAATCGTCAGACCAATTGTGATTAATCAACCAACGTTGGGATCATCTTCTTCTGGTGCTAGTTCAAGTAATAGCGGTGGTCAAGAAACTCAAACAGAACAAGTGACACCGGCTATAGAACCAGTCAATACCACAATGATTCCTAATCTTTCTGAAGCACCAAGTTCAGACTCGGACGAGGCTCCAACATACGATGCCGATGGAGAATCTTCTTCAGATGAAGAAGCAGAGCAGATTACAAGTTTATTGAATGAATCTGCAAGCCCGAGTAGTGCTCCTGAAGTTGAAGTAGTGGTAGATCAAATTATCACAAATCAAGAGAATACTGTGGTTATTCCAGACGAAGTGATGCCATGATCATATTCTTATCATCCGTCAAATTCTATAATAGGCGAATTACAAGCTGGTGTGAGAACACGGAGTCAAATAAACAAAGCCTTGAGCTATTTCTATACTCGTGTTACTCCAATTCAAGAGTATTGCTACTATTCATGTTTCATCTCCCAGATAGAGCTAAAGAGTGTTTCTGAAGCTTTAGGCTTTGAAAACTGGGTACAAGCAATGCAAGAGGAACTGTCACAGTTCGAGAAGTTAGGAGTGTGGAAGCTTGTAGACTTACCTGAAAATCAGAAAGCAATTGATACTTAATGGGTCTTCAAATGCAAGAGAGATGATTGAGGGGTTATAGTTCGAAACAAAGCTCGGCATGTTGTCAAGGGATTTCACCAGCAGGAAGGGATAGACTACACGGAAGTCTACGCACCAGTAGCTCGCTTAGAATCCATTCGAATATTTCTTCATTTGCAGCATGGAAATGAATTAAAGTCTATCAGTTGGATGTCAAATCAGCTTTTCTGTATGGAAAATTACGCAAGAAGGTGCACGTCGGACAACCACCGGGGTTGTCGATCCACTCAACAAAAAGAAAGCATATCTTCTTGATAAAGCTCTTTACGTTTTACACCAAGCCCCGAGAGCTTGGTACGAGATGTTATCGCAACATCTCGTAGGAAATGGCTTTGTCAGAGGAACTGTGGATAGTACTCTCTTCACCAGAGAAGTTGGTAGTCATCTAATTATCGTTCAAATCTATATGGACGACATCATCTTGGATCAACGATTGATAGACTTTGCAAGGAGTTTGAGGTCATCTTGTAGAAGAAGTTCAAAATGTCTTCGATGGGCGAAATGAAATTCTTCCTCGGATTGCAAGTAGATCAACTACCAGATGGTATTTTCATTCATCAGACCAAGTATGTGCACGACATCTTGAAGAAGTTTGATATGGAAAGCTCGAAGTCGTTATCTACTCCTCTTGCTCTAAATCACGGGATTTGCATCGATGAAATTGGAACCAAAGTTGATGAGACGCTCTACAGATCAATGATAGGATCGCTGATGTATCTGACGACATCGCGTCCAGATATCATGTATCCTACCTGCCTTTGCGCCAGATATCAGTCTAGCCCGAGAATATCACACATGCAGATCGTGAAGCGAATCTTCAGATACTTGAAGGGTTGTCCAAGCACCGGCTTATGGTACCCGAAGAATGATAATTTCAATCTTGTAGGATATGCTGATTCTGATTTTGTTGTAGATAAGTTGAATTCAAAATCGACTACAGCGGGATGCCAGTTCTTCGGAACAAGAATGGTAACCTGTCAGTGTAAGAAACAATATCTCGGCTTCCAGCTGTTGTTCACAGATTCCGTGGATACAACCGCAGATAAGAGACTATGGTCTGCAATTTCTCGACACTCCGCTGTATGTAGATATTAAGGCAGCCATTGATATAACAAAAAATCATGTTCATCACTCACGCACTAAACACATTGAAATTCGTTATCACTTCATTCATGGCTGCTACGAAATGAAGTTGGCGCGAATAGAAATAATCCACACCGACGAACAAAAGGCTGATTTTTATACCAAACCATTTTCTTTATCTCCGTTTAAATACTTGTTGAGAATTAATGGTATGAAAAATTTGCTGACAGGTGCGGATGCTAAGGTTGAATATGGATCGGACGACGAGTTCGCCTGATCCACCTTGGTTTGTCTATACCTTTCTATTTTAGAATTTTATTAAAAACTAAAATACAAAAATATGTTTTTGATTTTAGGGGGAGAAATGTTAGAGAAAATACAAAAACATTTGAAATTTTTAAAATACAAAAACATATGAAAAATACAAAAAAAAGTACAAAAACATTAAAAAAGACAAAAGGAATTCAGTGTCACAAAAAGAAAAAGATAGTACATCAGTGGACTATCACAGTATGCTAAAGAAATATAAAGTTTAAAAGTGATAAACAATTCTTACTGTGGATGTGTCGATAGGCTTAACACGTTCAGTAAATTGTTTTCGAGATATAAACTAAATTTTACAACTGCTTAATCTTGTGGATTAACACATCTTGGATATATGGCTTAGTACTCCGAAATTTCGTTTGAGAGATTGCCTGATTCTGAGATACGAGGTCTTTATAGATAGTTGATATCTGGGGTATTATACAAGTTCTTCTTAATTTACAGAAGCAATAGCCTAGAACTTTTATAATACTTTCGCAATAAACCCCTAAACTGCATGCAATCTTGAAAAGTATCGAAAGATATAATCATTTGCAGAGCTAAAAAGATTCCTTAAGTGGAACACACCTAAAGTCGAGCCTTCATCTCTTTGTCTGTACGGTAGTACTAACCTGAGCTCTCAATGTCTTGCATTAACCCAGATACAGATATCAATTATGCTATATTCATCTGTAAGATGAAATCTAGGGAATCTTGATATGGGAGTATATTCAAGATGTGGGAACCGCAGGTAAGTTAAGTTTCATAAATCAAACCTTAACATATCTTGGAACAGTTGAGAAACGTGGTAAAGTTTAAGTGGACAAATATATCGACAATCGAGCTAAACATGTTTAAAACTTAAAGTCATTTAAAGGTCAACGGTACTGGTGATATGTCTTAATAAACTGATATGATCCTTAGACATGAATTCATAAAAATATGTCCATAAATATGTTTGCACATAGTTTACATTGTTCTGTACATAATTTATCAGCTTTACATATTAAATTCAAAAAGATTTTCAGTGTTTTTAGTATAAACTTACAAAAATATGAAAAGATTTTATTTCTACATTGTTTTTAGAAAACCAATGTTGGAGAACGGATCTTCGAAGTCTGGTAAGGTGCTAAACTGGTGGGAATCTCTTTGACAACATGCTGGGAGCTAATATGTAAAATCTAAAAATCCAAAACGATAAAAAGTTCATTAATTTGAAACTTTGATTTTGAAAATATCAATAGTTTGTTCGTAACGGGTCAAACCGGGGTCATTAACTTGGACTCGGCAGACAAATCGGTTAACCAAGGTCATTAACTTGGACTTGGTCAACTGAGTGGATTTTAAAACTGGTAAAAAGTGGAACGTTCAAGGACTAAATTGCAAAAATTTGAAAATTTTGAAAAAAACTTGGGCTTGGCAAGTTCGGCCGAACTTGCTAAACAAATAAAAGTTTAACATTGCAGCAAGTTCGACCGAACTTGCATTGATGGTTGTGTTATGAAAGCATAAGTTCGCCCGGACTTACTTGGGCCTTATATCTTGGGCTTGTCAAGTTTCCCGAACTTGCCAAGGTAGCTAGTTCGGCCGAACACATTATCACTGAAACAATTCCTCTGAGCGAACTTACATACTTCGTGCGATTTGTGTGAAATTGACAAAATTACGCCGTTACTCTGCCAAAATTTGAGTTGCTTTAAGTGATTTACACACTTATTGCAACGGAAGTGGTGTGTAATTGTTTGTTTGAACTGTTAAGTGGATAAATTCGGATAAATCAGATCTAAAATGTTAAAACAGATAGATCTTAGGGTTTGATTGAACAAATTGAATTTAGAATCATAATAATCAACATAAATCAACCGTGAATGTCAGCTGGATTTGATTAAAATGGCTGATTATGATTTGTGTAGGTTTTGATTGAAAGAGATAACAAGTTCGCCGAACTTGTTATCAAGTTCGACCTAACTTGCTAATAAAAAATTTTAAACAAACTTGATCAACTGACGAGTTCGACCGAACTTCTGATTAGAAATTGAAAGTTGAAGTTTCTAAGAAGTTCGCCCGAACTTAATGTTTAGAAAAGTGAAATTTTGTTTAACATAAGTTCGCTCGAACTTATGGTTTGATATCTGAAAAATGTGATGAGTATAAGTTCGCCCGAACTTATGTTTGGATGATTGAACATGTTGATACACATGTTCGGGCGAACTTGACTAAAATCAGCTTGTAATATTCACATCAAGTTCGCCCGAACTTGATAAAAAGTGTTGAAAAGTTTTTATAACTTTTTCTCGTAATGCGTGCTAATTGTTTTGCGTCATTTTTCAGGTTCAAGCCCAGCTCGGGTAATCACTATGGATTTCTCTAAGTTCCAAATACATGTATCACGCTTGACAAGGCGATATGTCCGTCATTGAAGGAATACGAGAGCATATTGAAGGTTTTAAAGGATTGCCCTATCCATCGAGCTATCACGGAGCACACTGTATCGTATGGATCACATACATATTATTTCTGGATGAATGCTTCGCTCAGTAATGATAAGAAGATTATTATTTCATTGGTACAGGTTGGAAATGAAGTTAAAGAGATCACTGTTACAGAGGACGATATTCGAAGGATCCTGCAGTTTAATGATGACAAAGATGATCCGATTTTCTTGGACGAAAAGATGGTGAGAGGTTGTTTTGAACGGATGGGGTACAAGGGGAGTGTTAATAAGCTAACATTGAAAAGGGGGAAGTGCCTAACCCCTACAAGCTCCTCATGCACGCTATTATTCATATCTTCAGTCACCGTAAAGCGGGCCTCGACGATGTGCAAGATTACATGGCTTGCATGGCAACGGCGTTGATTTTGAAGAAGTCGTTCAATTATTCAAATCTTGTGTTTACTCATATGACGAAGAATATGGATGATTCGAGGTTATGTTTATATCCAAAGATTCGTGCAGATGCTAATCGATGAGAAGTTCACAAACATTGCACGTGATCCGAATGACGTCTTATATCTCAGTCACTTTGATGATACAACAGTGAAGAAGCTGTTAAAATTTCAAAAGCAAGACTCAGCACCTGTTGCAAAGACAGTTTTTGGGGCAATTAAAGATGAAAACTATATCGCGCCGGCTGACAAGAAGTGGAGAAAAGACGGAAGTGGTGACGAGAAAGAGTTAAACGCTAAGAAAGAATGGTTTAAGGCTTTCAAGCCTAAAGCTCGAAGTGATTGTTTCTTAAAAGGTGAAGTCAAAAAGTCTAAAAAGAAGCGTGCAGCAAAGAAAGTCGAAACAATGCTCATTAATGAAGATGAACCAAAAAATGTTCAAACAGAAGTTGGTTCTAGCCCAGCAGTTGTTATAGAAAGCCAAGAGACAGAAAAAGCTACGCAAGAAGATGAGGTTATTTCTGCAACTTCTGAACATGATGATGATTCTGATGATACACCTGAGAAAGAACTTGAAAAGTCAAAAGCGGATATGGAAGTTGAACAGGAAAAAGAAATGGATGATGATTTCGATCCAAATCAAGTAAAAGAATCTGACGAGGAGAGCCAAAGAAAAAGGCTAAGCGTTCAAAGTCTACAGTGGTTTCTACAGCAAAAACCACAGGTTCTCCAAAGACTAAGGGCAAAAAGACAGAAAGCCTAGAAACCACCAAGTCGTCGTTACATTGGAAAGCTGAAAAGCGCAGATGTTACACAAGAACCTTCTAGCACACAAGAGATAGGAGTTACACAAGAACCTCCTATCCAAGAATCTCCTGTTGAAATTACATCTGAAGTTGAACGTCCAGGAGTCACACAAGAACCTCCTGTTAATATCTCATCAGAGGCAGAAAGGCCAGGAGCAACACAAGAACCTCCTGAGTCTATTTTACTTGAAGTTCCAGTGATACAATCTCCTGATCCAAAAGCAGCTCAACCTGAAGGTTCTACACCAAAGTCAACTCCAAAGATATCAACTCCAAGGAAAGCTACTCCTAAATATACACCGAAAGCATCACAGTCAAATCTATTTGGTGATATTCCAAATGAACCAGTAGATCTTCAAGATTTAGATGAATTCTTCCTGGATTCAGACATTGATGTTCTAGAAAAGCATGTCAAAGAGTTGGAAGATAGATTTCAAAAGAATGAAGAGGAGAAAGCTGAACTGATAAAGAAAATGAATCAAAGCACAGTAGAGAAAGAGTTATTGGATGATAAAGTAAGAGTGTTGGAAAACGAAAGAGAATTCTTCAAAGCCTTAGTTGAAAGTTTGCAAGATGCTAATGAGAAGCTGCAAACAGAGATTGCTGAGATGAAAACGATTCAAGCTCTAAATGACCGATGGTTTTCAAGGATGCAGAAAGTATTATCTAATGCTCTGAGTATTAAATTCGTTGCTGAATATGATCGTTTAGACAGGCAAGAAGCGAAAGAGAGAGCAGAGAAAGAGCTTGCTGCTAGTGGCAAAGGTAAAGGTGTTGAAGGTGAAGCACTTAAATCATCTGAAGCTGCTGAAAAGTCTGTTGATGATGTTGAAAAAGCTTTTGAGTCTGATATTGCTAAGGTTGACGAATCAGTCAAGCCTTCTGATACTGTAATTGCATCTGAAGAAAAGGACGATGAATAAGCAGAAGATGAGGGTAAAGATGATGACGACAAGAAAGATGATTCTGATTATGAAGATTGGAATAATGCTGCTGATGATGATGATCCTAGTGGTACTGGGATTAAAGTGGTGGATGCGACAGTAAATGAAAGCTTCGATTTCAATGATCTTCTAAACGATGAAGTAATGTTATGAATGATCAGATTGAGGGGGAGTCATGGCAAACAGGGCCATCTGATGATGTAGATATGACTTATGTTGATAGATCTGCAAAGCCTGTTGCTACTGTACCAACAAAGCTTTAATGCTTATGCTGGAACATAATGTTGAGGAAGGCGAGTATGTGCACAATTATACAAAGGAAGATTTGGCGAAATTGGTAGAAGTTGATGCTGAAACTCTTGAATTTGACTTTGAAGAGGATGTGTTGAATGTTAACACGTTTGAGCCGAATGATTATCAGTATATACGAAGATTTGAAGCTAATGAGTATAACAGAGTGATTGTAGAAGATTGGTCTTCTGATGATGAAACAGATCAAACTGCGAAGTACGTCGGTCCTAACACTGATAGTTTTCCTACTTTTGAGGATATGTACAAGCAATTAGATGAAGACATGTTGAAAGAAAAGATTGAAGAATCTATTAGAAAAGGAAAAGTTCCAAAACCAATGACGAAGGAGGAAATAGCTCATGTAACATTTGTCGAAAAAGGGTTTTACCAAACCCGCTCCGTTTATAATCAATATCAAGTTATAAATGTGTCGTTGCCTATTTATGTTTATTTTAATTTTTAATGATACATAATTAATAAACAAACTAAACTATAAAAGTTATAATTGATAAAAAGTATAAATAAATCAATTAAAAATAAAATGGGGCTGCCGGGACTCGAACCCGGGTCAGCCAGGTTGTAACTTCCAAAGACTTAACACTCACACGCTTAACCACTCCGCCACTTGTTTGTTTTCTGTCATCTATAGGAAACAAATAAATCTTATAGACGAATGTAAATCAATCGGTTACGCCAATTGTAACTGAAATCGGTTATCAAACGCGCAAAGGCGATCTGAATACTCACGGTTCAATGAGTATAACCGATATACCGACGTTTTTAATCAAGTTGCCTTGAATGAACTTGAATTCTAGAAGTGGATCGGTTTTTATAACCGAAAATCTTCAATTCCAGTTTTACTTCCATCTTTGTACTCCTTCACGACTCAGAAACATTCCACAAACCTCCAATTACATTTCCGCACACTTTACAGTCCACCGGAGAAGTTTATTTTATTCGCCGGAAATTTCTTCAAGTTCGCCGGAAAACCGTATTCTTCATCAAAACGGTAAGTCCTTCAATACCGTCGTAGTCTAACAATTGTTAAGCTATTTCTAACTAAAACCTTTCACTTGAAATCGAATTCAGACGCCGTTATCGGATAATTCCAGTTCGCCGGAAAATTTCTGGAAATCTTTGTTTTCGTCTGTGAAACGGTAAGGACCTTCAAACACACTGTTAACGTTTGTTTAGCACTTCAATTCCATGATTAGTTAATCAAAACGATTAATTGATTTGCTCAGTTGAAGTTCATAAAAACAGAGACCGACGCCTTGCCGGAATTCTGTAATAAATCGTTCACCGGTATGTTTACTTCTAATTATCATCTCTGCTATCTCATATTAGTCTGTGCAATGTTTACCAATCGAATTAACAAGATATAATGGTG
This sequence comes from Scalesia atractyloides, assembly GCA_947069175.1. NCBI lineage: Eukaryota > Viridiplantae > Streptophyta > Magnoliopsida > Asterales > Asteraceae > Scalesia > Scalesia atractyloides. The sequence goes on from CAMTDV010000009.1 coordinate 38,849,843, forward strand.
TAATCTGCGGTCTGTAAAAACCAACGAAGAAGATGAACTGCGCTAACAATATAAGAATAATTAAAATTGGTATTTTGAACGGGTTAGACACACAGTCTAGCGGTGGACTGTGTGCGAACAAAAACACGCATACGTCCCGAGTTCGATCCCTGATACACGCACCCTCTATGTAATAAAATGCCTTTTTGTTTAAAACTGAACCGGGTTAACTCCGTTAGTTGTTAAGTATAATAAAATTTGTATATTAACCAAGTTAGACACACAGTCCAGCGGTGGACTGTGTGTAACGTTAAAGCACAGGTCCCGGGTTCGAGACCTGTTAGTGGCACCGGTTCGACGAATTAAAATGTTTTTGAAAATAAAAGGATTTTGGATAAATTGAGTTAATATATAAGTATAATTAAAAACATAATTATTTCGGGTTAGACATGTAGCTCAGTTGGTAGAGCTGCGTGCACGCATACGGGAGGTCACGAGTTCGAGCCTCACCCAGCGTATTTCAGTCACACATAAACCGGTCAAACAGTCAAAGTCAAAACGTCAACGGTCAACCCAAAAAGTCAACATATTTTTATATTTTTAATTATTTAATTTAATTTAAAAATCAATTAAAAATACTTAAAAATAATGTTTTAAAGATTGGAAATAGCCTTAAACTCGTAAAAATATATCTAAAAATTCTATTAAAATCCTTAATAAAATCCATTCATTTACTATATTTTCCGCTATTATTTAGGTTAGTTAATTCTCGTTGTTCCGCTCTTACAACTCGTGCGCATCTCACCATCTCCAATCAAACGCACCCAATGTGAGTGAATCTTTACAAATTCCACGGTTTTAATCACGTTTTGGGGTGTATCATGTGTCTTGCTATATATTATATTTAAATCATTGTGCATACATCATAACATGAACATGTATATTCAGCTTGTTTCAACTGTTTGTGTGGTTATTGTTAGATTCAATTTATTATTTTCAGTACATGCAATTTCATAGGCCGCCGCTCCCCATTACATTATGAGCGTTGAGCAAGTTCCCTATTACATTATGAGCGTGAACCTGGCATGCCAACATACGATCGGCTCCGTTTGATTGAGCCTTGATCGCACAGACATTTATCATTTTCAGTACATGCAATACGATTGGCTCCGTTTGATTGAGCCTTGATCGCACAGTTTCATTCATGTTATTTATCGTATGATGTTGGTATGTTAATGTATGCTATCAGATGTTATTGTATGTTATAGTTTTGATTGCTATTGCTACTGTTTGATTATTTACATTTGCTCATTTATGATTATGCACAATTTTTCATTGATAAACTAACAAGTAAATCAATAATAAATGTTTATCTAACAAGGTTCACTCGCCAACTTATGTTGACCCAAAAACCCCCATTTTTACACATGATACAGGTGAACCCGCTGCAGCCAGAAATACATAGGATTGGACTAGAAGAATAAAATGATTTAGAGCTTGGAATTATTTTGTTTGGTTATTTTCTTTGTATTGTATGGACATGTTTGGATTATTTGGAATGTAATTTTGACTTTAATAAATATGAAACATATTAGTAAATATCATGAGCTTTGGTGATAACCCAATTATGCCCCGACTTTTATTCCGCTGCGGGTCGGGGTGTGACAGCTCAAGCTAAGAAGTCATGGTTTAAAGAGATGTCGCGCGAACGTAAGTTTCGACGTCCTCTAGCATTCTTTACCATAGATAAATATGTGTCGTTGGGAGATATCCTAAGTTGGGGGTGGTTTAAGGAGTTTAATGTGTATGCAATCAAAAGGGAATTTGGAGTGAAATACTTCAAATATCTGGCTGATTTCAAGACTCTACCATATTGGGATGTGGAGGAACTTATGCAAACTGTGCATGTCACATATCATATGAAGTATATTGATCAGTTACTTTGGAAAATGATCAAGTTTGAAGCGACAAAGGGATTCAAGTATTGGAAGCCATTTATTCCAGGTTGCCGAATCAAAACGAATAAGAAGACAGGAGAAAAGGATATAACGTTGATAATGAAACGATCGAGAGCGATGAGAAACATGCCACTGACGCCTATTTAACAAAACTTCTATCCAGTGTTCAAGTGGTGGCAGATAGATCCAACTACATGTGAAGCCGTTATTATTTTACGATTTGAAGAACATTTGGATATCACAAAGGAAAGAGTTGAGATACTTGGTTTTCAGGGTATGAGAGGATTGTGGAGAACAATCAGAATTCTAGATCCAATGTGGTTGGTAAACTAGTATTCAAGGAACGTGAAAAAGAACATGCTATGTAATATCAAAGAGTTGTGAATGTTTGCTATGCGCATGAAGTGAATTCAGGAAAGATGTGGTAGACAAGCTGGAGGGAGCTAGAACAGGTTGAATTTCTAAAAGAAGAGAAGCATCTCGAGGAAATACATGAGAAAGGTAGGGCGGCAAGGCTTAGAAGGTTTCAGTACATGAACAAAGTGCCTCCTACAGATCAGACGCCAGATCCGAAGCTAGAACGACGAAAGAAGCCATTCAAGAACTTCTTCGGTCGTGTTAGTTATTGTTTATTTGAAGACAGAGTTTTGTTTTTGAAGACTGATACAAGACGAAGACGATATCCAAGGGGGAGTCTGTTGGTGCAGAATGTCTATGTCTTAGTCTTATATCGAGTCTGTATAGATTAGAGTTGAATAGGCTAGCGAAATGAAGTATTTATGTATTTTGGAGTCAAGTTCATTGGTGAAGTTCGGCCGAACTAGACATAGTCAAGTTCGCCCGAACTTCATTCCCCACCAACGAACTTGTCAGCCTATAAATAGCTACCTTGTCATCCTCATTTGTAACTTCGGCATTTATGAGACGAAGCTCTGTCAATTTGGAAACCTGACGTTACATCAATAAAATCGACGATTAATTGACTAATATTTCCGTTATTCTGGACAATAGAGATCAAATCTAGGTTCCTATGCTATCATGATCGGTCCTACACTCGAAACCCAAAAGAAATGCTAACAATTATCGAAAGTTTGGTGGTGATAATCCTGAGAACAGGAGAGCAGGATTGGGTTTGGAGGAACGTGAAGAAGAACCAAGAAAGAATTAGAAGTTGCCATTTCATGAATACAAAGGTAAACACATGAAGTTTGTGTATGGGATGAATACAGTTCAAGAAGAAGGTATGATCGGTAAAAAATCGAATGATGAATTCAAAAAGGAGAAAGAACTTCGGGACAAGGCTAAGATCAAGTCCACAAGTGGAGTGAAATCCACTAGTGGAAAAGTTTCTGATAATTGACTTGCTTTAAATGCAATAATGTTGGTCATATTGATCGCAAGTGTCTGAATCTAAAGCATTTGTTTCCACGAAGAAAAACTGGGTCAAAAGATGAAAAGAAAAAACAACCAGAGATTGTGAAATCTGTCACAGAATCAAATAGAAACTATGAATCTAAAGACGAAGTGAAACCTAAAACGAGTTCAAGGTTTGAAAACTCAATTTTTGAAAAAGGTGAAACTTCAAAATTAAATGAAAATAATGATTCTAGGCTCTATATCAAGAAAGCGAGAAGCAAGCTACAATCTTGGGTTGCTAAGAAAAGGCTTTCATCATCAGAATAACCAAAGTTTGTTGCTGATAAAACTGAAAATGTTAAATCAATCAAATCAGTAATCAAACAGACAGAGAAAGAAAAGGTCAAAATGTTTTCAGAATCAACATTGGACAAAATGTTTGATGATGATTTTGAATATGATGATGAGTTTGAAGATGATTATGATGCTTATCAAGTCAAACCCAAAACAAAAAAGGGTTGGGTTTCTTTATTCAACTAGTTGCTTTATGTGTAGGAGTTCCAAAAGATCCGCTTTGTCAAAGTTATATCTGGATAGCGGAACTTCATGTTACTTAACTTATTCAGAAAGTCAAATTCTTAATCATTTTGAGAAAAGAAGAAGTTGAAAAGGAAAACTTGTCAAAACAAATTGTGAAAATCCACATCATTGAACGAAACACTGATTTTATAACCATTTGATTCTTTCATGTACATGAGGTTAATGGTTTATTTGTTAAAAAAATGCAGATGCAGATGCTGGAAAAAGGATCGGGCGACGAGTTCTCGTGATTTACAATGGTTTGTTATTTTGTTAGTATTGTATTTCTTAAAAACCTAAAATCCAAAAATACGTTTTTGATTTTAGGGGGAGTAAGAAAAATTTTAGAACAATCAAAAACATATGAAAATTTGAAAATTCAAAAACATATGAAAAATTTGCAAATTAAAAAACATATGAAAAATTTGAAAATTCAAAAACATTGAAAAAGACAAAAAGAATTTTGTTGTCAAAAAGGAAATGATAGTACATCAGTGGACTGTCACAGTATGCTAAAAATTGTAAAGTTTAAAAGTTATAAACAAGTCTTACAGTGGATGTGTCGATAGACTTTACACGTTCAGTAAATTGTTTTTGAGATATAAACTAAATTTTGCAACTGTTAAACTTGTGGATTAACACATCTTGGATATATGGACTTAGTACTCCGAAATTTCGATTGAAGGGTTGCCTAATTCTGAGATACGAGGTCTTTATAGATGATTGATATCTGGGTATTATACAAGTTCTTCTGATTTTGCGGAAGCAATAGCCTAGAACTTCTATAATGCTTTTGCTAAAACCCCAAATTAGCATGCAAAATTTGAAAAGAATCGAAAGATCTAATCATTTGCAATGCTTAAAAGATTTCTTAAGTGGAACACACCTTAAAGACGAGCCCTCACCTCTTTGTCTGTACGGTAGTACTAACCTGAGCTCTTAAGGTCTCGCATTAACCCAAACACAGATATCAATTACGCTATATTCACCTGTAAGATGAAATCTAGGGAATCAAGATTCTGGAGTATATTCAAGAAGTGGGAACCATAGTTAAGTCAAGTTTAATAAATCATACCTAACATATCTTGGAACAGTTGAGAAACGTGGTAAAGTTTAAGTGGACAAACATATCGACAATCTAAGTAAACGTGTTTAATACTTAAAGTCTCAAAAGGTCAATGATACTAGTGATATGTCTCAAACAACTGATATGATCCTTAGACACGAATTCACAAAAATATGTCTGTAAATATGTTTGTACATAGTTTACTTTCTTTTAATTGTTTCACAGACTAAAACCAAAAAGATTTTCAGTGTGTTTTAGCATAAGCTTTCTAAAAATTCAAAAAGATTTTGTTTCTTCATTAGTTTCTACAAGCCAGTGATGGAGAACGGTTCTTCAAAGTCTGATAAGGTGCTTTAATGGTGAAATCTTGATGACATCTGTGAAAAACCAAAAATGATCAAAAGTATTACAAAGTTCATTAAGTTGAAACTTTAAAATTGAAGAAAAACTTTGGTTTAATCATAATGGTTTCAAACCGAGGTCATTAATTTGGACTCGGTAAATGAAATTGGTTAACCAAGGTCATTAACTTGGACTTGGTCAACCAAGCGGATTTCATATTTGAAATTTTTTTCAAATGAACAAAGGCTTAATTGTTAAAAGCGTTCAAGGTCATTAATTTGAACTTGAATATCTAAAAGAGTTGAAAAGATTAAAAAGAAGAATTCAAACTTTGAGATTTTATAATAGATTTTTGAATCTGAAATGTTTATTTGAATGTCAGAAGATATTTAGACAGGAATTTAAGATTGAGGGGAAGTTGATAAAGCAAAGATTGAAGATACCGGAAAGCTTAAAGCAAGGGGAGCATGTTGATTAAATTTTTATCAAGACAAAGCTCAAGAAAGAGGAAGAGGATATAAAGATCTAAAGATGTTAAAGTTTATTCAAAGAACTAAAGATCGGAAGACTCAGAATTTTTAAAAGTTAATGACTACGGCAACATCCAAGGGGGAGTCTGTTGGTGCATATGTTTGTTGCCTACGTCATTATGTATTGAGTCTTAGTGAATAGGGCTTAATCTGTTAGAAACGAGGCGTATTTATGTGAGTCTTAGGTAAAGTTCGCTGGTCATGTTACTTGGGATGTCAAGTTCGGCCGAACTTGCCCTAGGTCAAGTTCGCCCGAACATATCTCCTCTCCAGCGAACTTATGCAACTATAAATAGGTGCTTTGATTATTTCATTTGTAACATGGAGAGATTTTGGCACAGAGACGGCGAAGCTCTATCGGATCCGGTTCTCGAATGTATTGAACTTTAGATTAATGAAAACAACATTTAAATGAGTAATTCTTGTTATTTGGTTAAATTGTCATTAGTTTCCGCCTAATCGGAAAATAGATAACAAATTTAGGTTCCCGTGCTATCGTGGACGTTCCTACATTGGGTTTGGAGGTAGAAGATGAACCTAAAAAGAAACTGAAATCACCATTTCACGAATATAAGGATAAAAACATGAAATTCGTGTTTGGGACTAAGACGGTTCAGGAAAAAAGTTTGATTGGAAAACAATCAAATGATGAGTTTAAGAAGGAAAAAGAACTTCGGGATAAGGCTAAATCCACAAGTGGTTTAAAACCCATGAATGGACATTCTCATGATATTAGGACTTGCTTCAAATGCAATGAAGTTGGTCACATTGCTCGCAAGTGTTCGAAATCAAAGCCTATGTATCAACAAAGAAAGACAAATTCAGATGATGAGAAACTTAAGTAACCATAGATTGCAAAGCCAATCACGATCTTAAAATAAAACAATGAATCTATCATTGAAGTGAAACCTAAAAATGAATCTAAAATTGAGAAATCAACTTTTGAAAAATGTGAATCTTCTAAATCAAACAAAAACAAAGATTTTTCAAAGTTTTAAATCAAGAAAGCACGGGTTAAATCTCAAGCATGGGTTTCAAAGGAAACGTGTTCATCATCTGAAGTTGCAAAATCTGAGTCAGTCAAGATTGGTATGACACAGTGTCTGAATCAAAGGATAGAACTGAAAAGTCAGTAAAGTTAGACATTGATAAAGTTTTTCCTAAACTTTCAAAAGAAAAGAAGAAAGTCAAGTTTGAAAACTTAAATGTCGATGAAATTTTAGATGTTGATTATGAATATCAGAGTGCTTATGAGGATGTTTATGAAGATTACTATCCCACACCCAAGACCAAAAAGGCTTGCATTGCACTTTTTCACTAAGTTGTTATGTGTAGGGGCTCCAAAGATCCATATTATCGAAGTGGATTCTGGATAGCGGAGCTTCACGTCACATGACTTGGATGAAAGCACTACTCATTGATATTAAAGCGATTAACGGAGGTTACGTAGGATTCGCTGGTAATCAAGGAGGTCGAATCGTTGTAGAGGGAAAACTTTCAAATGGAGTGGTGTCGTTTGATAAGGTCAACTATATCGCCGAGCTGGAGAACAATCTTCTCAGTATTTCTCAGATTTGCGATAAGAAGTTCACCATTCATTTCAACAAGAAGGAGTGCATGATTCTTAAGTCGGGCTTCTGATTCGGATGAATGGATTCTAATGCGTGCTCCACGTGAAAATGATCTTTATGTGCTAGACATGAGTGTTGCTACCACATCGTCAAAGTCGGCTCAATGTTTTGTAACAAAGGCCACAGAAAAAGATTCGATTCTATGGCACAGGAAGATGGGGCATATACACCTTAGGAAAATGAATTTTCTAGTTCACAATGACTTAGTCGAAGGAGTGAATCTTCGAAGCTTTCACATGATGGATCATTGTCTTGAATGCAAGAAAGGAAAGCATATTAAGACGTCACATCCTAAGAAGATTCTTAACTCCATAAAGTTGTCGCTTGAACGACGACATTTTGATCTTTCTGGTCCGGTGAATGTCCGAAGTATATCCAGAGATCTATATTGTCTAGTCGTCACAGATGACTATTCAAGATATTCATGGGTTTTCTTTCAGGAGAGTAAAGACGAAACATTCGATAATCTTGTGATTCTCTTTAAGAAGATTGAAAATCTGTACCATCTCCCTGTTAGACGAATTCGAAGCGATAATGGTACGGAGTTCAAAATACCTGGATGAAAGATTTTTGCAACACTAAAGGAATTCTGCACGAATTCAGTGCACCTTACACTTCGCAACAGAATGGAGTAGCTGAGAGGAAAAATCGAACGTTAATTGAAACAACAAGAACTATGCTTGCATATTCCAAACTTCCTGTTAGCTTCTGGAGTGAGGCGGTTATAGCACCATGCTACACATTGAACAGAGACTTGATAGTTAGACCAACCAAGAAGACTTGCTTCGAGATGATTAACCGAGGGAAACCAAATCTAAAGTATCTAGAACCGCTTGGCGCACCTTGCACAATGATTGATTCAGATGGGAAGTTTGGTGCAAAAACGCTGGAAGGTTTCTTTGTCGGCTACGCTAGTCTGCTCAGGAGAGTTTATATTCCCACTTTGAGAAGATTGGTCGAAGCACAACACGTTGATTGCTTTCGGTACACAACTCCTATTCAAAGAAAAGGCGCTGCGTGGTTGTTCAATTATCAAGATTTGTGGAAGTCATTCGACTTGCCGGCAGAGCCTTCTAAAGAAGCTCTTGCAGCTCTTTATTATCTACAACAGTCGGCTAATCAAGAGTATATTTCAAGACCAATAGTGGTTAATCAACCTACTGTTGGAACTTCGTCTTCTGGTGCAGGTCCGAGTAGTAGTGGTGTTCCAGTTGAACAAGTTTCTGAAGCAAAAGTAGCACCTACTACAACTCCAGCAAATGTTTCCACTGAACAAGGAACTACTTCTACAGAGCCCATTCTTTCTCAGAATCAGAATTCCGACTCTGATGAAGCTCCAACTTTCGATGATGACGGATAATCTTCTTCTAACGAAGAATCTGAGCAGATCACAAGTATGTTTAATCAATCTGCTGGCCCGAGTAATCAAAATGAAACGTCTTCTAGTGCTCCTATAATTGAAACAATGATAGATCAAAATATTACTAATCAGGAGAGTACTGTTGATGTTCCTAGTGAGGTGATGACGAGATCTTATTCATACCACCCATCAAATTCTATAATTGGTGAATTGCAAACTGGCGTGAAAACAAGGAGCCAGATTAAAAAAGCTTTGATTTGTTTCTATACTCGTAGTAGCTCTGATTCAAGAGTATTGCTACTATTCATGCTTCATATCCATGGTTGAGCCGAAGAATGTTTCTGAAGCTTTGGGAGATGAAAATTGGGTGCAAGTGATGCAAGAAGAACTGCTATAGTTCGAAAAGCTAGGGGTATGGAAGCTTGTTAACCTACCAGAGAATCAAAAGGCAATAGATACGAAATGGGTCTTCAAGTGCAAGCACGATGATCATGGAGTTATAGTGTGCAACAAAGCTCGGCTCGTTTTCAAGGGATTCCATCAACAAGAAGGGATTGATTATACAGAAGTATATGCACAAGTTGCTAGATTGGAGTCAATTTGCATTTTCCTTGCATTTGCTGCTTGTAAAGGATTTAAAGTGTACCAGTTAGATGTGAAATCAGCTTTTCTATATGGTAAGCTATGTGAGCAAGTGTATGTCGTCTAACCACCAGGGTTTGTCGTTCCACTAAACAAGAAGAAAGCTTATCTCCTAGATAAAGCACTATATGGTTTGCATCAGGCCCCGAGAGCCTAGTACGAGACGTTATCACAACATCTCGTCGGCAATGGCTTTTAACAGAGGAACAGTGGATAGTACGTTTTTATAGAGAAGTTGGAAATCATCTGATTATCGTACAAATTTATGTGGATGATATCATCTTCGGTTCGACAAATGACGATCTTTGCAAAGACTTTGAGAAAATCATGAAGAAGAAATTCGAGATGTCTTCTATGGACGAATGAAATTCTTCCTCGGATTGCAAGTTGATCAATTGCCAGACGGTATTTTCATTCATCAAACGAAGTATGTTCATGACATCTTGAAAAAGTTTGAAATGGAAAGCTGGAAGTCGTTATCTACTCCTCTTGCTCTTAATCACGGAATTTGCTTCGATGAAACAGGAACCAAAGTGATGATACTCTTTACAGGTTGATGATAGGATCACTTATGTATCTGACGGCATCTCGCCCAAATATCATGTATCTTACCTGTCTTTGCGCCAGATATCAGTCCTACTAAAGATTCTCACACATGCAGATCGTGAAGCGAATTTTCGATTTACTTGAAGGGTTGTCCAATCACCGGCTTGTTGGTACCCAAAGAATTATAACTTCGATCTGATGGGATACGCTGATTCTGATTTTGGTGTAGATAAGTTGAACTCAGAATCAACTACAACGGGCTGCCAGTTCTTCGGAACACGCTTGGTAACCAGGAAGTGTAAGAAACATACTACGGTCCCTCTCTACTTGTGAAGCTGAGTATATCTCGGCCTCCGGCTATTGTTCACAAATTCTATGGATTCAACAGCAGATGAGAGACCATGGTTTGCAATCTCTTGACACGCCGTTGTATGTTGATGATAAGGCATCTATCAATATAACTAAAAATCCAGTTCATCACTCTCGAACGAAACATATCGAGATTCGATACCACTTCATTCGTGATTGCTACGAAAGAAGTTGGTAAGAATTGAGAAAATCCACACCGATGAACAAAAAGCTGATTTATACCAAATCATTTATTCTTTTATGGTTTAAATACCTAATGAGGATTAATGGTATGAAAAATCTTTTGTCATGTGCGGATGCAGGGGTTAAATATGGATCGGACGACGAGTTCTCGTGATCCTCATTGGTTTGTTATCTTTTAGGATTAGAATTTCTTAAAAACTAAAATACAAAAATATGTTTTTGATTTTAGGGGGAGAAATGTTACGAAAAAAACAAAAAACATATGAAAAACTAAAAAGTACAAAAACATGAAAAAGACAAAAAGAATTTTGTGTCAAAAAGGAAATATAGTACATCAGTGGACTATCATAGTATGCTAAGGAATTGTAAAGTTTAAAAAGTATAAACAAGTCTTACTGTGGATGTGTCGATAGACCTTACACGTTCAGTAAATTGTTTTCGGGATATAAACTAAATTTTACAACTGCTTAAACTTGTGGATTAACATCTCTCGGATATGTGGACTTAGTACTCTGAAATTTCGTTTAAGAGATTGCCTGATTCTGAGATACGAGGTCTTTATAGATGATTGATATCTTGGGTATTATCCAAGTTCTTCTGATTTTGCGGAAGCAACAGCCTAAAACTTCTATAATACTTTTGCTAAAAACCCCAAAACTGCAAGCAAAATTGAAAGAATCGAAGGATCTAATCAATTGCAGTGCTTAAAAGATTCCTTTATTGGAACACACCTTAAAGTCGAGCCTTCATCTCTTGTCGATAGGTGGTATTAACCTAAGCTCTCAAGGCTTCGCATAACCCAGATACATATATCAATTACGCATACTCACCTGTAAGATGAAATCTAGGGAATCTTGATGCGGGAGTATATTCTGAGATGGGAACCATAGTTGAGTCAAGTTTCATAAGTCTAACTAATATATCTTGGAACAATTGAGAAATGTGTCGAAGTTTAAGTGGACAAACATATCGACAATCTAAGTGAATGAGTTGAAAACTTAAAGTCATCAAAAGGTCAATGGTACTGATGATACGTCTCAAACAACTGATATAATCCTTAGACACGAATTCTCAAAAATATGTCTGTAAATATGTTTGTACATAGCTTATTTGATTTCAGATTTAAACCTAAAAAGATTTTCAGTGTGTTTTAGCATAAACTTTCGAAAATTCAATATAATATTTCTACATTATTTTCAACAGCCAATGATGGAAAGCGGATGTTCGGAGTTTGGAATGGTGGTAAGTTGCTGGAATCTTGACGACAATGGGTTAGGAGCTAATATGAAACTTTAAACTTTGAAGAAAACATCAGTTTGTTCCTAACGTGTCAAACCGGGGTCATTAACTTGGACTGGAAAGATAAATCGGTTAACCAAGGTCATTAACTTGGACTTGGTCAACTGAATGGATTTTCAGAACTGGTAAATAATGGAAAAGTTCAGGGTTAAAATTGTAAAATTTGAAAAGTTCGAAATTAAACTTAATCAAGCTCGGCCGAAGTTAATAATGGAAAACAGTCTGATTATTGATGAACTTCGGGCGAAGTTGTTTAAGTATTGTGATGATTAGAAGTCAAGTTCGCCCGAACTTGAGTTACTATATAAGGCTAAGCTCGCTCAACATATCAGTTATCAGTTTCAAACATCTTCGAGCGAACTTACCAGACGATTTGAGAAAAAAGTGAAATTGCATAAAATAAGCTGTTACTCTGTCAAAAGTGAACGTGATCATAAGTGATTTGCACACTTATCATCATGTCTTAGGTATAACTTTCGCAGATCATCCTTGGATCGAACTGTTTTAGACCGACTTGTTAATATTGATTAGATCTAGGATTTTAATGAACAAATTGGTCGTTGAAATGAACTAATAAATGTGTAATCATGCTAAACAAACCACAAATTCGGACCTGTGAACATGTTTGAATGATTGCAGAAGTTTTTGGAGAAGATGACAAGTTCGCCCGAACTTGTTGTTGATGATTTCCATCAACTACGTGCGAAGTTGTCAAATATTTTTTAAAACTTGTAAATGAAACAAGTTCGCTTGAACTTGTTTAAAATTTGCATAAAATTCTGTTAAAAACACAAGTTCGCAAAAATCTAATTTTGTCATAGGTTCGGCCGAAGTTTTTTGTTGTGTGCTGTTATGTGTTAAATTGTAACACCCCAAATCGCGTAAAACAACACGCGGCAGAAACACTTGGGGAGTCATGTTCAAATTGTCTCAACACATGGTATTTAAAGTTTTGTTTTATTGAATTATCAAATTACATTGTCTTGGAATATCGGAAATGGAATACAATTAAATTGTCTTTCAAATTTTAAAGTCACTAAAGCCCGCGTCCATCCTATGTGTAGTTAGGACAATCATCATGTAAATAAACCTAAAACATATGTGAAAATAGGTACGTCAGCATAAAATGCCTGTGAGTAACATAGGTTTTCTGGTTTAGATTCATGGCTTAGGATAATTTAAGAAAAGATTAAACAGTTTAAAAATAGCCATCAATCTTTGATAAACCTTTCGTAATTAAAATACTTTGCTTAAAAAGAGATTTGTAGTATACAGAAAATATACTTTGGTTTTGGAAATAATTGAATAGACAGCATATCAAAATATACTTTGCTTTAGAAATAATATGATTTAGTAGTATATCAAAATATACTTTGGTTTATGGACAAGAGATTTGGTAATATGTCAAACTATATTTTGGTAAAACAATATGAGAATCGGTAGTATATCAAACTATACTTCGGTAAAACAATATGAGAATCGGTAGTATATCAAACTATACTTTGGTAAAACAATATCACATTGGTAGCATATCAAACTATGATTTGGAAGTATATCGAAATATACTTAATTCTGATTTGGTAGTATATCAAATATACTTTGGTTTAGGGAAATCAGTAAAAGATAAGTTTTTATTGCTTAGTTAGAAAACCTTTGTAAAACATACACTGTGGTCGTTTGGCAATACATTCAAACCTGAGTATATCAAACTATACTTTGGTGACTATAGATTTACCACGAAGGGAAATCAATATAGTTTGTAGTATACAATTAAGTATATTGAAATATACTTAATTGTGATTTGGTAGTATATCAAAATATACTTTGGTTTAGGGAAATCAATAAAAGACAGTTTTTATGGCTTAGTTAGAAAACCTTTGTAAAACATACACGGTGGTCGTTTGGCAATACATTCAAACCTGAGTATATCAAACTATACTTTGGTGACTATAGATTTACCACGAAGGCAAAATCTATTTGGTTTAAACTTGGTTTCTGACATTCCATACAACAGGAATGGGGTGTCAAATCCTATAGCACTATATCGTACTACCAATCAGCTTGATCATTGTTAATGAATGTATAAAGAAATACGAACCAACAATAGTCTCACAAACTTTGAAAATCGTTATTCAAGTCATAGGTAACAGTTTCAAATCGTTAATGGATATAGTACTATGTATACGAAATCATATAGCTTTGAAAACGTGAAAATAGTGACTAGGCACATATGAATCACCACAAAACATTTGAAAAACGTAAAAGAGGGGACTATGTACTCACTTGGGGTTGCAAAATATCCTTGAATCAAAGATTAAACAAGCTCAAATGTCCGAGAAGTCAAACGTGTCCTAGAATCGACAACTATGTAAATATCGCGACATTAATCAGCGGATCGGATAACCAAATGAGTGTTGGTACTCATATGAAATGGTTTAACAAAGTCAACATACTGATTTGAAAAGATTCCTAAGTGCTTTTGACTCGTTATGGCTCGTTAAGATAGTTTACGCTACTTTAACGGATCATTTACGTAAACAAGTATTCGGATGGTTAGATATGTGTTATGAGATGTCTAATATGCCAAAATAAATTTAATATAGTTGCAACATCAGTTTATATGTCAAAACACTGGTCACATATGCTTAAATTTGATTTATGCGCAATAAGGGCATTTTGGTCATTTATAGGGCATAATAGACGGCTTATCATAACACTAACCAAACGTCGTGACCATAAGGTATAACCTCAGAAGGTTATTCCCTATACAACTATGGTCGCATATATGTGTTTGGTCGGATCCTAAGATCGACCAAACGGGTCGGATTCGGAAGTCAAAGCGGTGGTCCAGACCGCTCGACTTACGACCCGAAACAAGCACTAAACTACAAGTGACATGTTAGACATATCAAAACATGTCTAACTAAGTTATAAAAATGTTTTGGTATCCAAACAAGGTGTTTTGATACCCGAAAATAGTTTCGTCGTATAATGCACGGTTTGCGCATTATTAACCGAAACTTTGACTCGTCACTTTGACTAGTAAACGTGGTAATAAGTAGGCATGATCGCTAAGGATCATAACCACGTGATTACGATCACGTTGCAAAGTTCAATTGAACTTTGCTTTGACCAATTAATGGTCAAAGCTGAAAGTCAAACACTATTTGACGTTTAGCTTGAAATAGCTAAAATAATTAAACAAGACTAGGAAGAGCACTTACTTGTGTTTGAGAAACATCTAAGAGCTCAAGAAAACTTAGATGTGAGACCTCCAACAAAGTGGGAGTTCTCCTCTTAGAGTTATAGAGAGAAAGGGAAGGAATGAGCAATTGAAATGTGTGAAATGGCTTGCTATTTATACTTGTGGAGGATGAATTTGATGATCACAAGTGTCAAGGACCATTCTAGGATCATTCCACATGCTCAAAGACGTGTCAAGACCAGGCTAGAGCTTGGAGATCACGAATCTTGGGCTTTAAAGCTGTAAAACAGCTGTCTGCCGGTTTCTGCTGTTACTGGGCATCCCCCGCGCGTCGCGGGAGATCTTGGGGGGTCTCTCACGTGACGCCTAGGATTCCTAAGTTTCAGAATAGGCAGAACAGGTCCCTACAGCCTAAAACTTGTTGTTTATGCGTTTTGCCACTTTTAACACCCGTTACCCCCATTTTTAAGCTTTACAAGGAAGATAAAGCATAGGGAACTTGAAAAATGCTTGGAAACTTTTCGGATGTCGGTTCGTTCGTTCGTACGGTTGCGGTTTTAGGTTAATTACGACGGAAATTGTAACGAACGTGCAAATGACTGTAAACGCGTAACGAATTACATTTTTGCATTCAAATCACTAAAATGCAAGATTTTAATGATTACCAAAAATTTTTGGATGTGCGAATCGGCATAACGATATATGCGAATCGAATAGTTTCGCAGAATTTGCAAAATAGCCCCTGAGTTTGAATAAACTTGTTTTTGCCATACCAGAGCCCTCAAAACTTATTTCTAAGTTAAGTAATGGGTATTTCAGGTATTTTAGCTTATGTTATTGTTACGGAGTGTACGTCGTGTTAAACTGATTACGTTTGTGTAACAGCTTGCGATTTCACTTTAGGCAGCGATTCGAAAGATCGAAATTGTACAAGGACTGAAATGCGTGAATGTCACATGTAATTATACAATTATCGGAATGAGACAAAGATCTCATTGGATTCGAAATTGTTCAGAATTGTATGATGGTTGAAAAGGCACAGATGTTGCAGTCTCCCCTACTTTAGGAAATTTCGTCCCGAAATTTAATATAGAGGAAACTTGCGAAAAACAAATGTGAGGGTATCACTTTCAAATGATCCTTCGTTCCCGGAGTAAAACTCTAGGCAACGTTTGGACCCTCAGCGAATTTTGCTTATTGTACTAGTATATTGTTTATAAGTATGAGTCTAGATTCGAAATTCTAATTTCAGTCCAATAAGTAGTTGTATAACACTCTTGCTTGTACCGAGCCTCCGAAGGGGGCTATGTAAATGTCAAAGTGACATTCTTGTTTGTAGAAGAACTAGAAAAAGCGTGAACTTGAAAGGGAGTCGGATTTCCGAAAAAAAATGAACGGGAGGACGTTTATAGAGGTTTTCCCATGAAGACTAGTATCGGAAACTTGTGTGTGCTCGAAATTGGAATCGAAGAGTGAAAGATTAAAACAACATTGGTCAAGGTCCAAAACTTCTAGTAACATAAATAATGCCACGCTTGCAATGTAATAAGGAACACTTATATATAGGAAGTACCAACGGCGTATCCACCATGCCCTTATTACATTGTTCCCGTTTCGTTATTCTTATTACTATAGGTTCTTACACATGAAAAAACTTGTTGTGGTTTCTATGCACTTAATTATATAATTATGTATGCATCCATAATTAACACAATTCCTTGCATTGTCCGTACAGTTCATTTTGTGATGTGCAGGGGAAAAATCAAACAAATAAGCATATGATGACTCGTCTTCGACCAAAAAAGTGCCCTTTTAATTAGATCAACGAATAATCTTTTTAAATAGGCACTAAAGAGTCTTTTAACTAGATCATCACATGATCTCATTAGTTAGAATAATACTTTGGAATCCAAGGGTCTAACTATTGCATAGAATAGCCCTAAGGATTGAAGATAGCACTTTGGATATCCTTCTAAGGATCTAGCATATGAAAATATGTAAGATTCTATAAGGATTTGGATAGTAATTGTTTTGAATCAAATAACTGTTAACTTGTACATACGTATTAAAGCACACAAAGAATCCAACCAAGGACTCTGGTTTGCAATTTAATCATCCACAAGGATCTAACTATGAATATAGGAAGATCCTATAAGGATTTGGGATTTGTAGAGCGAAAATGTTTTGGAAAATCGTGTATTAGATGTACTACGAAATAAAGTATGTGAATGTCATGAAAATACCAAAGTAGATATAGGCACATCGACATATTGCATAAGACCAATTAAGGACTTACGAAAAGTACCCTTAGGTATCCAAGCAAGGATTTAAAGTGGTACTTCGAGTATTTGTTAAGAGTTATGATTTGTACCTTGTACTTTGTTTCTTAGAAGAAACGAGTACATAGGTTTTTTTGTGGAGATCACGAGGGATCACAAAATAGAAGGAGCTACGAGAGTAGTTTGATTTGTAAGGAATCATATCCTTGGTGTCGGTATTGTAGAGGTATGTCACATATACACGTAATCATACTGGCTTTGTAAATAAAGTTGAAATAACAATATTATTTATAAACCATAGAAATGTTTCAAGATTATTATCTTTATATCACAAAGATAAAATTTAAAATGTTCATAGTTGCATCATCATTAGCACGAGTCTCAAAAGCATTTAAATGCTCATCCACGGACTGGATTTACATTTACAAGCTTCAGGCAAGTGTTTCGATATTGAGTAAGATCACCACAGTTGTAGCATGATCCAGGTGGATATGGTGCTTGAGCAACAACAGGGTTTGCATTTGCTTGATTTTTGGTGTTGGTAGCAAGACGACGTGCATTGACCAGAGGTCCCAATTGTCCATAGTGGGTACATTTTAGACATGGTGTTTGGTTTAAATGATGACGATTGCATTTGTTGCACAAAGGTGAAGTATCGGCGTATGCCCTCCTAGCACGAGGTTATGCTGGTTGGTTTGGAGCAACTTGATCGTTCTGAGCAACTATAGCGAAGTTTTGTGAAGCCTTATGCTTCTTTGACTTCTTAGAGGATTCAGTCTGGTTTTCCTTTTGTTTTTCTTGGGTAGAATTGTCCGATGGTTTCTTATCGCTTTTGCGGGAAAGTTTACCCTTCTTGACTTGAGATTCAGTCAGGGTAGCGGATAGTTCAATGGCCTGTCTAACTGTAGCGGGATTGCTACCAGTGACTATGTCCTGAATTGGGTCAGGGAGGCCATCAATGTACTTTTCAATTGCCTTATCCAAAGGCGTAACCATGGGTTGACATAACAGACTTAGTTCCTCATAACGATAAGTGTAGGCTCGATGTTCACCACTATCTTGCTTAAGATCGTGGAACTCATTCTCAAGTGCCATTTGCTCGTGACATGGGCAGAACTCTTTCATCATAAGAGCTCGAAGTTCTTGCCATGTCTGAGCTAGTGCTACATCAGCACCTCTATCCCTCATGATCCCGTCCCACCACGTAAGTGCTCTCTTTTGAAAAACACTTGAAGCAAACTCTACTTTTCGATCTTTCGGACACTGAACATGGCGGAAAGTGATTTCGATACTCTCAAACCATTGTAGGAGCCCAGTAGCTCCCTCAGACCCAGTGAAGTTAAGTGGTTTGGCCGAGTTGAATTGTTTAAAGCTGCACGGAGTAGGGGCATTGTTGTTGTTATTGTTTTGATATGCTTGATTGAGTTGGGTCACAAGGTTTGGGAGTACAGCAGCCATTTGCTGAGCGATTAAAGTTTCCATTTCGGCGATTTGAGTAGCATTGCGACGAGGAGGCATTCTAAAAGAGAAAGGGAATCATGAGAGAAATTGAGTGAGATTGATAATGGATAGTCAAAAGGAATTTAAAAATATCGACGAAGTACAAGGATTATGATCATTTGTTCATTACTTAAAACAAACAAACGACACAGTGACAAATCAAAGTAAATGGGTGTTTATAATGTATATCGAAGACATGCTTTAGCCTATAAGTGAATACTTACCCCAAGAGTCCGGTAAGAGTGACTGGTCCTATAATGCGGATTTGTACGAACACTCTAACCTTAGACAGAAAACTCAAGGTACAGGCAACCAGCCTTCCGGATTGCATGTTTTCACAATATTAAAGCCCAAACTTTGATGAGATTCAGAAAACTTTGAAGGCTTAAAGCCTAAAAACAAAACACTGTGGATAGATGATTTATTGTGAAGTTTTGGAAAAATTTTGACTTTCACAAGGTGTATTATGCTTTGTTTTTGGTAATCACCTAAGGATAGGTGATGGTAGTGTATTAAGAATCTAAACGCAAGTAAACTCGTGTTGGGGTCCTAGGATGGTTATAGACTAGGTCGAAGCATTACTAATAACCTAATTCCCTATAACGAGTGCTCTGATACCAATTTGTAACACCCAAATCGCGTAAAACAACACGCGGCGGAAACACTTGGGGAGTCACGTTACAAATTGTTTCAACACATGGTATTTAAAGTTTTGTTTTATTGAATTATCGATTTACATTGTCTTGGAAAATCGGAAATGGAATACAATTAAATTGTCTTTCAAATTTTAAAGTCACTAAAGCCCGCATCCATACTATGTGTAGTATGCAGCGACAATCATCATGCAGATAAACCTGAAACATATGTGAAAGGTACGTCAGCATAAAAATGCCTGTGAGTAACATAGGTTTTCTGGTTTAGATTCATGGCTTAGGATAATTTAAGAAAAGATTAAACAGTTTAAAAATAGCCATGAATCTTTGATAATCCTTTGATAATTAAAATACTTTGCTTAAAAAGAGATTTGTAGTATATAGAAAATATACTTTGGTTTTGGAAATAATTGAATAGACAGTATATCAAAATATACTTTGATTTAGAAATAATATGATTTGGTAGTATATCAAAATATACTTTGGTTTATGGACAAGAGATTTGGTAATATGTCAAAATATATTTTGGTAAAACAATATGAGAATCGATAGTATATGAAACTATACTTTGGTAAAACAATATGAGAATCGGTAGTATATCAAAATATACTTTGGTAAAACAATATCACATTGGTAGCAATCAAATTATGCTTTGGAAGTATATCGAAATATACTAAATTGTGATTTGGTAGTATATCAAAATATACTTTGGTTTAGGGAAATCAATAAAAAAGTTTTTATGGCTTAGTTAGAAAACCTTTGTAAAACATACACTGTGGTCATTTGCCAATACATTCAAACCTGAGTATATCAAACTATACTTTGGTGACTATAGATTTACCATGAAGGCAAAATCTATTTGGTTTAAACTTGGTTTCTGACATTCCATATAACAGGAATGGGGTGTCAAATCCTATAGCGCTATATCGTACTTCCAATCGGCTAGATAATTGGTAATGAATGTATAAAAGAAATACGAACCAACAATAGTCTCACAAACTTTGAAAATATTATTCAAGTCATAGGTAACAGTTTCAATCTTAATGGATATACTATGTATACGAAATCATATAGCTTTGAAAACGTTAAAATAGTGATAGGCACATATGAATCACCCAAAACATTGAAAAACGTAAAAGAGGGGACTATGTACTCACTTGGGGTTGCAAAATATCCTTGAATCAAAGATTAAAAAAGCTCAAATGTCTGAGAAGTCAAACGTGTCCTAGAATCAGTTAACTATGTAAATATCGGGACATTAATCAGCGGATCGGATAGAATGAGGTCTTATAAACCAAATGAGTGTTGGTACTCATATGAAATGTTTTAACAAAGTCTACATACTGATTTGAAAAGATTCCTAAGTGCTTTTGACCCGTTATGGCTCGTTAAGACGCTACTTTAACGAATCATTTACGTAAAAATGTGGGGAATGTGTTATGATAAGTATAATATGCCAAAATAAGTTTAATATAGTTGCAACATCAGTTTATAGTCAAAACATTGGTCACATATGCTTAAATTTGATTTATGCACAAAAAGGGCATTTTGGTCATTTATAGGGCATAATAGACGGCTTATCATAACACTAACCAAACGTTATGACCATAAGGTATAACCTCAGAAGGTTATTCCCTATACAACTATGGTCACATATATGTGTTTGGTCAGATCCTAAGATCGACCAAACGGGTCGGATTCGAAAGTCAAAGCGGTGGTCAAGACCGCTCTACTTACGACCCTAAACAAGCACTAAACTAAAAGTGGTGAGTTAGACATGTCAAATCATGTCTAACTAAGTTATAGAAATGTTTTGGTATCAAAACAAGGTGTTTTGATACCCGAAAATAGTTCCGTCGTATAATGCGCGCTTTGCGCATTACTGACCGAAACTTTGACTAGTCACTTTGACTAGTAAACGTGGTAATCAGTAGGCATGATCGCTAAAGATCATAACCATCTTGATTACGATCACGTTGCAAAGTTCAATTGAACTTTGCATTTGACCAATTAATGGAAAAAGCTGAAAGTCAAACACTGTTTGACTTTTTGCTTGACATAGCTAAAATAACTAAACAAGACTACGAAGAGCACTTACTTGTGTCTGAGAAACACCAAAGAGCTTAAGAAAACTCAGATGGGAGACCTCCAACAAAGTGGGAGTTCTCCTCTTAGAGTTATAGAGAGAAAGGGAAGGTATGAGCAATTGAAATGGGTGAAATGGCTTGCTATTTATAGTTGTGGAGGATGAATTTGATGATCACAAGTGTCAAGGACCATTCTAGGATCATTCCACATGCTCAAAGACGTGTCAAGACCAGGCTAGAGCTTGGAGATCACGAATCTTGGGCTTCAAAGATGGAAAATAGCTGTCTGCTAGTTTATGCTATTACAGAGCATCCCGCGCGCGTTGCGGGAGATTTTGGGGGGTCTCTCGCGTGGCGCCTGGGATTCCTATGTTTCAGAATTGGCATAACAGGTCCCTGCAGCCTAAAACTTGTTTTTCGACGCGTTTTGGCACTTTTAACACCCGTTAACACCATTTTTAAGCTTTACAAGGAAGATAAAGCATAGGGAACTTGAAAAATGCTGGAATTTTTCGGATGTCGGTTCGTTCGGTCGTACGGTTGCGGTTTTCGGTTAATTACGACGGAAATCATAACGAACGCGCAAATGACCGTAAACGCGTAACGAATGACATTTTTGCATTCAAATCACTAAAATGCAAGATTTTAATGATTAAAAAAATTTTTTGGATGTGCTACACGTTCCGGATAATGATATACCCGAATCGGTATAGTTTCGCAGAATTTGCAAAATAGCCCCTGAGTTTGAATAAACTTGTTTTTGCCATACCAAAGCCCTCAAAACTTATTTCTAAGTTAAGTAAAAGGTATTTAGGGTATGTTTAGCTTATGTCATTGTTCCGGAGTGTACGTCGCGTTAAACTGATTACGTTTGCGTAACAGCTTGCGATTTCACTTAAGGAAGCGATTCGAAATATCGAAATTGTATAAGGACTGAAAAGTATGAATGTCACATGTAATTATACAATTCTCGGGAATGAGACATAAGATCGCATTGGATTCGAAATTGTTCAGAATTGTATAATTGTTGAAAAGGCACAGATGTTACATAAATCACCAAGTTCACCCGAACTTGATGGTTATATGTTTGAAATTGTCATCTTTTGCTAATTTGTTTGATTTTCTCTGTCCACAGAATATCAAGCTGTCGTCCAACAAGTTTCATAATACTTCTATATCACTTGACGGGAAGATTTATCCAACGTTGTCTACTTTTTCTGAGATCTTGAAGTTTTTAGACGTATTTCAATTATAAAGGCAATCACAGATAAGCATGTTGTGTACAGATCGTACGCTATCTATTATGGAACGCAGCATCATATGACGAAGCGAACAAATTAATAAAGTCTACAGTGCGTGTCGGAAATGAAGATAAGGAATTCTTGATCACAGAAGCTGACATTTGAAGAGTCGAGTTCAAAGACGATGCAAGTAATCCAATAAGTTTTGAAGAAAGAATGGTTAAGGGTTGCTTATTCAGAATGGGCTATAAAGGTCACGCGAATGAGCCGACAATGAAGAAAGGCAGTGTTCCACTACTAACAAGCTACTAATTCATGCTATTATACACACTAGCCATTGGAAAGCAGGGCTAGATGTATACAAGATTACATGGCTTGTATAGTTAAAGCATTGATACTAAACAAGAAATACAACTTCTCAAGAGTCATCTTTAATTTCATGGTGAAGAACATGGGAAAGGAACGTTTGGTGATGTATCCGAGCTTTATTCAGATGTTGATAGATAAGAAGTTTCAAAACATAGCGAAGGATCCAAACGATATTCTCTACCTGAGTCATATGGATGAAATAACGCTGAAGAAACTAAAGATATATCAGAAGCAAGGCTCTGCTCCTATTCCAAAGCCTGTTTTTGGAGCTATTCTGATGAAACTACATCGCACCTCCTGAGAACAAGTGGAGAAAAGAGGGCAGTGGTGACGAAAACGAAGAAGCTGCTTTGTTAACGAACTTCAAAGAGAAACATGGTGATTGGGATATCAAACGTGTGGTGGTAGTTGAAAATAAAAAACGTAAAATAGCGTCAAAGAAAGCTGATACTATGCTTGTTGAGGGTTCTAGCGCTGCGGCAAATGTTGAGAGTCAAGAAAAGGATGATGAGGTTATTTCTGCTACTTCAGATAAAGATGAAGAGTTGTCTGAAGATTCTATTGAAAGAAGAGAAAAAGAAGTAGAAAAAGAAATAGAGCAGGAATGATTGAAAAAGCTCGGTGAAGATCTTTACGAGGCATCTGCTGAAGAGGCTTCTGATTCTGAACGTCCTAAAAGGAAATCTAAGCACACAAAGTCTAAAGTTGGAGAATCTAAGAAAACTACAAGATCTCCGAGCACTCGTGGCAAAAAGAAAGCTCATAGCCGCAGATATTTGAGCCAAACAAAGAATGGAGCTACACAAGAATCTCCTGTTTCTGATCTATAAAAGATCCCTATTATTGAAGCTGTTATTGTAATTGCAGCTTTTGTGTAATATGTGCAGAGTCTTATGTTGTTCAGGGTCTGTTTTGTAACTTAGTTAAACAATTAGTGATTCTGAGTTTGTTTTATCCGGAGATGGTTATGTGTAACCATGCTTGGAATTTAGCCTTGATAGTGTCCGGACTTCCCATGTTGTTTGGGAGTCCGAGTTTGTTAACTGTATGATGTCCGGACTTCCCTGTTGTCTGGTGGCTGCCTTTGTGAGTGACATCATTCACCACCTACATCAAGAATACTCTGTGTATTCTTGATTTCTCCAGCAAAACCTTGCATTCTTTGTTTCATTTGTAGTAGTAGATCATCAGGTGGACTCCGCACACCTGTTGGTAGCTTTTAGCTAAGTGAGATCTTGGTTTAGGTGACCTTAGAAGTGGTATCAGAGCAGTGTGCTCATACTACTGTAGGTGTCTCTTTGTTTAAAGGTTTTTGTGAGAAAAGTTCAAATTTTGATAGGGTTTAGTGTTTGTTTAGAGGAGTTTTTGTGATTCATTCTTGATTCTTCATTCATTTCTAGTGATTTGGTGATGGATTTTGAGTAGTTTAGTGATTTTTAGTGTAGATCTTCATCTGGGTTTTACAGAGCATTCATGATTTATTGCTAGGTATTTGAAGGTTGGTGTAAAGATCCTTGTTTGATTTAAGAAACATTTCTTCCGTTTTTTGTCTTACTGTTTTCCGGACTATTTGTGATCAGTAGGTAGTCACATTGGTGAGATATCCAGAAACTGGTACTCTCAAACTTTCAGACTTTCAGCCCTGATTACAGTAATATACTTTGTACTCCGGAGTTGAAACCTCTCCGAGTTTTGTGAGGTGTCCGAGTTTCTCTTATTCGGGATTAGGTCAAAGGGTTTCAACAGAATTGATAGTGTCCGAGTTTAATTCGGTGTCTAAGTTATTTCCTTTTCGAGTTTAATCTAGTCCATAGTTGTCTAAATTTAAGCAATCTATCCAAGTTTTTGTCTTGTATTGAAAGTGTTTGGGTGTATTAAGGATTCCGGGTTTAAAATAAATCCGGAAATAGCGTTTGTCAGGGAGTAGGTCCGGGGTTTATACTCTGATTCATATCACACTCTCTACTCTGTGTTTCTTTTTCGAGCTTAGATCTCAGGAGTTTTCTTAATATCTCTTTGTGTCTGTTCCTACTGATTAATTCTGTGTGACCTCTGTTGTTCTTATGTGTCATTCACAATGGCAAACAATCTTACTGCCATGGTTCAAAATCTCAAACACAATGCCGAAGTTGGAAGCAGCGATAAACCACCTCTTCTAATAAACGAGTCAGACTTCCTGAATGGAAGTAACGTTTTGAAAGATATGTGAGAGCGAAAGATATAAAGATTTGGCTGTATATCGTCAAAGATTGTGGAGCTACACCAATTCGAACCTTAACGATTGACATCTATCTAGCTCTAACAGATGAGCAAAAGAAGTTCTACGAATGTGTAGAGAAAGCTATATCCATGATAACTAAGGGGCTTACTCAATCGATACTTCATACTTTTCGGAAAAGAAGTACTTTGAAAGAATTATGGGATAGTATGATTGAGTGTGATGAAGGTAATGCTATGTGCAAGAAGAGACGTTTAGAACGGCTAAAAACGTGTTTGTGGTGTTTAAGGCATTAAAGGGCGAGTCTTTTGATGACACTTGAATCAATTCTATCACTTGTTAAGTGTGCTTGACCGAAGTTAAGAAAATATTTACACTGAATTTGAGAAAGTTGAGAAATTTCTAAACTGTGTTTCTCGGGAGTGGAATATGTATACAACGTTAATCAGGGAAAATGTCTTTTTTATGAACTCACATTAGAAAATACAATCCAGAAACTAAAGGGTTATGCTTGGAACATGGAGGATCAAGCGTATGACTTTGAAAAGATTCAGGATCCTCAATTGTATAAAGCCTCAAAGCCTACGGATAAGTGTAACTCAAATGGTTCTGGAGTTGCACTATTTTCTGAAAATGAAGATCCAGCTACTCATCAGGCTTTCATAAGTAACGATGCAAATGTCAGTGGGTCGAGTGGAACTGCAAGTTCGAATCAAAGAACTCATTGTTGTTCTATCTTGCTCGGATAAGGAACACCGAATTAAGATAAAATCTCTAAAGAATGACATCTCTGAATTTGAAATACGTGTGGCTCAAGCAACTTTTAAAACTCAGAATTAAAATCAGAACTTGAATTGAATCAAAATTGTGTTTTGGAAAAGTACAAAATCATTATAGAAAAGGACAATCTGATTCTTGATTTGGAGAGAAAAATTGAAAAGTTTGGAAGTTCATCTGAGGTGATTAATTTCTGTATTAATAGCCAACGTATTAAGAACACTGAAGAGGAAATGTTTGGCGTCGGGATAGTATGGTTCCCCCACTAGTTAATCATAACTATACTTCGATGGCAAGCATTGAACCAGAAATTGCTAACTTTATTCCAACGACTCCTCTGACCGTTGATCCGCCATTTGGGTTGGATACTGAGCTTGAGATTTCCTCGGACTCATAACACTCGAAGTTTGATGAAGCATCAAAGAAAAGTGAATTTAATCTTGAAAACATTAAAAACTTAATCAGTAACAAAATTTTGGAAAATTTTAATCAAGTTCAGAATGCTAGTGAGAATCCCAAACCTCGTGGGATGTCTCAAAAGAAATCGAAAAGTATTTCCAAAACTGATTTTGTCAAGGGAAGAGACTTTCATATGGAAGTTGAGAAAATTGAGACAATATCTAATTCACAATTTGTTTCACAAATCTTAAAAATTCAACAAATGCCTCATCATCTTCAAACAGTCATGAGGAACGTCCAAAGAAGACGGAGAAAGTTAGAAAGTGTTACAAGTGTCGTGAGAAAGGACATCTTGCAATAGAATGTCCGAAGAACAATGGTAAACCCCCTGTTGATCCTAATCAAAGAACCATTTGTTGAAAAACCTGAAATTGAGGTAAAAGTTGAGAAGAAAAATAACAAACCTCAAAGGGTTGAAAAAGCAGAAGTGATTAAACAAGAAACAATACCTGTTACTAAATCAAATGCTAAATCTCAACACATCAGGATCAACGTGAGGAACCATTGGATATTTGTCCAAAACATGGATCGGAAAGTTCATCACAAACACACGATGCTCGTGAGAAAATGCCTCACCGACGCCAAAGTCGTGTTACTTTCCATTCACAAGAGAATGAGAAACGTTCTCGAGGATCTAACAGAGACTATGTTAGACCTCATGCTCAGAACCGATTTGTGAATGACCGAAGTGCCTCTCCACCCCAATATCAAAATCAAAGAACACATTCGGTTAACCAATCTAGACAATTCTCAAGAAATTACGAAGCGCCAAGGTTTAATCGAAATTTCAAAACTCTGAGAAATCAAAATGTCGGTTATCAACATCACGGTGGGCGTAACTTTGAAAATTATGGTTACACGAATCGATCGTCAACTCCATACAATCCACGTTCGAAAGAAACCAAACAATTTCCGAAATGGAAATGGAGGACCTGGTGGCGGTGACGGGTATTTTAAAGAATTTTCCTATATTGATGAAATGGGACGACCCAAGACCGTTATGGCTTGGGTCCCACATTCTAGCTGATTGTCCTTGGTGAGTGTAGGAGCAGCTAAAGAGGGCTATCTATATTTGGTATATCGATAGTGGCTGTTCCAAACACATCACAGGAAATAAAGAGTTGTTGGAAAATTTCAAGTCGATTCGTGGTGGTTATGTGAACTTTGCTGGTGAAAAGGGAGGTTATAGCACTGGAGAAGGTTCTGTTTCAAAAGGAAAAATTGCGCTGCACAAAGTGAATTTTGTAGAAGAGCTAAAGCATAATTTGATGTCGGTTTCTCAAATCTGTGACAACAAGTATTCAATAATTTCAACTGATAAAGCTTGCTTCGTTTTGCGTCCTGGATTTGCTATTCCTGAAGATTGGATCGTTATGAAGGCCCCTCGGGTGAATAACACATATTTTATGGACATGCGCCCGTCGGTCAACTCATCTACTCCAGTAACGTGTTTACTATCAAAGGCGACTGAAGATCAATCTTATTTATGGCATAGACGAATGGGCCATGCACATCTGCGAAAGATGAACCACTTAGTGAAAAATGACTTAGTGTTGGGGGTTCCTTTACGTAGTTTTAATATGCACAACAAGTGTGAATCATGCGAAAAAGGAAACACTAAGAGAATGCCTCATAAGCTGAAATTTGTTAACTCGATCAAAAAATCACTTGAATTGCTTCACATGGATCTTTTCGGCCCTATCCATGTTACTAGCATTGGTGGTATGTCCTACTATCTAGTTATCACCGATGATTTCTCACGATACTCGTGGGTATTTTTCTTAAAAACTAAGGATCAAACACACGGTATTTTAAGAGATCTTTTTAAACAACTTGAGAAAAATTATTCACTGCCTATTAAGAAAATTCGAAGTGACAACGGGTCGAATTTAAAAATCAACATATTGATGAGTTATGTCGGAAAATGGGAATAGTTCATCAGTTAAGCGCTCCTTATGTTCCTTAACAGAATAGAGTCGCAGAACGGATGAACCGAACCCTTATTGAGGCAGCACGTACTATGCTTTCTGAATCCAAATTACCTATTTTCTTCTGGGCTGAGGCAGTAAATACATCATGATATGTGCTTACGGTCAAAAGAAAAGATAAAACTTGCTATGAACTTCTCAATAATAAGAAACCTAATTTGTCTGGGTTTCAACCCTTTGGGATCAAATGTGTTATTAGACGTACTAAGGATACTCCTAAGATGGGCGAACTTGGAGAGATTGGTTTCTTTCTGGGATACGTCAATGGTGCACCAAATAAATAGCATTAAAAAATGGGCAGTGGAGGTTGTGTTTGATATCACACCTTTAAGATACGATCCTCCACCATCCGAATTTGGTCCTAAAATGGGTATGACTATGAGAAATTATTTGATTCTTTTGCTCTTCCTAATGTTACAGAAGCAGGTTTGAAGGTTGTCTACATGCATTTGGTGGATAAGAACGAAGTGGATGCTAGCTGGAGGGCAAGTATTCCAACAAACGTAACCCCGAATGTCGCATCAGAAGATCCAAGCTCCTCGTGCCTGGTATGCGACCTTATCAAATCATCTTTTGGATCATGGGTTCAAGCGTGGTGCGACGATTCCATATTGTTCATTTTGAAGAAAGGGGGAGATTTTATGATAATGCATATTTACGTTGACGACATAATTTTCGGTTCTTCAAATGAAGAATTGTGTCGCGAGTTTGAGAAAGTGATGAAGTCAAAGTTTGAACTGAGAGCGATGGGAGAGTTGTCATTCTTTCTTGGTCTTCAAGTCTCTCAGGAGAAGGAAGGGACATACGTGCATCAAACAAACTATGTCCATGAGGTTCTCAGGAATTCGGAATGGAAGATAGCTCACATTTCGACACACTTTTGCTGACAAATCACAAGCTAACACTGATAAAGAAAATGATCCCGAAGTGGAGCCGACTTTATATCGGGCTATGATTGGCTCTCTTATGTATCTAACTACGTCACGTCCCGATATTATGTTCTCTGTTTGTTTGTGTGCTAGGTACCAGTCTACTCCAAAGGAATCTCATATGGCTGCAGTCAAACGCATCTTCAGATACCTGAAAGGTAAACCTAAGCTTTGATTGTGGTATCCCGCTGAAGGTGGATTGGATTTAATTGCTTATGCAGATGCAGACTTTGGAGGGTGCCCAGTCAACAGAAAATCAACCTCAGGCGGCGCACAACTACTTGGAAACCGTCTTGTGTCTTGGCAGTGCAAGAAACAAGTTGCCGTGTCGCTATCCACATGCGAGGCCGAGTATATAGCAGTGTCGAGCTGTTGTGCTCAGGTTTTGTGGATTCAGCAACAACTAAGGGACTACGATTTGACTTTTACTCGAACTCCAATTTTGGTCGATAATAACTCTGTCATTGCCATAACAAATAATCTGGTCAATCATTCACGCACTAAACACATAGATGTTAGGCATCATTTTATTCGTGATTGGGCGGAGAAGGGGTTTAGTTGAGGTGGTTAGGGTAGACACGTTGGATAATCTTGCCGACCTTTTTACTAAGACTTTCGATCGGGCTAGGTTTGAGGATCTAGTTCGAATGATCGGCATGATCAACCCAGAGTGAAATGCCTTAGAAACTCGCATGGAAACTTTATTTTAAATTTCATGTACAGTTCTTACTGCTTTTCAAAATGCAAAAATCCACAAATATTTTACTTAGTTGTAGGATTATTTTCTAAAGAAAGTACAAAAACATCAGAAAAATGAAAAATGAAGTTGTTTTGAGGAATAGGAGAAATGATAGTACATCGGTTGTCGTATCGTTGCAGGTCTATGGCAAAATATATAATAAACGTTAACTGTAACAGCTTCAACATATGTTGCTTCGGTAAGCTTTACGCGTAAATAAGAACCTGCTTTTGGTATATAAACATAATGAACTGCGTAATTTGTGTGACGCATCCCTCGGATATATGGTCTTGGTACCGTAATTTCGTTTGACAAATTGCCAAACTTCTGAGATACTAGGTCTTTATGTTTGTTAAATCTCTGGGGTATTATACTTGGTCTTCTGATATTGTGTGAGTAATGGCCTAGACCTCGTATGATGCTTTGCTAAGCGATTCGTTTGTGCGCAAACCCTCTTGGTAGATTTCTTTTCTGCCTCAACAATCATCACCGGATGATGTGTTCAAAAATATTATCATCACTCGATGTACAAGTTTCAAATCTATGCTACCACCGGGTACATGGAATAAACTGCTAAAAATTTTGCAGAAAAAGATACCAAACGATGGTACACCACCTTCAAGTCTAGCCTTCATCTCTTTGTCTGTGCGGTGGAACTAACTTGAGCTCTGAAGGCATCGCATCTAGCCGGATACAGAGATTTTTCAGGTATACTCACCTGTAAGATGCAATGTTTGGCAGTTTCGATACGGGAGTATATTCTAGGGTGGGATTACATAGTTATAGTCAGTAATTAATACACTTAACGCATATCTCGAAAGCAGCGTTCGAAAGTGTGCTAAAGTTTAAGTGGACCACAATACCGTTAAGTCTTGAACTGTTAATATCATTCTAAGTGCTTAACCAGAAATCTATAGTTTTTGAATTGGATATTGAAAGAATAGCCAATATGATCTCCTTGCTCCAACTTCACAAAAACCTAGTTAGTGTATATAGTTCTCGTAGTGCTTAAATTTCTTCCTGTCAAAAATAAAAAATATCAAAAAGATTTATCTTTCTTGTTTCTGTGTGTGAGTTATAATTTACACACTCTGTCGGGTTGTGAGGATTCATTAAATAAGGTGAAAATTTCATCAGGTCAGGTAATTCGTCGCTAAGTCTTAATAATTTTTTGGTCATGCACGGTTTATCCAAGGCTGTGTGTCTAGTTAATTTCATCAAATGTGAGGTGGGTTTGATAAAACAAGTTGGGTTGTGACATCTTTGGAATTTCAGGGGGTTCAAATTTTTCACAAAGTATATATTTTAAAAGTTTGTCCGGGTTTTGTCGTGAGTTCTGATTTAAGATGCGTGTCCGGGTTTCTCTCTTGTTTAAGGGATTGTTCTGGGTTTTGGTAGGGATATTTAGGGTCCGGGTTATGGTGGTCATCTCTTCCGGATTTTATGGAGTTCATATTTTCAGGTTTGGTAGGGTTATTTAGGGTCCGGATTATGAGTTCATGTTTTTTTCCGGATTTTAGTTTCTATATAAGCCCTTCAAACAGCCAGTAACCTATTCTCTACATCCTCTCCTCTGTTTCTTTCTCACAAAAACCCACTTGAAGAAACCTTTAAAGATCTGAGACAATAGTTTGTGTTACTTCATCTTGTAAAATCTTGCTTCTAAACTTGAAAGGTATGCATCTCTACTTGGGTTTGTGTGCAAATCATAAATTTTGTATTGATAAGAGATTTCTAGGGTTTGAAAAATGTTCTATCTTAGTGTTTGATTGAATATTAATGAATGACTCGTTTGTAGGCTGTGTATGTTATGAAAGGATTTCAGTTTTTGGTTCAAAGGATTTCTGTTTCAATTTTTGTAACAAACTCAACACATATCTATCAATGTTTGAATCCCGTAGATAAACGTTGTGCTAGATGTGTTGAGTTTGTTACATAAAT
This sequence comes from Scalesia atractyloides, assembly GCA_947069175.1. Lineage (NCBI taxonomy): Eukaryota > Viridiplantae > Streptophyta > Magnoliopsida > Asterales > Asteraceae > Scalesia > Scalesia atractyloides. The sequence goes on from CAMTDV010000009.1 coordinate 38,882,068, forward strand.
TGATAGATATGCTCTACACAACACAAACCTAATTGCTGATCTTGAAAAATCCAGAGAACTCATTGTTGTTCTACTTATTCGGATAAGGGACACCGAATTAAGATAAAATCTCTAAAGAATGACATCTCTGAATTTGAAAGACGTGTGGCTCAAGCAACTCTTAAAAATCAAGAATTAAAATCAGAAATTGAATTGAATCAAAATTGTGTTTTGGAAAAGAACAAAATCATTATAAAAAAGGACAATTTGATTCTTGATTTGGAGAGAAAAATTGAAAAGTTTGGAAGTTCATCTGAGGTGATGAATTTCTATATTAATTGCCAACGTATTAAGAACACTAAAGAGGAAATGTTTAGCGTCGGGTATAGTACGGTTCCCCCACCAGCTAATCATAACTATACTTGATGGCAAGCATTGAACCAGAAATTGCTAACTTTATTCCAATGACTCCTCTGACCGTTGATCCGCCATTTGGTTGGATACTGAGCTTGAGATTTCCTCGGACTCATAACACTCGAAGTTTGATGAAGCATCAAAGAAAAGTGAATTTAATCTTGAAAACATTAAAAACTTAATCAGTAACAAAATTTTGGAAAATTTTAATCAAGTTCAGAATGCTAGTGAGAATCCCAAACCTCGTGGGACGTCTCAAAAAAATCGAAAAGTATTTCCAAAACTGATTTTGTCAAGGGAAGAGACTTTCATATGGAAGTCGAGAAAATTGAGACAATATCTAATTCACAATTTGTTTCACAAATCTTAAAAATCCAACAAATGCCTCATCATCTTCAAACAGTCCTGAGGAACGTACAAAGAAGACGGAGAAAGTTAGAAAGTGTTACAAGTGTCGTGAGAAAGGACATCTTGCAGCAGAATGTCCGAACAACAATGGTAAACCCCTTGTTGATCCTGATCGAAAAACCATTTGTTGAAAAACCTAAAATTGAGGTAAAAGTTGAGAAGAAAAATAACAAACCTCAAAGGGTTGAAAAAGCAGAAGTGATTAAACAAGAAACAATAGCTGTTATTAAATCAAATGCTAAATCTCAACACATCAGGATCAACGTGAGAACCATTGGATATTTGTCCAAAACACGGATCGGAAAGTTCATCACAAACACACGATGCTCGTGAGAAAACGCCTCACCGACGCCAAAGTCGTGTTACTTTCCAATCACAAGAGAATGAGAAACGTTCTCGAGGATCTAACAGAGACTATGTTAGACCTCATGCTCAGAACCGATTCGTGAATGACCGAAGTGCCTCTCCACCCCGATATCAAAATCAAAGAACACATTCGGTTAACCAATCTAGACAATTCTCAAGAAATTACGAAGCGCCAAGGTTTAATCGAAATTTCGAAAATCTGAGACATCAAAATGTCGGTTATCAACATCACGGTGGGCGTAACTTTGAAAATTATGGTTACACAAATCGATCGTCACCTCCATACAATCCATGTTTTGAAAGAAACCGAACAATTTCCGAAATGGAAATGGAGGAACTGGTGGTGGTGACGGGTATTTTAAAGAACTTTCCTATATTGATGAAATGGGACGACCCAAGACCGTTATGGCTTGGGTCCCACATTCTAGCTGATTTTCCTTGGTGAGTGTAGGAGCAGCTAAAGAGGGCTATCTATATTTGGTATATCGATAGTGGCTGTTCCAGACACATCACAAGAAATAAAGAGTTGTTGGAAAATTTCAAGTCGATTCGTGGTGGTTATGTGAACTTTGCTGGTGAAAAGGGAGGTTATATCACTGGAGAAGGTTCTGTTTCAAATGGAAAAATTACGCTGCACAAAGTGAATTTTGTCGAAGAGCTAAAGCATAATTTGATGTCGGTTTCTCAAATCTGTGACAACAAGTATTCAATAATTTTCACTGATAAAGCTTACTTTGTTTTGCGTCCTGGATTTGCTATTCCTGAAGATTGGATCGTTATGAAGGCCCCTCGGGTGAATAACACATATGTCATGGACATGCGCCGTCGGTCAACTCATCTGCTCCAGTAACGTGTTTACTATCAAGGCGACTGAAGATCAATCTTATTTATGGCATAGACGAATGGGCCATGCACATCTGCGAAAGATGAACCACTTAGTGAAAAATGACTTAGTGTTGGGGGTTCTTTACGTAGTTTTAATATGCACAACAAGTGTGAATCATGCAAAAAAGGAAACACTAAGAGAATGCCTCATAAGCCGAAATTTGTTAACTCGATCAAAAAATCACTTGAATTGCTTCACATGGATCTTTTCGGCCCTATCCATGTTACTAGCATTGGTGGTATGTCCTACTATCTAGTTATCACCGATGATTTCTCACGATACTCGTGGGTATTTTTCTTAAAAACTAAGGATCAAACACACGGTATTTTAAGAGATCTTTTTAAACAACTTAGAAAAATTATTCACTGCCTATTAAGAAAATTCGAAGTGACAACGGGTCGGAATTTAAAAATCAACATATTGATGAGTTATGTCGGAAAATGGGAATAGTTCATCAGTTAAGCGCTCCTTATGTTCCTTAACAGAATAGAGTCGCAGAACGGAAGAACCGAACCCTTATTTAGGCAGCACGTACTATGCTTTCTGAATCCAAATTACCTATTTTCTTCTGGGCTGAGGCAGTAAATTACATCATGATATGTGCTTACGGTCAAAAGAAAAGATAAAACTTGCTATGAACTTCTCAATAATAAGAAACCTAATTTGTCTGGGTTTCAACCCTTTGGGATCAAATGTGTTATTAGACGTACTAAGGATACTCCTAAGATGGGCGAACTTGGAGAGATTGGTTTCTTTCTGGGATACGTCAATGGTGCACCAAATAAATAGCATTAAAAAATGGGCAGTGGAGGTTGTGTTTGATATCACACCTTTAAGATACGATCCTCCACCATCCGAATTTGGTCCTAAAATGGGTATGACTATGAGAAATTATTTGATTCTTTTGCTCTTCCTAATGTTACAGAAGTAGGTTTGAAGGTTGTCTACATGCATTTGGTGGATAAGAACGAAGTGGATGCTAGCTGGAGGGTAAGTATTCCAACAAACGTAACTCCGAATGTCGCATCAGAAGATCCAAGCTCCTCGTGCCTGGTATGCGACCTTATCAAATCATCTTTTGGAGCATGGGTTCAAGCGTGGTGCGATCGATTCCACATTGTTCATTTTGAAGAAAGGGGGAGATTTTATGATAGTGCAAATTTACGTTGACAACATAATTTTCGGTTCTTCAAATGAAGAATTGTGTCGCGAGTTTGAGAAAGTGATGAAGTCAAAGTTTGAAATGAGAGCGATGGGGGAGTTGTCATTCTTTCTTGGTCTTCAAGTCTCTCAGGAGAAGGAAGGGACATACGTTCATCAAACAAAGTATGTCAATGAGGTTCTCAGGAGATTCGGAATGGAAGATAGCTCACCTTTCGACACACTTTTGCCGACAAATCACAAGCTAACAACTGATAAAGAAAAGGATCCTGAAGTGGAGCCGACTCTATATCCGCTATGATTGGCTCTCTTATGTATCTAACTACGTCACGTCCCGATATTATGTTCTCTGTTTGTTTGTGTGCTAGGTACCAGTCTACTCCAAAGGAATCTCATATGGCTGCAGTCAAACGCATCTTCAGATACCTGAAAGGTAAACCTAAGCTTTGATTGTGGTATCCCGCTGAAGGTGGATTGGATTTAATTGCTTATGCAGATGCAGACTTTGGAGGGTGCCCAGTCAACAGAAAATCAATCCTCAGGCGGCGCACAACTACTTGGAAACCGTCTTGTGTCTTGGCAGTGCAAGAAACAAGTTGCCGTGTCGCTATCCACATGCGAGGCCGAGTATATAGCAGTGTCGAGCTGTTGTGCTCAGGTTTTGTGGATTCAGCAACAACTAAGGGACTACGATTTGACTTTTACTCGAACTCCAATTTTGGTCGATAATAACTCTGTCATTGCCATAACAAATAATCTGGTCAATCATTCACGCACTAAACACATAGATGTTAGGCATCATTTTATTCGTGATTGGGCGGAGAAGGGTTTAAATTGAGGTGGTTAGGGTAGACACGTTGGATAATCTTGCCGACCTTTTTACTAAGACTTTCGATCGGGCTAGGTTTGAGGATCTAGTTCGAATGATCGGCATGATCAACCCAGAGTGAAATGCCTTAGAAACTCGCATGGAAACTTTATTTTAAATTTCATGTACAGTTCTTACTGCTTTTCAAAATGCAAAAATCCACAAATATTTTACTTAGTTGTAGGATTATTTTCTAAAGAAAGTACAAAAACATCAGAAAAATGAAAAATGAAGTTGTTTTGAGGAATAGGAGAAATGATAGTACATCGGTTGTCGTATCGTTGCAGGTCTATGGCAAAATATATAATAAACGTTAACTGTAACAGCTTCAACATATGTTGCTTCGGTAAGCTTTAGCGTAAATAAGAACCTGCTTTTGGTATATAAACATAATGAACTGCGTAATTTTGTGACGCATCCCTCGGATATATGGTCTTGGTACCGTAATTTCGTTTGACAAATTGCCAAACTTCTGAGATACTAGGTCTTTATGTTTGTTAAATCTCTGGGGTATTATACTTTGGTCTTCTGATATAGTGTGAGCAATGGCCTAGACCTCGTATGATGCTTTGCTAAGCGATTCGTTTGTGCGCAAACCCTCTTGGTGGATTTCTTTTCTCCTCAACAATCATCACCGGATGATATGTTCAAAAAAATTGTCATCACTGGATGTACAAGTTTCAAATCTATGCTACCACCGAGTACATGGAATAATCTGCTAAAAATTTTGCCGAAAAAGATACCAAACGATGGTACACCACCTTCAAGTCTAGCCTTCATCTCTTTGTCTGTGCGGTGGAACTAACTTGAGCTTCTGAAGGCATCGCATCTAGCCGGATACAGAGATTTTTCAGATATACTCACCTGTAAGATGCAATGTTTGGCAGTTTCGATGCGGGAGTATATTCTAGGGTGGGAGTACATAGTTATAGTCAGTAATTAATACACTTAACGCATATCTCGAAAGCAGCGTTCGAAAGTGTGCTAAAGTTTAAGTGGACCACAATACCGTTAATGTCTTGAACTGTTAATATCATTCTAAGTGCTTAACAGAAATCTATAGTTTTGCAATTGGATATTGAAAGAATAGCCGATATGATCTCCTTGCTCCAACTTCACAAAAACCTAGTTAGTGTATATAGTTCTCGTAGTGCTTAAATTTCTTCCTGTCAAAAATAAAAATATCAAAAAGATTTATCTTTCTTGTTTCTGTGTGCGAGTTATAATTTACACACTCTGTTGGGTTGTGAGGATTCATTAAATAAGGTGAAAATTTCATCAGGTCAGGTAATTCGTCGCTAAGTCTTTTATAATAATTTTTTGGTCATCCACGGTTTATCCAAGGCTGTGTCTAGTTAATTTCATCAAATGTGAGGTGTGGTTCGATAAAACAAGTTGGGTTGTGACATCTTTGGAATTTCAGGGGGTTCAAATTTTTCATAAAGTATATATTTTTTAAGTTTTTCCGGGTTTTGTCGTGAGTTCTGATTTAAGATGCGTGTCCGGGTTTCTCTCTTGTTTAAGGGATTGTTCTGGGTTTTGGTAGGGATATTTAGGGTCCGCGTTATGGTGGTCATCTCTTCCGGATATTATGGAGTTCATATTTTCCAGGTTTGGTAGGGTTATTTAGGGTCCGGATATGAGTTTATGTTTTTTTCCGCATTTTAGTTTCTATATAAGCCCTTCAAACAGTCAGTAACCTATTCTCTACATCCTCTCCTCTGTTTCTTTCTCACAAAAACCCACTTGAAGAAACCTTTAAAGATCTGAGACAATAGTTTGTGTTACTTCATCTTGTAAAATCTTGCTTCTAAACTTGAAAGGTATGCATCTCTACTTGGGTTTGTGTGCAAATCATAAATTTTGTGTTGATAAGAGATTTCTAGGGTTTGAAAAATGTTCTAGCTTAGTGTTTGATTGAATATTAATGAATGACTCATTTGTAGGCTGTGTATGTTATGAAAGGATTTCAGTTTTTGGTTCAAATGGTTGATGTTGATGCTTTAGAATAGATTGTTCTTGATTTTTGGGGGTTTTGAAGTATTTTTCATTTGTTTGGGTGTTCTTGTCTTTTAAAAGAAATATGAAGGGAAGTGGTACTAGTTTGTTGTTTAAGTTGTAATCGTGGTGTGAGTTTCTCTTCACATTCATGTTTTTCACCAAAAATCGTTGGTATAAACACTTGAAAATCTGTCAGGTTTCTCTTCGTTTTCTTGGCGGGAGTTTTTGAGGTGATGTCTTCATGAGGAAGATTCATGATTTTTGAAATATGCACTTTTTGATCTTTACAACCTATTACGTTGAAGTGTTTGTATGTTGGAGAGTTTTGTCCATGTATTTCTGTAAGTTCGGTGATATAACAGACAAAATAGCGAAAATATACAACCTTGTTTTCTCCGGATTTTCTTTGAGGTTTATATCTGGATTTTACTGTCTCGGGATATAACCCATCCGGGTTTCTTCTGTTGATCATATGGTCTCTCCGGGATAATGTTCTCACGAGTTTTTCTTAACAGGTTCTGATTTCGGATTTTAGTTATCTCATGGTGAACTCAACCTTTAGTATACTGTTTTCCGGGTTTTATTAACAAACTTGTGTCTCCGGATCAACTCCGGAGATTGATTCATCCGAGTTAATCAATTCGAGTTGTTCTCCAGAGATCAATGTTCATCGGGTTTGATGCTCTTACCGTGTGTTCTCCGGGTTATGGCATTCCCGGTTTTGATGACATTGCCTTATGTTCTCTGGGTTTATAGTTTATTTACCATTATTGCGTGTTTAAACTTTTTTCCGAGCTTGCAGTATGTTGTGACTTATTATGTGTTGTGTTACAATTAGTATCTTGTGAATGAGTTACTAATGTATATCTGCGTGCTGTGTTCTTCATTATTGTTTTATATCTTTACCTAATGGATGTGTCTTGTACATGTATATTTGTTTATATCGATATGGCAGATCCAGTAGAGGATAATCCAGAAGCTCTACAAGAGGAACAGGGTCAAGTTGCACAACCAGCCGTAGCAGCAAATGTGCCTGTTCGAAATTTCTTCAGATTCCATAATCAAATTGGCATTCTAGACGAAAATGCTCATGGAGCTACAAAATATGCTGATATTATTCGTTTTCTTCAAATTCCAGAATAATTTCACTATTTCAGAAAACATTCATCAAGTTCGTGCATACATCCAAGAATTCTGGCGCACGACGCGTGTAGTGAATAACTCTATTGAAGCAACAATTCACGGTAGTCAAATTGTGATTACTGAAGAAGTTATTCGAGTCGCATTACAGTTTGGTAATGTAATTATGTGAAAGGTATTCGTGAAAGAGGAGCTAGAGCTTTTGGATATGTGGGTTCCTTTAGGAAGAAGCAAACCTTCAAGGGAATGGTCATAGGGCAATGGAGGTACTTCTATCATGTTATCATGTAGTGTATGGCTCCCCGCAAGTCTGGCATGAATGGAATGGGGCATGACCTTCTATCTGCTATGATCAGTTTAACTTTTAATCAGCCATACAATTTCTCTCGCATGATTCTTAATGCCCTTAAAACACACATCCGTCTTCGCCATAATAAAGAGGTTGATGATCCTGTATCCATGATTCTTATCAATTATCTTTCACCACCAACTACCAAACTTAGTGTTTGATCCGTTATTGCCCGCCTATGCTAAAACTCCAATGCATACTCATATTTTCAAGGACTATGCTGAAGCGAGAGAAACTAAGCATGCTAGTGTTCTCCCTGTTCCTCATCCGTTGCTTGGTGCGATTGTTCAGTAAATTATATCCTGATGATGATCAGGTTTGGATAGATATTCGAAATGGGATTGCTGATGTTTTTGAGGACGTTCCTGTAATTCAAGACCCTGTGGTTGTTCAACCTCCGGTTGATCTTCAACAACCATTGGTCGATAAACCGCAAGTTGATGAGCCTGCACATGATGATGAGCCTGTTATGGCTAAGCCTTTGAGAGAAATGCCTGTTGTTACAATTTCCACCTCAAGTACTTTGGAGGAAACTGATCCCCTCTTGTTAGAGATTGATGCAGCTCTTCAAGCTGGTCCTCTTTTAGAACAACAGATAGAGGAAAACAAATTGTCGATGAATCTAGAGAAGATATGTTATCTGAGCAGAGTTACTTGAAGTTGGTTTTTAAAGGATTGCAGAATCGTATTTCTCCGTCGAATAGGAGAAGCTTGACTTGTTTCGTGCAAAAGTTACCTCTTTCGGTCCTTCTTCCGACTGGGCCACTAAGTTAGATGCATGGAAATCCAAGGTACATGATCTGGACTATCATACAGGTCACGCCTCGTCTTCATCGTCATCATCTGATGATGATCATGAAGAACGACATCCACAAGATGCTAAGCGTATTCTTATTGGTCCTCCTCTGAAAACTTACCAACGTCGAAGAGTTCGTGGAACTTCTGAATCGCCAGTCTCAGGGGTTGAAGTGTGTTCTGGAGCTGTTGTTACTTCTATACTAGGAAGCTCGATCTCTCTACTATCTCTTACTGCAACGATTCCCTCTTTGACTTGTGTTGAGTCAATAAGTGTTGCTACCTCTATGGGATCATCTATGGTATTTACGTCTTCTAGAGTACCAACAATATCTTTGTTTGGATCTGCATCTTCTTCCTGTAGTGAAAGCAATGTGTTTGCTCGATCTGATTTGTCTTCTATGCCTCCGTTACCACCAGTTTTCCTGGGTATGCCACCTGGTTCATCACAAACTTTTGTTCGACCGGATCCTCAAGTGACTCCAATTCCCTCTAGCAAAAAGAGGTCAAATCCTTCTTCCTCTAAGTCTGCTGGTACGACATCTCGTCAAGTTCGTCCAAAAATACCTTACGGTCCCAGTCCGTCTGTTTCTCGCTCCACAGGTTCAAGACCTTCATCACCTCGTCCTTCTGCTCCAGAATCGTCAGTTCCTCACCCCTCTGCTCCAGGATCTACTGGTACTGGCTCCAAAGTGTCATTCCCTACCTTTGTGCAAAATCAATTCAAAGATGTTGCCTCTGTACTGCGAGAGCATAGAGAATAGATCCAAAGTCAGGAAAGGGAGATAAATTATCTCAAGCAAAAGGATGCTAGGAGGAAGAAGCAAATGTTACTCTTGTTTTCTCTGTGTAAAGAGCAAGGTGTTCAGCTGGGGAAGGTAACTAAACGGCAGGTAACTTTGTCTACAGCAGCTGATCAACTCATCCAGATAGTTTCGGATCTTGTGTCTCTCCTTGCTGCTCAGGGGGAGAACTCGAATTCTGAATTCCATGTTCAAGCTCAATGCAAGTTTGATGAGATGAAGAAAACCAGAGATGATCTCGACAAGGATCCCGATGCAGCAACTCAGGGGGAGCAGCCAAGGAGTACACATGCTCCTGAAACTGCAACTCAAGTTCACACTGAAGGGGAATCCTCGGGGGCTCCAGCCAGAGATAAAGGTCCGGGGAATACAGACTCTGATGCTGTATCGGATTCTGAATTAGATCCACTTGTGGATCTAGAGCTAGACGAAGGTGATGTAGTTGAAGAGTTGGTAGAGGATTGGAAGACGGATGATGATCTGACAAAGTTTCAATTTATCGAACCGGCAAAGGTGGAAAAATTGAGTATGAATCCTTGAATGCAAAGTTTGATGCTGTGAGAAGCTTTTTTTTCGGAGATGCCCCTCCAGATGAGATTGAAAATCCTATACTATTCTAGAAAATGTTCGAGACCTCGCTCTTAAATGGTTTAGACCTATTCCCGATGAAACTCAACGAAAGAGGTACTTGAATACTCGAGGTGAATACACCGAGCAGATAGGAGTTGGGATTTTGATGAACAACATAGTTTAGTTATGATCAAACGCACCGATGGAGTTCAGTACTTTCATCCATGGACAAAGTTCCTTCGAACTCTTCCTGCGAGAGATCTTCATCATCCAGCTTCCTTGGATTTAAACAATCACACAAATGTCGGGAGTATTAGAGGATTAATCCCTCATCTGATTGCTGAAAGCAGGGATAGCAAGTAGAAAATCTTCAAACCTTCAGTCGGGCGAGGAGTCAAGTCGTTGAACAAATTAACTGGAAAAGAAGAATGGAAGGTTGTGTACCCTCCAGCAAGATGTGTTCGCAAGATTCCTTTGAGAAAGTTTGACCTTGATAAGAGTAAAGAGATCGGCTTCTGGTACTTATATGGAAAGACAGGTGAAGCAGTCATCACTCAAAGGACTCATCAAAAGAAATTCTAAGGATTCTTGATCCAGTCTGGTTGGTGAATTTGAAGGAGGAGCATCTAAAGAAGCTTAGACGTCTAGCCTTTCAGTACTGCAAGGAAGATAGGGAGCATGCAGTTCAGTTCATCAAAGTGGTTCAGTTCTGTGTAAAGAACCAAGAATAGGCCGGAAGTGAGTACTCAAGACATGGATGAAAGTTCAAGTCACAAGATCTGCACACATTAAGGGGGAGTTTGTAATTGCAGCTTTTGTGTAATATGTGCAGTCTTATGTTGTTCAGGGTCTGTTTTGTAACTTAGTTAAACAAATTAGTGATTATGAGTTTGTTTTGTCCGGAGATGGTTATGTGTAACCATGCTCCGAGTTTAGCCTTGATAGTGTCCGGACTTCCCATGTTGTTTTGGAGTCCGAGTTGTTAACTGTATGATGTCCGGACTTCCCTAAGTAGAGGGAGTCTGAGTTTTGTTTGTTTTGGGCCTTGGGCCTTTCTATGTGATCTCCGGATATGTTTGTTGTCCGGAGATGGTCTTGTATATATATGCCTTTAATGGAATAGACAAGACACCGTTTTTCTTTGGGAAATCTAAGCCCTAATCATTGTGTGTGTATTTTGTCTTGCGGTTGCCTTTGTGAGTGACGTCATTCACCATCTACATCAAGAATACTCTGTGTATTCTTGATTTCTCCATTAAAACCTTGCATTCTTTGTTTCATTTGCATTAGTAGATCATCAGGTGGACTCCGCACACCTGTTGGTAGCTTTAGCTAAGTGAGATCTTGGTTTAGGTGACCTTACGATTATTCCATCTGTTACTGTCACACAAGAGCCACCATCTGCTACTGTTGAAGTTCCTTTTCAAAGCACGCGTCAATCAACACCAAAGTCTGCAGAAAAAGCTACGCTAAAGCCAAAGCAATCGATTCCTCAAAGTGCCAGAGCAAGAGATTTTAAAGATGCTTTTGGTGATATTCCAGATAACATTAGACATCCTGTCACAACTGAAGATCTTTCAGGCTTGTTTGAAGACATTCCAATTGATAACCTAGATAAAAGACTCAAAGATTTGGAAGAAAAAGCCAAGCAAAATGAAGTCGATAAAGCAGCTCTTGAAGAGAAATTAAAGCAAAGTGAAGTTGAGAAAGAAATATTGCAAGACAAAGTGAAATTTCTTGAAGATGATCGAGGTTACATGAAAGCAATGGTTGAAAGCTTGGGTGCTGCTAATGCTAAGTTAGAGAAAGAGATAGCTGATTGGAGAGCAGAATGGGATATGAATGACAGAAGATTTGCCAGACTTCAGAAAGTACTTACTAACAGTCTGGGCATTGATTTCACAGCTGAATATGATCATCTCGATGTTCAAGAAGCAAAAGATAAAGCTGCGAAAGAGTTGATAGAACAGGGCAAAGGCAAAGGGGTGATTGATGATATCCCTAAAACTCCAGAGGAACCTATTATAGAAAAGGTTGCAAATCTGAGAAAGCTCCTGAAACAGAGGTTGTTACTGAAGATGTTCCTGAGCAGAATGTTGAAACAATCAAAGCTTCTGAAGAAGAATAGAAAGATGACGAAGAGGAAGAAGATAAAGATGACAACGACGACGACCCTGCCGGTGATGATACTAAAGACGATTCAGCTCATGATGGTGATGACAATGATGATCAAGGGCGTTGGTCGGAAAGTTGATTCTGCAAAAGTACATTCAGAGTTTGATTATGAATCCCTAATTAATGATGATGCTAACATGGAAGATGCTCCAAGTAAGGGGGAGTCCACAAAGAAGACAGCGCAACAAGATGTTGATGTTTCTGAAGCTATCATTGCTATGCCTGTTGTTGCTATACACGAAAAGCCGTTGATGATAAGGTTGGATCAAAATATTGAGGAAGGGGGTTCGTACATGATTATACAAAGGAAGAATTGCCAAAATGTTTAAAGTTGATGCTGATTCATTTGAGTTCGATTTCGAATAAGAATTGGTCAACATCAAAACTTTTGAACCAAAAGAGTATGTGTACAAACGTATTCGAAGATTCTGATGATGATGACGAAGCTGAAAAGTATTCTAATCTCAACACTGACAAATTTCCAACGATTGAAGAATTGATGAGTCAGATAGATGTTGATTTATTGAAACAAAAGATTGATGAAGTTGTGAAGACAGGCAACATTCCGAAACGTTACACTAAAGAGCAGATTGCCGAGGCAATGAAATCGTGGTTTAAAGAGATGTTAAAGGAAAGAAAGTTCAAAAGGCCTCTAGCGTTCTTTACATGAGAAAAAGATGTTTCTCTGGGTGATATTCTAAGCTGGGGATGGATTCAAGAACTTGATGTGCATGCTATTAAATGAGAGTTTGGAGTTCAGTATTTCTGACATTTGACAGACATTAAAACATTGCCGTTCTAGGATGTTGAGGAGTTGGTACAAACAAGGAATATAAGTCTGCAAATGAAATTTAATGAACAAAGGCTCTAGAGGGTGATAAAGTTTGATGCATCGAGAGGTTTCGAGTTGTGGAAACCGTTTATCACTAAATGCACAATAAAGATCAACAAGAAAACGGGTGAAACATATATTATGCTAGTGACGAAGCGTCGACGAGCAATGAAAAATATGCCACTGAAGCCCATTGAACAGGATTTTCATCCTTACTTTCTGTGGTGGCAAACGGATCAAGCAACATATGAAGCGGTAATTGTGTTGCGTGCTGATGATACATGGATAACGAAAGAAAAGGATCCAGAACCGATTGAACGTAGAAGGATATGGGGGCTGTGGAGAACTATACGTACCCGATGTGGCTAGCTAATTGCTCAAAGGAAGATGTTAAATGCTTCGTCTTCAATAAGATATGCTTCGAAATGTGAAGAATTCCAAGCGATGCAATACCAAGGTGGGATTAACGTTTGTTATTTACATGGTATTAATTCAGGTCACATGTGGGAATCAAGGTGGAGAGAGCTTGAAAGAGAAGAGTTCTTGAAAGAGGAGAAGCGTTTAGAGAAGATACACAAAAGGGGTAGGGAGGCAAGAATCAGAAGATTTCAATTCATGAAGTGGGCACCTCCTACCGACCAAATGCCGATTCCTAAGCAAGAACGTCAGAAAAAGTCGTACAAGAAATTCTTCGAAAGATGTTAGAGATTGAAGAATGATCAAGAGGCTGCGAAAATATCCAAGGGGGAGTCAGTTGATGCATAATGTCTATTGTCTAGGTCTTGGATCGAGTCTGTATGTTTAGATCTTTAATTGTTAGATTTAAAGATGTATTTATGTTGTAACTAGCAAGTTCAGCCGAAGTTAGTGTCGGCTGATCAAGTTCGGCCGAACTTGATCTAGCCAAAGACACACTTCGAGCGAAATTCTAGCTCTATGTATAGATAGTCATGGGTCTAGCATTGTAACAACTTTGCGACTTCTATGACAAAGCTCTGTCAGTTTGGATTTCAAGTTGTAATACTTTCGGACATTAACAAACTGACGATTAAACAGTAATTCTTGTGTATTTGGTTAACTTGTCATATAAATTCCGCATATATGGACAATAGATACAAATTTAGTTTCCTGAGCTGAGGAGGACGGTCCTAACAACTTCAAATGACTCCCCAACCATGTCTGAAAAAATGCTCATCATACATCGTTGAAAAGTGGCTGGGGCATTGCATAAACCGAATGGCATTCGCCAAAAAGCAAAAGTCCCATACGGACATGTGGATGTAGTTTGTGTTGTTCATCCGGGTGAATCGTAATTTGCTTATATCCCGAATACCCATAAAAAAAACAATAATATTTTTGACGCAAAAGTTTTTCAATGATTTGGTCAATAAAGGGCAATGGGATATGGTCTTTATAGGTAGCGGCATTCAACTTATGGTAATCTATACACACTCACCACCCGGTGACCGGTCGGGTGGCAATTTGTTCACCATTTTCATCTTTTACTACCTAAATGTCGGCTTTCTTAGGAACTACATGTGTAGACTTACCCAAGCACTATCGAAATAGGATAGATAATACCTGCGTCTAACCATTTGATGACCTCCTTCTTCACCACTTCCCTCAAGTTGGGATTTAACCTTCTTTGCGTTTCTCGTGTCGGCTTCGCATCCTTGGAGGTAATGATTTTGTGCATGACTATGGATGGACTAATACCCTTCAAATCGGCGATTGTCCATCCAATAGCCGCCTTGTTTACCTTCAATACCTTCAATAGTTCTTGTTCTTGAACCACATCCAAATTTGATGCAATGATGACCGGTAATGTCTCATCATCCTCCAAAAACGTATATTTCAAATGGCTCGGCAATTCTTTTAACTCCAACTTTGGCGGACACTCCAATGAAGGCTTTGTACCCGAATCAATTCAGCCGGTAGACTTTCTATTTGATGTGTCCATTGTGGTTGTCCTTCTCTAGCTGCCAAAGCCGCTAGCTTTTGCTCTTCCACCCGCAATGCACATACGTGTACTTGTTCATAAAAATTACAAACACATGTCTCCAAACTATCTTCTTCATACTCATGCGGGTCGCATCCGTAGATTTATAAATCTGTCATAAAGCACTCATCACCACCAGAAGAGTTAGAAACGTTAGTAAAAATATTCAATCTCATATTCCTATTACCGCTTCAAAAGTTTCAAAAATTGAGAAGGTTGATATTGCAAACCCGGTTGGTTTGATGGTTGAAATGTAGAGGGAGTATGAACGATGGTTGAACTTGGTTGAAACTGATGTGGTGGTATTTTTTGAGTGGAAGATGACTGGCTAGAGGCTGGGAAGAAAGATGTAAAGGGCGGAACAGTTGACGAAGGATTATAGGTGAAGGCGTGTTGGGTTTGGGTACTTGCGGGTAATGTGGTGTTAGTTGGTTTTACTTCATGTGTTGATGTAGGATTTGTAGTAAGATTTGGTGAAGGTGTAGATGGTGTTATTTGACATGTAGGGGAGGTGGATCCATTGTGTATTTCGGCGTAGTAGGTGAACCAATAACTTTGTTTTCTCGTAATAGGACTCGGTTTCGTCACAAAGTTCGCTCAATTTCTCGATCAAATGCTAATGGTGATAACTTGTAGAGCCTCTAGTTTGCATACACCTGTAAGTACCTGCACACTAACCACAACCAGTGTACACCTGAAAATAACAAAAAAAACTACTAAATTAACACACGTTGCGCACTACTCCCCGGCAACGACGCCAAATTTGACGTGAAGTCGCGGTCTCACTCAAATTTAATCCAAATACAACTAAATAGCTAGCGGTAAGTGGGTATCGAACACATGGAGTTTGTGGAATGCGTGTTTACTAAGTAGCTTTATCAACTAATTTAATTCAACTAAATTGCAGAAACTGTAAATTCCAACTTTTTATTGATTGGTTTTAATTATCTAAAGTGAACTAAATTATATTGCAAATCAAGGATTGAGTTTTGTAAACTGATTAAGAGATAATGATCAGCATAGGTTTTAGGTTTTAATTGACACTAATGTTTATGCTCGCTAGAAAGAACCACGTAGACATGGCTCATGTTTGGTTACTTGTTTGTGATAAAAGGGAACTAAGTACTCGGATTACTAGAACGCGAGGTTGTTACACGATGATCAATTAACTTTTATCCAACCCTAATCCCTCCCATGATATCTTGACTGCCAATGGAACCAAGAACATATGGTTTAGACTAAGATCAAACACAATTAACAATTTACAAATAAATATCCAAACACCATAACAACTTAAACAAACATTGCAGAGTTATTATTCTAGAAATTCAAGCATAAACATAGTGTTTCAAACAAACCTTACATCTAGGATGATCACTAACGAAATTAGCCACTCATAGTGTGGTGAATCATGAATACAATTCAATTATATTGTTCATATGAATTAAACAAAGAAACCCAACATTAGAATCTTGCAAAATCCACAAAAGAACTCTAATTTTCACCTCCAAGAACTATTCAAAACATCTGCCAATGATGAGATACCCAAAAGACACTCCCCAACCACTCATATATGGCAGTTACACTTTTCTGCGCTGGGGTCCAACGTAAGCTACGGTGCCCACCATAGCTTATGGTGGCAAATAAATTCCTACGGTGAGTCTAGTCTATCTTACGGTTCCAAGAAATGTCTTCAGAAGCCACCATAGCTTACGGTGGCTACCGTAAGCTACGGTGGACCCCAACCCAATCCATCTTTTTCTGTCTTTGTTTCAATAGCTGCTGAGTCTCTTTCCGCTTGTTTCAATTCTTGTGTAAAGTGCTTCCAATTAAACTCTTTCGTAACTGAAACATTAGACCACCGTAGTTATCTAATTCTAACAAGTAACCGAATTAAGTGCAGGATTTTACATTATTTAAACCACATAAGGGTTGTCCTATGGACCTCCCGTCACAATCTCATGATTAATTATAATTTGTTTAACTTTTGTTGAAAAATTCTTACGGTTTCTCGAGATTTTTGTTTTGTAGTATATACATTGAAGTAATGTGTTAAGAAGTTGGAGTTTAATGAAGAGAAGTTGTTTGGATACATTGTAGACAAGATTTGAAGAGTTTGAAAATTGTTATGCAAAAGCTGAAATGGGAAGCTTTTAAAGCTGAAGCTATCCAAAGACCAAAGACGTTGAAGATTGCAAGAAAACTAGGACAAAGTTATTTTATGAAGTTATTTTTAAGGGGTAGTTTGTTGGTGCGTATTTGTGACAACAGCTTAGATTTGGTCTTTGGATATCTTGTAATTAGTGAAATGATAAAAGGTTAGCGGGTTTAGCATTGTATTCGCTAATTAGTAGTGATTGGGCTAACCAAACGCAAAATGGGGGAATGGTAGGCGAATTGGGCCTGTCCAATTCGCCGCCCATGATCTAGCCCATGTGCAAGGGTATGCTATATACACAAAGCTTTGCATTAGGGTTTAGGTTATTCACTGGAATCAGTTTTAGAGAGAGTTGAGAGAATTCGTAATAGCATTGGCTTGGACGAATTGATACCATAAGTGATGGTAAACGTTTGAGTTTTATAATCATAGAAGATCGGCTTTAATATTTGTGTTCGTGTTCTTCATTTTATAATATTCTTGTTTCTGGTTTATTAGATTAATCAAGGAGATTCCGCATCCTTGATTAGTTATCAGTTTTGTAACGATCCATAGGGAATAAGGGAGCTACAAAACGCTTGGGTATTAATAATGTGAACACATGCAATCTGGAAAAGGGAATGCCTATACCCTGAGTTTTCTGTCTAAGGCTAGAGTGTTTGTAGAAATCATATAGGACCAGTTGTTGATGAATAATGTCTATTGTCTAGGTCTTGGATCGAGCCTGTATGTTTTAGAGCTTGTAATGTTTAACTTTTGAAGTTTATTTATGTTATAACAAAAGTTCAGCCGAACTTGTGTAACACTCATCAAGTTAGCCTGAACTTGATCATGTCTAGCCAAAGATCGATCGAACTTGGTGGTCTATATATAGGTTGTCATGGTTCTTTCATTGTAACAACTTTGCGACTTCTACGGTGAAGCTCTGTCAGTTTGGATTTCGAGTTGTAATATCTTTGGACTTAATAAACTGACGATTAAACTGTAATTCTTTTATATTTGGTTAAACTTGTCATATAATTTCCGCTTATATGGACAATAGATACAAATTTAGGTTCCCGGGCTGAGGAGGACGGTCCTATCAAGTGGTATCAGAGCCTGGATACCTGAATTTGCTGAAATCAACAAAAGAATCATTATTTTCTACTCATTTCTACCATTTTTGTTAACTTTTTCACATAATTGATGAAATCATGGACAAAAATGGCTAAAAATTGAACATGTCATGTAAAATCACATAATTACAAACCCCTAAAAGTTTGAGAACAAAAACAATCAAGTTCATGTCGAAATTGTCAAAAAACCATGTTTTGCAACATAACTTCCATCGAACTTAACCAATAAGTTCACTTAAACTTGATTAAAATCATCAATTATTGGTGATTTTGAACATCTTCGCCCGAACTTGATTGTTTTTCAGTGAATTTTTTACTAAGTTCGCTCGAACTCCTCATTTTTCATTAAATTTCTGCTAAGTTCGCCCGAAGTTGAGGTAAAGTGTGTCAACTGGGCCTCTAGTTGTCATTATCAAATCCCGAACAAATTCATAAGCAATAAAACCTTGTGTTTTATTCATTGAATTACGAAATTATCTATAACAATTGCACAATATCAATCCTTGTTCAAAATTGAGCTCGTAAACAATCTCTGGAATATTTACGTAAACTATTACTTAATCGTAATCAGTTAAGCGCAACGCATGATCCGGAATAGTGAAATAAGCTAAATATACCCTAAATATCCTTTACATAACTTAGAAATAAGTTTTGAAGGGTTTGGTATGTTAAAAACAAGCTCATTCGATTAATGGTAAAAGTCTGTGATTCTCATAGCGACGCACACTCCGAAACAACGAGACAAGCTTAACATACCTAAAATACCCTTTACATAACTTAGAAATAAGATTCGAGGGCTTAGGTATGGCAAAAACACACTTTTGTAACTTCAGGGGCTATTTTGCAAACTTTGCGAAACTATGCCTTTTTGCGTAAATCACTATCCGAAACATGTACGAACATCCAAAAATTTTTCTAAACATTAAAATATCATATTTAAGTGATTGGAATGCAAAAATGTCGTTCGTTTCGCATTTACAGTCATACACACGTTCGTTACGATTTTCGTCGTAATTAACAGAAAACCACGACTGTACGACCAAACGAACCGACCACTGGAACATTTTTGGACATATTTCAAGTTCTCTATACTTTATGTTCCATATGGAGCTTAGAAATCAGGTTAACGGGTGTTGGAAGTGCCCGAAACGCGACAAAACGAGTGCAGGGGCTCGTTTTGCCAAAATTTGAAACTTGCTGACCAGCTAGGGGCCATGAGGACCGTATGGAGGATCCCATATGGTCCGCATGGGGTGCCTAGCTCCCCAAAACGTGGCAGCAGCTAAATAACTTTATTTTTGACTCACCAAATGAACTTGCCACCCTTGTTTCTGAATTTGACATGTATGAGGACACTAATCCACTTCAGGGATGACTCATGGACACTTTTCATGATCATATAAACCCAATTTAAGTATCAAGACCTTGGAATTCTTCATTTTTGAACTCTTGCAAACACTCAAACACCTCAAATCTGATTCAATCCGAATTTGCATCATCTTGGAGCATTTTCTCTGGTCCTTGATCAATCCTTGGTGTTTGTTAGTGTTCCTATCTTGCTATGGTCAATTATTATAGCTTATTGGACTAAAAACCAAACAGTTTGACTTTCTGTTTGACATTTAGATTTGATCATGAATTGATCAAAATAAAGCTCAATTGAATCTTGCAATATGATGGTAATCAAGGTGGTTATGATCCCTAAAAATCATGCCTACTGATTTCCGCATTTTCTAGTCATTTTGACAAGTCAAAGTTTCGATCAAAATGCGATTTTTGCGCATTTTGCAATGGATCTATTTTTGGGTAACAAAACAGGTTGTTTTGATGCTAAAATACTTTTATTAACTTATTAAGACATGTCAAGACATGTCAAATTCATCACTTTTTTAAAGTGCTTATTTGGAGTCAAAAGTCTAGCGGTTTGACCACTGCTATGACTTTCGAATCTGACCCGTTTGGTTGATCTCTAGACCGAACAAATACATATTTATGGCCATAAATATATAGGGAATAACCCTATGAGGTTATACCTTATGGTCATGTCTTTCGGATAGTGTTATGTTAATCAATGGTAATATCCATTAAAAATGACCAAAATGTCCTATTTGCAGGAAAACCAATTAAACACATAGGTAACATAAATTTTGACATATAATCTGATCAAATAACATTTTAACCATGTTTAAGCATTTAAAACTTATCATAACACATATCTAACCATCCGAATGTGTAGTTACGCAAAGGACGCGTTAAAGTAGCTTAAACTACCTTAACGGGTCATAACGGGTCCAAGCACTTAGGAATCGTTTCAAATAAGAATGTAGACTTTGTTAAATAATTTCATATGAGTACCAACACTCATTTGGTTTACAAGACCTCATTATGTCCTTTCCGCCGATCATGTCCCGATATTAACATAGTTATCCGATATTAGGCCATACTTGAATTCTTGGACTCTTGAGCTTTGGTTTATCTTCTTGAACAAGGACTTTCTTGCAACCTCAAGTGAGTACACAGTCCCCATTTTTACGTTTTCAGATGTTTTGGGGTGAAACATATTGTGCCTATATCTACTTTCGTGTTTTCACGACACAATACATGCTTTGATTACATAGTACATATACTACGTGATTTCAATTGCATTTGTTCATATGTTGACTTAGCATATTTAGCACCTTGATTTTCAAAGACATTTCTTGCTATGTATGTTGACTTAGCATACTAGTACAAGGTTTTCACAGACATTTCTTGCTATGTATGTTGACTGAGCATACTAATACATGGTTTCAAAATAATTTCATACATCCTGCATTGTTATTGACATATTGGTGCGTTGAATTCGACAATGATACATTCATTAACATTTATGACCAACCAGTGGTATGTAATGGTACCATAGGTTTGATACCTCATTCCCGCTTCCTAGTTTTTGAAGTATCCATTGGGGAATGACAGAATCCGATGAACATTGGTAAACCTTTGTCTTTATAATGGTATTTCCGATAATTAACAGGGTTTGAATGTATTCGCCAACAAACCATGAGATATGTCTTAACAATAAAAAGCAACGGTTTATAACACATAACTTTGATTTGAACAAAACCTTCGTTTATTCAAAGACGTCGTTTTATACAAGATATTTTAACTATACGAGACTTTGGTTTACTTGACATGGGTTTACATAACATTGGTTACTTGACATTGATTTATATGACAATGGTTTACTCGACATTTGGTTTAAACAAAACTTTGTTTACACTTGACATTTGGTTTACACTTGACAATTTGGTTTACAAAAAGAACAATGGCTTATTCATAACATATTTCGGTTATTGATTTAACCATACACTTTCTTTTATATCACATGATTTTTCACATGATTTTATAAAAGAAAAACATTTTGTAAGGATTCATGGCTATTTTGGTTAAACTTTTCTCTAACATTTTAAGCCATGAATCTTCAATACAAAACCTATGTTACTCACAGGCATTTTTATGCTGACGTACCTATTTTCACATATGTTTCAGGTTAATCTATGTGATGATTGTTGTTGCGTGCTACACTTAGGATGGACTCGGGCCTTAGTGACTCTAAAACTTGAAAGAAAATTCGACTGTATTTCATTATCATTATTCCAAGTCAATGTAATTCGTTAATTCAATACAACAAAACTTGAAATACCAGGTGTTGTGAAACAATTTGTAACATGACTCCCAAGTGTTGGTGCATAATGTCTATGTCTTAGTCTTATATCGAGTCTGTATTGTATAGAGCTGAATAGGCTAGGTTTTGAAGTATTTATGTTTAAGCTTAGCCAAGTTCGCCCATGGTAACACATGTAAGCATGTTCGGCCGAACTTGCTTATGCAAGTTCGGGCGAACTTGTATCATCTAGGCCTAACTTCTGTGGCTATAAATACCTAGCTTAGATCTCTCATTTGTAACTTTGGCATTTCAGAGGCGAAGCTCTGTCAGTTTGTAACCAAAATAGCCATGAATCCTTACAAAATCTTGTCTATTGGTAAACACGACGTAATATTTCCGCTATTATGGACGTTAGATATCAAATTTAGGTTCCTAAGCATCAAGGATCGGTCCTACAAGTGATATCAGAGCTAGAACAGCCTGATTTGATAGTATCAAGACAAGAACACTTCTATATCTACTCCATTCTTCTCTTTTTCTTAACTTTTGAACATAAAATGAAGAATTCACGGTCAAAATCTTTTGAATTTTGAATATATCATGTAAAATACAACAAAGATAAACCCTTGAAAGATTGGAGACCAAATTCAACCGAATTCATGTAAAATTTTGAAAAACCATGTTTTTGAAAACCCCCAGGATCGAACTTGTTGGCCATGTTCGGCCGAACTTGTCCTAAGACATCACTTTTCAAGTGATTTTTAGCAAGTTCGCTCGAACTTGAGGTATTTTTTAAGGAATCTAGACTAAGTTCGCTCGAAGTTACTAATTTTTCATTGATTTTACACCAAGTTCGACCGAACTTGTGTAAAATCAAGAAAAGTTTAAGTAAGTTCGCCCGAACTTACTAGAGTTTTATCAAATTCTTAATACAAGTTCGCTCGAAGATCTGTGTTTGGTTTTTGACATAAGTTCGCTCGAAATTTAATCAATTTTTTCAAAAACAAATCTAACAAGTTCGACCGAACTTGTTAGAAAATCTGAAAATTCTTCATTTGATACTACAAGTTCGACTGAAATTGTTGTAGGACTAATTGTTTTCAAAGTTTTTGAAAATTTTCAGAGTACACGTTTCGTTATTCACAATGGAGGATCAACTAAGAGTTTTTATGTCCGGAGCTAGTTCGTCGAATTCCAATGTGATCAATCAAGTCAATCTTGATAATGAAATGGGAACGACTGTCAAACCGCCCAAGCTGATGAGCATGGACGAGTATGCATGGAAAGAGAAGTTTACATACTGGGTTCAAGCCATGCACTTCGCTGGCTAGGTGTCAATTGAAAGATGCTACACTGCGGTAGATAAACATCAACGTGTTCTTGAAAAGTACAACTACTCGACGGTTCAGAAAGAAGAATATGTCGCCGAGAAAAAGATGATCAGTCTCATCCAACAGTCTGTCAAAGAAGATATCCTGATTTTGCTACCAGAGTATGCTACTGCAAGAGATCTTTTGTTGTCATTACAGAGGAAGTATCTAGGCAGCGCCGAAATGATCAAAAGCAAAAAGGCACTTATCCTGAAATAGTTCGATATGTTCACTATGCTAAAGAATGAGACCATAAAGCAAATGATCGAGTGTTTCTGTCATCTTAAAGTGCAAGTGCGAAGACACGGTCTCGAAAAGACAGAACAAAAATACATCGACAAACTTGCTGACGCACTACCAGAGGGTGAATGGACTACGTATTTGATGGTTCTAAAGAATAGTGACAAGTGGGAATTTTTCAAGTTGTCGACGTTTATCTTTAAACTCGAAGGCCACGAAATGGAACTTCTGAAGATGGCGAAGTAAAAAAACGATGATGTTGTTCAAGACGTCGGTCTGTATTACAAAGCCGGAATGCTAGATAATATTTCGAGTCCTAAATTCAGACTGCTTTTAGTGCAAACATGAATGCTTCTCCACAGAATCAGAATCAATCACAGACTCAGTATGACCAGAGTCCTCAAAGTTCTTACTCAAGCACTGGTTCAAATTCAACTTATCAAAGCCAAGCGAATCGGAATCAACAACAAAGTTCTTATCCGAATGTATATTAATGCAACATCGCAGTAAATTTGAACAATGTTGTTTCAGAACAAGTTGCAAAACAACATATGTCACTACTCGCTACCGGTAAGATCGGAAACCCTGAGATGACCGCAGAAGATTATGACCAGGTAGACGAGGAAGAACTCGAACTAATGGACATCAAATGGTCCTTAGCTTCGATCATCAGGAGAGTGACAAAGTTCGTTGCACTCATAGGCTGTGACATAGGAAACTCCAGCAACAAATTGGGTTTTGACAAAACCAAAGTCACGTGCTTTAAATGCCGTCAAAAGGGGCATTTTAAAAGAGAGTGTAAAAACACCGAAGCAACCGGAAATCAAAGTTCTTTCAGAGGAGGAAATGAATATTACAAAAGGGCACTTCAATATAAACCATTTCCGAAGATAACTCAGGTTGAAATGAAAGAAAAACCTGATAATAGCACCACTGAGAAAGCTATGGTGGCATCAAGTGAAGATGATGGTTTTGATTGGAATTCTTACATTGGGAAAAAGACCGGAGTTTCTTTGATGGCAGAGATAGTTGAAGATAATTATGCAGACGAAGCAGTGGCAGCAGCTGAAGCAGCAGCTATTGAACAAGCTCTTCTGGAACAATACTTGCATCAACAGTAGGAAGAAGATGAATATATCCACATGCAGAGACAAGGAATTTTATCCTCTAATTCTTGTGACAGTTTTGCAGGTCATTTTGATGGTAGCTCGAAAGAACAAGTGGGGTTGAGGAGAAAAAGATTGATGAAGTGATCATTGGTGTCACTCAAGAAGTGAAGGTCGAAGAACTCAAGGACATGGCAGATAAAGCTTTAATGAAAAATCTAACCAAGGTAGGTCCAGAGGTAAAAATTGTCGAGAAAGAAGTTGTCAAAGTACAAGTTGTCGAGGTTGAGAAACCTTGTACAAAATGTACTTAACCTTGTGTCGAATGTGCCGAAAAATCAAAGATCATCACTGAAAACAATGTGTATAACGAATTGTTGAAATACGATTATCGCACAATGAAAGAAGCGTATGAAAAAATGAAAATGATTATGGAAGACTCGACAGAAATAACATCGAACAACATGATAATATAAGGATGTTGAGTGGAACAGTAATGGATAAACAAAGGCCAATTAACACCTATATTAACACCATTGCTGAAACCAAACAACAACTTCAAGACATGACAATCGAAACTGAAAGAGTTCAACAGTTGTTGAGAAGTTATACCACAAATGCATATGTTATTGATCACATTCTTCCGACAATCTCAATGGAAGAAAAACCTAAAAAGTAAATTGGCAAAGAATATAGCAATGTTCCCCCACCCCATTGCGAGAAGTACTGTCGCAAAACCGCAGACGGGATGGATAAGACAGTCAAGGTTGAGTTACTTTCTGAGAAAAAAGATGAGTTGCCAGAGAATATTGATATAATCTATGCTAAATCTGATGATGATAACAACGTTGTGGTTAACAAAGTGGTTGAAAATGTTCTAAGTGATTCTGATGACGGCAGCTTCAAAAGCGCCGACTCGAGTTCAAAAAATTCCGATTCACAGTCTGAAAATGACGATAAGTCGTCAGAGGATGGTCTAAGGATTCGGATAGACTATACTTTGACGATAGCTTCCCGATTCAGAATGTGAAGGAAGAATTGCTTGATAAATTCTTTAAATTCGTGGAAGTCACATCAGAGAATTGGAAATTAACGAACGAAAATTCTATTCCAAACCTAAAAGAAATAACTACCGAAGGAATGGTGGTGATCATCCAGAAAACCGGAGAGCAGGGTTGGGTCTAGAAGAATCAGATGAACCAGTAAAGAAAATGTCAACATTTCATGAATATAAGAATAAAAACATGATTTTTGTATATGGGACGTACACGGTTCACGAAGAGAGTTTGATTGGTAAACAATCAAATGATGAGTTTAAAAAGGAGAAAGAAAGTCGATGAAAGCCAAAGTTATAAGTGGTGCCAAAACATCAAGTGGGGTAAAACCACCCACTAAAGGATATCCACCTGATATTCGAACATGTTTCAAGTGTAATGAAATGGGTCATATTGCACGACAATGTCTGAAATCAAAACCGGCTTATCCTCGAAGAAGAGAATCAAATGTTGTAAAACCATGGTATCCAGAGTTTCAAAAACCAATCAAGATTTTGAAAAGAAATGAATCTTTGCCAGAAGTTGAACCTAAAATAGAAAAGAGGTTTGAGAAGTCCACTTTCAAAAAAGGAGAAACTTCTAGGGCAAACGAAAACAAATTTTATATCAAGAAGGCTAATATCAAATCTCAAGCCTGGATTACCAAGAAAAGGTCAACAACATCCGGTGTTATTAAGTCTGAGCTGGTAAAGACTGATAACACGAAAGAATATAAACCTGAAATCACTAAGTCTGAGCCTGTTAAGACTAGTGATAGCAAGAAAGAATCAAAATCTGAAATCATAATTGAAACCACATCTGAAACTGTCAAAAATACAAGTGGTAACAATTCAAAAGATAAAAAGACGCTAAAGTTTTCAAACATAAACATCATAGAAAATTCAGATGAAGAATGGGAAGTTTATTCTGTAGATAAGCGTGGATTCGGTTATGCTGATGAATGTGAATTTTGTCACACCCCGACCCGCAGCGAAAAAGGTGATCGGGGCATGATTGGGTTATCATCAAAGCTCATGACATTTATTAAGCGTTTCATATTCTTTAAATACAATTTAATGGAAAATTACAATAATTGATACAACATATTCTAACTATCAATCTAAACTTCTTTGTTCTCTTCTAAGGCATTTCCTAGGTTTTCTTTGCTTCAACCTGTTCACCTGTATCATGTGTAAAAAGGTTTTGGATCAACATAAAGTTGGCGAGTGAATCCTATGGAAAACATTTGAACAAGTTTATTTGAATTGATTATGAAATATGTGCACAACCAAACATGAGTAAAAATAGATGTAAAACTTATTCAACAATCATAAGATATTAAATAAAACACACATGAACAATAATGGAACATTTAGAGGCACGCGATGCTCAACTCGTCTCTCACGAGGAACTGAGGGGCCCAATGAATGAATTGCATAACATGATAATATGAATGACACAACTACAACCAATATAAACTCAATGATACACACATGAACAAAATGAATTTGATTTGAAGCACGCGTTGTTCAACTCGTCTCCCATGAGGAACTGATGGGCTTAATAAATGAGTTTCATATGATTTGGCAAAAGGAAATAAGTAATCACAGCAATATAATCAATCTAAGTTTAGATCATGATGTGTATGGCACAAGTTTAAATAAACAAGTTAATTATTTTTATAACACATGACACACCCCAAAACGTGTAATTTAAAAGGGGGAGTTGTAAGATTCACTCACAGTGGGTGCGTTCGGTTGATGACGTTGAATGCACACGAAGTGGTTTTAACCACGAGTGAGATTAACCTAGATAAATCGCATTATGGTTGGTAAGTAAACTGATTTTATTAATCTATTTTAGTAGGATTGTTGGGTGTATTTTTGTGAGTTTAAGGCTATTTTCTAACCTTAAAAATGTTATTTCTAAGTATTTTTAATTAAAATAATTAAATAAAAATAATAAAAAATTTTGATTTTTTTCTCTGACCGTTGACTGACCGTTGACCGGTTCGAATCGGAATATAGGTGCGCTGAGTGAGGCTCGAACCCGAGACCTCCCGTACGCGTGCACGCAGCTCTACCAACTGAGCTACGTGTCTAACCCGTTATATATCTGATTTTAATTATATTTATACAATAATTAGTTTAAACCGAAAATCATTTTATTTTAAAAACAGTTTAATTTACTCGGACGATGCGCTCCACAGGTCTCGAACCCGGACTCGAGAATCAAATGCGCTCCACCGCTGGACTGTGTGTTTAACATGTTATATAATCCAACTTTTATTATACTTAAATACAAACTATTTGTTTTCATTTCTGACTTATTTTAAAAAGATAAACAATTGACCGGGTCGATGCAGAAAACAGACTCGAACTCGTGCACTTTGATTAAACATACACACAGTCCACCGCTGGACTGTGTGTCTAACTTGGTTATTATTCCGATTATGAATATACTTAACATATACCTGTGGCGTCTCCGGTTCGGTTAACAAAACAAAAAGGCATTATATTAAGGCGGCGTGTGTGAAACGGGATTCGAACTCGAGACCTTTGCGTTTTATGTGCACACAGTCCACCGCTGGACTGTGTGTCTAACCCGATTAATAAGTTGATTTTAGTTATACTTATAAGATACCGAATACATCGTCTTCTTCATCAAGGTATAACCAGAAAAGACGACGGACTGGTTCAATGATTAATTCAGGTTCCTTTAACGTTTTAGGTTAATTATAGATGAGATATAAGTAAAAAGAAGGAAAAATAAGCGTGAGGTATACCGACTCGCTTTCCTCTGTTTTCCGGCAGAACTCCGGCGACAGAAATCACCTCCGGCGACGTGTGTCTTGCAGCAGAGAGCCTTCAGAAAGTTTACAAAAGGTGTGGGTGACTTCGGTATAAGATTAGGAGGTTCAATAAGGCTCGGCAATGGGGAATCCGGTTATCCGGCGACAAACAGAAAAATTCCGGCGAGTGGAATTACGCCGAGAAAAGGTGTGGTTTTGAGCGAAAAGGTTTGTAGTGGGTTGTGGGTGAATTTATAGGGCAAATCGTCGAAGAACCTGGTCTGATTTCCGACTGTATTCGTAAATTATAAAAACTCCGGCGGTTATAACTTTGGTCGCGGACTCAGACGTCAGTTATAACCGATGTCTTAGTAATGGTTTACGTTATAACGTAAGTTGTCGTTAAGACTCGCGAGATTTCCGGGATTTCCGACGAATGAACTATTGGGCGCCGGTTTTGAATTCGTAACGTCATGATATCAATTAAATGATTTCAATATATAACAAACAAAACAAGTGGCGTAGTGGTTTGTGTGTTGTGTGTTAAGACTGATGTTGAACCGGTTCAGACCCGGGTTCGAAACCCGGCAGAACCTATATTTTTTTATTTTGCGTTTTTTAACAGTTTTTCAAAAACTAATTATATATTCCGGTATAATAATCGATTATGCATCGTTTAAAATTATTTTGGGCATTTAATTCGCAACGAAATTTTTGACTGACTGTTCGGTTGATAAACGGATCGGGTTTGGTAAATCCGTTTTTGACGGATGTTACAGTATCCCCTGCTTTTTAGAAATTTCGTCCCGAAATTTAAATAATGATATATTTTGACTAAAAGGATGATGATGTTTAGTTTGACAGTTGTATGCTTAGAAAAATAAGGGTTTAAGTTTTTGTTCGAGGCGGTAACGTTCCTTGTAAGGGTTAAGTACCCTATTCAGGAATCGCTTTTTGTTGCCTACTGTATAAGTATTGATAAGCAGAAATGATTTGCTAAAAATGATATCATGCATAAAAGTTTAGATACGTTTGGGAAAGTATGGTTATATCCTAAGGCAAAACTTCTAACACTACAACCTACATGGAACATAAATAAAAACACAACAGCTGATATTTGAACATAAATAAACACAACAGCTAATATTCGAACATGAATAAACACAACAGCAAATAATTGAATCCACATTCTGATAGCATATATGTTTGAATGGTGGAAGTTCCTCTCTCGTTTGTTATGATGGAGAGGTTAGTTTATGTAGAAATGGAACACAATCCAATCTCTTTAAATAGCATGATGATATAAATGTAACACAAATTCCAACCAAGGCAATACTAAAACCTACATGGAACTTCTCATAACCGCCTGATAATGCCTCTGATCCTTTGGCAAGAATACTTATATATAGGAAGTACCAGCGGCGTATCCACCATATTCTTGCCAAATTTTCATTAGTTTTATCCACAAGTTATGATTGGTTACCAAGAAACTAATAAATCCTACATAGAACTTCTCATAACCATCCGATAATGCCTCTGATCCTTTGACAAGAATACTTATATATAGGAAGTACCAGCGGCGTATCCACCATATTCTTGTCAAATTTTCATTGGTTTTATCAGTGAATTATGATTAGTCCTATAACTCTACAACCAATACAACAATCATAAAATACTGAAATGAAATATATCCGTGCGATCAAGGCTCAATCAAACGGAGCCGATCGTATTGCATGTACTGAAAATGAAATGTCTGTGCGCTCAAGGCTCAATCAAACGGAGCCGAACGTATTGAATGTACTGAAAATGAAATTGTCTGTGTGCTCAAGGATCAATCAAACGGAGCCGAGCGTATTGCATGTACTTGAAAATGAATAACTTAACCACACAAACAGCCTATGCATGAAACCTCTCATAACCGCCTGATAATGCCTCCGATCATTTGACAAGAATACTTATATATAGGAAGTACCAGCGGTGTATCCACCATATTCTTGTCAAATTCTCATTGACTTTATCCGCAAGTTATGATTAGTTCTATGCGACTCTACTACAAACACAACAACCACAAGATACTGATAATGAAATTGTCTGTGCACTCAAGGCTCAATCAAACGGAGCCGAACGTATTGAATGTACTGAAATTGAACAACTTAATCTAAACAACAATTACACAAACAGCCTATGCATGGAACCTCTCATAACCGCCTGATAATGCCTCCGATCATTTGACAAGAATACTTATATATAGGAAGTACCAGCGGCGTATCCACCATATTCTTGTCAAATTCTCATTGATTTTATCCGCCAGTTATGATTAGTTCTATGCGACTCTACAACAAACACCATAACCACAAGATACTGATAATGAAAATGTATGTGCGCTCAAGGCTCAATCAAACGGAGCCGAACGTATTGCATGAACTGGAAATGTAAATTGAACTGTGCGCTCAAGGCTCAATCAAACGGAGCCGAGCGTATTGCATGTATTGAAATGAAATAACCGATCAAGGCTCAATCAAACGGAGCCGATCGTGCGGGCACGCCAAGATCAACCGCATAATAAAATGGGGATCAAGCTCAACCTCGATGGATGGGGAGCTGCGGCCTCGGCAAAAGCATATACTGAAAACAATATATAATATATACAATAATTACTTTAACAGTCTACACATGAATAAAGAAAGGCATAAAACTAAACGATAAGAGTTGAATCTGGATCTTCGGTGAAAAGGACTAGTTGGGTATCTTCGTTTGGGCCGTCATTATCTTCGACAGGATTGGCGTTAATATTGAAGACTCTTCCTCTTGCTGGTGGCCTAGTGGTTGGGTTTTCTTGGTTTACTTGGTTAACTGGGTTTGATTGGGCTTGAGTGTTGATGACGTTAACCAATTGAGGGCATGTGTTTCTAAAGTGGGTAGGGTCGCCACAATTGAAGCAAGCTCGTGTATATGGGAACATAGGGTATTGGGGTTGTTGATAGGTTTGGGCCATGTTTTGAGTAGGGGAAAAGGTTTGGTTTTGAAAGGTGCGGCAATCCTTGCTCAAATGACCATAGCGTCCAAAAGTTGCACATAGACGACAAGGTAGGGTATGGGGATGGTGATAAAAACAGTTGTTGCATCGAGGGTGAGGTCCAAGATATTGTTTCTTATTTGGGTAGGCTGAGTTGGGTGCCACTTGGGTGATTGGGATAGCTCGGATGGGTATGGCGTGTAAAACTGGTTGGTTTCGTTGGGTAGCAGCGAAATGTTGCCCGTCTCTTCTTCTCTTAGGATTGGGTTGAGAAGGGGATTCGGTTTGGGTGGAGTCGGAGGTTTCAGTCGATTCTTTATCCTTCTTCTTCTCCTCCTTGAAGTCTTTGTTTCGGATTCGGTTCTCGATGAGCTCTGTTGCTAGCTCCATTGCTGCTTCCAAAGTTGCAGGCTTGGTACTTATTACAGAGTCTTGAATCTTTGACGGAAGACCACGAATGTAGTGCTCGATCAAACGGTAGAGAGGAGTGAACATGTTGGGAACCATTTGATGTAATTCGAGGAACCTTTTGTTGTATGTGGTGTGATCTCCTTCCATTTTCTTTAACGAATAAAATTCATCTTCTAATTTCTTGATTTCGCTCCTTGGGCAAAATCGTCTGGTCATGATTTCCTTCAATTCGTTCCAAGTTAAGGTCATAGCATCTTCAACACCTCGTTTGGACTTCTTTGTATTCCACCAAGTATGTGCTATCCCATATAGTCGACCGGTAGCATAACGCACTTTGCGATCATCAGGGCAATCGCAATTTAGAAAAGTGTTCTCCATCTCTTCAAACCAATGGAGGAGTGCGGTGACGCCTTCAGTCCCTTTGTATTTCGGAGGGTCGCATGATTTGAAGTGCTTGTAGGTGCATTTAGTGGTATTTGGGGGAGAGTTGATAATGTTTTGGTTTGCTTGATTAACAGGATTAGCGGTAAGTGCTTGTTGAACTTGAATTACAATGTTGGGTATTACGGCAGCCATTTGTTGAGCGATTAAGGCAGCCATGCGTTCGCGGGCTTTTCTTGCTCTCGTCTTCCTACGGGCGAGGTTAGAAGACATCTACAAGGAATACATGACAAGGGTATGAGTTGGATGTTTTTGGGTTCATGGGTCGCATTAGGAATGAACATTCATAAAATAATTATAAATAAATAAATCTACTACATCCATAGGATGTCTTGGGCTTTGCTCGCTGTTAGGCCCTACATGCCGCCATACTTTACCTGTGTAATCATGTGGGCCCCCATGAATACCGGTTTTTCATATGGTTCGCACGGGTTTGCCAGGTTGCGTACACAAAACCCGGAGAAAATCG
Source organism: Scalesia atractyloides (assembly GCA_947069175.1). Lineage (NCBI taxonomy): Eukaryota > Viridiplantae > Streptophyta > Magnoliopsida > Asterales > Asteraceae > Scalesia > Scalesia atractyloides. The sequence continues at coordinate 38,914,614 of CAMTDV010000009.1, forward strand.
AGAAATATGTATACAACGTGTGATATTCGGAATGTGTCCAGGTGTAGACACGGTGACACCTCAAAGTAGGTTAGTTCGAACGACGGTTGGTGTGGCATGCTTTGGCCTAATAGGTCCTTCGTACTCTCATCGTTGGTCCCCAGGTAGGCAAACTGGTCCGTTATATTGGATTTATACGAATGCCAGCCTAGACAGGACGTTCCGACTACCGGTACTTGTACCCTTCCAGTTACTACATGCCCGTCGCAGAACTTACTTTGATGAGATTTGAAAATTGCACAAAATCTTTGGATAATGAGAATATGAAAATAAATTGAATACATGAACATCGATATATGTATAATGAATATGTATATATGTATAATGAATATGTATATAAGCATGTATGTTTGACTGTAAATGTAAACAAATATGAAACAAATAAATATCACAAGTTTGTATGTAACCACCTAATCAATTAAAATTTAGGCAGACTATAGTATAGGCTCTAAGGGTCTAATAACCTATCCTATATCCCTATAGTCATGGCTCTGATACCAATCTATCACACCCCGACCCGCAGCGGAAAAAGGTGATCGGGGCATGATTGGGTTATCATCAAAGCTCATGACATTTATTAAGCGTTTCATATTCTTTAAATACAATTTAATGGAAAATTACAATAATTGATACAACATATTCTAACTATCAATCTAAACTTCTTTGTTCTCTTCTAAGGCATTTCCTAGGTTTTCTTTGCTTCGACCTGTTCACCTGTATCATGTGTAAAAAGGTTTTGGATCAACATAAAGTTGGCGAGTCAATCCTATTGAAAACATTTGAACAAGTTTATTTGAATTGATTATGAAATATGTGCACAACCAAACATGAGTAAAAATAGATGTAAAACTTATTCAACAATCATAAGATATTAAATAAAACACACATGAACAATAATGGAACATTTAGAGGCATGCGATGCTCAACTCGTCTCTCACGAGGAACTGAGGGGCCCAATGAATGAATTGCATAACATGATAATATGAATGACACAACTACAACCAATATAAACTCAAAGATACACACATGAACAAAATGAATTTGATTTGAAGCACGCGTTGTTCAACTCGTCTCCCACGAGGAACTGATGGGCTTAATGAATGAGTTTCATATGATTTGGCAAAAGGAAATAAGTAATCACAGCAATATAATCAATCTAAGTTTAGATCATGATGTGGTATGGCACAAGTTTAAATAAACAAGTTAATTATTTTTATAACACATGACACATCCCAAAACGTGTAATTTAAAAGGGGGAGTTGTAAGATTCACTCACAGTGGGTGCGTTCGGTTGATGACGTTGAATGCACGCGAAGTGGTTTTAACCACGAGTGAGATTAACCTAGATAAATCGCATTATGGTTTGGTAAGTAAACGGATTTTATTAATCTATTTTAGTAGGATTGTTGGGTGTATTTTTGTGAGTTTAAGGCTATTTTCTAACCTTAAAAATGTTATTTCTAAGTATTTTTAATTAATTTTTAATTAAAATAATTAAATAAAAATAATAAAAAAATTTGATTTTTTTCTCTGACCGTTGACCGTTGACCGGTTCGAATCGGAATATAGGTGCGCTGAGTGAGGCTCGAACCCGAGACCTCCCGTACGCGTGCACGCAGCTCTACCAACTGAGCTACGTGTCTTACCCGTTATATATCTGATTTTAATTATATTTATACATTAATTAGTTTAAACCGAAAATCATTTTATTTTAAAAACAGTTTAATTTACTCGGACGATGCGCTCCACAGGTCTCGAACCCGGGACCTGTGGCTTAAACTAACACATAGTCCCCCGCTGAACTGTGTGTTTAACATGTTATATAATCCAACATGTTATATAATCCAACTTTTATTATACTTAAATACAAACTATTTGTTTTCATTTCTGACTTATTTTAAAAAGGTAAACAATTGACCGGGTCGATGCAGAAAACAGACTCAAACTCGTGCACTTTGATTAAACATACACACAGTGCACCGCTGGACTGTGTGTCAAACTTGGTTATTATTCCGATTATGAATATACTTAACATATACCTGTGGCGTCTCCGGTTCGGTTAACAAAACAAAAAGGCATTATATTAAGGCGGCTTGTGTGAAACGGGATTCGAACTCGAGACCTTTGCGTTTTATGTGCACACAGTCCACCGCTGGACTGTGTGTCTAACCCGATTAATAAGTTGATTTTAGTTATACTTATAAGATACCGAATACATCGTCTTCTTCATCAAGGTATAACCAGAAAAGACGACGGACTGGTTCAATGATTAATTCAGGTTCCTTTAACGTTTTAGGTTAATTATAGATGAGATATAAGTAAAAAGAAGGAAAAATAAGCGTGAGGTATACCGACTCGCTTTCCTCTGTTTTCCGGCAGAACTCCGGCAACAGAAATCACCTCCAGCGACGTGTGTCTTGCAGCAGCGAGCCTTCAGAAAGTTTACAAAAGGTGTGGGTGACTTCGGTATATAGCTTAGGAGGTTCAATAAGGCTCGGCAATGGGGAACCCGGTTATCCGGCGACAAACAGAAAAATTCCGGCGAGTGGAATTACGCCGATAAAAGGTGTGGTTTTGAGCGAAAAGGTTTGCAGTGGGTTGTGGATGAATTTATAGGGCAAATCGTCGAAGAACCTGGTCTGAGTTCTGACTGTATTCGTAAATTATAAAAACTCCGGCGGTTATAACTTTGGTCGCGGACTCAGACGTCAGTTATAACCGATGTCTTAGTAATGGTTTACGTTATAACGTAAGTTGTCGTTAAGACTCGCGAGATTTCCGGGATTTCCGACGACTGAACTATTGGGCGCCGGTTTTGAATTCGTAACGTCATGATATCAATTAAATGATTTCAATATATAACAAACAAAACAAGTGGCGCAGTGGTTTGTGTGTTGTGTGTTAAGACGATGTTGAACCGGTTCAGACCCGGGTTCGAAACCCGGCAAAACCTATATTTTTTTATTTTGCGTTTTTAACAGTTTTTCAAAAACTAATTATATATTCCCGTATAATAATCGATTATGCATCGTTTAAAATTATTTTGGGCATTTAATTCGCAACGAAATTTTTGACTGACTGTTCGGTTGATAAACGGAGCGGGTTTGGTAAATCCGTTTTTGACGGATATTACAAATTTTATTTTGATGATGGTTATCCAATTCAACCCAAGATCAAATAGGCTTGGGTCTCGCTTTTTAAATAGATTGTTAAAATGTGAAGGGACTCCAGATATCCGTACTTTCTAAGTGGATTTTGGATAGTGAAGCGTCCAGGCATATGGCGGGAATGAAGGCGTTGTTATTCCACATTAACGCTATCAATGGTGGATATGTTGGATTTGAAAGAAATCAAGGTGGAAGGATAGTCGCTGAAGGAAAACTCTCCATTGGTGTAGTTTCATTCGATCGCATGAACAATATAATGCAGAACTTGAGAACAATCTTCTGAGTATATCGCAGATTTGTGACAAGAAATTCATAGTCCATTTCAAGGACAAAGAGTGTATAATCTTGAAGCCAGGATTCAAAATACCAGATGAGTGGATTGTGATGCGAGCACCTCGAGAGAATGATTTATATGTTCTTGATATGGGTGTCGCTACCACTTCATCAAAATCAGCACAATGTTTTGTGTCAAAGGCTACTGAAAAAGATTCTATTCTTTGGGATCGTAAGATGGGGTATATTCATTTGCGAAAAGTGAATTTCTTCGATCATAATGATCTTGTAGAAGGCGTAAATCTTCGAAGTTTTCAGATGTCTGATCATTGCTTGGAATGCAAAAAGGGAAAGCAGATCAAGAAATCTCATCCAAAGAAAATTCTAAACTCAATCAAGTTGCCATTAAAACGTCTCCACATGGACTTATTTGGTCCTCTAAATGTTCGAAGCATCTCAGGAGACTTATATTGCTTGGTCGTGACAGATGACCATTCGAGATATTCGTGGGTATTCTTTCAAGAATCAAAAGACGAAACGTTCGAGAACTTGGTTATTCTATTCAAGAAACTCGAGAACCTTTATCATCTGCCGGTCAGACGCATTAGAAGTGACAACGACACAGATTTTAAGAATAACAAAATGAAGGAATTCTGCAACGCAAAAGGGATTCTGCACGAGTTTAGTGCTCCTATACTCCATAGCAAAACGGAGTAGCTGAACGTAAAAACAGAACTTTGATTGAAACTGCGAGAACCATGGTTGCAGATTCTAAACTTCCTATCAGCTTCTGGAGTGAAGCGGTTGTTGCGGCTTGCTACACACTAAACAGGGTTCTCACTGTCAAACCAACAAAGAAAACATGTTTTAAGATGATAAACCGACGGAAGCCAAATTTGAACTTCTTAGAACCATTCGGTGCACGATGTACCGTAATATTTCCGCTATTATGGACATTAGATATCAAATTTAGGTTCCTAAGCATCAAGGATCGGTCCAACAAGTGGTATCCGAGCTAGAACAGCCTGATTTGATAGTATCAAGACAAGAACACTTCTATTTCTACTCCATTCTTCTCTTTTTCTTAACTTTTGAACATAAAATGAAGAATTCACGATCAAAATCTTTTGAATTTTGAATATATCATGTAAAATACAACAAAGATAAACCCTTGAAAGATTGGAGACAAAATTCAACCGAATTCATGTCAAAATTTTAAAAAAACCATGTTTTGAAAACCCCCAGGATCGAACTTGTCGGCCATGTTCGGCCGAACTTGTCCTAAGACAATACTTTTCAAGTGATTATTTAGCAAGTTCGCCCGAACTTGAGGTATTTTTGAAGGAATCTAGACTAAGTTCGCTCGAAGTTACTACTTTTTCATTGATTTTACACCAAGTTCGACTGAAATTGTGTAAAATCAAGAAAAGTTTAAGTAAGTTCGCTCGAACTTACTAGAGTTTTATCAAATTCTTAGTACAAGTTTGCTCGAAGATCTGTGTTTTGTTTTTGACATAAGTTCGCTTGAAGTTTAATCAATTTTTTTCAAAAACAAATCTAACAAGTTCGACAGAACTTGTTAGAAAATCTGAAAATTCTTCATTTGATACTACAAGTTCGACTGAACTTGTTGTAGGACTAATTGTTTTCAAAATTTTTGAAAATTTTCAGAGTACACGTTTCATTATTCACAATGGAGGATCAACTAAGAGCTTTTATGTCCGGAGCTAGTTCGTCAAATTCCAATGTGATCAATCAAGTCAATCTTAATAATGAAATGGGAACGACTGTCAAACCACCCAAGCTGATGAGCATGGACGAGTACGAAGTATGGAAAGAGAATTTTTACATACTGGGTTCAAGCCATGCACTTCGCTGGCTGGGTGTCAATTCAAAGAGGCTACCCTGTTCCGGTAGATGAACATCAACGAGTTCTTGAAAAGTACAACTACTCGATGGTTCAGAAAGAAGAATATGTCGCCGAGAAAAAGATGATCAGTCTCATCCAACAGTCTGTCAAAGAAGTTATCCTGATTTTGCTACCAGAGTATGCTACTGCAAGAGATCTTTGGTTGTCATTACAGAGGAAGTATCTAGGCAGCGCCGAAATGATCAAAAGCGAAAAGGCACTTATCCTGAAAGAGTTCAATATCTTCACTATGCTAAAGAATGAGACCATAAAGCAAATGATCGAGCGTTTTTGTCATCTTAAAGTGCAAGTGCGAAGACACGGTCTCGAAAAGACAGAACAAGAATACATCGACAAACTTGCTGACGCACTACCAGAGGGTGAATGGACTACGTATTTGATGGTTCTGAAGAACAGTGATAAGTGGGAATTTTTCAAGTTGTCGAAGTTTATCGATAAACTCGAAGGCCACGAAATGGAACTTCTGAAGATGGCGAAGTAAAAAACGATGATGTTGTTCAAGACGTCGGTCTGTATTACAAAGCCGGAATGCTAGATAGTATTTCGAGTCCTAAAATTCAGACTGCTTTTAGTGCAAACATGAATGCTTCTCCACAGAATCAGAATCAATCACAGCCTCAGTATGACCAGAGTCCTCAAAGTTCTTACTCAAGCACTAGTTCAAATTCAACTTATCAAAGCCAAGAGAATCCGAATCAACAACAAAGTTCTTATCCGAATAATGCAACATCGCAGTAAATTTGAACAATGTTGTTTCAGAACAAGTTGCAAAACAACATGTGTCACTACTCGCTACCGTATTAGAATCTTATGAATGTCTTGTTGCCGGTAAGACCGGAAACCCCGAGATGACTGCAGAAGATTATGACTAGGTAGACGAGGAAGAACTCGAACTAATGGACATCAAATGGTCCTTAGCTTCGATCATCAGGAGAGTGACAAAGTTCGTTGCACTCACAGGCTGTGACATAGGAAACTCCAGCAACAAATTGGGTTTTGACAAAACCAAAGTCACGTGCTTTAAATGCCGTTAAAAGGGGCATTTTAAAAGAGGTGTAAAAACATGAAGCAACCGGAAATCAGAGTCCTTTCGGAGGAGGAAATAAATATTACAAAAGGGCACTTCAATATAAACCATTTCTGAAGAAAACTCAGGTTGAAATCAAAGAAAAAACCTGACAATAGCACCACTGAGAAAGCTATGCTGGCATCAAGTGAAGATGATGGTTTTGATTGGAATTCTTACATTGGGAAAAAGACCGGAGTTTCTTTGATGGCAGAGATAGTTGAAGATAATTCTGTAGAGGAAGCGGCGGCAGCAGCTGAGGCAGTAGCTATTGAACAAGCTCTTCTGGAACAATACTTGCATCAACAGCAGGAAGAAGATGAATATATCCACATGCAGAGACAAGGAATTTTATCCTCTAATTCTTGTGACAGTTTTGCAGGTCATTTTGATGGTAGCTCGAAAGAACAAGTGGTTGAGGAGAAAAAGATTGTGAAGTGATCATTGGTGTCACTCAAGAAGTGAAGGTCGAAGAACTCAAGGACATGGCAGATAAAGCTTTAATGACAAATCTAACCAAGGTAGGTCCAGAGCTAAAAATTGTCGAGAAAGAAGTTGTCAAAGTACAAGTTGTTGAGGTTGAGAAACCTTGTACAAAATGTACTTAACCTTGTGTCGAATGTGCCGAAAAATCAAAGATCATCGCTGAAAACAATGTGAATAACGAATTGTTGAAATACGATTATCGCAGAATGAAAGAAGCTATGAAAAAATGAAAATGATTATGGAAGACTCGACGAAATAACATCGAACAACATGATAATATAAGGATGTTGAGTGGAACAGTAATGGATAAACAAAGGCCAATTAACACCTATATTAACACCATTGCTGAAACCAAACAACAACTTCAAGACATGACAATCGAAACTGAAAGAGTTCAATAGTTGTTGAGAAGTTATACCACAAATGCATATGTTATTGATCACATTCTTCCGACAAACTCAATGGAAGAAAAACCTAAAAAGTAAATTGGCAAAGAATATAGCAATGTTCCCCCACCCCATTGCGAGAAGTACTGTCGCAAAACCGCAGACGGGATGGATAAGACAGTCAAGGTTGAGTTACTTTCTGAGAAAAAAGATGAGTTGCCAGAGAATATTGATATAATCTACGCTAAATCTGATGATGATAACAACGTTGTGGTTAACAAAGTGGTTGAAAATGTTCTAAGTGATTCTGATGACGGCAGCTTCAAAAGCACCGACTCGAGTTCAAAAAATTCCGATTCACAGTCTGAAAATGACGATAAGTCGTCAGAGGATGGTCTAAGGATTCGGATAGACTATACTTTGACGATAGTTTCCCGATTCAGAATGTGAAGGAAGAATTTCTTGATAAATTCTTTAAACTCGTGGAAGTCACATCAGAGGAATTGGAAATTAACGAACGAAAATTCTATTCCAAACCTAAAAGAAACAACTACCGAAGGAATGGTGGTGATCATCCAGAAAACCTGAAGAGCAGGGTTGGGTCTAGAAGAATCAGATGAACCAGTAAAGAAAGTGGCAACATTTCATGAATATAAGAACAAAAACATGATTTTTGTATATGGGACAAACACGGTTCATGAAGAGAGTTTGATTGGTAAACAATCAAATGATGAGTTTAAAAAGGAGAAAGAAATTCAAGAAAAGCCAAGGTTACAAGTGGTGCCAAAACATCAAGTGGCATAAAACCACCCACTAAAGGACATCCACTTGATATTCGGACATGTTTCAAGTGCAATGAAATGGGTCATATTGCACCACAATGTCTGAAATCAAAACCGGCTTATCCTCGAAGAAGAGAATCAAATGTTGTAAAACCAAGGTATCCAGAGTTTCAAAAACCAATCAAGATTTGAAAAGAAATGAATCTTTGCCAGAAGTTGAACCTAAAATAGAAAAGAGGTTTGAGAAGTCTACTTTCAAAAAAGGAGAAACTTCTAGGGCAAACGAAAACAAATTTTATATCAAGAAGGCTAATATCAAATCTCAAGCCTGGATTACCAAGAAAAGGTCAACAACATCTGGTGTTATTAAGTCTGAGCTGGTAAAGACTGATAACACGAAAGAATATAAACCTGAAATCACTAAGTCTGAGCCTGTTAAGACTAGTGATAGCAAGAAAGAATCAAAATCTGAAATCATAATTGAAACCACATCTGAAACTGTCAAAAATACAAGTGGTAACAATTCAAAAGATAAAAAGACGGTAAAGTTTTCAAACATAAACATCATAGAAAATTCAGATGAAGAATGGGAAGTTTATTCTGTAGATAAGTGTGGATTCGATTATGCTAATGAATGTGAATTTTATTTTGATGATGGTTATCCAATTCAACCCAAGACCAAATAGGCTTGGGTCTGGCTTTTTAAATAGATTGTTAAAATGTGCAGGGACCCAGATATCCGTACTTTCTAAGTGGATTTTGAATAGTGGAGCGTCCAGGCATATGGCGGGAATGAAGGCGTTGCTATTCCACATTAAAGCTATCAATGGTGGATATGTTGGATTTGCAAGAAATCAAGGTGGAAGGATAGTCGCCGAAGGAAAACTCTCCAATGGCGTAGTTTCATTCATTCGCATGAACAATATAATGCAGAACTTGAGAACAATCTTCTGAGTATATCGCAGATTTGTGACAAGAAATTCACAGTCCATTTCAACGACAAAGAGTGTATTATCTTGACGCCGGGATTCAAAATACCAGATGAGTGGATTCTGATGCGAGCACGTCGAGAGAATGATTTATATGTTCTTGATATGGGTGTCGCTACCACTTCATCAAAATCAGCACAATGTTTATGTCAAAGGCTACTGAAAAAAATTCTATTATTTGGCATCGTAAGATGGGGCATATTCATCTGTGAAAAATGAATTTCTTCGTTCATAATGATCTTGTAGAAGGCGTATATCTTCAAAGTTTTCAGATGTCTTATCATTACTTGGAATGCAAAAAGGGAAAGCAGATCAAGAAATCTCATCCAAAGAAAATTCTAAACTCAATCAAGTTGCCATTAAAACGTCTCCACATGGACTTATTTGGTCCTCTAAATGTTCGAAGCATCTCAGGAGACTTATATTACTTGGTCATGACAGATGACTATTCGAGATATTCGTGGGTATTCTTTCAAGAATCAAAAAACGTTCGAGAACTTGGTTATTCTATTCAAGAAACTCGAGAATCTTTATCATCTGCCGGTCAGACGTATTAGAATTGAAAACGACACAGAGCTTAAGAATAACAAAATGAAGGAATTCTGCAACACAAAAGGGATTCTGCACGAGTTTAGTGCTCCCTATACTCCACAGCAAAACGGAGTAGCTGAACGTAAAAACAGAACTTTGATTGAAACTGCGAGAACCATGGTTGCAGATTCTAAACTTCCTATCAGCTTCTGGAGTGAAGCGGTTGCTGCGGTTTGCTACACGCTAAACAGGGTTCTCACTGTCAAACCAACAAAGAAAACATGTTTTAAGATGATAAACCGACGGAAGCCAAATTTGAAGTTCTTAGAACCATTCGGTGCACGATGTACCGTAATAGACCAAGATGGCAAATTAGGAGCTAAATCTCTTGAAGGTTTCTTTGTCGGATATGCGAGTCCGTTGAGAAGAGTATATGTTCCTTTATTGAGAAAGGTTATTGAAGCACAGCATGTGGATTGTTTCAACTACACGGATCCTATTTAAAGGAAAGGTGACGCGTGGCTGTTTAACTATCAAGACCTTTGGAAGTCATTTGACTTGCCCGAAGAACCGACTGACGAAGAAGTTGCAGCGCTATACTACCTTCACCAGTCAGCGAATCAAGAACAAATTGTTTGACCAATTGTGGTTAAACAAACCATGTTGGATCCATCTTCTTCTGGCGCAAGTTCAAGCAATAGTGGTGTTCCAGCTGAAAATGTTTCTGAAACATTAACAACGCCTGCTACTCCTCCAACAAATGCCTCTACTGAACCAGTGAATACACCAACGGAGCCCAATATGCCTCAGAATCAAAATTCTGACTCAGATGAAGCACCAACATTTGATGCTGATGGGGAATCATCTTCTTCAGATGAAGAAGTGGAGCAGATAACAAGTCTTCTTAATCAATCTGCAGTCCTGAACAACAGAAATGAAGCTTCATCAAGCTCTCTAAACGTTGAATTGGTCATTGATCTCAACATCACGAATCAGCAAAACTCAGTAGATGTTCCAAGTGAAGAATTGCCGCGATCATATTCCTATCATCCGATAACAAGTATTATCGGTGAACTTCAAACTTGTGTTAGAACTCGAGGGCAAATTAATAAAGCACTCAGTTGTTTCTACACATGCGTTGCTACAACCGAGAACAATTGCTTCTATTCATGTTTCATATCTTAGATTGAGCCAAAGACAGTTAATGAAGCTTCAGCCAATGAAAATTGGGTACAAATAATGCATGAAGAATTATTGCAGTTTGAGAAGTTGGGTGTGTGGAAGCTTGAAGACCTACCAGAAAATCAGAAAGCAATTGATACAAAATGGGTCTTTAAGTGTAAACGTTATGATAGAGGGGTTATTGTTCGTAACAAAGCTAGGCTTGTTGTCAAGGGATTTCACCAGCGGGAAGGGATAGACTACACGGAAGTCTATGCACCAGTAGCTCGCTCGGAATCTATTCGAATTTTTCTAGCTTTCGCATCATGGAAATGATTTAAGGTTTGTCAATTGGATGTCAAATCGGCTTTTCTATACGGCAAATTACACGAGAAGGTGTATGTTGGACAACCACCGAGGTTTGTCGATCCACTCAACAAGAAGAAAGTGTAGGATAAAGCTTTTTATGGACTACACCAAGCCCCGAGAGCTTGGTACGAGACGTTATCGCAACATCTCGTCGGAAATGGCTTTATCTGAGGAACTGTGGATAGTACTCTTTTCACCAGAGAAGTTGATGGCCATCTGATTATAGTTCAAATCTACGTTGATGACATCATCTTTGGATCTACAAACGATAGTCTCTGCAAGGAGTTTGAGGGAATCATGAAAAAGAAATTCGAAATGTCCTCGATCGACGAAATGAAGTTCTTTCTTGGTTTGCAAGTAGATCAGCTTCCGGATGGTATTTTCATTCATCAGACTAAGTATGTTCAAGATATCTTGTAGAAGTTTGGAATGGAGAGCTTGAAGCCTTTATCTTCGCCTCTTGCTCTAAATCACGACATTTGCATTGACGAGACGTTATACAGATCGATGATTGGATCGCTGATGTATCTGACGGCATCGCGCCCAGATATTATGTATCCAACCTGCCTATGCGCCAGATATCAGTCAAGCCCAAGGATCTTACACATGCAGATTGTGAAGCGAATCTTCAGATACCTAAAAGGATGCCCAAGCACCGGCTTATGGTACCCGAAGAACGACAATTTCGACCTCATAGGCTATGCTGATTCTGATTTTGGTGAAGATAACTTGAACTCAAAATCAACTACAGCGGGATGCCAGTTCTTCGAAACAATAATGGTAACCTGGCAGTGTAAAAGACTACAGTCGCTCTCTCTACCTGTGAAGCTGAGTATATCACGGCCTCCAGCTGTTGTTCATAGATTCTATGGATTCAACAGCAGATGAGAGACTATGGTCTGCAATTTCTAGACACTCCGCTATATGTTAATAACAAGGCAGCCATAGATATAACTAAAAATCGGTTCATCACTCACGCATAAACACATTGAAATTTGTTATCATTTCATTCGTGATTGTTACGAAGAGAAATTGTTGCGAATAGAAAAAATCCACACCTACGAACAAAAGGCTGATTTTTATAACAAACCATTTTCTTTGTCATGGTTTAAATACTTGCTGAGAATTAACGGTATGAAAAATTTGCTGACAGGTGCGGGCGCTGAGGTTGAATACGGATCGGACGATGAGTTCGCGTGATCCACATTGGTTTGTAAATATCTTTCTAGTTTAGAATTTTGTTAAAAACTAAAATACAAAAAAGATGTTGATTTTAGGGGGAGAAATGTTAGAGAAAATACAAAAACATTCGAAAATTTTTAAAATCCAAAAACATATAAAATTCAAAATGTACAAAAACATTGAAAAAGACAAAAAATTCATTGTCATAAAAGGAAACATATAAAAATTTATAGTACATCAGTGGACTATCACAGTATGCTAAAAATTATAAAGTTCAACAAGTGTGAAGAAATCCTAGATAAACTAGACCGGAATCAAAGTAGATCTATGGAATGGGCTCTGCATAAAAGTGTTAACCCTGCGTTAGATTTCAGATGGATGATGAATAGAACAATACTCCGGCTAATCCTGCAAAATAGAACACCGTTAGCTCGCCACGGGAGAAGGGGGTTCTCTCCGTGACCACCCTCCGGCGTGAGAATAAGTACAGGTAGTCGGAAGTAAGTATTGTAAGTGAGAGAGTAGTTGAGTGTGAATACCTTTCCTTGAACTCCAAGTTACTTATTTATAGCCGGTGCTTGGCACCAAAAAGAGAGATTGTTAACGTTAACGTAATCTTTTGTTATTCCGTTAACGTTTGTTGGCAATCTGTTAGTGCACACGGATCGTGAGCTCATCAGCGGTTAGGGAGGCGCCACGTGTCAACATGAGATCACTACATCTTATAAATGTGAGCATGCCAACACCGTGATCTTCCTCAGCCGTCCAGATGCTGCCATGTGCAATTGGTTATAACCGAAAAGATGCTTACACGATTGCTTGTTAATGGCTTCTAGAAGGTTTCACAGCTGTTACCCATCTATTATTTGCCACGTGTACATTCTGTTATAACAGAAAAGATTCCCTTTGCTTTTGCACCAAGGATTTTGCTAAGGGAAAGTTTCTCGGATTTATTGTTTCCTTGCGCGGGAAGCGCCAGTTAGTTAACTGATCTTCCTTCTTCTCCTTACTGCTTAGTGCAATGTTTGGTGGATGCTTGCTTTGATATAAATATCTGCGCAAGGTTTGTGCATGGAGCATTATCAAATAAAAATGCTCAAGGTTAACTTTGAACCTTGCGTGAGCCTGCACAAGGTAGTTAAATGAAACATTATCAAACCAGAATGTTCAAGGTTAACTTGAACCTTGCGCGAGCCCGCGCAAGGTAGTTAAATGAAGCATTTATCCAAAGAGAGTGTTCAAGGTTAACTTTGAACCTTGCGCGAGCCCGATCAAGGTAGTTAAATGAAGCTTTCCTCTCTTGGATACTTGGCGTAAAGTTCTAATAAATCTTATTTTGGCAAAGAAGTCTGCGCGCAGTTTCCTTAGAAGTTATTAATGGGTATGGTTTCCTTGATTGGCGCAAGGTTTTTGGGACCATACCCCTTCAAGTCCCCCGAGTCCAGTGTTGCTCCTATGTAAGAACAAAAAGTAGGTGGAGCACTGGACTTAAGATAAATGTGCTGCGCTAGGTAAAGACTAGCTTTTTGTTACTTTATGCATCTTGATGACGTGCCGTAAGTGATTTTGAAAAGGTATATGAATTTCAAATATGCTTAGGCACGTGTCACTTATCTGGATGGTGTAGTTGGTGACGACGCACGTTCTTGAGACGTGGTGGTACTGTTGACAGGCTGTCAAAAGTACCTGTCTTACCGTATTTAATGCTTTTAGCGACACTCGCGCGCGTGGGGCGGTTACTGTTCCCCACTCGCCCCTACGGTTACTTGGGGAAACGTGACGGCTGTAAAAGTCGATGCAATCAAATCGTGCATTAATTGCGGTTAGTATATAAAGGGATCAACGGTCCATTTGTTTCCTCACCCAATCTTGAGAGAAATTTGCGTTTAAAAATACCGGTGACCCTCAAAGCTTTCTAAGTTTTCTTCAATGATCGAGTTATGGCCATTGGTGCAAGGTCTGCTGAGATGTCGTCTTCAACTTGGCCACCGCTAAAGTGGTCAAAGAAAGATTTTGATAATCTTGCCACCAACTTCCTTTTCGCTCCGTCCTGGAAAGCGTTTTTTCGGAGGCGAATGCCACGACGGCTGATGCGCCAGCCGGGTACATTACATTATTCTACGACTATTTTGCCGAAGGGAACTTCCGGCTGCCGGTGACCCATTTCTTGCTGGAAATATTTGGTTTTTACAAATTCATATTTCGCAATTGAGCCCGATGGGAATGGTGAGGATCCGGCATTTTGAGTTCGTTTGCCGATCGATGCAGATCTTGCCGTCGGTCGAGACGTTTAGAGTTTTCTACCAGCTGCACTGCTCATTGGGTTTTTATTTGTTCCAACAGCGTGTGCAAGCCAAACAATTGTTGTTGGTGCCGCCGAAGTCCTACCATGACTGGAAGCAGTAGTTTTTCTTTATCAAGGCGGCGGTGATCCCAATGAAGATGACATTCCAGGCCAGTGATGAGATCGAGCTGGAGACCCTTCCCATACCTGCCGAAGAGGTATGGTATCAAGATATTAAAGATGTGCCCAATATTGTTTTACCAGAGAGGGCCCTCATCGTTGCCGGGATGAGTATTTTCTGGAAGAAGGAACGCCATGAAAAACCGGTGTATACAGAAGATGGAACTGGTATGTAACTCTTTAACTTCCTAGCAATATATTTCAATAGATATGTACTAGTGCAAAATGTTTGTTATGTAGCTGCGCCTCTCTACTTGGTCTCTTTCAAGAGAGAGAAGGGAAAAATGGCCGCCGTGCCTATTGCTGACGGTGAGGACACTTGGTTCTCACAAATCTTGGGGAACTTTGGGTTGCCCAAGCAGGAGGATCTGGAGGCGCAACCATGTTCGAAGACTGGTAATAAGTCCATACAAAGCCTAAGTTGATATTGCAGTATAACTTAATGGCGCAACCTTTACTCAATATGATTGATTATGTAGGTGATTTACTAAACTTGGGCGTAGGCACTGATTCGAGGAAGAAGAAGAAACCAACTGCTGCTGCAGCTGCTGCGCCTCCCCATTCAAAACCGGAGAAAAAAACTAAGCCATCAGATGCTGCGAAAGCTGAGGGCAAAAAAGGTACATTTCCCGTATCTGACTCTTGGTGCAATTATGTAGTGGTGTCGGACTCACTGGAGGGTCTTGCGCCTGTAGGTTTGAAGAAACCGAAGCCAGAACCCATTGACACCTCATCTCTTCCTGCTGTGAACCCAGATGATCCTTTGGAAATACCTTCTAGCACAAAAGAGGCGTTGAAGCGTACTAAGCAGAGGAAGGAGGTGGAGACTAAAACTCCTGCGCCAACCAAAGTTGCGCGCCCGCGCATTGGTAAGAAAGGCAATCTGGATGCCTTTGCAAAGGAGTTCTCACCTGGTACGTTTAGTTTGTTGCGCATTTCTGTCATAAGAGTTGCGCAGAACCTGATACTTGGTATTTGTTGATATGCTTTGCAGAGAAAATGGTGAAGGCTATGCCGGCCACCTCATCTGCTATGCCATCGCCGCGCAGGCCTGAGAATGTTGAGGGAGATGCGGGGCAAGAAACTCCTTTCCTGAAGCCGACCCCATGTCTCGGAACATATTAAGAAAGTAGCTCCGGAAGAAGAGCCAAAAAATTTTGATGCTGAGAATCCTGCTGGCGAGCAGGTTAAATATACGAATACAGATGTTGGGGAACCGTCCAGTTGATATCCAAGGGAGCCGGACCTTCAACACAAAGCCTTCGCTTTGTGTTTGTTGAGGATTCGTAGGGGGAATCGCCTATTCACCAAGATGAGACGCCTGGGGATTATTATTATCGCTCTTATTCTGAGAGGCGGGCCTCTGCGATTCATCAGCCGTGTGGAACGTTAAGCAGGGTGATGTTTTTACTGATTGGCACTCCTGTAGGGAGTGGTATAAGGGTATCTTCCCGCCGGCGGAGGTGAAGCGCCAGGAGGAAAAAACCATGAAGTTACTTACGAGTCATATCTGCAAGAGTCTGCCCTTGCCACGTCCACCATAAATAGAATTGTGCATGAATGGCACAGTATGAACAAGGTTGAGCTTGAGAAGGCGAGGGCCAAGCTTGAGAAGGAGAAGACGCTGAAGATGCTTGTTGATTTTGAGGAAGAAAAGGCCCAATTTGAAAAAGAGAAGAAGACTGAAGAATGGGCTACGCTATCTTGGAAGCGCAAGTGTGAGGCTTCTGCTGCGCAATATGCGGATGAGCGCAAGTGCTTTGTGGAGGCTTGCGAGCGTGACAACAAAGAAAAAGCTTCTCTGCGCAATGAAATTGAGAAACTTAAAAAAGAGAAAGCTGAAGAAGTTGCGGCAGTAGAAGAGGCTCGCTCACATAGAGAAAGGAGTGAGTAGAATGAGGTATCAACCAAAATGACTCTTCTTCTTAAGAGTAAAGAAATTGATGAGCTAACTGCTATGCTTTTTGACCAGGAGCGGCTGCAAGCTGAGGTTGACAGTTTGAAAAAAGATGTCAACCTTCACCAAACAGAGAAAGCCGAGTAGATCCACCGTTTGACTGAAGGCGAACAAAAACTTAAAGACACGGAGGTCGCTCGCACTACTGCAGAAAGCTTGACCAATCCCTCATGAACCAGCTTACCTGATTGTGGGAGTACGTGATTATGGAGGTAATATTCACTTTTCTTTACACGTCTGGTTTGATTGTCGTAACATATACTGATTGTATTTGTGTACATATCGCAAATACCATCCTTAACTCTACAGAGTTGGATGAGAGAGTGGCAGAATTAATGGTGGCGGCGCACAATGATGGGCATGCCGATGGCTATAAAGAATGTACTTTGCACGTGGCCCATGCGCTGAAGACTGAATGGGATACCAGCCGTGCTGCACGCATGGGCTAAATACTGCCGCCATTTATTCTGCTGCCAAGGAAAAATATGATCAATTGCAAATTCCGATTATGGACCTTGTGGACACCGCGCTGCAGCAAGACGACTTTGTTGATAAGCTAAAGGAGATCTTTTCTTCAGAAGAGAAGCAGGTGGGAACCAAGTCCATAGAATGGGAAATTTGTTATTTTTACTGTATGATAATTTGTAACGTTGCGCTACTGCGCAAGTATTGCAAATATAATATATTTCAGTTTTACAATGTTTGCATGGAACTAATTACTTGTGTAGGATAGACAAATGAACAATTTCTTTTCTCATGTGTGAGCGTAAGTATTAAATTAGCTTGTGGCTCATGAGTTTGTGTTTTTATTTATCCAAAGGAATTGCATGCATTTGTAAATGAACATATATAAGACTGTAAGTAGTGGCAAAGTATTTTATTCATACTGACAAAGCGCAAGGCTATGGCTGCCACTAAGATTACATAACAAAATAAAGTAAGCAGTCTCGTTACGCAACGCTCAGAAGTTGCTTAAGAGGACTGAGATTACATATAACATCGGCGCAGTTGCTGGGTGTAACATCCGTCGAAAAACGGGTTTTCAAAACCCGCTTCGTTTATTAATCGAATAGTCAGTTTCAAATTTTCGTTGCTTATTTAATGCTCCTTTTAATTTTAAACAGTACATAATTAATAAATATACTAGAATTTATAAACTATAATTAATAAACAATAAAAAAACGGTCGAAGAAAAATAAAAGTCGCTGCCGGGTTTCGAACCCGGGTCAGCCGGCTCATTTAACCCACAAACACTTAACCACTCCGCCACTTGGTTCTCATGTGTAATCAATGAAACAAATAAAACTTAACTTCTACCCGTGAACTCATCTGTTTGCGCCAAAACTGAAACGCTCATCGGCTTTCAACTATCCAGACTTTTGAGTGATCGCTTAAATTTCTGATTATAACCGATAAATCAATTGCTGCCCACGTTCTTAATCAATTCGGTCTTCATTTGCCTCGATTCATATGATTTTTGGGAGTTGAAAACCGAAATCATTTACTTCCTGATTTACACTGATAATATCATCGTCTCATAACTTGGAAACACTCACAGAACCTTCAATTTCATTTGCGCTCTAATTTCTCTTCGTCGGAAACGTTATCTGATATCGCGGTCTTTCGCCAGAACGGACACTCAAATCGGTAAATTTCTCGATTCTTTCATTCTCAATCCATTGTTAGACTTTCACTAACTTAAATCCTTCAACCAGAATCGGTCCCAGACTACGTTACCGGATACTCTACGCTCGCCGGAAAATCTCTGGACATTTCCGAAAAACGCTGTGAATCGGTACAAACATTTAAACCCTTTGATAATCTTTGTTTAGTAACTCAATTTCACAATTAATTGATCAAAACTGTTAATTGATCCGATCAGACGGAATTCACAAAACAGAGCCGACGATCTTTGCCGGAGTTATGAGAAAAACATCTGTTTCGGTACATTCATTTCCAAAATACTCTCTATCCATTACATTTCAATCATTTATAAGTTTCGTTAATCGAATTAAACAAGAACAGTCGAATATCGTTGTCTGTGTCTTTGAACGAAGAAGATGAAGTCAACCTTATGTATAACTTTAATTAAAACAAGATATTAAACTGGGTTAGACACACAATCCAGCGGTGGACTGTGTGCAAACACACAGCGCATGTCTCGAGTTCGATCCCTGACACGACTCTATCCTCTGAAATAAAAATGTTCTTTTTTAAACCGAACCGTATTAACTCGCTGTAAGATGTTAAGTTTAATAAAAACCAGTATTTTAACCAGGTTAGACACACAGTCCAGCGGTGGACTGTGTGCAATGTTAAACAACGGGTCCCGGGTTCGAGACCTATAATGTGCATCGGTTTCGACATAATTAAAATCCTTTTTTAAAATAAATGAATTCTGAATAAATTAAATAGTATATAAATATAATTAAAAACAGAAATATTTCGGGTTAGACACGTAGCTCAGTTGGTAGAGCTGCGTGCACGCGTACGGGAGGTCATGAGTTCGAGCCTCACCCAGCGTATACATACACAAAGTCCGAACCGGTCAACAGTCAACGGTCAACCCAAAAAGTCAACATTTTTTTCATATTTTTATTTATTTAATTAATTTAAAAATCAATTAAAAATACTTAAAAATAATATTTTTAAAGTTAGAAAATGACCTTAAACTCACAAAAATAAATCTAAAAATCCTATTAAAATTGTTAATAAAATCCACTTATTTACCGTACCTTTTCGTTATTATTTAGGTTAGTTATTACTCGTCGATCAACTCTCTAAACTCGTGCGCATTCAACATCATCAAACGAACGCACCAAATGTAAGTGAATCTCTACAAATTCCCCGTTTTAATCACATTTTGGGGTGTATCATGTGTCTTATTTTTATTACATATTAACACTTGTGCATCCATCATATCCATGATCAAATGTGTATCCAATATGTATCAATTATTTGTGTGGTTAATGTTTAGATTAAATTTATTATTTTCAGTACATACATTATCACAGGCTCGTCTGTTCCCCATTACCTATGAGCGGAACGTGGCGTTGCCAACATATGATCGGCTTCGTTTGATTGAGCCTTGATCACACATACATCATCATAGGCCGTGCGTTCCCCATTACCTATGAGCGGAACGTGACGTTGCCAACATATACATTATCATTCATGTCATATACTCATGCAAGGTGGTTTGTTATTGTATGTTTATTTACGTTTGCTCACATATGATTATTGCATAATTTTTCCATATTAAATACAACAAGAAATCAATAATAAATGTTTTCTAACAAGGTTCACTCGCCAACTTTTGTTGACCCAAAAGCCCCCATTTTTACACATGATACAAGTGATCCAGTTGCAGCAAGAAACATATAGGACGGCCTAGAAGAATAAATCAGTTTAGGCTTTGGATTGTTTATTTAGTTACTTTTTCCTTGTAATTGTATGGACTTGTTTGAAATATTGAAGTTGTAATTTGAATAATAAATATGAAACATTTTAGTAAACATCATGAGCTTTGGTGATAACCCAATTATGCCCCGACTCTTATTCCGCTGCGGGTCGGGGTGTGACAGATTGGTATCAGAGCCATGACTATAGGGATATAGGATATGTTATTAGACCCTTATAGCCTATACTATAGTTGATTAGAATTTTAAAATTGTTTGTGTTACATACAAAATTCATGATGTTTATATGCTTTATGTTTATTGTTACATTCAATGTTATGCAAGCATGTCCATAAGTACATATTATTATACAATGCTTATCATGAATCATATCCTCATAACATATCATATCCATGAGAGCACACACCACACAATTTCCATGATTTTTGCAACGATTTTTGTATTTTCTTTCAAATCACATCAAAGTGAGTTCTCATGACGGGCATGTAGTAACTGGAAGGGTACAAGTACCGGTAGTCGGAACGTCCTGTCTAGGCTTGGCATTCGTATAAATCCAAAATAAAGGACCAGTTTGCCTACCTGGGGACTAACGATGAGAGTACGAAGGACCTATTAGGCCAAAGCATGCTATACCAAACGTCGTGTGAGCTAACCCCACTTTGAGTTGTCATTGTGTCTACACCTGGACACCCTCCTACCATACATCTCGCAAACATATTTCATGGTTTTCATTCGGGTGATTGGAGTGTTAAACCGCCAACATCAATGTGAATCCTACTAAGCCAATAGTCATGGGGCCCACATGACTATACAGGCGATGGTATGGGGGACATTGGAGGCCCAAACATGAGCAAACCCAAGACATCCTATGGATGTAGTTGCATTATTGATAATTATGTTATTTTTATTTCATTTGACGACACATGACACCTAAAAAGACTCCTTAAACTCACCATCTTCGTATGTATGTTCCTGTAGATGTCGGCTAGGCAGCAACGTGGAGGTAGAAGGTCAGGAAGGTCAAACGAACGCTTGGCCACCCAAATCGCAAAACAAATGGCCGCGGTGCTTCCTGACATCGTAATTCAAGTCCAACAAGCTCTCGCCGCAAATCCCATCAACCCTCCCAATCAAGACGACCAAAACGTCGACAACCCTCCCTCCAAAAAGTGCTCTTACAAACACTTCAAGTCTTGCGATCCCCTGAAATTTGAAGGGACCGAAGGTGTCACTGCCCTCCTCCACTGGTTTGAGGAAATGGAAAACACCTTCCTCAATTGCGATTGTCCCGAGGATCGCAAGGTACGTTACGCAACCAGGAGACTATTTGGAGTAGCTCTTACCTGGTGGAATACAGAAAAAGGTAAGAGAGGAATCGAAGATGCAATGGCCTTGACATGGGAGGAGTTAAGGGAAATCATGACGAGACGCTTCTGTCCAAGGAGCAAGATCAAAAAGTTAGAGGATGAATTTTACTCGTTAAAGCAAAAGGAGGGAGATCATACTTCCTACAACAAAAGGATTTTTAGAGTTGAACCAAATGATCCCCAACTTGTTCACCCCATTATACCGCTTAGTCGAAAAATATATTCGAGGCCTCCCCTCGAAAATTCAGGACTCAGTTCTAAGTACTTCGCCTGCAACACTTGAAGCCGCTATGGAACTAGCTACCGAGCTTACCGAGAATCGCATCCGAAACGGCAAATTTAAGGATGAGAAAAAGAAAGCCCCCATTGAGGGCCAAACTTCAAACCATTCCACCTCCTCCTCAAAGTTTGCTAGTAAGAGGAAACGAAACACCAGAAACTTTGCTGTCATACAAACAAATTTCCTATCCTGCTGCACCCATCACTCAAGTTGCCCCCTCATCTGCACCATATAAAAAGCCATACTCCGGCCCCTACC
The DNA here is from genome assembly GCA_947069175.1 of Scalesia atractyloides. Classification (NCBI taxonomy): domain Eukaryota; kingdom Viridiplantae; phylum Streptophyta; class Magnoliopsida; order Asterales; family Asteraceae; genus Scalesia; species Scalesia atractyloides. The sequence goes on from CAMTDV010000009.1 coordinate 38,936,720, forward strand.
CAAAATGCAACCGTTGCGAATACCATCACTTTCCTTATCATCCCTGCCAACATTGCACCGGCTGTGGCCGTGCAGGTCACACCATCCAAACCTGTCGCGCACTTAGCGAACGAACCGCAATCAGCCCTCAACCCAAACCCACCATCAGATAGTGGGTCAAGCCCAAAACCTTTACTCCTACCACCTTGCCCAACATGTAGCCCAATCCTACTACCAACCCAACTATCCCATTATGCAACCTAGGCGGGTTTGTTACAACTGTGGAGACCCAAACCACTTCAGGAACACCTGTCCACGCTTGGTGAACATCATCCATGCCCAAGCTCAACCAAATCCAGTAAACCAGGCTAATCAAGCTCCTCCACCTGCCTAGGGGAAGAGCTTTCAACATCAACGCAAATCAAGCTAGGGCTGACAACAATGTGGTTAACGGTACGTTTCTCATCAACGGTAGTTATGCATCCATGTTATTTGATACTGGCGCGGATAGGAGTTTTGTGTCCTTAGAATTTGAACCCATCCTCAACCAAACTCGTGATAAACTCATGGAATCCATAACGGTAGAAGTTGCTGACGGAAAACCGGTCTCATTAAACTCTATTATACGCAATTATACTCTCACCCTAAACGATCACGATTTTCCAGTTGACCTTCATACCTTGAAGTTGGGAAGTTTCGACATTATAATTGGTATGGAGTGGCTCAGCCAACATCACGCTGAAGTTGTATGCCGAAAAGTTTATTCGCATTCCTCTTACAAACGGTCAGACTCTACGAATCTTTGGAGAAACCCCTTCGAAAGGACTCAAATTAATGTCCTGTTTTCAAGCCCGAAAATATCTTCGCAAGAATTATGTCGCATTCCTAACTCATGTCGTCAAAAAGGGAATCAAGGAGAAGAAACTCGAAGACATCCCAGTAGTAAAAGATTTTCCGCAAGTTTTTCCTGACGACATTTCAGGACTTCCTCCCGTGAGAGAAGTCGAATTCCGCATTATCTTATACCTGGAGCTACACCAGTTGCAAAATCTCCTTATAGGTTAGCCCCATCCGAAATGCAAGAGTAGCCAGTCAACTGCAAGAGCTGACTGACAAAGGATTCATACGTCCTAGCTCATCGCCTTGGGGTGCACCTGTCCTTTTTGTGAAGAAGAAAGATGGAACATTTCGCATGTGTATCGACTATAGAGAACTCAACAAGTTAACGGTCAAGAACCGCTACCCACTACCTCACATCGATGATCTTCTTGACCAACTTCAAGGCGCCACCTGTTTCTCAAAAATCGACCTACGTTCTGGTTATCATCAACTCAGAGTACATGAAGAAGACGTCCAAAAGACCGCCTTCCAGAACTCGTTATGGTCATTACGAATTCATGGTCATGCCATTTGGTTTAACCAACGCTCCAGCAGTATTTATGGATTTAATGAACAGAGTCTGCAAACCCTACCTCGACCGCTTTGTCATAGTCTTCATCGACGACATCCTCATCTACTCAAAGTCTAAGTCTGATCATGAACGACACCTTCGACTTATCCTTACACTCTTAAGGACAGAAAAGCTGTACGCTAAGTTCTCGAAATGTGAATTCTGGTTAAGGGAAGTACAATTCCTTGGGCACGTCGTCAATGACAAGGGAATTCATGTTGATCCCTCAAAAATCAAGGAAGTACAGGAATGGCAAGCGCCATGAACCCCTACCAAAGTAAGATCATTTCTTGGTTTGGCTGGTTACTATCGCCGTTTCATTGCAAATTTCTCCCGTATTGCTGTACCACTCACGGCTTTAACTCATAAAGGAAAACCCTTCATATGGGGACCTAAACAAGAAGAAGCCTTCCAAACCTTTAAGCAAAAACTTTGTGACGCACCTATCCTCACACTTCCTGAAGGTTGTGATGACTTCGTGGTTTATTGCGACGCGTCAGGGCAGGGACTAGGCTGTGTACTGATGCAAAGAGGAAAAGTGATAGCTTATGCTTCTTAGGCAACTCAAAGTTCATGAGAAGAACTACACCACCCACGACCTGGAACTTGGAGCCGTTGTGTTCGCTCTTAAGATATGGAGACATTACCTCTACGGTACTAAGTTTGAAATATACACTGATCACAAGAGCCTCCAACATATCTTTAACCAAAAGGAGTTGAACATGAGGCAACGAAGATGGGTCGAACTTCTTAATGACTACGACTGTGAAATTCGGTATCATCCTGGCAAGGCAAACGTGGTGGCCGATGCGCTTAGTCGAAAGGGTTATGCGAACTCCATTCGTCTTCTATGTTCACAAATCATAACCGACATCAAGATCAAATCCGAGAAGCCCAACATGTTTCAGTAACTGGAAACGACGTACGCAAGGAGCTGTCTTGTGGAGCTGAACCTAAAATCAAAACTAAATCCGACGGTATTCTGTACTATCTAGATCGCATATGGATTCCCGATCACAATAACCTTCGTGATTTCCATATGAATGAGGCGCACAAAACACGGTACTCTGTACACCCAGGAGCCGACAAGATGTATCAAGACCTTCGATACACCTACTGGTGGCCTGGCATGAAGAAGGATATCGCTGTTTTCGTTTCCAAGTGCCTTACATGTTCCAAAGTAAAAGCTGAACATCAAAGACCCTCAGGACTTCTAGTCCAACCTGAAATACCTGTATGGAAGTGGGAAAACATAACCTTGGACTTCATTACCGGGTTACCTCGCACCTCCAGTGGGTATGACACTATATGGGTAATCATTGATCGTCTTACAAAATCAGCACACTTCATTCCGATTCGCGAGGACTTCAAGAACGAGAAGTTAGCTCATATCTACACCAGCGAGATCGTAAGCCATCATGGTGTACCTTTAAGCATTATTTCAGACCGTGATGGTCGTTTCACTTCACGAATATGACAAGCCGTACAAGCCGCTTTGACCTTAGTACCGCTTATCATCCTCAAACTGATGGACAATCTGAACGCACCATCCAAACTCTTGAAGATATGCTTCGAGCATGTGTCATAGACTTCAAAGGGAATTGGGACGCTCATCTACCATTAGTTGAATTTTCGTACAACAACAGCTATCATTCAAGTATCGGCATGGCACCTTTCGAAGCTTTATATGGTCGTAAGTGCCGATCACCAATATGTTGGCACGAAATTGGGGAAGCTCAAATCAGCGGTCCAGAATTGATTCAGGAAACAAAGACAAGATCCATCAGATTCGTAACAACCTTCTAGCGGCACAAAGTCGTCAAAAGAGTTATGCAGACAAACGACGAAAGCCCTTGGAGTTTAACATTGGTGATCATGTACTTTTAAAAGTATCACCGTGGAAAGGAGTAGTTCGTTTTGGTCAGAAGGGCAAGCTAGCACCACGCTACGTAGGACCTTCCAAGATACTCGAAAGAGTAGGACCTGTAGCATACAAGCTTGACCTACCAGAAGAACTCAACAGAATTCACCCCACATTCCACGTATCAAACTTGAAGAAGTGCCTCGCCGATGAAAACCTCCATATTCCCCTAGAAGATATTCAGATCGATGAATCTATGCACTTCATTGAAAGACCAGTAGAGATCATGGACTTCGGAGAAAAACGTTTAAGACGGAGTCGTATTCCAATTGTTAGGGTACGCTGGGAGTCGAAACGAGGACCTGAGTTTACTTGGGAACGTGAAGACTCAATGCGCGAAAAATACCCGCATCTTTTTACTGTTACCACTACTACTTAAATTTCGGGACGAAATTTCTAAAAGTAGGGGATACTGTAACATCCGTCGAAAAACGAGATTTCAAAACGCCTTCGTTTATTAATCGAATAGTCAGTTTAAAATTTTCGTTGCTTATTTAATGCTCCTTTTAATTTTAAACATACATAATTAATAAATATACTAGAATTTATAAACTATAATTAATAAACAATAAAAAAAACGGTCGAAGAAAAAATAAAAGTCGCTGCCGGGTTTCGAACCCGGGTCAGCCGGCTCATTTAACCTACTAACACTTAACCACTCCGCCACTTGGTTCTCATGTGTAATCAATGAAACAAATAAAACTTAACTTCTACCCGTGAACTCATCTGTTTGCGCCAAAACTGAAACCGCTCATCGGCTTTCAACTATCCAGACTTTTGAGTGATCGCTAATACTGATTATAACCGATAAATCAATTGCTGCCCACGTTCTTAATCAATTCGGTCTTCATTTGCCTCGATTCATATGACTTTTGGGAGTTGAAAACCGAAATCATTTACTTCCTGATTTACACTGATAATATCATCGTCTCATAACTTGGAAACACTCACAGAACCTTCAATTTCATTTGCGCTCTAATTTATGTTTGTCGGAAACGTTATCTGATATCGCCGGACTTTCGCCGGAAAACCGGGACATACGTCAAATCGGTAAATTTCTCGATTCTTTAATTCTCAATCCATTGTTAGACTTTCACTAACTTAAATCCTTCAACCAGAATCGGTCCCAGACGACGTTACCGGATACTCTACGCTCGCCGGAAAATCTCTGGACATTTCCGAAAAACGCTGTGAATCGGTACAAACATCTAAACCCTTTGATAATCTTTGTTTAGTAACTCAATTTCACAATTAATTGATCAAAACTGTTATTTGATCCGATCAGACGGAATTCACAAAACAGAGCCAACGATCTTTGCCGGAGTTCTGAGAAAAACATCTGTTTTGGTACATTCATTTCCAAAACCCTCTCTATCCATTACATTTCAATCATTTATAAGTTTCGTTAATCGAATTAAACAAGAACAGTCGAATATCGTTGTCTGTGTCTTTGAACAAAGAAGATGAAGTCGAACCTTATGTATAACTTTAATTAAAACAGGATATTAAACCGGGTTAGACACACAGTCCAGCGGTGGACTGTGTGCAAACACACAGCGCACGTCTCGAGTTCGATCCCTGACACGACCCTATCCTCTGAAATAAAAATGTTTTTTTAAACCGAATCGTATTAACTCACTGTAAGATGTTAAGTTTAATAAAAACCAGTATTTTAACAAGGTTAGATACACAGTCCAGCAGTGGACTATGTGCAACGTTAAACAACGGGTCCCGGGTTCGAGACCTGTTATGTGCACCGGTTCGACATAATTAAAATCCTTTTTAAAATAAATGAATTCTGAATAAATTAAACAGTATATAAATATAATTAAAAACAGAAATATTTCGGGTTAGACACGTAGCTCAGTTGGTAGAGCTGCGTGCACGCATACGGGAGGTCATGAGTTCGAGCCTCACCCAGCGCATACATACACAAAGTCCGAACCAGTCAACAGTCAAAGTTAACAGTCAGGGTCAACCCAAAAAGTCAACATTTTTTTTATATTTTTATTTATTTAATTAATTTAAAAATCAATTAATAATACTTAAAAATAATATTTTTAAAGTTAGAAAATGACCTTAAACTAACAAAAATAAATCTAAAAATCCTATTAAAATTGTTAATAAAATCCACTTATTTACCATACCTTTTCGTTATTATTTAGGTTAGTTATTCCTCGTCGATCAACTCTCTAAACTCATGCGCATTCAACATCATCAAACGAACGCACCCAATGTGAGTGAATCTCTACAAATTCCCCGTTTTAATCACATTTTGGGGTGTATCATGTGTCTTATTTTTATTACATTTTAACACTTGTGCATCCATCATATCCATGATCAAATGTGTATCCAATATGTATCAATTATTTGTGTGGTTAATGTTTAGATTAAATTTATTATTTTCAGTACATACATTATCACAGGCTCTTTCCTGATTCCCCATTACCTATGAGCGGAACGTGGCGTTGCCAATATATGATCGGCTCCGTTTGATTGAGCCTTGATCACACATACATCATCATAGGCCGTCGTTCCCCATTACCTATGAGCGGAACGTGACGTTGCCAACATATACATTATCATTCATGTCATATACTCATGCAAGGTGGTTTGTTATTGTATGTTTATTTACGTTTGCTCACATATGATTATTGCACAATTTTTCCATATTAAATACAACAAGAAATCAATAATAAATGTTTTCTAACAAGGTTCACTCGCCAACTTTTGTTGACCCAAAAGCCCCCATTTTTACACATGATAAAGTGATCCAGTTGCAGCAAGAAACATATAGGACGCCTAGAAGAATAAATCAGTTTATGCTTGGATTGTTTATTTAGTTACTTTTTCCTTGTAATTGTATGGACTTGTTTGAAATATTGAAGTTGTAATTTGAATTTAATAAATATGAAACATTTTAGTAAACATCATGAGCTTTGGTGATAACCCAATTATGCCCCGACTCTTATTCCGCTGCGGGTCGGGGTGTGACACTGGGCGTTCCAGGTTCGAGGAACGCTGGATCCGTCCATACGCTTCATAGTGTACGCGCCTGTCCCGATACTTCATTTATCACGTATGGGCCTTCCCATCGTGGGGCTAACTTCCCCGGTTTTTCGGCATTCGAGCTTCATTATCGCGAAGAACAAAGTCACCAGGCAAAAAGGAACAGACGCGCACCCTTTTGTTGTAATACTTTTCAAGCTAGGACTTGTATTTAGCTTCACGAATCACTGCATTTTCTCGGCGCTCTTCCAATAAGTCTAGGTCGATGCGCCGTTGTTCTTCGTTATCTTGTTTTTCCAAAGCTAGCATTCTTGGAGATGGTAACCCAATTTCAGCAGGAATCACAGCTTCCGTATACAAGGCTAAAAGGAGTTTCTCCAGTGCTAGTCTTGGGCATAGTTCGGTGTGCCCACAAGTTGCTAGGTAATTCGTCAACCCACCCGCGTCGTGCTGTGCCAAGGCGGACCTTGATACCGTCGACCAACTGTTTGTTTATGCTTTCAACTTGACCATTTGCTTGCAGGTGCGCAACAAAAGCGAAACCATACTGGATTCCCATTTCGGTCATCCATGTTTGCAGCTCTTGAGCCGTTAAATTTGGACCGTTGTCTGTAATAATGCGCATGGGCAGACCAATATGGCAAATAATATATTCCCTAATGAATTTACGAATTACCATCGCTGTAGTAGAAGCTAAAGGTTTGGCTTGAACCCATTTAGTGAAGTAATCGACCGCAACGATGATAAACTTTAATGCGCCGGGCGCATCCGGAAATGGTCCCACTAAATCAATGGCCAATTGTTGAAATGGCCAAGCTGCTGTGACGGGTACCAAAGGATTCTTTGGGCGCAATGTTTTAGGGGCATGCCTTTGGCAGGACATGCACTTGCGCAAGATCTCTACCTCGTCAACATACATTCGGGCCAATAATATCATGCGCTTTTTACTTTGGCTACGACCATGCGCGGCCCAGAATGTATGCCACATAGTCCCTCATGAATCTCCCTGATCAGGTATTGCACGTCATGTTTGTCAACACATCAGAGCGAAGGACCCATGTAAGAGCGTCAGTATAGGATACAGTCAATCATTTCATAATTGAGGGCTTTGCATCGTAACTTTCGTGCTTGCGCTCTGTCTTCTGGTAAAGAACCATGCAACAGATACATCATTATTGGAGACATCCATGATGGATCTCCTACTTCAACCATTGTCACTTGCCTGAGAGGGACTGATGGATAACTTAAAACCTCGATGCGAACCTATTTTGCTAAATGCTTGAAGCTAGTTGCAGCAAGTTTACTTAGAGCGTCAGCATGTTTGTTTTCGCTTCGCTTGACGTGTGTGATATTAAATTGTTGGAACTGTGCTATAAGAGCCCTGGCTTGCGCCAAGTATAGAGCCATGATATCTCCCTTTGCATCGTATGTTCCAACTACTTGCTCAGCAACTAATAATGAATCAACATGGGCTTCTAAATTTGTTGCGCCCATTTTGATAGTGAGGCTTAAGCCTGCTAGGAAAGCTTCATATTCGGCCTCGTTGTTTGTGCATTTAAAATCCAACCGAATTGCATATGTGAACTCTGCTCCCTCTGGACTCATTAATCGAGACCTGCTCCAGCCCCATCACTGTTTGATGCGCCATATGTAAACAATGTCCAGGCTCTGTTGTCTATGACTGTGACTGGGTTTTGGATTGCTTGGCATTCTTCAAGCTTATCAGCAGGAATTTCAGCGATGAAATCTGCCAAAACTTGGCCTTTGATAGCTGGTCTAGGTTTATAACAGATGTTATAACCTCCCAATTCTATTGCCCATTTTGCAAGTCGGCCAGAAACGTCTGGTTTGGTCAGGACTTGGCCAATGTGAAAGTTTGTTAAAACTGTAATAACATGTCTAGAAAAGTATCTTCGCAGCCTGCACGAAGCATGGAGCAATGCTAAAACTAATTTTTCCATGATTGAATATCTTGTCTCTGGATCGTTCAACATCTTGCTGATATAATAAATTGGAGACTGGACCCCTTCGCATTCTACCAGCAAGACAACACCTAGTGCTACCTCAGATGCGGCAAGATATAAGACCATGGGTTCTTTTTCTCGAGGAGCAGTAAGTGTGGGAAGTTGAACTAAACAATCTTTCATCTTCTGGAAAGCTTGATCAGCTTCAGGAGTCCATACGAACTCTTTGCTCTTTGTACAATTGCGCAAGGTTCGAATGAATGGATAAGATTTTGCAGCATGATTGGTGAGGAAGCGGTTTAGCGCAGCTAACCTTCCAGCCAAACGTTGCATCTCTTTGATGGTTATAGGAGAAGACATTTTTTGTATTGCATCGACCTTTTTTGAAACCGTCTTTGGTGACATGAAACCCAAAAATTTGCCCTCCACCATGCCGAAAGAGCATTTGCTGGGATTTAACTTTAGGCTTACCTCGCGCAGAGAATCAAAAGTTCTTATGATGTTGTCTAGCATAGTGTCTTCTGAATTACTCATAATGACCAAATCATCCATGTAGACTTCCACAGTTTTCCCAATGTCATCTCCAAACACTGTATCTATCAATCTTTGATAAGTAGCTCCCGCATTGTGGAGACCAAAAGGCATCTTGGTATAACAAAAAATGTCCTTCTCCGTGCGAAAAGCAGTTTTATCTTCGTCTTCTTTCTTCATCAAGACTTGATGATAACCTTTATAACAATCTTGGAAACATTTCCAGTGAAAGGAAGCTAATGATTCATCCTTTATGTCAATCTCAGGAAGAGATAACAATCTTTCGGCCATGCCTTGTTTAGATCTTTAAAATCTACGCACATCCGCCATCCGCCATTATGTTTCTTTACCATGACTGGGTTTGCCACCCAGACTTGGTATTTGACTTCGTGCAGAATACCAGCATTTAATAACTCTGTGACTTGTTCGTTCATTGCCGCTGTCTTTTCTGACCCGAGCCTGCGCTTTTTCTACACAACTGGCTCTTCTGATGGAAATACACTCTGGCAATGTTCCGCAACGTCGCGCGGGACACCAACCATCGTGGCAGGTGTCCAGGCGAAAATGTCTTTTTTGCAAAACAACAGTAATTTAAGCTTTGCGCGAATTTCAATACTGACTGCAGGTCCTAATTGGATTGTCTGCTCAGGGTACTTATTGTTGAGTACCCACTTTTCTAGTTCATTGCTTGGCAGTGTCTTGCCAGCCTTCATAACTGGTTCTTCAATTGACATAATTTCTTTCCATGCATAAAGTATGGCTACACCATTTGGTTTCGGAAAACCACAAGCAGCATGCGGAGCGGAAGTTATCATACTAAAATCACGTTACGCGCGGCGTCCCAATAGTACATCGTGACGGAAATTTTTCGGCATCACCATGTAGTTGACGTTACTCGTTCGAGAGCACCTCCCATCAGATAAAGTAACTGGAAAGAGGATTTGTCCTAGAGGAAACACAGCCTCATTGCAGAACCCAGTTAATGGAAAATCAACTGGTTCCAAGTGTGCCTTATCCTCAGGATCTAGTTACTTGAAACATTGCTCATACATGATATCCATGGAACTACCTGGATCTATAAACATATAGTCTGTTTGGTAGTGCCCAAAGATACCGGTGATAACTACTGGCCGGTCTTCTTGAGGACCTCCTGGAACAATAGGAAAAATGACTTGTTATTCGCGCCTAGTGTTGTTTTGAAAATGTTGAAGGCTACGCTTGCGTGATGATCCACTTTGAATCATGGAAATGTGCTGTTTCATTTTCTTGTTGCTAGGCCCTTCGTTCTCGCGCGTAATCTGCTTAATCTCTTTGCGCGCGTTCTGGACTAGATGTGTGAGCTTCCCACTCTTTAATGCTTTCTCAATCTCCGTGCGCAGACTGATGCAACTGTCTGTTGTATGGCCAGTGTCTCTATGATAGTTATAGAACAAATTTGGGTCTTGCCCTTTTTTGTTTTTCATTGGTTGCGGCTGTTTAAACTGATAATTCTCAGTAATGAGAACCTCAGCCGGAGACTTCGTTAAGGGAGTCCACTAACGTTCCCTATTCTCTTGTTTAATCGCTTTTTGAGTTGTTATCTTGTTGATTGTTGCTCGTGCATCAATTGGTGAATACAGAGAATACGAATTCTGACTTGACTCTTTCAAGTTTCTCTTATACTTGCGACTACCTCTACTCAGGTCTTGCAGACGATTCTGAGGTAGAAGTGGCCGGTTAGAACTTAAGTTGCGCTCAGTCTGGGCATAAACTTTGGCTGCCGCCATGAGTTTATCCCAGTTTTTTGGAAGGCCAGTTGTACCGGACAACACTTTAATCATTTCGCCGCACCTTACTGCATACTCGAACTGCGCGCGCATAAGGTCTTCATGGACATCTCCAATCTCCAACACCTCTTTATTGTAACGTGTTGTAAAATCTTCAAGGCTTTCATCGTCCTTCCGCCAGATGTTCATTATATCTGAGGAGTCACACACGTATCGCTGTTGCTGACTAAAGTGTGTAAGAAAATTTTCTTTTAAGTCATTCCAAGAGGAAAGTTTACCTGCCGGCAAATTATCAAACCAAAGGCGCGCAGCGCCAGTAAGGGTTTGTATAAATAAGTGACACCACATTAGCAGTGTCCAGCAACCAAGTAACCCTGCATCGCTAAAGAGGCGCATGTGATCATCAGGATCGGTCAAACCGTTAAACTTTCCAACGTTGGATGGCAATTTCGCTCGCTCCAACGAAGCCAATGCTATCTCTCTGGTAAACTTTGATTGTTCAGCTGCTTCGGTTAGGCGATACACCAAATTATAATTATGCTCATCTTCTGGATTGTATACTACGCGTACTTTTGGCCTGTAACTAGCATGATCTGCAGATATTCGATTAAAAATACTTGCACTATCCCCTTCCTCATATGTTCTATCAAGCTCGTCGTGTTGGGTGTCCCGTTTCTGTGAAGATCACGGGCCCAAACGAGAGTGGACAGATGCGCGACGCTGAACGTTTTCTTCTTGCCTTCTATTACCAGAATGAACAAGATCATTCCTGGTTTTAGAATACATTTCTGTTTCATCTTCAGGCATCTGCGAAGGTGAACGAGCATGACCTTGTGTATTATAACTCAAAACTCGAGGTGCCGGCGAAGCACGGACCTGAGGAGCGCTAACCGGAGCTTGAAAAGCTGGAGTTCCGGTCTGGGCACATAACTGAGCATACATAGCATTTAGAGTCGCTTGAGATTTGATTAACCACGATAATGGAGTCTCTCCAGGTGGTAAAATTGACGCAACATCAACCTGAGCAGCCGCCAGCGTTACAGGAATACTTGCATGATTAAGATCATACTGAGCATTAGCTTAACCAGAAGAATCCTCAACCATTTGTCCGTCAACCTAAGGTCAGACAACAACGCGTCGAATCCCTGATCTAGGACCTTGAAACGATGATCCGTCAGCCATGACGCTGCAGATCTAAGTGAAACGAAACGAAACGAAAGGTGAGAGAATCGAAATCGGTGGGCGCCAACGAAGAAACCCTAGATCAACTAGACCGGAATCAAAGTAGATCTATGGAGTGGGCTCTCCATAAAAGGGTTAACCCTCCGTTTGACTTCACGATGGATGATGAATAGAACAATACTCCGGCTAATCCTGCAAAACAGAACACCGTAAGCTTGCCACGGAGAGAAGGGGGGTTCTCTCCGTGACCACCCTCCGGCGTGAGAATAAGTACAGGTAGTCGGAAGTAACTATTGTAGGTGAGAGAATAGTTGAGTGTGAATACCTTTCCTTGAACTCCAAGTTACTTATTTATAGCCGGTGTTTGGCGCCAAAAAGAGAGATTGTTAACGTTAACGGAATCTTTTGTTATTCCGTTAACGTTTGTTGGCAATCTGTTAGTGCACACGAATCGTGAGCTCATCAGCGGTTATGGAGGCGTCACGTGTCAACATGAGATCACTATATCTTATAAATATGAGCATGCCATCACCGAGATCTTCCTCAACCGTCCAGATGCTGCCATCTGGCAATTGGTTATAACCGAAAAGATGCTTACATGATTGGGTGTTAATGGCTTCTAGAAGGTTTCACAGCTGTTACCCATCTATTATTCGCCACGTGTACATTCTGTTATAACAGAAAAGATTCCCTTTGCTTTTGCACCAAGGATTTTGCTAAGGGAAAGTTTCTCAGGATTTACTGTTTCCTTGCGCGGGAAGCGCAAGTTAGTTAACTGATCTTCCTTCTTCTCCTTGCTGCTTAGTGCAACGTTTGCTGGATGCTTGCTTTGATATAAATATCTGCGCAAGGTTTGTGCATGGAGCATTATCAAACAAGAATTTCAACGTTAACTTTGAACCTTGCGTGAGCTCGCACAAGGTAGTTATATGAAACATTATCAAACAAGAATGTTCAAGATTAACTTTAAACCTTGCGCGAGCCTACGCAAGGTAGTTAAATGAATCATTTATCCAAAGAGAGTGTTCAAGGTTAACTTTGAACCTTGGGCGAGCCCGCGCAAGGTAGTTAAATGAAGCATTTATCCAAAGAGAGTGTTCAAGGTTAACTTTGAACCTTGCGCGAGCCCGCGCAAGGTAGTTAAATGAAGCTTTCCTCTCTTGGATACTTGGCGTAAAGTTCTAATAAATCTTATTTTGGCAAAGAAGTCTGCGCGCAGTTTCCTTAGAAGTTATTAATGGGTATGGTTTCCTTGATTGGCGCAAGGTTTTTGGGACCATACCCCTTCAAAGTGATAAATGAGTCTTACTGTGGATATGTCGATAGGCTTAACACGTTCAGTAAACTGTTTTCGAGATATAAACTAAATTTTACAACTGCTTAATCTTGTGGATTAACACATCCTGGATATATGGACTTAGAACTCCGAAATTTCGTTTGAAAGATTGCCTGATTCTGAGATACAAGGTGTTTATAGATAGTTAATATCTGAGGTATTATACAACTTCTTCTGATTTTGCCCAAGGAGAGAAAATTCAAAAGGCCTCTAGCGTTCTTCACTCGTGATAAAGATGTTTCTCTGGAGATATTCTAAGTTGGGGTTGGATTCACGAACTTGACGTATATGCTATTAAAAGAGAATATGGGGTTCATTATTTTCGACACCTGATGACATCAAGACGTTGCCGTATTGGGACGTTGAAGAATTGGTGCAAACGAGGAACATTGGCTACCAGATGAAGTTTAACGAACAAAGATTATGGAGAGTGCTAAAGTTTGAAGCATTAAGAGGATTAGAGTTGTGGAAACCATTTATTCCAAAACGTCGAATAAAGATTAACAAGAAAATGGGAGAGAAGGATATCAAGTTGATAATGAAACGTCCTCGAGCAATGAGGAATGCCATTAAAGCCTATCGAACAGGATTTCAATCCTTTATACAAATGGTGGCAAGTTGATCCAGAGACATGTGAAGCTGTTATTGTTTTGAAGTTTAAAGAGCAGTTGGATATTGGTAAAGAAAGATCAGCTGAAGTATTACAAAGAGAAGGTTTTAGGGGGTTATCGATCAGGATACTATACCCGATGTGGCTAGTTAATTGCTCGAAGGAACATATCAAGTGCTTGTTCTTCAACAAAATATTCTTCAATAAACGAGAAGAAGTCCAAGCGAAGCAATACCAAGGTGTGGTTAATGTTTGCTATGCACACGGTATTAATTAAGGGCATATGTGGGAATCCAGGTGGAGAGAGCTTGAACGAGAAGAGTTCTAAAGGAGGAGAAGTGTTTAGAAAAGATTCACGAGAATGGAATGGAGTCAAGAATCAAAAGATTTCCATTTATGAAGTGGGCACCGCCTACAGATCAAACGCCGATCCCAAAGCAAGAACGTAGAACGTGTCACGCCCCGACCACGTAAAAAAACAAACCTGGCGGAAACGGGGGGGAGTGTTGTAACAGAATTTTTGTTTCAATAACCATGGCACATAAGTTAAGTTTCATTAGTTAATATTGCTTACATCGTCTTGGATAAAAAACGAAAATACAACAAAAGTTAAGCTATTATTCTGATTTTATAGTCACTGAGGCTCAGTCCGCCATAAGTGTAGCTAGCTTGAGATCAAACATTTGCACCTGAAACATATGTGAAAATAAAGTCAGCAAAATAATGCCGGGGAGTACATAAGTTTTGTGTTGATGCTTCATGGCTTTGATTATTATAAGAAAAGTTTAAGTAGTATAAAAGTCACCATGAACCATAAAAAGTTTCTTTTTTAATAAGAACCATATAAAAATCAATATGATATAAATGAAATAAATTGGTAATAGATAACAAAAGTAAGTTTTGTTTGTGGAAAATGTCATGTCTTGTATTTTGTTTAAAATGATTTAGATAACGCCACGATATGTAAGATAATAAAAGCACTTATATATAAGAAGTACCGTCGGTGTATCCACCATGCTTTTATCACATTACATACGTCGCGTTATTTAAATCACTCACCATAAACCAATAATCAAATGTCGAGTAAATAAATGTCATGTAAACAATATTGAGTAAACAATGTCATGTAAATAAATGTCATGTAAACAATGTCCAGTAAATTAATGTCGAGTAAACAATGTCATGTAAATTAACGTTATGTAAACAATGTCGAGTAAACTAATGTCGAGTAAACAATGTCGAGTAAACCATGTCACGAAATAAGAGTCATGTAATCAATGTCGAGTAAACTAATGTCGAGTAAACAATGTCGAGTGAAAAATGTCGAGTTTTATAAACCATTTGCCTTTATTGTTAAAACATTTATTATGGATTGTTGGCGAATACATTCAAGCCTTGTTGACTGACGGATAAACCCTAATCCGGTCAAGGGTTTATCAATGTTCATCGGATTCTGTCATTCCCTAAGGTCGCTTCCAAACATACCTAGGAAGTGGGAACGGGATTGTCAATCCTCGTGATCAATGTTAATGAAATGTATTATTGTCGATTTTAACGCACCAAAATGTCAGTAACAATGTAAGCATGTCTTGAAAATGTCTTGTAAATGTTTTGAAAACCATGTACTAGTATGCTCAGTCAACATATATCGCAAAAATTTCTTCGAAAACCAATGTGCTAAATACGCTAGGTCAACATATGAAGCAAAATGCAATGAAAATAATGTACTATATATACATTGTAATCAAGCATGTATAATGTCATGAAAACACGAAAGTAATTCATAGGCACAATATGTTTCACCCCAAAACATTTTAAATCGTAAAAGAGGGGACTATGTACTCACTTGTGGTTGCAAAAAGTATCCTTGTTCAAGAAGATAAACCAAGATCAAGAGTCCGTGAAATCAAGCGTCTCCTAAAAATGGTTAACTATGTAAATATCGAGACTTGAAATCAGAAGATTTAGATAGAATGAGACCTTATAAACCAAGTGAGTTTTGGAACTCACATGATATGGTTTAGTAAGTTAACATTCTAAGTTGGAAAAGATTTTTAAGTGCTTTTGACCCTTTAAGGTAGTTTAAGCCACTTTAACGCGTCATTTGCGTAATTATGCATTCGGAGGTTAGATATGTGTCATGACGTGTCTTAATTACAAAAATATGTTTAAAAATTTTTTTATCAGAATATATGTTAAATCTTGTGTTACATCTGTTTATAATGGATTTTTGCAAAAAGAGTATTTTGGTCATTTTTTACTACAATTAATTATCATAACATAATCCAAACAACAAGACCATAAGGTATAACCTCAGGGATTATCCCTATATATTTATGGTCACATGTATGTATTTGATAGGATCTAGAAATCGACCAAACGGGTCAGATTCGAAAGTCACAGCGGTGGTCAAACCGCTAGACTTTTGGCTCTAGACAAGCACTATAACAAAAGTGATGAATTTGACATGTCTTGACATGTGTTAATAAGTTTATAAAAGTATTTTGGTATCAAAACAACCTGTTTTAACACCCAAAAACAGATCTGTTGCAAAATGCGCAAAAAATCGCATTTTCATCAAAACCTTGACTTGTCAAATGACTAGAAAATGTGGGAATCAATAGGCATGATTTTTAGGGATCATAACCACCATGATTACCATCATATTGCAAGATTCAATTGAGCTTTATCTTGATCAATTCATGATCAAAACTAAAAGTCAAACAGAAAGTCAAACTGTTTGATTTTTAGTCCATTGAAGCTATAATAATTGAACAAGACAAGAGTGGAATACTTACAAACACCAAGGAATGATTCAAGAACCAGAGAAAGCTCCAAGGATGTTGCAAAATCGGATTTGTGCAGGTTAGAGTATGAAGGTGAATAAAGAGTTCAAAAATGGCATCAAGATGGTATTTATAATGATCCAAAGATCACCATATCATGACAAGTATTATAGCAAGTGTTACGGGCTTGATTACTGTCCAAATAGGTGTCAAATTCAGAGAAGAAGTGACAAAATTCGCGAGCTGAGTGTCCCCAAAACAACAGGATTTTGATAGCTAGTTCTGGTAAGCTGGGGCCCTTACGGACCGTATGGAGTATAGCCTTACGGTCCCTAAGCCTGTGACCTGGGCAAAGTTTGCAGAAATTACAAAACAGGCTCCTGCACTACGTTTTGTCGCGTTTTAGCACTTTTAACACCTGTTAACCTGATTTTTAAGCTCCATAAGAACAACAAAGGATAGGGAACTTGAAATATGTCCAAAAATGTTCCAGAGGTCGGTTCGTTTGGTCGTACAGTCGCGGTTTTCAGTTAATTACGACGAAAAGAGTAACGATCGCGTGTATGAGCGTAAATGCGTAACGAATGACATTTTTGCATTCCAATCAATAAAATATAATATTTTACAAAAACTTTTGGATGTCCGTACATGTTCCGAATAGCGATATACACAAAAAGGCATAGTTTCGCAGAATTTGCAAAATAACCCCTGAAGTTACAAAAGTGTGATTTTGCCATACCGAAGCCTTCAAAACTTAATTCTAAGTTATGTAAAGGTTATTTAAGGTATGTTAAGCTTGTGAACTTGTTCTGGAGTGTGCATCGCTACGAGAATCGGTAGACTTTCATAGTTTGTCGTAAATAGTCCTTGTGATCTAATAAGCTTGTTTTTGACATACAAAACCTTTCAAAACTTATTTCTAATTTATATAAAGGATATGTAGGGTATGTTTAGATTATTTCACTATTCCGGACTATACGGTGCATTTAACTGATTTCGTTTTGCGATTACACTTCCAGAAAAGGTTTAAAAGATCGGATTTGAACAAGGATTAAAAATACACAAATGTCATAAGTAAATATACAAAACTCATAAAATGTAACACAAAATTTTTACTGAATATACATTGTCAGATACAATACAAAGATTGGAAAGCACAGATGTCACAGTCTCCCCTACTTCAAGAAATTTCGTCCCGAAATTTAACTAGAGGAAACTGTTGAGAAGAGATGCGGATATTTCGCCTTCATTTGATCCTCTTGTTCCCAAGTAAATTCTGGGCCACGTTTGGATTCCCAACAAACTTTAACAATCGGTATCCGTCTGCGCTTTAGCTTTTTTACTTCACGTTCCAATATTTCTACTGTTTCTCAACAAAATGCATCGTGTTATCAACACAAATTTCATCAAGAGGGATGTGGAGGTTTTTATCAGCCAAGCACTTCTTTAAATTGGACACGTGGAAGGTTGGATGAACGTTACCAAGCTGTAGAGGCAGCTCAAGTTTGTAGGCCACTTTTCCGATTCTCTCAACGATCTTAAATGTTCCAACATAGCGTGGTGCAAGTTTTCCTTTCTTTCCGAATCTAATCACTCCACTCCAAGGGGATACCTTGAGTAGGACGTGATCACCGACTTGAAATTCCAAGGGCTTGCGTCGTTTATCCGCGTAACTCTTTTGACGACTTCTAGCTGTCAGAAGGTTTTCGTGAATTAACTTAACTTTGTCCGTTGTGTCTTGAATAAGTTCAGGTCCAGTGAATTGAGATTCACTGATCTCATTCCAACAGACTAGTGAACGACATTTTCGACCATAAAGAGCTTCAAAAGGTGCCATGTCAATGCTAGAGTGATAACAGTTGTTGTAGGAAAATTAGATCAATGGTAGATGCGAATCCCAACTACCACCAAAGTCAATCACACAGGCTCTTAGCATATCCTCCAATGTTTGGATCATCCTTTCAGATTGTCCATTCATTTGAGGATGATAAGCAGTGCTCAAATTAAGCTTGGATCCCATGGCAGACTGCAGGGTTCTCCAGAAATGTGATGTGAATCGAGCATCACGATCTGATATATATCCAGAGGGACACCATGACGAGATACTATTTCATCCACATAGATCTTAGCAACTTTGTCAGCAGAGAAGTCCTCAAGAATGGCTATAACATGTGCTGACTTTGTTAGTCGATCAACGACTACCCAAATGGTATCACGTCCTCTAGGTGTACGCGGTCATTTGGTAATGAGATCCATGGCAATGCTTTCCCATTTCCAAACTAGAATCTCTGGTTTTTCAAGCAAACCAGAAGGACATTGATGTTCTGCTTTTACCTTCAGACAAGTAAGGTATTTGGATACGTACAAGGCGATGTCTTTTTTCATACCCGGCCTCTAATACCGAGTACGAAGATCCTTATACATTTTGTCTGCACCAGGATAAATTGAGTAATGAGACTTGTGAGCTTCATCCATTATCAAGGTGCGTAGATTGTCTAGACTTGGAACCCACAAAGGGTTCATATAATAAGATAAACCATTGTCTTTTGTTTCCAGCTGAAGCTCAAGATGATGTGGCAGTTCATCACATAGTTTGACTTGCCCAACACAAGTGCGTTGAGCCTCTAGAATACGTGTCTGGATATCAGATCGAACCTGTACACAATGTAGCTTGACACGTTCTTTACGACTTAGCGCATCGGCTACGACATTCGCCTTACCAGGATAGTAGCGAATTTCACAGTCGTAGTCGTTCAGAAGTTCATCCCATCGTCGTTGCCTCATGTTCAGTTCTTTCTGATTGAAGATTTGTTGAAGACTTTTGTGGTCCGTGAAAACCATACATATTGTACTATAGAGATAATGTCTCCAAATATTAAGAGCGAAAACAACAGCACCCAACTGAAGATCATGAGTGGTGTAATTCTTTTCGTGAACTTTCAGTTGTCTCGATGCATAAGCTATAACTTTGTCTCTTTGCATAAGGACACTACCGACGCCTAAGTTTGATGCATCACAGTATACGACAAAATTATCGTTACCCTCGGGTAAGGATAGAATAGGAGCATCACAAAGCTTTGCTTCAGAGTCTGAAAAGCTTCTTCCTGTTTGGGTCCGCACTCAAAAGGTTTATTCTTTTGAGTTAAAGCAGTGAGGGGAACAGCAATCTTGGAGAAATTAGCAATGAAACGGCGGTAATAAACCCGCAAGACCCAAGAATGAACGAACTTCAGTAGGGGTTGTAGGTGTATTCCAATTCCTGATTGCACTAATCTTTGCGAGATCCACATGAATACCTTCTTCATTGAAATATGTCCCAAAAACTGAAGTTCCTTAAGCCAAAATTCACACTTGGAGAATTTGGCGTAAAGTTGTTCTTTCTTTAGGAGTTCCATTGTGACACGAAGATGTTGTTCATGACCGCCTCGTGTCTTGCAATAAATCAAGATGTCATCAATAAAAATAATGATGAACTTGTCCAAATAAGGCTTACAAACCCTATTCATGAAGTCCATGAAGACGGCAGAAACATTGGTTAAGCCGAAGGGCATAACAGTGAACTCATAATGGCTATAACGAGTGCGGAAGCTGTCTTGGGAATATCTTCCTCGAGTACACGAAGCTGATGATACCCAGAACGCAGATCAATCTTTGAAAAGCAAGTAGCACCCTGTAGTTGGTCAAAAAGATCATCAATGGAGGTAGGGGATATCGATTTTTAATTGTGAGCTTGTTGAGCTCACGGTAATCGATACACATACGGAAAGACCCATCCTTCTTTTTCAGAAATAACACAGGAGCACCCCAAGGTGAAAAACTCGGTCGAATGAATCCTTTGTCAGATAACTCCTGAAGCTGTTTTGACAATTCTTGCATCTCAGACGGTGCAAGACGGTATGGAGATTTAGGAACAAGGTTGGCACCAGTTACAAGGTCTATACGAAACTCAACTTGACGAGCAGCAGTTAAATTAGGTAATTCATCAGGAAACACCTCAGGATAATCCCGAACCACGGGGATATCTCGAATAGTTTTACCTTTGCCTTTCTCCTCTATGATATGTGCCAAGAAAGCCACATAATCCTTGCGTAGGTATTTTTGGGCTTGGGTACATGTCATGAGTTTGAGGCTACTAACCGGTTTTTCTCCACGAACCTCCAAAATTTCACCAGACGAAAGAGGTACACGAACAATCTTATCAAAACAAACCACTTCAGCATGATATTTGGTTAACCAATCCATTCCCACTATAATGTCAAAGCTCCCAAGTTGCATCGGTGTGAGATCAATAGGAAAAAGATGGTTACTGAGGTTCAATAGATAACCAGGAATGACAGAATCGAGTATAAGAGGTTCACCACTGGCTATTTCAATTGTCAAAGGCTTTCCTAGTTTGGTTCTCGATTTTGCAAGTAAAGGCTCAAATGTTAATGACACAAAACTTCTATCAGCGCCCGAATCTAATAGTATAGAAGCAAGAAACAAAGAACGTACTGTTTACCACCTCGTTATCTGCCCGTGCCTCATTCGCATTAATATGAAAGCTCGTCCACGAGCCTGGTTCGCGTTTGCCAATCTCAGGAAATTGTTACGGAGTGGGTAAGATCCCCACAGTTGTAGCAAGATCCTGGTGGGTAATGTGGTCGTGTAGGATTGGCTGGCTGCTGAACATGGTTTTAAGCCACATTGTTCGGGTTAGGAGGCGAGCGACAAACATTTGCCAAATGACCAGATCTACCCCAGTTTGTACAAATACGGCATGGAAGATGAGGCTAGTGATGACTGTTGCACCTGTTGCACAAAGGTGTAGTGCCGGTATACTGTTTCTTGGTAGGAGGCTGAGCAGGCTGGTTGGGAGCAACTTGATTAGGCTGAGTAGTGACTGCAAAATTCTGGAAGCCTTGCGGTTCCTAGACTTCTTCGAACCTTCGGATTTCTTACCCTTTTATTTCTCAGACTTGTCAGACGATTTGTTGTCACCATTCCGGTGGAGCTTACTCTTTTTGATCTGCGATTCAGTCAGTGTCGCAGATAGCTCAATAGCTTGCCTGACAGTAGTGGGGTTGCTGCCGGTGACAATATCCTGAACCGGGTCAGGAAGACCATCTATGTATTTCTCGATTGCCTTATCCAAAGGCGTCACCATCTCAGGGCACAACAAGCTCAACTCCTCATACCTGTCAGTATACGCACGGTGCTCACAATTGTCTTCTTCAGATCATGAAACTCATTTTCGAGTGCCAGCTTTTCATGATGGGGGCAGAATTCTTTCATCATCAAAGCCCTGAGTTCCTCCCAAGTCTGACCCATAGCAACATCAGAACCCCTATCTCTTATCACCCCGTTCCACCATGTTAACGCTCTCTTTTCAAACACACTTGAAGCAAACTCAACCTTGCACTCATTCGGACATTGCACATGACGAAAATTGTTCTCGAGACTCTCAAACCACTGTAGGAGCCTAGTTGCTCCCTCGGAACCACTAAACTTGAGTGGTTTAGCTGAATTGAACTGTTTAAAGTTGCACACAGCAGGTGCATTGTTGTTATTGACTTGGTTCATTTGAGTTACGAGATTAGGTAGTACAACAGCAATCTGCTGAGCTATCATAGCTGCCATGGCGGGGTCCGGATTAGCGTTTACGTCTCGTCGAGGTGGCATTCTAAAAGAGAGAAAACATGAGAGAAAACGAGTGAGATGAATGTTGGATAATAAAAAATGATATGACAAAATATCGACAAATGTAAGGATGGTGGTCATTCATTCGTTACTCAAAACAAACAAATGACACACAATGAATAATCAAAGTAAATGGGTCTTCATATGCGAAGACATGCTTTAGACTATAAGTGGACACTCACCCCAAGAGTTCCCAGGTAAGAGTGACTGGTCCAATTAAGTGTATTCGTACGAACACTTTAGCCTTAGATAGAAAACTCACGGTACAGGCACCCACCCTTCCAGATTGCATGTGTTCACATTATAAAAACCCAAACTTTGACGAGATTTTGAAAACGTCAAAGGCTTAACGCCAAAAACAAATCACCCAAGGATGGATGATTGATTTCAAAAATCATTTTGGAAACTGTGTTTATGTTTTGGTATTCACCTAAGGAAAGGTGACAGTATTGTTTTAAGAATCTAAACAAAGATGACTTGTGTTAGGGTCCTAGAAAAGTTATAGTCTAGGTCAAAGCATTACTAATAACCTAGTTACCTATAACCAATGGCTCGGATACCAATCTTTCTGTCACACCCCGACCACGTAAAATAACAAACCGTGGTGGAAACGTCGGGGAGTGTTGTAACAGAATTATTGTTTCAATAACCATGGAACACAAGTTAAGTTTCATTAGTTAATATTGTTTACATCTTCTTGGATAAAAAAACAGAAATACAACAAAAGTTAAGCTATTATTCTGATTTATAGTCACTAAGGCCCAGTCCGCCTTAAGTGTAGCAAGCTTGACATCAAACATTTGCACCTGAAACATATGTGAAAATAAAGTCAGCAAAATAATGTCGATGAGTACATAGGTTTTGTGTTGATGCTTCATGGCTTTGATTATTTTAAGAAAAGTTTAAAGTAGTACAAAGTCGCCATGAACCATAAAAAGTTTTTTATAAAAACCATATAAAAATCAATATGATATAAAAGAAATAATATATGGTTATATACATAACCATAGGTAAGTTTTGTCTTGTGCAAAATGTCATGTCTTGTATTTTGTTTAAAATGATTTAGATAACGCCACGATATGTAAGATAATAAAAGCACTTATATATAGGAAGTACCGTCGGTGTATCCACCATGCTTTTATCACATTACATACTTCACGTTATTTAAATCACTCACCATAAACCAATAATCAAATGTCGAGTAAATAAATGTCATGTAAACAATGTTGAGTAAACAATGTCATGTAAATAAATGTCATGTAAACAATGTCGAGTAAACTAATGTCGAGTAAACAATGTCATGTTAATAAATGTCATGTAAACAATGTCGAGTAAACTAATGTCGAGTAAACAATATCGAGTAAACCATGTCATGTAAATAAGAGTCATGTTAATCAATGTCGAGTAAACAAATGTCAAGTGAAAAATGTCGAGTTTTATAAACCATTTGCCTTTATTGTTAAAACATATATTATGGATTGTTGGCGAATACATTCAAGCCTTGTTGACTGACGGATAAACCCCTATCCGGTCAAGGGTTTATCAATGATCATCGGATTCTTTCATTCCCTAAGGTCGCTTCCAAACATACCTAGGAAGTGGGAACGGGATTTCAATCCTCTTGTACCATTACATACTACCGGTCGGCGTGATCAATGTTAATGAATGTATCATTGTCGAGTTCAACGCACCAAAATGTCAATAACAATGTAAGCATGTCTTGTAAATGTTTTGAAAACCATGTACTAGTATGCTCGGTCAACATATATAGCAAAAATGTCTTTGAAAACCAATGTGCTAAATATGGTTTAGTAAGTTAACATTCTGAGTTGGAAAAGATTTTTAAGTGCTTTTGACCCGTTAAGGTAGTTTAAGCCACTTTAACGCGTCATTTGCGTAATTATGCATTCTGAGGGTTAGATATGTGTCATGACATGTCTTAATTACAAAAATATGTTTAAAAATGTTTTTGATCAGAATATATGTCAAATCTTGTGTTACATATGTTTATAATGGATTTCTTTGCAAAAAGTGTATTTTGGTCATTTTTTAAGATTACCACAATTAATTACTAACACAATCCAAACAACATGACCATAAGGTATAAACTCAGAGGGTTATTCCCTATATATTTATGGTCACATGTATGTATTTGATCGGATCTAAAAATCGACCAAACGGGTCAGATTCGAAAGTCAAAGCGGTGGTCAAATCGCTAGACTTTTGGCTCTAGACAAGCACTATAACGAAAGTGATGAATTTGACATTTCTTGATATGTTTAATAAGTTTATAAAAGTATTTTGGTATCAAAACAACCTGTTTTGACACCCGAAAATAGATCCATTGCAAAATGCGCAAAAATCGCCTTTTGATCGAAATTTTGAGTTGTCAAAATGACTAGAAAATGTGGGAATCAGTAGGAATGATTTTTAGGAATCATAACCACCATGATTACCATCATATTGCAAGATTCAATTGAGCTTTATCTTGGTCAATTCATGATGAAAACTAAAAGTCAAACAGAAAGTGAAGCTGTTTGATTTTTAGTCCATTTAAGCTATAATAATTTAACAAGACAAGAGTGGAATACTTACAAACACCAAGGAATCATTCAAGAACCCGAGTAAGCTCCATGGATGTTGCAAATTCGGATTTGTGACAGGTTAGAGCATGAAGGTGAATAAAAAGTTCAAAAATGGCATCAACATGTTATTTATACTGATCCAAAGCTCACCATATCATGACAAATGTTATAGCAAGTGTTAGGGGCTTGATTAGTGTCCAAATAGGTGTCAAATGCAGAGAAGAAGTTGCATAATTCGCAAGCTGAGTGTCCCCAAAAGAACAGGCTATTGACAGCTGGTTCTAGTGAGCTGGGCAGGCCCTTACGGACCGTATGGAGTATAGTCTTATGGTCCGTAAGCCTGTGACATGGGCAAAGTTTGCAGAAATTACAAAACATGCCCCTACATTACGTTTTGTTGTGTTTCAGCACTTTTAACACCCTTTAACCTGATTTTTAAGCTCCATAAGAACAAAAAAGGATAGGGAACTTGAAATATGTCCAAAAATGTTCCAGAGGTTGGTTCGTTTGATCGTACGATCGCGGTTTTCGGTTAATTACGATGAAAAGCGTAACGATCGCGTGTGTGACCGTAATTGCGTAACGAATGAAATTTTTGCATTCCAATCACTGAAATATGATATTTTAATGTTTATAAAACTTTTTGGATGTCCGTACATGTTCCGGATAGCGATATACGCAAAAAAGGCATAGTTTCGCAGAATTTCAAAATAGCCCCTAAAGTTACAAAAGTGTGATTTTGCCATACCGAAGCCTTCAAAACTTAATTCTAAGTTATGTAAAGGTTATTTAAGGTATGTTAAGCTTGTGAACTTGTTCCGGAGTGTGCGTCGCTACAAGAATCGGTAGACTTTCATAGTTTCTCGTATATAGTCCTTGTGATCGAATAAGCTTGTTTTTGACATACTAGACCCTTCAAAACTTATTTCTAAGTTATATAAAGGATATTTAGGGTATGTTTAGATTATTTAACTATTCCGGACTATACGGTGCTTTTAACTGATTTCGTTTTGCGATTACACTTCCAGAAAAGGTTTAAAAGATCGGATTTGAACAAGGATTAAAAATACACAAATGTCATAAGTAAATATACAAAACTCATAAAATGTAACACAAATTTTTTACTGAATATACATTGTCAGATACAATATAAAGATTGGAAAGCACAGATGTCACAGAACGAAACCATACAAGAACTTCTTCGAAAGGTGTTAGAGATGAAGGTTGATCAAGACGCTGCGATAATATCCAAGGGGGAGTTTGTTGATGCATAATATCTGTTGTCTAGGTCTTGGATCGAGTCTGTATGTTTTAGAGCTTGTAATGTTTGACTTTTGAAGTTTATTTATGTTGTAACACAAGTTCGGCTGAACTTGTGTAAGACTGATCAAGTTCGCCCGAACTTGATCATGTCTGGCAACATTTCGATTGAACTTGGTGGTCTATATATAGGTTGTCATGGTTCTTTCATTGTAACAACGTTGCGACTTCTACGGCGAAGCTCTGTCAGTTTGGATTTCGAGTTGTAATATCTTTGGACTTAATAAACTGACGATTAAACTGTAATTCTTGTGTATTTGGTTAAACTTGTCATATAATATCCGCTTATATGGGCAATAGATACAAATTTTAGTTCCCGAGTTGAGGAGGACGGTCCTATCACCAGTCTCTCTTACCTAGGAACTCTTGGGGTGAGTGTCCAGTTATAGGCTAAAGCATCTCTTCCTAAAACATTATGAGAACCCTTCTACCATGATCAGTCGAACTATTTCTAAACACTACAACCTTTGTGACATTACTCAATCATATTACCTTCAGTAGTATGCTTTTTTTTCAAAACATTCGAAACAAATTTCCCTTTATGACACTATTCCATCATTTTACCTTCGGTAATATGTTTTTATTTAAAACTCTTAAAACAAATTTCATTTCATTTCATGCCACTTTGTGATCCTTTTTTCATTTTCAAATACTATCTTTTGTCTTTCATACTTTCAAAATTTTTATCATTTGGATGAGAATTTTCAATTTTTTATACACGAAGGTTCTTTATTTTAAAAATTCAATTAAACATATTTTTATCTTAAAAATGGTAATTTTTGTAAAAGGTAAAGAATTTATAACACAAACCATTAACTTGGTTTGTAATTTTCTAATCTAAAACTGTAACAAAAGTTTATTTTTAAGCATTTCTTATTTCAAAACAAAATCCACGACTATAAGGATCTAAGTTTGAATTGATTGCTGTTTTTGTTTTAAATAATGGAAAATGATTGAAAAGAGAGACTAAGTGTAGCGGATTAATGAAACTTTTACAACAAACAATTCAATTGGTCGTTTGTTTTCATCACCATCTTGCTTTTAAGTAACTAAACTATTGCAAGTGATTCACAAACTCCCGTTAGCCCAATAACGATCGTTTGATAGTAAGAAATAAAGAAGATATGCGAAATTGATCTTTTTAAGAAGACAAGTAAAACTCTTACAATGAGCGCCTAATTATACTAACAATCTAACCACTGATCGTCTTACAATGACGTCATGGTTGATAGTGACAGTTAACAAACGTAACTAATTATAAGGGCTGCTAGACTAAAGCTATCAGTGCATAGCACTGTTACATTGATATAACTAAGACTAGACTAAACACTGCTGGCCAACCTCTGATCTTGTATTGTTCTATCAATGGTTGGGAGTTTCTTCTGTCAGGGATAGGTAACAATGTTCTTTATTGAAAGCAGTAAAAGCCTATCAGTGGATAGAAACCTCTGATAGCTGGACCAAAGCTCGGATGGTGTAATTTGACTTTGTATCATCTGTTCCTTTCCAAATGTTCAATCCCAACAATCTCCCCTGGAATAGATGATGCCAAAAACACCTTATTCTTGATCTTTATTCCTCAGAAAGAACTCTCTTATTTGACCTTTGAATTTTAGCTCAAAGTTAAAAGATTCTAAGTCATCAGCATCCTTCTCAAGTTCTAAACTTAGTAGTTCGTGGAAGTCTTGTACTGTAAGCCCGTAAGCAGCTTCCATAGATAGTTTACTGACCTTACCATCAGACATGATCAGAGTCAATTCGTGGGTGTCTTTGTTGACCTTCCACTTTAGAATTTTTGGGTCTGAAGGCTTTCTTGAAGGAACTTTTATTGCTGAGGATAGGAAGGGAGCTACTCTTGTCAAATCATCGGCCAACTTGGCACTTCTATCATCTGTTGGATAGTCCATCATATTCTTGATTCCTACTTTGATAAACACTTCCTCAAACTCTTTCTCAACCTTCTCAGACAACTCCTCTTGCCTTTTTCGTTTTACTAAAGCAAGTGTGGATTGGACAATTGTTGAGCTGGGCCTTTTAGAGAGCCGGGCTTTGAGAACAGCATCTTCTTTGGAATAATCAGGTTTAGGAGGCCTTGATGGATCCTTTTTCCTTCTAGCTTCAAGCATTTTGTATGTATCCAACACTCTTATCTCCCCCCATCTCATCACCTGATTCTTTGACCCATAGGATTCTGAATTAGCTCTTCCTTCATTCTTCTGAGCTTTAGGGTCTTTTCAGATACATTCTTCTTGTATTTGTTCCAGTTTGGACATGTAGGTTTGTTGTGAGGATCTTTTGATTGTGCTTCTATTCTTGCATTTCTTCTTGAAGCTCACTCACAGACCAATCCTTGAACTGAGCTCTTGTAGCAGCATATTTCTTTGTTTCCATGATGTGTGAGATGTAATTTTCTTTCAAGAGTTTATCTTCTGCTTCAAAAATTTTATTTGATATATTCTTTGAGAATCTTTCAAAGGATTGGACTTTGCTCAATTGAAAATGGAGTGATTCTGCACTTCTCTATCACTTTTGCCGTTAGACAACTTCTTAGCAATATCGTCTACCTGTTTTTCTTTGGGTGCCATATACTGATCAATATTTGCAGGCTTTGGGTAACCTTGAAGTGAAGGAAAGTGTCTTTTGTCTGGATCTTCTTTATCATAGAAGGATATGATTTCTTTCTTGACGGCAGGAAAATCAAGAGGAAATTTTATAGCTGCAGGAATCACTTCTTTTGAGGGAGCAGATGTTTCAGTTGGGGACACAGGGGTTAGATTTAGCATTGGTGCAGATGTAAGAGGCAAAGAAGCAGGGATCTTTTCTTCATTTATGAACTTTGTAACTTTTCTCCTCTTAAAACTGATCGAAGGTGATGATGGATGACTTGGAATTCTTGGTGGTGTTGGTAGTTGTTGTGTTGAAGTAGGAAAAGTGAGAAAGGTAGTGGTTGTGGTAACATCTGCTACAACCTCTGCTGTGTCAATAGATGTTGGCACAACAGTTGCCGTAACATCTGTTGAGGTGGATATGGGTTTTGTGTGAGAAGATCTGGTTGATTTTGTATTGACAGAGGTTTTTGTGGTTGGATTGGTAGCATCTTTAGTTTTGAGAGGTGTGGATTCTAGTTGTCTTGCTTTTGTAGAAGATCTCCTCTTTGTTGAGGTACCAGACTCTCCCTTTTCTAACTAATGATTAATCTTTTTCTCAACCAATACCTTTCCTTCATCAAACACAGCCTTCTTATGGGACTTCTTTGCCCTTGCCAAGATATCTTCAGTTAAATATGGTTTCTTTGAGCCATCTGGCTTAGGGATATTCACTGTAGGCCTTGCCTTTGAGTCATCCATCTTCAACTTTTTGTTACCCAAAGGTTTCTCCCCCTTTTGGCTTCATCTGGAGTTACAAAAATAATAGTAGGAGGAGATGTACCAGTATTGGTGAGCAAGTGGGCTTTGATTGCCTTGATATCTGCAGAAGTGTCATTATATCTTGCATCAATCATAATCCTGAGTTCCATCATCTGATGTTTATGTTTTTGTTCAAGGAAATGTTTCTCTTGTTGAAAGATAGGATTTGTAGCAGATTTGAGCTCAGCAGTGGTTGGAACAGGGGGTTGGCTCTATATAGTAATAACTGTTTCAAAAGATCTTTTATTTCATCAACAGTGCTTTCAATCTTGGTAACCGTTTCCGTCAATTCCTGATATTTTAGCTCATCACCTACCTTAATAGGATCATCTGAACTCCTACCAGATGTGGTAGTTGTGTCCAAGATATCATGAGCAAGTGGGTTACCACTTGCTTCAATCTTAAATGCCCCTTTGTCTTGGTTCGGGGACTTCCCACTGGGGCAGAGGTTACCTTAGTAGCCTCAGCATTGGTTGCCTTCAACAAGGTCTTAGCTATGTAACCACTGTCCAATTGAGAACTTGGGAGTTCAGCAATTATAGTGGCTGCCATTATTGAACTATCACCAAGGGTTACATGTAACCCAAGGGATGTAGCCTCTTCTATTGCTGATGGGCTAGCATTTAGAAATAAGTTAGACCCAGCCTCTGGTTGAAGTATATTCTCATTCATGGGTTGGTGAGAAGTGCTGGATAATGTCTGCTCAATTTCTATTGCATTCAGCAAGGGTAACATGGTGGGTGGTAAAGATGGAATTTGTGAGAGTGGCTGTGAAGCGACATTGCCCTGGGAGAGGGGATATGGAAGATAGAGCCAAGTGATGCCTGTGCCTACAACCTGATCCTTTTGTGAGGATGCAGGCGTTTCAAAGTCGGTTTGAGGTCTTTCTACCATCTGCTGTGAAGAAGTCGCAGCAGTGGTTGGTGACTTTGGTGGTGTCACTGGGTTTACCTCTGGGATCTCATCTTCCAGAGGACCCTTTTTGGGTTTGGTGGGTTTTCGGGATGCTCTAGATGGTTTCTTTTTTGAGATTTTAGGTGTGGGTTTCAGAGCAGCAGTTGTGTTGCCCTGATCACATAGAGAAGTGGGCTCAGCAGCCAGAGGTGGAGCTTGAACATTTTGTTCTTGTAAAATAGGCTCAGCCTCCTTTGCTTCTGTTTTGGAAAATTTATCTTGATTTGTAATTCGTGTGAACGTTTCATGGTTTAGGTTGCCAACGTTTGTAACTGCGCCTTGTTTACTTGCACTTGATTTGATCTGGTCTTGCAAGTAAACATTCATGAATCTTGGATGTATCAAGAAAGCTTTTTGTTTTGAAATATTTTTAAAAATAGTTACAAGATCATTTAACAGCACCTAGGAGAAGTTAAAATCAGAACCAGTTAAAATTGCAAATCCCAGATACTGCATGTTCAATGGAATATCGTTGAAAGCAGTTGTTTTTGCAAAGACACAAGTAAGTAGGGTGTGGAAAAAGAATTTCATCTCTGCTGGAAAATTAGGTTTTGTAACACCCCGATCGTGTAATACAACAACACGCGGCGGAAATATCAAGGAGTCACGTTACAAATTGCTCAGCCACAACTGATACTAAATTGTTTCACTATCGTTAACATCCTTTTACAATACAAGGAAAACACGAAGTTGTCTTTTGATTAAAAAATTCTAAAGTCCGGATGCATTCCTATATGCATCAAACTTGAATAATCGAAACCTGAAACATATGTGAAAACAAGACATCAACAAACAATGTTGGCGAGTACATAGTTTTGTTAGCCAGATTAATGGCAAAAAGTTTAGTGTTGCAATACTTTGACAACTACAAGAGTCGTCTATTGAAAATGGACTCTTTAAGGCCAAATAATGGCAAAAGGATTTAGTATTGCAATAGATTAACTTGATTAAGAAACTCGTGACAAAATAATTTTGTATATGGCAACATGACTAATACTAAGTAATTTTTATGTCATTGAAAATTGTACTT
Source organism: Scalesia atractyloides (assembly GCA_947069175.1). NCBI lineage: Eukaryota > Viridiplantae > Streptophyta > Magnoliopsida > Asterales > Asteraceae > Scalesia > Scalesia atractyloides. The sequence goes on from CAMTDV010000009.1 coordinate 38,968,229, forward strand.
TGTTCATTGTAATCGCCTTGAATTTGATCATAAAACTTGTGAGTGTGTTATTAGAAATCTAATCAAGGATTAATAACAACAATATTGAAATCTTGTCATAACTTGCGTAAGTATTATTAGAAATCAAATCAATGATTTAAAATAATACTTTGCTTATCCTTCTAAGAATCTAACATATAAAAATATGAAAGAGTTCTACAAGGATTTGAATATTGTACTTTGAATCAATCAACACAAAATCCTAATGTGATTTGGATAACGCTACAAGAGTAATACAATAAGAACACTTATATATAGCAAGTACCAGTGGCGTATCCACCATGTTCTTATACTATTACACTCGTTTCGTTATCTAGATCACAACTAATCACAATAACCACATAATAATCATCTTGGTCACATTGTCTTGTCATATACGTATTAAAGTACACAGAATCCATTAAAGGACTACCAATTAGTACTTTAAACATCCCATGGGTATCTAACTATAAAGATAGATAGATTCGTTAGGGATATAGTTTAGTCACTTGTCTTGTCACATTGTCTTATCAAATACGCATTAAAGTACATAGGATCCAATAAAGGACTACCAATTAGTACTTTAAACATCCCATGGGTATCTAACTATAAAGATAGATAGATGCGTTAAGGGTATAGTTTAGTCACTTGTCTTGTCACATTGTCTTGTCAAATACGCATTAAAGTACACAGAATCCAATAAAGGACTACCAATTAGTAGATTAAACATCCCATGGGTATCTAACTATAAAGATAGATAGATGCGTTAAGGGTATAGTTTAGTCACTTGTCTTGTCACATTGTCTTGTCAAATACGCATTAAAGTACACAGAATCCAATAAAGGACTACCAATTAGTACTTTAAACATCCTACAAGAATCTAACTATGAAGATAGATAGATACTTTAAGGATTTAGTTTAGTCACTTGTCTTATCACATTGTATCTCAAAATCATAATCTTAATGGTGATTCGGATAAGGCTACGAAGGGTAATACAATAAGCACGCTTATATATAGGAAGTACCAGCGGCGTATCCACCATGTCCTTATTATATTACTCTAGTTTCGTTATCTAAATCACAAACAATTCTACACATAAACCATAACCATTGTCTTGTAAAGTACTTCTTAGAAATCTTACTATAAGGATAGAAAGATTTAAGACTGTACTTAAAATATCCTACAAGAATCAATCCATAAAGATAGAAAGATACCATAAGGTTTTGTTTCGTGTCCCCACTTGTCATGTCTTGCATAAAAGGAATATTAAACAAAAATGCACTTAGTAAACAAATAATTGCCATACATTGTGAAAGATAGATTACACATATGAATCACCCAAAAACGTTTGAAAAACGGAAAAGAGGGGAGCTAAGTTCTCGCCTGGGATTGCGTATAGATCTTGTTCAAATGATATAACAAAGCTCAAAGGATCAAGAGTTCAAGTTTCGAAGTGGTTCCTAATGTATTTGATAACTACATGTTAGTGTGTCGAACATGAAAACGAGAGATTGGATAGAATGAGGTATATAAACCAAACAAGAGTTGGATCTTGTATATTATGGTTTATAATATCAAATATTCTGAATTGGAAGCATTTCAAAGATTTTTGACTCGCTACGGCTTGTTAAAGTGGTTTACACCACTTTAACGGGTCATAAACGTAACTATGGGTTCGGGTGGTTAAATATGTCCTATGACAAGTCTAATATGCCAAATTAGTTTATATAAGTTGTATAAATAGTTTAGATGTCAAAACAATGCTCTTATATGTTCAAAACAAATTTAAGTGCAAAAAGGGTATTTTCGGCATTATAAGGAATACATATTCGACTTGTCATTTGACTAACCAAACGGTATGACCTTAAGGTATAACCTCAGAGGGTTATTCCCTATAATACTATGGTCATAATAATGGGCTTGGTCGGATACTAGAGGTGACCAAACGGTTCGAATTCGAAAGTCAAAGCGGTAGTCAAGACCGCTCGACTTACGACCCTAAACAAGTACTAAACTAAAAGTGACGAGCTAGACATGTTAAACATGTCTAACTAAGTTTATAAAACTTATTGGTATCAAGACAAAGGGTTTATATACCAGAAAATAGTTTCATCGTATAATGCGCATTTGCGCATTATTGACCGAAACTTTGACTCGCCACTTCCACTAGTAAACGTGGTAATCAGTAGGCACGATCGCTAAGGATCATAACCATCATGATTACGATCACGTTGCAAAGTCCAACTGGACTTTGACTTGACCAATTAATGGTCAAAACTGAAAGTCAAACAGTAAGTCAAACTGTTTGACTTTTAGCTCATAATAAGCTAAAAGAATGAATAAGGCTTAGTTAGAGCACTTACTTGAACTTAAGGAAGCCAAGATTACTAGAAAAACTAAGATGGGAGGCCTCCTAATAAGGTAGCAACTCCACTTATAGTTTAGAGAGAAGAAAGATGGAAATGAGCAAGGAATTTGGTTGAAGATCAAGGGTATTTAGAGTTGTTTGAGAGCTTTAGATCATGCCAAGTGTCGGGACATGTTCTAGGATGTTTCCAAGTGTTTAGTGAGGTGTCAAGACCGAGAAAGTGTAGCAAAAAGGAGTTATAGGTGTCAAGTCAGATGAACAAGAAGCTGCGAGGTAGCTGCTGTTACTGGGCATACCTCGTGCGTCACGGGAGATCTTGGAGGGTCTCTCGCATGGCGCATGGGATTCCTAAGTTTCAGAATTGGCAGAACAGGTCCCTGCATCCTAAAATTTGTTTTTCGACGCGTTTTGGCACTTTTAACACCCGTTAACCCCACTTTTAAGCTTTATAAGGAAGATAAAGCATAGGGAACTTGAAATATGTCCAAATATATTTCAGGTGTCGGTTCGTTTGGCCGTACGGTTGCGGTTAATTACGACGAAGTAGTAACGGACGAGCAAATGACCGTAAATGCGTGATGAACGATAATTTTGCATTCTAGTCATTAAAATACAAGATTTTAATGATTAGAAAATTTTTGTATGTCCGTACATGTTCCCGATAGTGAAATACGCAAATTGGCATAGTTTCGCAGAATTTGCAAAATAGCCCCTGAAGTTGCATAAAGGTGTTTTTGTCATTCCTAAGCCCTCGGAACTTATATCTAAGTTATGTAAAAGGGTATTTAGGGTATGTGTAGCTTATGTCCTTGTTCCAGAGTGTGCGCCGCTACAAGAATCGACAGACTTTCGTAGTTTGTCATAAATAGTCCTTGTGATCTAATAGGCTTGATTTTGACATACCAAACCTTTCAAAACTTATTTGTAAGTTACATAAAGGATATTTAGGGTATGTTTAGCTTGTGTCCTCATCCCGATGTGTGTGTTGCGTTAAACGGGTTACGTTTAGGTATCGGTTATCGAAATGCCTTCAAAGAAAAAGTTTTTGAAAGCTCGAAATTTTGCACAAGGGTTATAGTCTCCCCTACTTTAGGAAATTTCGTCCCGAAATTTATTCGAAGGAGACCGTAGAGTGCATTTGAAATGATTGAAAGATGAGGAAAGTGCTAGATTCCAAAAATGCGGAGCATTGTTTGGTGTTGGAAATTTTTTTTTGGGGGGGGGGGGATTCAATGTGTGAGCAAGGATATTCGGAGTATCTTAAGGTATTTAAACCCTTTAGAACTCATGAATCTTTGAAGTGTCATCGGAATGTATAAAAATTGTTTCATCGAGTGTGTAAAAATTGTTTTGTATGGCACTATGTTATACTAAGGCACTTAGTGTAAATCCATAGCAAACAAAGGGGTGTACATTCAAGCCTGGCCATACGTACACGGTTTCTAATGTCCCACGAGGTACATCCCATGTACCATGAGCATCTCATGCATAGGAGACGGGGGCATCAAGGTCGTCACCTTTAACACCATAATATACTCTCGGTCGGCTCGAATAGAGTTAATGAATTTACTCATCTCGTCCATTGCATTCAATAAATAGATAACAAATAATCACCAATCACATAATGGTCCAAGATAACATAAAACCCTCAAGTGACTCTGGTAACGTTCCTAATAATAACACAATAAGAACACTTATATATAGGAAGTACCATTGGCGTATCCACTGTGGTCTTATTGCGTCATACCCTTCCCGTTACCTAATCATTCTAGATTTTATGCCACTATCTTAACAAGGTTTATTATGATTCTCATGTGTCGATTCCCGTAATTAAGTGTGCACCCATAATTACACGTTTCGTCACATGGTCCACATAGCTCCTCTTGTTAAGTAAAGGGAAACAAATAATAAGGTCGAAGTAACATCTAAAATTAAATAAACATCGTCATAACACAATAACTATTGAGTCGACTGTTTTTCATTCTAGAAATGTTAACACTATTTGTTTTGCATCCAACAAAATTACTAGCAGGTATTTCATCCTAGTACAATATTAATATATGTTTCACACTAGTCATATAGATGGCGTGCATCATATACTAAGCATGGATTTTCACAACAATGTAAGTATGTCATGAAAATGTTTTGAAATCATGTGCTAGGTATGCTAGGTTAACATATTAAGCGAAAAGGTATTTGTAATCATGTGCTATACATATTAAGTTAACAAACCATGGATGTAATATCATGAAAACAAAAGTAGTGGCGATAGTCACATAGTGTTTGTAGAAATTGTCATGCAGAACTTGTATGAATGCATTAATGTGCAATCACAATATGCTAAATTGCGAGATTTGGTTCCTAAAGAACAGAATCCTTAAAGTTTATAGTTGTAAACTACACTAAGTGTAATCACATTTGAATTTGTAAATATACGAATAACAAGAATGAAGAAAAACTTCTTGAAATTTATATTGTCATTTCAAATAATATTGGAATATGTTTATTGTTTTTGGTTGACAAAAACGAAAACGTAAAGGTTCAAATGATCATGAGTGCTTGATCATCAACATGAACCTCTTTAACATTGAATACTCATCCATGAGCTAAGTCAGCATTAGCCAGTCTAGGGCAGTTTCGCTTGAAATGATTTGGATCACCACAATTGAAACATGCTCCAGCTGTGTAGCGAGGACGAGTTTGGGTAGGGGCTGCTTGGTTTTGGATACGACAGGTCGCAGCTAGATGTCCAAAAAGACCACATATTGTACACTGGCAGCATGGAGAATTTTTTGGGTGGTGATAGTTGCAACCATTACACCGAGGTTTCACTATCATTAACATCGTTTTATAATACAAGGAAAACATGAAGTTGTCAGTCCGGATGCATTCCTATATGCAGCAAACTTAAAGGGTACTGAGTTTAGTGGAATTGGTGTGGCAATCGTATAATTCTTTGAAGCCTTACGCTTCTTAGAACTTTTGGAAGGTTCACCCTTTGTTTCACTTGATTTCTCTTGTATAGTTCGTTTCTTGTCTCCCTTTCGAAGAAGTTTCCCTTTTCTAACGTGGGAGTCAGTTAGGGTAGCGGCTAATTCCTTAGCCTCCCTAAGCGTTGCGGGTTTGTTTCCAGTGACAATATCTTGAATTGGATCAGGTAAGCCATCAATGTATTTCTCAATGGCCCGATCCAAAAGTGTGACCATAGTGGGGCAGAGTAGGCTTAACTGTTCAAATCGGTTAGTGTAGGCACGTTTTTCCCCACTATCTTGTTTAAGGTGATAGAATTCGGTTTCAAGTAGCCTTATTTCGTATCGTGGACATAATTCCTTCATCATAAGATTCCTGAATTCTTCCCACGTTTGTGCCATAGCTACTTCTGCACCACTGTCTCTCATGACTCTGTTCCACCAAGTGAGTGCTCTCTTTTGGAAAACACTCGAGGCGAACTCTACCTTGCGCTCATTAGGACACTGAACATGGCGAAATGTCCTTTCTATACTTTCAAACCATTGTAGGAGCCCAGTTGCTCCTTCAGACCCATTAAACTCGAGTGGTTTAGCTGAGTTGAATTGTTTGTAGTTACATGGCGTAGGAACACTGTTGTTGTTGTTATTGTATTAGATTTGATTTGGCCGGCCACAAGGTTTGGGAGTACAGCAGCTATATGTTGAGCTATCATTGCTGCCATTTCAGCATTCCTCTAGACGTCACGATGAGGAGGCATCTCGAAAAAGTAGATATAACAAAATAAGTTAGATTTTCGAAAATTGTTATAAATCTAAACACCATAGTGAATATCAACTTGGTATTTGTTTCAAAATCGTGTTCTTGTACTTAGAAGAATAGTGTTATGAATTTTGTTTTGAAATTTGTTTGAAAATAAACTTTTGTTATAGTTTTGGATGAGAAAATACAAACCAAGTTAATGGTTTGTGTTAAAATTTCTTTACTTTTGAAAATTAATTTTTAAGATAAAAATATTTTTAATTAATTTTTTTTATATATAAAGAAACTTCGTGTGTAAATTTTGAAAACTCTTATCGTAATAAATAAAATTTTAAAAATTTGAAAAGCGAAAAATAGTATTTGACAACGAGGTAGTATTATAAAGTGTCGTGAGATAAAAGTGAAATTTGTTTCGGATGGGTTGAATATTGTCGTAACATGTTACCGAAGGTAACATGTCAGAGTAGTGTCATACGAGTAGTAGTGTTTAGGAATCGTTTGGCTGATAAGGTAGATGGGTTTTCATAATGTTTCGAGAAGACATGCTTTAGCCTATAAGTGAACACTCACCCTAAGAGTTCCCAGGTAAGAGTGACTGGTCCGAAAGTTCAGATTTGTACGAACACTCTAACCTTAGACAGAAAACTCGGGGTACAGGCATTCACCCTTCCGGATTGCATGAGTTCACATTATTAAAACCCAAGATTTCGATGAAAATGTTTGAGAGTAAAACATTTTGAGAAACCTTTCTGATATAATGTTTGAGATAAATAGGTCGAGAAACATTTTGTTGAGAACGTTTGAGGAAAACATTTTGAGAAGTATTCCAATGAAAATGTTGTTTAGAAAAATGTTTTGAGGAATACTTTGAGGCAATAAGCCTAAGGATTTAGGATAAATCATCTAAGGATAGATGATTTGTAACTCATAGAATAATTGTGGCACGAGTAAGGATGAGGATTAGGATGGAGATCCTAAGTCTACTCATGTTCGGGCCCCTAGGAAGGTTATAGACTAGGTTAAAGGCATTCTAATAACCTAATGCCCTATAACCAGTGCTCTGATACCAATCTGTAACACCCCGATCGCGTAATACAACAACATGCGTCGTAAATATCGAGGAGTCACGTTACAAATTGCTAAGCCACAACTGATACTAAATTGTTTCACTATCATTAACATCGTTTTATAATACAAGGAAAACATGAAGTTGTCTTTCATTAAACAAGTCTAAAGTCCGGATGCATTCCTATATGCAGCAAACTTGAATAATCGAAACCTGAAACATATGTGAAAACGAGACATCAACAAACAATGTTGGCGAGTACATAGTTTTGTTAGCCAGATTAATGGCAAAAAGTTTAGTGTTGCAATACTTCGACAACTACAAGAGTCGTCTATTGAAAATGGACTCTTTAAGGCAAAAGAATGGCAAAAAGATTTAGTATTGCAATACATTAACTTTATTATGAAACTCGTGACAAAATAGCTTTGTATATGGTAACATGATTAATACTACGTAATTTTTATGTCATTGAAAATTGTACTTTGTTCATTGTAATCGCCTTGAATTTGATCATAAAACTTGTGAATGTGTTATTAGAAATCCAATCAAGGATTAGTAACAACAATATTGAAAACTTGTCATAACTTATGTGAGTATTATTAGAAATCAAATCAATGATTTAAAATAATACTTTGGTTATCCTTCTAAGAATCTAACATATAAAAATATGAAAGAGTTCTACAAGGATTTGAATATTGTACTTCGAATCAATCAACACAAAATGCTAATGTGATTTGGATAACGCTACAAGAGTAATACAATAAGAACACTTATATATAGGAAGTACCAGCAGTGTATCCATCATGTTCTTATAGTATTACACTCGTTTCGTTATCTAGATCACAACTAATCACAATAACCAGATAATCATCGTCTTGGTCACATTGTCTTGTCATGTACGCATTAAAGTACACAGAATCCATTAAAGGACTACCAATTAGTACTTTAAACATCCCATGGGTATCTAACTATAAAGATAGATAGATGCGTTAGGGATATAGTTTAGTCACTTGTCTTGTCAAATACGTATTAAAGTACACAGAGTCCAATAAAGGACTACCAATTAGTACTTTAAACATCCATGGGTATCTAACTATAAAGATAGATAGATGCGTTAGGGGTATAGTTTAGTCACTTGTCTTGTCACATTGCCTTGTCAAATACGCATTAAAGTACACATAATCCAATAAAGGACTACCAATTAGTACTTTAAACATCACATGGGTATCTAACTATAAAGATAGATAGATGCGTTAGGGATATAGTTTACTCACTTGTCTTGTCACATTGTCTTGTCAAATACGCATTAAAGTACACAGAATCCAATAAAGGACTACCAATTAGTACTTTAAACATCCTACAAGAATCTAACTATGAAGATAGATAGATACTTTAAGGATTTAGTTTAGTCACTTGTCTTGTCACATTGTATCACAAAATCATAATCTTAATGGTGATTCAGATAAGGCTACGAAGGGTAATACAATAAGCACACTTATATATAGGAAGTACCAGCGGTGTATCCACCATGTCCGTATTATATTACTCTAGTTTCGTTATCTAAATCACCAACAATTCTACACATAAATCATAACCAGTGTCTTGTAAAGTACTTCTTAGAAATCTTACTATAAGGATAGAAAGATTTAAGACTGTACTTAAAATATCCTACAAGAATCAATCCATAAAGATAGAAATATACTATACGGATTTGTTTCGTGTCCCCAATTGTCATGTCTTGCATAAAGGAATATTACACAAAAATGCACTTAGTAAACACATAATTGCCATACATCATGGAAAATAGATTACACATATGAATCACCCCAAAAACATTTGAAAAACGTAAAAGAGGGGAGCTAAGTACTCGCCCTGGATTGCTATAGATCTTGTTCAAATGATATAACAAAGCTCAAAGGATCAAGAGTTCAAGTGTCGAAGTGGTTCCTAGTGTATTTGATAACTACATGTTAGTGTGTCGAACTTGAAAACGAGAGATTGGATAGAATGAGGTATATAGACCAAACAAGAGTTGGATCTTGTATATTATGGTTTATAATATCAAATATTCTGAATTGGAAGCATTTCAAAGAGTTTTGACTCGCTACGTCTTGTTAAAGTGATTTACGCCACTTTAACGGGTCATAACCGTAACTATGGGTTTGGGTGGTTAGATATGTCCTATGACAAGTCTAATATGCCAAAATTAGTTTATATAAGTTGTATAATCAGTTTAGATGTTAAAACAATGCTCTTTTATGTTCAAAAATAATTTAAGTGCAAAAAGGGTATTTTCGGCATTATAAGGAATACATATTCGACTTGTCATTTGACTAACCAAACGGTATGACCTTAAGGTATAACCTCAGAGGATTATTCCCTATAATACTATGCATAATAATGGGCTTGGTCGGATCCTAAAGGTGACCAAACGGGTCGTATTCGAAAGTCAAAGCGGTATTCAAGACCGCTCGACTTACGACCCTAAACAAGTATAAACTAAAAGTGACAAGCTAGACATGTTAAACATGTCTAACTAAGTTTATAAAACTGATTTGGTATCAAGACAAAGGGTTTTGATGCCCGAAAATAGTTCCGTCGTATAATGCGCGTTTGCGCATTATTGACCGAAACTTTGACTAGCCACTTCGACTAGTAAACGTGGTAATCAGTAGGCACGATCGCTAAGGATCATAACCATCATGATTACTATCACGTTGCAAAGTCCAATTGGACTTTGACTTGACCAATTAATGGTCAAAACTTAAAGTCAAACTGTTTGACTTTTAGCTCGTAATAAGCTAAAAGAATGAACAAGGCTTAGTTAGAGCACTTACTTGCACTCAAGGAAGCCAAGATTACTAGAAAAACTCAGATGGGAGGCCTCCTATTAAGGTAGCAACTCCACTTAGAGTTTATAGAGAAGAAAGATGGAAATGAGCAAGGAATTTGGTTGAAGATCAAGGGTATTTATAGTTGTTGGAGAGCTTTAAGATCATGCCAAGTGTTGGGACATGTTCTAGGATGTTTCCAAGTGTTTAGTGAGGTGTCAAGACCAGAGAAAGTGTGGCAAAAACGAGTTATAGGTGTCAAGTCAGATGAACAAGAAGCTGTATAAGCCCGATATACGGATCGTTCGAGCACTAATCTGAAAAACCTAAGTTAAACGTGCGGAATTCGTTTGCTTCGACGACTTTGGATACACTCATTTGTTTCTATTTAGTCACTGTTTCATTAATATTCAACTTTACAGATCCTGGAAACACTTTGACAGAGCTTCGCCTCTGTCGTGACAAAATCTCTGAAGTTAAAAATGAAACATCAAAGCTCCTATTTATACTAACACAAGTTCGCTGGTGGGAGTGCAAGTTCGGGCGAACTTGCTTAGTCAAGTTTGGCCGAACTTGACTACAACACTACCATTTCAAGCGAGCTTGTCCATAAATATACATAAACTTCGACATTTCACTCCTAAATACTGACTCGATATTATACGATGACGTAGGCAACAGACATATGCATGAACAGAGTCCCCCTTGGATGTTGTCGTAGTCATCATTCTTCAATTAAGTTCCTGAGTCTTTAATGTTCTCTTGATCTTTATATGTTGAATAAATTTAACATCCATGCTCCCCCTTGCTTTAAGCTTTCTGGTATCTTTAAGAAACATGTTTATCTAGCTCCCCCTTAAATGATGCCTGAATCTCTATGATTTGACAATTAAAAACAATCACACGTATCCACACACAAACAGTTTCTTAACAGTCTCGTTGGTCCGGCTCACATTCAACATTATCAGGTTCCCATGGAAGATTTTTAAAGAAAATCTTTTTGGATTTTTAATATTGAATGCAGAAATGTAAACAAACTAAGATTGACAATATGTTTATCAGTTTTTGAGACATACCACCAATACCGTTGACCTTTTAATGAGTTTAAGTTTTAAACTTACCTAGATTGACAATATGTTTATCCACCTAAACTTTAACACATTTCTCAATTGTTCCAAGATATGTTAGGGTAAGAATTATGAAACTTGACTTATCTGTGGTTCCCACTTCTTGAATATAATCCCGTATCAAAATTCCCTAGATTTCATCTTACAGGTGAATATAGCGTAATTGATATCTGTATCAGGGTAATGCGATGCCTTGAGAGCTCAGGTTACTACTACCGTACAAACAAAGAGATGAAGGCTCGACTTTAAGGTGTGTTCCATTTAAGGAATCTTTTCATCACTGCAAATGATTAGATCATTTGATACTTTTCAAGATTGCATGCAGTTTAGGGGTTTATTGCAAAAGTATTATAGAAGTTCTAGGCTATTGCTTCCGCAAAATAAGAAGAACTTGTATAATACGCCAGAAGCCAACTGTCTATAAAGACCTCGTATCTAAGGATCAGGCAATCTCTCAAACGAAATTTCGGAGTACTAAGTCTATATATCCAAGATATGTTAATCCACAAGTTTAAGCAGTTGTAAAATTTAGTTTATATCCCTGAAAAAATTTACTAAATGTGTAAAGCCTATCGACACATCCACAGTAAGACTTGTTTATAACTTTTTAAACTTTACAAATATTTAGCATACTGTGATAGTCTACTGATGTACTATCATTTCCTTTTTGCGCACAAGTAGTCTCATTTTTCATTTTTCAATGTTTTTATATTTTAAGATTTTCTATTGTTTTTGGCATTTTCCATCATTTTATCTATCTAAAATGATTTCAAAACGATGTTTTCAATTTTAAAAGAATTTTTTACAATTTTTAAATTTTTTTGCCTTGTAGGACTGATCCTCGATGCTTAGGAACCTAAATTTGATTTCGAAAGTCCATAATAGCGAAAATATTAATGTCGTGTTTACCAATAGACAAGATTTAATCAGTTAAACTTCAGTTTTATAGATCAAATTACAAACTGACAGAGCTTCGCCTCTGAAATACCGAAGTTTCAAATGAGACTCTCAAGCTAGGTATTTATAGACCAGCAAGTTCGGCCCCGGAGGTGCAAGTTCGCCCGAACTTGCCTATGCAGGTTCGGCCGAACATGCCTGAACATGTACATTATGGGCGAACTTTGCTACAACATACATAAATACTTCGTATACCTAGCCTATTCAGCTCTATACAATAGTGACTCGATATAAGACTAGGACATAGATATTATGCACCAACAGACTCCTCCTTGGATATCGTCTTCGTCTTTTATCAGTCATTAAAACTCTGTCTTCATATAAACATTAACGTACCCGACCAAAGAAGTTCTTGTACGGCTTCCTTCGTCGTTCTTGTTTCGGATCTGGCGTCTGATCAGTTGGCGGTGGTCTTTTAAAGTTAGACATTCTGAGTGAACTTTGCGTTACCGCTTTTTCCATTCTTTCTTTGATCGCCTCATTTCTGGTTTCTTCTTTAAGAAATTCAACTCTCTCCAGATCCCTCCACTTTATTTGCCACATTTTACCAAAATTTACTTCGCGTGCATAGAAAACGTTAACAACTTTCTCATACTGCATCGCCTGTACCTTTTCTCTTTCTTCACAAACAATCTTGCTGTAGAAAAGGCATTTTATATCTTCTCTCGAGCAGTTAACCAATCACATAGGATCTAGAATCCTTATCGTCCTCCACAAACCTCTCATACCCTGATGACCTATCACTTCAACTCATTCTTTATCAATATCTAGATGATCTTCAAACTTTAACACAATCACTGCTTCACAAGTAGCTGGATCAATCTGCCACCATTTGAATAAAGGATAAAGTTATGTTCGATCGGCATAAATGGCATATTCCTCATGGCTCTAGGACGTTTCATAATTAACGTTATGTCCTTTTCCCCTGTAACCTTATTGATCTTTACTCTTCGTCTTGGAATAAATGGCTTCCAGTGATTCCAACCTTTACTAGCTTTGTACTTAATCATCTTCCACAACAACTGATCAACTATCTTCATATGATAAGTAACATTCACTATTTGTACCAACTCTTCCATATCCCAATACGGCAATGTCTTTAAATCAGCAAGATGTTTGAAGTATCGCCTCCAAATTCCCTTTTTATTGCATATACGTTGAGCTCTTTAAACCATCCCCAACTCAGTATAACTCCTAAAGAAACATCTTTATTTCTGGTGAAAAATGCTAGTGGACGTCGAAACTTACGTTCACGAGGCATCTCCTTGAACCAGGACTTTTTCACTTCAGCTATCTCTTCTTTGGTCATCGGTTTAGGAATCTTTCCATCTTGTAATGCTTCAACAATCTTTTTTTTCAACATATCTTCATTAAGCTGTTTATACATCTCTTCAAATGTAGGAATACTTTCTGAATTTTCACCAACATACTTAGCTTTCTAATCTGATTCATCATCTGAGGACCAATCTTCAACATTTCCTCAATTGTACTCATCAGCTTCAAACATTCTCTCATACTGATACTCTTTCGGTTCAAATGTGTCAACATTCATAACCTCCTCAAAATCAAACTCTATGTTCTCAGCTTCAACTTGAACTAGTTTCGCAAGATCTTCTTTTGAGTAATTATGTACAAACTCACCTTCTTCCACATTATGTTCCAACATTAGCATCAAAGGCTTTGTAGGTACTGTAGTCACAGGCTTCACAGAACGATCAATATCTAACAAATCAATATCTTCATCAGTTGGCCCTTTCTGCCCTTACTCCCCATGGCTTTTATCTTCCATCCGATTCGACTCATCGTTCATATGTTCAGAAAATTCAAACTCATCAGATACTTTGGCTTCATTAACCTTTAAACCTGTACCTCTCTGATCAAAATCATCACCACCTTGATCAAAATCATCGTCATCATCCCCAACATTCCAATCCTCATATCCTTCTTCCTCTTTGTCTTCATTCCTATCTTCCTTTTCGGCTGCATCATCGTCTTTTTCTTCAGTAACAATGATAAATCAGAAGGCTTGACAGATTCGTCAACCTTTTGAATCTTAGACTCAGAAGCTTTCGAAATATCTTCAATTGGTTTCTCAGGAACATCAGAAGATTTAGGGGCTTCACCCTCAACCTACTTTCCTTTATCACTTCCAGCCAATTCTTTCTCAGCACGTTCTTTGGCTTCCTGATGATCCAGACGATCGTATTCTGCGATGAAATCAATGTTCAGATTGTTTGCTAACACTTTCTGCAATCTGTTGAATCTTCGATCGTTCAATGCTTGAATTTTCTTTAATTCTGCAATCTCTGTCTGTAGTTTTTCATTGGCGTCCTGCAGACTTTCTATCAACGCCTTGAAATATTCATGTTCATTCTCCAGCACCTTTATTTTATCATCAAGCAGTTCCTTTTCAACCTCACCTTGATTCACCTTCTTAACAAGCTCAGCCTTTTAAACCTCATTCTGTGCGACTTTCTCTTCCTATACCTTCACATGTTTTTCTAACATCTCATCATTAGTTTCTGGGAAAAACTCATCCAAGTCTTCGAGACTGATTGGACCGCGTGGCATATCACCAAACATACATCCCCTTGGTGTCTTTGGTGCTGAATCTTTCGGTGTTGCAGTTTTTGGTGTTGACTTCTTAGGCGTAGAACTTTCAGGAACAAAAGTCTTTCGGACACTAGGAGATTCAACGATAGGAACTTCAACAAATTCAGACACAAGAGGTTCTTGTGTAACTCCTGGCCTTTCAGCTTCAGCATGAACGATAACAGAAGGTTCTTTTGGAGGAGGTTCTTGTGTGGCTCCTTTCTCCTGAGCACCAGAAAGTCCTTGTGTGGCTTCTGTGCTTTTCACCTTGCTTTTATACCTCTTGCTCACAGCTTTCGGAGCTCTCTTAGCTTTTCTTTTCCCTTTGGTATGAGGTGACCCTGTAGTCTTCTTTGATATTTCAATTGCTGGAGACTTTGTACGCATTGACTTTTTCTTTGGTCTCTCCTCGTCAGATTCTTTTTCAGCGTTAGGATCAAAATCTGCATCCAATTTCCTTTCCTTTTCTGCTCTAATTTCTGCCTCGGTCTTTTCTGGCTCTTTATCAGATTCTTCATTCTCAGAACTAACAGAAATCACATCTTCTTGAGTTGCTTTACAGTTTCTTGACTTTCAATTACAATTGTAGCGCTAGATCCAGCAACTGCTTCAACATTTTCAGTTTCTTCCTCATCAATAAGCATTGTTTCAACTTTCTTTGACGCTCGCTTCTTTTTCGGCTTATCAGCTTCTGCCTTTAAAAACCATTCGCTCCGTGCCTTTGGTTTGAATTCTTTAAACCACTCCTTCTCAGCTTTAAGTTCTTTTTCGTCGTCGCTATCATCTTTTCTCCATTTGTTGTCTGGCGGCGAAATATAGTTAGAATCTTTAATAGCTCCGAATACCGGCTTGGCAACAGGAGCTGAAGCTTGTTTCTGGAACTTAATAAGCTTCTTCACTGTAGTTTCGTCAAGATGAACTTGATAAAGAACATCATTCGGATCTCGAGCAATGTTGACATATTTCTCGTCAATTAGCATCTGTATAAACCTCGGATAGAGACACAATCCTCCATGTTCTTTGACATGTGAGTAAAAACCAACTTCGAAACGTTGAACGACTTTTTCAAAATTAGCTCCATTGCCATGCTAGCCAAATAATCATGTACATCATCCAAACCGGCTTTGCGATGGCTAAATGTATGCATTAACGCATGAATCAGAAGCCTGTAGGGGTTAGGCACTTCGCTTTCTTCAGTGTTGGATTGTTTACACTTCCTTTGTAGCCCATGCGAAAGAAACAACCACGGACCATCTTTTCGTCTAGATGAATCGGATCATCTTCTTTATCGTTGAAATGCAAAATTCTTCGAATATCATCTTCAGTCACTGTGATCGGCTTGAGTTCGTCACCAACTTGCACTGTAGAAGAGATCATCTTCTCATCAGCGCTTAAACTCGTATTTATCCAGAAATGAACAACATGTGATCGATACGACACTGTGCGCTACGTAATTGCTCGGCCAATATGACTATCTTCTAGAAACTTCAAAATACTGTCATACTCCTTTAATGACGGACAAATCGTTTTATCGAGCGTAATGCACGTATTGTGAGTCTTTGAAAACTCAATAGAGATTACTCGTGCTGGAATCTGTGCCTGAAAAATAACGTAAAACAATTAGCACGCTTATCGAGAAAAATCACCAAAAAATTTCTAACACTATTAATCAAGTTCGGGCAAACTTGTTTAGTGTTAAACACTCTGATTTTAACAAGTTCGCCGGAACATGTAATCATCACATCTTCACAATGTTTTCTTAATAAGTTCGGGCGAACTTATGTTATCAACAATTAGTTTTATTAAGATCCAAGTTCGGTCGAAGATGAAGAATTAAATCATTTCATTAATCAAGTTCGGTTGAACATGAAACTAAATCATTTAATGATATTTTTGACAAGTCCGGTCGAACTTGACAACAAGTTCGGCTGAACTTGTCGTCTTCTCCAATAGACCAAACTTGTTCAAGCATCGTAACAATCATTTCAGACCGATCAAAAACAATTATGCGGTCAGTTTTAAGTGTAGATTAAGAACCTATGTTCAATTTTGACCAACAATTTCTTGATTTATCAGTTTTAAAGTTTCAGATCTACTTGATTCGTAAACGGTCAAAGTATAGTTCATATTCAAATCAATACCTCTGCCATTGTTATTGGTGTGCAAATCATCAAAAACAAACAAGAATCGGGCAGTCTAACGGTATGAAAATACCAATTTCACTTAAGTTCTCTCAAAGCTCAAGTTCGCTCAATAGGTTCTTAAAGCAGGTAAATGAGTTTGGCCGAACTTGATTGGTATTTATACCAAGTCAAGTTCGGGCGAACTTGTTAGGCCCATATTGAAAAACCCAACTGATGTTCGAGCGAACTTACCATTAAAACAACAATCAGCCATCTGCAAGTTCGGTCGAACTTGCTGTTTGTGAACCTTGATATTGTTTAGCAAGTTCAGTCGAACTTGCTAAACCATAAATTTTTCAAATTTTCATTTAAACCCCTGAACTTTCCAACTTTTTACCAGTTATGAAAATCCACTCAGTTGACCAAGTCCAAGCTAATGATCTTGGTTAACCGATTTGTCTGCCGAGTTCAAGTTAATGACCCCGGTTTGACCCTTTACGAACAAACTGTTAATATTTTCAAACTCAAAGTTTCAAATTAATGATCTTTTTATCAGTTTGCCTTTTCAGAGTTAACCGATTAGCTCCCAGCCCGTTGTCAAAGAGATTCCCACCAGTTCTAGCACCTTACCAGACTTCGAAGATCCGTTCTCCAACATTGGTTTGCTGAAAACAATGTAGAAATAAAATCTTTTTGTATTTTTGTAAGTTTATGCTAAAACACACCGAAAATCTTTTTGATTTTAATCTGTAAAGCTGAAATACAATGAAATAAGCAATGTAAACTATGTACAAACATATTTACAGACATATTTTTGTGAATTCGTGTCTAAGGATCATATCAGTTGATTGAGACATATCACCAGTATCGTTGACCTTTAACACACTTTAAGTTTTAAACTTGTTTACCTAGATTGTCGATATGTTTATCCACCTAAACTTTAACACATTTCTCAATTGTTTCAAGATATGTTAGGGTAAGAATTATGAAACTTGACTTATCTGTGGTTCCCACTTCTTGAATATACTCCCGTATCAAAATTCCCTAGATTTCATCTTACAGGTGAATATAGCATAATTGATATCTGTATCAGGGTAATGTGACGCCTTGAGAGCTCAAGTTAGTACTACCGTACAGACAAAGAGATGAAGGCTCGACTTTAAGGTGTGTTCCATTTAAGGAATCTTTTCAGCACTGCAAATGATTAGATCTTTTGTTACTTTTCAAGATTGCATGCAGTTTAGGGGTTTATTGCAAAAGTATTATAGAAGTTCTAGGCTATTGCTTCCGCAAAATAAGAAGAACTTGTATAATACCCCAGGAATCAACTATCTATAAAGACCTCGTATCTCAGATTCAGGCAATCTCTTAAACGAAATTTTAGAGTACTAAGTCCATATATCCAAGATATGTTAATCCACAAGTTTAAGCAGTTGTAAAATTTAGTTTATATCCCTGAAACAATTTACTAAACGTGTAAAGCCAATCGACACATCCACAAGTAAGACTTGTTTATAACTTTTTAAAATTTACAAATATTTAGCATACTGTGATAGTCCACAGATGTATTATCATTTCCTTTTTGCGCACAAGTAATCTCATTTTTCATTTTGCAATATTTTTTATATTTTAAGATTTTCTATTGTTTTTGGGATTTTCAATCTTTTTATCTATCTAAAATGATTTCGAAACGATGTTTTTCAATTTTACAAGAATTTTTTAAAATTTTAAAAATTTTTTCTCCCCCTAAAATTTAAAACATCTTATTAAAATCGAAAATAAGAATCTTCCATTTTAACCATTTAACGACTTTTTACGAATGTGAACGCGAGACTACCATTTTGTTTGTGTGGAATATCACTCCTGTCTCTTGTCTCTCTGCATGAACAACCACTGCTTCTCAAATGACGTTTGGCTTGAAGCTTGGTTATCCTACACATTCAAACAAACTTTAATCAGTTTTGAATTGGAACCAAATCCATTCTGGATTTAGGTTTTCCAAAATCATTAACATCTGAAATAAACAAACATTCACACTCTTTTTGATATTCAAATAGTTTGATAGAAACTTTATTTGAAAATTTTACTTTCTTTGATTTTTTAACTGTTTGAATTATATAATTTTTTCTCCACTGCTCTCTCTTTTGTCATCAGATTTGTATCTAATGAATTCGTTTTACTTGACTGTGAGTAAAATGAATCATTAGAACTTTTATCTGATTTTTAGACGTATCCGATGACAAAATCTTTTCCAAATACTCTCTAACTTTCTTTCTCTTTTTCCTCATTTTGTCTTTTTGCCCTTGTGATAACTTGACTTTTTGTTCTTTGGGCTTCTCTATAGTTTTCCCATTTTACTTCTCTATTTTCTTCTCCTCTGGTCTTTTCTCCCCCTGAGATTTAACCGATCTTCTTTTTAGATTAGTCGGAAAATTCTTGGAGATATGACCTTTGATTTGACATTTATAGCATCTTCTAGTATCAAATCTCTTTTTCAGGCAGTTAACAGCAATGTGTCCACCAAATCCACAATTGTAACACACTATGTTATCGTACCAATCTCTCCTTTCAGACCAAACACCCAAATCAGCACATTGATTTGACATGTAGTAGTCATCTTTCCTGCTACTTCTATAAAATTGATTTGACTTTGAAGAACTGTGATCCGACCTGAACCACTTATTCTCAATTTTTTGTTAGTTTTTATAATGATTGGATGATCGTACCGATGAGCTTTTATTTTTCTTTTGAAAATTTTCAGAATTCTTAAAACTTTGTTTTTCTTTTTGTTTTTGTTCTTCATACTGCTTAGAAGGTTTTTGCTTTGAGCGTTCACCTTTCTCAGAAGATTGTAGAACAGAATCTTGGAATTTCTCTTTTAGTTTTAAAAATATTTCATGTTTATCATTTTTAGCTCTTTCATCATCGGTATCATCATCACAATCTTCAATTATGACATCGTCATAATTTGTGATATTATCACTTATTGGTATTTGCTTTTTATTCTTATTGAACGGTTTAGGACATATTTGATCTAACATTACAGATAAAGTCACAAAACCTTTCAATTGTTTTTCTAAATCATCAATTTTATTTTTTGCAATCTCAACATCTTGTTCAAGTTTTCTAATTTTTTCAAGATGCGAGTTTACTATATTTTGTTTTTCAATAACATTTTTATTCAAAACAGATTTATTATTTTCTAAAATTTTTATATTATTTTGAAAGTATTTCACATTTTGTAATTTTTTATTTTCTAAAATTTTTATTAGATTTTCAAAATTCTTTTCATTTTCTTTTAACCTTTTATTTTCTAATGACAAACATTCCAAATCTTTCAAAAGTTTGACATTAATAGATTTGAATTTTTTACAATTTAAACACACAGATTCAGTACACTTTGTTCAAGGTTTTTCGACCTCCACAACTTGTACCTTTACCACTTCTTTATCATCAATTTTTACCTCTGACTTTACCTTCTTGCTTTTAATTATCTCAGCACGCTCCAGATATTTAGCACGTAGAGCATTCCATAGCTTTTGTGCCGTATCACATTCTGGTAGTAGATTCAAGATATTTCCTTTCACCGACTGCTGTATCAGATTATTCATTTTCTTTTCAGCAAAATAATCATCTTGTTGTTGAGTAGAATATTTGCACTTCTCCAGAATTTGCTGATTTTCATCTGTAGGAATGACATAACTTGTCTCAATCACGACCCAACTACGGAAATGCGTAGCTTTGACCAAGCTCTTAAATTTTCCTTTCCAAACATCATATTCATCTATATTCATCAACATAGGAGGCTTCATGGACTCCATTTCGTTTTCCAAACTAATCTGTTGTTCAAAACACTTGAAAAATGATTAGCAAACAGACAATTTTAGCAAAAACTAACGTTTAAACGATAATTGGTACGTTTAAAATTTGTCAGTAAACAGTTTTTATCAGATAGAGCTTTAAACTCGTCTCATCAATACGAATCTAACAATACATAATGTTCGAGACGCTTTTCGGGATTTTCATGCCTTTTTTTAGAAACCTTAGACAAGTTCGGTCGAACTTGTCACAGCGTGTGAAATTCAGCTATTTAACAAGTTCGGGCGAACTTGTGTAAGTTTCAAGAGAAATAAGCAAGTTCGGGCGAACTTGTATGAATTTCAAGAGGCTTTACAAGTTCGGGCGAACTTGTAATATTTTTCAACAATATTTAATCAAGTTTGGGCGAACTTGATGAAATTTGTTTGAAAAATAAGCAAGTTCGAGCGAACTTACCCAAAATCCTTGAAAAATCAATCAAGTTCGGGCGAACTTGATGTTAAGTTCGAGCGAATATGTGTTTTCAAACATGGTTTTTTCAATTTTTCGGCATGAATTCGTTTGTTTTAAGCTCTGATCTTTTCAAGGGTTTATCTAATATGGATTTTACGTATTATACTTGAAAATCAGTCCATTTTGTCCGTGAATTGTCCAAGAAAAGTTAAAAATAGAAGAAATGAGTATAAGATGAGATGCTCTATGTCCAATGTCTTCAAATTAGGCCAATCCTGCTCTGATACCACTTGTAGGTCCAATATACGGATCGTTCGGGCACTAATCTGACAAACCTAAGGTAAACGTGCGGAATCCGTTTGCTTAGACGACATTGTATACACTCATTTGTTTCTATTTAGTCACTGTTTCATTAATAATTGTTACAGATCCTGGAAACACTTTGACAGAGCTTCGCCTCTGTCGTGACAAAATCTCTGAAGTTACAAATGAAACATCAAACCTCCTATTTATACTAACACAAGTTCGCTAGTGGGAGTGCAAGTTCGGGCGAACTTGCTTTGTCAAGTTCAGCTGAACTTAACTACAACACTACCATTTCAAGCGAACTTGTCCCTAAATATACATAAACTTCGGCATTTCGCTCCTAAATACTGACTCGATATTATACGATGCCGTAGGCAACAGACATATGCATCAACAAGCTGCCAGGTAGTTGCTGTCACTGGGCATCCCCGCGTGTCACTGGAGATCTTGGGGGGTCTCTCGCGTTGCGCCTGGGATTCCTAAGTGTCAGAATTGGAAGAACAGGTCCCTGCAGCCTAAAACTTGTTTTTCGACGCGTTTTGTCACTTTTAACACCCGTTAACCCCATTTTTAAGCTTTATAAGGAATATAAAGCATAGGGAACTTGAAATATGTCCAAATATATTTCAGGTGTTGGTTCGTTTGGTCATACGGTTGCGGTTTTCGGTTAATTACGACGAAAGTTGTAACGGACGCGCAAATGACCGTAAATGCGTGACGAATGATATTTTTGCATTCTAATCATTAAAATACAAGATATTAATGATTACCAAAATTTTTGGATGTCCGTTCATGTTCCGGATAGCAAAATACGCAAATTGGCATAGTTTCGCGAATTTGCAAAATAGCCCCTGAAGTTGCATAAAGGTGTTTTTGTCATTCCTAAGCCCTCAGAACATATATCTAAGTTATGTAAAAGGCTATTTAGGGTATGTGTAGCTTATGTGCTTGTTCCAGAGTGTACGCCGCTACGAGAATCGACAGACTTTCGTAGTTTGTGATAAATAGTCCTTGTGATCTAATAGGCTTGATTTTGACATACCAAAGCTTTCAAAACTTATTTCTAAGTTACATAAAGGATATTTAGAGTATGTTTAGCTCGTGTTCTTGTCCCGATGTGTACGTTACATTAAACGGGTTACGTTTAGGTATCGGTTATCGAAATGCCTTCAAAGAAAAAGTTTTTGAAAGCTCGAAATTTTGCACAAGGGTTACAGGTTTGAAGATTCTCATACCTTTCAACTGTCCAGTGTAACCTCTTTCAACGAATTCATGTTGCATCTCCCTCAAAGGAAATGATACAGGATGTTGCATATAATTTAACATGAAGACTTGGGAGATAGATTGTGGGCTTATCTGTAATTGTGTGCCCCGTATTTTGGAAGTAATGGATTAGGGCACATCATCAACGGATGAGTGGAGTTTATGATTTGCCAAAATTCTTTCAAAGAATTGATGTAAACAGGGGCTTTGACTTCCAACATGAGTTTGAATTTTGATTCTTTGAGAATCCGGATCATTGGAGATAACGAATGTTTGCGTGGGTTTCTTCAAGAATAGCTGTGTAATTGTGTGGTGTTTTGATGATGAGGATAAATGGAGTTTTTCTTGTGTCGATTTATTCTTCGATTTGGTTTTAGGAGCCATGATTGTTGGATGATTTGTGAAAGATAGGCTTTGAAAAATTTGGAATCGCACAAGAAAGATGAAACCTCTGTTTGGGGATAGAACAAGGTTTTATAGGGTTTTCTAAAAGTGCACTTGACGTGGCGTCTGATGCAACATCTGCCGAGTAACATCTGTCCACGTGTAACCTCTGTTTGACAATGGAAAACAGTTGTTTTGGCTAACCACTGTTAGAGTAAAAACTACTAGCGGTTGTGACCAATTTTAAACACTATTAGAGGTTTGAATCAGTGGATAGATTTTTCTAAACAACAACGTTTTTGTGCTATCAGAGCTTTGAATAGACGTTAAGGATTTTATTGAAAAATTCAATTTTAACTACTTTTAAGGATGAATTTCTGATTTTCTAAAAAACATTTTATTGCTATTTATACATGGATCACAAGAAAAATTGTTTTTAATCCATGTTTAGCATTCCAAGCCTAGATATCAAGCTGTGAAATGTGGAAGCATCAAGTGCTTTTGTCAACACATCTGCTAGTTGATCCTTGGTATGGACATGTTGTAAATAAATCGGACCTTTTTCATAGCAATCCCTCACAAAATGATGTCTGATGTCAATGTGCTTGGTGGTGGAATGTAAGACTGGATTTTTGATGATGTTTTCTGCTGCTTGACTATCAATTTTGAGAGGAGTCCACAAGGCAGTCACACCAAAATCCAAGAGTTGGTTTTGAAGCCACAAAATTTGAGCAGTGCAACTTGCAGCAGCTATATACTCTGTTTCAGCAGTGGATGTGGATACTACAACTTGCTTTTTACTTTGCCAAGACACTAAGCAATCCCCTAGGAATTGGGCTCTTCCAGATGTGGACGTCCTTGTTGTTTTACATCCATCAAAATCACTATCAGAATCCTGCAAGCTCAATGTTACCATTAGCTGGATACCAGATACCAAGTGTGGGAGCACCTTTTATGTATCTGAATATCCTTTTTACAGCAATAAGATCTGATTTTCTTGGCATTGACTGTGATCTGGCACATACACATGTGGCAAACATAATATCTGGCCGTGATGCATTTAGGTACAATAAAGACCCAATCATGCTTCTATACAATGTTTGATCAAGTAGGTCATCTCTACCATCTATAGTGACCAGCTTGGATGTTGCCATGGGTGTGCTGCAAGGTTTACAATCATTCACATCAAATTTCTTAATTAATTCTTTCACATACTTATTTTGATGAATGAAAGTCCCTTTTTGCATTTGTTTACTTGTAAACCAATAAAACATTGCAACTCACCCATTGCAATCATCTCAAACTCCGCTGCCATGAGTTTTCTGAACTCTTCACACATGGCAGTGCATGTGGATCAAAAATGATGTAATCCACATAAATCTGGACAAGCATCAAATCTTTTCCTTTCCATTTTGAAAATAGGGTTTTGTCAATCCTACCTCTGGTAAAACCAACGGATGAGTGAAAAGTGGATAGAGTTTCATACCCGGCTCTTGGTGCTTGTTTTAGACCATACAGTGCTTTGTTTAACGTGTACACATGATCAGGATGGAAGTGTCCTCAAATCCAGGAGGTTGACAAACATATACTTCTTCCTTGATATTTCCATACAGGAATGCACTTTTGATGTCCATTTGATACACCTTGATGTTGTCGTTAGCAGCAAAAGCTAAGAATAGGCGAATGGTTTCCAGCCTTGCTACTGGAGCAAAAGTTTCATCATATTCAATCCCTTCTTCATGTCTATGTTTTTGACCACAATACCCCTTTCATCGGTTTTGTTCTTAAAGACCCACTTTGTGCCGATGGGACTCACATCTTTTGGCAGTGGTACAAGTTCCCAAACTTGTTGTCTCTTGAATTGTAGGAGCTCTTCTTGCATGGCTTCTACCCAGCTGTTGTCTTTCAGTGCCTATTGGTACTTGACAGGCTGTGTGAGTGATAGAAATCCAGCAAAAAGGCAAATGTTTTGGGCTTGGCTTCTTGTAAGCACACCCTCATTGATGTTGCCAATAACTTGATCCAATGGATGGCTTTTGAGGAATATCAAATCACCTTGATATGGGACAATGGCATTTTGAGGTGAAGCTTGCAAATGTGTATCATCTGAGCTATCCTCTGCTGGTGAATTTGATGGTCCAGCCTCCGATTGAAATGGTGGTGGAGGGATTGGTGGTATGGGAGTGAAAGTGTGTTGATTTTTACCCATTTGTAGTGTACTTTAATCAACAGATGTTTGGATTTGAGAGCTGGCAGAGGTTTGAGTAATAACCACTGTTGACCTGGCAGAGCTTTCACCATTGTTACTAACATCTGCTCCTCTGCCTGTAGGATTGATTTTGATACTTGGAAGAATACAATCATATCCTTCCTCTTCAACTAATGATTGTGAAGTACCTGCAGGGTTACTCTTGATAGAAATATCTTTAAATGTAAATTTAGATAGATCAAACAATTCAGCAGGTCCATTTGCTAGGATTTTCAAAGATGAGAGTTCATTGAACTTCACATTTAGAGTTTCCTCAACACACTTGGTCCTAGAGTTAAAAACTCTGTAGGCTTTGGCAGTGGTTGAGTATCCCAGAAAATAGCCACAATCAACTTTGGCCGCAAATTTGGATATTGAATCCTTGATGTTTAAGATGAAGCATGGGTAGCCAAAGACTTTGAAATAAGATATCAGAGGTTTGATTTTGTAGAGCAGTTCATAGGCAGTCTTATGATGCCTAGGGTTTATCAAAACTCTGTTCTGGACATAACAAGCAGTGTTTACAGCCTCTGTCCAAAAAGAAAAGGGGAAACGTGAGTCTGCAAGCATAATCCTTGCTGATTCAATTAAAGTTCTGTTTTTCCTTTCAACAACCCTATTTTGTTCTAGAGTTCTAGGAATGCTATATTGTCTAACAATTCCCTTTGACTAACAGAAGGCATCCAACTCCTTGTTCCTAAACTGTGTTCCATTATCACTCCTAAAAATTTTAAAGGAAGGTCAAATTGCTTTTCAACTTGTTTAACAAAGTTTTGCAAAATGTTTGCTGTTTCATCCTTGGAGTGTAAAAATAAAGTCCATGTGAACCTGGAAAAATCATCAACTACCACCAAACAATATCTTTTGTGTTTTAAGCTGATGATTTTTATAGGTCCAAACAAGTCCATATGAAGCAACTGTAAGCACTGACTTGCTTTAGACTCTTCAATTAACTTGTAAGAGCTTTTATGTTGTTTACCTTTTTAACAAGGAACACAATGCTCTTCACAAGTAAATTGTTTTTGGGGTAACCCTCTAACCAGATTTTGTTTTGAGAGAGTGGAGATAGTTTTTAGATTTGTGTGTCCTAGTCTTTTATGCCATAGCTCTGTCTCTTTGCTTGAGGCAATTGAAAACAGGTATGCATTTGACATACGATTATTTTTTAACATATCAACCACATACACATTTCCTACTCTATGAGTATTCAGCTGTGCTTTGCTCTCTACAATGATTTGATCGATCTTTTTTACTACCTCTGGCCCTACAATCTGGCAAGTTTTCTTTGTGAAAAAGGAACCATAACCTTTATCACTCATCTGTGAAACACTTAAGAGATTGAATTTTATATTATCAATGAGATTCACATTTTCAAACTTGATTTTTCCTGCTGAAACACATCCTGATCCTAACACATTTCCTTTTGAATTATTCCCAAAGGATATATCACCCCCTCCATGAGCTTTAAAATCTCTGAGCAGGGCTTTACATCCTGTCATGTGCCTGGAGCCTCCACTATCTACATACCAAAGACTGTCAAGGCAAGTAGAAGCTCCCTGCACATGTTTTGAAATAATTAGTTCAGGTGAGTCTCCAAAGCCAAAATAGCTTTGGATGGGGTATCAGGTGGTTTAGAGTCAAGTTCACACTGATGAGCAGTGGTTGGATCAGACTTTTGTAACCACTGCTGTGAGTTACCTCCTATCAACTGTTGGTAACCATGAGGATGCCTATTTACCCTTGGCTTAGATGACTTTTGGTAAGTCTCATAACTCATAGGCACCTTTTGGTAATTAGGCTGGCTTTTGCCTCTTGGAAACTTGTTTGATGGAGGTGCATCTGTTACTGGAATTTTTTTGCGGACAGAGGTTTGATTTAAAGCTTTGGTTACAGATGTTTCACATTATTTAAAATTTTATTTTGTAATATTTGAGTTTTCTCTTTCTAGAGCTTTTTCTCTAATCTCTTTTACCTTTTGGTGATAGGTTTTGAGATAGACACACTCTTGAGTTGGATGATTTGTTTTGTTGCAAATGGTGCATCTAGGAGATTTAGGTATGACAGAAGTTTTGTTTATATCATTAGCTTTCAAAAGAAAACAATCTGTTGTATTATGATTTATCTTTTCACAAAATTTACAAAACAAGTGTTTAACCTTTTCCTTCCTTCTCCTATCAGACTTTTTGAGAGCAGAAGATGTAACCCCTACTGGTAAGTATTTGATAGGGATCACCAATGCTTTTGGTGCTTTTATACCATCAAGAGTTGAAAAGTCCATTGGCTTGAAGTTTTCCCAAATATCACACTCATCTGACCAGGTTGGTTTAAACTGATATTTTTCAATTTCCTTCTCTTTTGGTGAAACCTCTGGTTTTTCAAGAACAATTTTGTTTCCTTCCTTATTAGTGATTTTAATTTCTTCACCATCTAAAATTTGTTGGGACTATTTCAACAAGCTCAAAATCAATTTTTGCAACATTTTCACAAGTATGGTCATATTCCCTAAAGCCTATACCAAACTTTTTGTTGCTCTTGACTTGAGCATCAAGCATAAGCTCATAACCTTGCAAGACTCTACCTATTTTTCACAAGTGTGGGTAAATTCAAGCTCCTGTTTGCAAACCTGGTATTTTACTACCATGGTTTGGAGCCGGTCTTTGGTTATGCTTGATTCATGCCTTAGGCTACTCATTTCAGAATGTTTTTCACTTAATTTTGTTTTTAACTCTTTCACAAGTTTTTCAAATTTAAGTTCATCTTCCAAAATTTTGTTTCATGTTTTCATTCACCTGTTTTATGTTTGCAAAAGCAATAATGCATTTTTCAAAACATAGATCTTTTAGGATCTGAGGTCATACCTTCGAAGCAGCCATAAGAGCACAATCACATTCTTCTTCACACACCTCAGTGTCCCATGGGTCAGATAGATTATCTTTTTCAATCTTAGCAACATTCATTTCATCCTCAGGTGTAACTTCTAGTGTAACCACTGACTCACAACATTCAACCACATCAGATTTTGACTCATGTTCCACAGAATCATCACCTTCAATTGAGGTCTCAAAAACCATAAAACAAAAGTTTTCTTTTCAAAATCATTTTTGGCTATGAGAGCAAAGTTTTCATCAGTTAAATCCTCAGGCAAACTACTCCAATCAACAAAACCTTGGGTAAAGAAGATTGTTGTGTAACATCTGCTGGTGCAGCAGTGGTTTGAGTAGTTTGAGTGACATGTGGAGTTTGTTGCACATGCACTTGTGGTGGTGCTTGAACATATTGAATCTGTGGAGCCGGGGTTTGGACATAATGAATAAGGACAGTTGTTACAGGACTTGCAAAATGAGCAGTGTTTTGCATTTGATGTTCAAGGGTAAACTGGGAATATTGGATAGTGCTTTCAGGATTGGTGCCACGATGAGTAACAAATGGTCCTGCAGTTTGAGTTTTGCATCCCCTGGCAAAATGTCCCATCCTATTGCACTTGTAACATTTTATCTTTGATTTATCTAACCCAACTTTTAACCCCCCATGCAATCCTGGAAACCTCCTACCAGTTCTTTTGTAAAACTTACTAGCCCTGACACTCAAGAGTGCCAACTGGTGTAGGATGTCCATTTCTTCCAAATCTGTGGGTTCAAAGTGTTGTAAGTCATTCATCTCAAAACTCAAATTGTCAGAGGTTTGGCTTTCAAATTTGTAGCAAAATCAAAATTGGGTGTACATGGATAAGAGTTGAAATTGTTTCCAGAAGTTATATCAATGTAATGATCAAAACTCTGATCCTTTCCACTACCAGACCCCTCTTCATGACTATAGAGAGCAGTGTTTCCCAGTGTGTAGTCATCAGTCACTTTCCCAGACTCTTGAAGCTTCTTCCTCTCGTTCAACTCTCTCTCATAAGTGAGAAGTCGACCATGAAGCTGTGTGAGGGTCATTTCTTTATAACCCACAGATGTTCGAGTAACATAAGCTATTGTCTCCCATTTTTGTGGTAATGATCTTAAGAAACGACTATTAATAGTCGAATTAGGAAAGCTCACATCTACGGTTTCAATTCGCTTAAGAGACAGCTAAATCGCTCAAACTGTTGGGTTAGTGACTCACCTTTTACATGAAAAAATGTTTCATACTGCTGATTCAAGACTTCTCTATTATTCTCGATCACCTTTTCAGTGCCACTGAATAGCTCTTTAAGAGCATCCTGTAACTCTTTAGCACTATTACAATGAAGCAATCCCGCATAAATCTCATTGGGTAAAGCTGAAGCAACTATGCTGAAAGCCTTAGCATCAAATTCGATATTAAGGAAATCCTCTTCAGAGTAATTTTCGAGTTTGAGTGTGGGGATCCTCTGTGCTTGGAACCATGGGAACATGAGGTCCAAACACAACGGATCCCCAACATCCAGTGTTCTGTTGAGCGAGAATATGACCTATTCTACATTGCCAGATAAAATTCTCATTTCGTTTCAACATAGGTGGTTTAAACATGGATCCAATATTGGAATCCTGTGTGTTTTGTGCCATTTCTCTTGTTTACGACAGATTTGTGTTTTAAGAACTTTTGTAGTAATAAAACTTTGTATTCAAGCAAAACTTATTAAACGAAATTAGCAACAAAGAGCTGATCTGTTCAAATCAATTTGACGTTTAAATCAAAATCAATTGACCAAGCTCTGGTACCAATTGTAAGGATCTAAGTTTGAATTGATTGTTGTTTTTGTTTCAAATAATGGAAAATGATTGAAAACATAGACCAAGTGCAGCGGATTAGTGGAAAACTTTTAAAACAATCAATTGGTCGTTTGTTCTCATCACCATCTTGCTTTTAAGTAATTAAACTATTGCAAGTGATTTTCAAACTCCCCCTTAGCCCAATAACGATCGTTTGATAGTAAGAAATGAAAAAGATATGCGAAATTGATCTTTTTAAGAAGACAAGTAAAACTGTTAATATGAGCGCCTACTTATACTAACTATCTGACCACTGATCGTCTTACAATGACGTCATGGTTGATAGTGACAGCTAACAAACGTAACTAACTATAAGCACTGCTAGACTAAAGCTATCAGTGCATAGCACTATTACATTGATTTAACTAAGACTAGACTAAACACTGCTGGCCAACCTCTGATCTTGTATTCTTATATCAGCGGTTGGGAGTTTCTTCTATCAGAGGATAGGTAACAATGTTCTTTATTGAAAGCAGTAAAAGCCTATCAGCGGATAGAAACCGCTGATAGCTGGACCAAAGATCGGATGGTATATTTTGACTTTGTATCATCTGTTCCTTTCCAAAGGTTCAGTCCCAACAATGACACTATTTTTCCTAAATACAAGAATAAGATTTTTGAACAGCTTCCAAGTCAAGATTTTCACTTCAGTATGGTGTTTTTATTAAACTTATGACATTTTTATGGATCTCACTTATTCGATTTCACTACATGTATTTCTTCAAAAGATGCCTCTTCACCGTGACGATACTTAGGACACCGAAATAGCGACAATAATTGCTCAGCAGATAACTGCTATACTTCCAAACCTTGGACCCAACTTAATCAAATCTACAACAATAACAGCAGCAACAACAATGTTCTCACACCTTGCAACTACAATTCAGCTCAGCTAAACCACTCAAGTTTAATGGGTCTGAAGGAGCAACTGGGCTCCTACAATGGTTTGAGAGTATTGAAAGCACATTCTGCCATGTTCAAGGCAGAGTTCCCCTCAAGTGTTTTCCAAAAGAGAGCACTCACTTAGTGGAACGGAGTCATGAGAGACAGGGGTGCAGACATAGCGATGGCACAAACGTGGGAAGAATCCAAGAATCTTATGAAGAAAGAATTCTTCCCACGAAGGGAAATGAGGGCACTTGAAACTCAATTCTATTACCTCGAATAAGTTAGCGTTGAAATCGTGCCTACACTGATAGGTACAAAGAGTTGAGCGGCTCATGAACAATTTTTTGTGTTCGTTTGTTTCCATTTGTGTTCATGAACATTAGTTTGTGCTCATTTGTGTTTGTCAACATTCGTTTTTGTTCGTTTCCTAAAATTAACAAACAAACACGAATGAACACGAACAAGTGCATTTCCTTAACAAACAAACACGACCATAAAATCTCGTTCGATAAGCGTTCGTGAACGGTTCGCGAACACATATATTTTTTAAACAAACGAACATGAACAAAGTCTTGTTTGTGTTCGTTCGGTTCATTTGCAGCCCTAGTTGAACCTACTCTACCCCATTTTGTGTAACACCCCGACCGCGTAAAACCAACAAACCACGGCGGAAACGTCAGGGAGTCACGTTACAAATTGTTTCACAACACATGGTACTTAAAGTTTTGTATTGTTGAATTGTTAAAATGTTTACATTGTCTTGGAGTAAAAATGAACTAAACACAACATTTGTCTTTCAAATTTTAAGATAACTAAGGCCCAAGTCCATCCTATGTGTAGCAAGCCTCGTAACATCAAACATTAGCTCCTAAAACATATGTGAAAAGAGAATCAGCATCAAAAGTCGTCGAGTACATAGGTTTTGTGAGTGTGTCAAATTCATGGCTTTGTATACATATTGCAGTACCTCGTCAGTCTACTAGAGTCATAAAGTGAAAACCTTGTATCCATGAAACTTGACCAAAACGTTTCTTTTTGTAAATCGATTTAAGAAAAAACTTCGTATAGTTTATATCTTTAAGTGAAAATCGCTGCGTGTCATTGTTCAAAACCATTTGTTCAAGTGATTCAGATAACGCCACGATATGTAATACGATAAACGCACTTATCTATAGGAAGTACCAGCGGCATATCCACCATGCTTTTATCACATTACACACGTCTCGTTATCTAAATCACTTACTATAAACCAATCGTCCATGTTATAAACCATTCGTTTGTGTCATAAATAAATCGACAGTGTTTTAATTGTGAAAATGGTGGTTGTTCTTTCTTGAATACATCTGTGTTGACTCGTGTAGACCACCAAAGGGTCTCTTTAAATCGACTAACAAATACAGTTTTTGACATTTCCCAAACTTCCCCACAAACACCTGGAATTTTCGTAACGGGATTGTCAGTTCTATGGTACCATAACTTACTACTAGCCGGCTTGGCCAAAGTTAATGAATATCATTCGTGTTATTGATAACGCACCAACAAGTTCGTTTACATTATTGAAATCGTCGTGTTTTATATAAACCATAGACTTTGTTTTGAAAAATTGAAAACGGTTTGGCACATATGAATCACTCCAAAATAATTGCAAAACATAAAAGAGGGGAGCTATGTACTCACTTGCGATTGCAAGAGTGTCCTTGTTTCAATGATCAAACAAGCTCAAGAGTTCAAGGATTCAAGCATGTCCTATTATCGGATACCTATGTTAGTGTGTCGGGACATTAATCGGAGGATCTGATAGAATGTGGTCTTATAAACCAAATGAGTGTTGGAACTCATATGAATGGTTTAACAAACTCAACATTGTGATTGGAAATGAATACTAAGTGCTTTTGACCTGTTATAACACGTTAAGGTAGTTTAAGAACTTAAACGGGTCATTTGTATAAATATATGTTCGGATGGTTAAATATGTGTTATGATAAGTCTTATTTGACAAAACATGTTTAATAATGTTATAACATCAGTTTATATATAAAAACTTTGGTTACATATGCTTAAAATTGATTTATGCGCAAAAAAGGCGTTTTGGTCATTTTTAAGTGCAATAAAGCGACTTATGATAACACTGACCAAACGACGTGACCATAAGGTATAACCTTAGTACGTTATTCCTTATACAACTATGGTCACAAATATGTGTTTGGCGGATCCTAATATTGACCAAACGGGTCGGATTTCTTTGAAGTGACGAGTTAGACATGTCAAAACATGTCTAACTAAATTGCAAAGACTTATTTGGTATCAAAACTTAGTTTTTTGATACACGAAAATAGTTTCGTCGTAAAGTGCACATTTTGCGCATTTTTTACCGAAACTTTGACTCATCACTTCCACTAGTAAACGTGGTAATCAGAAGGTTCCATCATTACGGATTATAACCTTCGTAATTACGATCATGTTGCAAAGTTCAATTGAAATTTGACTTGAACAAATATGGTCAGAACCGAAAGTCAAACAAAAAGTCAATTGTTTAACTTTTAGCTCAAAATAAGCTAAAATAATGAACAAGACTAAGGAAGAACACTTACTTGTGCTCTAGGATGGCAAGAATGCTCAGTAGGAGGCCTCCAAAGGGAAGCAAACTCCAATTTAGAGCAGATACGAGAAGAAGAAGGAAATGGGAAAGGAATGAGGTTGAATTTGGTGGCTATTTATAGTTGTTTTGTAACACCCCAAAATTTATGTGTTAATTTATAAAAGTGAGATTATGAATAGGTGAAGATAGAACTTTTAGCCATGAAAAAAAACATCATTCTTGAGGGGCCAAACATGGTTAAGTAGGAAGTTGAAATTAAAAAATAAAACATAAACAGACACATCAGATGTGTGTGTGTGTGTGTGTCGACCAAATTAGAGAAGAACAAGGAGAAACCCTTGTTTTCACAAAATCTGCAAAATCAAAAGGAAATTAAAGCTTGAATTGATGCATGTGCTAAGAATTTTGATCAGCTAAGTGTTCTTACCATCTAGTAAGTTGAATTTCATGATTTATTGGTTTTTGATGAAGTGTTATGTGTAATCCGTGAGTGTATTATGAAAATTAACATGAATGTTAGTTAATATCAATATGTGGAAGTTGTAATGTGCTTAATTTTGGCTATATTGATGATTTAGGGTTAAACCCACGTGTGTGTTGTAGAACGATCAAGTGTAGTGAAGATTATGTGCAAATTAGTGTAATGTTAATGTTTGAAGTAATTTGTAGTAAGTACATTGTTGAGGAATTGATATAGAACAAAAGATATATGGCTATGGTGATGAGTAGTGAAGTTGGAATTGTTATGTAAATCTATGGATGAAATGGGAAAATGTGCTTAACTTACTTGTACATTATGCTTTGTTGATGATACGCACACCACGTGTTCGATGAAATGCCTTAATCAATTTAATTTTGATTTGATTCAAATGCTTGCTAAATTGATGTATTATGATGTTGATGATGGTAATGTATATAATTATTAGCATCATAATGTACAATGAAGAATGTACAAATTGTTGGTGCAGAATGTCTATGTCTTAGTCTTATATCGATTCTATATAGATTAGATGTGAATAGGATGTGTTTGAAGGACAAGTTCGCTTGAGATGTTGTTGTGAAGTCAAGTTCGCCCGAACTCATGTCTCCCTCTAGCGAACTTGAAGTCCTATATATAGCTAGCTTGATTGTGTCATTTGTAACTTTTGTGCTCTGAGTAGCGAAGCTCTGTCAAACTGGAGATTTGAAGTTTATCAATAAAATTGACATTAAATTGATTAATTCTTGTTATTTGGTAATCGTGACGTAATATTTCCGCTACTATGGACATTAGATATCAAATCTAGGTTCATATGCTATCAGGATCGGTCCTAAAAGTGGTATCAGAGCTAGAATAACCTGATTTGATTGATATCAAGACATGAACATCCCTAATTCTACTCCATTCTTCTTATTTTCTTAACCTTTACACTAAAATGAAGAATTCACGAGCAAATTCTGTCCAAATTTGAATATGTCATGTTAAATACATCATAGATAAACCCCTGAGAGTTTGAAGATTAAAATCAAACTAATTTGTGTCAAATTTTTGCAAAAATCATGTTTTCAAAACCCATCAAGATCGAACTTATAAGCCAAGTTCGGCCGAACTTGTCTATTGAGTGATTTTCTATCAAGTTCGCTCGAACTTGAGAGTTTTTGATAGGATTTCTGCTAAGTACGCTCGAACTTACATCATTTTCATTGATTCTTTGTCAGTTCACTCAAACTTGATAAAAATCAAGAAAAGCATATTAAGTTCACTCGAACTTGAAAAGATTCTTCATTTTCTCAACCATAAGTTCGCTCGAAGTGACTCAGTGACATTTTCAAAACAAATCACTTAAGCTTTAACTAATGGATATAAAGTGGTCTTTAGCTTCTATCATTCGAAGAATGACAAAGTTTGTTGCACTCACAGGACGAGATATAAGAAATTCAAGCAACAAGCTAGGGTTCGACAAATCAAAGGTCACTTGTTTCAGATGCTGACAGAAAGGGCATTTCAAGAGAGAATGAAAAATCCTAAAGTAACAAGAAATCAGGGTCTATTTGGAGGTGGCAACGAATACTACAAGAAGTCTCTACAGTATAAACCATTTCCGAAGAAGACTCAAGTTGAGATTCAAGAAAAATCATCCAACAATACCGAGAAGGAAATGGTTGCTACCAACAAAGATGATGGTTTTGATTGGAATTCTTATATTGGTAGAGTTGCATTGATGGCTGAAATCGTTGAAGATACATCTGCCGAAGATGCAGCAGCCGTGGATAATATTTTACTAGAACAGTATCTGCAACAACAACAAGAAGAAGAGACATATCTTAACGTGAAGACACCATGCATCTTATCTTCTAACTCAAATTCTAGTTTTGCAGGTAAATTTGACGGAAGTTCTCAGGAGCAAGTGGTCGAGGAAAAATCGATTGATGAATATGTTATCATTGATGTTGCTCAAGAAGTGAATGCTGAAAACCTCAAGGACATTGCCAATAAAGCTATGATGACGAATCTAACCAAGGTAGGTCCAGAGGTAAAGATAGTCGAAAAGGAAGTTGTCAAAGTGCAAGTTGTGGAGGTTGTAAACCTTGCACAAAATGTACCGAGCCGTGTGCTAAATGTGCCGAAAAATCACAGATCATCGTTGAACTCAATGTACATAATGAACATTTCAAATACGATTATTGTACAATGAAGGAAGCGTATGACAAAATGAAAGATGATTATGCCAGGCTCAATAGAAACTATGTCGAACAACATGACGCTGTAAGGATGTTAAAAGGGACATTAATGGATAAACAAAAAGCAATAAATATCTACATTAACACCATTGATGAAACCAAACAACAACTCCAGGACAAGAAAATTGAAACAGAACGTGTTCAACAACTTTTAAGAAGTTACACAACTAACGCTTATGTCATCAATCATATTCTTCCTACAATTTCATCGGAAGAAAATGATAAGAGGTTTAAAAAGAAAAATGGTAAAGAATACAGCAATGTGCCTCCACCCTTATGCGAGAAGTATTGTCGCAAAACTGTTGATGGGATGGATAAGGCACTCAACATTGAGTTGTTATCTGAAAAGAAAAATGAGTTGCCGGAGAACATTGATGTAATCTATACTAAATCAGATGATGACAATAATGAGTAGTTAAAAATGTGGTTGAAAATGTTCTGAATGATTCTGATGATGGCAGCTTTGCGAGCGCCACCTCGAGTTTGAATAGTTCTGACACGAAATCCGAAGATGACGATACATCATCGGAAGATGATCTATGTGATGATCCTTACTTTGTCATGTACAAGGTTAAGGAATCTGATAGATTATACTTTGATGACAGTTTTCCGATTCGGAATGTCAAAGAAGATCAATTGGACAAACTGTTCAAACTGATTGAAGTTACATCAGAGGACCTGGAGAAGAATGAAAAGAAATTCTATTCTAAACCCAAAAGAAATTACAATAACTACCGAAGGAATGGTGGTGATCATCTGAAAACTGGAGAGCTAGGTTGGGTTTACATGTGGAAGAAGAACATGTTAAGAAAAAGTCACCATTTCACGAATACAAAGATGAAAACCTGAAATTCGTTTATGGGACAAACACGGTTCATGAGGAGAGTTTGATTGGGAAGCAATCAAACGACGAGTTTAAGAAACGGAAAAGAACTTTGAGATAAGGCAAAAGCCACAAGTGGTGTAAAATCCATTAGTGGACACTCACATGATAATCGGACTTGCTTCAAGTGCAATGAAGTTGGTCATATTGCACGCAAGTGTCCGAAATCTAAGCCGGCCTATCTTCAGAGAAAAGAAAGTTCAGATGTTGTAAAACCAAAGCAACTAGAATTTGTAAAGCCTGTAACGATTTTGAAAAGAAATTAATCAAAACCTGAGGTTAAACCTAAAATTGAAAAAAATTTTGAAAACTCAACTTTCCAAATAGGTGAAACTTCTAGAGCAAACGAATCACGGTTTTACATCAAAAAGGCAAACATTAAATCACATGCCTGGATTGCTAAGAAAAAGTCAACAGCATCTGACGTTATCAAGTCTGAGCTTGTTAAGACTGATAACAAGAAAGAATAAAAATCTGAGACCAAAACCTACAATTGGTAACAATTCATCAAAGGGTAAAAAGATAGTGAATTTTGAAAATGTAATTGACAGTGGAGGTTCAGATGAAGATTATGAGGATGATTACAAAGCTTTTTATCCCAAACCCAAGACCAAGAAGGCTTGGGTCGCACTTTTTAACTAGATTTTAATATGTGTAGGGGCTCCAAAGTTCCATTCTTTCAAAGTGGATTTTGGATAGTGGAGCGTCCAAGCATTTGACGGGAATGAAAGCTCTTTCGTTCGACATAAAAGCTATCAATGGCGGATATGTTGGATTTGCTGGTAATCAGGGTGGAAGGATCGTCGCCGAAGGAAAACTCTTCAATGGCGTTGTATCATTTGATCGCGTGAACTACATTGCAGAGCTGGAAAACAATCTTCTGAGCATATCGCATATTTGTGAGAAACAGTTCACGGTGCATTTCAATGACAAAGAATGTATTATTCTGAAGCCGGGTTTCAAAATACCTGATGAATGGATTCTGATGCGAGCCCGGGCGAGAACGATTTATATGTCTTAGATATGGGCATCGCTACCACATCATCGAAATCAG
This sequence comes from Scalesia atractyloides, assembly GCA_947069175.1. Lineage (NCBI taxonomy): Eukaryota > Viridiplantae > Streptophyta > Magnoliopsida > Asterales > Asteraceae > Scalesia > Scalesia atractyloides. The sequence goes on from CAMTDV010000009.1 coordinate 39,006,392, forward strand.
CGTAATGTTTCATGATGAAAGCTACGGAGAAAGATTCTATTCTTTGGTATCGAAAGATGGGGCAGATTCATTTGCGAAAAATTAATTTCTTGGTTTATAATGATCTGGTAGAAGGTGTGAACTTATGGAGCTTCCATACTGATCATTGCCTAGAATGTAAAAAGGGGAAGCATATCAAAAGGTCACATCCGAAGAAAATTCTGAACTCAATCAAGTTGCCACTTGAACGTCTCCACATGGATTTCTTTGGTGCAGTAAACGTTCGAAGTATTTCAGGAGACTTATACTGCTTGGTCGTGACAGATGACTATTCTAGATATTCGTGGGTATTCTTCGAAGAATCAAAAGATGAAACGTTCGAAAATTTGGTGATTCTTTTCAAGAAACTCGAGAATCTTTATCATCTGCCAGTCAGACGCATTGCTAGTGACAACGACACAGAGTTCAAGAATACTAAGATGAGATAATTTTGCAACGCTAAAGGGATTCTACCTAAATTTAGTGCACAGTATACTCCACAACAAAACGGTGTAGCTAAGAGGAAGAACAAAACTTTGATCGAAACGGCAAGAACCATGCTTGCAGACTCAAAACTTCCTGTCAGTTTCTGGAGTGAAGCGGTTGCTGCGGCTTGCTACACACTAAACAGAGTTTTAATTGTCAAACCAACGAAAAAGTCATGTTTTGAAATGATCAACCGATGGAAGCCAAATTTGAAGTTTCTAGAGCCTTTTGGTGCGCCATGTACTGTAATTGATCAAGATGGTAAATCTGGAGCCAAATCGCTTGAAGGTTTCTTTATCGGGTATGCGAGTCCGCTAAGACATGTATATATTCCCTCGTTGAGAAAAGTAATTGAAGCACAACATGTGGATTGCTTTAACTATACGGATCCTATTCAAAGTAGAGGGGACACATGGTTGTTCAACTATCAAGATCTTTGGAAGTCATTCGACTTGCAGAAGAACCGTCTGAAGAAGAAATTGTAGCATTATATTATCTTCAACAGTCGGCGAATCAAGAACAAATCATTAGACCAATTATAGTTAATCAACCCACGTTGGATACTTCGTCTTCCGAAGCAGGTCCGAGTAATAGCGGTGTTCAAGTTGAAAATGTTTCTGAAGCAGAAGTAACACCTGCTATAACTCCATCGAATGATTCTTCTGAACCAGGAAATGCAACAATAGTGCCAAGTATGCCTCAGAATCAGAATTTTGACTCTGATGAAGCGCCGATATTTGATGCTGATGGTGAAACCTCATCGGATGAAGAAGTTGAGCAGATATCTAACATGTTGAATCAATCTACAAGTCCTAGAAATCAGAACGAAGCTTCATCAAGTGCTCCTAGTGTTGAAATGAACAGTGATATGAATATCTCGAATCAGCAAAGCTCAGTTGATATTCCTAGTGAAGAAATGCCGCGATCATATTCTTACCATCCTTCAACGAAAATCATTGGTAAATTACAAACTGGTATGCATACACGAAGCCAAATCAATAAAGCACTTAGTTGTTTCTACAACCGAGTTGCTCCTACTCAAGACTACTGCTACTATTCATGTTTCATTTCTCAAATAGAGCCAAAAACTGTTAATGAAGCTCTGGGTGACGAGAACTGGGTGATAGCAATGCAAGAAGAACTATTAAAGTTCGAGAAATTGGGTGTTTGTAGGCTTGTAGACTTACCACCAAAGCAGAAAGCTATATATACGAAGTGGGTCTTCAAGTGTAAAAGAGACGATCGGGGTGTAATAGTCAGAAACAAAGCTCGGTTGGTTGTCAAAGGTTTCCACCAGCAAGAGGGTGTTGACTACAGAAGTATACACACCGGTTGCACGATTAGAGTCTATCCGCATTTTCTTTGCGTTCGCAGCTTGGAAGGGTTTAAGGTGTACCAGTTCGATGTAAAATCTTCATTTCTCTACTGTAAACTTTGCGAACAAGTGTACGTCGGCCAACCAACAGGGTTCGTCGATCCGCTGAACAAGAACAAAGCTTATCTCCTAGACAAAGCCTTATACGGGTTACATCAAGCCCCGAGAGCTTGGTACGAGACATTATCGCAACATCCCGTTGGAAATGGATTTACAAGAGGCGCAGTGGATAGTACTTTGTTTACCAGAGAAGTCAGATCTCATCTAATCATTGTACAAATCTATGTGGATGATATCATCTTCAGTTCAACAGATGACAGTCTTTGCAAAGAGTTCGAAAAGATCATGAAGAAGAAATTCGAGATGTCCTCTATGGGTGAAATGAAATTCTTCCTCGGATTACGGGGTGATCAGTTACAAGACGGCATATGCATTCATTAGACAAAGTATGTTCACGACATTCTCAAGAAGTTTGAAATGGATAGCTCGAAGCCGCTTTCGATTCCGCTGGCCCTGAATCATGGGATTTGCATAGACGAGATAGGAACTAAAGTTGTTGACACACTCTATCGATCGATGATAAGATCTCCGATGTATCTAACGGCATCTCGCCTAGACATCATGTATCCTACCTGCTTTTGTGCCAGATATCAGTCTAGTCCTCGAGTGTCACACATGCAGATAGTCAAGCGAATCTTTCGTTACTTGAAATAATGTCCAAGCACCGGCTTGTCGTATCCAAAAAACGACTGTTGGTGCATAATGTCTATGTCTTAATCTTATATCGAGTCTGTATAGAATAGAGCTGAATAGGCTAGCTGGAAGTTGTATTTATGTAGTTGAGAGACAAGTTCGCTCATGACTGCACTTGGATTGTTAAGTTCGGCCGAACTTGCTAAGGCAAGTTCGGGCGAACTCATACTCATGACTAGCGAACTTGCATCTCTATATATAGCTAGCTTGTCTCATTCATTTGTAACTTTGGCATTTTGGAGGCGAAGCTCTGTCAGTTTGTACTCTTGACGTTTGATCAATAAAACTGATGTTAAACTGATTAATTCTGTCTATTGGTAAACACGACGTAATATTTCCGCTATTATGGACGTTAGATATCAAATTTAGGTTCCTTAGCATCAAGGATCGGTCCTTCCAGTGGTATCAGAGGTAGAACAACCTGATTTGATAGTTATCAAGACAAGAACACTTCTATTTCATCTCCATTCTTCTATTTTTCTTAACTTTTTCATAAAAAATTAAGAATTCACAGTCAAAATCTTTTCAATTTTGAATATATCATGTAAAATACAACAAAAATAAACCCTTGAAAGATTGGAGACCAAAATCAATCGAATGGATGTCAAAATTTTGAAAAAACGATGATTGACAAAACCATGTTCATCGAACTTGTTAGCCAAGTTAGGCCGAACTTGGACTAAAAAGTCACTTTTCAAGAGATTTTTTACTACGTTCGCTCGAACTTGAGTGAATTTTTTGGGAACTCTAGTTATGTTCACTCTAAGTTGTTAAATTTTGTTGATTTTCTATCAAGTTTGACGGAACTTGATAAAAAATTCAAGAAATTTAGCTAAGTTCACCCGAAGTTGCTAAATTCTTAGTGAATCCCTTCTGCAAGTTCGACCAAAGTTATCTCAAGGTTATTTTCAAAACTTTTGCAAGTTCGACCAAAGTTTAAAGTAAATTTTTCAAAATCAAAATTCACAAGTTCGGCCGAACTTGTGAATAAAGCTGAGAATTCTTCATTTCCACTACAAGTTCGACCGAACTTGTAGTAGAACTAACATTTTCAAAAGTTTTTGAGTGTTTTCAGTGTACACGTTTCGTTATTCACAATGGATGATATTCAAAGAGCTTATATGTCCGGAGCTAGTTCATCAAATGCCAACGTGATCCAACAAGTCAATCTTGACAACGAGATGGGCACGACTGTTAAACCGCCAAAGCAAATGAGCATGGACGAGTATGAAGGATGGAAGGAGAAGTTTACATATTGGTTTCAAGCCATGCATTTTCTAGGCTGGGTGTAGATCGAGAGATGTTATACAGTTCCGTTGGACGAACATCAGCAAGTTCTGGAGAAATACAAATGCTCCATGACACAGAAAGAAGAATACATTGCTGAGAAAAAGATGATCCGTCTTATCCAACAATCCGTCAAAGAAGATATTCTCGTCTTGTTACCAAATATACAACTGCAGGAGATCTCTGGCTCTCACTTCAAAAGAAGTATCAAGGAAGCGCGGAGATGATCGAAAGCAAGAAAGCTCTCATTATGAAAGAGTTTGATATCTTCAACATGCTGAATGGTGAGACCATGAAGCAGATGATTGAACTCTTCTGTCCTCTTAAAGTCCAAATGCGAAGACATGGTCTCGAGAAGACGGAGCAAGAGTACATCGACAAGCTTACAGACGCTCTACCAGATGGAGAATAGACTACTTATCGAATGGTTCTGAAGGAAAGCGAAAATGGGAATTCTTCAAGCTGTCATCATTTATCGATAAACTCGAAGGCCATGAAATGGAACTCCTGAAGATTGCAAAGTCAAAGAACACTAATGTTGTTCAAGACGTTGGTTTGTACAAGAGTGGAATGCAAGATAACATTTCTAGCCCAAAGATTCAGACATCATTCAACGGAAGTGTGAATTCTTCGAACAATTCACAGCAGAATCGGAACCAATCATATCCTCACTATGATCAATGTCCACAGTCTTCATTCTCAAGCACTGGTTCAAATTCGTCTTATCAAAGGCAAGTAAATCAGAATCAACAAACAAATTTTGATTCGAATGTATTTAAATGTAACATCGCTGTTAATTTGAAGAATGTTGTTTCTGAGCAAACTGCTAAGCAACACATGGCACTTCTCGCCACTGTTCTAGAATCATATGAAAGTCTTATAGCAGGGCAAATCGGCAATCCCGAGATGTCCGTCGAAGACTACGATCAGGTGAACGAAGAAGAACTTGAGCTCATGGATATAAAGTGGTGTTTAGCTTCGACTATCCGAAGAGTCACAAAGTCTGTTGCTCTAACAGGCCGGGATATCGGAAACTCAAGCAACAAACTAGGTTTTGACAAGACAAAAGTAACGTGCTTTAGATGTCGCCAAAAGGGACATTTCAAGAAAGAATGAAAAAATCCGGAAGCAACGGGAAATCAAAGTCCATTCGGAGGAGGCAATGAGTATTACAAGAAGTCACTTCAGTACAAGCCTTTCCCGAAGAAGACTCAGGTTGAATTCCAAGAGAAGCCAAATAGCAGTAACACTGAAAAAGCTATGGTTGCATCAAACGAAGATGATGGTTTCGACTGGAATTCTTATATCGGTAAAAGACCGGAGTTGCATTGATGGTACAAATTGTTAAGATACATCTGCCAAAGATGCAGCAGCTTTAGAGAATATTCTACTGGAACAGTATTTGCATCAACAACAAGAAGAATATGAGTATATCCACATGTAGAAACAAGGAATATTATCTCCTAACTCTTGTGATAGTTTTGCAGGTCACTTTAATGGATGTTCTCAGGTACAAGTTGCCGAGGAAAAATCTACTACTGAAGTAGTCATTGATGTTACTCAAAAAATGAATACCAAAACCTCAAGGACATTGATGGCAAATCTAACCAAGGTAGGTTCAGAGGTAAATGAAAGTGTCAAGGTACAAGTTGTAGAGGTTGAGAAACCTTGTACAAAATGTGCTGAACTATGTATCGAATGTGCCAAAAAATCAAAGATCATCGCTGAAATCAATGTGCATAATGAACTTTTAAAATATGATTATCGCACAATGAAAGAAGCGTATGACAAAATGAAAGATGATTATGGCAGGCTTGATCGAAGCAATGTCGAACAACACGACACTGTGAGGATGCTAAAAGGGACAGTAATGGATAAGCAAAAAGCGATTAATATCTATATTAACACCATTGCTGAAGCTAAGCAACAACTCCAGGACATGAAAATTGAAACAGAGCGTGTTCAACAACTTTTGGGAAGTTACACTTGTCACGCATATCTCATTGATCATATCCTTCCGACAATTCCATCGGAAGAAAAACCTAAAAAGAAAATTGGTAAAGGATATAACAATGTTCCTCAACCCCTATGCGAGAAGTATTGTCGCAAATCCGCTGATGGGATGGATAAGGCACTCAATATTGAGTTGTTTTCTGAAAAAAAAAACTGAATTGCCAGAGATCATTGATGTAATATATACCAAAAAGGATGATGACAATGGTTGAAAATGTTTTGAATGATTCTGATGAAGGCAGCTTTAAAAGCGCCGACTCGAGTTCAAAGAATTCTAATTCACAGTCCGAAGATGATGATACATCATCGGAGAATCATCTATGTGATGATCTAATGTTGTAATGTAGAAGATTAAGGAATATGATAGATTATACTGTGATGACAGTTTTCTGATTTAGAACATGAAGGAAGAATTTTTAGACAAATTCTTTAAACTCGTGGAAATCACATCAGATGATCTGGAGATTAATGAAAAGAAATTCTATTCCAAACCTAAAAGAAATAATTACCGAACGAGTGGTGGTGATCATCCGGAACACCGGAGAGCTGGGTTGGGATTAGAAGAATCAGATGAACCTAAAAAGAAAACGTCACCATTTCATAAGTACAAGAATAAAAACATGAATTTTGTATATGGGACGAACACGGTTCATGAGGAAAGTTTGATTGGCAAACAATCAAATGATGAGTTCAAGAAACAAAAAGAACTTCAAGATAGAGCAAAAATTGCAAGTGGTGCCAAAACAAGTGGTGTAAAATCCACTAAAGGACATCCACATGATTCTCGGACTTGTTAGAAGTGCAACGAAATTGGTCATATTGCACACCAATGTCCGAAATCAAAGCCGGCTTATCTTCGAAGGAAAGAAAGTTCAAATGTTGTGAAACCGAAGCAACCAGAGTTTGTAATACTTGTATAGATTTTGAAAAGAAATGAATCAAAAGCTGAAGTTAAACCTAGAACAGAAAAGAAGTTTGAAAATTCAATTTTCAAAATATGTGAAACTTCAAAGGCTAATGAAAATAAGTTTTACATCAAAAAGGCTAACATATCTCAAGCCTGGATTACAAAGAAACGGTCAACAACATCTGAGATCACTAAGTCTGAGCTTGATAAGACACTTGATAGCATGAAAGAATCAAAATCTGAAATCATAATTGAAACCACATCTGAAACTGTCAAAACTACAAGTGGTAACAATTCAAAAGATAAAAGACAATAAAGTTTTCAAACATAAACATCATAGAAAATCCAGATGATGAATGTGAATTTGATTACGCAGATGAGTGTGAATTCGATTATGCTGATGAATGTGAATTTGATTATGATGATGGTTATCCAATTCAACTCAAGACAAAAAAGGCTTGGGTCGCGCTGTTTAACTAATTGTTGAAATGCGCAGGGGCTCCAGAGATCCGTACTCTGCAAGTGGATTTTGGATAGTGGAGCGGCCAGGCATATGACGGGAATGAAAGCATTGCTATTTGACATAAAAGCTCTCAATGGTGGATATGTTGGATTTGCGGGTAACCAAGGTGGAAGGATAGTCGCTGAGGGAAAACTCTCCAATGGCGTTGTTTCATTTGATCGGGTGAATTTAATTGCGGAGTTGGAGAATAATCTTCTGAGCGTATCGCAAATTTGCGAAAAGAAGTTCACGGTGCATTTCAACGACAAAGAATGTATTATTTTGAAGCCGGGATTCAAAATACCAGATGAGTGGATTCTGATGAGAGAGAATGATCTATATGTTCTTGATATGGGCGTCGCTACCACTTCATCAAAATCAGCGCAATGTTTTGTGACAAAGGCTACTGAAAAAAGATTATGTTCTTTGGCACGTAAGATGGGGCATATTCATTTGCGAAAAATGAATTTCTTGGTTCCTAATGATCTTGTACAAGGTATAAATAAATCTCATCCGATGAAAATTCTGAACTCAATTAAGTTGCCATTAGAACGTCTCCACATGGACTTATTTGGTCCTGTAAATGTTTGAATCATCTCAGGAGACTTATATTGCTTGTTCGTGACAGATGACTATTTGAGATATTTGTGGGTATTCTTTCAGGAATCAAAAGACGAAACGTTCGAGAACTTGGTGATTCTGTTTAAGAAACTTGAGAATCTTTATCATCTACCGGTGAAACGCATTAGAGCGGCACAGAGTTTATGAATAACAAAATGAAGGAATTCTGCAACGCTATACTCCACAGCAAAACAGAGTAGCTGAACGGAAGAACAGAACTTTGATTGAAACTGCGAGAACCATGCTTGCAGATTCTAAACATCATGTCAGTTTCTGGAGTGAGGCGGTTGCTGCGGCTTGCTACACGCTAAACAAAGTTCTCACTGTCAAACCAACAAAGAAAACATGTTTTGAGATGATAAACCGACGGAAGCCAAATGTGAAATACTTAGAACCATTTGGTGCGCCATGTACTGTAATCGATCAAGATGGCAAATTCGGAGCTAAATCTCTTGAAGGTTTCTTTGTATGCGAGTCCGTTAAGAAGAGTATATGTTCCTTCCTTGAGAAAGGTTATTGAAGCACAACACGTGGATCGTTTCAATTATATGGATCCTATTCAAAGGAGAGGTGACGCGTGGCTGTTCAACTACAAGACCTTTGGAAGTAATTCGACTTGCCGGAAGAACCGTCTGAAGAAGAAGTTGCAGCATTATACTATCTTCAACAGTCGGCGACTCAAGAACAAATCATTAGACCAATTGTGGTTAATCAACCCACGGTGGTTTCTTCATCTTCTGGAGTAGGTCCAAGCAAGAGCAGTGGTGTTCAAGTTGAAAATATTTCTGAAGTAGATGTAACACCTGCTGCAAATCCATTGATTGTGTCTTCTGAACCAGATAATGCTACAACAGTGCCCAGTACGCCTCAGAATCAGAATTCTGATTCAGATGAAGAACCAACATTTGATGCTGATGATGGAACTTCATCGGATGAAGAAGTTGAGCAGATTTCTAACATGTTGAATAAATCAGCTAGTCCGAGAAATCAGAACAAAGCTTCATCAAGTACTCCTAATGTTGATCTGAACAGTGATCCGATTGTTTCAAATCAGCAAAGCTCAGTTGATATTCCAACAGAAGAAATGTCGCGATCATATTCGTATCATCCTTCAAGGAATATTATAGGAGAACTACAAACTGGTGTGCATACTCGAAACCAAATCAACAAAGCACTTAGTTGTTTCTACACCCAAGTTGCACCAACTAAGAATTACTGCTACTACTCATGTTTCATTTCTCAAATAGAGCCAAAGACAGTAAATGAGGCTCTGGCTGACGAGAATTGGGTGATAGCAATGCAAGAAGAACTTTTATAATTCGAGAAGTTGGGTGTTTGGAAGCTGGTAGACTTGCCACCAAAGCAAAAAGCTATTGATACAAAGTGGGTCTTCAAGTGTAAAAGAGACGATCGGGGTGTAATAGTCAGAAACAAAGCTCGGCTAGTTGTCAAGGGATTCCACCAGCAGGAAGGTATAGATTACATGGAGGTATACACACCGGTTGCATGATTAGAATCTATCCGCATTTTCCTAGCGTTCGCAGCTTGGAAAGTATTTAAGGTGTACCAGTTGGATGTAAAATCTGTATTTCTGTACGGTAAACTTCGTGAACAAGTGTATGTCGGCCGACCACTGGGTTTCATCGATCCACTAAACAAGAACAAAGCATATCTCCTGGATAAAGCCTTGTACGGTTTACACCAAGCCCCGAGAGCTTGATACGAGACGTTATCGCAACATCTCGTAGGAAATGGCTTTACACAAGGCACAGTGGAGGGCACTTTGTTTACTAGAGAAGTTGGATCGCATCTGGTAATAGTACAAATCTATGTGGATGATATCATTTTCGGTTCTACGGATGACAGTCTGTGTAAAGAGTTTGAAAGATCATGAAGAAGAAATTCGAGATGTCCTTGATGGGTGAAATGAAATTCTTCTTAGGTCTCCAAGTGGATCAGCTTCCAGACGGGATATTCATTCATCTGACTAAGTATGTTCATGACATTCTCAAAAAGTTTGAAATGGATAGCTCGAAGCCGCTTTCAACACCGCTGGCACTGAACCATGGGATTTGCATAGACGAGACGGGAACAAAAGTTGATGAAACATTGTATCGATCGTTGATTGGTTCATTGATGTATCTGACAGCAGAAGATTATGACCAAGTGAATGAAGAAGAACTCGAGTTGATGGATATCAAGTGGTATTTAGCATCTATCATTCGAAGAGTCACAAAGTTTGTTGCTCTCACTGGCCGAGATATCGGAAATTCAAGCAACAAGTTGGGCTTCGACAAATCAAAAGTGACGTGCTTTAGATGTCGCGAAAAGGGATATTTCAAGAGAGAATGCAAGAATCCTGAAGCAACGGGAAATCAGAGTCCTTTCGGAGGAGGCAACGAGTATTACAAGAAGTCACTTCAATACAAGCCTTTTCCGAAGAAGACGCAAGTTGAAATCCAAGAGAAACCAAATAGCAGCAACACTGAGAAAGCTATGGTTGCATCAAACGAAGATGACGGTTTCGACTGGAATTCTTACATCGGTAAGAAGACCAGAGTTGCATTGATGGCTGGAATTGTTGAAGATACTTCTGTAGAAGAAGCAGCAGCTATGGAGAATATTCTGCTAGAACAATATCTGCAACAACAACGTGAAGAAGAGGAGTATATCGACATGCAAAAGCAAGGAATTTTATCTCCTAACTCTTGTGAAAATTTTGCAGGTCTTTTTGATGGAAGTTCTCAGGAACAAGTTCCCGAGAAGAAATCAACCAATGATGCAGTCATTGATGTTACTCAGGAAGTGAATGTCGAAAACCTCAAGGACATTGCTGATAAAGCCTTAATGGCAAATCTAACCAAGTTAGGTCCAGAGGTAAATGAAGTTGTCAAAGTACAAGTTGTAGAGGTTGCGAAACCTTGTACAAAATGTACCGAACCATGTTCTGAGTGTGCCGAAAAATCAAAAATCATCGCTGAAAACGATGTGCATAATGAACTTTTGAAATACGATTATCGCACAATGAAGGAAATGTATGATAAAATGAAAAATGATTATGGTAGGCTTGATAGAAATAATATCGAACAACATGATACCATAAGAATGTTAAAAGGAACAGTAATGGATAAGCAAAAAGCGATTAATATCTATATTAACACCATTACCGAAACTAAGGAACAACTCTAGGACATGACAATTGAAACAATGCGTGTTCAACAACCTTTGAGAAGTTACATATGTAACGTGTATGTCATTGATCACATCCTTCCGACAATTCCATCGGAAGAGAAACCTAAAAAGAAAATTGGTAAAGAATACAGCAATGTTCCTCCACCCCTTTGCGAGAAGTATTGTCGCAAATCTGCTGATGGGATGGATAAGGCACTCAATAATGAGTTGTTATCTGAAAAGAAAACAGAGTTGCCAGAGAACATTGATGTAATCTATACTAAAAAAGATGATGACAATGCTATGGTTAAAAAGGTTGTTGAAAATGTTTTGAACGAATCTGATGAAGGCAGCTTTAAAAGCGCCAACTCGAGCTCAAAGGATTCTGACTCACAGTCCGAAGATGACGATACATCATCAGAGAATGATCTATTTGACGATCCTAATGTTGTCATGTACAAGATTAAGGAATCTGATAGATTATACTTTGATGATAGTTTTCCGATTCAGAATGTGAAGAAAGAATTGTTAGACAAATTCTTTAAACTCGTGGAAGTCACATCAGATGATCTGGAGATTAATGAAAAGAAATTCTATTCCAAACCTTAAGAAACAACTATCGATGAATGGTGGTGATCATCCAGAAAACCGGAGAGCTGGGTTTGGATTAGAAGAATCAGATGAACCTAAAAGGAAAGTGTCACCATTTCATGAATACAAGAATAAAAACATGAATTTTGTATATGGGACAAACACGGTTCATGAGGAAAGTTTGATTGGGGAACAATCAAACGATGAGTTTAAGAAACAAAAAGAACTTCGAAATAAAGCCAAAAATGCAAGTGGTGTAAAACCCACTAAAGGACATCCACATGATTCTCGGACTTGTTTCAAGTGCAACGAAATTGGTCATGTTGCACGTAACTATCCGAAATCAAAGCTGGCTTATCTTCGAAGAAAAGAAAGTTCAAATGTTGTGAAACCGAGACAACCAGTGTTTGTGAAACCTGTAAAGATTTTGAAAAGAAATGAATCAAAAGCTGAAGTCAAACCTAAGTTTGAAAATTCAATTTTTGAAAAAGGTGAAACTTCAAAGGCTATTGAAAACAATTTTTACATCAAGAAGGCAAACATAAAATCTCAAGCCTGGATTGCAAAGAAACAGTCAACAACATCTGAAATCACTAAGTCTAAGATTATTAAGACTAGTGATAGCATGAAAGAATCAAAATCCGAAATCATAATTGAAACCACATCTGAAAATGTCAAAACTACAAGTGGTAACAATTCAAAAAATAAAAAGAAAGTGAAAATTTCAAACATAAACATCTTAAAAAATCCAGATGATGAATATGAATTTGATTATCCAGATAAGTGTGGATTCGATTATGCTGATGAGTGTGAGTTTGATTTTGATGATGGTTATCCAATTCAACCCAAGACCAAAAAGGCTTGGGTCTCGCTTTTTAAATAGATTGTTGAAATGTGTAGGGGCTCCAGAGATCCGTACTTTCTAAGTGGATTTTTTATAGTGGAGCGTCCAGGCATATGGCGGGAATGAAAGCGTTGCTATTCGACCTTAAAGCTATCAATGGTGGATATGTTGGATTTGAGGGTAACCAGGGTGGAAGGATAGTTGCTGAGGGAAAACTCTCAAACGGCGTCATTTCCTTCGATCACGTGAACTATATTGCAGAACTTGAGAATAATCTTCTGAGTATATGGCAGATTTGTGATAAGAAGTTCACGATGCATTTCAACGACAAAGAGTGTATCATCTTGAAGCCGGGTTTTCTGTAGGACCAATCCTTGATGCTTAGGAACCTAAATTTGATATCTAACGTCCATAATAGCGGAAATATTACGTCGTGTTTACCAATAGACAAGAATTAATCAGTTAAACATCAGTTTTATAGATGAAACGTTCTTGTTACAAACTAACAGAGCTTCGCCTCTGAAATGCCAAAGTTACAAATGAGACTCTCAAGCTAGGTATTTATAGACTAGCAAGTTCGGCGAAGGAGGTGCAAGTTCGCCCGAACTTGCCTATGCAGGTTCGGCCGAACATGCCTAAACATGTTACCTTATGGGCGAAATTGGCTACCACATACATAAATACTTCGTATACCTAGCCTATTCAGCTCTATACAATACAGACTCGATATAAGACTAAGACATAAACATTATGCACCAACAGACTCCCCCTTGGATATAGTCTTCGTCTTTTATCAGTCTTCAAAACTCTCTCTTCATATAAACATTAACGCACACGACCGAAGAAGTTCTTGTACGGCTTCCTTCGTCGTTCTTGTTTCGGATCCGGCGTCTGATCAGTTGGCGATGGTCTTTTAAAGTTAGCCATTCTTAGCGAACTTTGCCTTACCTCTTTTTCCATTCTTTCTTTGATCGCCTCATTTCTAGTTTCTTCTTTAAGAAATTCAACTCTCTCCAGATCCCTCCACTTCGTTTGCCACATTTTACCAGAATTTACTTCGCGTGCATAGCAAACGTTAACAACTTTCTGATACTGCATCGCCTGTACCTTTTCTCTTTCTTCAAAAACAATCTTGCTGTAGAAAAGGCATTTTAAATCTTCTCTCGAGCAGTTAACCAACCACATAGGATCTAGAGTCCTTATCGTCCTCCAAAACCCTCTCATACTCTGATGACCCATCACTTCAACTCGTTCCTTAGCAATATCCAGATGATCTTCAAATTTTAACACAATCACCGCTTCACAAGTAGCCGGATCAATCTGCCACCACTTGAATAAAGGATAAAAGTTTTGTTCGATCGGCATAAGTGGCATATTCCCCATGGCTCTAGGAAGTTTCATAATTAACGTTATGTCCTTTTCCCCTGTAACCTTATTGATCTTTACTCTTCGTCTTGGAATAAACGGCTTCCAGTGATTCCAACCTTTATCAGCTTCGTACTTAAGCATCTTCCATAACAACTAATCAACTTTCTTCATATGATAAGTAACATTCACTGTTTGTACTAGCTCTTCCATATCACAATACGGCAATGTCTTTAAATTAGCAAGATATTTGAAGTATTGCACTCCAAATTCTCTTTCGATTGCATATACGTTGAGCTTTTTAAACCATCCCCAACTCAGTATATCTCCCAAAGAAACATCTTTATTTCTGGTGAAGAATGCTAGTGGACGTCGAAACTTACGTTCACGTGGCATATCCCTGAACAGGACTTTTACGCTTCTGCTATCTCTTCTTTGGTCATCGGTTTAGGAATCTTTCCTTCTCGTAGCTCTTCAGCAATCCTATCTTTCAACATATCTTCAATAAACTGTTTATACATCTCTTCAAATGTAGGAAAACTTTCTGAATCCTGACCGACGTACTTAGCTTTCTGATCTGATTCATCATCTGAGGACCAATCTTCAACTATCACATGATTGTACTCATCACTTCAAACCTTCCATCATACTGATACTCTTTCGGTTCAAATGTGTTAACATTCATAACCTCTCCAAAATCAAACTCTAAATTTTCAGCTTCAACTTCAACTAGTCTCGCCAAATCTTCTTTTGTGTAGTTATGTACAAATTCACCTTCTTCCACATTATGTTCCAACATCAGTATTAAAGGCTTCGTAGGTACTGCAGTCACAGGCTTTGCAGATCGATCAACATCTAACAAATCAATATCATCTGACAGACCTTTCTCCCCTGACTCCCCCTGGCTTTTATCTTCCATTCGATTTGATTCACCGTCCATGAGGTCAGAAAAATCAAACTCATCAGATACTTTAGCTTCATTGATTTTTAAACCTGTACCACCCTGATCAAAATTATCATCATCATCCCCAACCTTCAATCCTCAAATCATTCTTCCTCTTCATCTTCATTCTTATCTTTCTCAGCTTCTTCATTGCCTTTTTCTTCAGACGCAATGATAGGATCAGAAGGCTTGACCAATTCGTCAACCTTTTGGATTTCAAACTCAGAAGCTTTCGAAACATCTTCAGTTGGTTTCTCAGGGACATCAGAAGATTTCTCAGCAGAAGATTTAGGGGCTTCACCCTCAACATGCTTTCCTTTATCACCTTTAGCCAATTCTTTCTCAGCACATTCTTTGGCTTCCTGACGATCCAGACGATCGTATTCTGCGATGAATCAATGTTCAGATTGTTTGCTAACACTTTCTACAATCTGTTAAATCTTCGATCGTTCAATGCTTGAATATTCTTTAATTCTATAATCTCTGTCTGTAGTTTTTCATTGGCGTCCTGCAGACTTTCTATCAATGCCTTGAAATATTCACGTTCATTCTCAAGCACCTTCACTTTATCGTCAAGTATTTCTTTTTCGAGTTCGCTCTGATTCACCTTCTTTTCAATCTCAGCCTTTTCTATCTCCATCTGTGCAACTTTCTCTTCCAATACCTTCACACGTTTTTCTAACATCTCAGCATTAGTTTCTGGAAAAACCTTATCCAAGTTTTCGAGACTGATTGGACCGTGTGGCATATCACCAAACATACTTCCCCTTGGTGTCTTTGGTGTTGAATCTTTCGGTGTTGCAGTTTTTGGTGTTGACTTCTTAGGCGTAGAACTTTCAGGAACAGAAGTCTTTGGAGCACTAGGAGATTCAGCGATAGGAACTTCAACAAATTCAGACACAGGAGGTTCTTGTGTACCTCCTGGCCTTTCAGCTTCAACATGAACGATAACAGGAGGTTCTTGTGGAGGAGGTTCTTGTGTGGCTCCTTTCTCCTAAGCACCAGAAGGTTCTTGTGTGGCTTCTGTGCTTTTCACCTTGCTCTTGTTTCTCTTACTCACAGCTTTTTGAGCTTTCTTTACCTTTCGTTTCCCTTTTGTATGAGGTGACCCTGTAGTCTTCTTTGATATTTCAATTGCTGGAGACTTTGTAAGCTTTGACTTTTTCTTTGGTCTCTCCTCGTCAGATTTTTTCAGCGTTAGTATCAAAATCTGCATCCAATTTCCTTTCCTTTTCTGCTCTAATTTCTGCCTCAGTGTTTTCTGGCTCTTTATCAGATTCTTCATTCTCAGAAGTAGCAGAAATCACATCTTCTTCAGTCGTTTTCACTGTTTCTTGACTCTCAATAACACCCGCAGCGCTAGATCCAGCAACTGCTTCAACATTTTCAGTTTCTTCCTCATCAACAAGCATTGTTTCAATTTTCTTTGACGTTCGCTTCTTTTTTGACTTATCAGCTTCAGCCTTCAAAAACCATTCACTCCTTGCCTTAGGTTTGAATTCGTTAAACCATTCTCGTTCAGCATTAAGTTCTTTCTCATCGTCGCTACCATCTTTTCCCCACTTATTATCTGGCGGCGATGTATAATTCGAATCTTTAATGGCTCCGAAAGCTGGCTTGGCAACAGGAGCTGAAGCTTGCTTTTGGAACTTGATAAGCTTCTTCACTGTAGTCTCGTCGAGATGAACTAGATAAAGAACGTCATTCGGATCTCGAGCAATGTTAGGATATTTCTCGTCAATTACATATGTATAAACCTCGGATAAAGACATAATCTTGAGTCTTCCATGTTCTTCGACATGTGAGTAAACACCAACTTCGTAACGTTGAACGGCTTTTTCAGAATAAGTGCCGTTGCCATGCTAGCCAAATAATCATGTACATCATCCAAACCGGCTTTCCGATGGCTAAATTTATGAATTAACGCATGAATCAGAAGCTTGTAGGGGTTAGGCACTTCCCCTTTCTTCAGCGTTAGCTTATTTACACTTCCTTTATAGCCCATGCGGAAAAAGCATCCACAAACCATCTTTTCATCTAGATGAATGGGATCATCTTCTTTATTGTTGAAATGCAAAATTCTTCTAATATCATCTTCAGTTACGTTGATCGGCTTAACTTCATCACCAACTTGCACTGTAGAAGCGATCGTCTTCTCATCAGCACTTAAACTCGCATTCATCCAGAAATGAACAACATGTGATCGATACGACACTGTGCGCTCTGTAATTACTCGGTGAATATGGCTATCTTCCAGAAATTTCAAAATACTGTCGTACTCCTTCAGTGACGGACATATCGTTTTATCGAGCGTAATGCATGTATTGTGAGTCTTTGAAAACTCAACAGAGATTACCCGTGCTGGAACCTGTGCCTGAAAAATGATGTAAAACAATTAGCACGCTTATCGGAAAAAGTACCAAAAAATTTCTCACACTTTTAATCAAGTTCGGGCGAACTTGATTAGTGTTAAACATTCTGATTTTAACAAGTTTGCCCAAACATGTGACAAACATGTTCAACATTTTCAAATGTAAGTTCGGGCGAACTTACAATTTTTTATCATTCAATTTTATCTAAGTTCGGTCGAACATGTATGAAACACATGTTCCACATTAAAGGACAAGTTCGGGCGAACTTATGTTGTCAACAATTAGTTTTATTAAGATCCAAGTTCGGTCGAAGATGAAGAATTAAATCATTTCATTAATCAAGTTCGGTCGAACATGAAACTAAATCATTTAATCATATTTTTGACAAGTCCGGTCGAACTTGACAACAAGTTCGGCCGAACTTGTCGTCTTTTCCAAAAGACCAAACTTATTCAAGCATCCTAACAATCATTTCAGACCAATCAAAAACACTTATGCGGTCTATTTTAAGAGTAGATTAAGAATCTATGTTCAATTTTTATTATCATCATCTAAATCTTATCAAATTTTAATTTTTAGATCTGTTTGGTTCGTTTAAGGGTTAATACACAATTTAATCACAAATCTATACCTCTGCAATTGTGACTGGTGTGCAAATCACCAAAAACAATCTAGATTTGGAAAGCGTAACGATATAAAATGCCAATTTCACTCTAGTTCTCTCTAAACTCAAGTTCGCTCAAGAGATTCTGAAAGCAGGTAAATGAGTTCGGCTGAACTTGATTGGTATTTATACCAAGTTAAGTTCGGGCGAACTTGTTAGGCCCTTATTGAAAAATCCAATTGATGTTTGAGCGAACTTACCTTTAAAACATGAATCAATGTAGAAATAAAATCCATTCTCCAACATTGGTTTGCTGAAAACAATGTAGAAATAAAATCTTTTTATATTTTTGTAAGTTTATGCTAAAACACACCGAAAATCTTTTTGATTTTGATCTTTAAAGCTGAAATACAAAGAAATAAGCAATGTAAACTATGTACACACATATTTACAGACATATTTTTGTGATTTCGTGTCTAAGGATCATATCAGTTAAATGAGACATATCACATTGATAGACCTTGAATCCTTTCCGTATGCAAAAGCTAGAAAATTCGAATAGATTCCAATCAAGCCACTGGTGCATAGACTTCTATGTAGTCTATCCCTTCCTGCTGGTTAAATCCCTTGACAACAAACCTAGCTTTGTTACCAACAATAACCCCTCTATCATCACATTTACACTTAAAGACCCATTTTGTATCAATTGCCTTCTGATTTTCTGGTAGGTCTTCAAGCTTCCACACACCCAACTTCTTAAACTGCAATAATTCTTCTTGCATTGCTTGTACCCAGTTTTCATCGGCTAAAGCTTCATTAACTGTCTTAGGCTCAATCTGAGAAATGAAACATGAATAGAAACAATAGTTCTGAGTTGTAGCAACGCGTGTGTAGAAACAACTGAGTGCTTTATTAATTTGCCCTCGAGTTCTAACACCAGTTTGAAGTTCTCCGATAATATTTGTTGACGGATGATAGGAATATGATCGCGGCAATTCTTCACTTGGAACATCTACTGAGTTTTGCTGATTTGTGATGTTGAGATCAACAACAAATTCAATGTTTCGTGAGCTTGATGAAGCTTCATTTCTATTGTTCGGGACTGCAGATTGATTAAGAAGACTTGTTATCTACTCCACTACTTCATCTGAAGAAGATGATTCCCCATCAGCATCAAATGTTAGTGCTTCATCTGAATCAGAATTTTGATTCTGAGGCGTACTAGGCTCCGTTGTTGTATTCACTGGTTCAGTACAAGCAATTCTTGGAAGAGTAGCAGGTGTTGATAATGTTTCATAAACATTTTCAGCCGGAACACCACTATTGTTTGAACTTGCACCAGAAGAAGATGGATCCAACGTGGGTTGATTAACCACAATTGGTCGAACAATTTGTTCTTGATTCGCTGACTGGTGAAGGTAATATAACACTGCAACTTCTTCGCCAGTTGGTTCTTTGGGCAAGTCAAATGACTTTCAAAGGTCTTGATAGTTAAACAGCCACGCGACACCTTTCCTTTGAATAGGATCCGTGTAATTGAAACAATCCACATGTTGTGCTTCAATAACCTTTCTCAATGAAGGAACATATACTCTTCTCAACAGACTCACATATCTGACAAAGAAACCTTCAAGAATTTAGCTCCGAATTTGCCATCTTGGTCTAGTACAGTACATGGAGCACCGAATGGTTCTAAGAGCTTCAAATTTGGCTTCCGTCGGTTTATCATCTCAAAACATGTTTTCTTTGTTGGTTTGACAGTGAGAACCCTGTTTAGCGTGTAGCAAGCCGCAGCAACCGCTTCACTCCAGAAGCTGATAGGAAGTTTAAAATCTGCAAGCCTGGTTCTTGCAGTTTCAATCAAAGTTCTATTTTTCTGTTCAGCTACTCTATTTTGCTGTGGAGTATAAGGAGCACTAACTCGTGCAGAATCCCTTTTGCATTGCAGAATTCCTTCATTTTTTATTCTTAAACTCTATGCCGTTGTCACTTCTAGTGCGTCTGACCGACAGATGATAAATGTTCTCGAGTTTCTTGAATAGAATAACCAAGTTCTCGAACGTTTCGTCTTTTAATTCTTGAAGGAATACCCACGAATATCTCGAATAGTCATCTGTCATGACCAAGCAATATAAGTCTCCTGAGATGCTTCGAACATTTACAGCACCAAATAAGTCTCCCTAGATGCTTCAAGATAATACACTCACTGTCTTTGAAATGGACTGTAAATTTCTTGTCACAAATCTGTGATACACTCAGAAGATTGTTCTCAAGCTCTGCAATATAGTTCACGCTGTCACACCCTCAATTTCCACTTGCGGAGTTTTACAGCGAGGTGTGTGAACAAACCAAAATCTGAGACACTAGTACGTCGAACGACTCTATATGATTTGATAATACGTTTTCCAAAATCATTTGATTAACCATTCATTGTGGATTTTATATTGTCTTAGTTAGTTTTCAATGTTTAGCGGAAGCGTTAGTTTTTAAGGTTGAGCGGAAGCATAAAAATAAAGTAGAGGGACGGGCGCCAACACAAACGCCAAAACAAATGAAAAACCCAAAACAATGTTTGTAAATGAGACTCGATAAAAGGTGTCTTGATCAATGCAAGTGAGTGCACCTAGAGCTCCTAGCGTCCTGAGAAACATGTAAAGAAACAAGTGTCAACATTAAAGAAGAGTGAGTTCACAGGTTTTCATAAATTCGTTTGTTCGGTTATAAGTTTGTTTCCCCCCGTTATCCCTAACCCGGGATAACGATTTAGTTCCATTATTCCCAACCCGGAATAATACTGATAGTTCCATTATTCCCAACCTGGAATAATACTGATAGTTCCATTATTCCTTACCCGGAATAATAATGATGTCCCATTATTCCTAACCTGGAATAATAACGTTGTTGGTTCCATTATCCCTAACCCGGGATAATATTGTTGATTCGTAATTAAGTTCAATGTTAATATATATAGGTAGCTAGCCTAAAGTTATGTCACGTAAGTGTTCGCGATCAAAGCTGACTGTTGTGCCTCCGTGTTGCCAGGCCTATCCCTGACCATGGCGAAGTTAGGCCAAATTATTCATCCGTTGACCATACCCGGTCGGCTAGCGCGACTAGCTCGGATGGGGCTTGTCGGGCCCAGTAGTACTATTTATAATTTCCCCGCTATTTAAACCCAATACTAACGATCCGAGAGATTGTCGAAGACTTGTGTGATATAGCTGCTTAGTGACCATAACGTACATTAACATTAACTTAGTTACCGAATAGTTAAGTGACGTTAATTTCGTATAACGTAAAGAGATAGAGTTGTAGAGTGTATACATGTTTCTCCCCCTGTTGTTTAAAACCGGATAAAATTAGGGGCCGTGAACTCACCTTTAGTTGCTCGGTTAGTGTAAGACAGAAGTTGCAAATGATGGGACCGCTAATTGCGTCCTAACAAGTCAATTGATTTCAAGTTAGTGTGTGAACACACCAATACAAATCCTACACATAATTAACGCACAAAGCGGCACACACAATCATAATTCCTAACACTCAAACATGCATGCAAGTATCCTCATATGAACATAGTGATCAAAACAATTTATCATGAACACAATCCAATCCATGCAACACTTTGGTGCACACATTCGCAAGTTATCAAGTTTCAGCTTATATACTCATAATTCGGCTGATTTCGAGGATTTTTATAAAATAGTTCAAACGTTCCAAAAATTCCAATTATTTTACAGAAGGTGACAACTATACTGTAGAATTTTATATAAATTTTTCAAGCCCTAACACTTTACCAATTATTCGTAAATATTAATATGCTAGGCTGCAGTCAGATTCGTCGCTTTCTGACTGCAGTCCACGGAAGAATTCATTTAAAAATCACCGTTCGTCCAATTAACAAATTCCAGTGGGAGTTTCCCGGAAATTTCCATATCTAGTTGCTGTACAAATTTCATGATTCGACTCCCTACAGATTATTAGATCCGACTTGATAAACAACTAACAAATTTTCAGGATTTTCACAGCTTTAGTTACTGAACTTAATTGGCCACTTAAAAATATCAAACGACTTTAGAAAAATATGAATCCAGCGCCATTAGAATCGTTTTTCAAAACTCTACGTTTTAGACTTCAGAAAGTCCGTTTTTCGATAAATAATAACCAAGTTACAGCCAGTTGAAGTTGGCTGTAAACACCATTCAGCATCGTGATTCAGCACTTTATCACAATCTAACCCGCTTAAACCATCGATACATTGTACATATGCGATCAAGAACAGAATTTCCAATCATATACTATCATATATATCATACCCATGCAAACCCTAATCATAACCTATAGTTTTTATCAAACAAAACGCAGCCTAATGTTTCTAGATTCCGCTAATCATCTTAACCACAACTAGCATAATTAAATCGGCTAACATAACACTACATTCAAACATATAAATCCGAATATGATCTTGCAAACAATGATAAATCCTAACCTTTAATAACAAGATCAATGAGCCGAGACTTGGACAAGAGCCGATTCGGATATGATGAAGGTGATCGCGACCGAGAGCAAGGTGTGAGGAAGACTTGTCGCGACCGAGAGGGATGTAGCAAGGCTGTTTGCGATCGAGAAGGTGAATGAGGGGCTGCCGTCGGCTGTTTTCTCAACTAGGGTTTTTGTGTTTTGTTTTTGTGAAGCAAGCTCATGCATGTGTGTGTATATATAGCGCAAGGGATGAAGGGAAAGGGAAGGGTTTACGGTTTGGGTTGCTTGCGGCCGCAAGGGACTCGGGTGGGTTGGTTTGGGTCTAGCACTTGCTCCCCAAGTCTTGGTTAACTCCTAGAGTCTCAAGGAAACGAGGTTGGCTCATGTCGCGGCTCGATTCGATTCATTTATCTATTTACTACATCTATATTTTATAACTAAAATAAAACACGAAATCGGAACATCATATAATAACGCACTAACTTATAAACGTTTAAGACTAGCATGTAATTCATTTGACAAGTACACAAAATTATCGTAATTATTTCGAGCGTGCAATTTAAGTCTCCGAATCAATTTAGCGTAGGAACGAATAACCGTGAAGTAGTGCGTTTAAGATATCTGAAAAACCGGGATGTCACATTATCCCCATGTTGAAATAATTTTCGTCCCGAAAATTGAGTAAACGCGGTTTAGAATGCAGCGTACATGTTTAGAGTGCCACGCACAAAGATTTAGTTCGTTAACCATGGTACGCGAAATTACAAGAAATTCCCAAGTGCCATGCACAAAGATTCCCAAGTGCCATGCACAAGGATTTAGTTAACAATGGTACGCGAAATTATGAGAAATTCCCAGGTTGTCACATCATCCCCATGTTGAAAGAATTTTCGTCCCGAAAATTTAGTTGCTGGTATCGTTAGTTTGATGCTCAGCTGCAAAGAGGTGTGGGTATTTGCTTTTCATTTGGTCCTCTCTTGCCCACGTGAACTCCCGTCCACGCTTAGAGTCCCAATGAACCTTAACGATCGGAATCTTGCTGTGCCTTCGAGTCTTGATCTCACGATCCATGATCTCGATAGGTTGTTCCACAAAGTGCAGTTGTTCATCCACTTGGATCTCATCCAATGGAATGACTAGGGTTTCATCTGATAGACACTTCTTCAGATTTGACACGTGAAAAACGTTGTGAACTCCACTGAGTTCGGCAGGAAGGTCTAATTGATAAGCTACGGGTCCAATACGTTTCAAGATCACAAACGGACCTACGTACCGTGGGTTTAGTTTGCCTCGTTTTCCAAAGCGGATTACACCCTTCTAGGGTGACACCTTCAGTAGGACGCGGTTGCCTACTTGAAATTCGAGCGGTTTGCGTCGTTGATCAGCGTAGCTTTTCTGTCGGTCTCGTGCCGCCGCCATGCGGTTTCTGATTTGTACAATCTTTTCAGTAGCCTCAAGTATCAACTCAGGGCCTGTGAGTTGACTGTCACCGACTTCTGCCCAACAGACCGGTGATCTACATTTACGACCGTATAATGCCTCAAACGGTGCTGCCAATATACTCGTATGGTAACTGTTGTTATACGAGAATTCCACTAAAGGCAGGTGGATTTCCCAACTATTCCCGAAGTCTACTACGCATGCCCTAAGCATGTCTTCCAAGGTCTGTATGGTCCTTTCGCTTTGACCATCAGTCTGAGGGTGATAAGCTGTGCTCATATCTAAGCGTGTGCCCAACGCTTTCTGAAGTGACTGCCAAAAGTTGGACGTGAAGCGAGCATCTCTGTCTGAGATGATGGACATTGGCACTCCGTGCCGAGAAACTACTTCCTTAATGTAGATGCGAGTCAACTTCTCCATCTTATCTGTTTCTTTAATAGGTAGGAAGTGTGCGGACTTAGTTAAACGATCCACGATTACCCAGATTGTATCGCAACCACCCAAAGTTCGCGAGAGTTTAGTGATGAAATCCATCGAGATCTGATCCCATTTCCACACTGGGATCTCAGGTTGTTGGAGTAGCCCCGATGGCTTTTGATACTCTACCTTGACTTTTGCACAAGTCAAACACTTACTCACGTAGGTGGCTATATCAGCTTTCATGTTGGGCCACCAATACGCAGCTTTAAGGTCTTGATACATCTTTCCGAACCAGGATGGACAGAGTATCGGGATTTGTGAGCTTCGTCCATGACTAGCTCTCTGAGGTTTCCGTAGAGAGGTACCCATATGCGATTCATGAAATACCGGGCTCCATTGGGTTTTACTTCCCAATCGCGTTCCATTTTTCCCACCGATTCGGCCTTGATGTTTTCTTCCTTAACTGCTTCTAACTGCGCGTCGCGTATCTGTTCGGGTAACCCCGAATGAATGGTGAGCTGTAATGCTCGTACTCGACGAGGTTTCAAGTGTTCCTTCCTACTGAGGGCATCAGCTACCACGTTAGCTTTACCCGGGTGATACCGAATGGCACACTCATAATCGTTCAAGAGTTCGACCCAGCGACGCTGTCGCATGTTCAACTCCTTCTGATCAAAGATGTGTTGGAGGCTCTTGTGGTCTGTAAAGATTGTGCACTTCGTTCCATAGAGGTAGTGTCTCCAAATCTTAAGTGCAAACACTACTGCTCCCAATTCCAGGTCATGTGTTGTGTAGTTTTTCTCGTGAACCTTCAATTGTCGGGACGCATACGCGATGACCTTATCGCGTTGCATGAGTACGCATCCTAACCCCTGAATGGAAGCATCACAATATACTACAAAGTCATCTGTCCCTTCCAGCAAGGATAGAATGGGTGCACTGCAAAGTTTCTGTTTCAGCAATTGAACTGCCGCTTCCTGCTTGTCACCCCAAGCATACTTGATGCCTTTCTGGGTGAGGGTAGTAAGCGGTTGCGCGATCTTTGAAAATCCCTCGATGAAACGTCTGTAGTAACCAGCCAAACCCAAAAATTGGCGGATCTCCGTCGGTGTCCTGGGTGCTTCCCAGTTTTTTATAGCTTCAATCTTGGCAGGGTCGACGTGGATACCCTTTTCATTTACGATATGCCCGAGGAACTGAACTTCCCGAATCGAGAAATCACACTTTGAAAGCTTGGCATATAGTTTCTCCTGTTGAAGTAATCCCAGCAGTAATCGTAGATGTTCAGCATGTTCTTCTTCACCTTTAGAGTAGATGAGTATGTCATCGATGAACACAATGACAAACTTGTCGAGGTATGGTTTACACACACGGTTCATGAGGTCCATGAACACCGCGGGTGCGTTGGTGAGACCGAAGGGCATGACCAAGAACTCATAATGACCATACCGAGTACGAAATGCCGTCTTAGCGATATCCTCCTCCCTGACGCGTAACTGGTGGTAACCGGACCGTAGATCAATCTTGGAGTAGTAGCTTGACCCTTGAAGTTGGTCGAAGAGATCGTCGATGCGAGGTAACGGGTATCGGTTCTTGACAGTAACCTTGTTGAGTTCCCTGTAGTCGATGCACATGCGGAAGGTCCCATCCTTCTTCTTGACAAAAAGGACTGGAGCTCCCCATGGCGAAGCGCGTGGTCGGATAAATCCTTTTTCTAACAGCTCCTGAAGTTGGGTGGACAGCTCCTGCAGCTCGGCTGGAGCTAGGCGGTATGGGGCCTTGGCAATGGGAGTTGCATGGTTCGCCAATTCAATTTCAAACTCCAATTGTCGATGGGGTGGGAGACCAGGTAACTCCTCTGGGAATACATCAGAAAAATCACGGACGACGGGGATGTCTTCTATACGTTTCTCGTCCTTAGGCTGTTCGGTAACCAGTGCGAGTAAAGCGAAAGAGTTCTTCCTCCGAAGATACTTCTGCGCTTGCATGTAAGAGATGATGTTTGTGACGGCGCCTGCCTTCTCGCGTTGCACCGTTAAGATTTCGTCGTTAGTGAGCGGAATACGGATAGATTTTTCGAAACAGAGAACTTCAGCTCGGACGTCGGATAGCTAGTCCATTCCGACTACCACGTCATAACTTCCCAGGGTAGTTGTCATCAGATCAATGGTAAAGGTGTGACCCGCGAGTTTGAGTTGACAGCCGTATATTATATGGGTCACATCTACAGATTTACCATCGGCTAGTTCTATGATATAAGGGGCCTCTAGAGGTTTGGGCGTGAGATTTAGGTTCTTCCTAAAAGACTCAGATATAAAACTCCTATCCGCACCCGTATCAAAAAGCACAGAAGCAAAATGTTCATTAAGGGGAAACTTACCGGTGACCACGTTCGAGTCATTTCTGGCCTCTCCGCGACCCAACGTAAATGCGCGACTTTTGGCACCTCCTGTGCCACCATTTCCATTATTGTTGTTGTTATTGTTGTTGTTGTGGTTATTGTGGTTGTGGTTGTTCCCACCATTGTTGTTGTGGTTACGCAGCTGTGGGCAGTCTCTTTTGAAGTGGGCAGTGCTACCACACTGATAGCATCCCCGGTTAACACCCTGTTGCTGACCTTGTGGTTGATTTTGGTTTTGTCGGGACATGACTTCCCACGACAATCCTTAGCCGCATGTCCCACTTTGCCACATCGTTGGCAGCGATTCCCGGCACAAGCGCCGTGATGATGAAGATTACAGCGATTGCACTACGGCTTTCGACGTACATAGCCGCTTGCGTTCTGGTTGTTGTTGGCGGGCTGATTTTGGTGACCCCGGTGGCTGTTGTAATTATTGAACCGTTTCTGGTTCCCTGTTGTGGCTGGGATGACGAAGGCTGTCGAACAGACGAGTCTTCAAACTTTCTTTTATTATCAGGGGGAACTTCAGTTGTACCCCGAGTTGGCAACTTCTTTTGTTCCACCGCCTTATCGGTGAGTTTGTGCACCAACCTGATTGCTTGATGTTCAGTTGCAGGGTTGCTAGCCATTACCATACCCTGAATTTCCGGGACCAGACCCCAAGGTAGAACTCGAGTCGTTTCTCCACAGTGCTGGCCAGATCGGGACACAGAAATACCAAGTCGTGATGTTTCGCTGTGTATGCTTCGATTTCAGATCCCACCATCTTGTGGTTCCATAATGTCTGCTCCAACTATTGAACTCTGTCTCGCGGACAGTACTCTTCTTTGATTAGGGCCTTAAACTCGGCCCAGGCCATGGCATTTGTAGCAATAAGTCCACGCGTTTGGACTTGTGCATTCCACCAAGTTAGTGCCCCATCTTCCAATGTTGAGGCTGCATACTTGACCTTATTGGCCTCCAGACAGTTGCACATTTCAAATACTGATTCAGATTTTTTGATCCAGCGCACCAATCCTATGGGTCCTTCTGCCCCGTTAATTTGCTTGGCTTCGCGTCGAGGAACATCTTGTAGGGGTTAAGACCCCCTCCTGCTGACAGAGGACAGGTAGTCAGCGAGGAATTCTACTAGCCCAACTATTAGATTTTCCCATGAAAATTTAATAATGGTTACCTGCCGGTTGGTTCTGAACACCCGCTAGAGCTGCGTTCACGTGCCCTTGGATCATTGCAGCTAATTCTTCGGGCGTCATGTTAAGGTTTCCGCGACGTCCAGTTGCCATTTAGATCTTCGTAAGACAACATAAACACACACCGATAAGTCTATATATCCAATATAGTTATCCTATTCCGTACTTAAATAATTCTTCAAGTTATGTCAACTCAAATAAATTAAATAGTCAAAAGAAATACTTGATTAAATAAAGTTTCAACGTCTTACAAAGTGCCAACCAAACATATCAGTTTACTATAAAGTCTCAAGTTTAAACACAAGTAGGAAAATAAATAGACTGAAAGAAAGTAAATAAAATAGGCGAGACGTGTCAGTCTTCTACGTCTCCATCTCCCAAATCGCTATTGTTGCCGTCATCCTGCGCGGCATTTCCAGCTTCTACAGCTGGGTCCTCCTCCGGATCCTCCTCTGGATCCTCCTCTGGGTCCTCCTCTGGGTCCTCTTCTGGATCCTCTTCTGGGTCCTCCTCTGGGTCCTCTTCTGGATCCTCTTCTGGATCCTCTTCCGGATCCTCTTCCGGATCCTCCTCTGGATCCTCTTCTGGATCCTCTTTCGGATCCTCTTCCGGATCCTCTTTCGGATCCTCTTCCGGATCCTCCTCTGGATCCTCTTCCGAATCCTCCTCTACCGGCACTAGAGGGGCCGGTGCTGGTGCAGGTACTGGTGCAGGTGCCTGATTTTGTTCCAGTTCTTGAATTCTCCAGCTAGACTCAAGAACTCTGTCTTCTAGCCAGTCAGCCCTTAGCTGCTCAGCACGAAGATCTCTGGCTAAAGTGTTACGAGCTATCTTACTCGTATGTTGCTCTTCCTCGAGCGATCCAGTTTTACCTGTCAGTTGTCGTATCATCCATCCCTGTGCTAGGATGGTTTCATGCATTCTTTCTAATTGTTCTTGTTGTTTCCGTATCATATCTCTAAGTAGGTCGTTTCCTACTTCTACAGAGTTAACCGGTTCGACCGGCACAGTGATGGTTGGGCGTGATGACGACTCCTCCCCTAGAGCGAGCCTTTTTCGCGCAGCTGAGCGTGTCTCCACGCCATAAGATGGTAAGAGTTCCACCATAGGTGCCTTTCCTGGCTCCCTTGGTTGCGTAAGTTTGTCGGATGATGATGATGATGATGATGACATTGCCTGTTAGGTTGTGTAGTTAGTTACGAGTTGCATTCATTTCTTACTATGCATTCATATTCTACATAACACAGTTGTGGTACATCACATAACAAGATATAACAGTTCGGTGCCAAACTACGTCTAGTGTCGTGTAATCAGCTATAGTTTAGGTCTACTTTTAATGCAAACCTGGTTCTCTATAGCTAGTGGCTTTGATACCAATCTGTCACACCCTCAATTTCCACTTGCGGAGTTTTACCGCGAGGCGTGTGAACAAACCAGAATCTGAGACACTAGTACGTCGAACGACTCTATATGATTTGATAATACGTTTTCCAAAATCATTTGATTAACCATTCATTATGGATTTTATATTGTCTTAGTTAGTTTTCAATGTTTAGCGGAAGCGTTAGTTTTTAAGGTTGAGCGGAAGCATAAAAATAAAGTAGAGGGACGGGCGCCAACACAAACGCCAAAACAAATGAAAAACCCAAAACAATGTGTGTAAATGAGACTCGATAAAAGGTATCTTGATCAATGCAAGTGAGTGCACCTAGAGCTCCTAGCGTCCTGAGAAACATGTAAAGAAACAAGTGTCAACATTAAAGAAGAGTGAGTTCACAGGTTTTCATAAATTCGTTTGTTCGGTTATAAGTTTGTTTCCCCCCCGTTATCCCTAACCCGGGATAACGATTTAGTTCCATTATTCCCAACCCGGAATGATACTGATAGTTCCATTATTCCCAACCTGGAATAATACTGATAGTTCCATTATTCCTTACCCGGAATAATAATGATGTCCCATTATTCCTAACCTGGAATAATAACGTTGTTGGTTCCATTATCCCTAACCCGGGATAATATTGTTGATTCGTAATTAAGTTCAATGTTAATATATATAGTTAGCTAGCCTAAAGTTATGTCACGTAAGTGTTCGCGATCGAAGCTGACTGTTGTGCCTCCGTGTTGCCAGGCCTATCACTGACCATGGCGAAGTTATGCCAAATTATTCATCCGTTGACCATACCCGGTCGGCTAGCGCGACTAGCTCGGATGGGGCTTGTCGGGCCCAGTAGTACTACTTATAATTTCCCCGCTATTTAAACCCAATACTAACGATCCGAGAGATTGTCGAGGACTTGTGTGATATAGCTGCTTAGTGACCATAACGTACATTAACATTAACTTAGTTACCGAATAGTTAAGTGACGTTAATTTCGTATAACGTAAAGAGATAGAGTTGTAGAGTGTATACATGTTTCTCCCCCTGTTGTTTAAAACCGGATAAAATTAGGGGCCGTGAACTCACCTTTAGTTGCTCGGTTAGTGTAAGACAGAAGTTGCAAATGATGGGACCGCTAATTGCGTCCTAACAAGTCAATTGATTTCAAGTTAGTGTGTGAACACACCAATACAAATCCTACACATAATTAACGCACAAAGCGGTACACACAATCATAATTCCTAACACTCAAACATGCATGCAAGTATCCTCATATGAACATAGTGACCAAAACAATTTATCATGAAAACAATCCAATCCATGCAACACTTTGGTGCACACATTCGCAAGTTATCAAGTTTCAGCTTATATACTCATAATTCGGCTGTTTTCGAGGTTTTTTATAAAATAGTTCCAACGTCCAAAAATTCCAATTATTTTACAGAAGGTGACAACTATACTGTAGAATTTTATATAAATTTTTCAAGCCCTAACACTTTACCAATTATTCGTAAATATTAATATGCTAGGCTGCAGTCAGATTCGTCGCTTTCTGACTGCAGTCCAAGGAAGAATTCATTTAAAAATCACCGTTCGTCCAATTAACAAAATTCCAGTGGGAGTTTCCCGTAAATTTCCATATCTAGTTGCTGTACAAATTTCATGATTCGACTCCCTACAGATTATTAGATCCGACTTGATAAACAACTAACAAATTTTCTGGATTTTCACAGCTTTAATTACTGAACTTAATTGGCCACTTAAAAATATCAAACGACTTCAGAAAAATATGAATCCAGCGCCATTAGAATCGTTTTTCAAAACTCTACGTTTAGACTTCAGAAAGTCCGTTTTTCGATAAATAATAACCAAGGTACAGCCAGTTGAAGTTGGCTGTAAACACCATTCAGCATCCTGATTCAGCACTTTATCACAATCTAACCCGCTTAAACCATCGATACATTGAACATATGCGATCAAGAACAGCATTTCCAATCATATACTATCATATATATCATACCCATGCAAACCCTAATCATAACCTATAGTTTTTATCAAACAAAACGCAGCCTAATGTTTCTAGATTCCGCTAATCATCTTAACCACAACTAGCATAAATAAATCGGCTAACATAACACTACATTCAAACATATAAATCCGAATATGATCTTGCAAACAATGATAAATCCTAACCTTTAATAACAAGATCAATGAGCCGAGACTTGGACAAGAGCCGATTCGGATATGATGAAGGTGATCGCGACCGAGAGCAAGGTGTGAGGAAGACTTGTCGCGACCGAGAGGGATGTAGCAAGGCTGTTTGCGATCGAGAAGGTGAATGAGGGGCTGCCGTCGGCTGTTTTCTCAACTAGGGTTTTTGTGTTTTGTTTTTGTGAAGCAAGCTCATGCATGTGTGTGTATATATAGTGCTAGGGATGAAGGGAAAGGGAAGGGTTTACGGTTTGGGTTGCTCGCGGCCGCAAGGGACTCGGGTGGGTTGGTTTGGGTCTAGCACTTGGTCCCCAAGTCTTGGTTAACTCCTAGAGTCTCAAGGAAACGAGGTTGGCTCGTGTCGCGGCTCGATTCGATTCATTTATCTATTTACTACATCTATATTTTATAACTAAAATAAAACACGACATCGGAACATCACATAATAACGCACTAACTTATAAACGTTTAAGACTAGCATGTAATTCATTTGACAAGTACACAAAATTATCGTAATTATTTCGAGCATGCAATTTAAGTCTCCGAATCAATTTAGCGTAGGAACGAATAACCGTGAA
Organism: Scalesia atractyloides; assembly: GCA_947069175.1. Classification (NCBI taxonomy): domain Eukaryota; kingdom Viridiplantae; phylum Streptophyta; class Magnoliopsida; order Asterales; family Asteraceae; genus Scalesia; species Scalesia atractyloides. Next base: position 39,038,341 of record CAMTDV010000009.1, read on the forward strand.
GTAGTGCGTTTAAGATATCTGAAAAACCGGGATGTCACACACGCGATCAAATGAAACTACGCCATTGGAGAGTTTCCCTCGGTGACTATCCTTCCACCTTGATTTCCTGCAAATCCAACATATCCACCATTGATAACTTTAATGTTGAATAGCAATGCCTTCATTACTGTCATATGCCTGGACGCTCCACTATCCAAAATCCACGTTGAAAGTACAGATCTCTGGAGCCCCTGCAAAATTCAGAAATTAGGTGAAAAGTTCTACCCAAGTCTTCTTGGTCTTGGGTTTTACCGGATAAGTATCATCTCACAAACATCAACGTCATCAAAATCAAATTCATCATCTGTTTCAACAATGTTAATATTTGAAAATTTCACTTTTTTCTTATCGTTTGACTTGTTACCAGTTGAATTTTTGACAGTTTCATATATGGTTTCAATTTTGATTTCAGATTTTGATTCTTTCTTGCTATCACTAGTTTTAACAGGCTCAAACTTACTGATTTCAGATTTAGATTCATTCGTGTTATCAGTCTTTACCAGCTCAGACTTAACAACACCAGATGTTGTTGACCTTTTCTTGGCAATCCAGGTTTGAGATTTGACATTAGCCTTTTTGATGTAAAACATGTTTTCATTAGACCTAGAAGTTTCACCTTTTACAAAAATGGAATTTTCAAAAGTCTTTTCAGACTTTGGTTTAACTTCTAGTTTTGATTCATTTTGTTTCAAAATCTTTACAGGTTTTGCAATCACTGGTTGCTTTGGTTTAACAACATTTGAATCTTCTTTTCTTCGAAGATAAGCCGGTTTTAATTTCGAACATTGTCGTGCCATATGACCAATTTCATTGCACTTGAAACATGTCCGATTATCAAGTGGATGTCCTTTAATGGGTGGTTTTATCCCACTTGATGTTTTGGCACCACTTGTAACCTTGGCTTTATCTCGAATTTCTTTCTCCTTCTTAAATTCATCATTTGACTGTTACCAATCAAATTCTCCTCATGAACTGTACTCGTCCCATATACAAAATTCATGTTTTTGTTTTTATATTAATGAAATGGAGACGATTTCTTTACAGATTCATCAGTTTCTTCTTCTAAACCCTACCCGCTCTCCGGTTTTCCGGATGATCACCACCGTTTCTACGGTAATTGTTCTTTTAGGTTTGGAAGAGAATTTTCGTTCATTAATTACCAATTCCTCTGATGTGACTTCCACGAGTATAGTCAAAGTATAGTCTATCACATTCTGAATCGGGAAGCTATCATCAAAGTATAGTCTATCCGAATCCTTAATTTTGTACATTACAATATTAGGATCATCACTTGGACCATCCTCTGACGACTTATCGTCATTTTCAGACTGTGAATCGGAATTCTTTGAAATCGAGTCGGCGCTTTTGAAGCTGCCGTCATCAGAATCACTTAAAACATTTTCAACCACTTTGTTAACTACAGAGTTGTTATCATCATCAGATTTAGCATAGACTATATCAAGTTCTCTGGCAACTCGTCTTTCTTTTCAGAAAGTAATTCAACATTGAGTGCCTTGTCCATCCCGTCTACAGATTTAACACAGTATTTCTCGCAAAGGGGTGGAGGAACATTGCTATATTCTTTGCCCGCTTTCTTTTTAGGTTTTTCTTACGTTGATATTGTCGGAAGAATGTGATCGATAACATACGCGTTGGTGGTGTAACTTCTTCACAATTGTCGAACTCTTTCAATTTCGATTGTCATGTCTTGAAGTTGTTGTTTGATTTCAGCAATGGTGCTAATATAGGTGTTATTGCTCTTTGTTTATCCATTACTGTACCACTCAACATTCTTATATTATCATGTTGTTCGATGTTATTTCTGTCGAGTCTGCCATAATAATTTTTCATTTTGTCATACGCTTCTTTCATTGTACGATAATCATATTTTAACAAATCATTATGCACATTGTTTTCAGCGATGATCTTTGATTTTTCGGCACATTCGACACAAGGTTCGGTACATTTTGTACAAGGTTTCTCAACCTCTACAACTTGTACTTTAACAACTTCTTTCTTGACAACTTTTACCTCTGGACCTACCTTGGTTAGATTCGCCATGAAAGCTTTACTTGCCATGTCCTTGAGGTCTTCGACTTTCATTTCTTGAGTAACATCTATGATCACTTCATCAATCTTTTTCTCCTCAACCACTTGTTCTTTCGTGCTTCTATCAAAGTGACCTGCAAAACTATCACAAGAATTAGAAGATAAAAGTCCTTGTCTCTGTATGTGGATATATTCTTCTTCTTCTTCTTGTTGATGCAAGTATTGTTTGATAAGAGCTTGTTTAATAGCTTCTGCTTCAGCTGCTGCCGCTGATTCCTCTACAGAAGTATCTTCAACTATCTCCACCATCAAGGCAACTCCGGTCTTTTTGCCGATATGTGAATTACAATAAAAATCGTCGTCTTCTGTGGATGCAACCATGGCTTTCTATGTGGTACTACTGTTTGGCTTTTCTTGGATCTCAACTTGAGTTTTCTTCGAGAACGGTTTATATTAAAGTGCCCTCTTGTAATATTCATTCCCTCCTCTGAAAGGACTTTGATTTCCGGTTGCCTTGGTGTTTTTACACTCTCTTTTAAAATCTCCCTTCTGTCGGCATTTAAAGCATGTGACTTTGGATTTGTCAAAACCCAATTTGTTGCTGGAGTTTCCTATGTCATGGCCTATGAGTGCAACGAACTTTGTCACTCTCCTGATGATCGAAGCTAATGACCATTTGATGCCCATTAGTTCGAGTTCTTCCTCGTCTACCTGGTCATAATCTTCTGCGGTCATCTCGGGATTTCCGATCTTACCGGCAATAAGACATTCATAAGACTCTAAGACGGTAGCAAGTAGTGGCATATGTTGTTTTGCAACTTCTTTTGAAACAACATTGTTCAAATTCACTGCGATGTTGCATTTGTAAACATTGGGATCAGAACTTTGTTGTTGGTTCTGATTTGCTTGACTTTGAAATGTTGAATTTGAACCAGTGCTCGAGTAAGAACTTTGTGGACTTTGGTCATACTGAGGTTGTGAATGATTCTGATTCTGTGGAAAAGCATTCATGTTTGCACTAAAAACAGTTCCAATTTTTGGACTCGAAATGTTATCTTGCATTCCGGTTTTGTAGTACAAACCGATGTCTTGAACAACATTAGCATTCTTTGACTTCGCTATCTTCAGAAGCTCCATTTCGTGGCCTTCGTGTTTATCGATAAAGGTTGACAACTTGAAGAATTCCCACTTTCACTATTCTTCAGAACCATCAAATAAGTTGACCATTCACCCTCTGGTAGTGTGTCAGCAAGTTTGTCGATGTATTCTTGTTCCGTCTTCTCAAGACCGTGTCTTCGTATTTGCACTTTGAGATGATAGAAACGCTCAATCATTTGCTTAAAGGTCTCATTCTTTAGCATGTTGAAGGAATCGAACTCTTTCAGAATGAGAGCTTTCTTGCTTTTTATCATTTCAGCACTGCCTTGGTATTTCTTCTGTAACGACAACCAAAGTTCTCTTGTTGTAGTATACTCTGGTCATAGAATCAGAATATCTTCTTTGACTGACTGTTGAATGAGACTGATCATCTTTTTTCTCAGCAACGTATTCGTCTTTCTGAACTGTCGAGTAGTTGTACTTCTCAAGAACTTGATGATGCTCGTCTATCGGAAGAGTGTAGCCTCTTTCGATTGATACCCAGCCAGCGAAGTGCATGGCTTGAACCTAGTAGGTAAATTTCTCGTTCCATGCTTCGTATTCGTCCATGCTCATCAGCTTAGGCGGTTTGACGGTCGTTCCCATTTCGTTATCAAGATTGACTTGATTAATCACGTTGGCGTTTTACGAACTAGCTCCGGACATATAAGCTCTTAATTGATCAATTGTGAATCACGAAACGTGTACTCTGAAAATTTTTCAAAAACTTTGAAAACAATTAGTCCTACTACAAGTTCGATCGAACTTGTAGCAACTATGAAGAATTCTTGGATTTTCTAACAAGTTCGGTCGAACTTGTTAGAATTTCTTGAAAGATATTGTTTATCTTCGGTCGAACTTACACAATCTTCGAGCAGACAAACAGAACTTTGAGCGAACTTATCAATAGAATTTTGATGAAATGCTAGGTAAGTTCGGGCAAACATACTTAAAATCTCTTAGATATTACACAAGTTTGGTCGAACTTGATGTAAAATCGGTGAAATTTTAGTAACTTCGAGCGAACTTGACTAAATTTCCTAAAAAAACACCTAAGTTCGGGCGAACTTACTAAAAAATCACTTGAAAAGTGATGTTTTAGGGCAAGTTCTGCCGAACATGGCCAATAAGTTCGATCCTGAGGGTTTTTAAAAACATGGTTTTTTCAAAATTTTGACATGAATTCGGTTGAATTTGGTCTCCAATCTTTCAAGGGTTTATCTTTATTGTGTTTTACATGATATATTCAAATTCAAAAGATTTTGACCATGAGTTCTTCATTTTGTGATCAAGAGTTAAGAAAAAAAGAAGAATGGAGTAGAAATAGAAGTGTTCTTATCTTGATACTATCAAATCAGGCTTTTCTCGCTCTGATACCACTTGTAGGACCGACCCTCGATGCTTAGGAACCTAAATTTGATATCTAACGTCCATATTAGCGGAAATATTACGTCGTGTTTACCAATAGACAAGAATTAATCAGTTAAATGTCAGTTTTATAGATCAAACGTTCTGGTTACAAACTGACAGAGCTTCGCCTCTGAAATGCCAAAGTTACAAATGAGACTCTCAAGCTAGGTATTTATTGACTAGCAAGTTCGGCCAAGGATTGATGGCGGAGATAGTTGAAGATACTTCTGTAGAGGAATCAGTGGCAGCAGCTGAAGCAACAGCTATTGAACAAGCTCTTATCGAACAATACTTGCATCAACAGCAAGAAGAAGAAGAATTTATCCACATGCAGAGACAAGGACTTTTATCTTCTAATTCTTGTGATAGTTATGCAGGTCACTTTGATGGAAGCACGAAAGAACAAGTGGTTGAGGAGAAAAAGATTGATGAAGTGATCATAGATGTTACTCAAGAAATTAAAGTCGAAGACCTCAAGGACATGGCAAATAAAGCTTTAATGGCGAATCTAACCAAGGTAGGTCCAGAGGTAAAAGTTGTCAAGAAAGAAGTTGTCAAAGTACAAGTTGAGGTTGAGAAACCTTGTACAAAATGTACTGAACCTTGTGTCAAATGTGCCGAAAAATCAAAGATCATCGCTGAAAACAATGTGCATAACGATTTGTTAAAATATGATTATCGCACAATGAAAGAAGCGTATGACAAAATTAAAAATGATTATGGCAGACTCGATAGAAATAACATCGAACAACATGATAATATAAGAATGTTGAGTGGTACAGTAATGGTTAAACAACACCTATATTAACACCATTGCTGAAATCAAATAACAACTTCAAGACATGACAATCCAGACTGAAAGAGTTCGAGAATTGTTAAGAAGTTATACCACCAACGCGTATGTTATCGATCACATTCTTCCGACAATCTCAACGTAAGAAAAACCTAAAAAGAAAGCGGGCAAAGAATATAGCAAAGTTCCTCCACCGCTTTGCGAGAAATACTGTGTTTAAATCTGCAGACGGGATGGACAAGGCACTCAATGTTGAATTACTTTCTGAAATGAAAGACGAGTTGCCAGAGAACATTGATATAGTCTATGCTAAATCTGATGATGATAACAATGCTGTAGTTAACAAAGTGGTTGAAAATGTTTTAAGCGATTCTGATGACGGCAGCATCAAAAGCGCCGACTCGAGTTCAAAGAATTGCGATTCACAGTCTGAAAATGACGATAGATCATCAGAGGATGGTCTAAGTGATGATCCTAATATTGTAATGTAAAAAAATAAGGATTCGGATAGATTATACTTTGATGATAGCTTCCCGATTCAGAATGTGAAAGAAGAATTGCTTGATAAATTATTTAAACTTGTGGAAGTCACATCAGAGGAATTGGTAATCAATGAACAAAAATTCTATTCCAAACTTAAAAGAAACAATTACCGAAGAAACAGTGGTGATCATCCGGAAAACCTTAGAGCGAGGTTGGGTTTAGAAGAAGAAACTGATGAATCTTTAAAGAAATCGTCACCATTTCATGAATATAAAAACAAAAACATGAATTATGTATATGGGACGAGTACAGTTCATGAGGAGAATTTGATTGGTAAACAGTGAAATGATGAGTTTAAGAAGGAGAAAGAAATTCGAGATAAGGCCAAGGTTACAAGTGGTGCCAAAACATCAAGTGGGATAAAACCACCCATTAAAGGACATCCACTTGATAATCGGACATGTTTCAAGTGCAATGATATTGGTTATATGGCACGACAATGTTCGAAATCAAAACCGGCTTATCTTCAAAGAAAAGAAGATTCAAATGTTGTTAAATCAAAGCAACCAGTGTTTGAAAACCTGTAAAGATTTTGAAACGAAATGAATCAAAACCAGAAGTTAAACCAAAGTCTGAAAAGACTTTTGAAAATTCCATTTTTGAAAAACGTGTAACTTCTAGGTCTAATGAAAACAGGTTTTACATCAAAAAGGCTAATATCAAATCTCAAACCTGGATTGCAAAGAAAAGGTCAACAACATCTGGTGTTGTTAAGTCAGAGCTGGTAAAGACTGATAACACGAAAGAATCTAAATCTGAAATCACTAAGTCTGAGCCTGTTAAGACTAGTGATAGCAAGAAAGAATCAATATCTGAAATCAAAATTGAAACCATATCTGAAACTGTCAAAAATTCAAGTGGTAACAAGTCAAACGATAAGAAAAAAGTGAAATTTTCAAATATTAACGTTGTTGAAACAGATGATGAATTTGATTTTGATGACATTGATGGTTGTGAATTTAATTTTGATGATACTTATCCAGTAAAACCCAAGACCAAGAAGGCTTGGGTAGAGCTTTTCACCTAATTTCTGAATTTTGAAGGGGCTCCAGAGATCTGTACTTTCAACGTGGATTTTGGATAGTGGAGCGTCCAGGCATATGACAGGAATGAAGGCATTGCTATTCGACATTAAAGTTATCAATGGTGGATATGTTGGATTTGCAGGAAATCAAGGTGGAAGGATAGTCGCCAAGGGAAAACTCTCCAATGGCGTAGTTTCATTTGATCACGTGAACTACATTGCAGAGCTTGAGAACAATCTTCTGAGTATATCGCAGATTTGTGACAAGAAATTTACAGTCTATTTCAATGCAAAGAGTGTATTATCTTGAAGCCGGGATTCAAAATACCCGATGAGTGGATTCTAATGCGAGCACCGCGAGAGAATGATTTATATGTTCTTGATATGAGTGTTACTACCACTTCATCAAAATCAGCACAATGTTTTGTATCAAAGGCTACTGAAAAAGATTTTATTCTTTGCCATCGTAAGATGGGGCATATTCATTTGCGAAAAATGAATTTCCTGGTTCATAATTATCTTGTAGAAGGCGTAAATCTTCGAAGTTTTCAGATGTCTGGTCATTGTTTGAAATGCAAGACGGGAAAGCAGATCAAGAAATCTCATCCGAAGAAAATTCTAAGCTCAATCAAGTTGCCATAGAACGTCTCCACATGGACCTATTTGGTCCTGTAAATGTTCAAAGCATCTCAGGAGACTTATATTGCTTGGTCGTGAAAGATGACTATTCGACATATTCATGGGTATTCCTTCAAGAATCAAAAGACGAAACATTCGAGAACTTAGTTATTCTATTCAAGAAACTCTAGAACATTTATCATCTGCCGGTCAGACGCATTAGAAGTGACATCGGCACAGAGTTTAAGAATTATAAAATGAGGGTATTCTGCAACGCAAAAGGGATTCTGCACGAGTTTAGTATTCCCTATACTCCACAGCAAAACGGAGTAGTTGAACGGAAAAATAGAACTTTGATTGAAACTGCAAGAACCATGCTTGCACATTCTAAACTTCCTATCAGCTTCTAGAGTGAAGCGGTTGCTGCGGCTTGCTACACGCTAAACAGGGTTCTCACTGTCAAAGCAACAAAGAAAACAGGTTTTGAGATGATAAACTGACGGAAGCCAAATTTGAAGTTCTTAGAACCATTCGGTGCTCCATGTACCGTAGTAGACCAAGATGGAAAATTCGGAGCTAAATCTATTGAAGGTTTCTTTGTCGGATATGCGAGTCCATTGAGAAGAGTATATGTTCCTTCATTGAGAAAGGTTATTGAAGCACAGCACGTGGATTGTTTCCATTACACGGATCATATTCAAAGGAAAGGTGACGCGTGGCTGTTTAACTATCAAGACCTTTGGAAGTCATTTGACTTGCCCAAAGAACCAACTGACGAAGAGGTTGCAGCGTTATATTACCTTACCAGTCAGCGAATCAAGAACAAATTGTTCGACCAATTGTGGTTAATCAACCCAAGTTGTATCCATCTTCTTCTGGCGCAAATTCAAACAATAGTGGTGTTCCAGCTGAAAATGTTTCTGAAACATTATCAACACCTGCTACTCTTCCAACAACTGCGTCTACTGAACCAGTGAATACAACAATGAAGCCCAGTATGCCTCAGAATCAAAATTCTGATTCAGATGAAGCACCAACATTTGATGCTAATGGGGAATCATCTTCTTCAGATGAAGAAGTGGAGCAGATAACAAGTCTTCTAATCAATCTGCAGTCCCGAACAACAGAAATGAAGCTTCATCAAGCTCTCCAAACATTGAATTGGTTGTTGATCTCAACATCACGAATTAGCAAAACTCAGTAGATGTTCCAAGTGAAGAATTGTCGCGATCATATTCCTATCATCAGTCAACAAATATTATTGGAGAACTTCAAACTGGTGTTAGAACTCGAGTGCAAATTAATAAAGTTCTAATATTTCTACACATGCGTTGCTACAACTTAGAACTATTGTTTCTATTCATGTTTCATCTCTCAGATTGAGCCTAAGAAAGTTAATGAAGCTTTAGCCGATGAAAACTGGGTACAAGCAATGCAAGAAGAATTATTGGACTTTGAGAAGTTGGGTATGTGGAAGCTTGAAGACCTACCAGAAAATCAGAAGGAAACTGATACAAAATGTTTCTTTAAGTGTAAACATGATGATAGAGGGGTTATTATTCGTAACAAAGCTAGGCTTGTTGTCAAGGGATTTCATCAGCAGGAAGGGATAGACTACACAGAAGTCTATGCACCAGTGGCTCGATTGGAATTTATTTGAATTTTTCTAGCTTTCGCATCATGGAAAGGATTCAAGGTCTATCAATTTGATGTCAAATCGGCTTTTCTGTATGGTAAATTACGCGAAAAAGTGTACATTGGACAACCATCGGGGTTTGTCGATCCACTTAACAAGAAGAAAGCATACCTACAGGATAAAGCTCTTTATGGACTGCACCAAGCCCCGAGAGCTTGGTACGAGACGTTATCGCAACATCTCGTCGGAAACGGATTTATCAGAGGAACTGTAGATAGTACTCTTTTCACCAGAGAAGTTGATGGCCATCTGATTATAGTCCAAATCTACATTGACGACATCATCTTTGGATCTACAAACGATAGTCTCTGCAAGGATTTTGAGGGAATCATGAAAAAGAAATTCGAAATGTCCTCGATGGGCGAAATGAAGTTCTTTCTTGGTTTGCAAGTAGATCAGCTTCCGGATGGTATTTTCATTCACCAGACAAAGTATGTTCACGACATCTTGAAGAAGTTTGGTATGGAAAACTTGAAGCCTCTATCTACGCCTCTTGCTCTAAATCACGGCATTTACGTTGACGAGACTGGAGCAAAAGTTGACTAGATGTTATACAGATTGATGATTGGATCACTGATGTATCTGACGGCATCGCGCCCAGATATTATGTATCCAGCCTGCTTATGCGCCAGATATCAGTCAAGCCCGAGGATCTTACACATGCCGATCGTGAAGCGTATATTCATATATCTGAAAGGATGCCCAAGCACCGGCTTGTGGTACCCGAAGAACGACAATTTTGATCTTACAGGCTATGCTGATTCTTATTTTGGTGTAGATAAGTGGAACTCAAAATCAACTACAACGGGATGCCAGTTCTTCGGAACAAGAAAGGTAACCTGGTAATGTAAGACACAGACTATGATCGCTCTCTCTACTTGTGAAGCTGAGTATATCTCGGCCTCCAGCTGTTGTTCACAGATTCTGTGGATTCAACAGCAGATGAGAGACTATGGTCTGCAATTTCTAGACACTCTGTTGTATGTTGATAACAAGGCAGCCATCGATATAACTAAAAATCCGGTTCATCACTCACGCACAAAACACATTGAAATTCGTTATCATTTCATTCATGATTGCTACGAAAAGAAATTGGTGTGAATAGCACCAACGAACAAAAGGCTGATTTTATACCAAACCATTTTCTTTGTCAAAGTTTAAATACTTGCTGAGAATTAACGGTATGAAAAATTTGCTGACAAGTGCGGACGCGGAGGTTGAATACGGATCGGACGACGAGTTCGCGTGATCCACATTGGTTTGTATATATTTTTCTAGTTTAGAATTTTATTAAAAACTAAAATAAAAAAAGATATTTTTGATTTTAGGGGGAGAAATGTAAGAGAAAATACAAAAACATTCGAAAATTTTAAAATCCAAAAACATATAAAAATTCAAAATGTACAAAAACATTGAAAAAGACAAAAAGAATTTAGTGTTATAAAAGGGAATGATAGTTTATCAGTGGACTATTATAGTATGCTAAAGAAATGTAATGTTTAAAAGTGATAAATGGGTCTTACTGTGGATGTGTCGATAGGCTTAACACGTTCAGTAAATTGTTTTCGAGATATAAACTAAATTTTACAACTGCTTAATCTTGTGGATTAACACATCTTGGATATATGGACTTAGTACACCGAAATTTCGTTTGAAAGATTGCCTGATTCTGAGATACGAGGTCTTTATAGATTGTTGATATCTTGGGTATTATACAAGTTCTTCTGATTTTGCGGAAGCAATGGCCTAGAACTTCTATAATACTTTCGCTTTAAAACCCCAAATTACATGCAATATTGAAAAGTATCGAAAGAAATAATCATATGCAATGCTGAAAAGATTCCTTAAGTGGAACACACCTCAAAGTCGAGCCTTCATCTCTTTGGGTGTACGGTAGTACTAACCTGAGCTCTTAAGGCCTCGCACAACCCAAATACAGACATCAATTACGCTATATTCACCTGTAAGATGAAATCTAGGGAATCTGGATACGAGAGTATATTCAAGAAGTGCGAACCGCAGTTAAGTCAAGTTTTATAAATCATATCTTAACATATCTTGAAACTTGAGAAATGTGGTAAAGCTTAAGAGGATAAACATATCGACAATCTAGGTAAACGAGTTTAAAACTTAAAGTCATTTAAAGGTCAACGATACGGGTGATATGTCTCATTTAAGTGATATGATCCTTAGACACAAATTCACAAAAATATGTCTGTAAATATGTGTGTACATAGTTTACATTGCTTATTTCTTTGTATTCAGATTTACAGATTAAAATCAAAAAGATTTTTGGTGTGTTTTAGCATAAACTTACAAAAATACAAAAAGATTTTATTTCTACATTGTTTTCAGCAAACCAATGTTGGAGAACGGATCTTCGAAGTCTGGTAAGGTGCTAGAACTAGTGGAATCTCTTTGACAACGGGCTGGGAGCTAATCTGTTAAATCTGTAGAGATAAAACGTTAAAAAGTTCATTAATTTGAATCTTTGATTTTGAAAATATCAACAGTTTGTTCGTAAATGATCAAACCGTGGTCATTAACTTGGACTCGGCAAACAAATCGGTTAACCAAGGTCATTAGCTTGGACTTGGTCAATTAAGTGGATTTTCATAACTGAAAAACAAGTTGGAAAGTTCAGCGGTTAAAATGAAAATTTGAAAAAGTTAAAATTTGTGGTTTGGCAAGTTTGCCCGAACTTGCTAAACATTATCAAGTTTCACAAACAGCAAGTTTGATCGAACTTGCAGATGGTTGATTGTTGTTTTAAAGGTAAGTTCGCTTGAACATCAGTTGGGTTTTTCAATATGGGACTAACAAGTTTGCCCGAACATGAATTGGTATAAATACCAATCAAGTTCGGCCAAACTCATTTACCTAGCTTTCAGAATCTCTTGAGCGAAGTTGAGTTTAGAGAGAACTAGAGCGAAATTGGCATTTTTATACCGTTACGCTATCTAAATCTAGATTGCTTTTGGTGATTTGCACACCAATCACAATGGCAGAGGTATAGATTTGTGATTAAATTGTGTATTTACCCTTAAACGAACCAAACAGATCTAAAAATTAAAATTTGATAAGATTTAGGTGATAATAATCAATATTTGAACATAGATTCTTAATCTATTCTTAAAACTGACCGCATAATTGTTTTTGATTGGTCTGAAACGATTGTTAGGATGCTTGAACAAGTTTTGGTCTTTTGGAGAATACGATAAGTTCGGCCGAACTTGTTGTCAAGTTCGACCGGACTTGTAAAAAATATGATTAAATGATTTAGTTTCATCTTCGACTGAACTTGATTAATGAAATGATTTAATTCTTCATCTTCGACCGAACTTGGATCTTAATAAAACTAATTGCTGATAACATAAGTTTGCCCGGATTTGTCCTTTAATGTGGAACAGGTGTTTCATACATGTTCGGCCGAACTTAGATAAAATTGAATGATAAAAATTATAAGTTCGCCCGAACTTACATTTGAAAATGTTGAACATGTTTGTCACATGTTCGGGCAAACTTGTTAAAATCAGAATGTTTAATACTAATCAAGTTCGCCCGAACTTGACTAAAAGTGTTAGAAATTTTTTGGTGATGTTTCCTCGATAAGCGTGCTAATTGTTTTACGTCATTTTTCAAGCACAGGTTCCAGCACGAGTAATCTCTGTTGAGTTTTCAAAGATTCACAATACGTGCATTACGCTCGATAAAATGATCTGTTTGTCACTGAAGGAGTACGACAGTATTTTGAATTTCTGGAAGATAGCCATATTCGCCGAGCAATTACAGAGCGCACAGTGTCGTATCGATCACATGTTGTTCATTTCTGGATGAATGCGAGTTTAAGTACTGATGAGAAGACGATCTCTTCTAGAGTGCAAGTTGGTAATGAAGTTAAGCCGATCAACGTGACTGAAGATGATATTCGAAGAATTTTGCATTTCAACGATAAAGAAGATGATCCCGATTCATCTAGATGAAAAGATGGTTCGCGGATGCTTTTTCCGCATGGATTATAAAGGAAGTGTAAATAAGCCGACGCTGAAGAAAGGGGAAGTGCCTAACCCCTACAAGCTTCTGATTCATGTGTTAATTCATACATTTAGCCATCGCAAAGCCGGTTTGGATGATGTACATGATTCTTTGGCTAGCATGGAAACGACGCTTATTCTGAAAAAGCCGTTCAACGTTTCAAAGTTGTGTTTACTCACATGTCGAAGAACATGGAAGACTCAAGACTGTGTCTTTATCCGAGGTTTATACAGATGTTAATTGACGAGAAATATCCAAACATTGCTCGAGATCCGAATGACGTTCTTTATCTAGTTCATCTCGACGAGACTACAGTGAAGAAGCTTATCAAGTTCCAAAAGCAAGCTTCAGCTCCTGTTGCCAAGCCGGTTTTCGGAGCCATTAAAGATTCGAATAATATATCACCGCTAGATAATAAGTGGAGAAAAGATGGTAGCGACGATGAGAAAGAACTTAATGCTGAACGAGAATGGTTTAAGGAATTCAAACCTAAGGCAAGGAGTGAATGGTTTTTGAAGGCTGAAGCTGATAAGTCAAAAAAGAAGCGAACGTCAAAGAAACTTGAAACAATGCTTGTTGATGAGGAAGAAACTGAAAATGTTGAAGCAGTTGCTGGATCTAGCGCTGCGAGTGTTATTGAGAGTCAAGAAACAGTGAAAACGACTCAAGAAGATGTGATTTCTGCTACTTCTGAGAATGAAGAATCTGATAAATAGCCAGAAAAGACTGGGGCAGAAATTAAAGCAGAAAAGGAAAGGAAATTGGATGCATATTTTGATCCTAACGCTGAAAAAGAATCTGACGAGGAGAAACCAAAGAAAAAGTCAAAGCACACAAAGTCTCCGGCATTTGAAATATCAAAGAAGACTACAGGGTCACCTCATACAAAAGGGAAACAAAAAAGTAAAGAAAGCTCAGAAAGCTGTGAGTAAGAGATACAAGAGCAAGGTGAAAAGCACAGAAGCCACACAAGAACCTTCTGGTGCTCAGGAGAAAGGAGCCACACAAGAACCTCCTCCACAAGAACCTCCTGTTATCGTTCATGCTGAAGCTGAAAGGCCAGGAGTTACACAAGAACCTCCTGTGTCTGAATTTGTTGAAGTTTCTATCACTGAATCTCCTAGTGCTCCAAAGACTTCTGTTCTTGAAAGTTCTTCGCCTAAGAAGTCAACACCAAAAACTGCAACACCGAAAGATTCAACACCAAAGACACCAAGGGGAAGTATGTTTGGTGATAAGCCACATGGTCCAATCAGCCTCGAAGACTTGGATGAGTTTTTCCCAGAAACTAATGCTGAGATGTTAGAAAAACGTGTGAAGGTATTGGAAGAGAAAGTTGTACAGATTGAGATAGAAAAGGCTGAGCTTGTAAAGAATGTGAATCAGAGCGAAGTCGAAAAAGAAATACTTGATGATAAAGTCAAGGTGCTTGAGAATGAACGTGAATATTTCAAGGTGTTGTTAGAAAGTCTGCAGGACGCCAATGAAAAACTACAGACAGAGATTGTAGAATTAAAGAATATTCAAGCCTTGAACGATCGAAGATTTAACAGATTGCAGAAACTGTTAGCAAACAATCTGAACATTGATTTCATCGCAGAGTACGATTTTCTGGATCGTCAGGAAGCCAAAGAACGTGTTGAGAAAAAATTGGCTAAAGGTGATAAAGGAAAGCATGTTGAGGGTGAAGCCCCTAAATCTTCTGCTGAGAAATCTTCTAATGTCCCTGAGAAACGAACTGAAGATGTTTCGAAAGCTTCTGAGTCTGATATCCAAAAGGTTGATGAATCTGTCAAGCCTTCTGATCCTATCATTGCGTCTGAAGTAAAGGCAATGAAGAAGTTGAGAAAGATAAGAATAAAGACGAAGAGGAAGTAGGATATGAGGATTGGAATGTTGGGGATGATGATGATGATTTTGATCAAGGTGGTGATGATTTTTATCAGGGTGGTACAGGTTTAAAAATCAATGAAGCTAAAGTATCTGATGAGTTCGATTTTTCTGACCTCATGGATGATGAATCGAATCGAATGGAAGATAAAAGCCAGGGGGAGTCAGGGGAGAAAGGTCCGTCAGATGATATTGATTTGTCAGATGTTGATCGATCTACGAAGCATGTGACTGCAGTACCTACGAAGCCTTTAATACTGATGTTGGAACATAATGTGGAAGAAGGTGAGTTTGTACATAACTACACGAAAAAAGATTTGGCGAAACTAGTTGAAGCTGAAAATTTAGAGTTTGATTTTGAAGAGGTTATGAATGTTAACACATTTTAACCGAAAGAGTATCAGTATGAGAGAAGGTTTGAAGCTGATGAGTACAATCGTGTGATAGTTGAAGATTGGTCCTCAGATGATGAACCAGATCAGAAAGCTAAGTACGTCGGTCAGGATTCAGAAAGTTTTCCTACATTTGAAGAGATGTATAAACAGTTTATTGAAGATATGTTGAAAGATAGGATTGCTGAAGAGCTACGAGAAGGAAAGATTCCTAAACCGATGACCAAAGAAGAGATAGCTGAAGCGAAAAAGTCCTGGTTCAAGGAGATGCCATGTGAACGTAAGTTTCGACGTCCACTAGCATTCTTCACCAGGAATAAAGATGTTTCTTTGGTTGATATACTGAGTTGTGGATGGTTTAAAGAGCTCAACGTATATGCAATCAAAAGAGAATTTGGAGTGCAATACTTCAAATATCTTGCTGATTTAAAGACATTGCCGTATTGGGATACGGAAGAGCTAGTACAAACAGTGAATGTTACTTATCATATCAAGACAGTTGATCAGTTGTTGTGGAAGATGATTAAGTACGAAGCTTATAAAGGTTGGAATCACTGGAAGCCGTTTTTTCCAAGACGAAGAGTATAGATCAATAAGGTTACAGGGGAAAAGGACATAACGTTAATTATGAAACGTCCTAGAGCCATAAGGAATACGCCACTTATGCCGATCGTCCAAAACTTTTATCCTTTATTCAAGTGGTGCAAGATTGATCCGGCTACTTGTGAAGCGGTGATTGTGTTAAAATTTGAAGATCATCTGGATATTGCTAAGGAACAAGTTGAAGTGATGGGTCATCAGGGTATGAGAGGTTTATGGAGGACGATAAGGAATCTAGATCCTATTTGGTTGGTTAACTGCTCGAGAGAAGATATAAAATGCCTTTTCTACAGCAATAATGTTTTTGAAGAAAGAGAAAAGGTACAGGCGATGCAGTATTAGAAAGTTGTTAATGTTTGCTATGCACGTGAAGTAAATTTTGGTAAAATGTGGCAAACGAAGTGGAGGGATTTGGAGAGAGTTGAATTTCTTAAAGAAGAAACCAGAAATGAGGCGATCAAAGAAATAATGGAAAAAGCGGTAAGGCAATGTTCGCTAAGAATCGCTAACTTTAAAAGACCACCGCCAACTGATCAGACGTCGGATCCGAAACAAAAACGACAAAGGAAACCGTAAAAGAACTTCTTCGGTCGTGTGCGTTAACGTTTATATGAAGACAGTGTTTTGAAGACTAATAAAAGACGAAGACTATATCCAAGGGGGAGTCTGTTGGTGCATAATGTCTATGTCTTAGTCTTATATCGAGTCTGTATTGTATAGAGCTGAATAGGCTAGGTATACGAAGTATTTATGTATGTTGTAGCCCAGTTAGCCCATAAGGTAACATGTTCAGGCATGTTCGGCCGAACTTGCATAGGCAAGTTTGGGCGAAACTTGCACCACCTTGGCCGAACTTGCTAGTCTATAAATACCTAGCTTGAGAGTCTCATTTGTGGCATTTCAGAGGCGAAGCTCTGTCAGTTTGTAACCAGAACGTTGGATCTATAAAACTGACGTTTAACTGATTAATTCTTGTCTATTGGTAAACACGACGTAACATTTCTGCTATTATGGAAGTTAGATATCAAATTTAAGTTCCTAAGCATCGAGGATCGGTCCTACAAATCTGTTGGTGCATAATGTCTATGTCTTAGTCTTGTATCGAGTCTGTATTGTATAGAGCTGAATAGGCTAGGTATACGAGTATTTATGTATGTTGTAGCCAAGTTCGCCCATAAGGTAACATGTTCAGGCATGTTCGGCCGAACTTGCATAGGAAAGTTCGGGCGAACTTGCACCTCCTTGGCCGAACTAACTAGTCTATAAATACCTAGCTTGAGAGTCTCATTTGTAACTTTGGCATTTCAGAGGCGAAGCTCTGTCAGTTTGTAACCAGAATGTTTGATCTATAAAACTGACGTTTAACTGATTAATTCTTGTCTATTGGTAAACAAAACGTAACATTTCTGCTATTATGGATGTTAGATATCAAATTTATGGCAGAGCTTGGCCAAACAAGTTTGCTGATGAGACTGTAAGTTCGCCTGAACTTGACCTAGTCAAGTTCGGCCGTACTTGACCTTCCAAGCACTATACAAGCGAACTTGTCCTATTACATGCATAAATACGCCTCTCTTCTAACACATTAAGCCCTATGCACCAACAGACTCCCCCTTGATGTTGCCATAGTCATCTTGATGTAGACATCCTTTTGATATATGCACAAAACAGACTCCCCTTGACATCTTCCTCTTGGATAACGTCTGTGTTATAGTCTTTTCTTGAATGCCCCGTAGCCATTGGACTTGGTTAAGCTCCTGAGTCTTTATCTTTTTCCTTTAATAAAACTTTAAGATCCAAGCTCCTCCTAAGCTGCGAGCTATGCTCCCCCTTGCTTTGAGCTTTACTGTAAATCATGTTTCCTCCTGCTCTTCCTAAAACTTTTCTTCCTGTTCCAAAGTTCTTAAGCATACTAGTAAACATTTCAGATTTACTTGTAAGAACGTGTATTTCTTTTAAAAACTTTTTAGTTATTCAAGTTCAAGTTAATGTCCTTGAATCACTTTTAACATTTAAGACCTTGACCATTCTCATGATTTTCATTTATTAAAATCCACGTAGTTCACTAAGTCTAAGTTAATGACCTTGATTAACCAATTTTGTCTAACGAGTCCAAATTAATGACCACAGTTTGACTTGATAAGAGTACACTATTTTTCTTCAAATGTAAAGTTTCAAATTAATGAACCTTTTGAACATTTCAAAACATACCAGACTTCGAAGATTCGTTCTCCAACACGGGTGTTGAAAACAATGTAAAAAACAAAATCTTTTTGAATTTTAGTAAGTTTATGCTAAAACACTCTGAAAATCTTTTTGATTTTATCAATTGTAAAGCAATAAAGAAAGTAAACTATGTACTAACATATTTACAGACATATTTTTGTGAATTCGTGTCTAAGGATCATATCAGTTGTTTGAGACATATCACTAGTACCGTTGACCTTTAAATGACTTTAAGTTTTAAACTTGTTTACCTAGATTGTCGATATGTTTGTCCACTTAAACTTCATCATGTTTCTCAATTGTTCCAAGATATGTTAAGGTAGATTTATGAAACTTGACTTATCTGTGGTTCCCACTTCTTGAATATACTCCCGTACCCAAATTCCCTAGATTTCATCTTACAGGTGAGTATAGTGTAATTGATATATGTATCTGGGTTGTGGGATACCTTGAGAGCTCAGGTTAGTACTATGGTACGAACAAAGAGATGAAGGCTCGTCTTTAAGGTGTGTTCCGTATATGGAATCTTTTAAGCATTGCAAATGATTAGATCTTTCGACTCTTTTCAAGATTGCATGCAACTTTTAGGGGTTTATAGCAAAAGCATTATAGAAGTTCTAGGCTATTGCTTCCGCAAAATCAGAAGAACTTGTATAATACCCCAGACATCAATCATCTATAAAGACCTCGTATCTCAGAATCAGGCAACCCTTCAATCAAAATTTTGGATTACTAAGTCCATATATCCAAGATGTGTTAAACCACGAGATTAAGCAGTTGTAAAATTTAGTTTATATCCCAGAAACAATCTACTGAACGTGTAAAGCCTACCGACATATCCACAG
Source organism: Scalesia atractyloides (assembly GCA_947069175.1). Taxonomy (NCBI): domain Eukaryota; kingdom Viridiplantae; phylum Streptophyta; class Magnoliopsida; order Asterales; family Asteraceae; genus Scalesia; species Scalesia atractyloides. Next base: position 39,057,638 of record CAMTDV010000009.1, read on the forward strand.
TAAGACTGTTTATCACTTTTAAACTTTACAAATCTTTAGCATACTGTGATAGTCCACTGATGTACTATCATTTCCTTTTTGACATCAAATTCTTTTTGTCTTTTTCATGTTTTTGTACTATTTGGATTTTTCAATGTTTTTGAATTTTCAACTTTTTCATATGTTTTTTTATTTTTCAACAATTTTTAAAATTTTCTTACTCCCCCAAAAATCAAAAACATATTTTTGGATTTTAGATTTAAAGAAATTCTTCTAAAAATTTAACAAACCAATGTGGATCCCGTGACCTCGTCGTCTGATCCTTTTTCTCAATCATGTATCTGCAATTGTTTAACAAACAATCATTAAACTCATTTACCACTTGTAAAAGTAGTTTAAACTTGTAAGAACTTTGAAATCAGTTTTTCTGTTCAACGATGTGGATTTTCATAATTTTGACTTTTCAAAATTTTCCTTTTTAACAAACACTTGTAATTTCAAAAACTTTTCTTTTTAACTACTCCCCCTCAAAATGACATTTCTGGATAAGTTAAAAATTATGAAGCTCCTTAATCCTGAATCAACTTTGATAAGCTGGATCCTGGAACTCCTGCACATGAAAGGATTTAGTTAAAAGGTTCAACACAAGCCTTCTTGGTCTTAAGTTTTGGATATAACTCCTCATACACCTCTTCGTAATCACTTTCGTATGTTCTTTGATAAGAATATTCAACATCACAAACTTCAAACTCACAATCAACTTTACTTTTATCTTTCTTGATTGATTTGACATTTTCGGTTTTATCACAAACAATCTTCACTTTTTCAGGTGATTTCTTTTTAGCAATCCAAGCTTGAGAACTAACTCTAGCTTTCTTGATATAAAACCTAGAATCATTGTTTGACTTTGAAGTCTCTCCTTTTTGAAAAATTGATTTTTCAAATTTTGATTCATTTTTAGGTTTTATTTCAAGATTGAATTCAACATTACGTTTCATTTCTTTTAAGTCACCGTTTCTTTTTACAATCCTGTTTTGATCATTTTCAGATTATTTTTGTTTTACCTCTCTGGAAACTCTTTTCTTCGGGGATACACAGGCTTAGACTTCGGACACTTGCGAGCAATGTGACCAACTTCATTGCATTTAAAGCAAGTCCGAGTGTCATGAACCAGTCCACTAGTGGGTTTTACTCCACTTGTGGACTTAGCCTTGTCCCGAAGTTCCTTTTCTTTTTTGAAATCATCATTTGACTTCTTACCTATCAAGCTTTCCTCCTGAACCGTGCTCGTTCCGTAAACAAACTTTATGTTCTTACCTTTGTATTCCTGGAACGTTGACTTCTGATTCTTCTTCGGTTCATCATCAGCTTCTTCCAAACCTAATCCTGCTCTCCTATTCTCAGGAAAATCACCACCGTTTCTATGGTAATTGTTAAAATTCTGTTTTGGTTTAGAATAAAACTTCTTTTCATTTTTCTCGACATCATCTGATGAAACTTCCACCAGTTTAAACAGTTTATCAATTTGATCTTCTTTCATATTCTGAATCCGAAAGCTATCATTGAAATATAATCTATCAGATTCCTTAACCTTGTACATGACAACGTTAGGATCATCACTTAGATCATTTTCTGATGATGTATCGTCACTTTCAGATTGTGAATCATAACTATTTGAACTCGAGTTGGCGCTTTTAAAGCTGCCTTCATCAGAATCATTTCCGAAAACATTCTTTAACACATCTTTTACCACTGATTCATTGTTATCGTTTGATTTTGTCAAGTCTACGTCAATGCTTTCAGGCAATTTAACTTTCTTTTCTGAAAGAAGTAAAAGATTAAATGCCTTTTCAATGTCATCAACTTTCTTACAACAGTAACTTGCAAGAAATGGTGGAGGAACACTTCCATACACTTTACGCTTTGAATTATCAACATTTTCCTCCGACTTGATCGTAGGAAGAATGTGATCAATGACATATGCGTTTGTGGTGTAACTTTTTAGTAATTGTCTGACTCTTTCTGTTTCAATTTTCATTTCATGAAACTCACGTTTTTTTCAGCAATTGTATTAATGTACATGTTAATTGCCTTTTGTTTTTCAATAAATGTAGCATTTAAAATGGTGACATTAGCGTTGAGTTCACTGTTAGCTCTTTCAATATGTTTATATTTGCCTGATATTGTCATAAGCTTCTTTTATGGTTCTGTAATCATAACGAAAATTTTCGTTATGTTCAATCAATTCTCTTATGACTTTGACTTTATCTAGACAGGGTTCACAAGGACTTGCGCACTTTGTGCAAGGTTTTTCAACCTCCACAACTTTCACAACTTCCTTTTCAGACATGTTTACCTCAACTTTTACCTTTTCTGTTTCTGCTTTCAACTCTACTTGCTTTTGTGTCTCAAGGTAAGCTATTTCTTCTTCCTCTGTTTGTTGCATGTATCTTTCAAGAACTGCATCCTCCAGGACAACTTCTTTCTCAGCTCTCTGAATTAATGCTTCTTGAATAGCATTTTTTATAGCAGCTTCTACAAATGATGTCTCAGATTCATTCACAACCTCTGCCATGAGAGTAACACCAGTCTTCTTTCTGATGTATTTGTTCCAATCGAAAGCATCGTCTTCATGATTGGCAACAAGAGCTTGTTCGGCTTTCTTTGCAGATTTATCTTCAACTTCAACTTGTATTCTATTCGGATATGATTTATATTGCAGCGCTTTCTTGTAATATTCATTACCAGTTCCGAAAGGGTTTTGGTTTCCATTAGCTTCTTGGTTATGGCATTCACGTTTGAAGTGCCCTTTTTGTCGACATCTGAAACAAGTAACCTTCGTTTTGTCGAAACCAAGTTTATTGCTTGAGTTACCAATGTCCCTTCCTTTGAGTGCTACAAACTTTGAAACTCTCCAGATAATTGATGCTAAGGACCACTTGATGTCCATCAGTTCCAACTCTTCCTCATCTACCTGATCGTAATCCTAAGTTTTCATTTCAGGATTTCTGATTTTTCCAGCAACAAGACTTTCATACGATTCCAGAACTGTAGCAAGAAGTGCTATGTGTTGTTTCGTAACTTTCTCAGGAAACACATTCTTCAAGTCAACTGCTATGTTGCATTGGAAAACATTTGAACTAGAAGTGGATTGGCTTGTCTGATGAATTTGACTTTGAGAAGAAGAACTTGAACCAACATATGAATAACCAGTGTTTGGAGAATACTGATTTTGTAACGACTGATCTGATGTATTCATGTTTGCACTAAATGCCGTTTGGATTTTTGGACTTTGAATCGGAGTATCTGGAACACCACCTTTGTAATAAACTCCGACATCCTGAACAACATTAGTGTTTTTGAATTTTGCAATCTTCATCAATTCCATTTCATGACCTTCAAGTTTGTCAATGAACGATGACAACTTAAAATGTCTCCAAGACGGACTGTTCTTTAGAATCATCAGATATGTTGTCCATTCTCCTTCTGGAAGTGCATCGGACAGCTTTTCAATCTGCTCTTCGTTAGTTCTCTTGATATCATGTCTTCGCATCTGGACCATGAGATGACAATATCTATCAATTATTTGCTTTATTGTCTCTCCTTTGATCATCGTGAAGATCTCAAATTCTTTCTTGATTAAATCTTTTTTGCTTTTGATCATTTCATCACTACCTTTGAATTTCTCACAAAGAGAATTCCATAATTCTTGAGAAGTATCATATTCTGGTAATAAAATCAAGATATCTTCTTTGAGAGATTGTTGTATCAAGCTGATCATTTTCTTTTCAGCAACATATTTCTCTTTGTCTATCGCTGAAAATTTGTTCAGTGGAAGATCTTGATCACGTTCATCTTTAGGCCATATATATCCATCTTCAATCGCAACCCAGCTGTTGAATTGATTCACTTGAATCCAATTAACAAACTTTTCTTTCCATCCCTCGAACTCGTCCATACTCATCAACTTTGGTGGTTTCTGAGTAGTTCCCATTTCATTATCGAGGTTCATCTGATTAACCGCAATTGAATTTGACGTTGAGGCTTGAGCTACTCTAGCTGCAAACGCGTTATGGAAATCTTCCATTTTGAAAATCTGAGAATACGATAAAAAACACTTGACAATTGATTAACAACAGACAAGTTTTAGCAAAAACTGACGTTTTAATAGACAATTGGTACGTTAAAAACATTTAAATTTTTTTGAAAACAATTTTACTCGATTATATCTTTAAAATCGTCTCGTCGACACGATTCTAACAATATATAATGTTCGTCACTTTTTTTAGGAACTTTAGACAAGTTCGGGTGAACTTGCCAAAGACTTATCAAGTTCGGTCAAACTTGATGTGGGGTTTGATAAAAATCACACTTGTAGAATGGACTTGTGAATATTTTCAAGAAACAGGCAAGTTCGGTCGATCTTATGTAATATTTCAAAAACTTTATCAAGTTCGGGCGCACTTGTAAAAGCATATCAATGAAACTTGACCAAGTTCGGGCGAACTTGATCAAAAATATCAGCTCTAGCGAACTTTGCCTTACCGCGTTTTCCATTCGATTCGATTCATCGTCCATGAGGTCAGAAAAATCAAACTCATCAAATACTTTAGCTTCATTGATTTTTAAACCTGTACCACCCTGATCAAAATCATCATGCACCAACAGTTTCATTATACCAGATGAGTGGATTCTGATGCGAGCACCTCGAGAGAATGATCTATATGTTCTTGATATGGGTGTTGCTACCACTTCATCAAAATCAGCACAGTTTTTTTGTGACAAAGGCTACTGAAAAGGATTCTACTCTTTAGCATCGTAAGATGGGGCATATTCATTTGCGAAAAATGAATTTCTTGGTTCATAATGATCTTGTAGAATGTGTAAATCTTCGGAGTTTTCAGATGTTTGATCATTGCTTAGAATGCAAAAAGGAAAAGCAGATCAAGAAATCTCATCCGAAGAAAATTCTAAACTCAATTAAGTTGCCATTAGAACGTCTCCACATGGATTTATTTGGTCTTGTCAATCTTCGAAGTATCTTAGGAGACTTATACTGCTTGGTCGTGACAGATGACTATTCGAGATATTCGTGGGTATTCTTTCAAGAATCAAAAGACGAAACGTTCGAGAACTTGGTTATTCTATTCAAGAAACTCGAGAACCTTTATCATCTGCCGGTCAGACGCATTCGACGTGACAACAGCACAGAGTTTAAGAATAAAAAAATGAAGGAATTCTACAACGCAAAAGGGATTCTGCACGAGTTTAGTGCTGCCTATACTCCATAGCAAAATGGAGTAGCTGAACGGAAAAACAGAACTTTGATTGAAACTGCGAGAACCATGCTTGCAGATTCTAAACTTCCAATCAGCTTCTAGAGTGAAGCAGTTGCTGCGGCTTGCTACACGCTAAACATAGTTCTCACTGTTAAACCAACAAAGAAAACATGTTTCGACATGATAAACCAACGGAAGCCAAATTTGAAGTTCTTAGAACCATTCGGTGCGCAATGTACCGTAATAGACCAAGATGGCAAATTCGGAGCTAAATCTCTTGAAGATTTCTTTATCGGATATGCGAGTCCGTTGAGAGAGTATATGTTCCTTCGTTGAAAAAGGTAATTGAAGCACAACACGTGGATTGTTTTAACTACACAGATCCTATTCAAAGGAGAGGTGACGCGTGGCTATTTAACTATCAAGACCTTTGGAAGTCATTTGACTTCCCCGAAGAACCGTCTGATGAAGAAGTTGCAGCATTATACTGTTTTCATCAATCGGCGAATCTAGAATAAATTGTTCGACCAATTGTGGTTAATCAACCCACGTTGGATCCATCTTCTTCTAGTGCAAGTTCAAGTAATAGTGGTGTTCCAGTTGAAAATGTTTCTGAAACATTAGCAACACCTACTACTCCTCTAACAAATGCCTCTACTGAACCAGTGAATACAACAACAGAGCCCAGTATGCCTCAAAATCAGAATTCTGATTCAGATGAAGCACCAACATTTGATGCTGATGGGGATTCATCTTCTTCAGACGAGGAAGTGGAGCAGATAACAAGTCTTCTTAATCAATCTGCAGGCCCGAGCAACAGAAATGAAGCTTCATCAAGTTCTCCAAACGTTGAATTGGTCGTTGATCTCAACATCACGAATCAGCAAAACTCAGTAGTTGTTCCAAGTGAAGAATTACGCGATCATATTCCGATTATCCGTCAACAAATATTATAGGAGAACTACAAACTGGTGTTAGAACTCGAAATCAAATTAACAAAGCACTCAGTTGTTTCTACACTCGCGTTGCTCCAACCCAGAACTATTGCTTCTATTCATGTTTCATCTCTCAGATAGAGCCAAAGACAATTAATGAAGCTTTAGCCGATGAAAACTAGGTACAAGCAATGCAAGAAGAACTATTTCTGTTTGAGAAGTTGGGAGTTTGGAAGCTTGAAGACCTACCAGAAAATCAGAAAGCGATTGTTACAAAATGGGTCTTTAAGTGTAAACGTGATGATAGAGGGGTTATCGTTCGTAACAAAGCTAGGTTTGTTGTCAAGGGATTTCACCAGCAGGAATGGATAGATTACACGGAAGTCTACGCACCAGTAGCTCGCTTGGAATCTATTTGAATTTTTCTAGCTTTCGCATCATGGAAAGGATTTAAGGTCTATTAATTGGATGTCAAATCGGCTTTTCTGTACGGAAAATTACGCGAAAAGGTGTACGTTAGACAACCACTGAGGTTTGTCGATCCACTCAACAACAAGAAAGCATACCTACTGGATAAAGCTCTTTATGGTTTACACCAAGCCCCGAGAGCTTGGTACGAGACGTTATCACAACATCTTGTCGGCAACGGCTATATCAGAGGAACTGTGGATAGTACTCTTTTCACAAGAGAGATTGATGGTCATCTGATTATAGTTCAAATCTACGTCGACGACATCATCTTTGGATCTACAAATGATAGTCTCTGCAAGGAGTTTGAGGGAATCATGAAAAAGAAATTCGAAATGTCCTCGATGGGCGAAATGAAATTCTTTCTTGGTTTGCAAGTAGATCAGCTTCCGGATGGTATTATCATTCATCAGACTAAGTATGTTCACTACATCTAGAAGAAGTTTGGAATTGAAAGCTTGAAGCCTCTATCTATGCCTCTTGCTCTAAATCACAGGATTTGCATTAACGAGACTGGAGCCAAAGTTGACGAGACGTTATACTGATCAATGATTGGATCGCTGATGTATCCGACGGCATCACGCCCAGATATTATGTATCCAACCTGCCTCTGCGCCAGATATCAGTCAAGCTCGAGGATCTTACACATGCAGATAGTGAAACGAATCTTTAGATACCTGAATGGTTGCCCAAGCACCGGCTTGTGGTACCTGAAGAACGACAATTTCGACCTCACAGACTATGCTGATTCGGATTTTGGTGTAGATAAGTTGAATTCAAAATCAACTATAGTGGGATGCTAGTCTTCGGAACAGACTACGGTTGCTCTCTCTACCTGTGACGCTGATTATATCTCGGCCTCCAGCTGTTGTTCACAGATTCTGTGGATTCAACAGCAGATAAGAGACTATGGTCTGCAATTTCTAGACACTCCGATGTTTGTTGATAACAAGGCAGCCATAGATATAACTAAAAATCCGGTTTATCACTCACGCACAAAAGACATTGAAATTCGTTATCATTTCATTCGTGATTGCTACGAAAAGAAATTGATGCGAATAGAAAAAATCCACGCCGACGAACAAAAGGCTGATTATTATACCAAACCATTTTCTTTGTCACGGTTTAAATACTTGCCAAGAACTAATTGTATGAAAAATTTGTTGACAGGTGCGGACGCTGAGGTTGAATACGGATCAGACGACGAGTTCGCGTGATCCACATTGGTTTGTAAATATCTTTCTAGTTTAGAATTTTGTTAAAAACTAAAATCCAAAAAGATTTTTTTGATTTTAGGGGGAGAAATGTTAGAGAAAATACAAAAACATTTGAAAAATTTTAAAATCCAAAATCATTTGAAAAATGCAAAAATGTACAAAAACATTAAAAAAAGAGACAAAAAGAATTCAGTGTCATAAAATGAAATGATAGTACATCAGTGGACTATCATAGTATGCTACAGAAATATAAAGTTTAAAAATGATAAACGTGTCTTACTGTGGATGTGTCGATAGGCTTAACACGTTCAGTAAACTGTTTTCGAGATATAAACTAAATTTCACAACTGCTTAATATTGTGAATTAACATATCTTTGATATATGGACTTAGTACTCCGAAATTTCGTTTGAAAGATTGGCTGATTCTGAGATACGAGGTCTTTATAGATAGTTGATATCTGGGGTATTATGCAAGTTCTTCTGATATTGCGGAAGCAATAGCCTAGAACTTCTATAATACTTTCGCTATAAACCCAAAAACTGCATGCAAAATTGAAAAGTATCGAAAGATCTAATCATTTGCAGTGCTGAAAGGATTCCTTAAGTGGAACACCCTTAAAGACGAGCCTTCATCTCTTTGTCTGTACGGTAATACTAACCTTAGCTCTCAAGGTCTCGCATAACCCAAATACAGATATCAATTACGCTATATTCACTTATAAGATGAAATATATGGAATCTGGATACGGGAGCATATTCAAGAAGTGGGAACCATAGATAAGTCAAGTTTCATAAATCTTACCTTAACATATCTTGAAACAGTTGAGAAATGTGGTAAAGATTAAGTGGACAAACATATCGACAATCTAGGTAAACGAGTTTAAAACTTAAGTCATCTAAAGGTAAACGGTACTGGTGATATGTCTCAATCAACTGATATGATCCTTAGATACGAATTCACAAAAATATATCTGTAAATATGTTTGTACATAGTTTACTTTGTCCTGTAAATATGCTAGAACTGATGGGAATCTCTTTGACAACGGGCTGGGAGCTAATCTGTAAAATCTGAAATGTCAAAACGATAAAAAGTTAATTAATTTGAAACTTTGATTTTGAAAAAGATCAACAGTTTGTTCGTAACGGGTCAAACCGGTGTCATTAACTTGGACTTGGCAGACAAATCGGTTTACCAAGGTCATTAGCTTGGCCTTGGTTAACTGAGTGGATTTTCATAACTGGTAAAAATTTGGAAAGTTCAGGGGTTAAAATGAAAAATTCGAAAAAATTTTGAAATTGTTGTTTGGCAAGTTCGGCCGAACTTGCTAAACAAATCATGTTTAACAAACAAGCAAGTTCGACCGAACTTACCGATGGCTGGTTATTAATAATTGCTAAGTTCGCCCGAACTCAAGTTGGGCTTTCCAAGATGGGCTTAACAAGTTCGCCCGAACTTGGCTTGGTATAAATACCAATCAAGTTCGGCCGAACTCATTTATCGGCAAACACCCATTCTCTGAAGCGAACTTGAACTTGCGAGTGAAGTTGGCAAATTAGTGACGTTATACTGCCCGATTTTCAATTGGTTTTGGTGATTTGCACACCACAATCAATGGCAGAGGTATGGATTTTAACTTTGAACCATGATTGAACCGTAATCAAACCAAATAGATCTGAAATTTTTAATATTGGTAGATCTAGGTGCTTCTAACCAAAATTGAACTTAAAATTAAGATCTACACTGAAAATCGACCGCATAACTAATTTTGATTGGATTGTAATGGACATTTACATAGTTAACAGGTTTGAGGTTGGAGAAGATGACAAGTTCGGCCGAACTTGTTGTCAAGTTCGACCGAACTTCTATAACAAATCTGATTAAATGGAAATATGATATGTTTGACCGAACTTGTGAAAGAGAAATATGAAAAAAACATAAGTTCGGCCGAACTTATATAAAGAACATGGTGTTAAGGCATGTTCGGGCTAACTTGAACAAAACATAATGTTGTAACACTTAATCAAGTTCGCCCGAACTTGATAAAATTGTTAGAAAATTTTGTGAATTTTTTCTCGAAAAGCGTGCTAATTGTTTTCGTCGTTTTTCAGGTTTAAGAAACAGAGCGTGTAATTTCAGTGGAATTTTCTAAGACGCACAACACCTGTATTACGCTCGACAATCGATCTGTCCATCGCTTAAGGAATATGAGAGCATTTTGAAGTTTTTAGAAGAAAGCCCTATTCACCGAGCGATCACAGAGCGTACAGTTTCATATAGATCACACACCTTGCACTTCTGGATGAACGCAAGCTTAAGTGATGATCAGATAACAATTACTTCAACAGTGCAAGTCGGCAATGAAGTCAAACCGATTACCGTAACGGAAGATGATATTCGTAGAGTTTTACAATTCAACGATAATGAAGATAATCCAATTTATCTTGATGAGAGGATGGTCAGAGGGTGTTTCTTCAGAATGGGATACAAAGGAAGCGTGAATAAGCCGACATTAAAGAAAGGGAAAGTGCCTAACCCCTACAAGCTTCTAATGCATGCGATAATTCATACTTTTAGTCACCGAAAGGCGGGCCTTGACGATGTTCAAGATTATTTAGCTTGCATGTCAACGGCATTAATTCTGAAAAAGCCGTTCAACTTTTCGAAGTTAGTTTTTACTCACATGTCCAAGAATATGGAGGATTCAAGACTTTGTCTTTATCCAAGATTCGTGCAAATGTTGATTGATGAGAAGTACACAAATATAGCACGGAATCCGAATGATGTGCTTTATCTAGTTCATCTTGATGAGACGACAGTGAAGAAGCTCATAAAGTTTCAGAAGCAAGCTTTAGCTCCTGTTGCAAAACCAGTTTTCGGGGCTATCAAAGATCCAAACTATATCGCGCCGCCGAAAAATAAATGGAGGAATGATGGTAGCGACGATGAGAAAGAGCTTAATGCTGAAAAGGAGTGGTTTAAAGATTTCAAACCAAAGACAAGGAGCAAATGGTTCTTAAAGGCAGAAGCTGATAAGCCTAAAAAGAAACGTACTGCGAAGAAAGTCGAAACTATGCTTGTCGACAAAGACGAACCAGATAATGTTGAAGCAGTTGCTGGATCAAGTGCTGCAGTTGTTATTGAGAGTCAAGAGACTGTGAAAACGACTCAAGACGATGTTATATCTTCTACTTCTGAACAAGAAGATGATTTTGATGAAGAAATTCCGGTGAAAGAGCCAGAAAAGACTGAGGCAGAGATTAGAGCAGAGAAAGAAAGAGAATTGGATACTGATTTTGATCCTAATGCAGAAAAAGAGTCCGATGAGGATAGGCCTAAGAAAAAGGCCAAACGTGTAAAGTCTGCTACTATTTCATCAACAATGACTACAAGATCTCATCAAGCAAAAGGAAAGAAAAGAAAAGCAGCAAGCAGAAAGTATATTGGAAAGACGAAAAGCACAAAAGCCACACAAGAACCTTCTAGTGCACAGGAGACAGGAGCCAGACAAGAACCTCCTACACAAGAACCTCCTGTTATTATTCATGCTGAGACTGAAAGTCAAGGAGTTACACAAGAACCTCCTATGACTGGTTTACTTGAAGTTACTATTACTCAGTCTCCAGTTGCTGCAACGACTTCTGTTCCTGAAAGTTCTACTCCAAGGAAGTCAACACCAAAGTAACCACCAAAGACTCCAGGAGGGCCTAATTTGTTTGGTGATATGCACAACGATCCGATAAGTCTGCAGGATCTAAACGATTTCTTCCCAGAAACAAATGTTGAACCTCTGGAAAAGCGCGTAAAGGCGTTTGAAGAAAAAGTAGCGCAGAATGAAGCTGAAAAAGTTGAGATGATTAACAAGTTTAATCAAAGCGCTGTCGAAAAAGAAATGTTGGATGACAAAGTGAAGGTGTTAAAGAATGAAAGAGAGTACTTTAAAGGTTGATCGAAAGTTTGCAGGATGCAAACTGAGATAGCTGATCTAAAGTCTATCCAAGCCCTAAATGATTGAAGATTCTACAGGATGCAGAAAGTGTTATCTAATGCACTGGGTATCGACTTCATCAAAGAATATGATTGTCTAGATCAACAGGAAGCTAAAGAACGTTCTGAGAAAGAATTAGATGCGAGCGGTAAAGGAAAGAATGTTGAAGGTGAAGCACCTACTTCTTCTGTAGCTGCAGAGAAGTCTATCGATGATGTGATTCTAGCTTCTGAGTCTGGTATTCCAAAGGTTGACGAATCTGTCAAGCCTTCTGATCCTATCACTGCTTCTAAAGAAAAAGACGATGAAGAAGCTGAGAAAGATGATAAAGAGGATGAAGAGGAAGTTGGATATGAGGATTGAAATGTTGGTTATGATGACGATGATTATGATCAAGGTAGTACTTGCATTAAAGTTACTAAAGCCAAAGTCGCTGATGACTTTGATTTTTCTGATCTTATGAATGATGAGTCGAATAAGATGGAAGATAAAGTTGAGGGGGGAGTCAGGGAAGACAGGGCCTTCAGATGATATAGTTTTGTCAAATGTTGATCGATATGCAAAGCCAGTTGCTGCAGTACCCATGAAGCCTTTAATGTTGATGTTGGAACATAACGTGGAGGAAGGCGAGTATGTGCATAACTACTCAAAAGATTGGCGAGATTGGCTGAAGTTGAAGTTGAAAGTTTAGAGTTTGATTTCAAGGAAGTGTTGAATGTAAATACTTTCGACCCAAATGACTATCAGTATGAGAGAAAATTCGAAGCAGATGAATACAATAGAGTTATTGTTGAGGATTAGTCTTCTGATGATGAAACAGATCAGAAAGCGAATTACATTGGTCCTAATTCAAAAAGTTTTCCTACTTTCGAGGAAATGTACAAGCAGTTAGATGAAGACATGTTGAAGGAAAGAATTGTTGAATCAGTCCGAGAGGGTAAAGTCCCTAAACCCATGATTAAGAAGAAATTGCACAAGCAAGGAAGTCCTGGTTTAAAGATATGCCTCGCGAACGAAAGTTTCGACGTCCTCTAGCATTTTTTACTAGAGACAAAGATGTTTCTTTGGGGGAGATATTGAGTTGGGGATGGTTCAAGGAGCTGAATGTATATGCAATAAAAAGGGAGTTTGGAGTGCAATACTTCAAATACCTTGCTGATTTCAAGACATTACCGTATTGGGATGTGGAATAGTTGGTACAGACAGTGAACGTTACATACCACATGAAGTATATTGATCAGTTATTGTGGAAAATGATCAAGTATGAAGCGGTGAAAGGATTTAACTACTGGAAGTCTTTTATTCCTAGCCGTAGAATCAAGACAAACAAGAAAACGGGAGAAAAAGACATAACGTTGATTATGAAACATCCAAGAGCCATGAGAAATATACCGCTAATGCTGATTAAACAAGACTTCTATCCTTTGTTCAAGTGGTGGCAAATAGATCCAGCTACTTGTGAAGCAGTTATTGTTCTAAAGTTTGAAGAACACTTAGATATATCAAAGGAAAGGGTTGAGGTGATGGGTTATCAGGGCATGAGGGGTTTATGGAGGACGATAAGGATTCTAGATCCTATGTGGCTTGTGAACTGCTCGAGAGAAGATATCAAAATCTTGTTCTACAACAAGATTGTATTTGAAGAACGTGAAAAGGTCCAAGCTATGCAGTTTCAGAAAGTTGTGAATGTTTGCTATGCGCGCGAAGTCAATTCTGGAAAAATGTGGCAAACGAAGTGGACAGAGTTAGAAAGAGTTGAGTTTTTAAAGGTGGAAAAAAGAAATGAGGCGATTAAAGAAAGAATAGAAAAAGCGGTAAGGCAAAGTTCTCTAAGAATGGCTAATTTTAAAAGACCACAACCAACTGATCAAACGCCTAATCCAAAGCAAGAACGACGAAGGAAGCCGTACAAGAACTTCTTCGGTCGTGTGCGTTAATTTTATTATGAAGATTGAGTTTTAAAACTGATACAAGACGAAGACGATATCCAAGTGGGAGTCTGTTGGTGCATATTGTCTATGTCTTAGTCTTATATCGAGTCTGTATTGTATAGAGCTGAATAAGCTAGGTGTTTGAATTATTTATGTTTGGTGTAAGCAAGTTCCCCATGAGGACATGTATAGCCAAGTTCGGCCGAAGTTGCTAAGGCAAGTTCGGGCAAACTTAGGCAATCCATGACCGAACTTGCAAGTCTATAAATACCAAGCTTGAGTCTCTCATTTGTAACTTTGGCATTTTGGAGGCGAAGCTCTGTCAGTTTATAACCAGAACGTTTGATCAATAAAACTGACGATTAACTGATTAAATCTTGTGTATTGGTAGACACAACGTAATATTTCCGCTATTATGGACGTTAGATATCAAATTTAGGTTCCTTAGCATCGAGGATCGGTCCTACACTACGGAACACGTTTAGTAACGTGGCACTGCAAGAAATAGACCACGGTCTCTCTCTCTCTACCTGTGAGGCAAAATACATACAGATGAGGGATTATGGTCTGCAGTTTCTTGATTCGCCTTTATTCATAGATAACAAGGCAGCTATCGATATAACCAAAAATCTGTTTCATCATTCACGTACTAAACATATTGAAATTCGTTATCACTTCATTCGTTACTTCTACGAAAGAAGTTGGTGCGAATAGAAAAAATCCATACCGATGAACAAAAGGCTGATTTTTATAGTAAAGCATTTCCTTTAACAAGATTTAAATATCTAATGAGGCATAACGGTATTAAAAATTTGCTGACAGGTGCAGAAGCTGAGGTTGAATACGGATCGGACGACGAGTTCACGTGATCCACATTGGTTTGTCATATCTTTCTAGATTAGTTTTTCTTCAAAAATATAAAATACAAAAATATTTTTTTGATTTTAGGGGGAGAAATATTTGAGAAAATACAAAAACATATGAAAATTTTCAAAAAATGTACAAAAACATTGAAAATGACAAAAAGAATTCAAGGTCACAAAAAGGAAATGATAGTACATCAGTGGACTATCACAGTATACTAAAGAAATGTGAAGTTTAAAAGTGATAAACAAGTGTTACGGTGGATGTGTCGATAGACTTAACACGTTCAGTAAATTGTTTTTGAGATATAAACTAAATTTTACAGCTACTTAATCTTGTGGATTAACACATCTTGGATATATGGACTTAGTACTCCGAAAATTCATTTGAGAGATTGCCTGATTCTGAGATACGAGGTCTTTATAGATAGTTGATATTTGGGGTATTATACAAGTTCTTCTGATTTTGCGGAAGCAATAGCCTAGAACTTCTATAATACTTTCGCTATAAACCCCTAAACTGCGTGCAAATTGAAAAGTATTGTAAGATCTAATCATTTGAAGTGCTAAAAAGATTCCTCAAATGAAACACACCTTTAAGTCGAGCCTTCATCTCTTTGTATGTACGGTAGTGCTAACCAGAGCTCTCAAGGGCTCGCATTAACCCAGATACAGATATCAATTACGCTATATTCACCTGTAAGATGAAATCTAGGGAATCTTGATACGGGAGTGTATTCAAGAAGTGGGAACCTCAGATAAGTCAAGTTTCATTAATCATACCTTAACATATCTTGGAACAATTGAGAAACGTGATAAAGTTTAAGTGGACTAACATATCGACAATCTAGATCAACGAATTTAAAACTTAAAGTCATCTAAAGGTCAACTGTACTGGTGATATGTCTCAAACAACTGATATGATCCTTAGACACGAATTCACAAAAATATGTGTGTAAATATGTTTGTACATAGTTTACATTGTTCTGTACATAGTTTATCTGCTTTATAGATTAAAACAAAAAAAAGATTTTCAATGTGTTTTAGCATAAGCTTACAAAAATACAAAAAGATTTTGTTTCTACATTGTTTTCAGCAAACCAATGTTGGAGAACAAATCTTTGAAGTCTGGTAAGGTGCTAAACTGGTGAAAATCTAATTGACAATGGGCTGGGAGCTAATCTGTCAAATCTGAAAGTCAAAACAATGAAAAGTTCATTAATTTGAAACTTTTTAAAAATATCAACAATTTGTTCATAAGGGTCAAACCGGGGTCATTAACTTGGACTCAGCAGACAAATCGGTTAACCAAGGTCATTAACTTGGACTTGGTCAACTGAGTGGATTTTCAGGACTGATAATTTGTGAAAAAAGTTCAGGGACTAAAATTGCAAAATTTTGAAAATTTGAAATTTGTGTTAGGCAAGTTCGGCCGAACTTGCTTAACAGTTTTAAGATACATTTTGAAACAAGTTCGACCAAACTTGTTTGGAACTTAATGGGATGAATCAAGTCCAACCAAGCTTATCATTGGGCTTTATTTCATAGGCTTTCAAGTTTGCCTGAACTTGCTATAGTATATATAGCAGGCAAGTTCGGCCGAACTTTAGTATCAGTCACACATACTCTCTGAGTGAACTTAGCAAGATAGAGCGATATGTCAAAATTGTCAATCTAGTGTTGTTATACTGCCCAAACTTTCATTGTTTGTGGTGATTTACACACCATCTACAATGGCAGAGGTGAGATATAGCTCATTGAACCATGAATTGATCGTTAAAGACTAACTCAGATCTAAACTTGTTAAAATTGGTAGATCTAAGAGATTGTTGGACAAATTGGACTTAAAATCATGTTAATCAACGTAAACCGACCGAGTAATTAAGATGGATTTGATCAAGATTGAACATATCAGTTGTTGCATGATCTGTTAGAAGATGACAAGTTCACCCGAACTTGTTCTTCAAGTCCTGCCGAACTTGCATCATAAAATAATAATCCTGTTGCAATTAATAAGTTTGGCCGAACTTAGGCTGAGAACTGAAAATTGAAGGTTTTGAGAAGTTCGACCGAACTTAGGTTTTAGAAAGCTGAAATGTGTTAAATGTAAGTTCGTCCGAACTCATTAAGATCTGATGAACATGTTAATAACCATGTTAGGGCGAACTTGACTTAATTTGTTTGTAAATTCAACATCAAGTTCGCCCGAACTTGATGTAATGTGTTGAAAATTTTGTAATATTTTCTCGAAATACGTGCTAAATGTTTTGCGTCGATTTTCAGGTTCAAGTTCCAGCAAGGGTAATCACGATGGACTATTCCAAGTTCCACAACACCTGTATTACTCTCGACAAGTTGTTGTGTCCATCACTGAAGGAATACGAAAGCATTTTGAAGTTCCTAAAGGATTGTTCGATTCCTCGAGCTATTACTGAGCGAACAGTGTCCTATCGATCGCATACTTATCACTTTCGGATGAATACAAGTCTAAGCGAAGGTAAAAAGACTATTACTTCGTCAGTACAAGTTGGAGACGAGAACAAAGAAATCACAGTCACTGAAGAGGATATTCGGAGGATCTTACAATTCAACGACGACAAAGACGATCCTATTTTTCTGGACGAGAAGATGTTTGTGGTTGTTTCTATAGAATGGGCTATAAAGGAAGATTTAGTAAGCCTATGTTGAAGAAAGGGGAAGTTCTAAACCCCTACAAGCTTCTCATGCATGCAATCATACACACATTCAGCCATCGTAAAGCAGGTCTCGATGATGTACAAGATTATATGGCTTGCATGGCAACAGCGTTGATTTTAAAGAAGTCGTATAACTATTCGAAGCTTGTATTTACTCATATGACGAAGTCTATAGAGGATATGAGATTGTGTTTATATCCAAGATTTGTGCAGATGCTTATTGACGAGAAGTTTATAGACATTGCACGTGATCCAAATGACATTTTATACTTCAGTCATCTTGATGAAACCACTGTAAAGAAGATGTTAAAATTCAAGAAGCAGGATTCAGCACCAGTAGCAAAACCAATATTTGGGGCATTGAAAGATGAAAATTATGTTGCACCTGCTGGAAGTAAATGGAGAAATGATGGTAGTGGTGATAAGAAGGAACTAAATGCGGAAAAAGAATGGTTTAAAACGTTTAAGCCAAAAGCTCACAGTGAATGGTTCTTAAAAGCTGACGTCGAGAAGAAAAAGAAGCATGCATCTAAGAAAGTTGATACCATGCTTATAGATGAAAACGAGCCTGTAAACGTGCAAACAGAGGCTGGATCTAGTGCAGCAGTTGTTATTGATAGTCATGAAGCAGAAAAGACTACTCAAGAGGATGATGTGATTTCTGCAACTTCTGAGAACGATGATGATAGTGATGATTCTCTTGAGAAGGAAACTAAGAAGGCCATAGCAGAAATAGAAGCAGAAAAGATCAAAGAAACCGATGCTGATTTTGATCCAGAACAAGAAAAAGAATCAGACGAGAGAGACCTAAGGAAAGAGCAAAACGTGTGAAGTCTGCAGTAACTTCAACGACAAAGACTACAGAGTCTCCAACGGCAAAAGGCAAAAAGACAAAGAAAGCTTGGAAACCAGCAAGCATGATATACATGGGAAAGCCTAAAAGCACAGAAGTCACACAAGAACCTGCTAGTGCACAGGAGAAAGGAGTTACACAAGAACCTCCTACACAAGAACCTCCTGTTGTTATTACTTCTAAAGCTGAATGTCCAAGAGTTACACAAGAACCTCCTAAGACTGTATTGTTAGAAGTGCTGGTGATTCAATCTCCAGATCCTAAAGTTGTTCATCCTGAAAGCTCAACTCCTAAATCAACTCCAAAACTCCAAAGTCAAATTTATTTGGTGAAATTCCGAATGTGCCTGTGGATGTTCAATATCTGGATGATTTCTTTCCTGAATCAGACGTAGACATTCTTGAAAAGCGTGTGAAGATTTTATAAGATAAAGTAGCAAAGAATGAATCTGAAAAGGCTGAGTTGGAGAAGCTGATGAAACAGAGTGAAGCCGAGAAGGAAATGTTATCTGACAAGGTGAAATTTCTTGAAGGCGACAAAGGTTATCTGACAGCACTTGTTGAAAGTCTGCAGGAAGCGAATGAAAGATTGGTCAAAGAGATTACTGAGCTTCATTATGAAGAAGATATGAATGATAAGATATTCGACAGACTACAGAAGGTATTATCTAACAGTCTGGGGATTAATTTCAAAGAATAATATGCTCGATTAGATCTTCAAGAAGCAAAAGAGAAAGCTGAAAAAGAGCTAGCTGAACAGGGTAAGGGGAAGCATGTGATTGAAAGTATGCCAGAGATCACTGAACCTGTTAAGGATATTGGGTTTGCGAAAGCTTCTGAGTCCGAGGTTTACGAATCTGGCAAGCCTTCTGATACTACAATTGTTACTGAAGATAAGGACGATGATGAAGCAGAAGATCAGGAAAAAGATGATGAACCACCAACTGATGATCCAAAAGATGATTCAGACCACGATGGAGGTAATGACGATGATACGAGTGGAACAGGGATTAAGGTGGTTGATGCAACGGTACATGAAAGCTTTGATTTCTCTAATCTACTGAACGATGAAGCGAATGCTATGGATGATCAAAATCAGGGGGAGTCAGGGCAAACAGGGCCAATGGATGATATTGATATGTCTAACGCTATTACTACTGCACAACCTGTTGCTAGAATTCCGTCAAAGCCTTTGATACTTATGCTTGAACACAATGTGGAAGAGGGTGAATTCGTGCACAACTACTCCAAAGAAGATCTTGCAAAGTTGACGATGTTGATGCAGAATCACTGGATTTTGATTTCGAAGAAAAAGTCCTTAATGTGAATACATTTGAGCCTAACGAATATCATTATCAGCGTAGATATGAGGCAGATGAGTATAACAAGGTTGTAGTGGAAGATTGGTCCTCTGACGACGAGAAAGACGAAGCTGAAAAGTACATTAGTACTAATACAGATGGTTTTCCTACTTTCGAGGAGACGTACAAGCAATTGAATGAAGATTTATTGAAAGAAAAGATTGAGGAATCCATACCTGAAGGTAAAGTTCCAAAGCCGATGACAAAGGAAGAAATTGCTCAAGCTAAGAAATCCTGGTTTAAAGAAATGCCTTGTTAAGGAAAGTTTCGAGGTCCTCTAGAATTCTTTACCAGAGATAAAGATGTGTTATTAGGTGATATCCTAAGATGGGGGTGGTTCAAGGAGATGAATGTATATGCTATCAAACGGGAATTTGGAGTACAATACTTCAAATATCTGGCAGATTTCAAGACACTACCTTACTGGGATGTGGAAGAACTTGTTCAAACAAGGAATGTCACATATCATATGAAGTTCATTGATCAGGTGCTATGGAAAATGATCAAATTTGAAGCAACAATGGGTTTTAGATATTGGAAGCCTCTCATCCAGGACGTCGTATAAAAATGAACAAGAACACAGGGGAGAAAGATATCACTTTGATCATGAAACGTCCAAGAACAATGAGAACATGCCTATGATGCCAATCGAACAGAACTTTTATCCGGTACTTAAGTGGTGGCAGATTGATCCTATATATGTGAAGCTGTGATAGTATTATGAAAAGAAGATCATCTAGAAATATCACGAAGGAAAGGGTTGAGGTATTAGGGTTTCAAGGAATGAGAGGGTTTTGGAGAACAATCAGGATACTAGACCCGATGTGGCTAGTAAATTGCTCAAAGGAAGACATAAAGTGTTTGTTCTACAGCAAGATAGTGTTCGAAGAACGTGAAAAAGAACAAGCCATGCAATATCAGAGAGTCGTTAATGTATGCTATGCACATGAAGTAAACTCTTGAAAAATGTGGGAAACGAGCTGGAGGGATCTTGAACGTGTAGGATTTTTGAAGGAAGAAAAGCGTCTTGAAGAGATAAATGAAAGAGGTAAGGCGGCAAGGCTCAGAAGGTAGCAATTTATGAAAAAAGTGCCACCTACTGATCAAACGCCAGATCCAAAGCAGGAAAGACGAAAGAAGCCGTACAAGAACTTCTTTGGTCGTACGCATTAAATTTGTATTGAAGACAAAGTGTTGAAGAATGATAAAAGACGAAGACGATATCCTAGGGGGAGTCTGTTGGTGTAGAATGTCTATGTCTTAGTCTTATATCGAGTCTGTATAGATTAGATGTGAATAGGCTAGAAAAATCAAGTATTTATGTGTTTGAAGGACAAGTTCGCTTGAGATGTTGTTGTGAAGTCAAGTTCAACCGAACTTGACTATGTCAAGTTCGCCCGAACTCATGTCTCCCTCTAGCGAACTTGAAGTCCTATATATAGCTAGCTTGATTGTGTCATTTGTAAATTTTGGGCTCTGAGTAGCGAAGCTCTGTCAAACTGGAGATTTGAAGTTTATCAATAAAATTGACGTTTAACTGATTAATTCTTGTTATTTGGTGATCGTGTCATAATATATCCGCTATTATGGACATTAGATATCAAATCTAGGTTCCTATGCTATCAGGATCGGTCCTACACAGTTAATGAATTTGAATGAAAGCTAAGAATATTAAGTTGTAACGTATAGGAGCGAAGAAGGAAGAAGGCAGGAGTCATTCCAAGGCATAAGCAACGCAAGACCACGGTAAGTTCATTTGAACTTCTTCTATTCTTAATGTAAATTAGGAAGATAGTCTCATTATATTAATTCTAGTTGAAAGTTGTAGTATAGAACATAGTAAATTGATGAGTTGAGCTTTGAAGTAATGGTTAGAAATGAGAAAGTAAAGGATGCGTATTGACCCGTTATTAACGAGTCAAAATGAATAAAAGTTTATGATGATGATAATTGTGTATGATATGACTCGTTGTGGAACGGGTCAAGATGAATGAATTAGTAATAAGAATGAAATGGTCACTATGTTGACTTGTTATGGATTGGTCAAATAACCCAAAGATGATGGAATATAAAATTAGTTAAATTTTAATTGTGTATGATATGACTCGTTGTCAAACGGGTCAAGATGAATGAATTAGTAGTAAGAATGAAATGGTCGCTATGTTAACTTGTTATGAATGGGTCAAATAACCTAAAGATGATGGAATATGAAATGGTTAGATTTTGACCCGAAATGAATGTGTTAGATGGAATGTGTAATTTTGATGATGATAATGGAATGATGAAGAACAAATTCGTTGTAGACGAATTGTCGTGCGAATGACATAATTATATAAAGTATGATATGGAAGTATGACTTTGCTAACGGGTCAAATAAGATGAAGAATGAAAAATGTAGTTTTAGTGTTTAATGACATATACTTATGAATGTATTTTTGTGATGTGAATGATAGGTAAATTTCATGCTTAGGAATGCGAGCTTGGGAGGAACACACCTCATGGCGCTCTATGCACTTCCGGTTATGTTTAATGTCAAACGGGTCAAAACTCTTTTAAGGTTGTAAATGTCAATTTTATACTTAATTTTTTTTTGTAAGTAAGTTAAATTGGTAAGTTGTGGTTTGGTGGTTTGGATTAATGTTGCGATTGTTATAATTAATCGTGAGGGTATTTCGATAAAATTTATGTTACGGTATAAGCTCAAATTTTTACGGCGTTTTAAACTTTGATGGATTTGGGCGTTTCATGTTTAAGTGTTCTAGGATCATCACAAGTGTCCAAGGAGGTGGCATGATCCTATGGTGGTGTTAACACATCTCAAAGGTGGCACAAAGTTGGAAATTTCGAGAACTTGGAGCCCAAGGATTTGAAGGAGAAGCTGTCAAGTTACTGCAAACTTTCTACTGTCTGGCACCTCCTTACGGACCATATGGGGGCACCTCTTACGGTCCGTAAGGCCCTGGCAGGGGCAGAAAGTTTGAAAATTGGCATATTTTGCCCCTAGACTTGTTTGGTCGCGTTTTTGACACTTTTAACCCCTTTTAACTGAATTTTTAGGCTCTATAAAGGTGTTAAGGCATATGTAACTTGTATTTTGCCCGAAAGTGTCATGGATGTTGGTTCATTCGGTTGTACAGTTACGTTTTTCACTTAATTACGACGAACGCTTTAAGGAACATGAAAACGATCGAAATTGAGCAACGATTGATATTTTTGCATTCATATCAATAAAATACATGATTTTATTGATTAAAAATTTTTGGGATATCTAAATAGGGTTCGTATTCAAAAGTACGAGAATCGGCAGACTTTCACAGTTTGTTGCAAATAGTCCATGAGCTTGAATAAACATGTTTTTGCCATACTGAACCCTTCAAAAATTATTTTTAAGTTATGTAAAGGGTAGTTAGGGTATGTTTAGCTTAAATCCTTGTTTCGGAGTGTACGTCGTGTTAAACTGATTACGTTTGTGTAACAGTTTGCGATTTCATTTCTAGAAGTGGTTTGAGAGTTTGAAATCGTGCAAGAGGACAAATTGTTCAGAATCGTAACATGATCGAATCACCGCAGATGTTGCAGTCTCCCCTACTTTAGGTAATTTCATCCCGAAATTTAATTAGAGGAAACTTGTGGAAACAGATGTGGGAATTTCGCTTTCATTTGATCCTCTCGTTCCCAAGTAAATTCTTGGCCACGTTTGGATTCCCAGCGAACTTGACTAGCGGTATCCGTCTACGCTTGAGTTTCTTGACTTCAGGTCCAATATCTCCACGTGTTTCTCGACTAGGTGCATAGTGTCATCAACGTGAATTTCGTCGAGGGGGATGTGGAGATATGTGTCGGCTAAACACTTTTTCAAATTAGACACGTGGAACGTTGGATGAACGTTCCCAAGTTCAGGAGGTAGCTCAAGTTGGTAGGCTACCTCTCCGATTCTCTTAACGAACTTGAATGGTCCAACGTATCGTGGTTCAAGTTTTCCTTTCTTTCTAAATCTGACCACACCTTTCCAAGGGGATACCTTGAGTAGGACGTGATCACCAACTTGAAATTCCAAGGGTTTGCGTCGCTTGGCCGCATAACTCTTTTGACGGCTTCTAGCTGTCAAAAGGTTATCGCGAATTTTCTTTACTTTGTCTATTGTATCGTCATTGATTTCAGGTCCAGTGAGATGAGCTTCACCGACCTCATTCTGGCAGACAGGTGAACGACATTTTCGACCGTATAGAGGTTCGAAAGGCGCCATTTTGATACTAGTGTGATAACTATTGTCGTAGGAGAATTCGATCAACAGTAGATGCGAATCCCAACTACCACCAAAGTCGATCACACATGCTCTAAGCATATCCTCCAGTGTTTGAACAGTCATTTCAGACTATCCATCTGTTTGAGGATGATAAGCTGTGCTCAGATTGAGTTTGGTTCCCATGGCAGATTGTATGGTCTTCCAAAAGTGAGTGAGAATCGAGCATCTCGATCAGATATGATGTTCAAAGGAACACCATGACGAGATACAATCTCATTAACGTAGATTTTGGCGAGTTTGTCAGCAGATAGATCCTCACGAATTGGCAAAAAGTGTGCTTACTTTGTTAGACGATCAATAATTACCCAAATAGCATCATGACCTCTATATGTGCACGGTAGCTTAGTGATGAGATCCATCGCAATGTTCTCCCACCTCCATAGCGGTATTTCTAGTTTTTCAAGCAAACCAGATGGGCGTTGATGTTCAGCCTTGACTTTAAGACATGTTAGGCATTTACACACATACAAGGCAATATCCGTTTTCATACCCAGCCACCAATACTCGGTACGAAGATCCTTGTACATTTTGTCTGCACTAGGATGGATTGAATATAAGACTTATGAGCTTCGTCCATCAATAAGGTGTGGAGGTTGTTTTTACTTGGAACCCACAAACGGTTCAAATAATAGTGTCACACCCCGACTCGCAGCGGAAGACAAATGCAGGGTGTGGCAGACACGTGGTAATTCTCCATAGTTTAAAAACCTGTTATCATAAATAGAGAGAACCTCGGTTACAACATATTATCAGTATCATATTACGCACCATAAGTTTCAGTACAGTACTACGAGCTATCACAGCTCTTATTCTGCTACAGTTTACTTCTACAACCCTCCACACGCACGTTCTTTACTCCTCTTTAGTTTTACCTGAAATGCATGTTAGTTTTAAAAAGGTCAGCTAAACACTGCGTGATTTCCACTGGTTTAATTGCTGTGTAACAACATGTGTTAACAAGTTTAATTGCATGGGTCGTAATCACAAGGACGGTCATAGTCATAGTGGCAGATGGAATTACACGAGCAGCACAAGTGAAACCTGACTGTTTTACCCTGGGCCGTGTCATCCCAGACACTCCCGGCCACCGAACCGTGTCACCAAGACACTCCAGGCCCATCAACTGCGTCATGTGCAGTTCAATGCCCCTTAGCAGTTGTGCCTAACAACACAACCAAATTAGGACACGTGTAGACCTGGTTGCCGACCTTCCTGTCGGGCGCGGCCTGGGTTTGTCAGACCAATAGTACTATTCACTGCCCACGGCTTATGCTAATCACTTGTATAGGGGAGGTGGTTCATGTGTTAGATAATTCACATCATAAGTTGGTGCAATTAACACAGTTTCATAACATGCCAATCATCTTAGAACCAATATCACATTTATAAGTGGGAGAGTAAACTCACTCCTAGGTTGGTGAAAAACACAGTGCATAACATGCAAGTCCCCAGGAAACAGTAAAACAGTTTAAAAGTGGGGAAGTGAAACTCTCTCCCAAATTGGGGCAAGGATCACAGTTTGTAACAAGTTCATGTGTTAGGGAAGTGAAATTCCCTTCATAAGTTTGTGTAATCAACACAATTTGTAACATGCATTCCACCCCTAGTAAAACAATAAAACAGTGAAAAGCGGGGTAGTGAAACTCACAGTGCCAATAGGGATCTCAACACACGAGTGGTCGAATAGCTGGATCAACTTTAATGACACACATGAAAGCATGGACTCAAATAAGTATCTAAGCTGGTAATGGTTATAACTTGGATCCGGTCAGGAGTTTTTACTCCGGATTGAGTCTATAGGACACTGGTATGGTGATGGACGTCAGGGTAGTATTAGTTTTTAGTTTGGCTTCCGGACACCGGTTCACGTGCCAGCCAAAGTCAGTAGTTTAACGTGTTCGGGTATTGGTACGGGAATACCAGTAGTGCCAACACGTGGTTATTCAAAAATGATTAACTTTCCATTAAGAGAGTTTGAGTGTTTGGGGGGTCTAAGTTGCCCAAATTGGATTGTCCATTTTCACCGTCGGGAATTCTCCCGAACTGCCTTAGGACACACCCAGGGTGCCTAATTTGCTCGGGAATCTCCCGAAATACTCCGGGTGTTACAATAATAGTATTTGACGGGTTGGGTTACTTCCCAGTTCTGGCAGGTTCGTTAAACGGTAAACTAACAAAATTGCTTTAAATTAATCTATTTTTAATTCCATAAATTCCCATTTAATCTATAATTTATACAAAAATCTTTAATTTTTATGTAAATCACTAAAATTCTGTAGATTATGGAAAAAAATTTGGAAATTTATTTTGTTAATTTTCTTATTTAAATAAATTGTTTATAAAACTATTTTTAACCACATAATTCCAATTAAATACCATCAGTAGTTAAAAATCCAAAAAAATCCAGAACACGTTATACATGTCCAGGAACTCCTTAGAAAAATTCAGGATTTTTCAAATTTCGTTACGGTGCGTTCCCAGCTACCGAAAACTCGCAAAAACGCGGATTTTAACCCAAATCAAAACTCAACCAATGGACTCCGAATTTTTCCAAAACATTACAAATATGTTCCTTAGTGTCTCTGTAAAATTTGGTGATTTATTGAATCCGTTTGACATTTATCCCGAAATTCTTTCGGTAAAACAGTTAAAATTCACCAAACATCGTAGAAAATTCCAAAAATTCAAAAATTTTACATGGACCTTCCTGACAATATCCTACATCACCATACCAAGATTTCAGCTCAATCCAAGCTACACGGACCAAGATATAGGCAAAACAATTTTCTGCCTAGCCTAGATTTAGTTTTCGGGTGATATACCTAGCGATTTTTTGGTTTCCAAGCGTTTATCTTGATCCCAGAAGTGTGTAAAGGCTATATTCAGGTGCTACACACCAGGTACAATCCAAATATGCTGGAACTTAGATCAATCAAGCTTTAATTCATTGTTATTCGGTTAATCGAATAGTTAAGCGATTTTTGTCGAATAAGACTTGATCAGGGTATCAAACCCCATTTATTAGCAACCATGGCTGCCATATAACACCAGGGATATGTGTGGTGTTCATATTCAGCCCTAAACATGTTTAAAACTCCAAAATTCATAGATTAAAAAGCGTTTTTCGGCTAGAAACCATGTTTAATCAAGAAACCATGCTTGAAACCTTAATGATTTGAGTTAATACCTTTGATTTGTGTTGGTTTAGGGTGAATTCAGCTGATGAAGAAGGGTTTGAGAGCAGATTATGAGTGGTTTTGGTTGAAAATTTTGATTAAAAATAAAAGAAAAAGAAATAAAAAAAAACTATTTATAACCATGGGGGGGTGGTGGTGGCGGCATACAGGTGGGCCCTAGGGCCACCTCATTCTTTGTTTTACGTGCGTAAGGATGATGTTTATCTTTTGGGTAAGAATAGGTTCGTTTGGGTCTGGTGCGCGTTCTCGGTTTGCGTGACGGACTCCGTTTTGCGCGTACTTAGTGTCAAAAGACTCGGTTTTAAAAATTATGCATAACAGTCTAAAAATCCGAACCCAGTTACGTTTTAATCATAAAAGTCTCGTTTGACGTTCGTTTAAGTGTTTTTAAGCTTGATCGATCGTTCCTTGCACTTTCGATTGCCTTATGTTATGCCCGGAACGAATGCGTTTTCCCAGTCGGGAGCTGCTTTGTTTTGCGTGCCCGAGCTTTGATTACTTTTAAAACTTATGTCACAGTCTATGGCATAAATCTAAGTTATTCCTGGAAACTCGGAATCTTAATTAAGGCTACCGATAAATTAATAATCAACGTCAAAGGTCTAATGCACTGTTAAACGTCAAGTCTCCGTTTAACACTATGTTCAAGGCTAAGGATGCCAACCTCGCATCATTGGTCCTTAGTAGTGTCATGTCAACCATGACGTGCTCTCGGATTCCTCCGAGATATAACATATATCGTTTCGCACAACACCAAGTCATGAAATTTCACAAGGTTTACACACAATTATAGTTTAGTCATGCTTTAAGTTAGGACCAATTAAGGTGTACCTGGTTTCGTCATGGGTATCACAATAGAGTAATCCATTATCTTTCGTTTCGAGTTGAAGTTCGAGATTTTTGAGGCATCTCATTTTTCAACAAGATTTGGGTTACACATGTACGTTGTGCTTGAAGGATACGTGTCTGAATATCAGATTGTATTTTAATACAATGAAGCTTGACACATTCCTTACGACTAAGTGAATCGGCAACGACATTCGGCTTACCAGGATGGTAGCGAATCTCGCAGTCATAGTCGTTCAAGAGTTTGATCTAGCGTCGTTGTCTCATGTTTAGCTCCTTTTGATTGAATATGTGTTGGAGACTTTTGTGGTGGTCCGTGTAAACCACACACTTCGTACCATAAAGGTAGTGTCTCCAAATCTTGAGAGCAAAAACTACAGTACCTAACTCAAGATCATGAGTTGTGTAGTTCTTCTCGTGGATTTTTTAATGTCTTGACGCATAGGCTATGACTTTATCTCGTTGTATGAGACACCACCAAGGCCTAGATTCGATGCGTCACAATAGACAAAAAAATCATCGTTGCCATCGGGTAAAGATAGAATAGGAGCATCGCAGAGTTTTTGTTTCAGTGTTTGAAAAGCTTCCTCTTGTTTGGGCCCTCACTCAAAAGGCTTATTCTTCTGAGTCAAAGCAATGAGGGGAACCACAATCTTTGAGAAGTTCGCGATAAAACGGTGGCAATACCCAGCAAGACCAAGAAATGAGCGAACTTTTGTGGTGTATGTTGGGATTGAACCCTTTACAAGGAACATGTAGATCCGTTGTACGGATCATTCGGGTCCTAATTTGGCAAACCTATGGTAAACATGCGGAATCCGTTTGCATAGGCGACATTGTAAACAAGTTCTTTACTGATTAATCAACGTTTCATTGATTAGAAGACGTTACAGATCCTGGAAACACTTGGACAGAGCTTCGCCGTCCAGTACACAAAATCTCTGAATGTTACAAATGAAATGACATGACACATATTTATAGGTGAACAAGTTTGCTTGAACTGAGTCATGGACAAGTTCGGGCGAACTTGTTCATGCACAATACAAGTTCGGGCGAACTTGTTTCTCAACATACATAAACTCAACATTTCGCTCTTAAACACAGACTCGACGTTATACGATGACGTAGGCTACAGACATATGTATCAACAGACTCCCCCTTGGATGTTTCAGTAGTCATCATTCTTTAATTAAGTTCCAGAATCTTTAGTATATTCTTGATCTTTATTTCTTGAATAACTTTAACTTCCAAGATCTTCGAGCTTCTACAATCATTTTCTCTTTTCTTGAGCTTGTCTTGATAAAACTTTAATCACCATGCTCCCACTTGCTTTGAGCTTTCTTGTATCTTCAATCAACATTTTTATCTAGCTCCCTCTTAAAATCTACTTCCTGTTTCAAAGTTCTTCAAACATTCAAAATAAACATTTCAGATTCAAACTTTGAAATTTCTAAACATAAACATATCAAGTTTTAATCTTCTTATCAGTTATAAACCCTCTCAGTTAATCAGGTCCAAATTAATGACCTTGAATATCTGATTCATGTATCAAGTTCAAGTTAATGATCTTGATTAAACATTTTGACACTAAACAGACACATTTATTCAAATGTAGGTTTCAACTTAATGAACTTTTAAAACTTTTCCGATCCATTTTCAAAAAGTTTTAAATTTTGTTCAGCAACTTTAGTCTTTGAATATCAGCTTTTCATCATCAGTGGTCGTAACTAAAAGATAATATAATCTTTTTGTTTTATGAAATGAATATAAAATGCTAAGTATGTACACACATATTTACAAACATAATTTAGTTGAGTTTATGTTAAAGAATCATATCAGTTTTTGAGATATATCACTAGTACCGTTGACCTTTTAAGACATTAAGTTTTAAACGAATTTACATAGATTGTCGATATATTTGTCCATTTAAACTTCGACACATTTCTCAATTGTTCCAAAATATCTTAGTTAGAATTATGAAACTTGACTCAACTATGGTTCCCATCTCAGAATATACTCCCGTATCAAGATTCCCTAGATTTCATCTTACAGGTGAGTATAGTGTAAT
This sequence comes from Scalesia atractyloides, assembly GCA_947069175.1. Classification (NCBI taxonomy): domain Eukaryota; kingdom Viridiplantae; phylum Streptophyta; class Magnoliopsida; order Asterales; family Asteraceae; genus Scalesia; species Scalesia atractyloides. The sequence goes on from CAMTDV010000009.1 coordinate 39,087,623, forward strand.
TGATATATGTATCTGGGTTTTGCAAGGCCTTGAGAGCTCAGGTTAGTACCACCGTACAGACAAAGAGATGAAGGCTCGACTTTAAGGCAGTGTTCCAAATATGGAATCTTTTGTACTGCAATTGTAGTATCTTTGATATTTTCAATTTGATGCAGTTTTAGGGTTTAGTGCAAAAGTATTCCACAAGTTCTAGGCCATTGCTTACGCAAAATCAGAAGAACTTGTATAATACACCAGATATCAACCATCTATAAAGATCTCGTATCTCAGAATCAGGCAATCTCTCAAACGAAAATTTTGGCCTACTAAGTCCATATATCCGAGAGATGTTAATCCACAAGTTTAAGCAGTTGTAAAATTTAGTTTATATCCCGGAAACAATCTACTGAACGTGTAAAGCCTATCGACACATCCACAGTAAGACTTGTTTATCACTTTTTAAATTTTACAAATCCTTAGCACATTGTGATAACCCACTGATGTACTATCACTTCCTTTTATCCACAAAACTTTTTTTTGCCTTTTTCATGTTTTTTTACTTTTTGCATTTAATATGTTTTTGGATTTTCTAAAAATTTTTCTCCCCCTAAAATTCAAAAACAATTTTTTTGGATTTTTGATTTATATAAAAAAAATTTACGAACTGATGAGAATCCATTCAATTCTCTATCCAATATTGCTTCACAGTTTTACTTTTAAAGCACTCTCCCCCTCATGATGACAAAAACTTTGTGTTTATAACAATTTATACCCATGAATTTTATTTTTTCAATAGTGAGGATTCTGTAACATTTTTCAATTTTTCTCTAAAAATTTGTAAAATTTTCAAGTAAACGTTCTTGGAATTTGTTTTTTCGAAAATTTTCTACACAAATTTTCAAAATTTTAAAGTAAACGTTATTAGAAATGTAATAAGGCCTTTATATATTACTTGATAACCCGGCCCGTCTTCAATATGTGTCACAGAACTCCATTTTCAGTAGTTTTCTTTCATCTCAGAAGTTCCTGCACAAAAATTCAAACAATTAGTTGATTAGTGACACTCAAGAATTTTTAGCCTTAGGTGTTATTTCTTCAACCTTAATTTTGACTTCCGTCTCACAATCAGGTTTATTTTGTACTTTCTCAAGTTTTGAAAAGTCCTCTAAACTTTCAAGTTTCACTGATTGTATGACTTCTTTTTCTTTCACCAACCATGTTTGATTTTTCATTTAAGCTTTCTTGAAATACAATGTAGAAACTTGTTGTTCATTACTATTCGAGAATTCAACAGTTTCAAAATTTGAAAACTTAGTAATAACTGGTTTTACCTTGTTTGTAGTTTCTGTACATTGTTTCAAAACCTGAGTTGGTACTCCAGAATTTTTCTTATCAATATGAACAGGTTTAGGTTTAATTTGTAAATATATTCTAGCACTGTGTCCAGTTACTCCACATTTATGACACACCCTATTATCATACTAATCCTTTTAGCAAACCATACACTCAAATCACAACATTGATTTGATATGTGGTAACCATCTTTCCTATTTCTTCTATAAGCATGATTTGTCGTTGAAGCACTGTGGTTCCACCTGCACCACTTATTTTCAAAATTTTGTGATTTTTTATAATGATTGGATGATCGTACCGATGAGCTTTTATTTTTCTTTTGAAAATTTTTAGAATTTTTAGAACTTTGTTTTTCATTTTGTTTTCGTTCTCCATTCTTCTTAGAAGGATTTTGCGTTGAGCATTCACCTTTTTCAGTAGATTGTAGAACAATTTCTTGAAATTTTTATTTTAATTTTAAAAATATTTCATTTTTATCCTTTCTAACACTTTCATCATGAGTATCATCATCGCAATCCTCAATTATGACATCAACATAATTTGTGATCTTGTCACTATTGGGATTTTCGTTTTATTTTCGTTGATCGGTTTTGGACATATATGATCTAACATTAATGACGAGGTCACAAAACCTTTCAACTTTTTTTCTAAATCAACAACTTTATTTTTAGCATTCTCAACTTCATTTTCAAGTTGAATTTTTTTTCTCAAGATGAGAATTTATTATTTTTTTATTTTCAATATTAATTTCTTCAAAAATAAAATTTTCAATTTCTAAAATTTTTATTTGATTTCGAAAATATTTTATAATTTTTAGTTTTTCTTTTTCTAAATTTGTTATTTTATTTCAAAAAACTTTTCATTTTCTTTTAACGTTTTATTTATTAATGTCAAACTCTCTAGATTGTCCAAGAGTTTGGCATTATCTACCAGATAATCAGTAACATCTACATCATAAACTAAGCAGATTGGTTTAGAACTTGAAGACTCATTTGTAGATGTACTTGAAACTTGTGCTTCAGAGTTCTTAGCCATTATACTCCCTTCTCACTTCAACTGATCATTTGAACTTTGCGTTTCCAAATCATTTCCTTGATCACTGAAAAGATCAAACTTCTTTAGTAATTCCATTTCATATCCCTCTAACTTGTCAATGAAATCTGATAACTTGTAGTGAGGCCACAAGGACTACTTTTCAGCATCATCAAGTATGTCGTCCACTCTCCCTCAGGAAGTGCATCCGCCAAGTTGTCAATGTACTCTCTTTCTGTTTTAAGAAGATCATGTCTTCTCATCTGAACCTTCAAGTGACAGAAGCAATCTATCATTTGCTTCATCGTTTCGCCTTTGATCATCGTGAAAATATCAAACCCTTTTTTATTAGAGCCTTCTTGCTCTTAATCATCTCAGCACTCTCCATATATTTAGCACGTAGAGCATTCCAAAACTTCTTTGTTGTATCACATTCTGGTAGCAGAATCAAGATATCTTCATTTATCGATTGCTGTAATAAGTTGATCATCTTATTATCATTAGCATATGCATTATTCAGTTCAGGTGTAAACTTTGATACTGCAAGAACAGCTCCATGTTCATCAACTAGCTATTTAAATCCAGTTTGAACGGCAACCCAACTGTAGAAGAAATTTGCTCGTACCCAGTTCTCGAATTTTTCTTTCCAGCTTTCATACTCGTCAATACTTATCAACTTTGGCGGCTTCACGGACCCCATTTCGTTTTCCAAATTTATGTGTCGTTCAAAAACACTTGAAAACTGATTTGCAAACAGACAATTTTAGTAAAATCGACAATATTAACGTATCGGTTCGCTAAAAACATTTAATCTTTTTTTCGAAAACAATTTTTACCCGATTATAGCTTTAAAATTGTCTCGTCATTACGAATACGACGATATATAATATCCGAGACGTTTTTCGGGATTTTCATGCCTTAGACAAGTTCGGGCGAACTTGTTTCTCAACATACATAAACTTATTTTTTTTAGAAACCCTTGGACAAGTTCGTGCGAACTTGTAACAGCTTGTGAGACAAGTTCGGGCGAACTTGTGCAGAAAACACTATTAGATTCAACAAGTTCGGGCGAACTTGTGAGAAAATTTCACTTTATAACAAGTTCAGGCAAACTTGTGATGAATTTCGGAAAACTTTTCAACTTTTATCAAGTTTGGGCGAACTTGTGAGAAAAATTCAGCAAAATTTGACAAGTTCGGCGAAATTGATCAATAATCTTTGACAATTTCAACAACTTCGCGTGAAGTTGGTTAAAATCAACCAAAATGATTATTTAAGCCAAGTTTGGGCGAACTTGTAGTATAAGTTCGAGCAAACTTGTGTTCTCAAACATGGTTTTTTGACATTTTCGACATGAAATCGCTTGTTTTTAGCTCTGATCTTTTCAAGGGTTTTACTATTATGGATTTTATGTATTATACTTGAAAATCAGTCTATTTCGTTCGTGAAATGTCCAAGAAAAGTCAAATGAAGAAAAATGAGTAGGGAGTGTTCTATGTCCAATGTCTTCAAGTTAGGCCAATCCTGCTCTGGGACTACTTGTAGGTCCGTTGTACGGATCGTTTGGGTCCTAATTTGGCAAACCTAAGGTAAACGTGCGGAATCCGTTTGCATAGGCGACAATGTAAACAAGTTCTTTACTGATTAATCACTGTTTCATTGATTAGAAGACGTTACAGATCCTGGAAACACTTGGACAGAGCTTCGTCGTCCAGTACACAAAATCTATGAATGTTACAAATGAAATGACATGACACATATTTATAGGTGAACAAGTTTGCTTGAACTGTGTCATCGACAAGTTCGGGTGAACTTGTTCATGCACAATACAAGTTCGGGCGAACTTGTTTCTCAACATACATAAACTCAACATTTCGCTCTTAAATATAGACTCGACGTTATACGATGACGTAGGCAACAGACATATGTATCAACAGAACAGATGATATAAAGCCAAAATACAATATCCACGGTTTGGTCCAACTATCAGACTTTAGATCCCCTGATCACCTAAACTCTGCCTTCGTAAAGTCTGATACTTATGCATCATCTGCTACAATGATTGCCAAAGGTCTGACAGAAGAAAAGGAGCAGAGCTTAGCCATCAGAGTTTTAGTTTATTAGTATTATAATCAATGTAATAGTGCTTTGCTCTATCAGATGATAGATAACAGAGTTTTCTAGTTAGTTATTTTTTTTAGATGTCACTATCAACCCTGACGTCATCAAAGATGCTCAGAGGTTAGATAGTTAGTATAAATAGTTGTGTCAATGTAATAGTTAATTTCGTCTTCTTAAAAAGATCTTTACACCATTCATCTTCTTCCATTTTCTGTACTAGCAAACGTTTGCAATAGGCTGAGGGGGAGTTTGTGAATCACTTGCAAATTTTACATACTTGAAAGCATGATGATGATGAAAACAAACGACCTTTACTTGTAGTAAAAGTTTTCCATTCTATTCCACTGCATTTACTTTAAAACTTCAATCCTATTTCCATTTTTGAAACAAAACTGCAAGTAAATCAAGCTCAGATCCTAACAATTGGTATCAGAGCCTGGTCAATTAAAATTTGATTAATATCAATTTGATTTTAAAGATCAGCTCTCCCTGCTAATTAGCTTGATAGTTTTACTTGAAAACAGAGTTTTATTACGTTCAAAGTTTTAAAACACAAATCTGTTGTAAACAAGCAGAAATGTCTCAAAACACACAGGAATTCAACATTGGATCTATGTTTAAACCACCGATGCTGAAACGAAATGAATATTTCATATGGCAGCGTCGGATGGGTCACATTTTAGCTCAGCAAAACACGGTTGTTGGCGATCTGTTGTATATGGACCACATATTCCTATAGTTCCCAGTACAGAGGATCCCAATACTTAAGTGCCAAAAAGTCCTGAAAATTACTCGAGCAGGATTTCCAGAAAATAGAGTTGGATGCTAAGGCATTTAGCATCATTGCATCTGCCTTACCCAATGAAATCTATGCTGGACTACTCCACTACAATAATGCAAAGGAGTTATGGGATGCACTAAAAGAGTAATTCGATGGAACTGAAGAAATGATCGAAAACAATAGAGAAGTTTTGAATCAACAGGATGAAACGTTTCGTCACGTAAAGGGTGAGTCACTAACACAACAGTCGAACGTTTTAGCTGTCTCATCAGTGAATTGAACCTGGTTAATGTAGAATTTCCAAATTATACTGTCAATAGTCATTTCTTAAGATCATTACCAGAAAAATGGGAGACTGTAGCTTAAGTGACTCGAACATTTGTTGGGTTTAAAGAAATGACCCTTACATAACTTCATGGTCGACTCCTCACATATGAGTGAGAGTTGAACCAGAAAAAGAAGTTGCAAGAGTCAGGGAAAGTAACTAATGACTATACCTTGGGTAAAACTGCTCTTTATAGTCATGAAGAGGGTTCTGGCAACGGAAAGGATCAGGGCTATGATCATTTTAATGATATAACCTCTGGAGGAAGCTTTAATTCTGATTCTTGTCCACCCAACTATGCTTTTACTGCTAGTGGGGAATGCCAAACCTCTGATAATCTATCTGTTGAGTTAAATGATCTTCAACACTTTTATCCAAATGACTTAGAAGAAATGGACATTTTACATCAAGTTGCTTTGCTAAGTGTGAGAGCAAGCAGGGTTTACAAAAGAACTGGTAGAAAATATCCAGGGTTGCATGGGGGGTCAAAGGTTGGGTTAGACAAATCAAAAATCAAGTGCTATAATGTAACAAGCTAGGTCACTTTCTAGAGAGTGTAGATCTCAAGTCTCAGGACCTATTGTAACACATCCTGGCCCTAGACCTCAGCACACACAAAGCACTGCCCAATATTCCCAATATACCCATGTTCATCAAGTTCAAAACACTGCTCATTATGCACACCATGCTGCCACTGTTCCTGTGCATTATGACCATACAAATGTTCCACAAATTCAGTATGTCCAAACATCACAACCTCAAGTGCATATGCAACTAGCACCACAAAGCACTCAAACTACTCAAACCACTGCTCTTGCAAAGGTAAATCAACAAAGCTTTTTCACAGAAGGCTTTGTGGATTGGAGTAGTTTTCCTGAGGAATTACCTGATGAAAACTTTTCTTTATGGCAAAAAATGATTTAGAACATGAAAAAATTTGTTTAATGGGCCTAGAGACAATTGTTGAAGGTGATGAGTTTGTGGAACAAGGGTCAAAGTCTGAGATAACTCAAAATTGTGAAGAAGGAGTAGTCATACAAGTGATTGCACAAAACAATGTTGATAAAGAAAAGAACTCTCTATCTGATCCATGAGATTCAAAGGATGGTGAAGATGATTGTGATTGCACTCTTATGGCTGCTTCTAAGGTATCACCTCAGATCCTAAAGGATCTCTGTTCAGAAAAATGTATAATAGCTTTTGCTAACATTAAACAGGTGAATGAAAACCTTAGGAACAAATTGTTAGAAAATGAACTTAATTTTGAAAAACTTATCAAAGAGTTGAAAACAAATTATTTTCAAAGGATTCTAAGATAAGTAGCCTGAAGCATGATGCTAGCATAACCAAGGACCGACTCCAAACTATGGTAGATAAATACCAAGTTTGCAAAAAGGAGTTAGAGGATACCCGATCACATGTGAAAAATGGGTAGAATCTTCAAAAGGTTTTGAAATTATGCTAGAAAAACAGATCAAGAGTAACATAAAATTTGGCATTGATTTTGAAACAAAAGAAGAAGCCATTGAAAATGTTACAAAAATTGACTCTGGAAAGGTTGAAGTAGTTCTAACAAATTTGGTTGGAAATGAGATAAAACTCACTGATAAAAAGGGTAACATAATTTCTCTTGAAAAACATGGAAGATCTTCAACTTTTAAAGAAATTGAGAAATACCAATTCAAACCAACATGGTTAGATTGAATGTGATATTCTTGAAAATTTCAAGCCAATGGACTTCTCAACCCTTGAAGGTGTCAAGGCACCAAAAGCTATGATGGGATTGAACCCTACAAAAGAACAGATGATAGAAAGCCAAAAACAGGTATGTTCTATATGATCCAGAATAAACAGTGGTTAGATTCACTCCTTACAAAGACCAGCTTTCCAAATCACTGATAGTTCTAAAAACTGCCCTATGCCAAAGCTCTGCCAGTTATAAAGTCTATTGATTCACCAAAGCACTGATGGGTCAAAGGTCTGCTCTTAACTGAAAGGTCTGCTAGAAGTCAAAGGTCTGATCTTCCTTTGAAGAACATCTGCCAACACCTTCTTTGGAGTTTATGTCTATCAGCGGTTAGGGTCATGAGTGCTTTACAAACAGAGTTTAGGTTAGGCAGTGGTTAGAGTTTGTTAGTATTGTTAGATGTCATTGTCAAGATGATGTCAGCATAAACTAATAGTGGTTAAGATTAGTACTATAAATACACAGTGCCTGTACTGTTTTATTCAGCTTTTCAAATTTTCACTTTATTGTACTTTCTTTTCTGTGTAAGCTCGGTCTGAGGGGGAGTTAGTGATTCGTACATGTAAGTTATCTGTTAATCAGTTCAATCTTATGAGTAATGAAAACATGTTATGATGAAAACTATTCTCTCGTTGATTGTGTTATAAAGTTTTAACTGTTCTTTCGCTGCAAAATCCTTCATGATTTATCATTCTAATATCAAATTAGTTAAAACAATACAATCAATCCAAACTCAGATCTTAACAATTGGTATCAGAGCTTGGTCAGTCAAATTGATCTAATCGTCAATTTAACCTAAAAAGATCAGCTCGATTTCATGATATTGTGGTGCTACTCATAATTGTCAAAAACAGAGTCGAGATTGTGTAGAAATTCACGATTCATGTGGTTTTTATTGAGTTGGAGTCTACGTTGTTTTTAGTTTATTGTGTTGGAATCTACGTTGTTTTTAGGATTAATTGATGAAGAGGATCCATATCAATTCCATAACAATGACTGAGATGAACTCTTAATTCATAAATTTCTCAGAAGAATTGCTGGAAATCTATCAGATCTAATTGATTCTCGTATAACGGATCTTTCTACGAGTTTTTATAGTAGAAATCTCTTGTTTATAGTAAGTCATGTATTTCTCCTCGGTTTTTAGTTTGGAGATAATACTTCTTGAGTTTTTGCTTGTTTTTGTTAAGCAAAACTTAAGTACCTGTCTGAAGTAGTACCCTAATTTTTGAAAGGGGAGTTACTTTTTCTGATAAGAGAATCAAGAGGATTCTGGTTGATGATCAGTCAAAATTCAGTTTTAAATGTCCTTGAAAACTTGTTTTTACAAACAAAATTGTTTGTACCATAAGAGATATACAACCTCCGGCGTGTTTCTATAAAGTGCTTGAACACAAGGACGAGCATGTAAATGAAGTTTTGACTGAAACGGTTTCAAAAGTTAAGCCATTAAAACTTTTGAGAAACATTTGAAAATAGTTTGTCAGAATTAACCGTGCAAATTATCAAATATTTCTTTAAACTTATTAACATCAGACATCACTTTGTGAGGGGTTGCTATGAAAAGGGTCTGATTTCTTTACAACATGTGCATACCAAGGATTAAATAGCAGATGTGTTGACAAAAGCATTTGATGCTTCCACATTTGACAGTTTGATTCTAGGCTTGGAAATGCTAAACATGGATTAAAACAAATTTTTCTTGTGATCCATGTGTAAATAGCAATAAAATGTTTTTTTTTAAATCAGAAATTCATCCTTAAAAATAGTTAAAATTAAATTTCTCAAAAATCCTTAAAGTCTGTTCAAAGCTCCGTAGACTAAAAACAGTGTTGAATAGAAAAACCTATCCACAGATGTGGAACCTCTGATAGTATTAACTGTTGGTCACAACCATTGATAAGTTACTCTATCAGTGGTTAGCCAAACAACTGTCTTCCATTGTCAATCAGAGGTTACACATGGACAAATGTTATTCGACAGTTGTTGCATCAGATGCCACGTCATCATCACTTTTTGAAATCTCTATAAAACCCTATCTCATTCACAAACAGAGTTTTCACTTTTACTATACCATTTCAAAAACTATGAAAAATGTTTCCTCTGAAAATCATGGCACCCAAAGCAAAATCAACACAAGAACCTCCGAAACACACTGTTAACATCAAAAATCCACACAACTATCTATGTACTTTTGAGAATACAAAGAAGAATACAGAATTTCATGAAATTATTGATATATTGTCTTCCTCAAAGTACAAGACTCTGTTATCATGTAACGCACCGATCTATCAAAACGCCCTTCGAGATTTCTGGGCAAATGCTGAAATTGAAAATCTTAATCAAAACCTTGGGAAATCAAGTCAAAAGTGGGAGAAATCTTGGTTCCAATAACCCCAGAAACCATCTCAGAGGTTTTTCAGATAAATGACCTAGAAGGTAAAACTTCTTTCCCCAAAAGTGAGTATCAAATTATTTTGAAAAACAAAGGGTATAGAGGATATTTATCAAAATAACCATGAAAAAGAGAAAATTCCCACCTCCTACGAAATTTTTGTTTCATACCCTGCTCACATGTGTTTCAAATAAAATAACTGGGTTTGATGAAATACCATTGAAAATTCAATACTTAGGGTATGCCATTTTGTCTAAATCTGATTACAATTACTCCCAAGTATTATTTAATGATTTGATAACAAACCTAGAAAATATGAAAAACAAAAGGGAAAATGCTTTTCTGCTGTTTCCTAGGTTTTTAAGTTATTATCTAAAACATAAAATTACAAATAAAAGTGCACATGTTCTTGTTTAAGGTGTGTCTTTCCAAATAAATAGTCTATCATCTGAAACATATACTCGCCTTATGGCTAAAGTGTCAAAAGTTTCAAAAACACAAGCAGGGGAGTCTGAGCAAAATTTAGATGAGTCCACATCTGCTCCTCAGATTCCAACTGCTGAGCCCACTGCTCTTGGTGACCACAGCAGCAAAACCACTGCTGTGCAACCCACACCAAAAACTCCCAAAAAGACCAAAAAGAAACCATCAAAACTCACCAAACCTATCAAAAAGGACCTTCTGGAAGATGAGATCCCAGAAGTTAATCCAGTGACAACACAAAAGTCACATGAAACCACTGCTGCTAGTTCCTCACGGCAGATGGTAGAAAGATCTCCACCCAAAACCATTACTCCTCATGATTCCTCACAAAAGAAACATGTTGTAAGCACAGGGAACCCTCAACTGATAACATCACCCTCATTTGAGAGTATGTTAACATGTCCATCTCCCATGAAAAATCTGCTTTCCACACCACTCTCCACACTTCAACTTACAATAACCACCACATTACTGTTTGAAACCTTTGATAATCAGACACAAAAAGGCCACTCTCACCAACACAATACTGAGAGCAAAACCTCCACAATGGCTGTGTCTGAAAAAAATCAATTGGTTATCCCACAAACAGTTGAGGAGGCTACATCACTTGGATTTCCTGAAATCCTTGTTGATAGTTCAACTGGAGTAGCTACAACAGATGTTGAATCCACTGATTTACATCTGGACTGTAGTTTCATATCTAAGTCTCCTTTGAAGGCAACCACTGTTGAGGATACCCAGGTAACCTCTGCTACAGTGGGAGGACCCCAGTACCAAGAAAAAAGGGCATCTAAGGTTGAAGCAAGTGATAAATCATATGCTCATGATACCCTAGATAAAACTACCACCTTTGGTAGGAGCTCAGATGATCCTATTAACTTAGGAGATGAGATAAACATAAGGAATTGACGGATAAAGTCACAAAGATTGAGGCATCAGTGGAGATATCAAAGATGTGCTGCAACAGATGTTACCTTCTGCAAAATCTCAAAACACTGCTCAATCCTCTGCTCAAGCCACCAAAATTGCAACACAAGTGTATCCTCTGCTTCAACAACACATTCAGTATGCTAATCAGTTTTATGATTCAAAAGTGCAAACATTCAAAGAAGAAGTTGAAGCAAGGTATAAAGACACACATTAAGAGCTTAAAGAGATCAAGAAAATACTCATTCCTGGCACTACTCCTGCACCTATATTCGAAAAAGTTGATGATGCCACAAAGGGGGAGAAAAATGACAATGAGAATTCTCATTCAGTAACTTTTGCTGAAACATCAGTGTTGATGCATATGTCTGTTGCCTACGTCATTATGTATCGAGTCTGAGTGAATAGTGCTTAATCTGTTCGAATCTAGGCGTATTTAAGTAGAGTTGAGTCAAGTTCGCTCCAGATGGCTCTTGAGAAGTCAAGTTCGGCCGAACTTGACTAAGTCAAGTTCTCCCGAACTTCTATACTCACCAGCGAACTTGTAGGTCTATAAATAGGTGCCTTGGTTATTTCATTTGTAACATGGAGAGATTTTGGCACAGAGACGGCGAAGCTCTGTCGGATCCGGTTCTCGAATGTATTGAACTTTAGATCAATGAAAACAATAATTAAATGAGTAATTCTTGTTATTTGGTTAACTTGTCATTACTTTCCGCCTAATCGGACAAAAGATAACAAATTTAGGTTCCTGTGCTAATTGCGGACATTTCTACAAGTGGTATCAGAGCCTAGATACCTAAATTTGCTGGAATCAAGACAAGAATTTCTCTTATTCTACTCCATTTTATCTTTTTTCTTAACATTTTCACATATTTGAAGAATTCACGGACAAAATCGACTGATTTTTAAGTATAATACGTAAAATCCATAATAGAAAAACCCTTGAAAAGATCAGAGCTTAAAACAAAGGAATTCATGCTGAAATATTGAAAAAAACCATGTTTGAAATAGCATGTTCGCTCGAACTTGTTAGCAAGTTCGCTCGAACTTGAGTGAAAAACTCACTTTTTGAGTGATTTTTCATCAAGTTCGCCTGAACTTGACAAACTTTTAAAAAATTTTCACTAAGTCCGCTCGAACTTAACTGATTTTCATCAATTTCAATCAAGTTCGCTCGAACTTGATCAAAATTTGTTGGATTTCTTTACAAGTTCACCCGAACTTGTGATTTCACTTGAAATTCAATACAAGTTCGCTCGAACTTGTCAAGTAGTGTACAAGTTCGCTCGAACTTGTCCATTACAAGCTCGCCCGAACTTATCTAAGACTTTCTAAAAAAACTAAAAAAACGGTTTTTCAAAAAAAATTTAAACATTTTTAGCAAACCGATACGTTAATATTGTCGATTAAAAAGTCAAATTTTCCTAAATTTCTCTGTTTCTAATCAATTTTCGAGTGATTTTGATCGTATTCTCAGATAAGTCTTCAGATTGTCTAAATGGAAGATTTCCACAACGTATTCGTTTCTCAAATGGCTTCTTCATCAAATGCTAATGCTAATGCGGCGAATCAGATGAATATCGACAACGAAATGGGTACTACGTCGAAACCGCCAAAGCTAATGAGTATGGACGAGTTTGAAGGGTGGAAGGAAAAGTTTGTAAATTGGATACAAGCGAATCAATTCAACAGCTGGGTTGCAGTTGAGCATGGGTACAAATGGCCAAAGGATGAGCGTGATCCAGATCTTCCGCTAAACAAGTTTTCAGCAACTGACAAAGAAAATCATGTCGCTAGGAAGAAGATGATTAGTTTGATACAACAATCAGTAAACGAAGATATTTTGATTCTTTTGCCAGAATATGAAACATCATAAGAATTATGGCATTCTCTTTGTGACAAATTCAAAGGAATTGATGAAATGATCAAAAGCAAAAAGGCCTTGATCAAGAAAGAATTTGAGATTTTCACGATGATTAAAGGTGAGACTATGAAGCAGATGATCGATAGATATTGTCACCTCATGGTCCAAATGCGAAGACATGATATCAAACCATCTAATGAAGAGCAAATCGAGAAGTTGGCCGATGCACTTCCAGAAGGAGAATGGACAACATATCTTATGATTCGGAAAAGTAATCCATCTTGGAGACATTTCAAGTTGTCATCCTTCATCGAAAAATTGGAAGGTCACGAAATGGAATTGATGAAAATTGCTAAATCAAAGAATGCTAATGTCGTTCAAGATGTTAGTGTTTATTACAAAGGAGGTGTTCAAGATACTCCGATTCAAAGCCCGAAAATTCAAACAACATTTAGTGCAAATACAAATTCTTCTCCTAATCAAAGTTCTCCAGATGCTGGATATACAAGTGCTAGTTCAAGGTCTTCATTCCAAAATCAGACAAGTCAAGCAAGTTCTGATTCAAATGCTTTCCAATGCAACATAGCAGTTGATTTGAAGAATGTATTTCCAGTAAAGGTGGCCAAACAGCACATACCACTTCTTGCTACTATTCTCGAATCGTATGAAACTCTTATTGCTGGAAAGATCGGTAATCTGAAAATGACCGTGCGAAGATTACGATCAGGTAGACGAAGAAAAATTGGAACTGATGATATAAAGTGGAGTTGGCTTCTATCATCAGAAAGTTACCAAGTTTGTGGCACTCACAGGAAGGGATATTGGCAATTCAAGCAACAAGCTTGGATTCGAAAAATCTAAAGTCACATGCTTCAGGTGTCGACAAAAGGGACATTTCAAACGAGAATGCAACAATCAGAAGCAAGTGGAAACCAAAATCCTTTCGGCAACAGTAACGAGTACTATAAGAAAGCTCTTCAATACAAGCCATATCCAAAGAGAACACAAGTCGAAGTCGAAGATAAATCTGCAAAGAAAACCGACCAAGCTCTTGTTGTTACTCATGAAGAAGATGGTTTTGACTGGAACAGATACATCGGAAAGAAAACTGGTGTTGCTATGATGGCAGAGGTAGTGGATGAATCTGATACATCGTATGTTGATGCTGCTTTGAAAAATGCCATTCTAGAGGATATAGGCAGAGAGCTGAAGAAGAAGAGTTAGCTGTACCTTGAGATGCAAAGGCAAGAAGCATTGAAATTAGAAGCAGAAAAGGTAAAAGCTAAGATAAGTAAGTCTGAAAAGGAAGTTGTAAAAATTGTGGATGTTGAAAAACCTTGCACAAAATGCACAAGTCCTTGTGAACCATGTCTTGATAAAATCAAAGTTATAAGAGAATTGACTGACACAACAAAAACTTTCGTTATGATTACAGGACCATAAAAGAAGCTTATGACAAAATACAAGCAAATATAAATATGTTGGTAATGCTAATCGTGAGCTAAATGCTAATGTCAAAATGTTAAATGCAACGGTAATTGAAACAAAGTGTGAGCTTCGTGACATAAAGATTGAAACAGAAAGGGTAAGACAATTGCTGAAAAGTTACACCACAAACGCGTATGTCATTGGTCCATTTTACCTATGATTAAGTCGGAGGAAAATGGTGATAAATCAAAGCGCAAAGTATACGGAAGTGTTCCTCCACCATTTCTTGAAAGTTACTTTTGCAAGAAAGATGATAAGATTGAAAAGGCATTCAATCTTTTACTCTTATCAGAAAAGAAAGATAAACTGTCTGAGAACATTGACGTAGACTTTACAAAATCAAATGATGACAATGAAGCGGTGGTAAAAAAATGTGGTTAAAAATGTGTTAGGAAATGATTCTGATGAAGGTAGCTCTGAAAGCGCTAAATCAAGTTCGAACAACTCGGAATCACAATCTGAAGATGACGATTCATCATCAGAACATGATCTAAGTGATGATCCTAATGTTGTGATGTACAAGATTATGGAATCTGATAGATTGTACTTCGATGACAGTTTTCCGACTCGAACGTGAAAGAGGATCAACTGTATAAATTTTTCAAACTTGTAGAAGTTTCATCAGATGATCTTGAGAAAAACAGAAAAGATTTTATTCGAAACCCAAAAGGAATGCTAACAATTATCAAAGTTTGGTGGTGATTTTCCTGAGAACAGGAGAGCAGAATTGGGTTCGGAGGAAATGAAGAAGAACCGAGAAGGAACCAGAAGTCGCCATGTCATGAATACAAAGGTAAACGCATGAAGTTTGTGTATGGGACTAATACGGTTCAAGAAGAAGGTACGATCGGTAAGAAATCGAATGATGAATTAAATAGGAGAAAGAACTTCGGGACAAGGCTAAGACCAAGTCCACAAGGGGAGTAAAACCTACTAGTGGAAATGTTTCTGATAACAGGACTTGCTTTAAATGCAATACTGTTGGACATATTGCTCGCAAGTGTCTGAATCTAACGCCTGTGTTTCCTCAAAGAAAAACCGAATCAAAAGATGAAAAACAACCAGAGATTGTAAAATATGTTAAAGAGTCAAATAGAAACTATGAACCTAAACAAGAAGTGAAATCTAAAACTGTGTTAAAGTTGGAAAACTCAACATTTGAAAAAGGTGAAACTTCAAGGTTTAATGAAATCAAAGATTCTAGGTTCTATATCAAGAAAGCAAGAAACAAACTACAATCATGGGTTGCTAAGAAAAGGCTTTCATCATCAGAAAAAACAAAGCATGTTGTTGATAAACTGAAAATGTCAATACAAACGAGTCAGTAATCAAGCAGACTAAAAAAGAAAAGGACAAAATGTTTTCAAAATTAACATTGGACGAAATGTTTGATGATGATTTTGAATACGATGAAAAGTTAGAATATGGTTATGATGCTTATCATGTCAAACCCAAAACCAAAAAGGTTTGGGTTTCTTTATTCAAGTAGTTGCTTTGTGTGAAGGAGTTCCAAAAGATCCGCTTGTCAAAGTCAAATCTGGATAATGGAGCTTCATGATGTTTAACTTATCTAGAAAGTCATAATCTTTGACGTTTTTGAACTCACAAGTGATTGAAAAAGAAAAATTTATAAATTTTTTTAGAAAATCAACACCGTTAAACAGAACACTGATGGTTATATTGAAAAATCATTTAAAATTTGATTTTCTACAAGTGATTCTTACAAAGTGGTTTCTACAAGTTGATGTTATCAAAGATTAATAGTTTGTTCTGCTGACAGGTGATAATGCAGAAGATGAAAAAAGGATCGGACGACGAGTTCTCGGGATCCTTATTGGTTTGTTACATTTTTAGAAGAATTTCTTTAAATCCAAAATCCAAAAAATATTTTTTGATTTTAGGGGGAGTAAGAATTTTTTTAGAAAAATAAAAAACATATGAAAAAGTTGAAAATTCAAAAACATTATAAAATTCAATATGTATAATAACATTGAAAAAGACAAAAAGAATTTGGTTGTCAAAAGGAAATGATAGTACATCAGTGGGCCATCATATTATGCTAAAGAATGTAAAATTTATAAGTGATAAACAAGTCTTACTGTGGATGTGTCGATAGACTTTAAACGTTCAGTAAATTGTTTCTGGGTTATAAACTAAATTTTACAACTGCTTAAACTTGTGGTTTAACACATCTGGGATATATGGACTTAGTACTCTGAAATTTCGATTGAAGGGTTGCCTGATTCTGAAATACGAGGTCTTTATGGATAGTTGATATCTGGGGTATTATACAAGTTCTTCTGATTTTGCGGAAGCAATAGCCTAGAACTTCTATAATACTTTTGCAATAAACCCTTAAGCTGCATGCAATCTTGAAAAGTATTGAAAGATCTAATCATTTGCAGTGCTGAAAATATTCCTTAAATGGCGCACACCTTAAAGTCGAGCCTTCATCTCTTTGTCTGTACGGTAGTACTAACCTGAGCTCTCAAGGTCTCGCACAACCCTGATACAGATATCAATTATGCTATACTCACCTGTAAGATGAAATCTAGGGAATCTGGATTCGAGAGTATATTCAAGAAGTAGGAAACACAGTTAAGTTAAGTTTTATAATTCATATCTAACATACTTGGAACAACTGAGAAATGTGATGAAGTTTAGAACTTAATGTCATCAAAAAGGTCAACGGTACTGGTGATATGTCTCAAACAACTGATATGATCCTTAGACACGGATTCACAAAATATGTTTGTAAATATGTGTGTACATAGTTTACTTTCTTAATTTCTTTACAGGTAAAAATCAAAAAGATTTTCAGTATGTTTTAGCATAAACTTTCCAAAATTCAAAAAGATTTGTTTCTTCATTAGTTTCAACCAGCCAATGTTGGAGATCGGATCATCGAAGTCTGGTAAGAGACTGAAATTTGTTCATAGAAAGTTCATTAAATTGAAACTTTAAAATTTGAAGAACACATCAGTTTGTTCATTACGAGTCAAATTGAGGTCATTAACTTGGACTCAGTTGACATGGTTAACCAAGGTCATAAATTGGACTTGGTCAACCAAGTGGATTTCATAATTGATAAATATAAAAGTTTTCAAGGTCATTAATTTGAACTTGGATAACTAAGATTTGAAAAAGATTAAAAAGAAGATTCAAACTTAGAAGTTTTAAAACAGAATTTTGAATCTTAAATGTTTACTTGAATGTCAGAAAGTATTTAGACAAGAATTAAAGATTTAGTGGGAGTTGATAAAGCAAAACACAAAGATTTTAGAAAGCTCAAAGCTAGGGGGAGTTTGAACTCTAAAGATCAAATCAAAGGGGAGTCTGAGACTAAAGCTTAAAGCTAGGGAGAGCATGTTGATTAAAAGTTTATCAAGACAAAGCTCTAAGAAAGAGAAAGAAGATATAAAGATCAAGATGATAAAGTTTATTCAAGAACTAAAGATCAAAAGACTTAGAAGATTTTAGAAAAGTCAAAATGACTGCGGCAACATCCAAGGGGGAGTCTGTTGATGCATATGTCTGTTGCTTACGTCATTATGTATCGAGTCTGAGTGAATAGGGCTTAATCTGTTAGAATCTAGGCGTATTTAAGTAGAATTGAAGTCAAGTTCTCTCCAGATGGTTCTTGAGAAGTCAAGTTCGCCGAACTTGACAAGTCAAGTTCGCCGAACTTCTATTCACCAGCGAACTTGTAGGTCTATAAATAGGCGCCTTAGTTATTTCATTTGTAACTTGGAGAGATTTTGGCACAGAGATGGCGAAGCTCTGTCGGATCCGGTTCTCGAATGTATTGAACTTTAGATAAATGAAAACAACAATTAAATGAGTAATTCTTGTTATTTGGTTAACTTGTCATTAGTTTCCGCCTAATCGGACAATAGATAACAAAATTAGGTTCCCGTGCTAATCGTGGACGTTCCTACAATCTGTCAAAGAAACAGAAAAGGGAGG
This sequence comes from Scalesia atractyloides, assembly GCA_947069175.1. Lineage (NCBI taxonomy): Eukaryota > Viridiplantae > Streptophyta > Magnoliopsida > Asterales > Asteraceae > Scalesia > Scalesia atractyloides. The sequence continues at coordinate 39,106,087 of CAMTDV010000009.1, forward strand.
TGATAAAACCCTGAAAATTCAAGCAGATGAAGAAGATACACATTTGAGGATCGACCAGAGTCATGTTAGGATAAAAGAGAAGAAGATGAAGGGTGCCACTGCTGGTCCCAAAACCACTGTTGGTACAAAAAGGCAAACCACTGACAGTTCAATCATATTTCCTTCCTCATCTCAGCAACCACTTGTCAATGTAACAGATGTTGATACTACCAAAAGTACAGCAGATGTTACGACAGCAGTGGTTTGCACAAATGCTCCTACACCAAAACTGGTTTATGCTAGGAAAAGAAGAAGAATGGCTACAGTGGAAAATAATGATATGCCATCTACAACTGTTGTCCAAACAAATCCAATACCAAAACCAGCTATCACCAAATCATCATCACTACAAATTAGCTTTGTTGAGTCACTCAAAGGCAAAAATCCAACAAGAAATATTCCAATGGAGACATCATATCCTTTAGAGTTGGCTGCAGTAAAGGCATAAATGCTACAATTCTATACAGAAGCTGATCTATCCAAAAGAACCTTCCCATCTCTTCACGGCTTTAGAAATCCAAAACCATTGAGGATTATCTAAAATTGAAGACTAGGCAAGCCAAAATCATAGCCAAAAAGGAGAGTGAAGGAAAGGGAAATGCTTACTATCAAGATTGGAACAGCATGAGCTAAGTAAAGTTAAAAAATTAGAAGAGTATGCAAGTGAATTAACTGAAAAATGACTGTGAATTCTCCAAAAGATGATCCTCAAATGAAGCAAAGGGTAAACCTCATCAGATTCATCATGAAAGAAAAAACCTATCAAGCTGAGGAGAACCAGTTTAAAGAGTGGTCCATCCAAGCCTTCAAACAAGAAGCAGAAAGAATTGATAGGATGAAGAAAGACCCTCAAATAAGACAGAATGCACCGGATTGGAAAAATGTTAAGAACCTAAGTGCAGATCTGGTCTTAGAAACAACCATTCAAGCCCTCAACCAAAAGAAGAGCCAGCTGCAGATGGATATGCAAGATCAGAAAAGGAATGCTAAAAAAAGTAAGCAGGCTATCACTAAGGAACCTTTGCCTGACTTGAATAAAGAACCATTGAAGCCTTTACCGAATTCTGAAGATCTTTTTACAAGGGTTTCAAAAAGTTCACCTTTTCAATTCTCATCACAAATAACTCCTCTCCGAAGAAACCAATTGAACTCAAAAAAATACTAAAGTGGCTCTCTGATAAAAAGACCCATGTAGTGACTCTGCTCAGGTCCAATGGGAAAGTTGTTAGTATGCCAAGGAAGGATGCACTAAGCCTGAGTGTAGCTGACCTTCAAGATCTTTTGGAACTACAATTGTGAAGGGATGAGGATTATGAAGATTCCTTGACCTTTGAAACAAAATTCAAAGAACAAATCAAGGAAAAACTGATGAGACATAAAGATCATGAATAAAGAATAGCTTTTGGCATCATCTGTTCTAGGGGGAGATTGTTGGGATTGAACTCTACAAAAGAACAGATGATAGAAAGCCAAAAACAGGTTTGTTCTGTATGATCCAGAATAAACAGTGGTTAGATTCACTCCTTCCAAAGACAAGCTTTCCAAATCACTGATAGTTCTAAAAACGGCCCTATGCCAAAGCTCTACCAGTTATAAAGTCTATTGATTCACCAAACCACTGATGGGTCAAAGATCTCCTCTTAAGTCAAAGGTCTGCTGGAAGTCAAAGGTCTGATCATCCTTTGAAGGACATCTGCCAACACCTTCTTCAGAGTTTATGTCTATCAGCGGTTATGGTCATCAGTGCTTTACAAACATAGTTTAGGTTAGGCAGTGGTTGGAGTTTGTTAGTATTGTTAGTATTGTTAGATGTCATTGTCAAGATGATGTCAGCATAAACTAACAGTGGTTAAGATTAGTACTATAAATAGACAATGCATGTACTGTTTTATTAGCTTTTCACATTTTCACTTTATTGTACTTTCTTTTCTGTGTAAGCTCGGTCTGAGGGGGAGTTAGTGATTCGTGCATGTAAGTTATATGTTAATCATTTCAATCTTATGAGTAAATTGAAAACATGTTATGATGAAAACTATTCTCTCGTTGATTGTGTTATAAAGTTTTAACTGTTCTTTCGCTGCAAAATCCTTCATGATTTATCATTCTGATATCAAATTAGTTAAACAATACAATCAATCCAACTCAGATCTTAACAAGCTAGAATCATTCCCATCAAAGACCTTCCAGCAGAGGTTACAACATATGCTGAGAAGAAATCTCATAAAAAGAAAAGGGAAAAGATCAAACGTTTGTTTTGTGAATTTTGCAACAAACAAAATCATGTAGGCTAAAAACTGATTTCTTTTAAAAGCATATGACATAAACAAAAACATGTAATCCTAAATGACTCAAAATGTTTTATCGTTGGGGAAACAAATCATCCGACTCATGAGTGTGCTTATCTTCAAACCTATTATCAAAAGGTAAAAGAGATCAAAGCAAAAGCTCTAGAGAAAGAAAGTTCAAGCTCTGCTAGAAATAAATCTAAGCAGACCTTTGAATCTGTTGAAACATTTGTCACAAAAGCATTGAACAAAAGCTCTGTTCCTAGAGAGGTACAAGTGACAGATGCTCCACCTGCCAACAAGTATCCAAGAGGACATGGACAACCAGTTTATCACAAGGTTCCTATGAGCTATGAAGGTTACAAAAAACCATCAAAGCCCAAAGTGAATATATATCCTCATGGTTACCAACATCTGACAGGAAATGGTTCACAACAATGGATACAAAGGCAAACTCAAACCACTGACCATATTCCTGGATTGAGAGTGGAACATCTGTGAACCCATCCAAAGCCATATAAACTAATTGTTTACTTATGTGCAGGGAGCTTCTACTTGCCTTGATAGTTTATGGTATGTAGATAGTGGGAGCCTCCAGGAACATGACAGGATTTCTTGGCTCATGGAGGGGGTGATATATCATTTAGTAACAATTCAAAAGGGAAGGTGTTGGGTTCAGGATGTGTTTAGGCTGGGAATCTCAAATTTGAAAATGTTAACTTAATTGGCAATCTAAAATTCAATCTTCTGAGTGTCTCACAAATGAGTGACAAAGGATATGGATCCTTTTTCACAAAGAAAACTTGTCAAATTGTAGGACCAGAGGTTGTTAAAAGGATTTACTAGATTATTGCCGAGAGCAAAGCACAATGTATTGCTCATAGGAGTGGAAATGTGTATGTGGTTGAGATGTTGAAAGATAACCCTATGTCTAATGTATGCCTATTCTCAGTTGCTTCAAGCAAAGAGACAGAGTTATGGCATAGAAAACTTGCCCACACAAATCTGAAAACAATCACCACACTCTCTAAAAATTGTCTTGTCAGAGGTTTACCACATAAGCAATTTACTTATGAAGAGCATTGTGTTTCCTGTTTAAAACGTAAACAACATAAAAGTTCTTACAAGTCAACTGAAGAGTCCAAAACAACCCAGTGTTTGCAATTGCTACACAAGGATTTGTTTGGCCCTATAAAAATCATGAGCTTAATGAAGAAAAGATTTTGTTTCGTCATTGTTGATGATTTTTCAAGTTTTACCTGGACATCCTTTTTACACTCCAAAGATGAAACAGCTGTATTGCAAAATTTTGTCAAACAAGTTAAAAAGCAATATGACCTTCCTGTAAAAATCTTTAGGAGTGATAATGGGACAGAGTTTAAAAAGAAGGAGTTAGATGCCTTCTGTGAGTCAAAAGGGATTGCTAGGCAATTTAGTGTCCCAAGAACTCCAGAACAAAATGGGGTAGTTGAAAGGAAAAATAGAACTCTTGTTGAATCTGCAAGAACCATGCTAGCAGACTCAGGTTACCCTTGTCTCTTTGGGCAGAGGCTGTAAACACTGCTTGTTATGTTTAAAACAGAGTTTTGATTAACCCCAGGCATCAAAAGACTGCTTATGAATTGCTTTACAAAATCAAACCTCTGATCTCTTATTTCAAAGTTTTTGGTTGTCCTTGTTTTATTTTGAACTTAAAAGATTCTATCTCTAAATTTGCCGCGAAAGTTGACTGTGGTTATTTTCTGAGATACTCAACCACTGCCAAAGCCTACAAAGTGTTTAACTCTAGGACCAAGTGTGTTGAAGAAACACTGAATGTGAAGTTCAATGAACTTTCATCTTTGAAAATCCCAGCAAATCCTGCTGAATTGTTTGATCTAGATAAATTTACATTTGAAGTTGTGTCTGTCAAGACTAACATTGTCGGTACGTCACAGTCATCACCACAAGAGCAAGGATATGATTGCATTCTTCCAAACATCAAGATCTGTCCTTCAAGCAGAGGAGCAGATGTTAGTAACAATGGTTAAAGCTCTGCTGCTTCAACAGTGGTTAATTCCCAATCCTCTGCCTGCTCACAAAACCATAACATTGTTGATAAAAATCCATCAAACCTGGATAAAATCAACAACCATTCACTACTATACCACCCATACCACCACCTCCATTCCAATCAGAGGCTGGACCATCAAATTCACAACAGAGGTTAGCTCAGATGATACACATTTGCAAGCTTCACCTCAAATGCGCTTGTTCCATATCAAGGTAATTTGATCTTCCTCAAAAGCCTCCTGATGTATGCAAAATGCAACATATAAATTACATCAAATGAGGCATAAAACTAACCCTTTTTAGTACTAATGTTGGAAAAAGCATGTTTCTTTGTTCCTTTTGTATTTTCAGGATAAAAAGAGCTTAAACGAACAAAAGAAGCAAATAAGCAGCCAAAACCAACATAAATACGAAAAGAAGGAATAACGAGCCATGCTCGACCCCCTCAGCAACACCCCAAAAGACAAAAAAAAGATTACAGAAGATGACCACGGGGTCGTGCCCAGACGAACACGGGGCGTGGTCAGACCCTGCACTTCAAGACAAAACCAGCATAAGCTTCTACGCCACCACAGGGTCGTGCCCAGACCAACATGGATCATGGTCAACTATAAGATTTGCATAATCCAGATAGTACAACGAACAGTTGACCACGGGGCCGTGCCTAGAGGCCACGAGGTCGTGTGGGGCCCTGTGTTGTCCGATGCCATAAATGAAGGAAGAGAAGGATTATGGCCACGGGCCGTGCCCACTAGTCACGGGGCCATCGTCGGGCCTTTGTTTTGACTATAAATAGGGGTGCTTAGTTCACTTCAAAGGCATCCCTTGGCAAACCACTTCTATCTCACTTTGCTACCACTCCACCACCACTACAACACCAACACCCAAAACCATCATTCATCTATCATCTTTAGAGTGTGTAGTAGTCTCGGGATCAAAGATTGATTGTAAGGCTTTTTGTCAAACAAAGGTGATGCTTGGCTAATCTCTTACATCACTTGGTGAAGACAAGTCTTTAATGTATTACTTTGATTTTCGGTACTTTTTATTTGGATATGTATTAATGACTTTAATAACTAGTTTCTTATGTTGAAAGTGAATTTTCCGACTATTTTGTCAAACCCCGACTCACAGCGGAAGACAAATGCTGGGTGCAGCAGACACATGGCAATTCCCCATAATTTAAAAACATGATATCACATAAAGAGGGAACCTCAGTTACAACATACATAAAATATCATATTACAAACCATAAGTTCAAGTACGGTACTACGAGCCACTACAGTCATATTCTGCTACGGTTTACTACCCAAGCCATCCACACGCACATTTCTATTCCTGCTTAGTTTTACCTGAAATGCATGTTAGTTTTAGAAAGGGTCAGCTAAAGCTGCTGGTGAGTTCCACTGGTTTAGTTGTTGTGGAACAATATGTGTTAACAAGTTTAATTGCACTGGTCATAGTCACAGATGGAATTACACGAGTACACAAGTGAAACCTTGACCGTCATAACCGCTCTGTGTCACACAGACACATCATCGCACCGGGTCCTGTCACCACAGACACTTCCTACCAACTACCTCACATGCAGTTCAATGTTCCCCTATAGTTATGCCTAACCACATAACGAGGTAAGGACGCGTGCAGTGCCTGGTTGCCTACACAATGTGTCATAGCGACACAGCCTGGCGGCACTAGGCTTGTCAGACCAATAGTATTATCCACTGTCCACGGCTTACGCTAATCACTTGTAGAGGGGAGGTAGTTTGTGTGTTAGATAATTCACATCATCACAAGTTTGTGCAATTAACACAGTTTGTAACATGCAAATCACCCCAGAAAATAGTAAAACAGTTCAAAAGTGGGGGAATGAAACTCACTCACAAAAATTGGTGTAACTAACACAGTTTGTAACATGCAAGTCTCCAGAAAATAGTAAAACAATTCAAAAGTGAGGAAGTGAAAACTCACCGTGCGAGTAGTAGTCTCAACAACAGAGTGACAAGCAACTGGATCACCTTTAACAGCAAGTATGCAAGTATCTAGGTTGGTAATGGTTATAACTTGGATTCGGTCAGGATTTTTCACCCGGATTGAGTCTATGGGACACTGGCATGGTGATGGTGGTCAGGGTAGTATTAGTTATCAGTTTGGATTCCGGGCACTGTTTCGTGTGCCAGCCAAAGTCTGTTGTTTAACATGTTCGGATAATGGTATGGGAATACCAATAGTGCCAATACATTTTTATTTAAGAATGATTAACTTTTCATTAAGGTGGTTTGGGTGTTTGAGGAGTCTAGGTTGCCCAATTTTAAGTTTCTATTCTCGCCGTCGGGGATTCTCCCGAACTGGCCTAGGACACACCCCTAGTGTCCAATCCGCCTGGAATCTCTCAGAATACTCCTGGTGTTCCAATTATACTACTAGTCAAGTTTGGTCAGTTTCCGATTCCGGCAGGTTCGTTATACGGTAAACTGCCGAAATTATTTTAAAATGACCCGTTTTTAATTCAATAAATTCTCGTTTAATCCATATCTTGAATAAATATCTGTAAATTTTTATACAAGTTAGTAAAAATCTGTAGATTATGGGAAAAATAATTTGAAAATTTATTTAGTCATTTTAACTATTTAAATAAATTCTTTGTAAAATAGTATTTAACCAAATAATTATCATTAACTATCATACGTTGTCTAAAATTCCCAAAAACTTCCAGAACATTCCTTACATATCCAGGACCTTCTCATAAAATTTTGAGATTTTTCCGATTATATTTTGGTGCGTTTCCAGCTACCGAAAACTCCCAAAACACGGATTTTTAATCCGAATCAAAACTCAACCAATAGACTCCAAAATTACCCAGAACGTTCCTTATATTTTCTTAGTGGTCACGTAAATATTGGTGATTTATTGACTCTTTTTGATATTTTTGTAGGAATTATTTTTATAAAATACTCAAAAATTCACCAAAAATCGTAGAAAATTCCAAAATTTCTAAACTTTTACGAGTATATCCCTATCAACACCCTACATCACCACACCAAATTTCAGCTCAATCCAAGCATCACAGACCAAGTTATAAGCAAAACAAGTTTTTGCCTATCCTAGATTCGGTTTTCGGATGTTATACCTAGCGCAGGCTTCGTTTCCAAGTGTTCCTTGTGACTCCAAAAGTGTGTGGGTGCTATATACAGTACCTACACATCAAGTACAATCCAAATATGTCGTAGTTCATGTCAATCAAGCTTTGTTTCATTGTTTTTCGGTTAATCGAATTGTTATGTGATTTTGGTCGATTAAGGGTTGATTAGGGTATCAAAACCCAATGTTTTGTGATCTTGGCTACCATATAACAGCAGGGAATTCACATGGTGTTCTTGTTCAGCCAATAAACTTGTTTAAACCTTCCAAAAACATGGATTAAAAGGGTTTTTGTATACTAGATCATGTTTAATCAAGAAAACCTTATCAAAACCACTTGGAACATGGAGTATACCTTGAATTTGATTGAGTTATGAAGGTCATCAGCTGATATGAGGAAGAAGATGATCAGATTTTTGTGAATAAAATGATAAAAAGATAATAATAATATAAAAGGGGGTGGCGGTTTAGGGGTGGGTACCGTACGTGTCTCCGATTTGCGAAAGGGCTCTGTTTTTCGCGTTTTAGTGTCAAAAGACTCGATTTTAAAAATTATGCATAACCCTCTTGAAATCCGAACCCAGTTATGCTTTAATCATAAAAGCCTCGTATTGGGGTAGTTTAAGTGTTTTTAAGCTTGATTGACTTTTCCTTGCATGTTTGGTTTGTCTTTCGTCGCTCTTAAAACAAAGTGTTTCCCTAACCGGGAACCGCCTCATTTTGCGTGCCCGAGCTCAGATTTGCTACTAATCTTATGTCATAGTCTATGGCACATAATCAAGATGCTTCGTGAACTCAGAATCATAAAGGGCCCTACCGTTGGCCTAATAATCATGATCGAATTTTCAATGCACTGTTAAATGTCTAATCTCCGTTTAATCCGTTGTGAATAGCTTAGGACACCAACCTCACATCATTGGTCCTTCATAATCTCATGTTAACCATGACGTGCTCTCGGATTACTCCGAGACATAACAATTATCGTTTAGCATAGCACACAAGTCATGCAAGTTTGCAAAGTTTACGCGCAATTATTGTTGTAATCATGCTTTAAGTTTAGGACCCATTAAGGTGTACCTGGTTTCGTCATGGGTATCACAGTCTCCCCTGGTTAAGAAATTTCATCCAAGAAATTTACTTCGTCAAGCTAGGGAAGAAGTGAGGGTATCTTCTACGGAATTCATCCTTCCGTTCCCAGGTATATTCAGGTCCTTATTTAGAGTTCCACCGAACTTTAACCAGTGAAATCTTGTTGTGCCTTAATTGTTTAACCCTTCCATCAAATATTTCTACCGGTTCCTCCATAAAGTGGAGCTTATCATCAACATGTATGTCTTCCAATGGTATCTGGGTGGCCTCACCCGAAAGGCACTTCTTTAAATTTAAAATGTGGAAGACATTGTGAATGGTATTAAGCTCGATTGGTAGCTTCAACTGATATGCTACGGGGCCTACTTTGATAGGATCTCGTAGGGTCCAATTTATCGTGGGGCTAACTTTCCGGACTTTCCAAATCTGATAACGCCTTTCCATGGCGATACTTTTAACAATACCCGTTCCCCCACTTTGAACGATAACGGTTTTCGGTGCACATCAGCCAACTCTTCTGCCGATCCAGAGCAGCTTTCAATCTGGTCTGAAATTGATGGACCTTATCAGTCATTTCCTGTACTAGCTCGGATCCTGTCAGTTGGGTGTCACCCACTTCGACCCAATATAGTGGTGATCGACACTTTCGACCATAAAGTGCCTTATACGGGGCTGCCTGGATACTACTGTGTTAACTATTGTTATATGAAAATTCCACTAGTGGGAGATGCTTGTCCCAGCTTCCTCCGAAGTCCAGGACACAAGCACGAAGCAAGTCCTCTAGCGTCTGGATCGTGCATTCCGATTGGCCGTCGGTTTAGGGATGATAAGCAGTGCTCAAATCAATTCGCGTCCCCAAAGCTTCTTGAAACTTTTACCAATACCAAGATGTAAAATGGTTGTCTCGGTTGGAAATAATAGCCATCGGGACACCATGTCTAGCTACTATCTCATTAGTGTAGATTTTGGCCAACTTGTCGGTTTTATAAGTGGTATGAATCGGAATAAAAAGTACGGATTTGGTCAATCTATCTACGATTACCCAAATCGCGTCATGACCATGAGGCGTTCTTGTAAGATGGGTCACGAAATCCATCGTGATTTGTTCCCATTTCCACTGAGGTATCTCGGGTTGTTGTAACATTCCCGAGGGTTTCTGATATTCTGCCTTGACTCACGCACAAGTCAAGCATTGGCTTACATATTCGGCCACGTCCTTTTTCATTCCCGGCCACCAAAAAAACTCTTCAAGGTCGTGGTACATCTTGTCTGTACTAGGGTGAATCAAATATTTTGATTTATAAGCCTCATCCATGATTAATTGTCTCAGTTCCGAACTTGTAGGAATCCACACTCGATTCTTGAAATACAACACCTCGTCCTTTTTCTTCACAAAACTTTTCTCATTCTCGTGCAATCCTTCACCGGGTAACTGGCTTTCCTCCAAGGTTTGCATCTGCGCGTTCTGGATTTGCGCTATCAGGCTCGTCTGCACAATCATTCTCAAGGCTCTCACTCGGAGGTGTTTAATTCGATCCTTCCTACTTAGCGCATCCGCTACCACATTAGCTTTCCCCGGGTGGTACTTTATCTCACAGTCGTAATCATTTAACAACTCCACCCATCTGCGCTGCCTCATGTTCAGGTATTTTTGGTCGAAAATATGCTGGAGGCTTTTGTGATCCGTATATATAGTACACTTGGTACCGTATAAGTAAAGTCTCCAATCTTTAGTGCGAATATAACAGCGCCTAGTTCCAAGTCATGGGTCGTGTGGTTCTTTCGTGCACCTTCAGTTGTCTAGAAGCGTACGCAATAACTTTATTCCTTCGCATAAGGACACATCCAAGCCCTTGTCGTGATGCGTCACAATATACGACAAAGTCATCGTTGCCTTCGGGCAATGTCAGGATTGGGGCCTCGCATAACTTTTTCTTATAGGTTGGAACGTTGTTTCCTGATCTTCACCCCATTCGTACTTCCTGTCCTTCTGTGTCAAGGCTGTTAGGGATTGGGCAATACTAGAGAAATTCTCGATGAAGCGATGATAATACCCTGTCAGTCCTAAGAATTGGCGTATTTCTTTCGGACATTTCGCGCTAGCCAATTCTTGATTGCTTCTATCTTGCTTGGATCCACGTGGATTCCGTCTTGATGCACCACATGTCCTAAAAATTGCACAGCTTGCAACCAAAAGTCGCACTTAGACAACATAGGGTACAATTGCTCTGTTAGAAGTATCTCCAAGATAGCACGTAAATGATACTCATGCTCGTCCTTGCTCTTTGAATAGATCAGAATATCGTCGATGAAGATGAAGACGAACTTGTCGAGGTATGGTTTACACACCCTGTTCATGAGGTCCATGAACATAGCCGATGCAATGGTTAACCCAAAGGGCATAACTAGGAACTCATAGTGCCCATAAAGAGTTCGAAACGCCGTCTTAGGAATACATCCTCTTGGACCTTCACTTAATGGTAACCTGACCGAAGATCTATCTAAGAAAAATACTGGGCTCCTTGTAGCTGATCAAAAAGATTATCGATCCTTGGAAGAGGGTAAAGATTCTTGATAGTGACCTTATTCAATTCTCTGTAGTCGATGCACATTCGGAAGCTACCGTCCTTCTTCTTCACAAACAAAACTGGGGCTCCCCAGGGGGAATAACTAGGACGTGTGAAACCATGATCAAGTAACTCCTGCAGCTGCATCGATAGTTCTTGCATCTCGGACGGTGCAAGATGATAGGGGGCTTTGGCAATGGGTGTCGTTCCTAGTATTAGGTCGATGCGAAACTCGACTTGCCGATTAGGCGGCAATCCGGGCACTTCCTTCGGGAACACATCAGGGTATTCATATATTACCGGGATATCTTCAATACGCTTCTTGGTTGCTTCCTCCGTCGTGACGCTGGCTAAAAACACTTCACATCCCTGTCGTATATACTTCAATGCCTTGAGGTGAGATATGAGGTTCAGCCAATAAACTTGTTTAAACCTTCCAAAAACATGGATTAAAAAAGGTTTTTGTATACTAGATCATGTTTAATCAAGAAAACCTTATCAAAACCACTTGGAACATGGAGTATACCTTGAATTTGATTGAGTTATGAAGGTAATAAGCTGATATGAGGAAGAAGATGACCAGATTTTTGTGAATAAAATGATAAAAAAAAAAGAAAAAATAATATAAAAGGGGGGGGGTGGCGGTTTAGGGGTGGGGTGCCCCACCCCTCTATGCTTTGTCGTGCTTTGTAAAACGTGTTAAAAGATGATGTTTATCTTTGGTGTTGCATTTAGGTTCGTTTTCGAAAAAAACGCGTCTCCGATTTGCGGAACGGGCTCTGTTTTTCACATTTTTAGTGTCAAAAGACTCGGTTTTAAAAATTAGGCATAACCGTTTGGAAATCCGAACCCAGTTACGTAATCATAAAAGCCTCGTATTCGGATAGTTTAAGTGTTTTTAAGCTTGATTGACTGTTCCTTGCATGTTTGGTTTGTCTTACATCGCTCTTAAAACAAAGCGTTTCCCTAACCGGGTAACCGCCTCGTTTTGCGTGCCCGAGCTCTGATTTGCTTCTAATCTTATGTCATAGTCTATGGCACATAATCAAGATGTTTCGTGAACTCAGAATCATAAAGGGCCCTACCGTTGGCCTAATACTCATGATCCAATGTTCAATGCACTGTTAAACGTCAAATCTGCGTTTAACCCGTTGTGAACGGCTACGGACACCAACCTCAGTTAAAAAAGGAGAAAAACTACAAATGTTGTATTTGATGACAAGATCATTCCTTCTCCTTTACCTGTGTCTTCAAAACCAATGTCCACCACAAAGTTGTCAAACCTCCTTCTTCTCAAATTTCTATAGTGCCTCTTGGCACTCAATTCCCACTTGAGTTACAAGCTGTCATGCCAGAAATCAAATCCTTCTTTGCAGAAGAAGATCCAGATAAAAGGGAATTTCCATCCTTGAAAGGTTATCCCAAACCAAGAAACTTAGAAGAATACAAGAAGCTTAAAGTCAAACAAGCTGAGGATATCACAAGAAGGGATACCCAGGGAAAGTCTGACAGAGTAATTCAAAATTACTGGCAATATCTCTTGAGCAAAGTTAGAAGAATAGAAGATTATGCAAGAGATTTGAGTAAACACTTGTCAGAAAGAGAAGATAAAAGCCTTAAAGAAGATTACCTCAACCATATCATGGAAACTAAGTTGTGCAAGGCTACAAGGGCACAATTTAAAGACTAGACTATGAAAGAGTTGGAAGAAGAGGTACAAAGAATGCAAGAAATGCTGAAAGATCCTCTCAAAAAGCCAACTCCTCCAGATTGGAACAAACATAAAATAATGCCTGAAAAGAATTTGAAGATAATGAGAATGAAGGAAGAATTGATTGCTGCTAATTATGGGTCGAAGAACCAGAACATGAGGTGGACAGAGGTAAAGGTAGTTGATACATACAGATCACTTGAACAAAGAAGGAAAACAGATCCAACACTACCTAAGAAGCCAGTGTATCCATCAGAGGATAAAGCTCAACAGACCCAACACTCTTCAAAGCCAACTGAAACATCTGTTGTATCTATTTGGCCTTAAATCAAAGAAAAAAGAAAATGGATATGGTAGAATAAGACAAGAGAGTGTTTGAGCACATAAAATAAGGGATCCAAAACATGATTGATTTCCATACTGATGAAACCAATCAAAAACTTGCAGAAGATCTATCTCAGTTGGCAAATCAATCAACTTTTCCCACCTCAACAATAACTTTCCATCCTAGAAAGCCATCAGACCAAAAAATTCTAAAGTGGAAAGTTGATAAAAACTCCCACGAATTGACTCTGCTCAAGTCTGATGGCACAGCTACCAAGATGAAAATGGAGGATGCATATGGGCTGTGTGTAGAACACCTCAAAGAACTATTGGATCTGGTGCTGGAAAAGGATGATGATGATGATGAGGAATCTCTAAATTTCGAATTGCAATTCAAAGGTCAAATAGGGATCTCCTGTTGAGGAATAAAGACCAAGAATAAAAGGTTTTTGGCATCATCTTTTCTAGGGGAGATTGTTGGGATTGAACCCTTTACAAAGGAAAAGATGATATAAAGCCAAAATACGCTATCCGTGGTTTGGCCCAACTATCAGAGTTTAGATCCTCTGATCACCTAAACTATGCCTTCCTAAAGTCTGATAATTACGCATCATCTGCTACACAAATTGCCAAAGGTATGACAGAAGAAAAGGAGCAGAGCTTAGCCATCAGAGTTTTAGTTTGTTAGTATTATAATCAATGTAACAGTGCTTTGCTCTATCAGATGATAGATAGCAAAGTTTTCTAATTAGTTATTTTCTTGTTAGATGTCACTATCAACCCTGACGTCATTAAAGATGCTCAGAGGTTAGATAGTTAGCATAAATAGTTGTGTCAATGTAACTGTTAATTTCGTCTTCTTAAAAAGATATTTACACCAATCATCTTCTTCCATTTTCTGTACTATCAAATATTTGTAATAGGCTGAGGGGGAGTTTGTGAATCACATGCAAAGTTTACATACTTGAAAGCATGATGATGATGATGATGAAAACAAACGACCTTTACTTGTAGTAAAGTTTTCCATTCTATTCTGCTGCATTTACTTTAAAACTTCAATCATATTTCCATTTTTGAAACAAAAACTGCAAGTAAATCAAACTCAGATCCTAACAGAGTAGTCGGTGTGTTCCAATCCTTAATCACAATGATTTTGGAGGGATCCACATGTATACCTTGCTCATTGACTATGTGACGCAAGAATTGAATTTCTTTAAGCCAAAATTCACACTTGGAAAATTTGGCATAGAGTTGTTCTTCCTTCAGAAGTTCCATCGTTAGACGGAGATGTTGCTCATGTTCGGCTCAAGACTTTGAATAGATCAAAATGTCATTAACAAAAACAATGATGAACTAATCTAAATAAGGTTTACAAACCCTATTCATCAAGTCCATGAAGATGGAAGGAGCATTTGTTAAACTGAAGGGCATAACAGCGAACTCATAATGGCCGTTTCGTGTGCAAAATACAGTCTTGGGAATATCTTCTTCGAGTACGCGAAGTAATGATACCCAGAACGTAGATCGATCTTTGAAAAACAGGTAGCACCTTGTACCTGATCAAAGAGATCATCAATGCAAGGTAGGGGATATTGATTGTCGATTGTGAGTTTGTTGAGCTCACGATAATCGATGCACATACGGAAGGATCCATCCTTCTTTTTCGCGAATACGACAGGAGCGCCCCAAGGTGAAAAACTCAAACGAATGAATCCTTTTTCTGATAACTCTTGAAGTTGTTTCGATAACACTTGTATCTCAGATGGTGCAAGACGGTAAGGAGATTTGGCTATTGGGTTGGCACCAGGTACAAGGTCTATACGAAACTCAACTTTACGTGCTGGGGGTAACGCAGGTAGTTCTTCAGGAAACACCTCAGGATAATCCTGAACAACATGGATGTCCTAAATAGTTTTGCCCTTGCTTTTCTCCTCTATGATATGTGCCAAAAAGGCTACATAATTCTTCCGTATTTTTGGGCTTAGGTACAAGTCATGAGTTTTAGGCTCCTAGAAGGTTTCTCTCCATGAATTTCAGGGTTTCACCAGATGGAAGAGGTATCGCACTATCTTGTCAAAATAGATAACTTCGACATGATGTTTGCTTAACCAATCCATCCCTATGATGAGGTTAAAAATCCTGAGTTGCATTGGCGTGAGGTCAATGGGAAAAAGATGGTTATTGAGGTCAAGGGGTTTGCCACTAGCTATTTCGATTGTCAAGGGCTTTCCTAGTTTAGTTCTAGGCATTGAAAGCAAAGGTTCAAAATCTAGTGATACAAAGCTTCTATCAGCACCCAAATCGAAAAGGACAAAAGTAGGATGATTGTTAACAAGGAACGTACCATTAACGACCTCGTTATTAGCATGAGCCTCGTTGGCGTTGATGTTAAATGCACGTCCACGGGCTGGATTAGCATTGCTAGTTTCGGGCAGTTGTTCTTGAAGTGACCCATCTCGCCACATTTGTAACAAGACCCGGGTGGAAAGTGAGGTCGAGCAATATTTGCTTGAGGTTGAACAAGGTTTGGGATAGCTTGATTTGGGACGGATCAACAAATATCGACCAAATGACCGAGTCGTCAACATGATGTGCATTGACGACAGGGTAAGTGAGCTTGGTGGTGACAGGTGCACCAGTTACAAAGTGGTGCAGTTCCAGCATATGGTTTCCTCGCAGGAGGTTGAGCTGGTTGGTTGGGAGCAGCTTGATTGGGTTATGTAGTCACAGCAAAGTTTTGCGAAGCCATACGCTTCCTCGATCTCTTGGAAGGTTCGGCTTTGTTTTCCTTTTGTTTCTCCTGAGTGGTCTTAGCAGCCTGTTTCTTATCACCTTTGCGGTGGAGTTTACCTTTCTTAACTTATGAGTCAGTCAAGGTTGCAGCTAGCTCAATGGCTTGTCAAACGGTAGTAGGGTTGCTACTAGTAACAATGTCCTGAACGAGGTCAGGCAAGCCATCGATGTATTTCTCAATCGCCATATCCAATGGCGTCACCATCATAGACATAACAAGCTCAACTTTTCATCTCGGTCAGTATAGGCACGATTCTCGCCACTATCTTGCTTGAGATTGTGGAATTCATTTTTGAGTGCCCTTTGTTGATGGCGAGGGACGAATTCCTTCAATATAAGAGCCCTAAGCTCTTCCCATGTTTGTGCCATCGCCACATCAGCACCCCTGTCTCTCATCACTCTGTTCCATCATGTGAATGCTCTCTTTTGAAAGACACTCGAAGCAAACTCTACCTTGCATTCATTAGGACACTGCACATAATGAAAAGTGCTCTCGATACTTTCAAACCATTATAGGAGCCAAGTAGCTCCCTCAGACCCAGAAAACTTGAGTCGTTTAGCCGGATATAATTGTTTATAGTTGCACTGAGCAGGTGCATTGTTGTTGTTATTGTTATTGTAAGCTTGATTAAGTTGGGTCACAAGGTTCGGAAGTTTAGCGGCCATTTGTTGAGCAATTAAAGTCTCCATTTCGGCGTCTTGGGCAGTGTTGCGATGAGGAGGCATCTAAAAGAGAGGAAACATGAGAGAAAATGTGTGAGACTGATGTAACACCCCAAATAGCGTAAAACAACTAAACGCGGCGGAAACACTTGGGGAGTCACGTTAACAGATTGTTTCACACACTTGGTAATTGAAGTTTCGTTTCATTGATTATTAAACATAGTTTATATTGTCTTAGTGTTTTAGAACTTCCAAACAAACTTAAACAAACAACAAGCAAGCATAATTATTGTCTTTCATATTTTAGAGGCACTATGGTCCACATCCGATCGTACATGAGCATGCATCAACATCAAACATTGTTCCCTGAAACATATGTGAAAACGGGTCAGCAAAAATATGCCGGCGAGTACATAGGTTTTGTGAGTATGTCAAGTTCATGACTTTGTATGCATTGCAATATATAACCCGACTACTAGAGTCGTAAATGAAAACCTTGTTTTGAAAATATATTGATATTGCAATAATTTTGCAAACACGTGAGATAGAGTTTATGAAAATCTAGTAGCCATGAACCTTGACTCGAAATCATTTGTATTTTAAACCCAAGTTGTAAATCGTCTTGAAATAACTCGTATGGTTTATATCTTTACTCGAAAATCGTTGTGTGTCATTGTTTGTAAACATTTGTCCAAGTAATGTAAACAACGCCACGTATGTAATATAATGAAAGCACTTATATATAGGAAGTACCAGCGGCGTATCCACCATGCTTTTATTACATTATATCCGTTCAGTTATCTAAATCACTAGTCGTAGAACATTCGTTCATCGTCCCTTGTTATAAACCAATTGTTCATCGTTCATCGTTCGTCGTTCATTGTTATAAACAAATCATTCATCGTTCATCGTTTTATTGTGGAAACTTCTGGTCGTTTCATGAATACATTCAAACCTTTGTTGACTTGTTCGAGACCACCCTTAATCGTATACATACCAATAAAGGGTTTGTTACATACAGTTTCAGTCACTTCCCAAATTTCCCCACAAACCCCGGGAATTTTAACGAGATTGTCAGTCCTAGGCACCTTAACTTACTACTGGCTGGCTTGGCCATTGTTAATGAATGTCATTCTTGTTATAAATACAACGCACCAATAAGTTCGTTCTCATTATTGAAATCATAGTGTTTAATATAAACCATAGCATTTGTGTATCGAAAACTTGAAAACATTTAGCACATATGAATTACCCCAAAACAATTGTAAAACATAAAATACGGGAACTATGTACTCACTAGAGATTGCAAAGTAAATCCTGGATCAATAAGAAAACCAAAGCTCAAAGATCCGAGAAATCACGCTTGTCCTAAATATGAACAATAGTGTAAACATCAAGACTTGAAATCGGAGGATTCGGATAGAATGAGACTTTATAAATCAAATGAGTGTTGGAACTCATATGAAATATTTTAATAAAGTCTACATTCTGATTTGGAAAGATTTTTATGTGCTTTTGACCCGTTTTGACGCGTTAAGGTAGTTTAAGCCACTTTAACGCGTCATTTGCGTAACTACACATTTGGATGGTCAGATACGTGTCATAATAAGTTTTAAATGCTTAAACATGTTTAAAATGTTATTTGATCAGATTATATGTCAAAATTTTGGTTACATATGTTTTTAATTGATTTTCTTGCGAAAAGGGCATTTTGATCATATTTAAGGAATATTACCATTGTTTAACATAACACTATCCGAAAGACATGACCATAAGGTATAACCTCAGAGGGTTATTCCCTATATATTTATGGTCACAAATATGTATTTGGTCGGGTCTAAAGATCCACCAAACGGGTCAGATTCGAAAGTCAAAGCGTGGTCAAACCATTCAACTTTTCGACTTTGAACAAGCACTACAATGAGAATGATGATTTAGACTTGTTTGTCATGTCTAAATAAGTTTAAAAAAGAGTTTTAGCATCAAAACAACTGTTTTGACACCCAAAATTAGATCCGTTGCAAAATGCGCAAAATCGCATTTTGACCAAAACTTTGACTTGTCAAAAAGGCTAGAAATGGTGATATTCTGTAGGCATGATCAAAAGGGATCATAACCATGTTGATTATCATCATATTACAAGGTTCAAATGGATTTTATATTGATCAATTCATGATCAAATCTGGAAGTCAAACAAAAGTCAAATTTTGTGACTTTTAATCCATTTAAACTACAAAAATTGAACAAGACATAAGTAGAACACTTACAAACACCAAAGGAATGATCAAAGACCAGAGAAATAGCTCCAAGATGGTTGCAAATTCGGATTTGTAGCTGATTAGTGCAAGAAGGTGACTAAACGCTCAAAAATGATCATGAACATGGTATTTATAATGATCCAAAGGTGTTCAAGATCATGTCAAGTGTTATGGAAATGATTTAGGATGTTAACAAGTGTGTGGGAGGTGTTAGAAGCAGGTTAAAGGGTGGAAAATTCGGGCTAGGTGGGAAAATTTGCTAATTGGTGGCAAGGAAATGAGCTGGGAGGCTGCCCGCTAATCTTTCTGGAAAAACAGGGGCGTCGCCACGCGCGACGGGTAACCCCTTTCAGCGTCGCGCTACACCTAGCTCCCATGTTCAGTTCTGAAGTTTCAAAATTGGCAGAACAGGTCCCTGCACGTGTTTCGTCACGTTTAGGCACTTCTAACACTCGTTAACCTCATTTCCAAGCTCCATAAGGACGTTAAAGTATAGGGAACTTGAAATGTGTTCAAAAATGTTCCAGAGGTTGGTTCGTTTGGTTGTACGGTCGTGGTTTTCGGTTAATTACGACGAAAATCGAAACGAACGCGTGCGTGACCGTAAATGCGTAACGAACGGATTTTTCGCATTCCAATCACTAACATATAATATATTGATGATTAGAAAATATTTTGGATGTCCGTACATGTCCCGGGTTTCGAATTACGCAAAAGGCATATTTTTGCGAAATATGCAAAATAGCCCCTGAAGTTACAAAAGTGTGATTTTGCC
This sequence comes from Scalesia atractyloides, assembly GCA_947069175.1. Lineage (NCBI taxonomy): Eukaryota > Viridiplantae > Streptophyta > Magnoliopsida > Asterales > Asteraceae > Scalesia > Scalesia atractyloides. The sequence goes on from CAMTDV010000009.1 coordinate 39,125,784, forward strand.
ATACCGAAGCCCTCAAAACTTATTTCTAAGTTATGAAAAGGGTAATTAAGGTATGTTAAGCTTATGTAAATGTTCCAGGGTGTACGTCGCTACAAGACTCGACATACTTTCGCAGTTTGTCGTATTTAGTCCCTATGATCGAATAAACTTGTTTTTGACCTACCAAACCCTCCAAAACTTATTCTAAATTATGCAAAGGTTATTTAAGGTATATTTTGCTTGTGTCATTATTCCAGAACATACATTGCGTTAAATTGTTTCGCTTGCGTATCGGTTTACCGGTTTTGCTTACAGAAGCGATTTGAGAGTTTGGAATTGTACAAGAATTGAATGTGTGCATAATCATAATAAATAACAAAATTCACATATAAAACATAAAATTCCATTCATTGATAACTTGTGTCATTGTTACATTTTCGGATTGCCAAAGATATCACAGTCTCCCCTACTTCAGGAAATTTCGTCCCGTAATTTAATTAGAGGAAACTTGTGAGAATAAGTGTGGATACTTCGCTTTCGTTTGATCCTCTCATTCCCAAGTAAATTATGGGCCACGTTTGGATTCCCAGCAAACTATGACTATCGGGATTCGTCTTCGTTTCAGTTTCTTGACTTCATGGTCCATTATCTCCAACGGTTTCTCGACAAAATGCATAGTATCATCAACGTGAATCTCGTCGAGTGGAATATGGAGATTTGTATCGGCTAAACACTTCTTTAATTGGAAACGTGGAATGTTGGGTGAATATTCCCGAGTTTAGGAGGTAGTTCAAGTCGGTATGCCACCTTTCCAATTCTTTCGACGATCTTGAATGGTCCAACGTATCGTGGAGCAAGTTTTCCTTTCTTTCCAAATCTCACTACTCCTTTCCAATGGGATACCTTGAGTAGGACGTAGTCACCAACTTGAAATTCTAAGGGCTTGCATCGCTTGTCCGCATAACTCTTTTGACGGCTTCTAGCTGTCAGAAGGTTATCACATATTTTCTTGACTTTCTCGGTTGTGTCGTTGATGAGTTCAGGTCCAGTGAGCTGTGTCTCACCGATCTCATTCCAACAGACAGGTGAACGACATTTTCGACCATATAAGGCTTCGAAAGGCGCCATGTTGATGCTGGTGTGATAACTATTGTTATAGGAGAATTCGACCAATGGTAGATGTGAATCCCAACTACCACCAAAATCGATCACGCAAGCTCGGAGCATATCCTCCAGAGTTTGAATCGTCCTCTCAGATTGTCCATTTGTTAGAGGATGATAAGCAGTGCTCAGATTTAGTTTAGTTCCCATAGCAGATTGTAGAGTCTTCCAAAAACGAGATGAGAATCGAGCATCTCTATCAGATAAGATGTTCAAAGGAACACCATGATGAGATATAATATCATCAACATAGATCTTTGCGAGTTTGTCAGCAGAATAGTCTTCCCGAATTGCTATAAAGTGTGATGATTGTTAGACGGTCAATGATTACCCAAATTGCATCATGACCTCTAGATGTGCGCGGTAATTTGGTAATGAGATCCATTGCAATATTCTCCCACTTCCATACCGCTATTTCCGGTTGTTCCAATAAACCAGACGAAAGTTGATGCTCGGCCTTGACTTTGAGACAAGTAAGGCATTTAGATACATACAAGGCAATGTCATTCTTCATACCCGGCCACCAAAACTGGGTACAGAGATCCTTGTACATCTTTGTAGCACCAGGATGAATTGAGTAACGAGACCTATGAGCTTCATCCATCAATAGAGTACGGAGATCGTGTTGATTCAGAACCCACAAACGGTTCATGTAGTATAGTAATCCATCGTCTTTCGTTTCGAGTTGAAGTTCGAGTTGCTAGGGTAGTTCGTCTTTCATCCAACCTTAGGTTACACAAGTGCGTTGGGCTTCAAGAATACGTGTTTGGATATCAGATCGAATTCGAACACAATGAAGCTTAACACGTTCTTTGCGACTAAGCGCATCAGCCACAACATTCGCCTTACTGGGATGGTAGCGAATTTCACAGTCGTAATCGTTTAGGAGTTCGACCCAACGTCGTTGTCTAATGTTCAGCTCCTTTTGATTGAATATGTGTTGGAGACTTTTGTGGTCTGTGAAAACCACACACTTCGAACCATAAAGATAGTGCCTCCAAATTTTAATGGCAAAAACTACTACACCCAACTCAAGATCATGAGTTGTGTAATTCTTTTTGTGGGTTTTCAATTGTCTTGACGCGTAGGCGATGACCTTATCCCGTTGCATCAGAACACAACCAAGGCCTAGAATCGACACGTCACAATAAACCCTAAAATCATCATTGCCGTCGAGTAAGGACAAAATAGGAGCATCACAGAGTTTTTGTTTTAAAGTTTGAAAAGCTTCCTTTTGTTTGGGTCCCCACTCAAAAGGCTTATTCTTTTGAGTCAAATCAGTAAGAGGAAACGCAATCTTCGAGAAGTTTGCAATGAATCGGCGGTAGTATCCAGCAAGACCAAGAAATCAACGAACTTCTGTGGGAGTAGTGGGTGTTTTCCATTCCTTAATCGCTGTGATTTTGGTAGGATCCACATGGATACCTTGCTTATTGACAATGTGTCCCAAAAACTAAACTTCTTTAAGCCAAAATTCACACTTGGAGAATTTGGTATATAGTTGTTCTTTCTTAGAAGTTCCATTGTCAAACGAAGATATTGCTCGTGTTCGGCTCAAGACTTTGAATAAATAAGAATGTCGTCGATGAAAACAATGATGAACTTGTCTAAATAAGGTTTACAAACCCTATTCATCAAGTCCATGAAAATAGCTGGAGCATTCATCAACCCGAAAGGCATAATGGTGAACTCGTAGTGACCGTATCGTGTGCGAAAAGCAGTCTTAGGAATATCTTCCTCGTGAACACGAAGCTGATGATACCCAGAGAGCAAATCGATCTTTGAAAAACATGAAGCACCTTGTAGCTGATCAAACAAATCATCAATACGAGGTAGGGGATATCGATTCTTAATCATGAGTTTGTTGAGCTCACGATAATAGATACACATCCAGAAGGATCCATCCTTCTTTTTCACAAATAGGACAGGTGCACCCCACGGAGAATAACTTGGACGAATGAAACCTTTGTCAGATAATTCTTGAAGTTGCTTCGATAACTCCTGCATCTCAGAAGATGCAAGACGGTAAGGAGATTTGGCTATCGGGTTAGCCCCTAGTACAAGATCAATTCAAAACTCAACTTGTCGTGCCGGAGGTAAACCAGGTTGATCTTCGGGAAATACCTCAGGGTAGTCTCGAATAACAGGAATGTCTCGAATACTCTTGTTCTTTACTTTCTCCTCTACGATTTGTGCCAAGAACGCCACATAATTCTTTCGTAAGTACTTTTGGGCTTGTGTACATGTCATGAGTTTAAGGTTACTAGTGGGTTTCTCTCCATGAATTTCCAAGGTTTCGCCAGAAAGAAGCGGTATACGAACTAGCTTTTCAAAATAAATAACCTCGGCATGATGTTTGGTTAAGCAATTCCATCCCAATAATGACATCGAAACTTCCAAGTTGCATTGGTGTATGGTCGATAGGAAACAAATGCTTATTGAGGTTCTATTGACAATCACGAATGACAGAATCAGGTACAAGGGGTTCACCACTGGCTATCTCGACTGACAAGGGTTTTCCTAGTTTAGTTCTAGGCATCGAAAGCAACAGCTCAAAAGCTAGTGATACAAAACTTCTATCGGCACCCGAATAAAAAAGAACAGAAGCAAGGTGATTGTTTACAAGGAACGTACCGTTAACAACTTCATTATCAGCACGGGCCTCATTGGCGTTCATGTTAAAAGCTCGTCCACGAGCTGGATTTGCATTCGCTAACCTCGGACAGTTGTTTCTGTAGTGACCCATTTCACCACAATTGTAACATGAACCAGGTGGAAAGTGAGGTCGAGCAAGATTGACTTGTGGTTGAACTTGGTTTTGTGCAGCTTGGTTCGGGTTAAAGCGACAAATGTTCGCCAGATGACCAAGTTTTCCACATGTAGTACATTGTCGACATTGTCACACCCCGACCCGTAGTGGAATAAGAGTCGGGGCATAATTGGGTTATCACCAAAGCTCATGATGTTTACTAAAATGTTTCATATTTATTAAATTCAAATTACAACTTAAATGTTCGAATCAAATTCATACAATTACAAGGAAATGAAACTAAGTAAAACAATCCAAAGCTTAAACTGATTTATTCTTCTAGGCCTTCCTATGTGTTTCTTGCCTCAACTGGATCACCTGTATCATGTGTAAAATGGGGGAAATTTTGGGTCAACAAAAGTTGGCGAGTGAACCTTGTTACAAACATTGTTATTGATTTCTTGTTGTATTTAATATTGAAAAGTTGTGCAATGATCACATGTGAGCAAACATATATAAATAAACAATCACCAACCACCTTGAATGAGTATATGACATGAATGATAATGTATTGTGAGATAAAGGGTCAATCAAACGGAGCCGATCGTATGACATGAATGATGATGTATGTGAGATCAAGGCTCAATCAAACGGAGCCGATCGAATGAGGCACCTAATACTCAACCCGTCTCCCACGGGGAGCTGATGGGCCTAATGAAATGCATGTACTGAAAATGATAACTTTAATCTAAACATAATCCACGCAACAATTGATACATATTGGATACACATTTGATCACAGATATGATGGATGCACAAGTGTTTAAATATAATAAGGAATTAAACGACACATGATACACCCCAAAAATGTGATTAAAAAGGGGAATTGGTAGAAATTCGCTCACATTGGGTGCGTTCTTTTGATGATGTTGGATGATGTTGGATGCGCACGAGTTTTGGGATTTGATCGACGAGGAAAACTAACCTAAAATAATAACGAAATGGTTCGGTAAATAAATGGATTTTAATTGAGACTAATACATTTAATTAACAAACTTAATAGGATTTTTAGATTTATTTTTGTGAGTTTAAGGCCATTTTCTAACTTTAAAAATATTATTTTTAAGTATTTTTAATTGATTTTTAAATTAAATAAATAAATAAAAAGAAAATAAAAATTTTGACTTTTTGACTGTTGACCGGCCGTTGACCGTTGACCGGACCGTTGACCGGTCGGACTGTGGAAATGTTGTGCGCTGAGTGAGGTTCGAACCCGGGACCTCTCGTACGCGTGCACGCAGCTCTACCAACTGAGCTACGTGTCTAACCCGAAATATTCTATGTTTTAATTATATATATATACTGATTAGCATGTTATTTTATTTGGTTTATATTAAAAAGGATTTATATGTGGAACCGGTTGCAGGGACCCGGAGTCGAACTCGGGTCCTTCGGTTCGTAAGCGCACAGCCCAACCAATTGGGCTGTGTGTCTAATCTGTTTAACTTATGGTTTATATTACTCTTATAAACATACTGTGACTTGTTCTGATTCAGTTTTAAAAAGGTTGGTTTTAATTCTGAAAATCGGTGCGTTGTAAGGTTCGAACTCGTGACGTGCGCTGTGTGATTGCACACAGTCCACCGCTGGACTGTGTGTCTAACCAGGTTAAATATTCTGTTTTAATTAAACTTATACACAATGTTCGACTTCATCTTCTTCATTCATAAAGACACAGACAAAGATGTCCGACTGTTCTTGTTTAAATCGTTCGTCTAACATATAATTGATTGAAATGTAATGGATAAAGAGAGTTACGGAATCGAATGTACCGAACAGGATGTTTTTCTCAGATTTCCGGCAAGGGTCGTCGGCTCTGATTTGTGAATTCCGTCTGAGTGGATCAATTAACAGTTTTGATCAACGAATTGTGAAATTAAGTTATTAAACAAGGGTTATCGGGGGGTTTAGATGATTGTACCGATTCACAGCGTGACTTCGGAATTTCCAGTGATTTTCCAGCGAGTGCAGGAATTTCCGGCAACGTCGTCTGAGACTGATTCTGGTTGAAGGAATGAAGTTAATATATGTCTAACAATGGATTGAAAACGAAAGAGTCGAGAAAATTACCGGTTTGGTGTAAGTCTCGGTTTTCCGGTGAAAGTCCGGCGAATGCAGAATATCCCGGCGAGTGCTAAGACTTCGAGAAATTGTGCGATTTTGAGCGAAAAGATTACCGGAGACTTGGGTGAGTATTTATAAGGAAGAAACAGAATGAATCGAGTCCGAATTTGATATTGATTCGTGGTCAATGTTTCTCCGGAGGTTACAACGTGAATTGGGGGATTAGACATCGGTTATAACCGATGCCGAAGTTAATTCACGCGTTCCGTCAAAGGAAACGGTCGAAATTTAGCGAAATCGTCGGTATTTCCGGCGACTGCGGATTGGGCGCGCTGATTACTGGATTTGATTTCGAGTTTTATTATAAGTATTAATTGTTTCAGTATATTAACAAAAGACTCATGTGGCGGAGTGGTGTTGTGGTTGTTTGTTGAACCGGCTGACCCGGGTTCGAAACCCGGCAGCTTCTTTTATTTTTTTCTTCACTTATTTTTACTTTTTAATAATTATAGTTTTAAATTCTAATATGTTTATTAATTATGTATGTTTAAAATTAAAATGAACAACATTTACGCAACGAAAATTATAACTGACTATTCGATTAATAAACGAAGCGGGTTTTGGAAACCCGTTTTTCGACGGATGTTACAGTATCCCCTACTTTTAGAAATTTCGTCCCGAAATTTAAGTAGTAGTGGTAACAGGAAAAAGATACGGGTACTTCTCGCGCATTGAGTGTTCACGTTCCCAAGTAAACTCAGGTTCTCGTTTCGACTCCCAGCGTACCCTGACAATTGGAATACGACTTCGTCTTAAACGTTTCTCTCCGAAGTCCATAATTTCTACTGGTCTTTCAATGAAATGCATAGATTCATCGACTTGAATGTCTTCTAGAGGTATATGGAGGTTTTCATCGGCGACGCACTTTTTCAAGTTTGATACGTGGAATGTGGGATGAATTCTGTTGAACTCTTCTGGTAGGTCAAGCTTGTATGCTACAGGTCCTACTCTTTCAAGTATCTTGAAAGGTCCTACGTAGCGTGGTGCTAGCTTGCCCTTCTGGCCAAAACGAACCACTCCCTTCCACGGTGATACTTTTAAAAGTACTTGATCACCAATGTTAAACTCCAAGGGCTTTCGTCGTTTGTCTGCATAACTCTTTTGACGACTTTGTGCCGCTAGAAGATTGTTTCGAATTTGATGGATCTTGTCTGTTGTTTCTTGAATTAATTCTGGACCGGTGATTTGTGCTTCTCCAATTTCATGCCAACATACTGGAGATCGGCACTTACGACCATATAAAGCTTCGAAAGGAGCCATGCTGATACTTGAATGATAACTATTGTTGTACGAAAATTCAACTAATGGTAGATGAGCGTCCCAATTCCCTTTGAAATCTATGACGCATGCTCGAAGCATGTCTTCAAGAGTTTGGATGGTGCGCTCAGATTGTCCATCAGTTTGAGGATGAAAAGTGGTACTGAGGTCTAATCGTGTACCCAAGGCGGTTTGTACGGTCGCCATGTTCGTGAAGTGAAACGACCATCACGGTCTGAAATGATGCTTAAAGGTACACCATGACGGCTTACGATCTCGCTGATGTAGATACGAGCTAACTTCTCTGTTCTTGAAGTCCTCACGAATCGGAATGAAGTGAGCTGATTTTGTAAGACGATCAATGATTACCCATATGGTGTCATACCCACTGGAGGTGCGAGGTAACCCGGTAATGAAATCCATGGTTATGTTTTCCCACTTCCACACAGGTATTTCGGGTTGGACTAGAAGTCCTGAAGGTCTTTGATGTTCAGCTTTTACTTTGGAACAGGTAAGGCATTTGTAAACAAAAACAGCAATATCCTTTTTCATGCCAGGCCACCAATAGGTGTATCGAAGGTCTTGATACATCTTGTCGGCTCCTAGGTGTACAGAGTACCGTGTTTTGTGCGCGGAAATCACGAAGGTTATTGTGATCGGGAGTCCATATGCGATTTAGATAGTATAGAATACCGTCGGATTTGGTTTCGATTTTAAGTTCCGCTCCACAAGATAGCTCATCGCGTACGTCGTTTTCTGTTACAGAAACATGTTGAGCTTCTCGGATTCGATCTTTGATGTCGATTATGATTTGTGAACATAGAAGATGAATGGAGTTCGCATAACCCTTTCGACTGAGCGCATCGGCCACCATGTTTGCCTTGCCAGGATGATACCAAATTTCACAGTCGTAGTCGTTAAGCAGTTCGACTCATCTTCGTTGCCTCATATTCAACTCCTTTTGATAGAAGATATATTGGAGACTATTGTGGTCAGTGTATATTTCACACTTGGTACCGTAGAGGTAATGTCTCCATATCTTGAGAGCGAACACAACGGCTCCAAGTTCCAGGTCGTGGGTAGTGTAGTTCTTCTCATGAACTTTGAGTTGTCTAGAAGCATAGGCTATCACTTTTCCTCTTTGTATTAATACACAGCCTAGTCCTTGCCCTGACGTGTCGCAATATACTACAAAGTCATCGCAACCTTTAGGAAGTGTGAGGATAGGTGCGTCACAAAGTTTTTGCTTTAGAGTTTGGAAGGCTTCTTCTTGTTTAGGTCCCCATATGAAGGGTTTTCCTTTATGAGTCAAAGCCGTGAGTGGTACAGCAATACGGGAGAAATTTGCAATGAAGCGGCGATAGTAACCAGCCAAACCAAGAAATGATCTTACTTCGGTAGGGGTACGTGGCGCTTGCCATTCCTGTACTGCCTTGATTTTGAGGGATCAACATGAATTCCCTTGTCATTGACGACGTGTCCAAGGAATTGTACTTCCCTTAACCAGAATTCACATTTCGAGAACTTAGCGTACAGCTTTTCTGTCCTTAAGAGTGTAAGGATGAGTCGAAGGTGTCGTTCATGATCAGACTTAGACTTTGAGTAGATGACGATGTCGTCGATGAAGACTATGACAAAGCGGTCGAGGTAGGGTTTGCATACCCTATTCATTAAATCCATGAATATTGCTGGGGCGTTGGTTAAACCAAATGGCATGACCATGAATTCGTAATGACCATAACGAGTTCGGAAGGCGGTCTTTGGGACGTCTTCTTCTTGTACTCTGAGTTCATGATATCCAGAACGAAGGTCGATTTTTGAAAAACAGGTGGCGCCTTGAAGTTGGTCTAGAAGGTCATCGATGCGAGGTAATGGGTAGCGGTTCTTGACCGTTAACTTGTTGAGTTCCCTGTAGTCGATACACATGCGAAACGTTCCATCTTTCTTCTTCACAAAAAGAACTGGTGCACCCCAAGGCAATGAGCTAGGACGTATGAATCCTTTGTCAGTCAGCTCTTGCAGTTGACTGGCCAGCTCTTGCATTTTGGATGGGGCTAACCTATAAGGAGATTTTGCGACTGGTGTAGCGCCAGGTATAAGATCAATGCGGAATTCGACTTCCCTCATGGGAGGAAGTCCTGAGATGTCGTCGAGAAAGACTTGTGGGAATTCTTTCACTAAAGGTATATCTTCGAGTTTCTTCTCCTTGTTTCCCTTCTTGACGACGTGAGTTAGGAATGCGACATAGTTCTTGCGGAGATATTTTCGGGCTTGAAGGCAGGACATCAATTTAAGTCCTTTCGAAGGGGTTTCTCCAAAGATTCGTAGGGTTTGACCGTCTGCAAGAGGAATGCGAATGAACTTTTCGCGGCATACTACTTCAGCATGATGTTGGCTGAGCCAGTCCATACCAATTATAATATCGAAACTTCCCAACTTCATAGGGATGAGGTCAACCGGAAAATCGTGATCGTTTAGAGTGAGGGTACAATCTCGTATAATAGAGTTTAATGAGACCGGTTTTCCGTCAGCAACTTCCACCGTTAGAGATTCCATGAGATTATCACGAGTTTGGTTGAGGATGGGTTCAAATTCTAAGGACACAAAACTCTTATCCGCGCCAGTATCAAATAACATGGATGCATAACTACCATTGATGAGAAACGTACCGTTAACCACGTTGTTGTCAGCCCTAGCTTGGTTGGCGTTGATGTTGAAAGCTCTTCCTCTAGCAGGTGGAGGAGCTTGGTTAGCTTGGTTCACCGGATTTGCTTGAGCTTGGGAATGAATGATGTTTACCAAGCGTGGACAAGTGTTTCTAAAGTGGTTTGGATCTCCACAGTTGTAACAAGCTCGCATGGGTTGCATCATGGGGTAGTTGGGTTGGTAGTAGGATTGGGTCGTATGTTGTGTAGATGGTAGAAGTAAGGGTTGTTGGGCTTGACCCACTATCTGATGGTGGGTTTGGGTTGAGGGTTGATTGCGGTTCATTCGCTGAAGTGTGCGACAGGTTTGGATGGTGTGACCCGCACGGCCATAGCTGGTGCAATGTTGGCAGGGATGTTCGGGAAGGTGATGGTATTGGCAACGGTTGCATTTTGCGTATGGGCCTGTGTATGGCTTTTTAAACGGTGCAGCTGAGGGGGCAATTTGGGTAATGGGTGCAGCAGTGATAGGAGGGTTTGTTTGTGTGATAGCAAAGTTTCTGTTGTTTCGCTTCCTCTTACCAGCAAACTTCGAAGAGGAGACAGAATGGTTTGGAGTTTGGGCCTCAATGGGGGCTTTCTTTTTCTCCTCCTTGAATTTACCGTTTTGGATGCGATTCTCGGTAAGTTCGGTAGCTAGTTCCATTGCGACTTCAAGTGTTGCAGGCGAAGTGCTTAGAACCGAGTCTTGAATTTTCAAGGGGAGGCCTCGAATGTAGTGTTCAACCAAGCGGTACACGGGGTGAACAAATTTGGGATCATCTGATTCAGCTCGAGAAATCTTTTGTTGTAGGAAGTATGATCTCCTTCCTTTTGTTTTAACTAGTGGAATTCATCTTCCAACTTATTGATTTCGCTTCTTGGACAGAAGCGTCTTGTCATTATTTCCCTTAGCTCTTCCCATGTTAAAGCCATGGCATCTTCGACTCCTCTCTTACCCTTTTCTGTATTCCACCAGGTAAGGGCTACCCCAAACAGTCTCCCGGTTGCGTAACATACCTTGCGTTCCTCGGGACAATCGCAATTGAGGAAGGTGTTTTCCATTTCCTCAAACCAGTGGAGGAGAGCAGTGACACCTTCGGTCCCTTCATATTTCGGGGGATCGCAAGACTTGAAGTGTTTGTAGGAGCACTTTTTTGAGGGAGGGTTGTCGACGTTCTGGTCTTCTTGATTGGGAGGGTTGATGGGATTCGCGGTGAGAGCTTGTTGGACTTGAATTACGATGTCAGGAAGCACCGCGGCCATTTGTTTTGCAATTTGGGTGGCCAAGCGTTCGTTTGACCTTCCTGACTTTCTACCTCCACGTAGCTGCCTAGCCGACATCTACAGGAACATACATAGGAAGATTGTGAGTTTAAGGAGTCTTTTTAGGTGTCATGTGTCGCTAAGAAAAATTTTAAAAAAAATAACATAATCATCAATAATGCAACTACATCCATAGGATGTCATGGGTTTGCTCATGTTTGGGCCTCTAATGTCCCCCATACCTTCGCCTGTATAGTCATGTGGGCCCCATGACTATTGGCTTAGTAGGATTCACATTGGTGTTGGCGGTTTAACACTCGCATCACCCGAATGAAAACCATGAAATATGATTGCGAGATGTATGGTAGGAGGGTGTCCAGGTATAGACACAATGACAACTCAAAGTGGGGTTAGCTCACACGACGTTTGGTATAGCATGCTTTGGCCTAATAGGTCCTTCGTACTCTCATCGTTAGTCCCCAGGTAGGCAAACTGGTCCTTTATTTTGGATTTATACGAATGCCAAGCCTAGACAGGACGTTCCGACTACCGGTACTCATACCCTTCCAGTTACTACATGCCCGTCATGGGAACTCACTTTGATCTGATTTAAAAATACAAAAATCGTTGCAAAAATCATAGGAATTGTGTGGTGTGTGCTCTCATGGATATGGTATGTTATGAGGATATGATTCATGATGAGCATTGTATAATAATATGTACTTATGAACACGCTTGCATAACATTGAATGTAACAATAAACATAAAGCATATAAACATCATGAATTTTGTATGTAACACATAAAAAATTTTAAAATTCTAATCAACTATAGTATATGCTCTAAGGGTCTAATAACATATCCTATATCCCTATAGTCATGGCTCTGATACCAATCTGTCACACCCCGACCCGCAGCGGAATAAGAGTCGGGGCATAATTGGGTTATCACCAAAGCTCATGATGTTTACTAAAATGTTTCATATTTATTAAATTCAAATTACAATTTAAATGTTCGAATCAAATTCATACAATTACAAGGAAATGAAACTAAGTAAAACAATCCAAAGCTTAAACTGATTTATTCTTCTAGGCCTTCCTATGTGTTTTTTGCCTCAACTGGATCACCTGTATCATGTGTAAAATGGGGGAAATTTTGGGTCGACAAAAGTTGGCGAGTGAACCTTGTTACAAACATTGTTATTGATTTCTTGTTGTATTTAATATTGAAAAGTTGTGCAATGATCACATGTGAGCAAACATATATAAATAAACAATCACCAACCACCTTGAATGAGTATATGACATGAATGATAATGTATTGTGAGATAAAGGGTCAATCAAACGGAGCCGATCGTATGACATGAATGATGATGTATGTGAGATCAAGGCTCAATCAAACGGAGCCGATCGAATGAGGCACCTGATACTCAACCCGTCTCCCATGGGGAGCTGATGGGCCTAATGAAATGCATGTACTGAAAATGATAACTTTAATCTAAACATAATCCACGCAACAATTGATACATATTGGATACACATTTGATCACAGATATGATGGATGCACAAGTGTTTAAATATAATAAGGAATTAAACGACACATGATACACCCCAAAAATGTGATTAAAACGGGGAATTGGTAGAGATTCACTCACATTGGGTGCGTTCTTTTGATGATGTTGGATGATGTTGGATGCGCACGAGTTTTGAGATTTGATCGACGAGGAAAACTAACCTAAAATAATAACGAAAAGGTTCGGTAAATAAATGGATTTTAATTGAGACTAATACTTTTAATTAACATACTTAATAGGATTTTTAGATTTATTTTTGTGAGTTTAAGGCCATTTTCTAACTTTAAAAATATTATTTTTACGTATTTTTAATTGATTTTTAAATTAAATAAATAAATAAAAAGAAGAATTGGCCGCAACGATCCAAGAACACGTGAACGCTGCTCTGACAGATGTTCAAAACCCACCAGCAGCAGGAGGGGGCTTTAACCCCTATAAGATGTTCCTTGACGCAAAGCCTAGCAAATTCTCGGGGGCGGAAGGACCCATTGGATTGGTCCGCTGGATCGAAAAGTCTGAATCCGTTTTTGAAATGTGCAACTGCCTAGGGGCAAACAAGGTCAAATACGCAGCCTCAACGCTGGAAGATGGGGCACTGACATGGTGGAATGCCCAAGTCCAAACACGTGGACTGTTAGCTGCAAATGCATTGGCATGGACTGAGTTCAAGGCCCTGATTAAAGAGGAGTACTGTCCACGAGACAGAGTGCAACAGTTAGAGCAAGCTCTATGGAACCACAAGATGGTGGGATCGGAAATTGAAGCTTACACTGCAAAACATCATGACTTAGTATTTCTGTGTCCCGATTTGGCCAACACAGTGGAGAAAAGACTCGAGTTCTATCTCGGGGGTCTGGTTCCGGAAATTCAGGGTATGGTGATGTCTAGTAACCCTGTAACAGAAGATCAAGCAATCCGACTGGCTCACAAACTCACCGATAAAGCGGTGAAACAGAAGAAACTGCCAGCACGGGGTACCACCGAAGTCGCTCCAGATAACAAAAGAAAGTTTGAAGACTCCACCATTCGACAGTCTTCGTCATCTCATCCGCAGCAAGGGAACCAGAAACGGTTCAATCATTACCACAGCCACCGGGGTCATCAAAATCATCCCAACAACAACAACAACAACAACAACAATATCAACAACCCGAATGCAAGCGGCTATGCGGGCCGAAAGCCGCAGTGCAACCGCTGTAATCTCCACCATAACGGCCCTTGTGCCAGAAGTCGCTGCCAAAGATGTGGCAAGATGGGACATGCGGCAAAGGATTGTCGTGGGGAAATCATGTCCCGACAAAATCAGAATCAGCCTCAGGGTCAGCAGCAGGGTATAAACCGGGGATGCTATCAGTGTGGTAGCACTACTCATTTCAGAAAAGACTGCCCACAGTTGCGCAACAACAACAATAATGGTGGAAACAACCACATCAACCGCAACAATAATAACAACAACAATAATGGGAACGGTGGCACAGGAGGTGCCAAGGGTCGCGCATTTACATTGGGCCGCGGAGAGGCCAGAAACGACACGAACATGGTCACCGGTAAGTTTCCCCTTAATGAACATTTTGCTACTGTGCTTTTTGATACGGGTGCGGATAGGAGTTTTATATCTGAGTCTTTTAGGAAGAACCTAAATCTCACGCTTAAACCATTAGAGACCCCTTATGTGATAGAATTAGCCAATGGTAAATCTGTAAATGTGACCCAAATCGTATCCGGCTGTCAACTCAAACTCGCGGGCCACACTTTTACCATCGATCTGATGACAACTACCCTGGGTAGTTTTGACGTGGTAGTCGGAATGGACTGGCTATCCGACGTCCGGGCTGAGGTTCTCTGCTTCGAAAAGTCTATCCGTATTCCACTCACGAACGACGAAATCCTGACGGTACAAGGCGATAAGGCAAGCGCCGTCACCAACATCATCTCACACATGCAACCGCAGAAATATCTTCGGAAAAAGAATTCTTTCGCTTTACTCGCACTAATTACCGAACAGCCTAAGGACGAGAAACGTATAGAAGACATCCCTGTCGTCCGTGATTTTTCCGATGTATTCCAGAAGAACTACCTGGTCTTCCACCACATCGACAATTGGAGTTTGAAATCGAATTGGCAAGCAATGCAACTCCCATCGCCAAAGCTCCATACCGCGTAGCTCCAGCCGAGCTGCAGGAGCTGTCTACTCAACTTCAAGAGCTGCTAGAAAAAGGATTTATCCGACCAAGCGTTTCGCCATGGGGAGCTCCAGTCCTGTTTGTCAAGAAAAAGGACGGGACTTTCCGCATGTGCATCGACTATAGGGAACTCAACAAGGTTACAGTCAAGAACCGATACCCGTTACCTCGCATCGACGATCTATTCGACCAACTGCAAGGGTCAAGTTACTACTCTAAGATTGATTTACGGTCTGGTTATCATCAGCTACGCGTCAGAGAGGAGGATATCGCTAAGACAACATTTCGCACTCGGTATGGCCATTACGAGTTCTTGGTTATGCCATTCGGTCTCACTAACACACCTGCGGTATTCATGGACCTCATGAACCGCGTGTGTAAACCATACCTCGACAAATTTGTCATTGTGTTCATCGATGACATACTCATCTACTCCAAAAGTAAAGAAGAGCATGCTGAACATCTACGATTACTGCTAGGATTACTTCAACAGGAAAAGCTATATGCCAAGCTCTCGATGTGTGATATCTGGATCCGGGAAGTTCAGTTTCTCGGGCACGTCGTGAATGAAAAGGGTATCCACATAGACCCTGCCAAGAT
This sequence comes from Scalesia atractyloides, assembly GCA_947069175.1. Lineage (NCBI taxonomy): Eukaryota > Viridiplantae > Streptophyta > Magnoliopsida > Asterales > Asteraceae > Scalesia > Scalesia atractyloides. The sequence goes on from CAMTDV010000009.1 coordinate 39,141,419, forward strand.
TGAAGCTATCAAAAACTGGGAAGCACCTAAGACACCGACGGAGATCCGCCAATTCTTAGGATTGGCTGGTTACTACAGACGCTTCATCGAGGGGTTTTCAAAGATTGCACAACCGCTTACTACCCTCACCCAGAAAGGTATCAAGTATAATTGGGGTGACAAGCAAGAAGCAGCATTTCAACTGCTGAAGCAGAAACTTTGCAGTGCACCCATTCTGTCCTTGCCGGAAGGGACAGATGACTTTGTAGTGTATTGTGATGCTTCCATTCAGGGATTGGGATGCGTACTCATGCAACGCGATAGGGTCATCGCGTATGCGTCACGACAGCTGAAAGTTCACGAGAAGAACTACACGACGCATGACCTAGAATTGGGAGCAGTAGTGTTTGCACTTAAGATTTGGAGACACTACCTTTATGGAACGAAGTGCACAATTTTCACTGACCACAAAAGCCTCCAGCACATCTTTGATCAGAAGGAGTTGAACATGCGACAGCGTCGCTGGGTCGAACTCTTGAACGATTATGAGTGTGCCTTTCGGTATCACCCGGGTAAAGCTAACGTGGTAGCTGATGCCCTCAGCAGGAAGGAACACTTGAAACCTCGTCGTGTACGAGCACTACAACTCACTATTCATTCGGGGCTACCCGAACAAATATGCGACGCCCAGTTAGAAGCAGTTAAGGAGGAAAACATCAAAGCCGAATCAGTGGGAAAAATGGAACCCGATTGGGAAGAAAAACCCAATGGAGCCCGGTATTTCATGAATCGCATATGGGTACCTCTCTACGGGAACCTCAGAGAGCTAGTCATGGATGAAGCTCACAAACCTCGATACTCTGTCCATCCGGGTTCGGATAAGATGTATCAAGACCTTAAAGCTGCGTATTGGTGGCCTAACATGAAAGCCGATATAGCCACCTACGTGAGTAAATGTTTGACTTGTGCAAAAGTCAAGGAGGAGTATCAAAAGCCATCGGGGCTACTCCAACAACCCGAGATCCCAGTATGGAAGTGGGATCAGATCTCAATGGATTTCATCACTAAACTCCCGCGAACCTTGGGTGGTTGCGATACCATCTGGGTGATTGGGGATCGTTTAACTAAGTCCGCACACTTCCTAGCTATCAAAGAAACAGATAAGATGGAGAAGTTGACTCGCATCTACATTAAGGAAGTAGTTTCTCGGCACGGAGTGCCAACGTCCATCATCTCAGACAGAGATGCTCGTTTCACGTCAAACTTCTGGCAGTCATTCCAGAAAGCGTTGGGAACACGCTTGGATATGAGCACAGCTTATCACCCTCAGACTGATGGTCAAAGTGAAAGGACCATACAGACCTTAGAAGACATGCTTAGGGCATGCGTGGTGGACTTCGGAAATAATTGGGAGATTCACCTGCCTCTAGTAGAATTCTCTTATATCAACAACTATCACACGAGTATTTCGGCAGCACCATTTGAGGCATTATACGGTCGTAAATGTAGATCACCGGTCTGCTGGGCAGAAGTCGGTGACAGTCAACTCACAGGCCCTGAGTTAATACTTGAGGCTACTGAAAAGATTGTACAAATCAGAAACCGCATGGCGGCGGCACGAGATCGACAGAAAAGCTACGCTGATCAACGACGCAAACCGCTCGAATTTCAAGTAGGCGATCGCGTCCTACTAAAGGTGTCACCCTGGAAGGGTGTAATCCGCTTCGGAAAACGGGGCAAACTTAACCCACGGTACGTAGGCCCGTTTGAAATCTTGAAACGAATTGGACCCGTAGCATACCAATTAGACCTCCCTGCCGAACTCAGTGGAGTTCACAACGTATTTCACGTGTCAAATCTGAAGAAGTGTCTATCAGATGAAACTTTAGTTATTCCATTGGATGAGATCCAAGTGGATGAACAACTACACTTCGTGGAAAAGCCTATCGAGATCATGGATCGTGAGATCAAGACTCGGAGGCACAGCAAGATTCCGATCGTTAAAGTTCGTTGGGACTCTAAGCGTGGACCGGAGTTCACGTGGGAAAGAGAGGACCAAATGAAAAGCAAATACCCACACCTCTTTGCAACTGAGCAGCAAACTAACGATAACAGTAACTAAATTTTCGGGACGAAAATTCTTTCAACAAGGGGATGATGTGACAACCTGGAAATTTCTCATAATTTCGTGTACTATTGTTGACTAAATTCTTGTGCATGGCACTTGGAAATCTTTGTGTATGACACTTGAGAACTTCTTGTAACGTTGCGTACTATCATTAACGAACTAACCCTTTGTGCGTGGCACTCCAAACATGTACGTTACATGCTAAACCGCGTTTACTCAATTTTCGGGACGAAAATTCTTTCAACATGGGGATAATGTGATATCCCGGGTTTTTCGGATAACTTAAACGTAATACGTGTCAATCTAATTACGTGCTATGTGTACGAACGTGTACGAATTAAATGAATACGTGTTGTGTGTTGTGTGATTGTTTTAGTGATTGAATATTTAGATTTAATACGTGCACGAACTTAACCGAACCGCGACACGTTCTAAACCTTGGTTCATTGCGACTCTAGGAGTAACAAGTTTTAAACTCTAGTTCAAGTCAAGTCCTCGGCCAAGATCAAATCCAACACACATCGAAAACCTAAACCCTAAACCAAACATGTCTCGGCCATAAGATCAAAACCAAACCGAAACCTATAGCATGCAACTTTAGTCTTCGGCCAAAAGAGAACAAGAATCAAAGATCAAACCTAAACTCTAATACTCTAATCTTTGGCCGCAAGATAAAACCCAAACCGACCCAACCCAAGTCCCTCGGCCACGAGTGTGTATCTAAAACCGCAACCCTCATCTCTCTCCTTGCCTATATATATCCACAATGCATGCTCAATTCAGAATTCACAAAACCCTAGACAAAACTGCCGTCGGCAGCCCCCTTCCTCGTTCCTAACTGATCGAGATCAGCTTTTCTTCATCACACAGTCGCAAAACAGCCGCTCCCCACCTTCTTCACGGTCACAACAAGCCCCTTCTCGGTCGCAGCAGCAGCGACAATCTTCATCTTCACCTTCATTCAAATCGCAAAGTCAGTCCTTGTTCACCTCTAGCCGATCAAACAGCCCACTTTATCAACATCCTTTCGGTCGCGACTTTGCTGGAACAGCCGGACACTCCTTGTCCAAACCTCGGTTTGTCTACCTAGTTATTCAAGGTTAGAGTTATCCTTGATTACAAGATTATGTTCCGGATGATATGTATGCTTGTTTAAGTTGTCTCGGATGATATGTATGCTGAATGATTAATTGATTAATTGTTTCGGGTCTTATATGTTGAATAAATAACCGGCTGTTTTGATTATGATCTTGTGTATAATTGTTTACGGATGTCATAAGTGCAAGTATGTTTTGTTTGTAAGAACGAGAAGTTAGGCTAGCCGATTTGTTAATGATGTTTACATTGGATGATTGCATTGTTTCGGATTATAAATACTATATTGAAAGCTGGAAGGAGTTTGAAAGCTGAACATAGATATGGGCTGTGTTTTGTTTGTAATAACTAGAAGTAAGAACTAGGGTTTGCATGGATAGGTTATTAGTCTAAATCTATGAGTAGAAATCGGCTTATAATCACCTAGGTTAACCGTATGATCGAATTGTGCGAAATAATTGTAACAATAATGCTGAAACAGTCTGCTGAATAATAGTTACAGCCGGCTTCGTCTGGCTGTAACTTGGTCGTTAGTTGTCGAAAAACGGATTTTCTTATTTCTAGAACGTAGAGATTTGAATAAGGAATCCAATGGCGCTGGATTCATAATTTTCTGAAGTCGTTTGATATTTTTTAAGGGCTAAACAAGTTCAGTAGGTAAAGCTGTTAAAATTCTGGAATTTTGTTGGTTGTTTATCAAGCTAGATTTTAAAATCAGTAGGGAGTTGAGTCATGATTTTTTGTACAGTAACTAGGTATAGAAATTTCCGGGCAACTCCAATTGGAATTTTGTTAATCGGACGATCAGTAATTTTTAAATAAATTCTTCCGTGGACTGCAGTCAGAAAGCGGTAAATCTGACTGCAGCTTAGTGAATTAATATTTATGGCTAATTGGTAAAGATTTAGGACTTGGAAAAATTATATAAATTTCTATGGTATAAATTTCACCTACTGTAAAAATATGGGAATTTTTGGAATGTTAAAACTATTTTATAAAAATCCTAGAAAACAGCTGGATAATTGAGTGTTAAGCAGAAAGTTGATAACTTGTGATTGTATGTATAAAGTGTTGTATGGATTTGGAATATGTTTATGATAAGTTGTTTGATTACTATGATCACATGAGAATACTTACATGCATATTTGAGTGTTAGATATGTTGTTTGTGTGTATCACTTTGTGAGTAAATTGCGTGTGGAATTTGTATTGGTGTGATTTCACACTGACGTGGAATTAATTGGTTTGTTAGGACGCAACTAGCGGTCCCATCTCTTATAACATCTTTGCTACACTAACCGAGCAAATAAAGGTGAGTTCACGGCCCCTAACTTTATCCGGTTTTTAAACAACAGGGGGAGAAACATGTATACACTCTCAAACTCAATCTCTTTACGTTATACGAATTTAACGTCACGCAACTATACGGTAACTAAGTTAATGTTAATGTAATGTTATGGGCACTAAGCAGCTTTATCACTTAAGTCCTCGACAATCTCCTCGGATCGTTAGTATTTGGGTTAAATAGCGGGGGAATTATAAGTAGTACTACTGGGTCTGACGAGCCCCATCCGAGCTAGTCGCGCTAGCCGACCGGGTATGGTCAACGGATGTATGATTGGCCTAACACCGCCATGGTCATGTGATAGGCCTGGCAAAACGGAGGCACACAGTCAGCTTCGATCGCGAACACTTAGTGACATGACTTTAGGCTAGCTACCTATATACATTAATATTGAACTTAATTACGGAACAACTTAATATTCCGGGTTTGGAATATTGGAACATCAACTTATTATCCCGGGTTGGGGATAATGGAAACAACAACTTAATATTCCGGTTTGGGAATATTGGAAACAACAACTTATTATTCCGGGTTGGAATAATGGAACTGATATGTTATCCCGGGTTGGGGATAACGGAGTAACAAACTAAAACCGAACAACGAATTTATGATAACCTGTGAACTCACTCATCTTTAATGTTGACACTTGTTTCTTTACATGTTTCTCAGGACGCTAGGAGCTCTAGGTGCACGTACATGCATTGAACAAGACATCTTTATCGAGTCTCATTTATTAATATTGTTTTGGGATTTTTCATTTGTTTTGGCGTTTGTGTTGGCGCCCGCATCATTACTTATTTATGCTTCCGCTCAAACTTTAAAAACTGATACTTATGCTAAATATTGGTAATCTAAAATTTACAACAAATGATTTTGGAAAACGTATTATCAAATCATATAGAGTCGTTCGACGTACTAGTGTCTTAGATTCTGGTTTGTTCACACGTCTCGCGGTAGAACTCCGCAAGTGGAAATTGAGGGTGTGACAGATTGGTATCAGAGCCACTAGCTATAGAGAACCAGGTTTGCATTACCTAAACTATAGCTGATATCACGACACTAGACTTAGTTTGGCACTGAATTATTATATCTTGTTATGCGATGTACCACTACTATGCTATGTGAAATATGAATGCATAATTGAAGCGAATGCAACTCGTAACTAACTACACAACCTAAAGGCAATGTCATCATCATCCTCATCCTCATCCGACAAACTTACGCAACCAAGGGCACCAGGAAAGGCACATGTGGTGGAACCCTTACCATCTTATGGCGTGGAAACGCGCTCAGCTGCGAGGAAAAGGCTCGCTCTGGGGGAGGAGTCGTCCTCACACCAACCATCGCTGTGACGGTCAAACCGGTTAACTCGTTAGAAGTAGGGAACGACCTACTTAGAGATATGATAAGAACGCAACAAGAACAACTAGAAAGAATGCATGAAACCACCCTAGCGCAGGGATGGATGATACGACAACTGACTGGTAAAACTGAGTCGCTCGAGGAAGAGCAGCATACGAGTAAGATAGCTCGTAACACCATAGCCAGAGATCTGTGTGTTGAGCAGATAAGAGCCGACTGGCTTGAGGACAGAGTCCTGGAAAATAGTTGGAACATTCAGGAGCTACAAAACCAAGCACTTGCACCAGCACCGGCCCCTCCAGAGCCGGTAGAGGAGGATCCAGAAGAGGATCCAGAAGAGGACCCTGAGGAAGATCCAGAGGAGGATCCGGAGAAAGACCCGGCTGTAGAAGCTGGAAACGCCGCGGAGGATGACGACAACGATAGCAACTTGGGAGATGGAGACGTAGAGGACTAACTCGTCTCACCAATTCCCGCTTTATTTTCTTTAGTTTATTTGAAATGGCAACTGGACGTCGCGGAAACCTCAACATGTTAACGAAGAATTGGCCGCAACGATCCAAGAACACGTGAACGCTGCTCTGACAGATGTTCAAAACCCACCAGCAGCAGGAGGGGGCTTTAACCCCTATAAGATGTTCCTTGACGCAAAGCCTAGCAAATTCTCGGGGGCGGAAGGACCCATTGGATTGGTCCGCTGGATCGAAAAGTCTGAATCCGTTTTTGAAATGTGCAACTGCCTAGGGGCAAACAAGGTCAAATACGCAGCCTCAACGCTGGAAGATGGGGCACTGACATGGTGGAATGCCCAAGTCCAAACACGTGGACTGTTAGCTGCAAATGCATTGGCATGGACTGAGTTCAAGGCCCTGATTAAAGAGGAGTACTGTCCACGAGACAGAGTGCAACAGTTAGAGCAAGCTCTATGGAACCACAAGATGGTGGGATCGGAAATTGAAGCTTACACTGCAAAACATCATGACTTAGTATTTCTGTGTCCCGATTTGGCCAACACAGTGGAGAAAAGACTCGAGTTCTATCTCGGGGGTCTGGTTCCGGAAATTCAGGGTATGGTGATGTCTAGTAACCCTGTAACAGAAGATCAAGCAATCCGACTGGCTCACAAACTCACCGATAAAGCGGTGAAACAGAAGAAACTGCCAGCACGGGGTACCACCGAAGTCGCTCCAGATAACAAAAGAAAGTTTGAAGACTCCACCATTCGACAGTCTTCGTCATCTCATCCGCAGCAAGGGAACCAGAAACGGTTCAATCATTACCACAGCCACCGGGGTCATCAAAATCATCCCAACAACAACAACAACAACAACAACAACAATATCAACAACCCGAATGCAAGCGGCTATGCGGGCCGAAAGCCGCAGTGCAACCGCTGTAATCTCCACCATAACGGCCCTTGTGCCAGAAGTCGCTGCCAAAGATGTGGCAAGATGGGACATGCGGCAAAGGATTGTCGTGGGGAAATCATGTCCCGACAAAATCAGAATCAGCCTCAGGGTCAGCAGCAGGGTATAAACCGGGGATGCTATCAGTGTGGTAGCACTACTCATTTCAGAAAAGACTGCCCACAGTTGCGCAACAACAACAATAATGGTGGAAACAACCACATCAACCGCAACAATAATAACAACAACAATAATGGGAACGGTGGCACAGGAGGTGCCAAGGGTCGCGCATTTACATTGGGCCGCGGAGAGGCCAGAAACGACACGAACATGGTCACCGGTAAGTTTCCCCTTAATGAACATTTTGCTACTGTGCTTTTTGATACGGGTGCGGATAGGAGTTTTATATCTGAGTCTTTTAGGAAGAACCTAAATCTCACGCTTAAACCATTAGAGACCCCTTATGTGATAGAATTAGCCAATGGTAAATCTGTAAATGTGACCCAAATCGTATCCGGCTGTCAACTCAAACTCGCGGGCCACACTTTTACCATCGATCTGATGACAACTACCCTGGGTAGTTTTGACGTGGTAGTCGGAATGGACTGGCTATCCGATGTCCGGGCTGAGGTTCTCTGCTTCGAAAAGTCTATCCGTATTCCACTCACGAACGACGAAATCCTGACGGTACAAGGCGATAAGGCAAGCGCCGTCACCAACATCATCTCACACATGCAACCGCAGAAATATCTTCGGAAAAAGAATTCTTTCGCTTTACTCGCACTAATTACCGAACAGCCTAAGGACGAGAAACGTATAGAAGACATCCCTGTCGTCCGTGATTTTTCCGATGTATTCCCAGAAGAACTACCTGGTCTTCCACCACATCGATAATTGGAGTTTGAAATCGAATTGGCAAGCAATGCAACTCCCATCGCCAAAGCTCCATACCGCCTAGCTCCAGCCGAGCTGCAGGAGCTGTCTACTCAACTTCAAGAGCTGCTAGAAAAAGGATTTATCCGACCAAGCGTTTCGCCATGGGGAGCTCCAGTCCTGTTTGTCAAGAAAAAGGACGGGACTTTCCGCATGTGCATCGACTATAGGGAACTCAACAAGGTTACAGTCAAGAACCGATACCCGTTACCTCGCATCGACGATCTATTCGACCAACTGCAAGGGTCAAGTTACTACTCTAAGATTGATTTACGGTCTGGTTATCATCAGCTACGCGTCAGAGAGGAGGATATCGCTAAGACAGCATTTCGCACTCGGTATGGCCATTACGAGTTCTTGGTTATGCCATTCGGTCTCACTAACGCACCTGCGGTATTCATGGACCTCATGAACCGCGTGTGTAAACCATACCTCGACAAATTTGTCATTGTGTTCATCGATGACATACTCATCTACTCCAAAAGTAAAGAAGAGCATGCTGAACATCTACGATTACTGCTAGGATTACTTCAACAGGAAAAGCTATATGCCAAGCTCTCGATGTGTGATTTCTGGATCCGGGAAGTTCAGTTTCTCGGGCACGTCGTGAATGAAAAGGGTATCCACATAGACCCTGCCAAGATTGAAGCTATCAAAAACTGGGAAGCACCTAAGACACCGACGGAGATCCGCCAATTCTTAGGATTGGCTGGTTACTACAGACGCTTCATCGAGGGGTTTTCAAAGATTGCACAACCGCTTACTACCCTCACCCAGAAAGGTATCAAGTATAATTGGGGTGACAAGCAAGAAGCAGCATTTCAACTGCTGAAGCAGAAACTTTGCAGTGCACCCATTCTGTCCTTGCCGGAAGGGACAGATGACTTTGTAGTGTATTGTGATGCTTCCATTCAGGGATTGGGATGCGTACTCATGCAACGCGATAGGGTCATCGCGTATGCGTCACGACAGCTGAAAGTTCACGAGAAGAACTACACGACGCATGACCTAGAATTGGGAGCAGTAGTGTTTGCACTTAAGATTTGGAGACACTACCTTTATGGAACGAAGTGCACAATTTTCACTGACCACAAAAGCCTCCAGCACATCTTTGATCAGAAGGAGTTGAACATGCGACAGCGTCGCTGGGTCGAACTCTTGAACGATTATGAGTGTGCCTTTCGGTATCACCCGGGTAAAGCTAACGTGGTAGCTGATGCCCTCAGCAGGAAGGAACACTTGAAACCTCGTCGTGTACGAGCACTACAACTCACTATTCATTCGGGGCTACCCGAACAAATATGCGACGCCCAGTTAGAAGCAGTTAAGGAGGAAAACATCAAAGCCGAATCAGTGGGAAAAATGGAACCCGATTGGGAAGAAAAACCCAATGGAGCCCGGTATTTCATGAATCGCATATGGGTACCTCTCTACGGGAACCTCAGAGAGCTAGTCATGGATGAAGCTCACAAACCTCGATACTCTGTCCATCCGGGTTCGGATAAGATGTATCAAGACCTTAAAGCTGCGTATTGGTGGCCTAACATGAAAGCCGATATAGCCACCTACGTGAGTAAATGTTTGACTTGTGCAAAAGTCAAGGAGGAGTATCAAAAGCCATCGGGGCTACTCCAACAACCCGAGATCCCAGTATGGAAGTGGGATCAGATCTCAATGGATTTCATCACTAAACTCCCGCGAACCTTGGGTGGTTGCGATACCATCTGGGTGATTGGGGATCGTTTAACTAAGTCCGCACACTTCCTAGCTATCAAAGAAACAGATAAGATGGAGAAGTTGACTCGCATCTACATTAAGGAAGTAGTTTCTCGGCACGGAGTGCCAACGTCCATCATCTCAGACAGAGATGCTCGTTTCACGTCAAACTTCTGGCAGTCATTCCAGAAAGCGTTGGGAACACGCTTGGATATGAGCACAGCTTATCACCCTCAGACTGATGGTCAAAGTGAAAGGACCATACAGACCTTAGAAGACATGCTTAGGGCATGCGTGGTGGACTTCGGAAATAATTGGGAGATTCACCTGCCTCTAGTAGAATTCTCTTATATCAACAACTATCACACGAGTATTTCGGCAGCACCATTTGAGGCATTATACGATCGTAAATGTAGATCACCGGTCTGCTGGGCAGAAGTCGGTGACAGTCAACTCACAGGCCCTGAGTTAATACTTGAGGCTACTGAAAAGATTGTACAAATCAGAAACCGCATGGCGGCGGCACGAGATCGACAGAAAAGCTACGCTGATCAACGACGCAAACCGCTCGAATTTCAAGTAGGCGATCGCGTCCTACTAAAGGTGTCACCCTGGAAGGGTGTAATCCGCTTCGGAAAACGGGGCAAACTTAACCCACGGTACGTAGGCCCGTTTGAAATCTTGAAACGAATTGGACCCGTAGCATACCAATTAGACCTCCCTGCCGAACTCAGTGGAGTTCACAACGTATTTCACGTGTCAAATCTGAAGAAGTGTCTATCAGATGAAACTTTAGTTATTCCATTGGATGAGATCCAAGTGGATGAACAACTACACTTCGTGGAAAAGCCTATCGAGATCATGGATCGTGAGATCAAGACTCGGAGGCACAGCAAGATTCCGATCGTTAAAGTTCGTTGGGACTCTAAGCGTGGACCGGAGTTCACGTGGGAAAGAGAGGACCAAATGAAAAGCAAATACCCACACCTCTTTGCAACTGAGCAGCAAACTAACGATAACAGTAACTAAATTTTCGGGACGAAAATTCTTTCAACAAGGGGATGATGTGACAACCTGGAAATTTCTCATAATTTCGTGTACTATTGTTGACTAAATTCTTGTGCATGGCACTTGGAAATCTTTGTGTATGACACTTGAGAACTTCTTGTAACGTTGCGTACTATCATTAACGAACTAACCCTTTGTGCGTGGCACTCCAAACATGTACGTTACATGCTAAACCGCGTTTACTCAATTTTCGGGACGAAAATTCTTTCAACATGGGGATAATGTGATATCCCGGGTTTTTCGGATAACTTAAACGTAATACGTGTCAATCTAATTACGTGCTATGTGTACGAACGTGTACGAATTAAATGAATACGTGTTGTGTGTTGTGTGATTGTTTTAGTGATTGAATATTTAGATTTAATACGTGCACGAACTTAACCGAACCGCGACACGTTCTAAACCTTGGTTCATTGCGACTCTAGGAGTAACAAGTTTTAAACTCTAGTTCAAGTCAAGTCCTCGGCCAAGATCAAATCCAACACACATCGAAAACCTAAACCCTAAACCAAACATGTCTCGGCCATAAGATCAAAACCAAACCGAAACCTATAGCATGCAACTTTAGTCTTCGGCCAAAAGAGAACAAGAATCAAAGATCAAACCTAAACTCTAATACTCTAATCTTTGGCCGCAAGATAAAACCCAAACCGACCCAACCCAAGTCCCTCGGCCACGAGTGTGTATCTAAAACCGCAACCCTCATCTCTCTCCTTGCCTATATATATCCACAATGCATGCTCAATTCAGAATTCACAAAACCCTAGACAAAACTGCCGTCGGCAGCCCCCTTCCTCGTTCCTAACTGATCGAGATCAGCTTTTCTTCATCACACAGTCGCAAAACAGCCGCTCCCCACCTTCTTCACGGTCACAACAAGCCCCTTCTCGGTCGCAGCAGCAGCGACAATCTTCATCTTCACCTTCATTCAAATCGCAAAGTCAGTCCTTGTTCACCTCTAGCCGATCAAACAGCCCACTTTATCAACATCCTTTCGGTCGCGACTTTGCTGGAACAGCCGGACACTCCTTGTCCAAACCTCGGTTTGTCTACCTAGTTATTCAAGGTTAGAGTTATCCTTGATTACAAGATTATGTTCCGGATGATATGTATGCTTGTTTAAGTTGTCTCGGATGATATGTATGCTGAATGATTAATTGATTAATTGTTTCGGGTCTTATATGTTGAATAAATAACCGGCTGTTTTGATTATGATCTTGTGTATAATTGTTTACGGATGTCATAAGTGCAAGTATGTTTTGTTTGTAAGAACGAGAAGTTAGGCTAGCCGATTTGTTAATGATGTTTACATTGGATGATTGCATTGTTTCGGATTATAAATACTATATTGAAAGCTGGAAGGAGTTTGAAAGCTGAACATAGATATGGGCTGTGTTTTGTTTGTAATAACTAGAAGTAAGAACTAGGGTTTGCATGGATAGGTTATTAGTCTAAATCTATGAGTAGAAATCGGCTTATAATCACCTAGGTTAACCGTATGATCGAATTGTGCGAAATAATTGTAACAATAATGCTGAAACAGTCTGCTGAATAATAGTTACAGCCGGCTTCGTCTGGCTGTAACTTGGTCGTTAGTTGTCGAAAAACGGATTTTCTTATGTCTAGAACGTAGAGATTTGAATAAGGAATCCAATGGCGCTGGATTCATAATTTTCTGAAGTCGTTTGATATTTTTTAAGGGCTAAACAAGTTCAGTAGGTAAAGCTGTTAAAATTCTGGAATTTTGTTGGTTGTTTATCAAGCTAGATTTTAAAATCAGTAGGGAGTTGAGTCATGATTTTTTGTACAGTAACTAGGTATAGAAATTTCCGGGCAACTCCAATTGGAATTTTGTTAATCGGACGATCAGTAATTTTTAAATAAATTCTTCCGTGGACTGCAGTCAGAAAGCGGTAAATCTGACTGCAGCTTAGTGAATTAATATTTATGGCTAATTGGTAAAGATTTAGGACTTGGAAAAATTATATAAATTTCTATGGTATAAATTTCACCTACTGTAAAAATATGGGAATTTTTGGAATGTTAGAACTATTTTATAAAAATCCTAGAAAACAGCTGGATAATTGAGTGTTAAGCAGAAAGTTGATAACTTGTGATTGTATGTATAAAGTGTTGTATGGATTTGGAATATGTTTATGATAAGTTGTTTGATTACTATGATCACATGAGAATACTTACATGCATATTTGAGTGTTAGATATGTTGTTTGTGTGTATCACTTTGTGAGTAAATTGCGTGTGGAATTTGTATTGGTGTGATTTCACACTGACGTGGAATTAATTGGTTTGTTAGGACGCAACTAGCGGTCCCATCTCTTATCACATCTTTGCTACACTAACCGAGCAAATAAAGGTGAGTTCACGGCCCCTAACTTTATCCGGTTTTTAAACAACAGGGGGAGAAACATGTATACACTCTCAAACTCAATCTCTTTACGTTATACGAATTTAACGTCACGCAACTATACGGTAACTAAGTTAATGTTAATGTAATGTTATGGGCACTAAGCAGCTTTATCACTTAAGTCCTCGACAATCTCCTCGGATCGTTAGTATTTGGGTTAAATAGCGGGGGAATTATAAGTAGTACTACTGGGTCTGACGAGCCCCATCCGAGCTAGTCGCGCTAGCCGACCGGGTATGGTCAACGGATGTATGATTGGCCTAACACCGCCATGGTCATGTGATAGGCCTGGCAAAACGGAGGCACACAGTCAGCTTCGATCGCGAACACTTAGTGACATGACTTTAGGCTAGCTACCTATATACATTAATATTGAACTTAATTACGGAACAACTTAATATTCCGGGTTTGGAATATTGGAACATCAACTTATTATCCCGGGTTGGGGATAATGGAAACAACAAGTTAATATTCCGGTTTGGGAATATTGGAAACAACAACTTATTATTCCGGGTTGGAATAATGGAACTGATATGTTATCCCGGGTTGGGGATAACGGAGTAACAAACTAAAACCGAACAACGAATTTATGATAACCTGTGAACTCACTCATCTTTAACGTTGACACTTGTTTCTTTACATGTTTCTCAGGACGCTAGGAGCTCTAGGTGCACGTACATGCATTGAACAAGACATCTTTATCGAGTCTCATTTATTAATATTGTTTTGGGATTTTTCATTTGTTTTGGCGTTTGTGTTGGCGCCCGCATCATTACTTATTTATGCTTCCGCGCAAACTTTAAAAACTGATACTTATGCTAAATATTGGTAATCTAAAATTTACAACAAATGATTTTGGAAAACGTATTATCAAATCATATAGAGTCGTTCGACGTACTAGTGTCTTAGATTCTGGTTTGTTCACACGTCTCGCGGTAGAACTCCGCAAGTGGAAATTGAGGGTGTGACAAACGAATTGTGAAATTAAGTTATTAAACAAGGGTTATCGGGGGGTTTAGATGATTGTACCGATTCACAGCGTGACTTCGGAATTTCCAGTGATTTTCCGGCGAGTGCAGGAATTTCCGGCAACGTCGTCTGAGACCGATTCTGGTTGAAGGAATGAAGTTAATATATGTCTAACAATGGATTGAAAACGAAAGAGTCGAGAAAATTACCGATTTGGTGTAAGTCTCGGTTTTCCGGTGAAAGTCCGGCGAATGCAGAATATCTCCGGCAAGTGCTAAGACTTCGAGAAATTGTGCGATTTTGAGCGAAAAGATTACCAGAGACTTGGGTGAGTATTTATAAGGAAGAAACAGAATGAATCGAGTCCGAATTTGATCTTGATTCGTGGTCAATGTTTCTCCGGCGGTTACGACGTGAATTGGGGGATTAGACCTCGGTTATAACCGATGCCGAAGTTAATTCACGCGTTCCGTCAAAGGAAACGGTCGAAATATAGCGAAATCGTCGGTATTTCTGGCGACTGCGGATTGGGCGCGCTGATTACTGGATTTGATTTCGAGTTTTATTATAAGTATTAATTGTTTCAGTATATTAACAAAAGACTCATGTGGCGGAGTGGTGTTGTGGTTGTTTGTTGAACCGGCTGACCCGGGTTCGAAACCCGGCAGCTTCTTTTATTTTTTTCTTCACTTATTTTTACTTTTTAATAATTATAGTTTTTAAATTCTAATATGTTTATTAATTATGTATTGTTTAAAATTAAAATGAACAATATTTACGCAACGAAAATTATAACTGACTATTCGATAAATAAACGAAGCGGGTTTTGGAAACCCGTTTTTCGACGGATGTTACAGACATGGTACATGAACTTGGTGGACCGTTGCACCGGTTGCAGAGTGGTGCAGTTCCTGCATATGGTTTCTTTGCCGGAGGTGGACCTGGTTGGTTTTGGGGAGGAGTTGGAGCGGGTTGTGCAGTCACAACAAATTTTTGAGAGGCCTTACGCTTCTTCGATCTCTTGGATGGTCCGGCTTTGTTTCCCTTCGGAATCTCTTATGTTGACTTAGCAGAGGATTTCTTATCACCCTTGCGATGGAGGTTTCTTTTCCTGATTTGGGACTCGGTTAAAGTTGCAGCTAACTCAATAGCTTGTCGAATGGTGGTAGGGTTGCTACTAGTGACAATATCTTGCACATGATAGGGTAAACCATCGATATACTTTTCGATCGCCTTTTCCAAAGGCATCACCATCGTAGGACAAAGTAAACTCAGTTCCTCATATCGGTCGGTATAAGCGTGATGCTCACTGCTATCTTGCTTAAGATCATCAAATTCCCTTTCTAAAGCCCTAAGTTCATGACGAGGACAGAACTCCTTCATCATTAGAGCTCGAAGCTCTCCCCAAGTTTGGGCTAAGGCCACGTTAGCACCCCTATCTCTCATAACACCATTCCACCATGTCAAAGCTCGTTTCTTGAACACACTAGATGCAAACTCAACTTTTCGCTCATCCGGACATTGAAGGAACCGAAATTTGCTCTCGAGACTCTTAAACCATTGAAGAAGTCCCGTAGCTCCCTCAGACCCAGAAAATGCAAGTGGTTTAGCCGAACAGAACTGTTTGTAGCTACACAGAGCATTGTTGTTAGTATTGTTATTGTTGTTCACTTGATTCAGTGAGTTACTAGGTTCGGGAGAATCGCAACGATTTGCTGAGCGATAAGTGCTGCCATTTCGGCATGTTGAGTTGCATTACGTCGATGAGGCATTCTAGAAAAGAAACATGAAGGAAGATGTGTGAGATTGATATTCAGAAAAATCAATAGAGGCATCAAAAATATCGACGAATCAAGGATGGTGTTTGTTTCACAAAGCAAACAAATGACTCACGTTGACTAATCAAAGTAAATGGGTCTTTATAATGTATTGCGAAGACATGCTTTAGCCTATAAGTGGACACTCACCCCAAGAGTTCCCAGGTAAGAGTGACTGGTCCGATTAAGTGGATTTGTACGAACACTCTAGCCTTAGACAGAAAACTCAGGGTACAGGCACCCACCCTTCCAGATTGCACATGTTCACATTATTAGAACCCAAACTTTGATGAGATTTTGAAAACTTTTAAGGCTTACGCCAAAAACAAATCATCTAAGGATAGATGATTGATTTCCCAAAAACATATTTGAAATTTTGTGGAATTGTTTTGGTAATCACCTAAGGATAGGTGATCGTGTTGAATTTTAGATCTAAACGCGACTAGATCACTTTAGGGTCCTAGGAAGGTTATATTCTAGGTCAAAGCATTTCTAATAACCTAATTCCCTATAACCAGTGCTCTGATACCAACCTGTAACACCCCAAATCACGTAAAACAACTAACCGCGGTGGAAACATTTGGGGAGTCACGTTAACAGATTGCTTCACAACACTTGGTAATTGAAGTTTCGTTTCATTGATTATTAAACATAGTTTATATTGTCTTAGTGTTTTAGTACTTCCAAAAAAACTTAAACAAACAACAAGCAAGCATAAGTATTGTCTTTCATATTTTAGAGGCACTATGGTCCACATCTGATACTACATGAGCATGCATCGACATCAAACATTGTTCCCTGAAACATATGTGAAAACGAGTCAGCAAAAATATGCCGGCGAGTACATAGGTTTTGTGAGTATGTCAAGTTCATGGCTTTGTATGCATTGCAATATATAACCCGACTACTAGAGTCGTAATTGAAACCTTGTTTTGAAAATATATTGATATTGCAATAATTTTGCAAACACGTGAGATAGAGTTTATGAAAATCTAGTAGCCATGAACCTTAACTCGAAATCATTTGTATTGTAAATCCAAGTTATAAATCATCTTGAAATAACTCGTATGGTTTATGTCTTTACTCGAAAATCGTTGTGTGTCATTGTTTGTAAACATTTGTCCAAGTAATGTAAATAACACCACGTATGTAATATAATGAAAGCACTTATATATAGGAAGTACCAGCGGCGTATCCACCATGCTTTTATTACATTACATCCGTTCTGTTATCTAAATAACTAGTCGTAGACCATTCGTTCATCGTCCCTTGTTATAAACCAATTGTTCATCGTTCATCGTTCGTCGTTCATTGTTATAAACAAATCGTTCAACGTTCATCGTTTTAATTGTGAAAACTTCTGGTCATTTCGTGAATACATTCAAACCTTTGTTGACTTGTTCGAGACCACCCTTAATCGTATTACATACCAATAAAGGGTTTGTTACATATAGTTTCAGTCGCTTCCCAAATTTCCCCACAAACCCCGGGAATTTTGGTAACGGGATTGTCAGTCCTAGGCGCCTTAACTTACTACTGGTCGGCTTGGCCATTCTTAATGAATGTCATTCTTGATATAAATACAACGCACCAACAAGTTCGTTCACATTATTGAAATCATAGTGTTTAATATAAACCATAGCATTTATGTATCGAAAACTTGAAAACATTTAGCACATATGAATCACCCTAAAACAATTGTAAAACATAAAATAGGGGAACTATGTACTCACTTGAGATTGCAATGTAAATCTTGGATCAATAAGAAAACTGAAGCTCAAAGATCCGAGAAATCACGCGTGTCCTAAATATGAAAAGTAGTGTAAACATCGAGACTTGAAATCGGAGGATTCGGATAGAATGAGACTTTATAAATCAAATGAGTGTTGGAACTCATATGAAATATTTTAATAAAGTCTACATTCTGATTTGGAAAGATTTTTATGTGCTTTTGACCCGTTTTGACCCGTTAAGGTAGTTTAAGCCACTTTAACGTGTCATTTGCGTAACTACGCATTCTGATGGTTAGATATGTGTCATATTAAGTTTTAAATGCTTAAACATGTTTAAAATGTTATTTGACCAGATTACATGTCAAAATTTGGGTTACATATGTTTTTAATTGATTTTCTTGCGAAAAGGGCATTTTGGTCATATTTAAGGAATATTACCATTGTTTAACATAACACTATCCGAAAGACACGACTATAAGGTATAACCTCAGAGGGTTATTCTCTATATATTTATGGTCACAAATATGTATTTGGTCGGGTCCAAAGATCCACCAAACGGGTCAGATTCGAAAGTCAAAGCGGTGGTCAAACCATTCAACTTTTCGACTTTGAACAAGCACTACAATGAGAGTGATGATTTTGACTTGTTTTGTCATGTCTAAATAAGTTTATAAAAGAGTTCTAGCATCAAAACAAACTGTTTTGACACCCGGAATTAGATCCGTTGCAAAATGCGTAAAACCACATTTTGACCGAAACTTGACTTGTCAAAAAGACTAGAAATGGTGATAATCTGTAGGCATGACCAATAGGGATCATAACCATCTTGATTATTATCATATTACAAGGTTCAAATGGATTTTATATTGATCAATTCATATCAAATCTGGAAGTCAAACAAAAGTCAAATTTTGTGACTTTTAATCCATTTAAACTATAAAAATTGAACAAGACATGAGTAAAACACTTACAAACACCAAAGGAATGATCAAAGACCAGAGAAATAGCTCCAAGATGGTTGCAAATTCGGATTTGTAGCTGATTAGTGCAAGAAGGTGCTAAAAGCTAAAAAATGATCATAAACATGGTATTTATAATGATCCAAAGGTGTTCAAGATCATGCCAAGTGTTATGGAAATGATTTAGGATGTTAACAAGTGTGTGGGAGGTGTTAGAAGCAGGTTAAAGGGTGGAAAATTCGGGCTAGGTGGCAAAATTTGCGAATTGGTGGCAAGGAAATGAGCTGGGAGGCTGCCAGCCAATCTTTCTGGAAAAACAGGGGCGTCGCCACGCGCGACGGGTAACCCCTTTCAACGTCGCGCTACACCTAGCTCCCATGTTCAGTTCTGAAGTTTCAAAATTGGCAGAACAGGTCCCTGCCCATGTTTCATTACGTTTCAGGCACTTCTAACACTCGTTAAGCTCATTTCAAAAGCTCCATAAGGATGTTAAAGTATAGGGAACTTTAAATGTGTTTAAAAATGTTCCATATATCGGTTCGTTTGGTCGTACAGTCGCGGTTTTCGGTTAATTACGACGAAAATCGAAACGAACGTGTGCGTGACCGTAAATGCGTAACGAACGGATTTTTCGCATTCCAATACCTAAAATATAATATATTGATGATTAGAAAAATATTTTGGATGTCCGTACATGTCCCGGATATCGAATTACGCAAAAAGGCATAGTTTTGCGAAATTTGCAAAATAGCCCCTGAAGTTACAAAAGTGTGATTTTACCATAACAAAGCCCTCAAAACTTATTTCTAAGTTATGAAAAGGGTAACTAAGGTTTAAGCTTATGTAAATATTCCAGGGTGTACGTCGCTACAAGAATCAACATACTTTCGCAGTTTGTCGTATTTAGTCCCTGTGATCGAATAAACTTGTTTTTGACCTACCAAACCCTCTAAAACTTATTCTAAATTATGCAAAGGTTATTTAAGGTATGTTTAGCTTGTGTCATTATTCCGGAACATACATTGCATTAAATTGGTTTCGTTTGCGTATCGTTTACCGGTTTTGCTTACAGAAGCGATTTGAGAGTTCGGAATTGTGCAAGAATTGAATGTGTGCATAATCCTAATAAATAACATAATTCACATATAAAACATAAAATTCCATTCATTGATAAATTTTTTATCATTGTTACATGTTCGGATTGCCAAAGATATCACAACTGACATTGGATAAGCAGAAGAGATATTAACAATATCGACGAAACACAAGGATTGTGGTCATCCATTCATTTCTCAAAAAAAAACAACACACAGTGACTAATCAAAGTAAATGGGTCTTTATAGTGTATCGCGAAGACATGCTTTAGCCTATAAGTGGACACTCACCCCAAGAGTTCCCAGGTAAGAGTGACCGGTCTGATTAAGTGGATTTGTACGAACACTACAGCCTTAGACAGAAAACTCGAGGTACATGCATCCACCCTTCCAGATTGCATGTGTTCACATATTAAAGCCCAAACTTTGATGAGATTTTTAAAAACTTTGAAGGCATGAAGCCAATGTGACTCATCTAAGGTAGATGTTTTCTTGTAAAAAGTTTTCGGAAAGAGTTTGTGACTTTTGAATTGTTTTTGGTAATCACCTAAGGATAGGTGATGCTATTGTATTAAAACTCTACACGCAAGTTAACTCGCGTTAAGTATTACTAATAGCCTAATTCCCTATAACCATATCTTCTGATACCAATCTGTAACACCCCGACCGCGTAAAAACTACAAACAGCGGCAGAAACGTCGGGGAGTCACGTTACAAATTGTTTCACAACACATGGTACTTAAAGTTTTGTATTGTTGAATTTTTAACATGTTTACATTGTCTTCAAGTAAAAACGCACTAAACACATCATTTGTCTTTTAAATTTTAAGATAACTAAGGCCCGAGTCCGTCCTATGTGTTGCAAGCATCGTAACATCAAACATTAGCTCCTGAAACATATGTGAAAAGAGAGTCAGCATAAAAAGCCGGTGAGTACATAGATTTTGTGAGTGTGTCAAATTCATGGCTTTTTATATATATTGCAATACCTCGTCAGGCTACTAGAGTCATAAAGTGAAAACCTTGTATCAAAAGTGTTTGATATTGCAATATTATTAACCAACTAAAACAAGTTGGTTAGAGTTTGTGAAAGACCTTGTAGCCATGAATCTTGACCAAAACGTTTCTTTTTGTAAAACTGAGTAGTAAATCGATTTAAGAGAAAACTTCGTATGGTTAATATCTTTAAGTGAAAATTGTTGTGTGTCATTGTTCAAAACCATTTATTCAAGTGATTCAAATTACGCTACGATATGTAATACGATAAAAGCACTTATATATAGGAAGTACCAATGGCGTATCCACCATGCTTTTATCACATTACACACGTCTTGTTATCTAAATCACTTACTATAAACCAATCGTCCGTGTTATAAACCAATTGTCCGTGTTATAAACCATTCGTCCGTGTCATAAATAAATCGTTCGTGTTTGAATTGTGATGGTCGTTCTTTGTTGAATACATTCAAACTTGTGTTGACTCGTCTAGACCACCAAAGGGTCTCTTTAAATCGACTAGCAAACCACCAAAGGGTTTGTTAAAAGTATAGTTTCTGTCGTTCCCCAAACTTCCCCACAAACACCGGGAATTTTGGTAACGGGATTGTCAGTCCTATGGTACCATAACTTACTATTGGTCGGCTTGGCCAAAGTTAATGAATGTCATTCGTGTTATGGATAACGCACCAACAAGTTCGTTCACATTATTGTAATCGTCGAGTTTTATATAAACCATAGACTTTGCTTTAACTTGAATACAGTTTGGCACATATGAATCACACCAAAATATTTGCAAAACATAAAATAGGGGAGCCATGTACTCACTTGGGATTGCAAGAGTGTACTTGTTTCAATGATTAATCAAGCTCAAGAGTTCAAGGATTCAAGCGTGTCCTAATATCGGATAACTATGTTAGTATGTCGGGACTTTAATCGGAGGATCGAATAGAACGAGGTCTTGTAAACCAAATGAGTATTGGAACTCATATGAAATGGCTTAACAAACTCAACATTCTGATTACAAATGGATCCTAAGTGCTTTTGACCCGTTATGACTCGTTAAGGTAGTTTACGCAACTTTAACGGGTCATTTGCGTAAACATATGTTCGGATGGTTAAATATGTATTATGATAAGTCTTATATGCCAAAACATGTTTAATACTGTTAAACATCAGTTTATATGTCAAAACTTTGGTTGCATATGCTTAAAACTTATATATGCTCAAAAAGGGCATTTTGGTCATTTTTAAAGTGCAATAAAGCAACTTATCATAACACAACCACACGACGTGACCATAAGGTGTAACCTCAAAGAGTTATTCCCTATACAACTATGGTCACAAATATGTGTTGGTCAGATCCTAAGATGGACCAAATAGGTCGGATTCGAAAGTCAAAGCGGTAGTCAAGACCGCTCGACTTACGACCCTAATAAAGCACTAAACTTGAAGTGACGAGTTAGATATGTCAAAACATGTCTAACTAAATTGCAAATACTGATTTGGTATAAAAACTTAGTGTTTTGATACCCGAAAATAGTTCCATCATAAAATGCACATTTTGCGCATTTTTGAACGAAACTCTGACTCGTCACTTCGACTAGTAAACGTGGTAATCAGAAGGTGCCATCGCTATGGATTATAACCTTCGTGATTACGATCACGTTGCAAAGTTCAATTGACCTTTGACTTGACCAAATATAGTCAGAACCAAAAGTCAAACAGAAAGAAAATTGTTTGACTTTTAGCTGAAAATAAGCTAAAATAATGAACAAGACTAAGGAAGAACACTTACTTGTGTTCTAGGATGGCAAGAATGCTTAGTAGGAGGCCTCCAAAGGGAAGCAAACTCAAATTAAGAGCAGGTAGGAGAAGGAGAAGGAAATGAGCAAGGAATGAAGTTGAATTTGGTGGCTATTTGTAGTTGTTCAAGTGTTCTAGGATCATCACAAGTGTCCAAGGAGATGGCATGATCCTAGGTTGTGTTAGCACATGTCAAAAGGTGGCACAAAGCTGGAAATTTCGAGAACTTGGAGTCCAAGGCTTTGAAGGAGAAGCTGCCAAATTGTTGCAAACTTTCTGCTATCTGTCACCTCCTTACGGACCGTATGGGGGCACCTCTTACGTTCCGTAAGGCCCTGGCAGGGGCGGAAAGTTAGAAAATTGGCAGATTTGGCCCCTAGACTGTTTCGTCGTGTTTTGACACTTTTAACCTAATTTTTAGGCTCTATAAAGGTGTTAAGGCATATGTAACTTGGATTTTTCCCGGAAGTGTCATGGATGTCGGTTCGTTCGGTTGTGCGGTTGTGTTTTTTGCTTAATTACGACGAACGCTTTAACGAACATGAAAACGATCAAAATTGTGCAACGATTGATATTTTTGTATTCTTATCAATAAAATACAAAATTTTATTGATTTAAAAAAATTTAGGATGTCTAAATAGGGTTCGTATTCAAAAGTACGAGAATCGGCAGACTTTCAAAGTTTGTCGTAAATAGTCCGTGAGCTTGAATAAAAATGTTTTTGCCATACCGAACCCTTCAAAACTTATTTCTAAGTTAGAGTATTTAGGGTATGTTTAGCTTAAATCCTTGTTTCGGAGTGTACATCGCGTTAAACTGATTACGTTTGCGTAACAGTTTGTGATTTCACTTCCAGATGTGGTTTGAGAGTTTGAAATCGTGCAAGAAATGAATATGTGCAATTATCATGATAATTATGCAAATCTCGAAAATGAAACACAATATTTCATTGATTAATAAATTGTTCGGAATCGTAACATGATCGAATCGTCGAAGATGTTACACTATAGTCACACCCTTGGATCGTGCCATTGAGAAATATATTGATGGTCTACCTGATCGAGTCCAAGATATTGTCACTGGCACAAACCCGCAACGGTTTAGGGAGGCTATCAAACAAGCCGCTACCCTAACCGACTCCCAAGTTAGAAAAGGGAAACTTTTTCGAAAGGGAGACAAGAAACAAACCACTGAAACTACTAAGGAGAATCCAAATGAAACAAAGGTTGAACCCTGTGTAAAGCTTCACAGAATTATACAATTGTTGCACCAATCCCACTTAACTCAGTACCCGTTAGGGGGTTTTATCATGGGAAACAACCTAAGTGCAATCGTTGCAACTATCATCACCAAGCTAATTCTCTATGCTGCCAGTGTACAATCTGTGGTCTTTTTGGCCATCTATCTGTGACCTGTCGCATCCAAAACCAAGCTACCCCTACTCAAACTCACCCTCGCTACCCAGCTGAATCATGTTTCAACTATGGTGAATTAAATCAATTCAAGCGAAAATGCCCTAAGCTTGCTAATGCTAATGGACAAATGTTCAATGTCAATGAGGATCGAGCTGATAATCAAACACTTATGATCATTTGAACCTCTACATTTCCTGTTTATCATCCAAAAAGTATGAACATATTTCAATCATATTTGTAAAGACAATATAAATTTCAAGAAGTTTTCTTCATTCTTGTTATTTGTATTCCATTTACAAATTCCAATGTGATTACACTATGTGTAATATACAACTACATACTGACTTCGAGGATTCTATTTTTTGTTATTATGAACTGAATCTCGTAGTTTAGCATATTGTGATCGCATTCTAGTACCTTCACACAATCTTTACAACAAGATCTCTACAAATACTATGAGCTTGTTTCTATACAAAACATGTATGACAATTCATGCTTAGTATATGATGCATACTACCAGTTTGGTTAGTGTGAAATATATATTAAGATTGTACTAGAATGAAATACATGCTACTGACTTTGCTAAATGCGGAACAGGTAGTGCTATCATTACTAGTATGAAACATGTTTTGGTTCAATAGGTGTTGTGCTATTGATTTAGATGTTACTTCGACCTTATTATTTGTTTCCTTACATAACTCTTAAACTCTTGATCCTTTGAGCTTTGTTTAATCATTTGAGAAAGACCTATATGCAATCCCAAGTGAGTACATAGCTCCCCTCTTTTACGTTTTGCAAATGTTTTGGGGTGATTCATGTGTGTAACAATTTTTCTCAAATGTATGGCATATATGTGTTTACTAAATTTTTTTGTATATTATTCCTATTATGCAAAACACGATGATTGAGAACACCAACCAAATCATTGTAGCATCTATCTATCTTTATAGATTGATTCTAGTTGGATATTTAAAGTACAGTCTTAAATCATTATATCTTCATAATGAGATTTCTAAGAAGTGCTTTACACACTGATGGTTATTGTTTATGTGTAGAGATTGTTGGTGATTTAGATAATGAAATTAGAGTAATACAATAAGGACATGGTGGATACACCGCTGGTACTTCCTATATATAAGTGTGCTTATTCTGTTGCCCTTCAAGGCGTTATCCGACTCACCATTAGGATTTAGGACTTTGTGATTCAATGATTCAATGTGACCAAACCAAATCCTTATAGTATCTATCTATCTTCATAGATTGATTCTTAGGGGATGTTTAAAGTGTTGAATTGAAGTCCTTGTTTGGATTCGTTATGTACTTTAATGCATATGTTATGAATCAATGTGACCAAACCAAATCCTTATAGCATCTATCTATCTTCATAAACTGATTCTTGTGGGATGTTTAAAGTGCTAAATCGATGTCCTTGTTTGGATTGTTTATGTACTTTAACGTGTATGTTAGGATTCACTTTGACCAAACCGGATCCTTTTAGTATCTATCTATCTTCATAGTTAGATTCTTGTGGGATGTTTAAAGTGCTAAATTGAAGCCCTTGATTGGATTCTTTATGTACTTTAATGCGTATGTACAAGTTGATGACCAAGTTGATGATTATGTGTTTATGTGATTAGTGGTGATTTAAATAACGAAACAAGTGTAATACCATAAGGACATGGTGGATACACCGCTGGTACTTCCTATATATAAGTGTGCTTATTGTGTTACCCTTGTAGCATTATCCGAATCAGTTTAGGATTTTGAGATCAATTGATTCAAAAGTTCAATATCCAAATCCTTGTAGAATCCTTCCATATTTTCATATGTTAGATTCTTAAAGGATATTCGAAGTATTATTATAGATCATTGATTTGATTTCTAATAATATTCATACAAGTTTATGATCGATTTAAACGTTGTAACAAAGACCAAAGTACAATTTTCAGTGGCATAAAAGTTACCTAGTAATAATCATATTGCCATATATAAAACTCTTTTTTCACAAGTTTCACGATTAAGATAATGTATTGCAATACTAAACCTTTCCCCATTCCTTGGCTTCAAAGCGTCCATTTTCAATAGACGACTCTCGTAGTTGTCAAAGTATTGCAATACAACCTTTTGCCATTAATTTGGCCAACAAAACCTATATACTCGCCAACATTCTTTGTTGATGTACTTTTCATATATGTTTCAGGTTATTGATTATTCATGCATGCTACACACAAAATCGCATCCGGACTTTAGATTTCTTTAATCAAAAGACAATTTCATGTATTCTTTGTATCGTAAAACAATGATAACAATAATGAAACAATTTGGTACCAGTTGTTGTTGTGAGCAATTTGTAACGTGACTCTCCGATATTTCTGATGCGTGTTGTTGTATTACGCGATTGGGTGTTACACATAACTTCATAATTAATGGGTCAAAAGTTTTCTCAAATGGTAGGGGATTGGTCGAAGACATCATGGGCGATACCAAACCCCTCGGATATATATGGCTTAAGAATAGGTCGACTTTTAAGGATTTAGATTGGATAAAGTGGTGTAAATATCCTCTGTACATGTTTTAGTTGGTTTTGCTTTGTTTTTTTGGGCTGCCCCGTTTCGGGTTTTGGCTGGTTTAATGAAAAAACAAATTCATAACTTTATAATTAATGGGTCAACTGAAACAAGATTATGCAGAATTAAAAAAAAACAAAATCTTGGAAACAAATCAATCAAGATATGAAATTTCTTCTTCAAATTTCAACCAACTTATTTACGATTTGCTCCTTTCCAACCCCCTAAAATATGATCTTTTAGTGAGGGGGGGGGGGTTCCCTTGGCTCCCAATTTCAACTTTTCATCACAAACAACACAAGAAAAACACAGGAACATTCTTATCAACTATCACCCACGTTCATCTTTCTTCATTTAAAGTATTTGATAATAACATCTCATCTCTCAGCTTTTCTATTATTATTTTTTTTCTTTCAAACCCTTTTGAGCAATTGGAATCTGATGAATAAAAAGATGAAATTGGTTTATGAGGATGCTAGGGTGAGGTTTAAGCATCAAACCCTTGTAGCCTTATGATTTGTTCCCCTTAAATTAATTCATGTTAATTAAGTTTTGTGATTCTATTTGGCAGCTAGCCTCGATCTGGATGATATGAAACCGTAGTATTGAATAAAAAGAATTATTGATTATCTGCTTCACTTGTTAAGACTCATGGAGGATGTATAAATTTGTTCTTAGATGTTTGTAAAATTCCACAAATGGTCCCTGGATTAAAATAAAGTTAATTACATAAGTGGTCCTTGTAGTTGAATATGGTATTTTAGTCATTTTACTCTAACTTATAGAAAAGTTAACAAAAGTTAGTGTTAATACCCAAGGTTATTACAAAATGAAATGTTAGAATCTTAGAATGTGATTTAAACTATTAGTACATGACCTTGTTCTAATCTATAAACCACAGGGACTAACGGTGTAATTAACTCTCTCTATTCTCTCTCTCTCTCTCTATATATATATATATAGGAGAAGGATCCATTATGAACCAACCTTCATTACAAGAACCAATGTGAACACAATAAAAAATCTAAAAAACACACAATTTTTTTAATTTTTTAAAAATCAATATAGCTATATTTCGTCACTAAAAAAATTCGAGTAGCGATTATCGATGCACATGTGCATATGTATCATTTCTTTGGCAAATTCCGTAATACATTTCCAATATTAGACAATTGCACTTTTATTTACACTACCATATGTAATACATTACCTTTTACATTACCGATATTAGAAATGCACATGTACATCTATATGTAAGTGTGACAACTGTGAAAAATCCCGGTAAACTTTGACCGGTACAAATCCACGGTAATCGGACGTGACATGTGTATCATTATACTTGTTGTGATTACGTGTGATGATACAAATGTTTGATACCCAGGATGAAACCAGATACATCATAATCGGTCCAAAACTTTAAAGCATGCTTAAAACAATAATTGTGAACCCCAAAAACATGCATGACTTATGTGCTATGCTAAACGATATCTGAGAGCACGTCATGGTTAACATGATACTACTAAGGACCAATGGTGTGAGGTTGGTGTCCTTAGCTTGTAACAACGTGTTAAACGGGAGCTTTCCGTTTAACAACGCATTAAACATTTGATGATGATTATTAGGCCATTGGTAGGGCTATTTCAGATTCTGAGTTCACGGAACATCTTAATTATGTACCTTAGACCATGACATAAGACTTGAAGCAAATCGAAGCTCGGGCACGCAAAATGAGGCAGCTTCCCGGTTAGGGAAGCACCTTCGTTTTGAAAAAAACACAAGCAACCAAACATGCAATGAACAGTCAATTAAGCTTAAAAACACTTAAACTACCCTAATACGAGGGCTATTATGATTAAAATGTAACAGTGTTCAAATTTCGAGACAGTTATACATGGTTTTTAAAACCGAGTCTTTAAACACTAAAAACGTGAAAAAGGAGTCTGTTTCGCAAATCGGGACGCGTGTGCGACCCGAAAACGAACCTAAACACAAAATCAAAGATAAACATCATCATTTAATCTCGAAAACGAAGCACGACAAAGCAGGAGGGTGGGGTAGGGGTACCCCACTTGCCCCCCCCCCCCCCCTTATATTCTTTTTTTTCATTTTTTCCTTCATTTTTCACCACAAATCTGCTCAATTTATTCAAGAACACATTGATCATCACTCTAATTCAGCCAAATCAAAGGTATTTTTCATGTTTTATAAGGTTTTGATGATGATTTCTTGAGAAAACATGAACTAGCTAAAGAAAAATCTTTTTAATCCATGATTATGGATGATTTAAACATGGTTCTTGGCTGAATAAGATCACATCAGGGATTCTTTAATGTTATATGATAGCCAAGATCACAAAAATTCGGTTTTTGATACCTTAATCGACCAAAATCGAAGAACAAAGTTATTAACCGAAAAACAAAGAAACAAGGCTTGATTAACATGAATTATGGCATGTTTGGATTGTACTTGATATGTATGTACTGAACATAGTACCCACACACTTCTAGACTCAAGAGAACGCCCAGAAACGAATCTTGCGCTACGTATATCGCCCGAAACCTTAAACTAGCGTAGGCGGAATATTGTTTGGTCTATAACTTGTCCGTGATGCTTAGATTGAGCTTAGATTTGTTGTGGTGATGTAGGGTATTGACAGGAATGTCCATAGAAAATTTTAGAATTTTTGGAATTTTCTATGATGTTTGGCGAATTGTTGACTGTTTTAAAGAAAGAAATTAATAAAAAATACAAACGAAAATAATAAATCACCAAACTTTACAGAAACACTAAGGAGCACATAGGGAATGTTCTGGATAGTTTGGGAGTCCATTGATTGAATTTTGGTTCAGGTTAAAAATCCGCGTTTTTGGAAGTTTTCGGTAGCCGGAAATGCACTAAAACAAAATAGGAAAAATCCCAAATTTTTGCAGGGAGTTCGGACATATAAGGAGCTTTCTGGAATATTTTGAGAATTTTTGGACATCGGATGATAAGCAATGTAAATTATTCAGTTAAATACTGCTTTACAAATGATTTATTTGAGGAGTTAAAATGGCTAAATAAATTCCCAAATTATTTTTATCATAATCTATATATTTCTACTACTTTATATAAAAATTTCCAGATTTTTATCAAACTTATGTATTAAAAGGGAAATTATGGAGTTTAAAACGCTTTATTTTATACTAGTTTCGGCAGTTTACCGTGTAACAAACCTACCGGAATCGGGAAGTGGCCGAACCCAACAGTTACTCTAATTGGAACACCAGAATATTCCGGGAATTTCCAGGGTCGTTTGAACACTAGAGATGTGTCCAATACCAGTTCGGGAGAATCCATGACAGCAAGAATGGAAACCCAACTTTGGGCAACCTCGACTCCCCAAACACCCAAACTCCCTTAATGAATACTTAATCTTTTCTAAATAACAATGTATTGGCACTGTCTAGATCTTGGTGCCGTTATCCAAACACATAGAACAACTGACTTTGGCTGGCACGCGAACCGGGGCCCGGGAGCCAAACGTAAAACTGATCCTATCCTAACATCCATCACCACACCAGGGTACTAGATGTACAATATGCCCTGAAAATACCCACCCGGGCCCAAGTTATAGGCGTACCGACTTAACGACTGATATTGGTAATTACTTGCATGATTACTGTTAGAGCCGAACCAGCTTGCATATACTCCTAATGCTACCTGTGACACTACTATCCTGTGAGTTTCACTCCCCCACTTTTAAATGTTTTATCGTTTTCTAGGGTGACTTGCATGTTACAAACTGTGTTAATTGCACCAACTTGTGATGATGTGAATTACCTAACACGCGAACTATCCCCACTACAAGTGATTAACGTAAGCCGTGGACAGTGGATAGTAGTATTGGTCTGACAAACCCAGTTGCTATGACCGACTGTGTGTCGGCAAACAGTCAACTGCACGTGTCCTAAACTTGGTTATGTTGTTAGGCATAACTACATTGGGGCGTTGAACTGCACGTGACGCAGTTGGTGGGTTAGGGATGTCTGCGTGACATGGCCCGGCGGGCTAAGGTGTTGTTGTGACACGGCCCGGGGCATGACACGGTCCGGTTAAAAAGTCAAGGTTTCACTTGTACACTCGTGTAATTCCATCGACGACCTGTGACTCGTGCAATTAAACTTGTTAAATCATTTTGCTACGAAACAACCAAACTAGTGAAACTCACCGGCTCATTTAGTGACCCGTTTTAAAACTAACATGCATTTCTGGTAACTTGAGACTAAGGTGATCTGGATATATGGTTCAAGACGTGTTTATAGACAAATACTGATATAGACGCATGCTGCTTAGAAGATTTATGTGGTTCATGGAAACACGCAGTTGTAACATACATTTAGTATGTAATCAACATTTTGGTAATTAATAAAATGTAGTGTCTTTATAAACAATGTGCTTGTACCAGAGGTGTCTGTTGCATCCCGTGTGTTTTCTTCCACTGCAGATTGGGGTGTGACAGTATGAATATGATATAGTGTGTTTTGGTACACTACTTTTAATACATTTTCCCTTTCATCTATTATACAGTCCATAATATACTACCGGTACCTCCTACTATCCATAACAAAATACCATTACCTGCTACCATCCATCATACAATACCATTACCAATATTTCATTTATGCATATGTACATCAACACCCTTCATACCATCCAAACAATATATTACATCGTAAAGTGACAAATATAATCAAACCATCAACCATTAGATATAACTAACCAAAAACATGTATATGGGTCGGGCCTACTTCATCATTCAAAATCATATTTTTTTTGTACCAAACACGTTATAACATAGTTATACATAATAATAATACATATGTGCAATTTTAATATTGGTAATGTCAAAAGTAGTGTATTACGGATGGTAGTGTAAATGAAAGTGCAAGTGCCTACTAGTAATTTATTACAGAATTTTTCAAAGAAATGATAGATATGTACATGTACATCGATATTGTTACTCGAAATTGTATTTTGTAGTGAAGAAATATAGCAATTTAAAAAATTATATATTAAAAAATTGTCTGTTTTTTTAGATTTTTTAGGTTTTTTTTGTGTTCACTTTAGTTTCGCGGTTCTAGCAATAAAGGTGCTTCTTGCATGAACCGCGAGAACCAATGTGAACACGAAAAAAATCAAAAAACAATCAATGCTTTTAATATTTTTTTAATAAAATCGATATATTTCGTTACCAAAAAAAATAAAAAAAAACTTTTTTTCGAGTAATAATTATCGATGCAGATGTGCATATGTATCATTTCTTGGACAAATTCCGTAATACACCACCAGTACGACAAATGGACTTTTAATTTACACTGCCATCCGTAATACACTAGTTTTTATATTGCCAATATTAAAAATGCACATATACATCATTATGTATAACCATTATACATAATACAACGTGTTTTTGGTACAAAAGTTTGTGATTTTGAATAATGAAGTAGGCCCATATACATGTTTTTTGGTTAGTTATATCTAGCGGTTGATGGTTTGGTTATATTTGTCACTTTATGATGTAATATTTTGTTTGGATGGTACGAAGGGTGTTGATGTACGTGTAATAAGGTGAAATATTGGTATGGTATTGTATAATGATGGTAGGAGGTAAGAGTATTGTATTGTAGATGGTAGGAGGTAATGGTAATGTATTATGGATGGAATGATAGATGAAAGGGAAAGCGTATTCAAATAGTGTACCAAAACACGTTATATCATGTTCATACATATAGATGCACATATGCATTTCTAATATTCTTAATGAAAAAAGTTGTGTATTATGAATTGTAGTGTAAATGAAAGTGCAATTGTCTAATATCAGTAATGTATTACGGAATTTGTCAAAGAAACGATACATATGCACATGTGCATGGATAATTGTTACTCGAATTTTTTTAGTAACGAAATAGATTTTTTTTTTAAAATAAAAAATTTTGAGTGTTCTTTGAGTTTTTTTAGGTATTTTTGGTTGTGTTTACATTGGTTCTCGCGGTTCTCGCAATAAAGAGTGGTTCCTAACGGATCCTCCTATATATATGTTAGGACTAGATTTTTATTGCTTAAGAATCAGTGGTCCTTCAGTATATCGATGATATATTATCCATGTACTGAGTACTGAATACTGGGTGGATCAAGGATCCTTAGTGACTATAACGGTTTCTAACAATTGACTTCAATGTTTTATTTGATTGTAGGGCAGGTATCGATAGTGGACTTGGTCAGCAAAATATTCGTGGAATATTCGGAGGATTAAGCACGTGCTGAAGGTTAAATGGACGTTATGCATGAACGTGGAGAATCCCGGATATTTTGGATAGTTAGTTATAAGTTAAAAACGTTAATATTTTAGGGGGTATTGAGCTCGTTAGATACATGAATTCATTCGCAAACACTGATATCACAAGATCACTTGGAAACTCTCGAGGAACACACACACATTACACTATAGATTGATTGTAAAAGCTCAATATCATCCGAAGTTGTAATCTTACTTGTGAAATACACTTGGTGATCGGTAGTTTCCATCACCTGAGGTTTTTTATGCCAGAGATCATACATCGATCAAGGGTTTTCTCCTCGTATAAATCTCGGTGTCCATTGTTCATTACATTTCACGATTGTTCACATCATTGTTCAACACATAAGCACTCAACCTCACATACAAAGTTTGGTCACATTATCCTTAGTGTGATTTTTGACCAAAACAATTTGGCACCCACCGTGGGGTAATCGGTGCTTCAATTCTAAAAATTCCATTCATTTCATTCATTTCCATCCATTCTTTTCAACTACATGGCTTCTCATGGAAAATCTGCTTCAAGTGCCATGCCGGCGGTTACCTCATCTCAGGCTTGTGCATCATTGCCTCCCATTCCCCCTGCACCAGCGAGGAGTGCTGATAATGCTCAGAAGAAGCCAACACCAGTTTTCTCGAAGGCTTCCATTGTTTCATCCTCTACACCTACTAACGATGATCTATCTACTTTGATTTTGCAGATGAAAGGATACATGGAACAGTAGGACAAAACTAACCAGAGGATCCTTCGTGAAATTGATGTAATTAAGAAACAAAAGAGATCAGCGGAGGATCACTCTCCATTGATGCCCAGATCGTTGGATTTCGCAATTCCTGCAACAACCATTCAACATTTCAAGGCTTCTGGTATTCAGCATCAAGGATCCTCAGGATTGCAGCATGGATCATTGGCAATGACGCAGCTGCAAGCGTCTCATTACCTACCTTATGGATCCTCAAATCAACATCAAGGAGGCTATCTCAGCTCAGGAGGATATTTGGAGACAGTTGCACCAAAGGAATCCTATTTCCAGCATCAAGGATCCTTTTCTGAGGATCAAGGATCCTATGCTTGGGATAAGGTTCAAGGATCCTCCTCTCAGGTTCAAGGATCCATGCAGTATCCTTCAAGACCTTCAGAACCCATGTATCCTGGACCCAATGTCTTTCAGGATCAAGGATCTTCAGGGAGTCAGATATTCAAGGATTCTGAAGTTCACAAAGGGGACTTCATCCCTATGCAGACTATTGCTTCATCTGGTCCAACTATTGCACCCGAAGTGTCTACTTTTGGATACACTTCTGCGATACCACTTCCAAACCAATCAGGAGGTAACAATGTCAATACATCTTTTGGAACTAATTGTGGTTTTATGCAGGATACAGGTATCAATAAGGCTATGGTGCGGGAGCAGAAGCTCAAGGATATGATATCCAGCGTCTCGAGAGTGGTTAAGCCCATTCCTGAGATCCCAGATGGAAGTCACATGGTGTCTCGCTTTGCACCTCCTATATGCAATGCTGAGACACTAAAACGCTTTCAAATGCCCAACATGAAGTTGTACGATGGCACAACTGATTCGGAGGAGCATGTGGCACGATACCGGGAAAGAATGGAGATCAACATTCCAGAAAGATTAAAGGCAGCCTGTCTTTGTAAAGGCTTCAGATCCACACTCACTGGATCAGCACTCAAATGGCTACTAAGTCTTCCTCCTTACTCAATTACTTCGTTTTCTTACCTAGTTAATTTGTTCAATAACCAATTTTCATGTAGTAGAACTTTTGAACGATTAACTAGTGATCTATATAGGGTAGCTCAGGGTCGTGATGAATCATTAAGAGATTACATCACTAAGTCTAGTAGAGAATCCTTAGAAATCCCTAATTTGGATATTCCCACTGCTGTAGAAGCTTTCAAAATGGGCTTACTTAAGGATTCCTCATTCTATGATGACCTTGTTATGACCCCTTGCAGGAATTTAGATGAAGTGAGGAACAGGGCATTGAGATTTATTCGTTTAGAGGATGACAAAAGGATCCAGGAGAGACTCTTAGGATCCTCAAAACAGGAAAAACAAGGATCATTCTTTAAGAATAATCGATCCAAGCCATATTCTAAACATGACAATCACAATGTGAACGCAGTTGAACAAGACGAAGACGATGAGGATTATCCTCTAATATATGAATATTGTTTTTCTGCTACTAATAATGAACTAATCCTTGCTATGCAGAATTTAGGTGACACAGCTAGATGGCCAAGGAAAACTGATAAACCTGGAGCTACTAAGGATAAATCAAAATGGTGCGCTTATCATGAGGATTTTGGCCACCTTACTGATGAGTGTATAGCATTGAGGAAGGAAATTGGCTATCTTCTTAGCAAAGGGTATTTGAAGGAACTGTTAGGAAGGAAACGTTAAAGACTCAGGATACTGAGAAAGTGCCTGAGAGAGCTCCTCCACCGCCTGCAGATGCTCAGATCATTAACTTTATTTTCGGTGATTCTGATATCTGTGGAACTTTGTTTTCAGCGGCTAAAAGGCATGCTAAGGGGACGAAGATGGAAAATGGGGAGAGACCGGTTCGAACGTCTACCCTTACACAGCAAAAAGTGATATCCTTTGATGAGGAGGATCGCGTAGACATTCAGGATCCTCATCATGATGGTCTTGTCATTACTTTGTATATCTCTAATCATTTTGTTCGCATGATTCTTATTGATAGAGGGAGTTCGGTGAACATAATCCAGTTGGATGTCCTCAAAAAGATGAACATCCCTGAATCTGAGATCATACCAAAATCATCGGTGCTCGTGGGATTCACTGGGGAAACCAAGAATACATTGGGGGATATCAAACTGCCAATTTACATTGAGGGAGTGAATTTTGTCCAAAAATTTTGTGTAATAGATAGCTTATCTTGCTGTAATGTTATCCTTGGTAGGCCATGGATACATGACATGAAGGCGGTCCCATCAACATACCGCCAGTGTGTCAAGCTTCCAAGTCCGTGGGGAATAGTCAAGATAGAAAGTGATCAGCACGAGGCGAAGAATTGCTACACTTCCTCGATGAAACCTGCTTCCAAGTCTAGGGAAGCATAGCAATTAAAGCATCCTCCAAAAGACGTCATGGAAGCAAGAGAACAGGACGTCAAGGATATACTTTTAGATCCTGAGGATCCTGAATCCAAGGTGTATTTAGGATCCGGGATCCAGAAGAGCATAGAGCAGCATCTAGTATCCTTCCTTAAACGAAGAAAATCTACCTTCGCCTGGAAGCACGAAGATATGACAGGTATATCTAAGGATATTATTACTCATAAGCTTGGCATTGACAGGTCTTTCAGGCCAATTCACAAAAAGAGAAGAAAGTTTGCTCCTGAAAGAAATGCAATCATCCAAGAGGAGGTAGATAAATTGCTAAGGGCAGGTATGATTAGAGAAGTCAAGTATCCAAGATGGTTAGCCAATGTGGTTGTTGTTCAAAAGAAAAATGGAAAGTGGAGGGTATGTGTCGATTTTACTGACTTAAACAAGGCCTGTCCCAAGGATCCTTTCCCTTTACCCCACATTGACTCCATGGTGGATGCCACGGCGAGTCATGAGTTAACTTTTATGGATGCTTCGTCTGGATTTCAGCAAATTCAGATGGAACCATCTGATCAAGGGGATACTGCATTCATGACACCCACCGGCATATATTGTTATATTGCCATGCCCTTTGGTTTGAGAAATGCAGGTGCTACATACCAAAGATTGGTGAATATGATGTTCAAGGAGCAACTTGGACATACAATGGAAGTATACATAGATGATATGGTGGTCAAATCTAAAAGAGCCGAGGATCACCTAAAGGATCTTGAAGTAGTATTCAATATCCTTGACCGATACAATATGAAACTAAATCCTTCCAAATGCCATTTCAGAGTTAAAGCTGGAAAGTTCTTAGGATATATGGTGACCAAGAGAGGGATCGAAGCAAGTCCGGAGTAGATAAAGGCCATAATCAACATCAAATCTCCAACCGACGCTAAGGATGTGCAAAGATTGACAGGAAGAATCGCTGCCCTTAACAGATTCATTTCAAAATCCTCAGAAAGATGCAAGGATTTCTATGATATTCTGAGGAAAAATAAGAAGTTCGAGTGGACGGAGAAGCATGAAGCTGCTCTACAATCTCTCAAGGATTACTTATCCTCAGCACCGGCTTTAATGAAACCTGAAAATGGGGAACCACTATCCTTATACCTAGTTATTTCAGGTAAAGCACTAAGTGTGGTCCTTGTTAAGGATCATGAAAGCCAACAACATCCGGTATACTATGTAAGTAAAAGTTTATTGATGCTGAGGCCAGGTATTCTCATTTAGAAAAACTTATTCTTGCTCAAATCATGGCTTCTACTAAATTAAGACATTATTTTGAAACTCATACTATTGTTGTTAAAACTAACTTTCCTATTAAGAATGTTCTCAGGAAACCAGAGATGTCGGGAAGAATGGCAAAATGGGCTGTTAAACTTAGTGCATATGACATTAAGTATGAGCCTAGAACTGCTATTAAATCCCAAGCTTTGGCTGACTTTGTGGCTGATTTCAGTAGTGATCTGCAAAGAGAAGATGAATTGGAGGTACAACAACTTGAGGAGACCAAGGATCCTTGGATACTCTTCACAGATGGTGACTCGAATGTCAAAGGAACTGGACTAGGCCTACTACTAAAATTGCCAAGGGGGACACTATACCCCAATCAATAGCATGTGAATTCCAAACCACTAATAACGAGGCAGAGTATGAGGCCTTAATAGCAGGTTTGCAATTAGCGAAGTACATGAGGATCAGGTATCTTCAAGTATTTGTAGATTATTTATTAATCACTAATCACTATAATGGTTCTTATGCTGTTAAAGGTGAGAAGCTAATCAAATATTTGGAGATAGTCAAGAAATTGGCGGATTCTTTTGCTTTTTTTAGTCTAACACAGGTACCCAGGGAGGAAAATGCAGAAGTAGATGCCTTGGCTAATCTAAGATCCTCATTGAAGATGTCTGATGATGTGAAGATACCCATTATCCATGTTCTAACTCCCGGCAATCGAGAAGAGTGAGATAATGGAAATAGTGGATGATGCCGCAATCGTACCTAGGGATGATGCACAATCAACTCCGGCATCATGGATCCTTCCAGTCCTGAATTATAACCAAAATGGGGAAGTTCCATTGGAGAAAATCCTAGAACCTTCATGATAAAAGTATCCCAATTCACTATCATTAATGACATGTAATATAAGAGATCTCTTGTAGGACCCTATCTACGATGTGTTGAGGATCATGAGATCAAAGAAGTCTTGAAGAATTTTCATGAAGGAGATTGTGGAAATCATACTGGGGGCAGAGCACTATTTTCAAGGATCCTCAGAACAGGATATTATTAGCCTACAATGAAGAAGGATGCTGTGGAGTATACAAGAAAATGTGATGCTCGCCAAAGACATAGTAATATCCTTCATCAGCCTGCAGAACCTCTGCATCCTATATCCTCCTCTTGGCCATTTATGAGATGGGGAATGGATATAGTTGGCAAGCTTCCCAAGGCACCAGGAGGAAAAGTGTTCATGTTAGCTATGACTGATTATTTCTCCAAGTGGATAGAAGCGGAAGCCTTTGCTCAAGTCAGAGAAAAGGAAGTTATATCCTTTATTAAAAGAAATATCATTACTAGATTTGGTATCCCTTCTGAGATTGTTTGTGATAACGGAGCCCAGTTTATTGGGAACCGTACTACTAACTTTTGTGACAGCTGGGGGATTAGGATAATAACACCAACACCAGTCCACCCACAAGCTAATGGCCAGGAAGAATCATCCAACAAGATCATCATCAACAATTTGAAGAAAAAGCTTGGATCAAAGAAAGGAAAGTTGGCTGAAGAACTACCATATGTCTTATAGGCAGATAGAAACAACTCCCAAGAATGATACGGGTCAAATTCATTTTTCTTTAGTCTTTGGAACTTAGGCAGTGATTCCTACAGAAATGGTAGTCCCTACAGCCAGAACAAGCATCCGTGATCCTGAAGCCAATGCTGAGACTCTGGCTCAAGACCTAGATACGTGGAAGAATTAAGAAACTTGGAAAGGATAAGGCTAGCTAGCTATCAACAAAGGATGGTTGGCGCCTATAATAAGAATATCAGGATAAGAAGATTTCAAGTCGGTGACATGGTGCTGAGGAAAGCATTTCAGAATACCACGAATCCTACTGATGGCAAATTAGCACCAAAATGGGAAGGCCCCTATCTAATTGAAGCCGGGGCAGGAAATGGGGCATGTCGATTACTGACTATGGATGGTGACCTTCTTCCAAGAGCTTGGAATGCTATCCACCTAAAAAAGTATTTTATGTAAAGGATCAGGGATCCATAAGTATCCTAATGATCAATTCAGATTGAAGGATCCTCAGAGGATATGAGATTCTTGATTCGGTAACGTTTTACTAACGCTTTCATTCTTATTGTACTTCTTATTATTTATTTTTGATTAAGGATGTTGAATTTTCAACATTCAACCTTATCAAGTTTTAAGTTTTGCAGAAGTTATTACAAAGGATAAAGAGGTTGGCCACCTCTCCAAGACTTTGGGCATGTCCCCAGTTAAGGTATCTATTACCTCCTACGGGTCTTTACCATTCACACAAATTGGGTTCCGACACCCTCGTCAGTTGCGCACATTATCCACGTATAGTTCGAGGCAATGGGACCAGTACCCGCTTTAGGGGCTGACAATTTCATTGTTGTTGGATATATGGAGGATCCTAAGTATAATGGTAGACGTACGATACATCCGTTCCTAAGGTTTCTAACGTTTTCACGTTAGCTAAGGTTTCGACATTTTCATGTCGCTTACGATTGGATAGATGCCAGTTCGGGCCATACTCCAGTTTACACCAGTTATTTGGGTTTGTCCCCAGTTATTTGGGCTAGTCCCTAGTTATTTGGGCTTGTCCCCAGTTGTTTGGGCTTGTCCCTAGTTATTAATGATTCTTTCATTTGATATTTGGCTTAGTCCTAAGCTATATACTGTCACAGGTCTATGAAATTGACCAGCTAAGGATCCTGAATCCTAAGATTGAATCAATTGTTATACTTTGACTGACACGACTGTAAGTGTTAAGGATATAAAATCCTAACTTGGATTCCCTAGTATGTCTTATTCTTATTATAATGATTCGACCCTTAACCATGGAATTAGAGATAAGTTGTTCAAGATTATATGGCATTTTATGCCTAGCAGTTGTTACGATTGCAGACTAAAAATCTTTTTATAAAGTTGAAATTTTAGGAATTTTACACAATATGATTTTGCCAAACACGAACACGTAAAGGTAGTAATTCAAAAGCAAAATTGTAACACCAAACATACTCAAAAGTCTAATATTATTAGGCCCGTCAATATTTATCAAAAGTATCCAGCCTGGATTTCACCAACAAAACGTGGACCATCCATCCAGGCCGGATCGGGTTCATCTAACGATTAATGTTTGTGCAGAAAATTAAAATGCAGGAAATTAAAAGCGAAGGGTGTCAAATGCTTCATCCTCCACAAACAGAAGGATACATCCACCTTTATCACCCCCCATTGTTTCAAGGATCCATGATCCTTAACCTACAGAAACTATTGTTCAAAATACAAAGCACGAATTGTTCAAGTAAAACAACCAACCTAAGGGCCTAAAATGTGGGCTCCGGCCGCGTCTAGAAATATCCAACATCGCCCACATAGGCAGCCTACACTGTGGCCACCTCACCACCTACCCTTCAACAGCTTTACCTCCAGTACCTTCAACCGCCATGTCCTCTGCTTCCGTCTGCACTCCGCTAGGACCTGCTTCATCCGCCGCTGCCGATTGCTCCAGCTCGTCGACGTTCAGGTTTCTCAATGCTACCTCCCAAGAGGCCAGGTTCCATGAAGATCTATCAAATCCAGGATCGTTAGCCTCTTTGGCCATCTTGATCATGGACTGCAGAACCGTCTTGGCAGCGCAGACCTTGGCCGCTTCAGTAGCATTCATAGCAGCCTCATGAACCCCCACTTCAGCATTCAGCAGCTGTTCCTCAAGGCTATCCTTCTCCTTTTCCAGCACTTTGTTTTGCTTTTCAAGCCTCGAGAGATCCTTATCCTTGGCAGCAGCAATGGCATGCATCCCAGCTACAGTCTCTTCATCTTCAGCCAACTTCTTCTCATAAAAGATCCTCATGCGATTGAATTCCTAGTAATAAACAAGACAAAGAAATATCATGATCAAGGATCCTAACAAACGGGTAAAGTAAATCCTAAGGATCAAGGATCCTTACCTCGGTCAGAACATCATGGGACGTTTCTCGATAGAGACAAGATCACTCTTAGGATCGGAAGGCTTCTTCCTTTTTGAAGCAGATTTGGATCTGGTGGTAGCTGGGCGAGGCTCAACGGGAGGAAGCTTCTTCATTGTCTCCTTTTTCACAGCCTTGGAGATGATGATGTTGTTGATGTCATCAAGAGCGAAGTCTGCAGACTTGGAAGTAGATTTTTGAACGCCTACCAACAGACATCAAAAAGATAAGTTTGTAATTTAAATTAGAAATTTCTTTAAAGATTTACTATATCATACAATTACTTACTTGACATATTGTAGGAGGAAGATGCCTGTACTTCTTCGCTAGGATCCTGGATCCTCACTTTGAATGTTCTGTCTATTGGGTCAAGGCTCAAGGAGGCTTTCACTCGATCAACAGTTCCTAGATCCTCGCTAAAATTGCAAAGTTCTTCACTACAAGAAAACAGAAAGATCAAAAGACAGTTACAACAAGGATATAACACATATGAGACCTCTAAATCCTAC
The DNA here is from genome assembly GCA_947069175.1 of Scalesia atractyloides. Taxonomy (NCBI): domain Eukaryota; kingdom Viridiplantae; phylum Streptophyta; class Magnoliopsida; order Asterales; family Asteraceae; genus Scalesia; species Scalesia atractyloides. Next base: position 39,183,450 of record CAMTDV010000009.1, read on the forward strand.
CCTTGAGTATCCATTTATGAGGCAACGAATCCCCTTCTGGCAGAGAATCTCGTTTATCAAAGAAAAACTGATTTTTCCAAACAGAATCATTTTGGGTTGTTTTGAAGACAGGAGCTGGTTGGTGGGCTTTTACTTTAAACAAAAATCGGTTAGAGCCATGGGTAGTCAAAGATACATGAAAGCTAGGTCTGAAAGGTTTAGTTGGAGCCCTTTCTTTTCAATGATTTCTTCAATGATGAACAATGTTCTCCACAATATCGGCATGACCTGACTAAAGCTAATGTCGGTTAGCTTAAAAAGCTTTGGGTTAGGATCGAAAAAGGATATGAGAACCCAAGGTGAAACGGTAAGGCAGGAAAGCAAATCCAGGTGTCGGATACCACATCGCTCTGAGCAGAAGGATTGAAAGGTCTGAGAATGGCCTCCGATGGAAAACAGGACTTTAGGTTCTCGATTTCTAGATCTGTAAACTTACAGATCTCAGAGGAGGGGTCCTTTAGTATGTTTTATGATTGAAGGAGATCGCCGGATTTTTTTGAGGCGGGATTTGGAGAAGATCGTGTATTCATGGTGCCAGAACTTAAGAATAATAGAAAAGGGAATAGAGAAGAATACCTGGTTCACAATGCTTTGGGTATGGAATTTTGATGGATTTGTCAGATTTTATTAAGGGAGTTATCTCTTCCCATAAATAGTGATGATGGTTGTGAAGGCTATGCGAGTCCCATCAGTCACCCTAACGACTATATTTGAATTAAAGATAATATGACAGCTGTGATCTACTATCACAACCCCATATTGGGGGCAATTGTTAGGACTAGATTTTTATTGCTTAAGAATCAGTGATCCTTTAGTATATCGAGGATATATTACCCATGTACTGAGTATTGAATACTGGGAGGATCAAGGATCCTTAGTGACTATAACGGTTTCTAACAATTGACTTCAATGTTTTATTTGATTGTAGGGCAGGTATCGTTAGTGGACTTGGTCAAGCAAAATATTCGTGGAATATTCAGAGGATTAAGCACGTGCTGAAGGTTAAATGGACGTTATGCATGAACGTGGAGGATCCCAGATATTTCGGATAGTTAGTTATAAGTTAAAAACGTTAATATTTTAGGGGGTATTGAGCTCGTTAGATACACGAATTCATTCGCAAACACTGATTTCACAAGATCACTTGGAAACTCTCGATAAACACACACATATTACACTACAGATCGATTGTAAAACCTCAATATCTTTCGAAGTTGTAATCTTACTGTGAAGTACACTTGGTGATCGGTAGTTTCCATCACCCGAGGTTTTTTATGCCGAGATCATACATCGATCAAGGGATTTTTCCTCGTATAAATCTCGGTGTCCATTGTTCAATTACATTTCACGGTTGTTCACATCATTGTTCAACACATAAGCACTCAACCTCACATACAAAGTTTGGTCACATTATCCTTAGTGTGATTTTTGACCAAAACAATATATATATATATATATATATATATATAGGGGAAGGTTTATTTGAGAAGAATCTTTTTGCAAGAAAAAAAACTAAATTAATGGCCCTACATTTTTTGATCAATGATTGTGAATCAAGATATCATTTTTGTCAACTTTTAATTAATGCTTTAATTAAAAAGAGTAGGATAGAAAATTTGATATATAATACTATTAAATACTATAAAGGGTTTACTCAAGTCTCATTAATGCCACCATAATTTTCTACTTCACCACCATTAATGCGTTCAATCCCACATCAATTTTATTAGGAGTGACAAAATTATTTAAAAGTGTTTTGTCCTACACGTATTTTATTATGAGTCGCAAAATTATTTAAAAGTGTTGGGATCCTACATGTTGGTGCAGAATGTCTATGTCTTAGTCTTATATCGAGTCTGTATTGTATAGAGCTGGATAGGCTAGGTTAAGAAGTACTTATGAAGAGTCGTAGCCAAGTTCGCTCAAGTGTTGTCATGTTTAAGCATGTTCGGCCAAACTTACATAGGCAAGTTCGGGCGAACTTACACATGATGAGCGAACTTGTAATCCTATAAATACCTAGCTTGTGTGTCTCTTTTGTAACTTTGGCACTGTAGAGGCGAAGCTCAGTCAGTCTGTAATCTGAACGTTTAATCAATGAAACTAACGATTAACTGATTAATTCTTGTCTATTGGTAACACGACATAATATTTCCGCTATTATGGACGTTAGATATCAAATTTAGGTTCATAAGCATGAGGAGGTCTACAGTGGTATCAGATAGAACAGCCTGATTTGATAGTATCAAGACAAGAACACTTCTATTTCTACCCCATTCTTCTTTTTCTTTAACTTTTGATCACAAAATGAAGAATTCATGGTCAAAATCTTTTGAATTTTGATAATATCATGTAAAAAACAAAAAGATAAACCCTTGAAAGATTGGAGACCAAATTCAACCGAATTCATGTCAAAATTTTGAAAAAACCATGTTTTTGAAAACTTTCTGGAATGAACTTGTTGGCCATGTTCGGCCGAACTTGCACTAAAACATCACTTTTCAAGTGATTTTTTAGTAAGTTCGCCCGAACTTAGGTGATTTTTGAGGAAATTTGAGTCAAGTTCGCCTGAAGATACTAAATTTTCATTAATTTTACATCAAGTTCGACCGAACTTGTGTAAAATCAAGAAGATTTTAAGTAAGTTCGTCCAAACTTGCTTGTATTTCATCAAAGTTCTTTTAAACAAGTTTGCTCGAAGATCTGTTTATTGGGTTATAAGTTTGACCAAAGATAAACGAAATTTTTTTCAACGTAAACCTAACAAGTTCGACCGAACTTGTTAGAAAATTAAAGAATTCTTCATTTGTCACTACAAGTTCGACCGAACTTGTAGTAGGACTAACTGTTTTCAAAGTGTTTGAAAAATTTTCAGTGTATACGTTTCGTGATTCACAATGGAAGATCAACTAAAGCTTATATGTCCGGAGCTGGTTCGTCAAATGCCAATGAGATTAATCAAGTCAATCTTGATAACGAAATGGGAACGACCGTCAAACCACCCAAGCTGATGAGCATGGACGAATACGAAGCATGGAAAGAGAAATTTACCTACTGGGTTCAAGCCATGCACTTTGTTGGATGGGTGTCAATCGAAAGAGGCTACACTATTCCGGTAGATGAGCATCAACAAGTTCTTGAGAAGTATAACTACTCGACAGTTCATAAAGACGAATACATTGCAGAGAAAATGATGATCAGTCTCATCCAACAGTCTGTCAAAGAAGATATTCTGATTCTGTTACTAGAATATACTACTGCAAGAGAGCTTTGGTTGTCATTACAGAAGAAATACAAAGGCAGTGCCGATATGATCAAAAGCAAGAATGCTCTCATTCTAAAAGAGTTCGATATTTTCATCATGCTAAAGAATGAGACCATAAGCAAATGATTGAGCATTTCTGTCACCTCAAAGTGAAAATGCAAAGACATGATCTTGAGAAGACGGAACAAGAATACATCGACAAACTTGCTGACGCACTACCAGAGGGTGAATGGACTACATATTTGATGGTTCTGAAGAATAGTGATAAGTGGGATTTCTTCAAGTTGTCAACGTTTATTGATAAACTCGAAGGTCACGAAATGGAGCTTCTGAAGATAGCGAAGTCAAAGAACGCTTCGAGTCCAAAACCGGAATGCAAGATAACATTTCGAGTCCAAAAATTGGAACTGCTTTTAGTGCAAACATGAATGCTTCTCCACAGAACCAGAATCATTCACAGCCTCAGTATGACCAAAGTCCACAAAGTTCTTACTCGAGCACTGGTTCAAATTCACCATTTCAAAGTCAAGCAAATCAGAACCAACAGCAAAGTTCTGATCCGAATGTTTACAAGTGCAACATCGCAGTGAACTTGAACAATGTTGTTTCAGAAGAAGTTGCAAAACAACATATGTCACTACTAGCTACCGTCTTAGAATCTTATGAATGTCTTGTTGCCGGTAAGATCGGAACCCCGATATGACCGTAGAAGATTATGACCAGGTAGACGAGGAAGAACTTGAACTAATGGACATCAAATGGTCCTTAGCTTCGATTATCTGGAGAGTGACAAAGTTCGTTGCACTCACGGGCCGTGACATAGGAAACTCCAGCAACAAATTGGGTTTTGACAAATCCAAAGTCACGTGTTTTAGATGTCGACAGAAGGAACATTTTAAAAGAGAGTGTAAGAACACCGAGGCAACCGGAAATCAAAGTCCTTTTGGTGGAGGGAATGAATATTACAAGAAGGCGCTTCAATATAAACCATTCCCGAAGAAAACTCAGATTGAGATCCAAGAAAAGCCAAATAGTAGTACAACGGAGAAAGCCATGGTTTCATCTATAGAAGATGATGGTTTTGACTGGAATTCTTATATTGGGAAAAAGACCGGAGTTGGTTTGATGGCAGAGATAGTTGATGATAATTCTGCAGAGGAGGCAGCGGCAGCAGCTGAAGCAGCAGCTTTTGAACAAGCTATTCTGGAACAATATTTGCATCAACAACAGGAGGAAGAGGAATATATCCATATGCAGAGACAAGGAATTTTATCCTCTAATTCTTGTGACAGTTTTACAGGTCACTTTGATGGAAGCACGAAAGAACAAGTGGTCGAAGAGAAAAATATTGATGAAGTGATTGTTCATATCACTCAAGAAATGAAAGTCGAAGACCTCAAGGACATGGCAGATAAAGCTTTAATGGCAAATCTAACAAAGGTAGGTCCAAAGGTAAAGGTTATCGAGAAAGAAGTTGTTAAAGTATAAATTGTAGAGGTTGAGAAACCTTGTAGAAATTGTACTAAACCATGTGTCGAATGTGCCGAAAAATCAAAGATCATCACTGAAAACAATGTGCATAACAATTTGTTAAAATACGATTATCGCACAATGAAAGAAGCGTGACAAAATGAAAAATGATTATGGTAGACTTGATAGAAATAACACCGAACAACATGATAATATAAGAATGTTGAGTGGTACAGTAATGGATAAACAAAGAGCAATTAACATTTATATCAACACCATTGCTGAAATCAAACAACAACTTCAAGATATGACAATTGAAATTGAAAGAGTTCGACAATTGTTAAGAAGTTATACCACTAACGCATATGTTATCGATCACATTCTTCCAACAATCTCATCGGAAGAAAAACCTAAAAAGAAAGCGGGCAAAGAATATAGCAATGTTCCTCCACCCCTTTGCGAGAAATATTGTGTTAAATCTGCAGAAGGGATGGACAAGGCACTCAATGTTGAATTACTTTCTGAAAAGAAAAAAAAGTTGCCAGAGAACATTAATATAGTCTATGCTAAATCTGATGATGATAACAATGCTGTGGTTAACAAAGTTGTTGAAAATGTTTTAAGTGATTCTGATGATGGCAGCTTCAAAAGCGCCAACTCGAGTTCAAAGAATTCTGATTCACAATCTGAAAATGACGATAAGTCGTCAGAAGATGGTCTAAGTGATGATCCTAATATTGTAATGTACAAAATTAAGGATTCGGATAGACTATACTTTGATGATAGCTTCCCGATTCAGAATGTGAAAGAAGAATTGCTTGATAAATTATTTAAACTCGTGGAAGTCACATCATAGGAATTGGTAATCAATGAACGAAAAGTCTATTCTAAACCTAAAAGAAAAAATTACCGAAGAAACGGTGGTGATCAACTGGAAAACCGGAGAGCAGGGTTGGGTTTAGAAGAAGAAATTGATGAATCTATAAAGAAACCGTCACCATTTCATGAATATAAAAACAAAAACATGAAGTTTGTATATGGGACGAATACAGTTCATGAGAAGAATTTGATTGGTAAGCAATCAAATGATGAGTTAAAAAAAGGAGAAAGAAATTCGAGATAAAGCCAAGGTTACAAGTGGTGCCAAAACCTCAAGTAGTGTTAAACCACAAATTAAAGGACATCCACTTGATAATTGGACATGTTTCAAGTGCAATGAAATTGGTCATGTGGCACGACATTGTCTGAAATCAAAACCGGCTTATCCTCGAAAAAGAGAAACAAATGTTGTTAAACCAAAGCAACCAGTGTTTGTAAAACCTGTAAAGATTTTGAAACGAAATGAATCAAAACCAGAAGTTAAACCAAAGTCTGAAAAGATTTTTGAAAATTCCATTTTCGAAAAAGGTGAAACTTCTAGGTCTAATGAAAACAAGTTTTACATCAAAAAGGCTAATATCAAATCTCAAACATGGATTGCCAAGAAAAGGTCAACAACATCTGGTGTTGTTAAGTCTGAGTTGGTAAAGACTGACAACACAAAAGAATCAAAGTCTAAAATCACTAAGTCTGAGCAGGTAAAGACTAGTGAGAATGTGAAAGAAATTAAAAACGACAATGTCAAATCTGTAAAAGATAAGAAAAAAGTGAAATTTTCAAACATTAACATTGTTGAAACAGATGATGAATTTGATTTTGATGATGTTGATGAGTTTGAATATGCTTTTGTTGATGGTTATCCTGTAAAACCCAAGACCAATCAGGCTTGGGTAGAGCTTTTCACCTAATTTCTGAATTTTGCAGGAGCTCCAAAGATCCGTACTTTCAAAGTGGATTTTGGATAGTGTAGCATCCAGGCATATGACAGGAATGAAGGCATTGCTATTCGACATTAAAGCTATCAATGGTGGATATGTTGGATTTGCAGGAAATCAAGGTGGAAGGATAATCGCCGAGGGAAAACTCTCTAATGGCGTAGTTTCATTTGATCGCGTGAACGATATTGCAGAGCTTGAGAACAATCTTCTGAGTATATCGCAGATTTGTGACAAGAAATTCACAGTTCATTTCAATGATATGGAGTGTATTATCTTGAAGCCAGGATTCAAAATTCCAGATGAATGGATTCTGATGCGAGCACCTCGAGAAAATGATTTATATGTTCTTGATATGGGTGTTGCTACCACTTCATCACAATCAGCACAATGTTTTGTATTAAAGGCTACTGAAAAAGATTCTATTCTTTGGCATCGAAAGATGGGGTATATTCATTTGTGAAAAATGAATTTCTTGGTTCATAATGATCTTGTAGAAGGCGTAAATCTTCGAAGTTTTCAGATATCTGATCATTGCTTGGTACGCAAGAAGGGAAAGCAAATCAAGAAACATCATCGGAAGTTTTCAGATGTCTCCACATGGATTTATTTGGTTCTGTAAATGTTCGAAGCATATCAGGAGACTTATATTGCTTGGTCGTGACAGATGACTATTCGAGATATTCGTGGGTATTCTTTCAAGAATCAAAAGACGAAACATTCGAGAACTTGGTTACTCTATTCAAGAAACTCAAGAACATTTATCATCTGCCGGTCAGACGCATTAGAAGTGACAACGACATAGAGTTTAAGAATAACAAAATGAAGGAATTCTGCAACGCAAAAGGGATTTTGCATGAGTTTATGCTCCTAATACTCCACGACAAAACGGAGTTGCTGAACGGAAGAATCGAACTTTGGTTGAAACTGCGAGAACCATGCTTGCAGATTCTAAACTTCCAATCAGCTTCTGGAGTGAAGCAGTTGCTGCGGCTTGCTACACGCTAAACAGGGTTCTCACTGTCAAACCAACAAAGAAAACATGTTTTGAGATGATAAACCGACGGAAGCCAAATTTGAATTTCTTAGAACCATTCGGTGCTCCTTGTACCTAATAGACCAAGATGGCAAATTCGGAGCTAAATCTCTCGAAGGTTTCTTTGTCGGATATGCGAGTCCGTTGAGAAGAGTATATGTTCCTTCATTGCGAAAGGTTATTGAAGCACAGCACGTGGATTGTTTCAATTACACGGATCCTATTCAAAGAAAAGGTGACGCGTGGCTGTTTAACTATCAAGACCTGTGGAAGTCATTTGACTTGCCAAAAGAACCAACTGATGAAGAAGTTACAGCGTTATATTATCTTCACCAATCAGTGAATCAAGAGCAAATTGTTCGACCAATTGTGGTTAATCAACCCACGTTGGATCCATCTTCTTCTAGCGCAAGTTCAAAAAATAGTGGTGTTCCGGCTGAAAATTTTTCTGAAACATTGTCATCACCCACTACTCTTCCAACAACTGCTTGTACTGAACCAATGAATACAACAACAGAGCCAAGTATGCCTCAGAATCAAGATTCTGATTCAGATGAAGCACCAACATTTGATGCTGATGGGGAATCATCTTCTTTAGATGAAGAAGTGGAGCAGATAACAAGTCTTCTTAATCAATCTGTAGTCCCGAACAACAGAAATGAAGCTTCATCAAGCTCTCCAAACATTGAATTGGTTGTTGATCTCAACATCACTAATCAGCAAAACTCAGTAGATGTTCAAAGTGAAGAATTTCCGCGATCATATTCCTATCATCAGTCAACAAATATTATCAGAGAACTTCAAACTGGTGTAAGAACTCGAGGGCAGATTAATAAAGCACTCAGTGGTTTCTATACACGTGTTGCTACAACCCAGAACTATTGTTTCCATTCATGTTTCATCTCTCAGATTGAGCCTAAGACAGTTAATGAAGCTTTCGCAGATGAAAATTGGGTACAAGCAATGCAAGAAGAATTCTTGCAGTTTGAAAAGTTGGGAGTGTGGAAGCTTGAAGACCTACCAGAAAATCAGAAAGCAATTGATACAAAATGGGTCTTTAAGTGTAAACGTGATGATAGAGGAGTTATTGTTCGTAACAAAGCTAGGCTTGTTGTCAAGGGATTTCACCAACAGGAAGGTATAGACTACATGGAAGTCTATGCACCAGTAGCTCGATTGGAATCTATTCAAATATTTCTAGCTTTCGCATCAAGGAAAGGATTTAAGGTCTATCAACTGGATGTCAAATCAGCTTTTCTGTATGGAAAATTACGAAAGAAGGTGTACGTTGGACAACCACGGGGGTTTGTCGATCCATTTAACAAGAAAAAAGCGTACCTACTGGATAAAGCACTTTATGGTCTACATCAAGCCCCGAGAGCTTGGTACGAGAGTTATCACAACTTCTCGTCGGGAACGACTTTATCAGAGGAACTGTGGATAGTACTCTTTTCACCAGAGAAGTTGATGGCCATCTGATTATAGTTCAAATCTACGTTGACGACATCATCTTTAGATCTACAAACGATAGTCTCTGCAAAGAGTTTGAGGGAATCATGAAAAAGAAATTCAAAATTTTCTCGATGGGCGAAATGAAGTTCTTTCTTGGTTTGCAAGTAGATCAGCTTCCGGATGGTATTTTCATTCACCGGACTAAGTATGTTCATGACATCTTGAAGAAGTTTAGAATGGAAAGCTTGAGGCCTCTATCTACCCCTCTTGCTCTCAATCACGGCATTTGCGTTGACGAGATTGGAGCCAAAGTTGACGAGACGTTATACAGATCGATGATTGGATCACTGATGTATCTGATGGCATCGCGCCCAGATATTACGTATCCAACCTGCCTATGCGCCAGATATTAGTCAAGCCCGAGGATCTTACACATGCAGAGTGTGAAGCGTATCTTCAGATATCTGAAAGGATGCCCAAGCACTGGCTTGTGGTACCCGAAGAACGACAATTTCGACCTCACAGGCTATGTTGATTCTGATTTTGGTGTAGATAATTTGAATTCGAAATCAACTACAGCGGGATGCCAGTTCTTCGGAACAAGAATGGTAACCTGGCAGTGTAAGAAATAGACTACGGTCGCTCCCTCTACCTGTGAAGCTGAGTATATTTCGGCCTCCAGTTGTTGTTCACAGATTCTGTGGATTCAACAACAGATGAGAGACTATGGTCTTCAATTTCTAGACACTCCGCTATATGTTGATAATAAGGCATCCATCGATATAACTAAAAATCCGGTTCATCACTCACGCACAAAACACATTGAAATTCGTTATCATTTCATTCGTGATTGCTATGAAAAGAAATTTGTACGAATAGAAAAAATCCACACCGACGAACAAAAGGCTGATTTTTATACCAAACCATTTTCATTATCACGGTTTAAATACTTGTTGAAATTAACGGTATGAAAAATTTGCTGACAGGTGCGGACGCTGAGGTTGAATACGGATAGGACGACGAGTTCGTGTGATCCACATTGGTTTGTAAATATTTTTCTAGTTTAGAATTTTTGTTAAAAACTAAAATCCAAAAAGTTGTTTTTGATTTTAGGGGGAGAAATGTTAAAGAAAATACAAAACATTCGAAAAAATTTAAAATCCAAAAACATATAAAAATTCTAAATGTTCAAAATCATTGAAAAGAAAGTCAAAAAGAATTCAGTGTCATAAAAGGAATTGATAGTACATCGGTGGACTATCACAGTATGCTAAAGAAATGTAAAGTTTTAAAAGTAATAAACGAGTCTTACTGCGGATGTATCGATAGGCTTAACACGTTCAGTAAACTGTTTTCGAGATATAAACTAAATTTTACAACTGCTTAATCTTGTGGATTAAACACATCTTGGATATATGGACTTAGTACTCCGAAATTCCGTCTGAAAGATGGCCTGATTCTGAGATACGAGGTCTTTATAGATAGTTGATATCTGGGGTATTATACAAGTTCTTCTGATTTTGCAGAAGCAATGGCCTAGAACTTCTATAATACTTTCGCTTTAAACCCCCAAATTGCATGCAATATTGAAAAGTATCGAAAGATATAATCAAACGCAATGCTGAAAAGATTCCTTAAGCGGAACACACCTTAAAGATGTGCCTTCTCTCTTTGTCTGTACGGTAGTACTAACCTGAGCTCTCAAGGTCTCGCACAACCCAGATACAGATATCAACTATGCTATATTCACCTGTAAGATGAAATCTAGGGAATCTGATACGGGAGTATATTCAAGAAGTGGGAACCATAGATAAGTCAAGTTTCATGAATTCTATCTTAACATATCTTGAAACAGTTGAGAAATGTGGTAAAGTTTAAGTGGACAAAATATCGATAATCTAGGTAAACGAGTTTAAAACTTAAAGTCATATAAAGGTCAACGGTACTGGTGATATGTCTCAATCGACTGATATGATCCTTAGCCACGAACTCACAAAAAACTATGTTTGTAAATATATTTGTACATAGTTTACATTGCTTATTTCATTATATTTCAGCTTTACAGATTAAAATCGAAAAAGATTTTCGGTGTGTTTTAGTATAAACTTACAAAAATACAAAAAGATTTTGTTTCTACATTGTTTTCAGCAAACCAATGTTGGAGAACGGATCTTTGGAGTCTGGTAAGATGCTAGAACTGGTGGGAATCTCTTTGACAATAGGCTGGGAGCTAATCTGTTAAAATCTGAAAAATTAAAACGATGAAAAGTTTATTAATTTGAAACTTTGATTTTGAAAATATCAACAGTTTTTTCGTAACGGGTCAAACTGGGGTCATTAACTTGGACTCGGCAGACAAATCGGTTAACCAAGGTCATTAGCTTGGACTTGGTGAACTGAGTGGATTTTCATAACTGGTAAAAAGTTGGAAAGTTCAGGGTTAAAAATGAGAAATTTGAAAAAGTTTGAAATTTTTGAGGTTTGGCAAGTTCGGCCGAACTTGCTAAACAATTCAAGTTTAACAAATAGCAAGTTCGACCGAACTTGCAGATGGCTGATTGTTTGTTGATAAGTTCGCCCGAACTTCTCTGGGCCTCAGGATGGGCTTAACAAGTTCACCCGAACTTGACATGGTATAAATACCATTCAAGTTCGGCCGAACTCATTCACTTGATATCAGAACGTTTTGAGCGAACTTAAGTTTTTTGAGAGAATTTGTGAGAAATTGTCACTCTTAAGCTGTTATACTGTCCATTTGAAGATAGTTTTTGGTGATTAGCACACCAACTACTATGGCAGAGGTAATTAATTGATAATAAAACATGATTGACCTGTTAACAAACAAAACCAAATCTAAAAAATTAAAATCTGATAGTTTTAGGTGTTATTGGAAAAAATTGAATATACATCTTTGATCTATACTTAAAAATGACCGAGAAACTGTTTTTGATTGAACTGAAATACATGTTTGCATGCTAAAACTTGGTTGGTCAGATTGAAGAAGACGACAAGTTCGGCCGAACTTGTTGTCAAGTTTGACCGGACTTGTCCAAAACACACTTGAATAAATCAGGAACATGTTCGACCGAACTTGAGTATTGAAATATTTTTTATCTAATCATGTTTGACCGAACTTATGTTAACAAAAAAGTGTTTTGTTTGTATGGTAAGTTCAACCGAACTTGGTCTTTAACATGAAACATGTGTCTCATACATGTTCGGCCGAACTTAGGAAAAATTGTGTAATAAAACTGTATGTTCGCCCGAACTTGCATTAAGAAAATTTTTTTGAACATGTATGTTACATGTTCGGGTGAACTTGTTTAAATCTATGTGTTTAACACTAATCAAGTTCGCCCGAACTTGATTTAAATTTTTTAGAAAAATTTTTGTGATTTTTCCTCGAAAAGCATGCTAATTGTTTTATGTCGTTTTTCATGTACAGGTTCCAGCGCGTTTTATCTCAGTTGAGTTTTCCAAAACTCACAACACTTGTATCACGCTTGACAAGTCTATTTGTCCGTCGCTGAAGGAATATGACAGCCTTTTGAAGTTTCTTAAAGATAGTCATATTCGTCGAGCTATTACTTAGCGTACTGTATCTTATCGTTCACATGTTATTCACTTCTGGATGAACGCGAATCTAAGTGATGATGAGAAGACAATCTCTTCTACAGTACAGGTTGGTGATGAGATAAAGCTGATTACATTTACTGAAGGCGATATTCGAAGAATTTTAGAGCTTAAAGATAAAGAAGATGATCTGATTCATCTAGATGAGAAAATGGTTCTCGGATGTTTCTTCCGCATGGGCTATAAGTGGAGTGTGAATAAACCAACACTAAAGAAAGGGGAAGTGCCAAACCCTTGTAAACTGTTGATGCATGCTCTAATTCACACGTTCAGCCATCGCAAAGACGGGTTAGATGATGTTCAATATTATTTGGCTAGCATGGCAACGGCACTTATTTTGAAAAAGCCGTTTAATATTTCTAAGATGGTATTCGTTCACATGTCAAAGAATATGGAGGATTCAAGACTGTGTTTATATCCAAGATTTATTCAGATGCTGATCAATGAGAAGTATCCCAACATTGCTCAAGATCTGAATGATGTTCTTTATCTGGTTCATCTCGACGAAACCACAGTGAAAGCTTATCAAGTTTCAGAAACAAGCTTCAGCTCCTATTGCCAAACCAGTATTCGGAGCAATTAAAGATTCAGATTATGTATCGCCACCTGGAAACAAATGGAGAAAAGAAGGTAGCGACGATGAGAATGAGCTTAAAGCTGAACGAGAGTGCTTTAAAGAGTTTAAACCGAATGCAAGAAGTGAATGGTTTTTGAAAGATGAAGCTGATAAACCAAAGAAGAAGCGAGCATCAAAGAAAGCTGAAACTTTGCTTGTCGATGAGGAGGAGACTGAGAATGTTGAGGCAGTGGCTGGATCTAGCGCTGCAGTCATTAATGAGAGTCAAGAAACAATGAAGTCGACTCAAAAGAAGTAATTTCTGCACCATCTGATAATGAAGAATTTGATAAAGAGCCTGAAAAGACAGAGGCCAAAATAAGAGCAGAAAAGGAAAAGAGACTTGATGCAGATTTTGATCCGAATGCAGAAATAGAATCTGATGAGGAGAGGCCAAAGAAAAAGTCTAAAAGAACAAAGTCTCCTGCAACCGAAATATCTAAGAAAACTACAGCATCACCTCACACAAAAGGGAAACGAAAGGCCAAGAAAGCTTAGAAAGCGATGAGAAAAAGATACAAAAACAAAGTGAAAAGCACAGAAACCACACAAGAACCTTCTGGTGCTCAGGAGAAAGGAGCAACACAAGAACCTCCTGTTATCATTCATGCTGAAGCAGAAATGCAAGGAGTTACACAAGAACCTCCTGTGTCTGAATTTGTTGAAGTTCCGATCGTTGAATCGCCGAGTGCTCAAAAGACTTCTATTCCTGAAAGCTCTACGCCAAAGAAGTCTACACCGAAAACTTCAACATCAAAAGACTCAACACCAAAGACACCGAGGGGAAGAATGTTTGGTGATATGCCACATGGTCCTATAAGTCTTGAAGATTTGGATGATTTTTTTCCTGAAACGAATGCTGAAATGCTAGAAAAGCGTGTGAAGATTTTGGAAGATAAAGTTGTGCAGATTGAGTTAGAAAAGGCTGAGCTCGTAAAGAAGGTGAATAAAAACGAAGACGAAAAGGAAATTCTTGATGATAAAGTGAAGGTGCTTGAAAATGAACGTGAATATTACAAAGCGCTCATAGAAAGTCTGCACGACGCAAATGAAAAATTACAAACAGAGATTGCAGAATTGAAGAAAATTCAAGCTCTGAATGATCGAAGCTTCATCAGATTACAAAAGGTGTTATCCAATAATCTGAATATTGATTTTATCGCTGAATACGATCGTTTGGATCGTCAAGAAACCAAGGAGCGTGCTGAAAAAGAATTGGCTGAGGGTGGTAAAGGGAAGCAGGTAGAGGGAGAAGCCCCTAAATCTACAACAGAGAAGTCTTCTGATGTCCCCGAGAAATCTACAGAAGATGTTTCAAAAGCTTCTGAGTCTGATATCCAAAAGGTTGACGAATCTGTCAAGCCTTCTGATCCTACTGACGTTACTGAAGAAAAAGACAATGATGAAGCCGAGAAAGAGGATAAGAATGAGGATGAAGAAGAGGAAGGATATGAAGATTGGAATGTAGGGGAGGATGATGACGATTTTGATCAGGGTGATGATGATTTTGATCAGGGTGGTACTGGCTTAAAGATCAATGAAGCTAAAGTTTCTGATGAATTTGATTTTTCTGATCTGATGGACGATGAATCTAATCTAATGGAAGATAAAATCCAGGGGGAGTTAGGGCAAAAAGGACCTTCAGATGATATTGAATTATTAGATGTTGATCGGTTTGTGAAGCCTATGACTGCAGTACCTACGAAGCCTTTGATATTGATGTTGGAACATAATGTTGAAGAAGGTGAGTTTGTACATAATTATTCGAAAGAAGATCTGCCGAAGCTAGTTGAAGCTGAAGTTGAAAACTTGGAGTTTGATTTTGAGGAGATAATGAATGTCAATACATTTGAGCCAAAAGAGTATCAGTATGAAAGAAGATTTGAAACTGATGAATACAACCGTGTGATTTTTTAAGACTGGTCCTCAGATGACGAAACAGAAAAGAAAGATAAGTATGTTGGTCAGGATTCAGAAAGCTTTCCTACATTCGAAGAAATGTATAAACAGCTGAATGAAGACATGTTAAAAGATAGGATTGCTGAAGAGCTACGTGAAGGAAAAATTCCTAGGCTAATGACCAAAGAGGAGATAGCTGAAGCGAGAAAAACCTGGTTCAAGGAGATGCCTCGTGAACGTAAGTTTCGACGTCCACTAGCATTCTTCACCAGAGATAAAAATATTTCTTTGGGAGATATATTGAGTTGGGGATGGTTTAAGGAGCTCAACGTTTATGCAATCAAAAGAGAGTTTGGAGTACAATACTTCAGATATCTTGCTGATTTAAAGACTTTGCCGTATTGGGATATGGAAGAGTTGGTGCAAACAGTGAACTTTACTTATCAGATGAAGACGGTTGATCAATTGTTATGGAAAATGATAAAGTACGAAGCTGAAAAAGGTTAGAATCACTGGAAGCCATTTATTCCGAAACGCAGAATAAAGATTAACAAGGTTACAAGAGAAAAGGACATAACTTTAATTATGAAACGTCCTAGAGCCATGAGGAATATGCCGCTTATGCCAATCGAACATAACTTTTATCCGTTATTCAAGTGGTGGCAGATTGATCCAGCTACATGCGAAGCAGTGGTTGTATTAAAGTTTGAAGATCATCTGGATATTGCTAAAGAACGAGTTGAAGTGATGGGTTATCAGGGTATGAGAGGATTATGAAGGAGGATAAGGATTCTAGATCCTATGTGGTTGGTAAACTGCTCGAGAGAAGATATAAAATGCCTTTCTATAGCAAGATTGTTTTTGAAGAAAGAGAAAAGGTACAGGCGATGCAGTATCAGAAAGTTGTCAATGTTTGTTATGCACATAATGTGAATTCAGGGAAGATGTGGCAGACAAAGTGGAGGGATCTGGAAAGAGTTGAATTATTAAAGGAAGAAACCAGAAGTGAGGCGATTAAAGAGAAGATGGAAAAAGCGGTAAGGCAAAGTTCGCTCAAGATGACTAACTTTAAAAGACCACCGCCAACTGATCAAACGCCGGATCTGAAACAAGTGAGACGAAAGAAGCCCTACAAGAACTTCTTTGGTCGGGTACGTTAATGTTTATATGAAGACATAGTTTTGAAGACTGATAAAAAACGAAGACAATATCCAAGGGGGAGGCTGTTGGTGCAGAATATCTATGTCTTAGTCTTATATCGAGTCTTTATTGTATAGAGCTGGATAGGCTAGGTTAATAAGTATTATGAAGAGTCATAGCCAAGTTCGCTCAAGTGTTGTCATGTTTAAGCATGTTCGGCCGAACTTGCATAGGCAAGTTCGGGCGAACTTACACATGATGAGCGAACTTGTAATCCTATAAATACCTAGCTTGTGTGTCTCATTTGTAACTTTGGCATTGTAGAGGCGAAGCTCTGTCAGTCTGTAATATGAACGTTTAATCAATGAAACTGGCGATTAACTGATTAATTCTTGTCTATTGGTAACACGACGTAATATTTCCGCTATTATGGACGTTAGATGTCAAATTTAGGTTCATAAGCATCGAAGATCGGTCCTACACTACACATTTTGTACCCTACATCAAAACATTGTTTTAGTGGTGTAGGAAACATTGTTTTTTATGTTGGAGGAAATGTTGAAGTTGTAGGATCATGCGTATGATGTTTTTATTGTGTATGGTGCACAACTATTTTATAGGATAGACTCATTAAATGATTAGAGTTCATTAATTTGAATAGGAAAAATAAAGGATAGATTACTTAAATGAATGGTTAAGGTTACCTTTGACCCTTTATTGTTTTTATTCTTAATTGGTGATTTCTTCTCTTTTAAACTCTCAACTATATATATATATATATATAATCTATATATGAAAGAGAACTTAAAATGAAGGGATTTACAACTTGTAATGCATTATGTACAACCAAATGAAGTTTAAACACCAAAAATGGTGAAATGTAGGATTTCAAAGGGGAAGAGAACTGTTGCAGTTAAACACTAAAATGGGTAACTTATCCCTTTTTGCTTTTTGGAAAGACAGAACTCCAAACCCATTTCTCAAATCAACGGCCAAGCATACGATTCGCGTCACCCACCAACCAACCAATCAGCACACCCTTCTTCAACCTACATAAGCAAGCTATCCTGTAACTACTTTTCACACCTAACTTGATTCAAATTTTCATATCTTCTTCACACACTTAACACAAACATTCACTCTCACTCAACATGATCACTTTCAAAACCCTAATTTCTATATATTTTTATCACTTTCACAATCAATACATCCATTCTTGACAGGGTATAAATTCCACATTGATGGCGCTCCATCCCTATTGCAACAACAGATAACGACGTTACCTCTCGCCGTTACCAGCTCTGTCAGTCACCACGGTTGGTGCAGTGTGGCGGAAGGGGAACTTCATATCATGAAGCAAATCCGAAATGGATGTTTAGTTGATGTCGTCATTGTGCAATAATATGGACCATTCTTTTGTTTAACGATTAAGCCAGGCCAACATGTTTTTTTAAAATATAATTTAGTATTATTAATTTACACAGCAAGTATAGATTAAATAACCATACTGTAAGTTAGCTCCAAATAGTCACCATTCACTTGATCTACGACGTCGTTGAAGAACAATAAAAACAACCCGGCTCAGAGCCTTATGGTTGAACAGAAAAAAATCCTCTTCTAACCAAACAAAAAAAAGTCAAATTTGAAAACGTAAGCAAATGAGGGAGGTGGTGAGGTTGTCAGGAACATGGTTGATGTTGAGAAAGAGGGTGTTGTTATCCATGTCGCCATTAAGAAATTTTTATCGGTCAAACTTATAGCAGGTCGCGTAAATAGGGTTCCATGAAAAAGACTTCTTCAAGAGGTTGAAAAAAATAAAAAGCAGACCAGAATTAATTATGTTTTACTCTTTTTTGTTTGTTTCTGTATACCCTATGATAGCCAAGGCATACAGACCTGCAAACTCAATTCATTTATTTATTTTTAATATTAAGCATTTTATATTCATTGGTTTTTACTTTCCAACACATTAATTTCTTTACTTTTTTTAATAGTTTCATTTTATTCATTCTTTTAATTTTACATATTTTTATTAAACCTGTTAATTTCTTACCAGTTAGTTCTTATTAAGAAAGCAAATTAAATGTATATTATATGTATATTAAATAAATATAAATTATAATTATTTAAATATATTAAACTTGCATAAAGAACCATAGTATTTTTTTTTGTATTTTATATATCTGACCAATCGAACCAGTGAATGTGTAAGAACGCTGATTTGATGTCTAATTTGATTCTGAAAACAGTGAGTTTTAAAATAGCAAGCTATCTGTCTACAAAGAAATCAAATTCAAATCACCTAGGTATAAGTATCAATTAAGCAAAGCAGTTAGTTTAGAAATTGTAGATATTTTTAATTGTCATGAAAAAAATCAATGAGCCTAATTTTATATATATAATTTAATCAGTTTATAGTTTATAGCATTTTACATTTTAATATTAAATTAAAGAAATTTTGAATATTAAATTACATTGTAATATTAAAAAGATTATATTAGTCGGTGAATGTTATATTTTCTTAGTGATAACTTTTAAATATTAAATTAAATAATCGATATTATATATTGTACATGGTAACATAAATTAATTAATAATATTAAAACCTTATCGCTGATAAATAACTAAATTGTTAACCTAAATCAAATCGAAAACAGATGAAACCGAACTGAAATCAACAAAAATTGAAAATTGAATTAACCAAAAACTGGTTATCATTTTTTTGTATTCTCGTTTAACCAAAATCAATTGAACTGAACCCAATCATTCATATTTTCATATATTTCTCGCTTTTATATCTTCGGTTCATATATATCATATTTAATATCTTCATTTTCATATATTTATACTTTCATTTTATGTATTTATACATTAGTTTCATATATTTCTAAGGAAAAGTATTAGTCCAAGTTTGCTTTTTTCTATTAAGTGAAATTAAATGAATCAAACCAAACACCGTCAATCTCACCGAATAAACCGAAGTAATAAACCGAAAATCGATTAGTTAATAAAATAGACTAACTGATGACTTTGGTTTCGATTTCAGTTGAGGATAAATACCGAACCATGCACATCACAATGAAATAGATTACTCGATTACTTAGCTTTTGATATATATCACAATGATAATACAATAAATATTATATGAATAAGAAAACTACCAAAAACAATTATCGCAATGCAATATGTCGCTCCCACCGCATCGCGCGGGCATCCTGCTAGTATATGTATATGTATATATATATATATATATATATATATATATAGGATAAGGTTCATTTGAGAACCACCTTTATTGCGAGAACTGCGAGAACCAATGTGAACACAAAATAAAATCTAAAAAAAATCAAAAAAGTACTCAAAAATTTTCTTTTTAAATATTTAAAAAAAATAGCTAAATTTTGTTACCAAAGTAAAATTTTCAAAAAAGAATTTATTTTTTTTCGACTAACAGTTATCCATGCACATGTGCATTTGTATCATTACTTCGACAAAATCGGTAATACATTATCAGTAGTAGACAATGCACTTTAATATACAATACCATCCGTAAATACATTACTAATATTCAAAATGCACTTGTGCATCATTATTTATAACCATTATATAACGTGTTTTGATGCAAAAAGTTTATGATTTTGAATGAAGAAGTAGGCACATATACATGTTTTTTTGTTAGTTAGGTCTAATGGTTGATGGTTTGATTATAATTATCACCTTATGATGTAATATGTTGATTGGATGGTATAAATGTTGTTGATATACATGTAAAAAAGTGAAAATATGGTTAATGGTATTGTATTATAGATGGTAGGATGTAATGGTATTGTATTATGGATGGTAGGAGGTAATGGTAATGCATTATGGATGATATGATAGATGAAAGAGAAAGTGTATTCAAAGTAGTGTACCAAAATACCTTATTTCATGTTGATACATATAGATGCACAGGTGTATTTCTTATATTGGTAACATAAAAAGTAGTGTATTACATATGGTAGTGTAAATGAAAGTATAATTGTCTAATGTTTGTAATGCATTACGAATTTGTCAAATAAATGATGAATTTTTTTTTTAAATTTTTTTTATTGTTGAGAAAATATATCGAATTTTTCAAAAAAAAATTAAAAAAAGAAAAAAAAATTTGGGTATTTTTTGGATTTTTTAGGCATTACTGTTTGTGTTCACACTTGGTTCTCGCAGTTCTCGCAATAAAGGGTGATTCCTAACGGATCCTTGTCCTATATATATATATAGGACAAGGATCTGTTAGAAACCACCCTTTATTGCGAGAACCAAGTATGAACACAAACAGTAATACTTAAAAAATAAAAAAAAGACCAAAATTTTCTTTTTGTTTTTTTAATATTTTTTTTGAAAAATTCGCTATATTTACTCAACAATAAAAAAATTCAAAAAAAATTGAGCACCAACTATCCATTTACATGTGTATTTTTGTCATTTCTTTGACAAATTCTGTAATACATTAAAAACATTAGACAATTGTACTTTCATTTACACTATCATGTGTAACACAGTACTTTTTACCTTACAATATTAGAAATGCACATGTGTATCTATATATATCAACATGAAATAAGTTGTTTTGTTACACTAATTTGAATATATTTTTTCTTTCATGTATCGTACCATCCATAATACACTACCATGCACATGTGCATTTTCATCATTTCTTTGACAAATTCCGTAATACATTACAAACATTAGACAATTGTACTTTCATTTACACTACCATGTGTAATACACTACCTTTTACGTTACCAATATAAGAAATGCACATGTGCATCTATATGTATCAACATGAAATAAGGTGTTTTTGGTACACTACTTTGAATACACTTTCTCTTTCATCTATTATACCATCCATAATACACTTCCATTACCTCCTACCATACATAATATTGGTTCATGCGAGAACCACCTTTATTGCTAGAATCGCGAGAACCATCTTTATTGCACATGTGCATACGTATTTTTTAAAGCACTAATTTTTTTAATATTTTTTTATAAAGCACTAAGTTTTAAAAAAAAAGCACTAAAAAATAAAAAACGCACTAAATTTTTTTTAATATTTTTTGTGAAAATTGCTATATTTCGTTTCCCAAAAAAAAAACTTTTATTTTTCGAGTAGCAGTTATCCATGCACATGTGCATACGTATCATAACTTCGACAGATTCCGTAATACATTATCAGTAGTAGACAATTGCACTTTAATTTACAATACCATCCTTAATACACTACTTTTTACATTAATAATATTCAAATGCACATGTGCATCATTATGTGTAACCATTATATAATGTGTTTTGTTAAAAAAATTATGATTTTGAACGACGAAGTAGGCCCATATACATGTTTTTTAGTTAGTTATATCTAGTGGTTGATGGTTTGATTGTAGCTATCACTTTATGATGTAATATGTTGATTAGATGGTATAAAGGGTGTTGATATACATGTAATAAAGTGAAAATATTGGTATTGGTATTGTATTATATATGGTAGAAGGTAATGATATTGTATTATGGATGGTAAGAGGTTATGGAAGTGTATTATGGATGGTATAATAGATGAAAGAGAAAGTGAATTCAAAGTAGTGTACCGAAACACCTTATTTCATGCTGATACATACAGATGCACATATGCATTTCTAATATTCGTAACGTAAAATGTAGTGTATTACACATGGTAGTGTAATCAAAGTACAATTGTTTAATATTTGTAACGTATTACGGAATTTGTGGAAGAAGTGATACATATGCACATGTGAATGGTAGTGTAATATTGGTGAAATGATAGGTTAAAGAGAAAGTGTATTCAAAGTAGTGTGCCAAAACACCTTATTTCATGTTGATACATATAGATGCACATGTGCTTTTGTAATATTGGTAACGTAAAAAATAGTGTATTACATGTGGTAATGTAAATCAAAGTACAATTGTCGAATGTTTGTAATGTATTACGGAATTTGTTAAAGAAATGATGAAAATGCACATGTGCAGGATAACTGTTACTCAAATGTAATTTTTTTTTGAAATTTTTTTATTGTTGACGAAATATAGCGAATTTCCCATTAAAAAATTGGATGTTTTTTAGATTTTTTAAGGTATATTTAGGTGGTTCTCACTGTTCTCGCAATAAAGGGTGGTTCCTAACGGATACTATATATATATATATATAGGGTAGGGATCCTAAGAGAAGTCCACTCTATTTAAGAAACTTAAGAAGCATTTTGGACCACACATTTTCCCTAAGCTTTTCTAATATACACATACGTATAGTTTAAAATTGACTATTATACATATATGTATATAGTCAATTTTAAACTATACATATGTGTATCTTACGAAAAGCTTAAGAAAAATGTGTGTTTCAGATTGCTTCTCAAGTTTCTCAATTAGGCTAGTGCTTTCTCACATGATCTAACCCTATATATATCGTAAAAATACATACATCTGGCTCAAGTTACCCCGCAAATACAGGAGCCTTGTGTTTGCCTTTTACATATAGACATGAGGACTTTTGGAAATATTACTAGGGATGAGCACACCTGTTAACTAATCCGTAACTGTATTAATCAACATAACTGAACCAATAAAAAAACTAGGGTTCAGCTAATCGACTTTTATGGGTTTTTTTGAGGTAATATCTGCTTGAAAACCAAACCTCCATAAACCAAATGATTTCTGCAAAAAAAAAAAAAAAACAAATTAAACCGATGAGATGGAACACCACTAACTATATAAAATCATTTAAATTTGAAAACCTAAGCGATTTGTAAATATGGAATACATAAAAGAGAGACATTTCACTTTATAAAACCGAGTAGAGTACACGACTAGCCTTTGTGGATTTTTAAAATAGTTTTTTCGAAAGTATACGGATGGTTCTGGCGGTCTATACTTTGTAACGCTTTTAATTACCAACTTTTGCAAAAAAATGCATAGATGGTCCTTGTAGTTTGCACTTTGTAAAGCATTTCCTAACTTGGACCTTTTGAAATCTTTAGAGTACAAACCACATAGATCATTCGTGTACATTTGGAAAGCAATGGACAAAATCCAAAATTTTAAAAAACACATGGACTACGTGTACTTTAGTGTTTTAAAACCCGTAAACACATCACTTTTTTAAAACTTTCAGTTTTCTCTTTTAAATATTCCAGCATACACGCTTGCTTCACCCTACTATCTAAATATATATATATATATATATATATATATGTGCTTGCTTCACCCTACTTTTTTTACAGCAAATATTACTTATTTACACTAATAATTCTCTCCCTTTAAAGAGGCATGTGCCTCTACCAAGTGGCAAGTGGGCTACCCCCACATTGGCTGCTTCACCCTACTATCTAAAGAAAATATAGTATAGCGTTTGTATATATGCTTAACTAGATGACTAAATGCCTAAAATACCCTTTCCACTATTGGTCAATTGTAGAGTTTGTCTATGAAAAGTTAAAACTCATTTACAAATAACTTATTCGATAAAGGTTTTCCCCATTCAATAGTTTACCCATAAGTTAGCATGCTGGATTGCTGGGGAAACCTAAAATTCATGCAACTCTCGGAATTGGCCAAATTGAGTGTAAAATTGTAAGATAAGATGAAAATTTTTTGCACCAGTTTATTTAGAGTGAGAGGTAGGTTTTGTTCTTCTGGCAGTTTTACTATTAGATTTTGAAAGTTTGGAGTGGTTATAACCAAAATATTTTAATTCATGGGCACTATCTATAGTAGTTTTGAAATGAATTAAAGCGAATTTATTGCATAGGCTTGCTTTATGCATGCGTTGACCATGGAATTACAGTTTCTAAGAGTGCCCATCATTTATTTACAATAGTGTCATATGTGATGGCTAAAGCTCTTCGATGAAAATCCGATTAGAGATCTATTTTAAGAACCAACTAGCGCCTTTCAGCTAAACGAATAGATCATCAACCCTAGGTAACAGGCACTTGTTATTTGTAGTTAGCTTGTTCGATTCGCGATAGTTTATACACATTCACATGCTATTATTTTTCTTCTTTACAAATAGCATCGCAAGGAGAAATGGGGTCTTATGAATCCTTCATCGGGAAGGTCTCGCAATTTGATCTTAAATTCCTTCATTCCTGATCGAACCAAATGGTAAGATGCCTTAGAGACGGGCTGAGCGCGGGGCAACAAGTCAATCTAAAACTTAATCTCCCAATTTGGTGGTACTCTAAGCAAGTCCTCGAGTAACACCCCTGGAAAGTCACGCACCACGAGTACATCTTTCATATCTTTCATTCCAACTTTAGCATTAGTAACATATGTGAGGAAAGTTCCATATCCTTGCTTCATAAACATTTATAGCCTTAATCATTCAGATGATTGATGAAACTATACGTACTATCTCATGGGAATCGTGACTGGGCTACAACCTATCTAGGCTTCATGTGCCGCTAGCTAAACTATTCCCAACACTACATGAAATTATCCTATCGTCATGATAAATAATCTAGGAGAATACTTTCAACCCACAAGTTCTAATGGACAATTGTCTATAGTTTTTATTACCCCAATAGGCTTTTAGATAATAGTCTCTACTTCAAAGGTCTCGTCTATTCTCTTAACTATATGTCTAAGTAAAGGACAAAAAATGTAACGACAAC
This sequence comes from Scalesia atractyloides, assembly GCA_947069175.1. Lineage (NCBI taxonomy): Eukaryota > Viridiplantae > Streptophyta > Magnoliopsida > Asterales > Asteraceae > Scalesia > Scalesia atractyloides. The sequence continues at coordinate 39,208,477 of CAMTDV010000009.1, forward strand.
AAAACTTGACCTTGCACAAGAATAAAAAGAACCTAAGCATAAACATCATTGATAAGAAAACGTACCTGACATAACATCAAGGTCTCTCCTTGTCTCCCGTTGAGAGAATAAGCTCTAGTTCTCTCCCTAGGCCTTTCCCTTCCTTATTTCTAGCACTTTTTTCATTCCCGAAGTCACCTTTCCTCGGCTTCTTGTAGTCTTTGGCTAAGTGCCCAATACCACCACAGTTTTGGCACCATATAATATTTGGCTATTCAAGTGAGTAGTATTTTGTCTTTCACTCCCTATAGTGCTTCTTTTGACACTTCCGGAAAAAATCTAAATCTCCCACTTTGGCTTTCTTATCACTATGCCCCGAGTTATCCCTTCCAGATTTCTTAGAGAAACCAAACCATTTCCTTTTGGGCTCTTCTGTAGTAAAATCCTCCACAATAACATCATCTCACACAATCCTACTTTGTTTAACAAACGATTCATATGTCCTTAGTGCACTAGCCTTCACAAATACAACCTTCATGAGGCAATCATAAAATGTAAAACTTAATCTTCCTTTCTGTAGTGTTAACCAGGTGAGGGATTAGCCTGCCCATTTCATTAAAACTTGAAATGTATTAGCGATGCCTCATGTTCCAACTTTGAGCTTTAGAAATTCCATCTCAACTCTATCAATTTTATTCTTAGGACATAACTTATTAATTACTAGCTTTTTTAGAACATCTATTTTTATGCTTTTGAGATCTCAACTTGCCTTGGTCTGCTTAATGATTTCCCACCGGAATAAAGCTTCGGACGCAATTAAGTGTGCAACAAATTTGACATCCTATGATCTTTACGCCACTCACTAATTTCAATTACAGTTTCCATCTTGGCAATCCACTAGGGGGTGCCAGTAGCATTCATTTTACCATCACATGGAGGAGGGTTGAAATCCTTAAACGACGTGTAAGAGCAACCACATGCACTTTCAAATTCTGGTCTTCCTTTTCAGGTTCACTTTCATCAATGTTGTCTTAATTAGAATTATTCTTTCTGCTAAGTTGTTTTCCTATCTCCCTTCAGAACTCAATGATACCAATACCGATTTAATTTTCGCAACATCATGTGAGAAATTTCACTTGTTGGAGTTAAAATTTTGTGTTGGTATCCTTTCCAAGCAAACAAAAACCAGAATTTAGATCAACATCAATTTGTCTAATTAAAGAATAAACATTATCAAAAATTTGATTAAGAAGATTCTTGAGCAAACTCTATGATCAGGAATAAAATGATGCTAAATTGATTTATTCATTTTAATAAATTATGGCGCTTTTCTTTCCTTTTTTTCAATATTTTTTATTTCAAAGATAGTTTTTTTTAACATAAAACTAGCTTAAAATTTTTAAGTTAGTGATAAGGAAGATGTCACACCCTCAAAAATCCACTTGCGGGGTTTTACCGCGAGGCGTGTGACAAACCAGGATCATAGACACTAGTCATATAGAATCACATCTATATGATAAATCATACGTTTTAAAATAAAAACCAACTAAAGTAATTAAAGTGCAGAGAGTAAATGCGGAAGCGTAAAGATAGTAAATGTAAAGGAGCGCCAAAACAAACGCCCATAACCAAGAGGTTGTTTAAAATGCATGACTCGATAAAATAGTTTTCCATGACATGCACCTATTTCCTGAAGCTAGCGTCCCGGGAAAACATGTAACAAACAAGTGTCAACATAAAGCAGAGTGAGTTCACAGGTTTGATTGACGTTTAGTAATTTGTTCGTTTACAAAGTTTCCATTATTCCTAACCCGGAATAATAAGTTGTTCAGTTGATAAAAAGTTTCATGTTATAGTGTAGGTAGATAACCTAAGCTATGTCACATAAGAGTTCGAAACCAAAACTGTTATGGCCTCTGTGTGCCAGGTCTATCATTGACCATAGCGTGTGTTAGGCCAATTCTACACCCGTTGACCATTATCGGTCAGCTAGTGAGACTAGCTCGGGTGCGGCTTCTGGGCCCAGTAGTACTACTCAACATTCCCCCGCTATTAATCCCAATACTAACTGTCTGAGGTTTAGAAGGACTTTCCGTGATAAGATGCTACTTAGTGACCATAACCGTATAACATAAACTACTTTATCAAGTTATGCGACGTTATTCTACAATAACGTTAAAGTGTAAGTTTACCGTTAACCGTACATGTTTTCTCCCCATGTGTATTTAAAAACCTTAAAATATAGGGGCATGAACTCACCTTTGATGATTCGGATTAAAGAGTGGAAAGAAATACGCGAGGTGGAACCAGTCAATCACATCCTAACATGATTATCGTTTAAGAGTTAGTGTGTGTGCTCACGCGAAAACACGAATCCTACACATATTTAGCATGTAGCACGTTTTATCATACACTACTAATTATCATGCATGCATCTATCACGACATCGTTTAGCCACAACACAAGTGTCACGAAAGATTTAAAATACCGTTCAATAAAAATTTAGCAATATAGTGCATTTTCAGACAGTTTTTGGAGTGTTATCCGGAATAGTTCGTGTACCAGAAAATTCCCAAAAATTTACAGGACGTGTCAATCGGAGCATCGACTATTGTGTCAAAATTTGGTGACCAAACTCCTTACGCATTTTCCGTGCAAAATCTTGCACCAAACAACGATCAGATTCGTCACTTAAGACCATCTACTGCATAATGACTTAGCTCCAAGTATTTACCAAGATATGACGTAAAACATAACACACAAAATCTGCAGAAAAGTGCAGCTTTACTACCGAAACGAAATAATTCTTTTAAACTAGAAAATCACATCCAAAAATTGTGATTCCGGGGCCATTAGAAGCGTAACCCGAAATACCAAGTTTTAGACTCAAGAAAATCCAGTTTTCGTTAAATTACGACCCGGTTACAGTCACTTAAATCCAGCTGTAATGTTCCAAATAGGAATTGTTTTCATCTAAACTTTACTACAATGACATTTTAAGCTTCCTAGACATGTTTTGGCGATTATAAGAACCTAATACAACATTCTCAGCAGGTTATTGGCTGTTTATATCAGATTCTTTGTACAATATCACCATGCATGACAAGCCTAATCAAGCTATACGTACCCATACATACATAAACCGTAATAATAACCGTCATATTTATTTTTCATGAATTCTACACTACCAATTAACATCATAACATCAATATCATAAAAGACAAATATAAACACAGCCATGAAAACAATTGATTAGCATGGTTACAACAACAATTAAACGTGTTACCGGATTAAAAGATGGTGTGGGTCGCTAGATGATGAAGGCCAACTTGGGTCACACTTCCTTGTATTCCTCGATTCGTAGATAAGCAAGGAGAGGCAGCAGGTTAATGGAACTAGGGTTTGGAGGTTATATAAAAGAATATGCAGTTCATGTAACAAAAAAAATAAAAGGGTTTCATGGTGGCGGTTAGTGGAGTAGGCCGCACACAAGAGTACTGGGCTGGGGTGGGCCGAGAGGTATAAAGGAAAAGGATTGGGCTGCGCACAAAGAGGGTTGCAAGCAAGGGGAATGCGGGTTGGGTTTGGGTATTCAAGTGGCTTGAGCCGTGGGTGTTAGGTTTGGTTCGAGTCATATACATGGGCCTCGATTTGAGTGTGTTTTATCACAAGTTCCGATTATACAAGTGTTCGCTTTTCACTTCGTTTTAATATAAAATCAGTTATGTTTTCGCTTTTCACTTCGCTTTAATATAAAATCAGTTTAAAAAAATAATTAAATGTGGTTGGTCCAACGTATAATAAAATGTATATGGAAAATAATTAAAAGAGATCGAGCGAAGTGAACGGTTCTAACCTCGAAATTACAAGTTGTCACATTCTCCCCATGTTATAGAAATTTCGTCCTCTAAATTTAGGCTAAGATATACTCTATACACCAATTATGGGTTATTCAATAATAGGTTGTTACACGGCATTATACACGGTTTCACGTAATTCATGTAAGTCAACAAAATTCATATATAAGTCACATAGCATATAAATTTACCCAATTTATATTCATTTGTTTGTTCCGAAGTACTGTCCCGATTGTCTATCGACGTTCAGGTACAAACCCATGTGTGATGTGTATGATTCCGTAATTCCCCGAATTACCGTTATGTGAGTGCTATGAAATGACCTACACACTTAATTTACCCACATCAAGTGTTATGCATAAATGAGTGTTTGAGCTAACGTAGTTTGTGTTAACGATATTAACCTAAAAATGTCGAGTGTCACATCATCCCCTTGTTGGAAGAATTTTCGTCCTGAAAATTTAGATTATGATATTTTTTAGGACCACGGTTGAGTGTTCATTGCTAAGGAGAGCGACAAGAATTTGACGGTACAACGAGGTAAGATAAAATCAGACTACATGATTAAGATGATCATTGACGACATATGAGGTTCAACTAGTCATCCGAACAAGTTGCAAGGGATTATATATATAGGTACAATATAGTCAATTGTCGAAGCAACGAATCGACTTCAGCAAGAATAGGTGCACATAAGTGCAACTATCAAGAGTCATATGGAGTTGCTTACAATGTAGGTATACACGAAAGTAAAGGAGTGACGCAATTTTAAGATGGTATCATGGTATTGACGTTTGGTGGTCCAATTTTCTTTTTACAAAAATATGGAATAACACACCACCTAGTAACCAGGTATAGCTATTGTCATGTAGGTGACAACAATGTTAAGAATTCTAGAAATTGAAGCCACTATGGCTTGAAGAGGTCACAAGGTATTGAAGTGAATTCTTGCATAGATATTTCGAATGGAGATTAAGTACATATCAAGGAAAATACTGAGACATGGCAACCTATATTTGGTCTTAAATAGAAATATAAGTTGGGTTCATGGGAGTTCGATGATAAATAACGTTATAGCAGTTACGTTAAGCATGAGCAACACTCACAAGAGTTGGAACACCAATGCATCGTACATGGGTATGTCATTGACGGGTGGGTTTAACACGTATGGTGGGGAGAAGGGTTGTTGCACAAAACATATTTTAGGTGAGCTCAACAAGTTTGAATTTGAGTGAGTTGTAGAAGGCAGTAATTTGTTATCATGGAGTGATCTGAATATTAAGTAGCCAACACTTCACAAATCAAGTGTATCTAATGTATATTGTGAGGTTACCCGAATGGACATGAATGTCGACGAAATAAACCAAACTGGAATTATGTTAAGGTTAGTTGTCAAGACCAAATTACTCAAATCGAACGCGTGTGTCGGATGCACCACCGAGAATTTACTAAAAGTAACTGACATGAAGGTAATTAAAGGAAGTGTAAGAGATGTTCGTGTTTATGTGCATGGTTGCGAAAGTCGCTAGGCGCTCCCTAGTTGGTCGACCGAGGAGTTGAGAGTACTCGGACATGTTAAATTATAAAAAAAAAAGTTTTCAGAAATTTAATATATGTCAAATGACATTAATTCACTAATATTTATAACAAAAGACATGAAAATGAGATTCATTCTTTAATATGATAGGCATAGATAATAGTTTGAATTTTTTTAAGTCAAACTCGGCCCAAATTAACCTACTAGATCCGATTCTGGCCGAGGTTGACCGCATTTTATCAATTTCGAATAATTAGTCGAAGTTGAAGAAAGTCGTCTCGGCAACCACCTTGTAGCGACTACTCGGGGAGTACTCGGCTTTCGAGGCCTTGTTTTACAACAATGTTTATGTGATGTTGCTACCAGCGGTCAGAAATGGTGCAAACACTAATACCAAAGACACAACGATGATGCCATTGCACGTAAGGATTTGAGAAAGAAATACTAATTGCTAAGAACAGGTGATTCAGGTAAGTTATTAGCTGATTGGATGATAACTCAAATAAGGCATTATGCCCTTTATTTCAGAATGGTAGTGTTTTGACGCGTTCATATAGAGGGAAGGGAAATTTTTGGTTGATATTGATCATGATATATTGGTCGTAATTGGTTTTAGGGAATGATCAGCTTTCGGTTAAATAGGAATAAATACAGAACAAAGAGGTCGATAAAGCTATACGTAAATACGGTGCTTTCATACAAAAAGGATGTTGACCCCGGCATGCCTCACGGAAGTAGAAATTTTATTTTATGCTTCTTCCCTTGATGAACTTAAGTACGGCTCGTTGCTCCTCGTGTAACGTTCGTAGAGTGTGATCTAGCCAAACGAGGATTAGCGTATATTAGGGTTAGACAAGAACTATGATATTCATTTTAACACAACAAGATAAGACGTGAAGAACATACCAAGACGTGGCTGTCAATAATTTGTTCCACATAATTGTTTTAGAATCACTAGTGAAATAATAACTCCGATGATGAGGATGTAGTTGGCCACACACAAGCGGTAAAAAAAGAAATAAAGTGACTCTACCGGTCGTTGGAAGCGTTACATTGAAGGTGTTGACGCAATAAGAATTATGTAGAAAAGTAACGGTTGGTCGAGCTTGTAACCCCACCTTTACAATTTTACATTTTTATTAATGTTTCGGGGGTGGAAAGACATGCAAGTTTTGCAAAAGCATATAATATTTCGATGAATGAAAACTATCTATTTCTAAACCATGTTACAGATGAATTCCAACTAACACAAATGGTTTATGAACGGTTTATGCTAAACGTATCGGTTTTACAAAAAAACATATGGGTTCTCTTTTTTGAAACATTCATGAGTTTCATGACTAGTGATGAGATTGTCCTAGCTACAATTAGGACTGGATAGTGCTACATCTAAACATAGGGATCGGGTTGCCCTACATCTAAACATAGTACTTGATTGTCCTACATAATTCCTAGCTGAAGGTTGGTGATCAGGCAGTTCTAGATGGAAGTTAGTGCGTAAACGTAACCAATTCGATAGAATGTTATTAACAGAAAGGAGTAGAAGTAGAGTGCAGCGGAAGTCTTCATTCATACCGAAAGAGTATACATTTTTAAGTCCAGCTGCCTGAGTTCCTGGAGAGAATCCGACAGCATCTCCCCGTAGGGAGTGCAAAAACTTAAACAACAAATGAACACACACCTATATATAGGCACACAAGTTCGCCCGGAATGTGGATGGTCAAGTTCGGGCGAACTTGTCCATCACATGATAAGTTCGGGCGAACTTGTCCATCCCATGACAAGTTCGGGCGAACTTGTCCATTCCATAACAAGTTCGGGCGAACTTGTTCCCAATTTCACTATACGCTCTGTATTTTGGTCGTGTGTTCGATTCTAACCTATACAATATTCAACACACGCTCAATCTAGCCTATTCGACAAGTGACGATCACAAAATGCATCAACATTAGCAAACATAAATGAAAAATAATATATAAAAGATAATTAGTGCAAGAGAATGAAAAGTACAAGTTTTGATATGCATTAAATGAGAAATGTGTAATGCTAGTCTTAGGACGTCTGTAGTCGAGCCTCATATAGCGCCCTTGACCACCATGAAGCCTTGTAGCTTCAGGGTAACCGCCCCCGGGCGCTATGGGCAATTTTTTCCCTCCATGATATCCATATCGGCGTATCATGGTGTTTCTATCTCTCACACATAAATATACATACATAATATATATATATGTATGTGTGTGTATAATTGAAGGGTAGAACCTCACTACACACTCAAGTAAACCCCCATTTCTTATACATTTGCCACGTGTTGTATAACCCACATCTACGGGCGTTATGGGGCTTGACCACCACTCATGGTCTTATTTTAGTTCTAAAAGTCAAGTTCATGTATCATTACTACTCATGATCTATTGGTCTAGTGGTATGGTGTTTACTTTTACAAATGTAAGGCTATGGGTTTGTATCCTTGTAAGTGCAAGGTATATGTGAACTTAAGATATTCTAAATTTTTTGTTGTAAAAAAAGTTGATGTATCACTAGCAAACATTATTAACTAACCCTAAATAGTAAATGCAAATTCTTAAAAATTCTAATATAAAATTTGTGATTTATAACTACTATTACAATATAGTGTCACATAGGCTAGGCTTGTGTGTTGGTTTAAAGCCCCTAGGGGCTTTATTATGCCATGTCGGTGCCACCTAGTCACCACCTCATATGGGGGAGGGGGGGGGGGGGTTACAACCCCCTTTCTTTAACATCCTTGCAATGGTTTAAAGCCCCCATCATTATTACCTAATTATTCTTTAAATTTAAATAACATGAATAAAATAGAAAAAATGATAACTTAAATATAGAAAATAAAATGCTTTAAAGGTTAAACTAGGTTAAACTAAAAATACACATCTTCACTTGTTGTTTCCACAACCATAGGTGCTCAGTCAGATCAGCTCGAAGGTGAAGGTGTGTGTCCCTGTCATGTATCCTCGCACGGATAACTTCCTTCGGAGCGTAGGTGAGTAATGGGTTCGCCGGTTGGTTACCTTCATCATAACCCTCTACATAAAAGGTGTTAGACATTATAAGGTTTATGTATTAGTTACAATAGTGATGTGGGCTACTTTGTATCATGGGCTTGGGGAAGGCATTTGGGCCTTAGGGCACCCTCTAGTATAAATAGATAATGATGTATTAGGGTTAGGTGCTCCTTGGTGGTTTTTGTAACACTTGTATTAGATAAACTTTGATTTGTATGAAAGTTGAACTTTCTATTTCATCTTATTTCTTCTTTTGATTCATAGCATGTTTGTGTGATTCCGCCACCAAACAAGCCTCGTGTGATATGTAGATTTGGTTTTCGGGACTTACAATTGGTATTAGAGCTGTTTGAACCTGTTTCCGGGCTGAGATCTGATCTCACACCGTTTCGAAGCTGCTGTTGAGTTTCTGATGCATTTTACATCATCTCGGATCATCTGTTGAAGACTCGAACCATCTAGTATAAAACTTCTTGCATCTCGGATAGAACTGCTTCCATCTCGGATAGAATTGCAAAGCATCTCGAACCCATCTCGGATCGTTACTGTTGAAGATTGCCTACATCTCGAATCAAGTGTATAATCGAATCATCATCTCGAATCATCATCTCGGACCATCATCTCGGATCATCGATCAGTTAATTATTCAAGTTCGAGATTGTTATTTGAGTTATTTTTCCGAATTCACTGTTCAGAATCCATTGTTTGGTGTTGACTTTTGTTAACCATCTCGATTGAACTTTTGGACTTGACACTTCTAAATAAAATATAATTAATCTTTATTCGGTAAAATTAAAAATGATGAACCCTAACGGTATTCTGACTACTGCGGATCTCAACAACACTACCTTGATGGCAATTCTGTCTCAGACACTGGCATTGCATCAAGAACTGGATCAGAGTATCGGAATGTCTGCAAAATTCCAAGGTTCTTGTATGGAGATGACTAATTTGATTGGATCTGGAGTTTTGAGCAGTATTGCAAAGCTAAGGAACCCAGTATCTAGAGGTGTATTCGTGATGGTCCCCATACTATCATGTACGCTACTAAAGATGATCCTCACACTCAGATTCCGAAACCCAAAAGGTTGTGGACCGACGATGATCTAAGAATCAAGGACGAAGATGATAAGGCAATGGCGAATCTTACTATGGCTCTCGGTCCCGACATCTCGATTGTTGTCAGAAATTGTACAAATGCGAAAGAAATTTGGGATATGCTGAAGAATATGTACGAAGGAAACACTGACATGAAGGCTAGCAGAGTAAACATGTTGAACCAACAGTTCAGTTCGTTCAATCACATCTACGGGGAAACTGTGAAAACCCAAATTAGGAGGTTCGTCAAACTCATCTCACAGATGATCAGTGCCGGAATCACCATTACTAACAATGGGATGAATCGTCAACTGTTTAATTCACTACCAAAGACTTGGGATGCCGATGTTTCAATGATCAAACTTACTACAAATCTGAATGAAGTTACTCTCACCGAACTGATCACTAGCATCAAAACATGTGAAATCGACAACCAGCAAAGAGAGCTAAACCACAAGAACTCCATGATTGCTGCAGGAGTGACTGCTTCCAATGTTGCACTGATGTCTCGAAGTCATCCTAACCTTATCTTCAGCCTTTTGACAAACAGTAATCCAAATGTGTTTTTCAGTCCATTAACTCAAGCACAGCTTCGAGCTTAGAAGACAAACTTCGTTTATGGCATGTCTCTTCCAAACAACACATCTTTCCAAAATCCTGTTACCGCACAACAGTTTCCTCACGATGCGAACGTGGTTTACAGTCATGTGAACTCCTCAGCTTTTCAGAATATCCAATCTACACCCTCCACTGAAAATCTTGCATTTCTGACCAAGCAGAATGAAGAAAAGCTGCCTATCGCAGCATCCATACTCAATAGTTTGAATGCTTTTCTTGTAGGTGATCTTTTACCTCCATCAATGTTTCCTATAGAGATAAATCAAGTGGTTGAAGAAGACAATGAAGACTTGGATGCTTCATGGAATCTTGCTATGGCCGCATTCCGAGCAGAAAAGTTTCAGAAAAGATACGGACGTCGTCCCCTGTCAAACATTCGCACTGGGTCTATTAAAGATATGTTGAGGTGCTACAAGTGCATGAACCTGGACACTTCATCAGAGACTGCAAAAAGACACCCATGGGTAATGAAGCAACTCAAGCTGCTGCTGCTGCTAGGAACTCAAAGAGATCCATGGTTCCTGTATCTACAGCTCAGACATCTAAGTCAACTTCAACATCATCTGGAGCGAGAAAGGCGATGATGGTGTAAGAGCAGCATAGATTTAGCTGGGTTGATGCTGCAGCTCAAGTGGAATCTCTGAAGATTGCAGAAGTTGCTGAAAATCATCTCCAATGCTTGATGGCGCAAACTAAACAACCCAAATCTCTCCGAAACGGTAAACTCTCTTTTGTGCTCCGAACACTGTAGCAATAAAATTGCACATGTGAGAGCACATAACTTCAATCTCATCAGTGATTACAAAAATACCATGTCTAAGTGCATCGGTCTTCATAAGAACAATAAAATTCTCTATGAAAAGATTGATGCACTAAATAAGGACATAGCTCAGCTCCACCTGGACGTAAATCAACAGAAATGTTGGGTCCATGATTACAAAACTAGATTACATTCAAAAATTATGGAATGCGACTTGGTGCAAACTGAACTGGAACTTCTTGCTCGAAAAAATCAACAAAATGAGTTGAACATCAAAACATTTGATACTTCCAGTGACACTATTCGTAATCTTTGCAATGAACAATTGAAATACAAAGAAAACAAGGGAAAAGGATTGGGATATACCCAAGTTCCTCCTCCATATAATCATAATTATTCAAGAATGCCACTCACTGAGCAGGAATTGGAAAATTATGATAAAATGATGTATGGCAAACCAACCGACTATGTTCCTTGGGAACCTTTCAAGCTAAAGAACGCCCAACCCACTGATTTTCAAAAGCCCATATGTTTGGTAAAAATTTTTAATCAAGAATGCTTAAATGAATCAGTTGAAAACTTAAAACATAAAATGGAGTCAACAAAAACTCCATCTGAGGATAGTTGAGGAGCGGCCCAATGTTAACCGTAAACAATGTTAACTGTTTTAGTGTATGTGTGGAGTTAGTGATAGTTGAGGAGCGGTCCAAAGGGGGTGTGATGAACAACATCCAGATGATTCTTATGATTCAAATGTTTCTTTATGTGATAAACATGATAACTATGTTTGGAACTTTGTTCAGTCCATGGTTTTTGAGACTCAGGGTTTTTCTTAAGTTGTTGAAACTGAAATTTTGAATGATGTGATTTTTGACTAATTGTGATTTAACTGGTTACCCAGAGAAGAGGAGTTTGAGGCATCATTTTTGAGTTATTCAGAAAACTGTTCTAGTTCTCCTTCTCCTGAAACCTCAACAGATATCTCAGATATTTCCCAAACTTGTGAAGTTGAAAATATTGTTGTGTTGGATTGTGTGAATGAGATTGTGTTGTGCACAAAATGCAACATATAAATTACATCAAACGAGGCATAAAACCAACCCTTTTTCAGTACTAATGTTGGAAAAAACATGTTTCTTTGCTCCTTTAATTTACAAGACTAAAAAAGCTTAAAAGAATAAAAGACGCAAATTAGCAGCTAAAACCAACATAAAATACAAGAAGAAGGAATAACGTGAAATGCCCGGCCCCTCGGAAGCATCTAAAGAACAAAAACAAGAGAAATGGAAGACCACCACAGGGTCGTGTCCACCCATACATGGGAAGTGGTCAACTATAGCTTCTGCAGAAAAGACAAAAAGCAGAGTTCAAGCCAACACGGGGCCGTGTTTAGTAGGCATGGGCATGGTCAACGCTTGGATTCATAGAATCTTTATAGTACAGCCATACCCTGACCACGGGGCCGTGCCCAGAAGACACGATGTCGTGTGGAACACCCTGCTGACAGTTGCAATTAATGAAGGAAGAGAATGAAAGGGCCACGGGCCATGCCCAACGGACACGGGGCCGTGGCTGGGGCTTTGATCTGGATATAAATAGAGGTGCTTGGTTCCCTTCAAAGGTATCCATTGGCAAAACACTTCTCTCTCACTTTGCCATCATTCCACCACCAACACCCACCACCATCAATCATCTTTTATCTTTAGAGTGTGTAGCAGTCTCGGGATCCAAGATTGATCATAAGAGTTCTTGTCAAATAAAGGCCATACTTGGCTAATCTCTTACATCACTTGGTGAAGACAAATCTTTTATGTATTACTTTTGATTTTTAATCTTTCAGCTACTTTTTAATTGGGTATTTATTAATGACTTTAATAACTAGTTTCTTATGTTGAAAGTGAATTTTCCTAACCATTTCTTTATGATGTCATTGATTTGCTCATACATGTCTTCACGGCATATATAAAGCACGTTAACTACTTGGAAGGGGGTTAGAAGGGTGGTTTGGTAAAGTTCTTGTCTTGTTTAGTGTACAGATCCTGCGAGGACTTGGTTCAAGCTTACTAGGACCTCCTTCAATGCCTTATGGTATTGGATGGCGGGGGTGCGAACAGCTTGAACACTTCATATGTAAACTACTATTAAAACATTAAACCGGCCTCTTAGGATTGTATCCCGCTGACTCAAACTACTTGGCCGAGGGTAACGTCACCTTCAAAAGAGAGACTACTACTTTTCGCATTAATAACTTACTTAATTATCTTTCAATATTCCGATCTTTTAGGATTGTATCCTTGCTGACTCAAACCACTAGGTCGAGGGTAACGTCACCTTCAAAAGAAGGGCATGCAACTATAACTAAGATAATCTCTTAAAAAGTCCGAAAGTGCGAATATCATCAAAGGATACGTAAAAGGGGAGTTGGATCCAAGTGATTCTTTATTGTCTATTTGTATTTCCTTTTTATTTATCTTTTTATGTTTATTTTTATCTTTAAAAAATTTTATAAAAAATTTGTATCGCTTAGACTTTCATGCTAAACCTGTATTAAAAGCTTTTGTGTCCTTGGACGACCTTGGTATCTTACCAACACTATACACACTCACGATGGGTGCACTTGCCTTAGTGTGTGTTTAGTGTTAGTATAATATCCTGTTTTATAAATTTAAAACTTCACTAATGTGTAAAACGGACTTAAAATATAATAAAATCATAACACGCTCGAGACGCACCAAATTGCTTGTGAACAAGAACCGACTGACAAATCTGGGGATCGGACTTAAGATTCTGACTCATCAGATAATGAGCAAGATGCTTGTGAGAGTCAAAATATTGACAAAATTTGGTCATGTCTGGTAACCAAGAATCCATTGATTCTGAAAGCTTGGTGTCAAATGAAACTATTTCCAAAGAAACTGATGCAGTTGTCTCAGAAAATTCAATTTCTGAAGAAAAGGTTTCAGATTAAACTAGGCCCGCATAATCCACTCCTTCAAAGAAAAGATATCAAAAAACCAGAAAACAACACAAAATGAAAACTCAAGAGTAAGCCTCCTCAAGTGCTGCCAATCAGAAGAAAAACCCAACTCAAAAAACCGACTGAACCAAAGTTGAATGGTAAAACTATAAACTATAAAAATTACATTTCAGTATGTTTACATTTCTCCATTCAATATCAAAAACCCAATAAGATTTACTTTCAAAATCTTCCATGGAAACATGATAATGTTGAATGCGAGCCGGACCAACGAGACTGTCGAGATTCTGTTTGAGTGTGGATATGTGTGCTTTTTGGCATAATTCAAGGGGTAGATTATGGTTTTACTTGAAGATGTTATCCAAGGCGGTTCAAGACTAAATATCAAAGATTCATAGCTATGTCCAAGGGGGAGATTGTGAGTGCACTATTCGTGTGGCCATAGATAGAAATCTAAATGTACGCATAATGTTAAGTGTCTCGAGTCTGTATTATACCGGACAGAGGTTTTGCTAGGTTTAGGATAGGATTTGGTACGATGCGTTTAGAGTTCGAGAATGATGTCATCATACATGATGCTGCATTAGTGATGCATGAAAGGTGATACGTACAATAATACATGCATGCATAAGAATGTCAAAAGCAAAGGTAGAAGTCAACATGTTATTGATATTCGTTAAATTACACATACTTTAATCCCCTGTTTGCGCCCATTTTACATGTTTTCGGCCATAAATTCATGGATTAGATAATTAATCAGGTGTGTTTTTTATTACAGGCCTAAAACAGCGTGCCGGACAAGAATATGCAGAAAACAAGGATATTCCGGGAAATTCGGCGAATATACAAGCTTTTTATGGAGTTACAGATAGTGCACGACCGTGCGGATGGATGGCACGACCGTACCAATCCAAGCCATGAGCCTCACACTTCCAGTGCGACCCATAGTTCAAGGAGTTTGTCCGACATGCACGGTCGTGCCAACATCAGCACGACCGTGCGGATTGGTAATTCTCGTGTGCACTGCCAGTGCGGATGGTGGTGCCAGCCATTCCTCGGACACGCACGACCGTGCCAAACGACCAGCCGACACCAGATCTGCATACGTCAGTGGATCCAGTGCACGGGCATGCACTTTATCAGCACGACCGTGAAAAACTCAAAACGTTATAGAAACACAGAGAACACATTCTGATCGGCGTCCGGATTTTTGGGACCTCTTGTGGCGATTTCTGGGCTTCGGTAACAACTAGTTTTGCTCCGAATCAAGCCTCCTTTGTGCCAAGAAGCTTCACTTCCATCTGGACCATCAATCTTGAGCTTGTTTATGGTTTGATTCTTCGATCTTTCCATGTTTTTGTTATGATTCAAGCATTAGATTGTTGTTTATGTAATACTGTAGCCTAATGGCAAAAACATTATGAATTCCTTGCTTGTTAAACAACCATTAGATGTTAATCATGTTTGTAATGACACTTAAAAACTTTTTATGTTAATCCTTGATGATTAGTTTGCAACCTTGTTTATTGATGTTGGATTCTTGATTATAGTTAATTATCTTGGATGATTAGTATGTAGTTAGTTAGGATATTTGAAAGAAGAAGTTTAATTAATCATGTATTAGTAGACTTTTAACTTGTTAAATGTTTACCCCATGAAACTAGAAATGGGTATTGGGTTAATAAGGGGTAATTAAGATTAGTCAAGAATGCTTTCCCTCGCGGAAGGACCTTAGCGGGTTAGATGGTGTTGGTATGGATTCTTAACATTACTTATAGCTTTGTTAGTAATTTAGGCCAAAATTGCTTCCTTAGTGGATTTATGTTTAAGATTTGTAAAATGAACAAGGTTGTGATTTAATCAAGGTTATGCTTGTCTCAGTGGCTACATTGTGTTTATCGGTGTAGCTTTCCTTGATTAAGTGAGGTTAGAAAACCCTTAACGGATGACAAACTTAGTTTTAAGGGATATTCATAAACATTTATAAAGGGGGCGTTAAAGAACAATTTTAGGTGGTTATGCCACTAAGTCACTTGGTCAATTTTCCATTTTTTTCAATTAAAGAACAATTTTAGGTGGTTAAAGTGTGTTAATCATTTTAACTTTCCGAAGAGTTGTCATGTTAGGATTCCCGAGAGGGATACTAATTGTCTTTGAAAAAAATGGAAAATTGACCAAGTGACTTAGTGGCATAACCAACTTAGTTAACATATTCTAGTTGTTCATGAAGCAAGGCTATATTTAAATTTTTCATATTTGGAGTATATTATGTTTACAAAAAGAAAAAGAAACAAAAAGATTATGTTTTAGTCATTTACTAGTTTAAACAACTTATGAAGGTCCGTGATCAGGCGGTTCTAGACGGAAGTTAATGCGTAAACGTAAACCGATTCGGTAGAATGTTATTACAGAAAGGAGTAGAAGTAGAATGCAGTGGAAGTCTTCATTCATACCGAAAGAGTATACATCTTTATAAGTCCAGCTGCCGGAGTTCCTGGAGAGAATCCGGCAGCATCTCCCCGTAGGGATGGCAAAAACTTAAATGACAAATGAACACACACCACCTATTTATAGGATGAGAAGTTCGCTGGTAAGCATCTAAGTTCGGGCGAACTTGACCTAGTCAAGTTCAGCCGAACTTGACATCAACATCACCATCATGAGCGAACTTGACCTCCACAGGTCAAGTTCGAGCGAACTTGTTCCCTTTTACACTGAAAACTCCGTATTTTGGTCACGTGTTTGATTCTAACCTATACAATATTCAACACACGCTTTATCTAGCCTATTCGACAAGTGACGAACACAAAGTGCATCAACAACTTATCAACCTATCTTTTCTACCGGTAGAATAATGGCAAAGGTTTAGTATTATCGTCTCCGCCGCATCCTTGGATCGATACTTGGTTCTTATCGATACTTTACTACATATATGATGGGGTACACTTGCCCTTTCGTGTGTATTTTAATGTTGAAGTATAAATCATTTTTATAAATTTAAAACCGAATCGTGTGTCAAATTTATTGTAAAAATATGTATATACACGCACACGTCAAATTTTTGGACCGTTGCCGGGGATGTGATGAGTTTTAGGAACGACCCAAATCAATATTTTACCGGTGTAGATACTTGTAGTTATTTGTGAATATTTCCATTTCATTCTTTATTTATTCGTTTGTTAATATTTTTATGACTTTTATTCGTTTTTATGATTGCTCAAACATTTGTTAATTTTTTATTCCATTTATTTGTTCAAATTCAAACTAATTATTCATTTATTTATTGAATTTTCGAAACCGAAAAAACCATTTTGTCGATACCGGTGCTAGCATTTTTATTAGTTTTCGATTTTTATTAAATTTTTGGCCTACCTCCGATTTTTTTAAAAAAATATTCTTCAAAAATAGAAAAATTCGTTTTATTACAGCAGCAAAAAAAAAACAAAAAATAATAAAATAATAATTAATAATAATAATAATAATAATATAAAATAAAATAATATTCATGTATGTTTGTTTTTTGTTTTGCAGGTTGATGTCCTCAACCCCCGCACCCCGCGTTGTTGAACCGTCTGAAGAACCTGAGCGTGATCTAAGGAGGCGACTTTGGGAGAGATCTCACGCGGTTGCGCAGCAGTTGGAAGCAGCGAGAGACGAGCCATTGCTATCTTCTGAGACCGAGAGCTCAGAAGACGAGGGAGGCACAACTCTAGCGGAAAACGACAACCATTAAACGAGACGAACCAACCCATAGGAGGTAGTTTAGAGTCGTGCATCGCCCGATCGACGATAGTAGCGCCTAATTTTTAAATAAAATCTACTATAATAAATATGGTGCAAAATTCGGTGCAGTCGATGGACGAGAGCATGAGGATCCCGGTCGACGCATTGCTGCATTTCTGGAGGTGTATTCTACTTTTAAGACACATGATGTTTCGGATGACGCGATTCAGTTGTGACTTTTTCCGTTTTCTTTGCGAGACAAAGCTAGATCTTGGCTTATGTCACTTCCTGCAGGGTCCATTAGGACTTAGGACGAGATGGCGGAGCTATTCATGCAAAAGTACTTCCCGCCAGAAAAGAGGACGAAGCTGAGGAATCGGATCATGACATTTTGATAAGATGACGGAGAGTCCTTACACGCAGCCTGGGAGCGATTAGAGTCTTGTTACTTGATGTTCCAAACCACGGGTTCTCCAAGAGGCAGTTAGTTTTGACATTTATACCAAGGGCTCAACTACGACGCGAATGAGCGCTTAGATGTGTATGAAGGAGGCGATCTAGGGACAAAGACGCCTAATGAAGCTTACCGATTATAGAGAAAGCTGCGCTGAAGTCGAGTTCGCGTCATGGTGGAGAGAGGAACCGGACATCATCATCATCTCGCCCAGGAGTCCACGACTTTGATGAGTACACAATAATTTATGCACAGATCACGGCGTTGGCATCTAAGTTTGATAAATCAAAGTCCCAGACGGTATCATAGACTAGTTCGGGTGTGATCAGTGCGGAGTATCGCACGAGTTAGGTGCGTGTGATCAGGGAGTTATGTTCGTGGGCCAGGAGGAGGTAGATTTTGTTAGCAACCAAGCGAGGCCACAAAATAATCCTTACAGCAACACGTATAATGCGGGATGGAGAAATAACCCTAACTTTCGGTGGAGAGCTAATACAGGTAACCAAAACCCGCTCGGATTTACTCAGTGAGCTCCAGCACCACCGCAGGCTCAACGCATCCTACCAGCCTCGTTCTTATCAGCACCAGAATCAGGGTGTAGTTCTAAGCAACAAGGCCCTTCAGATAATTCCAAGCTGGAGGAGATGATGGCCCAGCTTTTGAGCAGCTCTACTAGTTCGAATCAGTTTGCTGAGAAACGTTACCAGCAGAATGAAGAACGTTTCTTAACTCACGAGGGAGAGATGTGAGAAATTTCACTTGTTGGAGTTCAAATTTTTTGTTGGAATCCTTTCCACGCAAGCATAAACCAGAATTTGGATCAACATCGTGACGGCTGGATAACAATTATCACAATATAATAATATGCAGCGGAAGTATTGGAGTAAAAGTATCGAATTCATTAAGGTTTGAATATATAAAAATATTACAAGTGTTTCGTTACATGCCCACAGGCAGATCTAATGAATAAAGGTTTAGACATCATAAGCCTTAAGCATAAGGGTTGCAAATTCCATAGACTTCATACTAGCCGACCCAGATTCCCAGTTATAATGAGGTTCGGTACCTGCGGTTCAATCTTTTGAAAATACGTCAGCTTTCGCTGGTAAATACAATTAACCGACTCATTTTGAAATATTTCAAAAGATTCATTTAGGTGCACAAGGCACGAAAATATTTTATCAATAACTTGGGATAATTCATCAAGATCTTTTATACAATTTTACATGTTGATAATAAATATGGGTCCCAGTATAAAAACCGGGACATGATTAACCGACACACCACTTCTGCACTCTCAAAGAGCAGATAAAAATATTATTTAGCGCTTACCGGGAGTATGCTTACACCCTACGCTTAGGTCATGGCTATTCATAATTAAATGAGCCAAGGATATCAAAGACACAATCGAGTTAACCCTTAATATTTAATTTACCAGAAAAATAGATTAAAACAGGTTATGAGATCTAAGTGAGGTAAAATTACTAAACTAGTTACATTAACTTAACCGTACGCATATAAGCGATATCGGGTAACCGAATGAGTCATGAACAAGTTCCATATGCCAATTGGTGTGTGCTAAGCGTACTATATTTTTGTTGTCATTTTTAGTCCATTTTACGCATAGTCAAGTTTTAAATTTATAAAACACGATATTCTACTAACACTAAACACACACTTGGGCAAGTGCACCATCGTGAGCATTGTATAGCATTGGTAAGATACTGAGATCGTCCAAGGACACAAGAGCTTTTAATACCGGTTTATCGTCAATGTCTAATCAATTTAAATTTTTGATAAAAGTTTTAAAACATAAAGATAAGTAAAAAGATAAATAAAATAAAATGAAATACAAATAGACAAGATAGAATCACTTGGATCCAACTTCTCTTTTATGTATCCTTTGATAGTTTTCGCACTTTCGGACTTTTTAAGAGATTATCTTAGTTATAGTACTAGGCACCTCTTTTGAAGGTGACGTTACCCTCAACCCAGTGGTTTGAGTCAGCAGGGATACAATCCCAAAAGGTCGGAATATTGGAAGAAAACTAAGTAAGTTATTAATGCGAAAAGTGGTAGGCCCCTCTTTTGAAGGTGACGTTACCCTCGGCTAAGTGGTT
This sequence comes from Scalesia atractyloides, assembly GCA_947069175.1. Taxonomy (NCBI): domain Eukaryota; kingdom Viridiplantae; phylum Streptophyta; class Magnoliopsida; order Asterales; family Asteraceae; genus Scalesia; species Scalesia atractyloides. The sequence continues at coordinate 39,228,638 of CAMTDV010000009.1, forward strand.
TGAGTCAGCAGGGATCAATCCCAAGTAGCCGGTTTAAATATTAATAGTAGTTTACATATGAGGGGTTCAAGCCATTCGCGCCCCCGCCATCCAATACCCGTTGAGCATTGAAGGAGGCCCTAATAGGCTTGAACCAAGTCCTCGTAGGATCTATACACTGAACGAGACAAGAACTTTACCAAACCACCCTTCTAACCCCCTTGCAAGTAGTTAACGCGTTTTATATAGACCGTAAAGACACGAATGAGAAAATCAATGACATCATGAAGAAATGGTTAAGAAAATTCATTTTCAACTTAAGAAACTAGTTATTAAAGTCATTAATACAAACCCAAATAAAAAATGCCGAAAGATTAAAAACTAAAAGTAATTCATAAAAGATTAGGCTTCACCAAGTGATGTAAGGAATTTAGCCAAGCATGGCCTTTGTTTGACAAGAACCCTTACAATCTATCTTGGATCCCAAGACTACTACACACTCTAAAGATGGAAGATGGATGATGGTGGGGGTGTTGGTGTTGTAGTGGTGGTGGAGTGGTGGCAAAGTGAGAGAGAAGTGGTTTGCCAAGGGATGCCATTGTGGGTAACCAAGCACCCCTATTTATAGTCTGAACAGAAGCCCGACCACGGCCCCGTGTCCAGCGGACACGGCCCGTGGCCAACATCCTTCTCTTTCTTCATTAATTGCGTTTGTCAGAAGAGGGCCCCACACGACCACGTGGCCTCTGGCATGACCTCGTGGTCAACTGTTCACTGTACTATCCAGATTCTGCAAATCTTATTGTTTACCACCACCCGTATTACTCTAGACACGGCCCCGTGGGGGGCGTGGAAGCTTCTGAATGTTTTGTCTTGTAGTGTAGGGCTTGACCACGCCCCGTGCTTGGTGGACACGGCCTGTGCTCATCTTCTGTGATCTGTTTTTTTTGTCTTTTGGGGTGATGCTGAGTGGTTGGGCATGGCTTGTTATTCCTTCTTTCTGTATTTATGTTGGTTGTAGCTGCTTATTTGCTTCTTTTGTTCGTTTGAGCTCTTTTTATCCTGAAAATACAAAAGGAACAAAGAAACGTGTTTTTTCCAACTTTAGTACTAAAAAGGGTTAGTTTTATGCCTCATTTTTGTAATTTATATGTTGCATTTTGTGTACATCACCAATACACTTTAAACATGTTATAATATAATTATGATATCAACTTGTATGCCCGTTAAGGTTTAAAAATCAAACTATGCCTCATAAGGGCGTTTTTGTTATTTAGCGACGCATAAAAGGAACTTGCGTATAATCTGATGTCACGACCATAAACATTTTGTGAAAATACTTTATTTATGATGAAATTTTCAGTAGGATATTAAACATATGTGTGTTTTCTAGTTTAAAACCAAACTATGCACCGTAGGGGCATTTTGGTCATTTCACACATAGTTTCGAAAGCTTATTTGGGATTCTGAATTTATAACATGTACCCACTATAAAAAATATTTTAAATGAGTAATAAAATCAGTAGGTAACAAGTCTTGATTGGTAAATATGGTTTAAAACCATACTACGCACCAAAAAGGGTTAAAGTCGTTAAATGACGATAATTACGATGTTTTATGAAAACTGATGTTATGACCAGATTTATATGATTAGGATATGTTATTTAATAAAACATATCAGTATGTAAAAGGTTTTGGTATCACATTCATAGTTAAAATCCATTTAAGTCCTAAAAGGGTGTTCTCGTCATTTAAGGACATAATACAAGAACTCGTACGTAAACTTAGTTTATAAAATACATAATATCCCTTTATGATATTATATCAGTAGATAATAAGTTTGGTATGAGAATTATGTTTAAAACCGTTCTATGCGCCGAAGGGCATTTCGGTCACTTTAAAGCACCATTTGCGATATTCTTCGAAAAATCAGTTTATGATCAGATTTGTAACATCAAAATATGTTAAACATGTTAAGATATCATTACCTAAATCATTTGCAAGTTTTTTGGTGATTAAAACCTTATTTTTAAATAAAAAGGCATAATAGTCAAAGTATGGCATAATAACGGAAACTTGCATAAAACTCGGATTACTATTATGATCGATGTAATATAACCTCAGAGGGTTGTGCTACATCATAGTATGATCATATCGGGACTTTAAATCAGTGGCATACTAGTCTAATTCTGTTTATAATTGAAAGTCAAAGCAATTGTCAAACTTTGCGACTTTCGATTACAAACCGACCCTAAAACTGGAATTGACGAGCCGAACCTGTTTACACATGTTCTAATAATTATTACCAAGTTGTTTATGTGTTAAAACATATTTTAGAACACTTCTAAACTTAGATTATAAATATTTTAAAATCTCCCCTTTGACTTTTTAAAACATTAATAAGTTGACTCGTCAATTGACCAAGCAAACGTGATTCTTAGAAGGTGCCCTTTTGAGGGATTAACATCTACCTAATTATGATCACGTAGCCATGTTCGTTGCGAACAATGGCTGGACCATTAAGGTCTAAAGCGAAAGTCAAAGCGTTTATTGAAAACGCTTGACTTTTGGCTATAAAAAGCCTAAAATGAACAAGACTAAGATGGAACACTTACTAGTGATCCAAGGAGAGGTCTTGAACTCAAGGAAGTCCCCAAAATAATCAGGAACCTCCAAGTAGAAGATAGGAGAGGAGATGAAGGAAAGAGCAAGTTGGAAGCTTGAGTTCATGAGCTATTTATAGTGATAAGATGATGCCATGTGCTAGGAGGTGTCTTAGGATGTTTGCAAGTGTCTAGTGAGGTGTATGAACCAGGAAAGAAGTGGCAAAACCAGCTGGAATGCTCATAGTTTCGAAACAATGGCTTTACTTGGAGGCCACATAAAATTTTTGTTGCTGGCACTTGGATGCGGACCTGATCCATATATGGATACGATCCGCATCCACCTTCAGGGGGTAAATTTTGCTTTTTGGAAGAAATAGCCCCTGGACTTGTTTCGTCGCATTTTGTCGCTTCTAACCCACCCCTTTTAACCTAATTTTTAGGCTCTATAAAGGTGTTAAGGCATATGTGACTAGGATTTTTCCCGGAATAATCATGGATGTCAGTTCGTTCGGTTATACGGTTACGCGTTTCGCGAAAATGCATAAAACGCTTTACCGAACACGAAAATGATCCAAATTGCGCAACCATTGACATTTTTGCATTCTCGTCAATAAAATACAAGATTTTATTGAATACAAAATATTTTTACTTATATATGGGTTCATATTCAAAATACGAGAATCGGCAGACTTTCGCAGTTTGCAAGAATTAGACCATGAACTTGTAAACTCTCGTATTTTATCATTTAATGGCATAAAGCCTTACATGATCAATATTAAGCATTCCCGAGAATTGAGCATCATCAAGCTTCCGATTTGTTAAAATGGCACTCAGAGGTAAGAATTAACATGTTGACACTTTTAGTCCCTCCCAGCCAAAGTTAGGATTAGATAGGGATATGGACACGTATTGGCATAATATTGGCCATGATTTTACGAGGTGTTACATCCTCACCCCCTTAAAGGAAATCTCGACCTTGAGATTTGTTTAGAGTAATACGGTTACTTTCGTACTAGATTTTAACCTCTTAAGTGTATCCTGGGCCACATTAGGAATCCCATTTTACATTAACGAGGGAAACTTGTTTTCCACAGAGATTTTAAATTTCATGGTCCATAATGGACAAGGTTTTCCAATAAACCTTATGCTCACGTTTAAACGTCATGGCGAAACATGACATATGCCTATCAGCAAAGCACTTTTCAGATTAGAGATATGGAATACACTATGGATTCCACTCAGCTCTATTAGTGACTTAATGTTACAGAGTCGACACACTAAATGGTCGATGAATCTAGGGCTCAGTTTCCTTTATTCATGGATATATTATCCTTGAGGCTTTTGTCTTTTATAGCTCTCCTGCCTATCATGGACAGGTTTGAGCATATATCAGATTCATAAGAACCTCTTAGTTAGTACATCTATAGTCTAGAGTGTTGGCTTCTACCAACTTTAGCCCAACAGACAGGCGTTATACACTTTCTTGTGTATCATACATGCACATAGCATGTTTCTAGAGTTTGGATTGTAAACTCACTTTGCCCATTAGTCTGGGTGGTAAGTTATACTTAAAATTTAAGTGGTGTTTTAAACGCTTAAACTGTAAATTTCCAGAAATAAGAATATATTTAGTATCTCAATCCGATACTATGTTTATAGTTCGTAAGAGTCACTCAGAGGCTGATGTTTGGCATGTTGACATCTTTAGTCCTTAGACTTTATTCAATGTCGTTCAGAGGTCTATAATCATGACATGACGGCAGAATCAATCCTTTAAATATCCGACGTCGTTCAGAGGTTATCATAATAACATAACGACATCATTAGTCCTTTGTTTAAGTCAATTGTTGTTCAGCGGTCATAAAAATGACATAATGACAGGATGGTATTTTGATTATATCACTTGTTGTTCAGCGGTCATAATAATGACATGACAACAAGGTTTGTACCATGATTAAATCAGTTGTCGTTCAACGGCCATAATAATGACATGACTATAAGACTAGTACTTTAATTAAATCAATTTTCGTTCAATGGTCATAATAATGACATGACGACAAGATTAGTACTTTTAATCAATTGTTGTTCAACGGTCATAATAATGACATGATGACAAGATCAGTACTTTAATTAATTCAATTGTCGTTCAGCGGTCATAATAATGACATGACGACAAGATTAGTACTTTACATTTAATCAATTGTTGTTCAGCGGTCATAATAATGACATGATGAAAAAATTAGTACTTTTATTAAATCAATTGTCGTTCTGCGGTCATAATAACGACATGATTAGTCCCTCTCGCCCAACATGTGGCATACTTGAGAGTACGGACATGTGTCGGTATATTACCTGTTCTGAATTTTACGAAAGTTATATCAACAGCACTCCATAAAGGAGGTTTAATGTTGTCTTTTTAGAGCTTAACTTGTCGAAAGTTATAATTTTTCCTCAATTAACTAGAAGCATTGACCTTATGGTGAGTATATCACCTGATGGGGATTTTTGATTTCGATAAGCTTCTTAATGCAGACAATGTGGATTTGGTTTTTAATCAAACCAATCCATATCTAAAACTATATCAAATCCCGCAAGATTTATAGATAAAAGATTGCCAGAGACAAATAGATTCCTAAAGGATATATCATACGTGAAACCATTTATATTATCCACTTGATTTTATAGATCATACTTATGCCTCAAAAAGGTAAGTTCATAATTTATTATATTCAGAGTTTAACGAGCTTTAACTAACTTCAGAATTTAAAACAAGTTTCTTATAAATAAATCATTTATGGGAAACAGATCCGTAATGATATTTTATGTCTCGAACTGCTTCTCTTGCAGTCAATTGAAAGGCTTCAGCATTGCCTTTCTTGCCATCAATGGCCCTTATTCTTCTTGTTAGTTGCCCTCTTGGGCAGCGGGTCTTTGTATGCCCTTTCTCGCCACATCCATAGAAGATCGCGTCTTTCATATCTTTGCATTCATGGGACTTGTTGTCCATCTGCTTACAGATGCCACATCCCTTGTTTTGTTCATGGAAGCATCTTCCAAAGTGTTGTTTGCCGCATGTTTACTTTTGGGTTTTGCCTCATTCGGCTTGGACCGATGATGATTCAGACCAATCTTACTCTTTTTGAAATCATTATTTGGGGTATCATCACGCTTTCGTTTGCGATCCTCCTCGGCCTTAGTCGCTTTTACTCTTATCGCATCTTCAGTGAGTGATAAAGATAGATCCACAACAGATCTATAAGTTACAGGTCTGGAGGACTAAACCATCCCCTTGATTTCTAGAGCGAGTCCTATAATAAACTGCGCAATGCGCTTAGACTCGGGATGATCAAATAAGGAATGAGTATCGATAAAGAGTTGTATTCAGATACATAGGCTCGACACTTGAGACCTTTATGGTCAGCTTCAGAAAGTCAGATTCGACTTTCTCCACTCGTGAGGTGGGCAGTAAGTCCCGCAGTCAGTTCCACGAATTTAGACTAACTTAGGTTGTACATTGCAACCTTGCTAGTGGACTAGATCAGTGCCTTCCACCAAATTAAAGCATCTTCCTTGAAGTATTGGGACACATATTTAACAGTGTCCTTGGTGACACATCCCCTTATATCAATAACATTTTCCATTTCATCCACCCACTTTAGAGCATCAATAGTTCCATCTTCACCCGTAAAGTCACGGGGTTTACAGGAAACAAAGTACTTATAAGTACACCCTTTTTTAGAGTCACACGACTCAGTTTTCTTGATGCTCTTAATACTCTGTCATTCTTAGTTGAGGAGCTATAAGACCTTTCAGTCTTATGAGTATTAGAACGGGGTTTTGAAGCAGAGTTCTCTTTATGTACTGATGGCTCTGGCCCTTTCAGTGTGGCCATAAATCCAGCCAGGGATTTATCGACTTCATCGGAAATCAGGGACCAGAGATGATTCTCTTCGTCCTTACGGTTTTGGTGCTCTAAGTCCCCACCACCATTTTTTTGCTTGTTTCACCAATATTTAGGCTTGCCATAAGCTTAACTGAAAAATTATATAGCCATCAGTAAGATTTCAAGAACTTCAATAGTAATTTATTCATTTGCATCAGATTTTACATTATATATATATATATATATATATATATATATATATATATATCAGATTTCACTAGCCATTTTACCGTAGTTGGTAAGGGCTTAACTACATTGCTCATTGGCTTGTCTAGAAGGACATTAAGATGTGGCCATAGGCCTTGTCACAATGACATTAAAGGTATGGCACAAAGGTCCCTCACATCGGACATAAGATATGGCACATTGGCCTGTCACATTGGACATAAGATCGTTGGACATAAGATATGGCACATTGGCCTGTCACATTGGACATAAATTATGGCACATTGGCCTCTCACGTTGGACATAAGATATGCAAACCGTGAACTCATTGGATCATAAAGCTTTGAGGTTTGAACATAGTCTATTACCTCTAGATAGGAAGTCATATGACCACAACTTTCCTTATTTTGACTGTTAGGATCTGAGTTTGAATTACTTGTAGTTTTTGTTTCAAAAATGAAAATGATTGAAGTTTTTAAAAGAGATTTGCAGCGGAAATAGATGGAATACTTTTACTACAAGCAATGGTCGTTTGTTTTCATCATCATCATGCTTTGAAGTTGGTAAACTTGCATGTGATTCACAAACTCCCCCTCAGCCTTTGCAATTGAAGTTTGGTAGTAAGAAAATTCAGAGAAGATGAAATGCGAAAGTTGATCTTTTGATAGACAAAGTTAAACTATTACACAAGTTACCTATTTATACTAAACTATCTAACCCCTGAGCATCTTTGATGACGTCAGGGTTGATAGTGACAGGAAACTAAATGTAACTAACTACAAACACTACTAATACTAACTATCAGTGCTTAGCACTTTTACATTGATAAACTATCTTGTTAGGATATGAGTTTGAATTACTTGTAGTTTTTGTTTCAAAAATGGAAAATGATTGAATTAAAAGAGATTTGTAGCGGAATAAGATGGAAAACTTTTACTACAAACAATGGTCGTTTGTTTTCATCATCATCATGTTTTCAAGTTGATTAACTTGCATGTGATTCACAAACTCCCCCTCAACCTTTGCAATTACAGTTTGGTAATAAGAAAATGCAGAGAAGATGATATGCAAAAGTTGATCTTTTAATAGACGAGTTTAAAAAGTTACAGAAGTTACCTATTTATACTAACGATCTAACCACTGAGCATCTTTGATGACGTCAGGGTTGATAGTGACAGGAAACCGATTGTAACTAACTGAAAACACTGCTAATACTAACTATCAGTGCTTAGCACTGTTACAATGATTTAACTAAGCTAATGACTAAACTCTGATCTCTATCCTCTGACCCTTGTAACTCTGGCAGACCATTGAAGCTTTGTGAAGGCAGATGATAGGATGAGCTGTCTTTAGGGAAAGCAGTGTATGTACATCAGAGGTTGTAACCTCTGATAGTTAAACCAAAGCTCAGATAGTGTTATTTGGCTTTGTATCATCTGTTCCTTTCATTGGGTTTAATCCCAACAATCTCCCTCTGGAACAGATGATGCCAAAAACACTTTATTCTTGGTCTTTATTCCTCATAAGGAATTCTCTTATTTTACCTTTGAATTGAAGTTCAAAGTTAAGAGATTCCATGTCATCATCATCCTTCACCAACTCTAAACATAGTAGTTCTTGGATGTCTTCTACTGCAAGCTCATAAGCAGCTTCCATGGATGGTTTAGTGGCTGCACCATCAGAATTGAGCAGTGTCAATTCATGGGTGTCTTTGTCAACCTTCCATTTTAGAATTTTTGGGTCTGATGGTTTTCTTGAAGGAGCTTTTATTGCTGAGGTTTGAGCAGGAGCTTTTTGTGATAGATCTTTGGCTAGCTTGGCACTTCTATCATCTGTTGGATAGTCAAACATGTTCTGTATGCCTTCTTTGATAAATGTATCCTCAAACTCTTTATCAGTCTTTTCAGACATACCCTCTGGCCTTTTTCTGTGTAACAGGGCAAGTGTGGAATGGGCAGATGTCGAGTTAGACTATTTGGAAAGTTGAGCTCTGAGGATAGCATATTCTTTTGAATAATAAGGCTTAGGAGGCATGGATGGATCCTTTTTCCTTCTTTCTTCCAAACTTTTATAGGTGTCTATCACCCTCACCTCACCCCATCTCATCACTTGGTTTTTGGAACCATAATGATTCTGAATCAGTTCTTGGTTCATTCTTTTCAACTTCAAAGCACTTCCAGTCATATCTTTCTTGTATAAATACCAGTTGGGAGGAGTTGGCTTTTTGAGAGGGTCTTTCAACATTTCTTGCATTCTGTTGATTTCTTCTCTTAGCTTACCTATGCTCCAGTCCCTGAATTGTGCCCTTGTTGCCTTATACATCTTCTTTTCCATGACATACTCAATGAGTTCACTTTTGAGCAGCTTATCTTCCCTTACTGACAACTGGTTGCTCAGATCTTTGACAAAGTTTTGTAAAATGGTGACTTTACTCAGTGGAAAGGACATGACAATCTGTATTTCTCTATCATCTTTACCAACTGATTCTCTTTTGGCAATATCCTCTGCTTGCTTCCTTTTTAGTTCCAGGTAAGCATCAACATTTGCTGGTCTTGGATAGCCATCAAGGGATAGGATTGTTCTTTTGTCAGGGTCATCCTCTGAAAAGAAACTTAGGATCTCTTCCCTGACTGCTAGTAAATCAAGAGGATATAACAATGATGCAGGAGTGACTTTAGAGTTGAAGATGTTGTAAGCACTGATGTGGAGGTCACTGGTGTTGATGATATTGGAAGAGGTGCAGAGATCTCATCATCATTTATCACTTTTGTGAATTTTCTCCTTTTGAACATTAGAGTGGGTGATGGTGGTTGTGGGATCTTTGGTGGTGTGGGTAATGGATGGGTTGACGTGGGAAATGTGATCATGGCAGTGGATAGAGTTGCATTTGTTGCAACCTCTGCTGTATCAACAGATGTTGACACAACATGTGCTGTAACATCTGCTTGTGTGGATGTGGGTTGTGACTTGGAAGATGTGATAGGTTTTTGAGAGGCAGAGGTTTTAATGGTTGGATTGGTTGCAGGCTTAGTTTTAGGAGGTGTGGATGTTGGTTGCCTGGCTTTTCTAGCATGTGTTCTTTTTGATGAAGTACCAACCTCTCCTTTTTCTTTTTGTTGTTCAATCTTTTTCTCAACCAACCTCTGCTCTCCTCAATCACATTCTTTTTGTGACTAGCCCTTGCCTTGGCCACAATTTCATCAGTTAAATCTATCTTCTTTGAACCATCAGGCTTTGGAATATTCAAGGTAGGTCTGGCCTTATCATCATCTATTGTGAACTTCTTTGGACCCAAAGGTTTCTCCCCCTTTTTGGCTTCATCTGTTGTAACAAATATAACCGTTGGAGGTGCATGGCCAGTGGTTGTGAGTAGATGTGCTTTGATGGCTTTAATGTCTGCTGCAGTGTCTTGATACCTTGAATCAAACATGTTTCTTCATCTGGTGCTTGTGTTGTAGATCCAAATATTGTTGTTGATGTTGAAACAGAGGGTTAAGAGCTTCCTTGAGAACAGCAGTGGATAGAAAAGAGGGTTGACTTTTTGTAGCTATCATCTGCTTCAGTAAACTTTTGATCTCGTCCATAGAATGTTCTATCTTAGTAACTCTCTCCGTTAAATCCTTATATTTTAGATCATCACCTAATTTAATAGGATCATCTGAACTCCTACAGACATGGTAGTTGTATCTATGGTATCATTAGCAGTGGTTTTAGGACCAGCTTCAACCGTAGATGCCCCTTTGTCTTGGAACTGGGGACTTCCCACAATAGAGGTAACAGTTGTTGCCTCAACAGTGGTTGCCTTCAACCAAGTCTTATTAATGAAACCACTGTCCAACTGAGAACTTGGGAGTTCAACAATTGTAGTGGCTGCTTGAGTTGAACTATCACCAAGGGTTACATGTAGCCTCTTCATTTGATGATGGGCTAGCAATGAATAAAGAAACAGACCCAGCCTCTTGATGAAGTATATTCTTAGTAAAAGGTTGTTGAGAAGTGCTGGTTTGTGTCTGAACTTATTCAATTACATTCAGCAATGGTACAATTGTGGGTGGAAGTAAATTCATTGGTGAAGGTGGTTGTGTAGAAAGCGACATTGCCCTGGGAGAGGGGTTATGGTAGATAGAAGCCAAGTGGATCTAGAGCTTCATAATTTGGTGTCCCTGTGTTTACAACCTTTTCCTTTTGTGAGAAGAAGGAGGAGTTTCAAAGCCGGTAGGAGATCTTTGAACCATCTGCTGTGAAGAAGTAGCAGCAGTGGTTTGTGACTTTGGTGCTGTCACTAGGTTAATCTCTGGGGATCTCATCTTCCAGAGGACCCTTTTTGGGTTTGGTGGGCTTTTTGGAAATTGTTTTGGTTTTCTTTTTGGAGATTTTTGGTGTGGGCTTCAGAGCAGCGGTTGTGGTGCCCTGATCACCAAGAGCAGTGGGCTCAGTAGCAAGAGGTTGAGTTTGAACATTTTGTTCAGGTAAAACTTACTCAACCTCCTCTACTTGTGTTTTCTCAACTTTATCTTGGTTAGTTATTCTAGTGAAGGTTTCATGATTAAGGCAGCCTGGGTTAATCACAGTGCCTTGTTTACTTTCAGGACCTTTAATTTGATCCTGTAATTAAACACTCAGGAAACGTGGATGCATCAAAAAAGCTTTTCTTTTTTCAATATTTTTAAAATTGTTCACAAGATCATTGAACAGTATCTGGGAGTAGTTAAAATCTGTGTAGTTAAAATTGCATACCCCAGATATTGCATGTTCAATGGAATTTCATTGAAACCAGTGGTTTTTGCTGAGAGACAAGTAAGAATTGTGTGAAAGAAAAATCTCATCTCAGTAGGAAAGTTAGGTTTAAAAATGGTCATACCTTTCATCTGGCCTACATAACCTTTTTCCAAAAACTCTGCTTGGATCTCATTTTGAGGAAATGACACAGGGTGTTGTATGTGATTTAACTGGAAAACTTGAGAGATCGATTGGGGCCTAATTTGCATCAACACTCCCCCTACTCTTGAGATTATTGTGTAAGGAACACCAGCAGCAGATGACTGAACCTTTGAATTTTTCCAAAAATCTCTAAGAGAATCAATGTGAATTAGGGCTTTGACTGTTAACATGTGCGTGAATTTCGACTTTTGCAAAATTCGAATCATTGGATGATAACGAGTATTTGCGTCGGTTTCTTCAAGTATGGCGATATAATTATGTGGGGTTTTGATTATGAGAGTGAAGCGTGGAAGTTCTTATGTGGATTTCTTCGAAGATTTTGATTTGGGAGCCATGGTGTTAGAGAGAAAAACTGTTTTGATATTTTTGTAATCGACACAGTTTAGGGTAAACAATGATGAAAGATAAAACATGGTTTTTATAGGGTTTTGAAAAAGTGAACATGACGTGGTAGCTGTTGCAAGATCTGATGGCTAACATCTGTCCACGTGTAACCTCTGATGAGAAAAGTAACCGTTGAGGTAGCAAACCACTGTTTTAGGACAGGGGATTGGACAATACTGATTTTTAACACTATCAGTGGATAGCTATCAGTGTTTTGAAAAATGGTAAAAAAGGAAGTCAGAGGATACACTTTTACAGTGGATAAGATTTTGAAGCCTATCAGAGGTTTGAGCAATCAGATGTTATGATCATACTTTTAAAGATTTATTGAAAATTTCAATTTTAACTATTTTTAAGGATGAGTTTTTGATTTTCTGAAAACATTTTGATACTACGTACGCATGAATTTACAAGAAAGCTTGTTTTTAATCCTTGTTTAGCGTTCCAATTCTTGAGATCAATTTTTCAAAGGTAGATGTATCCAATGCATTGGTTAAAACATCTGCCCATTGATCTGAAGATGGACATGATGCAAAGAAATCAAACCTTTTTCATAGCAATCTCTCACAAAGTGATGTCTGATGTCAATGTGCTTTGTAGTTGAGTGAGAAACTGGATTTTTAAGATGTTTTTAGCAGTTTGACTGTCCAATCTGAGTGGAGTCTTTAGTGCAGCTACACCAAAATCCACAACTGGTTTTGAAGTCACAAGAGTTGAGCAGTGCAGCTAGCAGCAGCAATATACTTGCCTCAGCAGTGGATGTTTGGAAACTGCAACCTACTTTTTGCTTTGCCAAGACACTAGACAATCACCTAGGAATTGACATACTCCTGATGTGGACTTCCTTTAGTTTTGCACCCAGCAAAGTCCTATCTGAAAAACCTAAATCTCAATATTTCCATTAGCTGGATACAGATACCAAGTGTGGGAGCACCTTTTATGTATCTGAATATCCTTTTTACAACAATAAGATCAGACTTTCTAGTTAATGCCTGTGATCTGGCACAAACACATGTTGCAAACATGATGTCTGGCCTTGATGCAGTTAGGTACAATAAAGACCCAATCATGCTTCTATAAAGAGTTTGATCAACAAGGTCATCTTTACCATCAATGGTGATTACTTGGAGGTTGCCATGGGTATGTTACATGGTTTACAATCATCCATATCAAACTTTTTAAGCAGTTCTTTCACATACTTGTTTTGATGGATAAATGTACCATTGTGCAATTGTTTAACTTGGAGACCAAGAAAACATTGGAGCTCACCCATTGCACTCATCTCAAATTTTGCTGCCATGAGTTTTCAAAACTCTTCACACATAGCAGTGCTTGTGGATCCAAAAATGATGTCATCAACATAAATTTGGACAACCATCAAATCTTTTTCTTTCCATTTAAAAAATAGGGTTTTATCTATTTTACCTCTAGTAAACCCTATGGATAAGAGAAAAGTGGATAGAGTTTCATACCAGGCTCTTGGTGCTTGCTTCAAGCCTTACAATGCTTTGTTGAGCTTGTAGACATGATCAGGATGAAATGCATCTTTAAAACCTGGAGGTTGACAAACATACACCTCTTCTTTGATTTTTCCATACAAAAATGCACTTTTTATATCCATTTGATACACCTTTATGTTGTGGTTAGCAGCAAAAGCTAAGAACAGGCGAATAGCTTCCAACCTTGCTACAGGAGCAAAAGTTTCATCATAGTCTATACCTTTTTCCTGTCTGTAGCCTTGAACCACGAGCCTTGCTTTGTTTTTGACAACAATACACCTTTCATCAGTTTTGTTCTTGAAGACCCACTTTGTGCCAATTGGACTTACATCTTTTGGCAGTGGCACAAGCTCCCAAACTTGTTGTCTCTTGAACTGAAGGAGTTCTTCTTGCATGGCTTCTACCCAGCTGTTGTCTTTCAGTGCCTCTTGGTACTTGACTGTCTATATGAGTGATAGAAAACCAGCAAAAAGACAAATTTTGGGATTGGCTCCGTTTGAGCACCCCAGATATGATGTTGCCAATAACTTGATCTGCTGGATGGCTTTTGAGATAAATGAGATCACCTTGGTATGGAACCATTGCATTTTGAGGTGATGGCTGCAAATGTGTATCATCTGAGCTAACCTCTACTGGTGAATTTGAAGTATCAGCCACTGATGAGAATGAAGGTAGAGGTATTGGGGGTATAGAGGTAACATTCTGATGATTTTGGTGACCAAATGTAGGACTTTTATCAACAGATGTTTGATTTTGTGAACTGATAGAGATTTGAGGATCAACCACTGTTGACCCAGAAATGGCAGAGTTTACACAAGAGCTTGTAGCACCTGATCCTCTTTTGTAAGAATAGACTTTTGTTTGTGGAAGCAAACAGTCATATCGTGGATCTTGATCTTCTTCAGATGGTTGTGGTGTACTGTATTGTCTAGCTTGATATAAACATCAGCAAATGTGAATTTATCTAAATCAAAAAGCTCTGCAGGAATTGCTGGGATTTTCAGTGATGAAAGTTCATTGAACTTGACATTCAAATTTTCTTCAACACACTTGGTCCTAGAGTTGAAAACTCTGTAGGCTTTAGCAGTGGTTGAGTATCCCAGAAAATAACAACAATCAACTTTGGCTGCAAACTTAGATATAGAATCTTTTAAATTCAAAATGAAGCATGGCCAGCCAAAACTTTAAAATAGGAAATCAGAGGTTTGATTTTATACAAAATCTCATAGGCAGTCTTTTGATGCCTGGGGTTAATCAAAACTCTGTTTCGAACATAGTAAGCAATGTTTACAGCCTCTGCCCATAAAGACAAAGGTAAACCAGAATCTACTAGCATAGTCCTTGCTGATTCAATTAAAGTTATGTTTTTCCTTTCAACCACCCCATTTTTCTCTTGAGTTCTTGGAATGCTATATTGTCTAACAATTTCTTTTGACTCACAAAAAGCATCCAACTCCCTATTTTTAAACTCTGTTCCATTGTCACTCTAAAGATTTTTACTGGAAGATCAAATTCTTTTCTACTTGTTTGACAAAGTTTTGCAAAATGCCTGCAGTTTCATCCTTAGAGTGGAGAAAGAAGGTCCATGTAAACCTAGAGAAATCATCAACTATCACTAGGAAATAGCTTTTGTGTCTTAAGCTCATCATTTGCACTGGGCCAAACAAGTCCATGTGTAGCAGTTGTAAACACTGGCTTGTTTTGGACTCTTCAATTGATTTGAAAGAACTTTTATGTTGTTTGAGTTTTAAACAGGAAACACAATGTTAATCATAGGAAAATTGCTTGTGAGGCAAACCTCTTACAAGACTTTGTATTGAGAGTGTGGTGATAGTTTTAAGATTTGTGTGTCCAAGTCTTCTATGCCATAACTCAGTCTGTTTGCTAGAAGCAACTGAGAATAGGCATGTTCTAGACATAGGATTATCTTTTTGCATATCTACCACATATACATTCCCACTTCTGTGTGATGAGTTGTGCTTTGCTCTCAGCAATGATTTTATCAATCCTTTTAACAACCTCTGGTCCCACAATTTGACAAGTTTTCTTAGTGAAGAAAGTCCCATATCTCTGTCACTCATTTGTGAGACACTCAGCAGGTTAAATTTCAGATTGTCAATTAAATTCACATTTTCAAACTTGAGTTTAGCAGCCAGAACCGACCCAGACCCTAAAATCTTTCCCTTTGAGTTATTACCAAAAGATATATCACCCCCCATGAGCCATGAAGTCCTTGAGTAGGGCTATACATCCTGTCATGTGCCTGGAACCTCAACTATCTACATACCATAAGCTATCAAGGCAAGTAGAGGGTCCCTGACATCAAGTAAATAGATCAGTTAAGATTGGTCTCTAAAGCCAAAATGGCTTAGATGGGGTCACAGATGGTCCAGCCTCAAGTCTAGGACAATAGTCAGTGGTTTTAAATTTTCTTGTGCATCTGCTCTTGACCATTCCTATCAGATGATTGTATCCATAAGGGTGCCTGTTTACTCTTCGCTTTGAAGGCTTTTTGTAACCTTCATAAGCATGAGGAACCTTTTTATAAGCAGGTTGGCCAAACCCTCTTGGAAATGAGTTTGATGGTGGGGCATCTGTCACTTGCACCTCTCTCTGAACAGAGGTTTTGTTTAAGTCTTTTATAACAGATGTTTCAATTGGTTCAAACTCTGCTTAGATTTATTTCCAGCAGAACTTGAAATTTCTCTTTCTAGTGCTTTTGCCTTGATCACTTTTACCTTTTGTTCATAGTTTTGAGATAGGCACACTGTTGAGTTGAGTGATTGTTTTGTTGAAGATGGTGCATTTTGAAGAGTTTTTGATAACACAAGATTTGTTATTGTCATAGGCTTTTAAAAGAAAACAATCTGCAGCCACATGATTTCTTTTCTCACAAAATTCACAAAACAAGTTTTTAATCTTTACTCTTCTTTTCCTATCAGATTTTTATCAGCAGTGGTTGTAACCTCTGCTGGTACATCTTTGATAGGGATCACCAGTGCTTTTGGGGCTTTAATACCATTAGTGGTTGTGAAGTCCATTGGCTTAAAGTTTTCTAAGATATCACATTCATCTGACCATGTGGTATAAACTGATATTTTCCAATTTCTTTATCTTTTGTTGAAACCTCTGGTTTTTCCAAAATATTTATGTTTCCAGCTCTATCTGTGATTTTTATCTCTTCACCAGCCAAATTTTTGGGGACTACTTCAACCAACTCAGAATCAATTTCAGCAGCATTTTTCTCAATTTGGTCATAGGTTCTAAAACCTACACCAAACTTAATGTTGCTCTTGATCTGAGCATCAAGCATAATCTCATAACCTTTACAGGACTCAACCCATTTTTCACAAGTGATTTGGGTTTCTTCTACTACTTTTTACAAACTTGGTATTTTTCTACCATAATTTAGAGTTGGTCCTTGGTTGTGCTTGATTCATGTCTCTTGCTACTCATTTCAGAATCTTTTTCACTGAACTTTGATTTTAACTCTTTAATCAGTTTTACAAAATTAAGTTCATCTTCTAAAATTTTGTTTCTCAGGTTTTCATTCACCTTCTTGATGTTTGCAAAAGAAATGATGCATTTGTCAGAACATAGATCTTTAAGGATCGAGGTGATACCTTTGTAGCAGCCATGAGAGCACAATCACACACATCTTCACACACATCAACATTCGATGGGTCAGTAGGAGAGTTCTTTTCCTTATCAGCAGCATTTTCTTCTTTATCACTTGAAACCATTGTTTCATCACAAACTTGAACTTCATTTATTTTTGACACTATCTCCACAGATGTCTCTAAGGCCATTAAACAAAATTCTTGTTCAACATCATTTTTGGCCATTAAAGCAAAGTTTTCATCAGTCAAATCCTCAGGCAAGCTACTCCAGTCAACATAACTTTGTGTGAAAAATCTTTGTTGACCAACCTTTGATGGGCTAGCAGGGGTTTGAGCAGGTTGTGTAACAATGGGTGCTTGTTGAACAAGCACTTGAAGATGTGATGGTGCCTGAACATATTGAATTTGTGGAGCAGTGGATTGAACATAATGCACTGGAACAGTGGTAGCAGGATGTGCAAAGTGGGCAGTGTTTTGAACATGTTGAGCAGGGGCATATTGGGAATAATGAGCAGTGTTTTGTGTGTGCTGAGGTTAAGGGCCAGGATGAGTCACTATTGGTCCAAAAATTTTAGACCTGCATTCTCTGGCAAAGTGTCCTAGCCTATTAACTTATAACACTTGACTTTTGATTTATCCAGCCCAACATTCAACCCCCCATGCAAACCTGGGAATTTTCTACCAGTTCTCTTATATAATTTAGTAGCTCTAACACTCAATAAGGCCAGTTGGTGCAAAATATCCATTTCTTCAAGATCAAAAGGTTCAAAGTGTTGCAAGTCTTCAGCTCAAAGGATAGATTGTTAGAGGTTTGGCTTTCCCCACTAGCAGTAAAAGCATAGTTGGGTGCATATGTTTCAGATCCAAAGTTCCCACCAGATGTAATATCTTTATAGTGATCATAACTTTGTACTTACTGCTGCCAGATCCCTCTTCTTGGCAAAAAGAGTTGTATTACCCAATGAGTAATCATCAGTCATTTTGCCAGATACTTGCAACTTCTTTTTCTGGTTTAACACTCTCTCAGAAGTGAGGAGTATCCCATGAAGTTGTGTCAGCGACATTTCTTTAAACCCAACAGATTTTCTTGTTACATAAGCTACAGTCTCCCACTTATCTAGTAACGATCTAAGGAAACGACTATTGACAGTCGAATTAGATAGAACACGTTAACCAGTCTAAGTTCACTGATGAGACAGCTGTAACATTCGAACTGTTGTGTTAGAGACTCTCCTTCCAAGTGACAAAACATTTCATACTGCTGATTTAGAACTTCTCTATTACTTTCTTTCACTTCCTCAGTCCCACCGAATTGCTCTTTAAGTGCATCCATAACTCCTTTGCACTATTGCAATGGAGTAGACCAGCATAAATTTCATTGGGTAAGGCCGAAGCAACTATGCTAAATGCCATAGCATCCAATTTAATTTTCTAGAAATCCTGCTCTGAAAAGTTTTCAGGATTTTTTGGCACTGTTTAGTTGGATCCTCTGTGCTTGGAACCATTGGAACGTGAGGTCCATAAGCAACAGATCTCCAGCAACCGGTTTTTTGCTGAGCAAGGATGTGACCCATCTGTTGTTGCCAATTGAAATATTCATTTCTTTTGAGCATCGGCGGTTTGAACAAGGATCTAGAATTGGCATCCTGTGTGTTTTGAGACATTTTCAGTTGATTTTTATAGATTTTGTTTTAAGAACTTTGAACGTAGTAAAACTCTGAATATCAAGCTAAAACAACCAAACTGATTAGCAAGAGAGCTGGTCTGTTCGAACCAAATCGATTGTTAGATCTAATTTGATGGATCAAGCTCTGATACCAATTGTTAGGATCTGAGTTTGAATTACTTGTAGTTTTTGTTTCAAAAATGGATAATGATTGAATTAAAAGAGATTTGCAGCGGAATAAGATGGAAAACTTTTACTACAAGCAATGGTAATTTTTTTCATCATCATCATGCTTTCAAGTTGAATAACTTGCATGTGATTCACAAACTCCTCCTCAGCGTTTGCAATTACAGTTTGGTAATAAGAAAATGTAGAGAAGATGATATGCGAAAGTTGATCTTTTAATAGACGAGTTTAAACTGTTACAGAAGTTACCTATTTATACTAACTATCTAACCACTGAGCATCTTAGATGACGTCAGGGTTGATAGTGACAGGAAACCGATTGTAACTAACTGAAAACACTGCTAATACTAACTATCAGTGCTTAGCACTGTTACAATGATTTAACTAAGCTAATGACTAAACTCTGATCTCTATCCTCTGACCCTTGTAACTCTGGCAGACCTTTGAAGCTTTGTGAAGGCAGATGATAGGATGAGCAGTCTTGAGGGAAAGCAGTGTATGTACATCAGAGGTTGTAACCTCTGATAGTTAAACCAAAGCTCAGATAGTGTTATTTGGCTTTGTATCATCTGTTCCTTTCATTGGGTTCAATCCCAACAATCTCCCTCTGGAACAGATGATGCCAAAACACTTTATTCTTGGTCTTTATTCCTAAGAAGGAATTCTCTTATTTTACCTTTGAATTGAAGTTCAAAGTTAAGAGATTCCATGTCATCAGCATCCTTCACCAGCTCTAAACATAGTAGTTCTTGGAAGTCTTCTATCTAAGCTCATAAGCAGCTTCCATGGATAGTTTAGTGGCTGCACCATCAGACTTGAGTAGTGTCAATTCATGGGTGTCTTTGTTGACTTCCACTTTAGAATTTTTGGGTCTGAAGGTTTTCTTGAAGGAGCTTTTATTGCTGAGGTTTGAGAAGGAGCTATTTTTTTATAAATCTTTAGCTAGCTTGGTACTTGAATCATCTGTTGGATAATCAATCATGTTCTGTATACCTTCTTTGATAAATGTATCCTCAAACTCTTTGTCAGTCTTTTCAGACATCTCCCCTTGCCTTTTTCTGTGTAACGGGCAAGTGTGGAATGGGCAGATGTTGTACTAGGACTTTTTAGAGAGTTGGGCTTTGAGAATAGCATCTTCTTTTGAATAATCCGGTTTAGGAGGCATGGATGGATCCTTTTTCCTTCTTTCTTCCAACTTTTTGTAAGTGTCTATCACCCTGACCTCACCCCATCTCATCACTTGATTCTTTGACCCATAATTGTTCTGAATTAGTTCATTTTTCATTCTCTTCAACTTCAAGGCTCTTTCAGTCACATCATTCTTGTATAGATCCCAGTTGGGAGGAGTTGGCTTTTTAGAGGGGCTTTCAAATTTCTTGCATTGTGTTGATTTCTTCTCTTAGCTCATCTATGCTCCAATCCCTGAATTGTGCCCTTGTTGCCTTATACATCTTCTTCTCCATGATATACTCAATGAGTTCACTCTTGAGCAGCTTATCTTCCCTTTCTGACAACTGATTGCTCAGGTTCTTGACAAAATCTTGTAAGATGCTGGCTTTACTTAGTTGAAAGGACATGGCAATCTGTATCTCTCTATCACTTTTACCAGCTGATTCTCTTTTGGCAATATCCTCTGCTTGCTTCCGTTTCAATTCCAGATAATCATCAACATTTGCAGGTCTTGGATAGCCATCAAGGGATAGGATTGTTCTTTTGTCACGGTCATCCTTTGAAAAGAAACTTAGGATATCTTCCCTGACTGTTGGTAAATCAAGAGGATATATTTTGCTGCAGGAGTAACTTCAAGAGTTGAAGATGTTGTAAGCTTTGATGTGGAGGTCATTGGTTGTGATGATAGTGGAAGAGGTGCATGAATCTCATCATCATTTATCACTTTTGTGATCTTTCTCCTTTTAAACCTTAAAGTGGGTGATGGTGGTTGTGGGATCTTAGGTGGTGTGAATAATGGATGAGTTGATGCGGGAAAAGTGATCATGGCAGTGGATAGAGTTGCATCTGTTGCAACCTCTACTGTATCAACAGATGTTGATACAACAGATGCTGTAACATCTGCTTGTGTGGATGTGGGTTGTGGTTTTGATGGTGTGATAAGTTTTTGAGAGGCAGAGGTTTTGATGGTTGGATTGGTTTCAGGCTTAGTTTTAGGAGGTGTGGTTGTTGGTTGCCTAGCTTTTCTAGCATGTATCTTCTTTGATGAAGTACCAACCTCTCATTTTTCTTTTTGCTGTTCAATCTTTTTCTCAACCAACACTCTGCTCTCCTCAATCACTGTCTTCTTGTGACGAGCCCTTGCCTTGGCCACAATTTCATCAGTTAAATCTTTCTTCTTTGAACCATCAGGCCTTGGAATATTTAAAGTAGGTTTGGCATTATCATCATCAATTTTCAGCTTTTTGTTTCGAAAAGGTTTCTATCCCTTTTTGGCTTCATATGTTGTAACAAAGATAACCGTTGGAGGTGCATGGCCAGTGGTTGTGAGTAGATGAGCTTTGATGGCTTTAATGTCTGCTGCGGTGTCTTGATATCTTGAATCAAACATGTTTCTAACATCATTCATCTGGTGCTTGTGTTGTAGATCCAAATAATGTTGTGATGTTGAAACAAAGGGTTAAGAGCTTCCTTGAGATCAACAGTGGATAGAACAGAGGGTTGACTTTTTGTAGCTATTATCTGCTTCAGTAAACTTTTGATCTCGTCCATAGAATGTTCTATCTTAGTAACTCTCTCCGTCAAATCCTGATATTTTAGATCATCACCTAATTTAATAGGATCATCTGAACTCCTACCAGACATGGTAGTTGTGTCTATGGTATCATTAGCAGTGGTTTTAGGACCAGCTTCAACCGTACATGCCCCTTTTTCTTGGAACTGGGGACTTCCCACAATAGAGGTAACAGTTGTTGCCTTAACAATGGTTGCCTTCAACCAAGTCTTATGAATGAAACAATTTCCAACTGAGAACTTGGGAGTTCAGCAATTGTAGTGGCTGCTTGAGTTGAACTATCACCAAGGGTTACATGTAACCCAAGGGATGTAGCCTCTTCAAGTACTGATGGGCTAGCAATGAATAAAGAGTCAGACCCAACCTCTTGATGAAGTATATTCTCAGTAATAGGTTGTTGCGAAGTGCTGGTTTTTGTCTGGTCTAATTCAATTGCATTCAGCAAAGGTAACATAGTAGGTGGAAGTGTAGTCATTGGTGAAGGTGGCTTTGTAGAAAGCGACAATGCCCTGGGAGAGGGGCTGTGGAAGATAGAACCAAGTGGATCTAGAGCTTCATAATTTGGTGTCCCTGTGTCTACAACCTTTCCTTTTTGTGAGGAAGAGGAGGAGTTTCAAAGCCGGTTGGAGATCTTTGAACCATCTGCTGTGAAGAAGTAGCAGCAGTGGTTTGTGACTTTGGTGATGTCACTGGGTTAACCTCTGGGATCTCATCTTCCAGAGGACCCTTTTTGGGTTTGGTGGGCATTTTGGGAAGTGTTTTGGTTTTCTTTTGAAGATTTTTGGTGTGGGTTTCAGAGCAGCGGTTGTGATGCCCTGATCACCAAGAGCAGTGGGCTCAGTAGCTAGAGGTTAAGTTTGAACATTTTGTTCAGGTAAAACTTGCTCAACCTCCTCTACTTGTGTTTTCACAACTTTATCTTGGTTTGTTATTTTGGTGAAGGTTTCATGATTGAGGTGGCCTAGGTTTGTCACAGCGCCTTTTTTGCTTTTAGGACCTTTGATTTGATCTTGTAAGTAAACATTCAGAAACCGTGCGTGAATCAAAAAAACTTTTCTTTTTGTAATAGTTTGAAAATTATGCACAAGATCATTGAACAGGATCTGGGAGTAGTTAAAATCTGTGTCAGTTAAAATTGCATACCCCAGATATTGTATGTTCAATGGAATTTCATTGAAAGTAGTGGTTTTTGCTGAGAGACAAGTTAGAATTGTGTGAAAGAAAAATCTCATCTCAGAAGGAAAGTTAGGTTTAAAGATGGTCATACCTTTCATCTGGCCTTCATAACCTCTTTCCAGAAACTCTGCTTTGATCTCATTGAGGGGAAATGACACAGGATGTTCTATGTCATTTAACTTGAAAACTTGAGAGATCGATTGGGGGCTAATTTGCATCAACACCCCCCCTTCTCTTGAGATTAATGTATAAGGAACACCAGCAGCAGTTGACTGAACCTTAGCATTATTCCAGAAGTCACGAAGAGAATCAATGTAGATTGGGGCTTTGACTTCCAACATGTGCTTGAATTTCGACTTTTGCAAAATTCGAATCATTTGATGATAGCGAGTATTTGCGTCGTTTGCTTCAAGTATGGCGGTGTAATTATGTGGGGTTTTGATTATGAGAGTGTAAGGTGGAAGTTCTTGTGTGGATTTCTTCGAAGATTTTGATTTGGGAGCCATGGTGTTAGAGAGAAAAACTGTTTTGAGATTTTTGAAATCGACACAGTTTTAGTATAAACACTGGTGAGGGATAAAACATGATTTTTATAGGGTTTTGAAAAAGTGACGATGACATGGCATCTGTTGCAAGATCTGATGGCTAACATCTGGCCACATGTAACCTCTGATGCGAAAAGTACTGATTTTTAACACTATCAGTGGATAGCTATCGGTGTTTTGAAACAAGTGGTAAAAATGGAAGTCAGAGGATACACTTTAACAGTGGACAAGATTTTGAAGCCTATCAAAGGTTTTGAGCAAACAGATGTTATGAGCAGACTTTTAAAGATTTATTGAAATATTCAATTTTAACTATTTTTAAGGATGAGTTTTTGATTTTCTAAAAACATTTTGATGCTATGTACGCATGGATTTACAAGAAAACTTGTTTTTAATCCATGTTTAGCATTCCAATTCTTGAGATCAAGTTTTCAAAGGTAGATGTATCCAATGCATTGGTTAAAACATCTGCCAACTGATCTGAAGTATGGACATGATGCAAAGAAATCAAACCTTTTTCATAGCAATCTCTCACAAAGTGATGTCTGATGTCAATGTGCTTTGTAGTTGAGTGAGAAACTGGATTTTTAAGGATGTTTTCAGCAGCTTGACTGTCCAATCTGAGTGGAGTCTTTAGTGCAGCTACACCAAAATCCAGCAACTGGTTTTGAAGTCACAAGAGTTGAGCAGTGCAGCTAGCAGCAGCAATATACTCTGCCATCAGCAGTGGATGTGGAAACTGCAACCTGCTT
This sequence comes from Scalesia atractyloides, assembly GCA_947069175.1. Classification (NCBI taxonomy): domain Eukaryota; kingdom Viridiplantae; phylum Streptophyta; class Magnoliopsida; order Asterales; family Asteraceae; genus Scalesia; species Scalesia atractyloides. The sequence continues at coordinate 39,252,843 of CAMTDV010000009.1, forward strand.
TTCTGCTTTGCCAAGACACTAGACAATCACCTGGAATTGACATCCTCCTGATGTGGACTTCCTTGTAGTTTTGCACCCAGCAAAGTCGCTATCTGAAAAACCTGAAATCTCAATATTTCCATTAGCTGGATAGCAGATACCAAGTGTGGGAGCACCTTTTATGTATCTGAATATCCTTTTTACAACAATAAGATCAGACTTTCTAGTTAATGCCTGTGATCTGGCACAAACACATGTTGCAAACACGATGTCTGGCCTTGATGCAGTTAGGTACAATAAAGACCCAATCATGCTTCTATAAAGAGTTTGATCAACAAGGTCATCTTTACCATCAATGGTGATTAGCTTGGAGGTTGCCATGGGTATGTTACATGGTTTACAATCATCCATATCAAACTTTTTAAGCAGTTCTTTCACATACTTGTTTTGATGGATAAATGTACCATTGTGCAATTGTTTAACTTGGAGACCAAGAAAACATTGGAGCTCACCTATTGCACTCATCTCAAATTCTGCTGCCATGAGTTTTCAAAACTCTTCACACATAGCAGTGCTTGTGGATCCAAAAATGATGTCATACACATAAATTTGGACAACCATCAAATCTTTTTCTTTCCATTTTAAGAATGGGTTTTATCTATTTTACCTCTAGTAAACCCTATGGATAAGAGAAAAGTGGATAGAGTTTCATACCAGGCTCTTGGTGCTTGCTTCAAGCCTTACAATGCTTTGTTGAGCTTGTAGACATGATCAGGATGAAATGCATCTTTAAAACCTGGGGTTGACAAACATACACCTCTTCTTTGATTTTTCCATACAAAAATGCACTTTTTATATCCATTTGATACACCTTTATGTTGTGGTTAGCAGCAAAAGCTAAGAACAGGCGAATAGCTTCCAACCTTGCTACAGGAGCAAAAGTTTCATCATAGTCTATACCTTTTTCCTGTCTGTAGCCTTTGAACCACGAGCCTTGCTTTGTTTTTGACAACAATACACCTTTCATCAGTTTTTTTCTTGAAGACCCACTTTGTGCCAATTGGACTTATATCTTTTGGCAGTGGCACAAGCTCCCAAACTTTTTGTCTCTTGAACTGAAGGAGTTCTTCTTGCATGGCTTCTACCCAGCTGTTGTCTTTCAGTGCCCCTTGGTACTTGACTGTCTGTATGAGTGATAGAAAACCACAAAAAGACAAATTTTGGGATTGGCTCATTGAGCACCCCAAATTTGATGTTGCCAATAACTTTATCTGATGGATGGCTTTTGAGATAAGTCAAGTCACCTTGGTATGGAACAATAGCATTTTGAGGTGATGGCTGCAAATGTGTATCATCTGAGCTAAACTCTGCTGGTGAGTTTGAAGTTTCAGTCTCTGATGTAAATGGAGGTGGTGGTATTGGGGGTAAAGAGGTAACATTCTGATGATTTTGGTGCCCAAATGTAGGACTTTTATCAACAGATGTTTGATTTTGTGAACTGGCAGAGGTTTGAGGATCAACCATTGTTGACCCAGAAGTGGCAGAGTTTACACAAGAGCTTGTGGCACATGATCCTCTGTTGGAAGAATTGACTTCTGTTTGTGGAAGCACACAGTCATATTATTGATCTTTATCTTCTCTTGATGGTTGTGGTGTACCTGCGTTGTCTAGCTTGATAGAAACATCAGCAAATGTGTTATCTAAATCAAAAAGCTCTACAGGATTTGCTGGGATTTTTAGTGATGAAAGTTCATTGAACATCACATTCAAAGTTTCTTCAACACACTTTGTCCTAGAGTTAAAAACTCTGTAGGCTTTAGTAGTGGTTGAGTATCACAGAAAATAACCACAATCAATTTTGGCTGCAAACTTAGATATAGAATCTTTTTAAGTTCAAAATGAAGCATGGACAACCAAAAACTTTAAAGCAGTAAATTAGAGGTTTGATTTTATACAAAATCTTATAGGCAGTCTTTTGATGCCTGGGGTTAATCAAAACTCTGTTTTGAACATAGCAAGCAGTGTTTACAGCCTCTGCCCAGAAAGACAAGGGTAAACCAGAGTCTGCTTGCATAGTTCTTGCTGATTCAATTAAAGTTTATTTTTCCTTTCAACCACCCCATTTTGTTCTGGAGTTCTTGGAATGCTATATCGTCTAACAATTCCTTTTAACTCACAAAAGGCATCCAACACCCTATTTTTAAACTTTGTTCCATTCTCACTCCTAAAGATTTTTACTGGAAGATTAAATTGCTTTTCTACTTGTTTAACAAAGTTTTGCAAAATGACTGAAGTTTCATCCTTAGAGTGGAGAAAGAAGGTCCAAGTAAACCTAGAGAAATCATCAACTACTACCCAGGCAATACCTTTTGTGTTTTAAGTTCATGATTTGCACCGAGCCAAACAAGTCCATGTGAAGCAATTGTAAACACTAGCTTGTTTTGGACTCTTCAATTGATTTGAAAGAACGTTTATATTGTTTTCCTTTTAAGCAGGAAACACAATGTTCTTCAAAGGAAAATTGCTTGTGAGGCAAACCTCTTACAAGACTTTGTTTTGAGAGTGTGGTGATAGTTTTAAGATTTGTGTGTCCAAGTCTACGATGCCATAACTCAGTCTCTTTGCTTGAAGTAACTGAGAATAAGCATGTTCCAGACATAGGATTACCTTTTAGCATATCTACCACATACACATTCCCACTTCTGTGTGTAGTCAGTCGTGCTTTGCTCTCAGCAATGATTTGATCAATCTTTTTAACAACCTCTGGTCCCACAATTTGACAAGTTTTCTTGGTGAAGAAGGATCCATACCTTTGTCACTCATTTTTGAGACACTCAGCAGGTTAAATTTCAGATTGTCAATTAAGTTCACATTTTCAAACTTGAGTTTCCCAGCCAGAACCGACGTAGACCCTAAAACCTTTCCCTTTGAGTTATCACCAAAAGATATATCACCCCCCCATGAGCCATGAAGTCCTTGAGAAGGGCTCTACATCCTGTCATGTGACTGGAATCTCCACTATCTACATACCATAAGCTATCAAGACAAGTAAATGGTTCCTGCACATCAAGTAAATAGATCAGTTAAGATAGGTCTCCAAAGCCAAAATGGCTTTGGATGGGGTCACAGATGATCCAGTCTCAAGTCTAGTACAATGGTCATTGGTTTAGATATTTTCTTGTAACATCTGCTCTTGACCATTTCCTATCAGATGATTATATCCATAGGGATGCTTATTCACTCTTTGCTTTGAAGGCTTTTTGTATCCTTCATAAGTAAGAGGAACCCTTTTATAGGCTGGTTGGCCATACCCTCTTGGAAATAAGTTTGATGGTGGGGCATCTGTCACTTACACCTCTCTAGGAACAAAGGTTTTGTTTAAAGCTTTTGTAACAGATGTTTCAGTTGGTTCAAAACTCTCCTTAGATTTATTTCCAGCAGAACTTGAACCTTCTCTTTCTAGTGCTTTTGCCTTGATCTCTTTTACCTTTTGCTCATAGTTTTTGAGATAGGCACACTCTTGAGTTAAATAATTTGTTTTGTTGCAGATGGTGCATCTTGAAGAATTTTTGATAACACAAGTTTTGTTAATGTCATAGGCTTTTAAAAGAAAACAATCTGCAGCCACATGATTTCTTTTTTCACAGAATTCACAAACAAGTTTTTAATCTTTACTCTTCTTTTCCTATCTGATTTTTTATCAGCAATGGTTGTGACCTCTGCTGGTACATCTTTGATAGGGATCAACAGTGCTTTTGGGGCTTTAATACCATCAGTGGTTGTAAAGTCCATTGGCTTAAAGTTTTCTAAAATATCACATTCATCTGACCAGGTTGGTTTAAACTGATATTTTTCAATTTCTTTATCTTTTGTTGAAACCTCTGGTTTTTCCAAAATATTTATGTTTCCAGCTCTATCTGTGATTTTTATCTCTTCACCAGCCAAATTTTTTGGGACTACTTCAACCAACTCAGAATCAATTTCAGCAGCATTTTTCTCAATTTGGTCATAGGTTCTAAAACCTACACCAAACTTAATGTTGCTCTTGATCTGAGCATCAAGCATAATCTCTTAACCTTTACAGGACTCAACCCATTTTTCACAAGTGATTTGGGTTCCTTCTAACTCCTTTTTACAAACTTGGTATTTTTCTACCATAGTTTGGAGTGGGTCCTTGGTTATGCTTGATTCATGTCTCAGGCTACTCATTTCAGCATCTTTTTCACTTAACTTTGATTTTAACTCTTTAATCAGTTTTTCAAAATTAAGTTCATCTTCTAAAATTTTGTTCCTCGGGTTTTCATTCACCTGCTTAATGTTTGCAAAAGCAATGATGCATTTGTCAGAACATAGATCTTTAAGGATCTGATGTGATACCTTTGTAGCAGCCATGAGAGCACAATCACACTCATCTTCACACACATCAATGTTCCATGGGTCAGCATGAGAGTTCTTTTCCTCATCAGCAGCATTTTCCTTTTCTTCACTTGAAACCACTGTTTCATCACAAACTTGAACTTCATCAGTTTTTGACACTATCTCCACATATGCAACACCTTCAACAATTGTCTCTAAGGCCATTAAATAAAATTCTTGTTCAACATCATTTATGGCCATTAGAGCAAAGTTCTCATCAGTCAAATCCTCAGGCAAGCTACTCCAGTCAACATAATTTTGTGTGAAAAAGCTCTGTTGACCAACCTCTGTTGGACTAGCAGTGGTTTGAGCAGCTTGTGTGACAATGGGTGCTTGTTGTACATGCACTTGAGGATGTGATAATGCCTGAACATATTGAATTTATGGAGCAGTGGATTTAACATAATGCACCGGAACAGTAGTAGCAGGATGTGCAAAGTGGGCAGTGTTTTGAATATGTTGAGCAGGGGTATATTTGGAATAATGAACAGTGTTTTGTGTGTGCTGAGGTCTAGGGCCAGGATGAGTCACTATTGGTCCAGAATTTTGAGACCTGCATTCTCTTGCAAAGTGTCCTAACCTATTACACTTATAACACTTGACTTTTGATTTATCCAGCCCAACCTTCAACCCCCCATGCAATCCTGGGAATTTCCTACTAGTTCTCTAATAGAATTTACTAGCCCTAACACTCATTAGGGCCAGTTGGTGCAAAATATCCATTTCTTCAAGATCAGAAGGTTCAAAGTGTTGCAAATCATTCAGCTCAAAGGATAGATTGTCAGAGGTTTGGCTTTCCCCACTAGCAGTGAAAGCATAGTTGGGTGCATATGTTACAGATCCAAAGTTCCCACCAGATGTAATATCTATATAGTGATCATAACTTTGGTCCTTACTGCTGCCAGAACCCTTTTCTTGGCCAAAAAGAGCTGTAGTACCCAATGAGTAATCATCAGTCATTTTGACAGATTCTTGCAACTTCTTTTTCTGGTTTAACTCTCTCTCATAAGTGAGGAGTATCCCATGAAGTTGTGTCAACGACATATCTTTAAACCCAACAGACTTTCTCGTTACATAAGCTACAGTCTCCCACTTATCTGGTAACGATCTAAGGAAACGACTATTGACAGTCGAATTAGGTAGAACCACGTTAACCAGTCTAAGTTCACTGATGAGACAGCTGTAACGTTCGAACAGTTGTGTTAGAGACTCACTGAGCAGTAGATGATTTCACTCTTTCCACATAATTGGGAATCTTTGGAGATTTGGAATATGTCATAGTTGACGTTTAAATATAAGTCCCTGTCCTCATTGGGAGATATGGGATACGCCTCAATAAAGTTCAACGTTTGAATAAAAACCCTTATCCATATTTGGAGACTTAGATTATGCCTCATTATGGTACAACATTTAAATACCATCCTTTTCCACATTGGGAAATTTGGGATACACCTCAATAAAGTACAAAGTTTTAGATATAAACCCTTCTCCACATTGGGAGACTTGGGATACGCCTCAATAAAGTACATCGTTTAATTACAGGCCCTTTCTCCACATTGAGATATTCGGGATACACCTCAATATAGTACAGTGTTTAATCTACCTGCCCTTTCTCCACATTGGGATATTTGGGAGACGCCTCAATACAGTCAGAGTTTTAAGTACATGCCCTTCTCCACAATGGGAGACTTGTGATACGCCTCAATTCAGTACATCGTTTAAATATATGCCCTTCTCCACATTGGGAGATTTCGGTTATGCCTCAATATAGTACAACATTTAATTACAACCCTCACATTGGGAAAATTTGTGTTACGCCTCAATAAAGTACAACATTTAATTACAACCCTTTTCCACATTGGGAAAATTTGTGTTACGCCTCAATAAAGTACAACATTTTAAATATAAGTCCCTTTCCACATTGGGAAATTTGGGATATATCACTAATGGATGTTAAATTGTTGGTGCAGAATGTATATGTCTTAGTCTTATATCGAGTCTGTATAGATTAGATGTGAGTAGGCTAGCGAAACGAAGTATTTTATTATTAGAGGGATAAGTTCGCTTAAGATGTGTTGTGAAGTCATGTTCGGCCGAACTTGACGTCAAGTTCGCCCAAACTCATCTCTCCCTCTAGCGAACTTGTAGTCCTATAAATAGCTGTTGGTGCATAATGTCTATGTCTTAGTCTTATATCGAGTCTGTATAGTATGGAGCTGAATAGGCTAGTCGTATGAAGTATTTATGTAAAGTTGTAACAAGTTCGCTCATAATCTTCATGTATAGCCAAGTTCGGGCGAACTTGAGTCTCCCAAGGGCGAACTTGATTGTCTATAAATACCTAGCTAGCCTCTCTCATTTGTAACTCTAGCATTTTGAGGCGAAGCTCTGTCAGTTTGTACTGTTGACGTTTGATCAATGAAACTGATGATTAACTGATTAGTTCTTGTCATTGGTAAACACGACGTAATATTTCCGCTATTATGGACGTTAGATATCAAATTTAGGTTTCTTAGCATCGAGGTCGGTCCTACAAGTGGTATCAGAGCTAGATCAGCCTGATTTGATAGTATCAAGACAAGAACACTTCTACTTCATCTCCATTCTTCTATTTTTCTTAAATTTTCATCAAAAATGAAGAATTCATGGCCAAAATCTTTTCAATTTTGAATATATCATGTAAAATACAACAAAGATAAACGATTGAAAGATTGGAGACCAAAATCAATCGAATTGATGCAAAATTTTGAAAAAACCATGTTTTCCAAAATCATGTTCATCGAACTTGTTAGCCAAGTTCGACCTAATTTGTTCTAAAAACTCACTTTTCCAGTGATTTTTTTACCAAGTTCGCTCGAACTTGAGGTGTTTTCAAGAAAATTTTTGCCAAGTTCGCTCGAACTTGAGTGAATTTTTGAAGAAAATTGGTTAAGTTCGCTCGAAGTTGCTAGAATTTTATTGAATTTTTGTCAAGTTCGACCGAACTTGATAAATTTCAAAGATTTTTAGTTTAGTTCGCCCGAACTTGCTAGTTTCTCAACAAAGTCATTTGCTAAGTTCGCTCGAACTTACAAAATCTTTACAAAATCATCAACAAGTTCGACCGAGGTTGTTAAAAGGAAAATTTGTCAAAACAAAAATCACAAGTTCGACCGAACTTGTGATCAAAACTAAGAATTCTTCATTTCTACTACAAGTTCGACTGAACTTGTAGTTGAACTAATATTTTCAAATGTTTTTGATTATTTTTTGTATACACGTCTCGTTATTCACAATGGATGATATTCAAGAGCTTTCATGTCTGGAGCTAGTTCGTCAAATGCCAACATGATCCATCAAGTCAATCTTGATAACGAAATGGGCACGACTATTAAACCGCCCAAGCTAATGAGCATGGACGAGTATGAAGCATGGAAGGAGAAGTTTACATATTGGGTTCAATCCATGCACTTTGCAGGCTGGGTGTCGATTGAAAGAGGTTACACTGTTCCGGTGGATGAACATCAGCAAGTTCTTGAAAAGTAGTACAGTTACGCGACTGTACAGAAAGACGAATACATTGCTGAGAAAAAGATGACCAGTCTTATCCAACAATCCGTCAAAGAAGATATTCTCGTTTTGCTATCGGAATAAACAACTGCAAAAGATCTCTGACTCTCACTTCAAAAGAAGTATCAAGGAAGTGCAGAGATGATAAAAAGCAAGAAAGCTCTCATTATGAAAGAGTTTGATATTTTCAACATGCTGAAGGGTGAGACTATGAAGCAGATGATTGAACGCTTTTGTCATCTTAAAGTCTAAATGCGAAAACACGGTCTCGAGAAGACGGAACAAGAGTACATCGACAAGCTTGCTGACGCTCTACCAGATGGAGAGTGGACTACTTATCTTATGGTTATGAAGGAAAGTGATAAATGGGAATTCTTCAAGCTGTCAACATTTATCGATAAACTCGAAGGTCACGAAATAGAACTCTTGAAGATTGCAAAGTCAAAGAACGCTAATGTTATTCAAGACGTTGGTTTGTACTACAAGAGTGGAATGCAAGATAACATTTCAAGTCCAAAGATTCAGACAACATTAAATGCGAGTTTGAATTCTTCGAAAATATCACAGCAGAATCAGAATCAGTCATACCCTCAATATGATCAAAGTCCACAGTCTTCATTCTCAAGTACTGGTTCAAATTCATCTTATCAAAATCAAGCAAATCAGAATCAACAAACAAATTCTGATTCGAATGTATACAAGTGCTACATCGCAGTGAATTTGAACAATGTTGTTTTGGAACAAGTCGCTAAACAGCATATGTCACTTCTTGCCACTGTTGTGGAGTCATATGAAAGTCCTGTTGCCGGTAAAATTGGAAATCCCAAAATGACGGCAGAAGATTATGACTAAGTGGATGAAGAAGAACTCGAGTTGATGGATATCAAGTGGTGTTTAGCATCTATCATTCGAAGGGTCACAAAGTTCGTTGCTCTCACTGGCCGAGATATCGGAAACTCAAGCAACAAACTAGGTTTTGACAAGATGAAAGTGACGTGCTTCAGATGTCGCCAAAAGGGACATTTTAAGAGAGAGTGTAAAAATCCTGAAGCAATGGAAATCAAAGTCCATTCGGAGGAGGCAACGAGTATTATAAGAAGTCACTTCAGTACAAGCCTTTTCCAAAGAAGACTCAGGTTGAAATCCAAGAGAAACCGAATAGCAGCAACACTGAAAAGGCTATGGTTGCATCAAACGAAGATGACGGTTCCGACTGGAATTCCTACATCGGTAAAAAGAACGGAGTTACATTAATGGCTAAAATTGTTTAAGATACTTCTGCAGAAGAAGCAGCAGCTTTGGAGAATATTCTGCTGGAACAATATCTGCAAGAACAACGTGAAGAAGAGGAGTATATCCACATGCAGAAGCAAGGAATTTTATCTCCTAATTCTTTTGAAAATTTTGCAGGTCACTTTGATGGAAGTTCTCAGGAGCTAGTTCCCGAGAAGAATTCAACTGATGAAGTGGTCATTAATGTTACTCAAGAAGTGAATGCCAAAAACCTCAAGGATATAGTCGACAAAGCCTTGATGGAAATCTAACTAAGGTAGGTCCAGAGGTAAATGCAGTTGTCAAAGTACAAGTTGTAGAGGTTGAAAAACCTTGTTCAATATGTACCGAACCATGTTCTGAATGTGCCGAAAAATCAAAGATCATCCCTTAAAACAATGTGCATAATGAACTTTTGAAATATGATTATCGCACAATGAAGGGAGCATATGATAAAATGAAAAATGATTATGGAAGGCTTGATAGAAATAATATCGAACAACATGATACAATAAGGATGTTGAAAGGAACAATAATGGATAAGCAAAAGCGATTAATATCTATATTAACACCATTGCTTAAACTAAGCAACAACTACGTAACATTCACCTATAAGATGAAATCTAGGGAATCTTGATATGGGAGCATATTCAAGAAGTGGGAAACATAGAGAAGTCAAGTTTCATAATTCATACCTTAAACATATCTTGAAACAGTTGAGAAATGTGGTAAAGTTTAAGTGGACAAACATATCGACAATCTAGGTAAACGAATTTAAAACTTAAAGTCATCAAAAGGTCAACGGTACTTGTGATATGTCTCAATTAACTGATATGATCCTTTAGATACGATTTCACAAAAATATGTATGTAAATATGTTTGTGCATAGTTTACACTGTCCTGTACAAAGTTTATCAGCTTTACAGATTAAAACCAAAAAGATTTTCAGTATGTTTTAGCATAGACTTACAAAAAATTAAAAAAAAATTTATTTCTACATTGTTTTCAGCAAACCAATGTTGGAGAACGGGTCTTCGAAGTCTGGTAAGATGCTAGAACTGGTGGGAATCTCTTTGACAACGGGCTGGGAGAGAATTTGTTAACTCTGAAAAGCCAAAACGATAAAAAGTTCATTAATTTGAAACTTCGATTTCGAAAATATCAACAGTTTATTCGTAACAGGTCAAACTGGGGTCTGTAACTTGGACTCGGCAGACAGATCGGTTAACCAAGGTCATCAGCTTGGACTTGGTCAACTGAGTAGATTTTCATAACGGATAAAAGTTGGAAAGTTTAGGGGTTAAAATGTAAAATTGGAAAAAGTTTGATTTTGTGGTTTGGCAAGTTCGGCCGAACATGCTAAACTAAATCAAGTTTAACAAAACAGCAAGTTCGACCGAACTTGCAGATGGCTGATGGTTATTCAATAAGTTCGCCCAAACTTCAATGGGCTTTTGTTGTGGGCTTGCAAGTTCGCCCGGACTTGCCTAGGTATAAATACCTAAGTAAGTTCGGCCGAACTCATTCACCTGCAACCACATCCTCTGAGCGAACTTATTAAGTTTAGAGCGATCTTGTGATTTTGTCATTTTAGTACCATTACTTTGCCCAATTGTTGATTGTTCTTGGTGATTTGCACACCATTGACAATGTCTGAGGTAGTTATTTGAACTTTGAACCGATATTTGAACGTAAATTGAACAAATCAAATTTGAGTCTTTAAAATCTGATAGATCTAGGGGTCTTATGATAAAATTGAACTTAAAATCTTGTTATTCATTGAAAATCGACCATGGAATCTTCTTAGATTTGAATAAAACAATTACTGTCATATTGATCAAGTTTTGGTTGTAGATGATGACAAGTTCTGCCGAACTTGTTATCAAGTTCTACCGAACTTGTTAACTAAACATGAACCAAGAAAAATAAAAGCATGTTCGACCTAACTTCTTTTGAAAGAGCCTATGTGGAAGTTCGCCCAAACTTGATTCTGTGAAATCTGATAAGGGTTGAGTATAAGTTCGCCCGAACTTATGGTGATTAATGTTGAACATGTTTTATGTGCATGTTTGGGCGAACTTGAATAAAGCAGAATTCAAGTTCGCCCGAACTTGATGACTGTGTTAGAAAAATTTGTGATTTTTCTCGTATTGCGTGCTAATTGTTTTGTGTCGTTTTTCAGGCTCAAGTTCCAGCGCGTACAATCTCGATAGAGTTTTCTAAGACGCATAACACTTGTATTACGCTCGACAAAACGATATGTCCATCTTTGAAGGAGTACGAGAGTACCTTGACGCTTTTGGAGGAAAGTCCTATTCATCGGGCTATCACGGAACGCACAGTGTCATATTGATCTCATATTTTCCATTTCTGGATGAATGGGGAGCTTAGTGAGATCGGAAAACGATTAATTCATCAGTACAAGTTGGAAATGAGGATAAGAAGATTTCTGTAACTGAAGATGATATTCGACGGATTCCGCAATTCAACGACAACGAAGATGATCCAATATTCCTTGACGAGAAAATGGTAAGAGGTTGTTTCTTTCGTATGGGCTATAAGGGAAGCGTGAACAAGTCGACGTTAAAGAAAGGGGAAGTTCCAAATCCCTACAAACTCCTTATGTACGCTATTATTCACACATTTAGTCATCACAAGGCGGGATTAGACGACGTGCAAGATTATCTGGCCTGTATGGCAAAGACACTAATTCTAAAAAAGCCGTTAACTATTCGAAGCTGGTCTTTACACACATGTCGAAGAACATGGAGGATTTGAGGTTATGTTTATATCCGAGATTCGTGCAAATGCTGATAGATGAGAAGTACCCAAATATTGCACGGGATCCGAACGATGTGTTACACCTAGTTCACCTTGATGAAACGACTGTGAAGAAGTTAATCAAGTTTCAGAAACAAGCGTCAGCACCTGTTGCTAAACCAGTTTTCGGAGCAATTAAGGATTCAAACTACATTGCGCCGCCTGAAAACAAATGGAGAAAAGACGGAAGTGATGATGAGAAAGAGCTTAATGCTGAAAAAGAATGGTTCAAAGACTTCAAGCCGAAAGCGAGAAGTGAATGGTTCTTAAAGGCCAAGGTTGAAAAGCCGAAAAAGAAATGAGCTGCAAGGAAAATTGAAACTATGCTCGTTGACGAAGATGAACCTGAGAATGTTCAAGGCGAAGCAGGTTCTAGTTCAGCTGTAGTTGTTGAAAGTCAAGAGACTGAGAAAACAACACAAGATGATGTTATATCTGCTACTTCTGAACACGATGATGAATCTAACGAAGAACCTATGAAAGAACCTGAAAAGACAGCAACAGAAAAAGAAAAAGAAATGGATGCTGATTTCGATCCAAATCAAGAAAAAGTGTCTGATGAGGAAAGACCAAAGAAGAAAGATAAACGTGTAAAGTCTGCAACTATTTCTTTGACAAAGACTACAGGGTCTCCTTAAACAAAAGGAAAGAGGAAATTAAAGAAAGCTCAAAAGGCAGTCAGCAAAAGATACAAAGGAACGTTGAGAAGCGCAGAAGTTATACAAGAACCTTCTGGCGCACAGGAGAAAGGAGTTACACAAGAACCTCCTACACAAGAACCTCCTGTTGTTGATACAAGTGAAACTGAACATCCAGGAGTCACACAAGAACCTCTTGTGATTGTTTCATCAGAAGCTGAAAGGCCAGGAGCTACACAAGAACCCCCTGTGTCTGGTTTTGTGGAAGTACCTGTTATTCAAGCACTGGTTGCTCCAACGAATTCGAATCTTGAAAGTTCTACTCCTAAGGCTGCTACTCCAAAGTCAACACCAAAATCTTCAGGGCCTAATATATTTGGTGATATGCATAGTGATCCGATTAGTCTGGAAGATCTAAATGATTTCTTTCCAGAGACAAATGTTGAACTTTTAGAGAAGCGTGTGAAAATCTTGGAATAGAAAGTTGCCAAGAATGAAGAGGAAAAAGCAGAGTTATTAAAGAAAATGAATCAAATCACAGTTGAAAAGGAAATACTGGATGAAAAAGTGAAACTTTAGGAAAATGAGCGAGAATATTTTAAAGCTTTGATCGAGAGTCTGCAAGATGCGAATGAGAAGATGCAGACAGAAAATTACAGATCTAAAGTCAATCCAAGCACTAAACGATAGAAGATTCACAAGATTGCAGAAAGTTTTATCTAACTCTCTGGGGATTGATTTCATCAAAGAATATGATCGTCTGGATCAACAAGAAGCTAAAGAACGATCAGAAAAAAGAACTAGCAGTGAGTGGTAGAGGAAAGAATGTTGAGGGTGAAGCCCCTACTTCTTCTGAAGCTGCAGAGAAGTCTGATGATGTGGTTAAAGCTTCTGAATCTGATATTCAAAAGGTTGACGAATCTGTCAAGCCTTCTGATCCTATAGTTGCTTCTAAAAAGGATGACGAAGAAGCTGAAAATGAGGATAAAGATGATGAAGAAAAAGATGATTCGGAATATGAGGATTGGAATGTAGCCGACGGTGATGATGATGATGATGATCAGGGTGGTGTTGGTATTAGAATAACTGAAGCCAAAGTCTCAAGTGAATTTGATTTCTCTTCGCTTATGGATGACGAATCAAACAGAATGGATGATAAAAGTGAGGGGGAGTGGCAGGAGGCCAACTAATGAGATTGATCTGTTGAATGTTGATAGATTTGCTAAGCCAGTTGCTGCTATACCCACGAAGCCTTTATTGTTAATGCTTGAACATAACATGGAGGAAGGCGAGTTTATACACAACTATACAAAGGAAGATCTGGCAATGTTAGTTGAAGTTGATGCTGCAGATCTAGAGTTTGATTTCGAAGAAGATGTGTTGAATGTTAACACTTTTGAGCCGAATAATTATCAGTATGTTAGAAGATTTGAGGCTGACGAGTATAATAGAGTGATTGTGGAAGATTGGTCTTCTGATGATGAAACAGACCAAACTGCGAAGTACGTCGGTCTTAATTTTGAAAGTTTTCCTACTTTCGAGGAGATGTACAAGCAGCTAGATGAAGACATGCTGAAAGAATAGATTGAAGGAATCTTTGCGTGAAGGAAAAGTACCAAAGCCAATGACTAAAGAAGAAATTGCTCAAGCGAAAAAGTCCTGGTTTGAAGAGATGCCTCGCGAACGTAAGTGTCGACGTCCTCTAGCATTCTTTACCAGAGATAAAGAAGTTTCATTGGGACATATATTGAGTTGGGTTTGGTTCAAGGAGCTGAACGTTTATGCAATCAAGAGGGAATTTGGAGTGCAATATTTCAAATACTTGCTGATTTCAAGACATTACCGTATTGGGTTGTGAAGAGCTAGTTCAGACTGTGAATGTTACATACCACATGAAAGTGATTGATCAATTGTTGCAGAAATTGATTAAGTTTGAAGCGGTTAAAGGATTTAGATATTGGAAGCCATTTATTCCTGGTCGTAGAATCAAAACAAACAAAAAGACGGGTGAAAAAGACATCACGTTGATAATGAAACGACCGAGGGCAATGAGAAACATACCACTGTTGCCGATTAAGCAAGACTTCTTATCCATTGTTCAAGTGGTGGTAGATAGATCCATCGACTTGTGAAGCAGTTATTGTTTTAAAGTTTGAAGAACACTTGGATATTTCAAAGGAAAGAGTTGAAGTATTGGGATATCAGGGTATGAGGGGGTTATGGAGGACAATCAGGATTCTTGATCCTATGTGGTTGGTTAACTGCTCCAGAGAAGACATCAAAACCTTGTTTTACAACAAGATTGTTTTTTAAGAACGTGAGAAGGTACAAGCGATGCAGTTTTAGAAAATTGTTAATGTTTGCTATGCACACGAAGTTAATTTAGGAAAGATGTGGCAAACAAAGTGGAGAGATCTAGAAAGAGTAGAGTTTCTGAAAGAGGAAAAGCGTCTTGAAGCTATTCATGAGAGAACTAGGAAGGCAGGTATTAAAAGGTTTAAGCACATGAACAAAGTGCCTCCTACAGACCAGACGCCGGATCCTAAGCAAGAGCGACGAAAGAAGCCGTTTAAGAACTTCTTCGGTCGTGTGCGTTAACGTTTATATGAAGACAGAGTTTTGGAGACTGATACAAGACGAAGACTATATCTAAGGGGGAGTCTGTTGGTGCATAATATCTATGTCTTAATCTTATATCGAGTCTGTATAGTATAGAGCTGAATAGGCTAGTCGTATGAAGTATTTATGTAAAGTTGTAACAAGTTCGCTCATAATCTTCATGTATAGCCAAGTTCGGCCGAACTTGAGTCTCCCAAGGGCGAACTTGATTGTCTATAAATACCTAGCTAGCCTCTCTCTTTTGTAACTTTGGCATTTTGGAGGCGAAGCTCTGTCAGTTTTACTCTTGACGTTTGATCAATGAAACTGATTATTAACTGATTAATTCTTGTCTATTGGTAAACACGACGTAATATTTCCGCTATTATGGACGTTAGATATCAAATTTAGGTTCCTTAGCATCGAGGATCGGTCCTACAATAGCTAGCATGTTTGATTCATTTGTAACTTTGTGCTCTGGAGTAGCGAAGCTCTGTCAAATTGGAGACTTGACGTTTATCAATAAAATTGACGTTTAACTGAGTAATTCTTGTTATTTGGTAATCGTGTCGTAATATTTTCGCTATTATGGACATTAGATATCAAATCTAGGTTCGTATGCTATCAGGATTGGTCCTACAAGTGGTATCAGAGCTAGAATAGCCTGATTTGATTGATATCAAGACAAGAACACTTCTAATTCTACTCCATTGTTCTATTTTTCTTAACTTTTACACTAAAACAAAGAATTCACAGGCAAATTCTGTCCAAATTTGAATATGTCATGTTAAATACATCATAGATAAACCCTGAGATTTTGGAGACTAAAATCAATCGAATTAGTGTCAAATTGTTGCAAAAATCATGTTTTCAAAAACCATTTTGATCGTACTTGTTAGCCAAGTTCGGCCGAACTTGACATAGAAACTCACTTTCTGAGTGAATTTCTATCAAGTTCGCTTGAACTTGAGGGTTTTTGAGGAAATTTTTAGTTAAGTCCGATCGAACTTGCTCTAGTTTCATTGTTTTTCTTCAAGTTTGCTCGAACTTGAACAATTTCATTGAAGTTTATACTAAGTTCGACGGAACTTACAAGTATTTCTTCTAAAATCTATCTTAAGTTCGCTCGAAGTTAAATCTCAGGATTTTTCCAAATCAAATCACAAGTTCGACCGAACTTGTGTTAAAAACTGAAATTCTTCATTCTCCCACAGCAAGTTCGACCGAACTTGTAGTAAATCTAACATTTTTCAAAGTTTGAACGTGTTTTCAGTGTACGTGTGTCGTTATTCGCGATGGATGATATTCAGAGAGCGTTTATGTTAGGAGTGGGTACGTCCAATGCTAATGTGATACAACAAGTCAACCTTGACAACGGAAGGGCCCGTCTGTCAAACCTCCAAAGTTATTGAGTATGGATGAGTACGAAGGATGGAAGGAGAAGTTCAGTTATTGGGTTCAAGCCATGCATTTCCAAAGCTGGGTGGCTATTGAAAGAGGTTATGTCGTTCCGTTAGACGAGAATCAACAAGTTCTAGAAAAGTACAAGTACACCACAATACAAAAGGATGAGTACATTGCTGAGAAAAAGATGACCAGTCTCAAGAGGATATTTTGGTGTTATTGCCTAGAATACACGACTGCGAGAGAGCTATGGTTATCACTGCAAAAGAAGTACCAAGGAAGCGCAAAGATGATCAAGAGTAAAAAAGCTCTTATCTTGAAGGAATTCGATATTTTTACCATGTTGAAGGGCGAGACAATGAAACAGATGATTGAGCGTTTTTGTCATCTGAAGGTCCAAATGAGGAGGCACGGTCTTGAGAAGACAGAACCAGAGTACATCGATAAGCTTGCTGATGCGTTACCTGACGGAGAATGGACTACTTAGCTCATGGTCTTGAAAGAAAGTCCGAATTAAGAATTCTTTAAGCTGGCTACATTCATCGACAAACTTGAAGGTCATGAGATGGAACTTCTAAAGATTGCAAAGTTGAAGTATGCTAACATTGTTCAAGATGTTGGTCTGTATTACAAGAACGGAATGCAAGACAGCATTTCAGTCCAAAGATTCAAACAGCATTCAGTGCAAATATGAATTCTTCGCCGCAGAATCAAAATCCACCTAAATATGTTCAAAGTCCACAGACTTCTTCGTTTTCGAGCACTGGTTCAAATTCTTCATATCAGAGTCAAGCAAATCAAAATCAACAAACGAATTCTGATCCGAATGTGTACAAGTGTAACATTGTGTCAATCTAAACACTGTTGTTTCTGGGCAAGTTGCAAAACAAACACATGACACTTCTCGCCACAGTTCTAGAATCGTATGAAAGTCTGGTAGCAGGAAAAATCGGCAATCCTGAAATGACCGCCGAAGATTACGATCAGGTGGACGAAGAAGAACTTGAGCTGATGGATATAAAGTGGTCATTAGCTTCTATCATTCGAAGGGTGACAAAGTTTGTTGCACTCACAGGCTGAGATATCGGAAATTCAAGCAACAAGCTAGGTTTCGACAAATCAAAAGTCACTTGTTTTAGATGCCGACAGAAAGGGCATTTCAAGAGAGAATGCAAAAATCCTGAAGCAACGGGCAATCAGAGTCCATTTGGAGGCGGGAACGAATACTACAAGAAGTCGCTACAGTATAAACCATTTCCAAAGAAGACTCAAGTTGAGATTCAAGAAAAATCATCTAACAATACCGAGAAGGCAATGGTTTCTACCAATGAAGATGATCGTTTCGATTGGAATTCTTTTATTGGAAAGAAGACATGAGTTGCATTGATGGCTGAGATTGTCGAGGATACATCTGCTGAAGATGCAGCAACTATGGAGAATGCTCTACTGGAACAATATCTGCAACAACAAGAAGAGGAGATGTATCTTCACATGAAGACACATGGCATTTTAACTCCTAATTCAACTTCTAGTTTTGCAGGTAACTTTGATGGAAGTTCTCAGGAGCAAGTGGTCGAGGAAAAACCGATTGACGAAGATGTTATCATTGATGTTGCTCAAGAAGCGAATGCTGAAAACCTCAAGGACATTGCCAATAAAGCTATGATGGCAAATCTTACCAAGGTAGGTCCAGAGGTAAAGGAAGTTGTCAAAGTGCAAGTTGTGGAGGTTGTAAAACCTTGCACAAAATGTACCGAGCCATGTGCTAAATGTGCCAAAAAATCACAAATCATCGCTAAACTCAATGTACATAATGAACATTTCAAATACAATTATCGTACAATGAATGAAGCATATGACAAAATGAAGGATGATTATGGCAAGCTCGATAGAAATAATATTGAACAACATGATACTGTAAGGATGTTGAAAGGTACAGTAATGGATAAACAAAAAGCAATTAATATCTATATAAACATCAAACTAAACAACAACTCCAAGACATGAAAATTGAAACAGAACATGTTCAACAACTTTTAAGAAGTTACACAATTAACGCTTATGTCATTGATCATATACTTCCTATGATTTCGTCCGAAGAAAATGATAAAAGATCTAAAAAGAAAATGGTAAAGAATACAACAATTTTCCTCCACCCCTATGCGAGAAATATTGTCGCAAAACTGTTGATGGGATGGATATGCCACTCAACATTGAGTTGTTATCTGAAAAGAAAAATGAGTTGTTGGAGAACATTGATGTAATCTATACTAAATCAGATGATGACAATGCGGTGGTTAAAAATGTGGTTGAAAATGTTCTGAATGATTCTGATAATAGCTTTGAGAGCGCCACCTCAAGTTCGAACAGTTCTGACACAAATTTCGAAGATGACGATACATCATCGGAAGATGATCTATGTGATGATCCTAACATTGTAATATACAAGGTTAAGGAATCTGATAGATTATACTTTGATGACATTTTTCCAATTTGGAATGTTAAAGAAGATCAATTGGATAAATTCTTCAAACTGGTTGAAGTCACATCAGATGACCTGGAGAAAAATGAAAAGAAATTCTATTCAAAACCAAAAAAAAATTACAATAACTACCAAAGAAATGGTGGTGATCATCCGGAAAACCGGAGAGCTGGGTTGGGATTAGAAGAATCTGAAGAACCTGTTAAGAAAAAGTCACCATTTCACAAATACAAAGATAAAAACATGAAATTCTTTTATGGGACGAACATGGTTCATGAGGAGAGTTTGATCAGAAAACAATCAAACGATGAATTTAAGAAACAGAAAGAACTTCGAGATAAGGCGAAAGCCACAAGTGGTGTAAAATCCACTAGTGGACACTCACATGATAATCGGACTTGCTTCAAGTGCAATGAAGTTAGTCATATTGCATGCAAGTGTCCGAAAGCTAAGCCGGCCTATCTTCGAAAGAAAAGAAAGTTCAGATGTTGAGAAACCAAAGCAACCAGAGTTTGTAAAAACTGTAACGATTTTGAAAAGAAATGAATCAAAACCTGAGGTTAAACTTAAAATTGAAAAGAAATTTGAAAATTCAACTTTCGAAAAAGGTGCGACTTCTAGGGCAAACGAAAACAAGTTTTACATAAAAAAATCAAACATTAAATCACAAGCCTGGATTGCTAAGAAAAAGTCAACAGCATCTGAGGTTATCAAGTATGAGCTTGTTAAAACCGATAACAAGAAAGAATCAAAATCTAAGATCAAATCCGAAACTCTCAAATTACAAGTGGTAATAATTCAAAAGGTAAAAAAGAAAGTGAATTTTGGAAATGTAACTGATAGTGGAGGCTCAGATGGAGATTATGAAGATAATTACCAAGCTTTCTATCCAAAATCCAAGATCAAAAAGGCTTGGGTTACGCTCTTTAACTAGATTTTAACACGTGCAGGGGCTCCAAAGATCTGTTCTTTCAAAGTGGATTTTGGATAGTGGAGCATCCAGACATATGACGGGAATAAAGCTCTTTTGTTCGACATAAAAGCTATCAACGGCGGATATGTTGGATTTGCTGGTAATCAGGGTTGAAGGATAGTCGCCGAAGGAAAACTTTCCAATGGTGTTGTATCATTTGATCGCGTGAACTACATTGCAGAGGTGGAAAATAACCTTCTGAGCATATCGCAGATTTGTGACAAACAGTTCACGGTGCATTTCAGATTAGTATTTCTTAAAAAATCTAAACTCCAAAAATATGTTTTTGATTTTAGGGGGAGAAATATATGAGAAAATACAAAACATATGAAAAATTTCAAAAAAGTACAAAATCTTTGAAAAGACCAAAAGAATTCCGTGTTACAAAAAGGAAATGATAGTACATCAGTGGACTATCACAGTATACTAAAGAAATGTAAAGTTTAAAAGTGATAAACAAGTCTTCCTGTAGATGTGTCGATAGGCTTAACACGTTCAGTAAACTGTTTTCGGGATATAAACTAAATTTTACAACTGCTTAATTTTGTGGATTAACACATTTTGGATATATGGACTTAGTACTCCAAAATTTCGTTTGAGAGATTGCCTGATTCTGAGATACGAGGTCTTTATAGATAGTTGATCTCTGGGGTATTATACAAGTTCTTCTGATTTTGCGGAAGCAATCGCCTAGAACTTCTATAATACTTTCGCTATAAACCCCTAAATTGCATGAAAACTTGAAAAGTATCCAAAGATCTAATCATTTGCAGTGCTAAAAAGATTCCTTAAATGGAACACACCTTTAAGTCAAGCCTTCATCTCTTTGTCTGTTCGGTAGTACTAACCTGAGCTCTCAAGGTCTCGCACAACCCCGATACAGATATCAATTACGCTATATTCACCTGTAAGATGAAATCTAGGGAATCTTAATATGGGAGTATATTCAAGAAGTGGGTACCATAGATAAGTCAAGTTTCATAAATCATACCTTAACATATCTTGGAACAGTTGAGAAATGTGGTAAAGTTTAAGTGGACAAACATATCGACAATCTAGGTAAACGAGTTTAAACTTAAAGTCATCTAAAGGTCAATGGTACTGGTGATATGTCTCAATCAACTTATATGATCCTTAGACACCAATTCACAAAAATATGTCTGTAAATATGTTTGTACATAGTTTATTTTGTTCTGTTCTGTACATAGTTTATCGGCTTTACAGATTAAAGCCAAAATGATTTTGAGTGTGTTTTAGCATAAACTTACAAAAATACAAAAAGATTTTGTTTCTATATTGTTTGCAGCAAACCAATGTTGGAGAACGGATCTTCGAAGTCTGGTAAGGTGCTAAATTGGTGGGAATCTAATTGACAACGGGCTGGGAGCTAATCTGTAAAATCTGAAAAGCCAAAAATGATGAAAAGTTCATTAATTTGAAACCTTAGTTTTAAAGATATCAACAGTTTGTTCATAACGGGTCAAACCGGGGTCATTAACTTGGACTCGGCAGACAAATCGGTTAACCAAGGTCATTAGCTTGGACTTGGTAAACTGAGTGAATTTTTAGAACTGGTAAAAAGTGAAAGTTCATGGACTTAATTGCAAAATTTTGAAAATTTGAATTTGAGTTTAGGCAAGTTCGGCCGAACTTGCTTAAAGGTTTAGAGATTCATTTGGTAACAAGTTCGACCGAACTTGTTTGGTTATTGATAAGTTTTTGTAAGTCCGCTCAAACTTTATATAGGCTTTCATAACTTGGGCTTACAAGTTCGCCCGAACTTGCTAGGGTATATATTCCTTGCAAGTTCGGCCGAACTTCATTATCAGTTAACAAAACTCTCTAAGCGAACTTAAGAGTTTTGTGCGATTTTTCAAAATTGGCAAGAATCTACCATTACCCTGCCGAAATTTAGATTGATTGTGGTGATTTGCACACCATTCTCAATGGCTGAGGTGAGATATTGCATTTTGAACCACGAATTAAACTAAAATTGATGATCTTAGATCTGAACATGTTAATCTGATAGATTTAGAGATCTCTTGGACAAATTGAACTTAGATTTGTAATAAACAACATAAATCGACCGTGTAATTGCATTGGATTTGAACAGTATGGTCACAATTGAATGGTGCATGGTTTGATTAGAGAAGATGACAAGTTCGCCCGAACTTGTTCATCAAGTCCGGTCGAACTTGCATCATAGATCAATAATATCGTTGTCAAACTCTAAGTTCGACTGAAATTAGGTTAATTTCTGAAATCTTGATTTGTATGCAGAAGTTCGCTCGAACTTAGGTTTAAAAATCAGAAATTGTGTTAATCATAAGTTCGCCCGAACTTATGTTGAAATGTTGAACATGTTGATAAGGATGTTCGGGCGAACTTGACTCAAACCTGTTTGTTATACCAACATCAAGTTCACCCGAACTGATGTTAAAGTGTTGAAATTTGAAACTTTTTCTCGAAATGCGTGTAAGTTTTACGTCGATTTTCAGGTTCAAACCAGCAGGTTATCAGATGGATTTTCTAATTTCACACACTTATACGCTTGACAAGGCCTTGTGTCCATCGCTGAAGGAATATGAAGTATCTTGAAGTTTTTGAAGGATTGTCCAATTCATAGAGCTATTATGGAGTGTACAATGTCTTATTGATCGCATACTTATCACTTTTGGATGAATGCAAGTCTCCGTGAAGACATGAAGATTATTACGTCGTCTGTTCAAGTCGAGAACGAGGTTAACGAAATTACAGTCACTGAAGATGATATTCGAAGGATCTTGCAATTCAACGAAGATAAAGATGATCCTATTTTTCTAGACGAAAGTACGAGGTTGTTTCTATAGAAGGGGCTACAAGGGAAGTGTTAATAAGCCGACGTTGAAGAAAGGGGAAGTTCCAAACCCCTACAAGCTTCTCATGCATGCAATTATTCACACATTCAGCCACAGAAAGGCGGGTCTTGATGATGTACAAGATTACATGGCCTGCTTGGCAACGACGTTGATTTGAAGAAGCCGTATAACTATTCGAAGCTCGTATTCACTCATATGTCAAAGAATATGGAAGACACAAGATTATGTTTATATCTGAGGTTTGTGCAGATGCTTATCGATGAGAAATCTACAGACATTGCACGTGATCCAAACGACATTTTATATTTCAGTCACCTTGATAAGACTACGGTAAAGAAGTTGTTAAAGTTCAAGAAGTAGGATTCAGCACCAGTGGAAAAACAAATATTTGGGGCATTGAAAGATGAAAATTATGTTGCGCCAGCTGAGAATAAATGGAGGAACGACAGTAGTGGTGACGAGAAGTAGTTGAATGCAGAAAAAGAATGGTTTGCGACATTCAAGCCGAAAGCCCGCAGCGAGTGGTTTGTCAAAGCTAAGATTGAAAAGAAAAAGAAACGTGCGACTAAGAAAGCTGTCATCGTGTTGATTGATGAAGATGAGCCTGTTAATGTGCAAACATGCTGGATCGAGTGCATCAGTTGTTGCTGAGAGTCAGGAAGTTGAAAAGACTACTCAAGAGGACAATGTAGTTTCTGCTACTTCTAAGAACGATGATGATAGTGATGATTCTCTCGAGAAGGACACCAAGAAAGCCATAGCAGAAAAAGAAGCTGAAAAGATCAAAGAAACTGATGTTGATTTTAATCCTAATCTAGAAAAAGAGTCTGATGAGGAGAGACCTAAGAAAAGAATGAAACGTATGAAATCTGCAGTAGCTTCAACGTCAAAGACTACAGGGTCTACAAAGACCAAAGGCAAGAAAACAAAGAAAGCTCAGAAACCTATAAGCCGGAGATACATGGAAAACCCAAAGAGCACAGAAGTAACACAAGAACCTTCTGGTGCATAAGAGAGAGGAGTTACATAAGAACCTCCTGTTGTTATTTCATCTGAAGCTGAACGTCGAGGAGTTACACAAGAACCTCCTGTTATCATTACATCTGAAGCAGAAATGCCAGGAGTTACACAAGAACCTCTTGAGTCTAATTTACTTGAAGTAACGTTGATACAATCTCCTGATCCTAAAGATGTTCAACCAGAAAGCTCAACTCCAAAGAAATCTACACCAAAGGCTGCTACTCCGAAATCAACACCAAAAATGCCAAAGTCTAATCTATTTGGTGAAATTCTGAATGTGCCTGTAGATCTTCAATATCTAGAAGATTTATTTCCTGAATCAGACATAGATGTTCTAGAAAAGCGTGTCAAGATATTGGAAGATAGAGTTGTAAAGAATGAAAAAGAAAAGGTTGAGCTAGAGAAGCAGATAAAGCAGAGTGAAGTTGAAAAGGAGATTCTGTCAGATAAAGTAAAATTTCTTGAAGGTGACAGAGTCTATTTGAAAGCTTGAGTAGAAAGTCTGCAGGAAGCAAACGAAAGGTTGAACAAAGAGATTGCTGAGCTTCGATCTGAAAGGGATATGAATGCTAAGAGATTCGACAGACTTCAAAAGGTATTATCTACAGTCTGGGGATTAATTTCAAAGAAGAATATGCTCGGTTAAATATTCAAGAAGCTAAAGTTAAAGCTGAAAGAGAATTAGCTGAACAGGGTAAAGGGAAACATGTGATCGAAAGTACGCCGGAGATCACTGAACATGTTAAAGAGATTGAATCTGCAAAAGCTTCAGAGTCCAAGGTTTCTAAGGTTGATGAATTTGTCAAACCTTCTGATGTTGCAATTGTTACTGAAGATAAGGACGATGATGAAGCCGAAGATGAGCAAAAAGATGATGAACCACCAACTGATGATCTGAAAGATGATTCTGACCATGATGGGGTAATGATGATGATCCGAGTGGTACAGGGATAAAGGTGGTTGATGCAACAGTGAATGAAAGCTTTGATTTCTCTAATCTCCTGAACGATGAAGCGAATGCTAAGAATGATCAGGTTGAGGGGGAGTCAGGGCAAACAGGGCCATCTGATGATATTGTTATGTCTGACGCTATTACTATTGCACAGCCTGTTGCGGCAGTCCTGACAAAGCCGTTGATACTCATGCTTGAGCATAATGTTGAAGAAGGAGAATATGCTCACAATTATACTAAAGAAGATTTGGCTAAGTTGATTGAAGTTGATGCTGAATCATTAGATTTTGATTTCGAAGAACAAGTGCTGAACGTGAACACATTTGAGCCTAACGAGTATCATTATCAGCGAAGATATGAGGCAGACGAGTATAACAGGGTGATAGTGGAAGATTGGTCTTCTGATGAGTAGAAAGACGAGGTTGAGAAGTATGTTGGTCAAAACACAGACAATTTTCCTACTTTCGAGGAAATGTATAAACAGTTAAACGAGGATATGCTTAAAGAAAATATTGAACAGTCGATGCGTGAAGGTAAAGTTCTGAAGCCTATGACAAAAGAAGAAATTGCACAAGCCAAGAAATCCTGGTTTAAAGAGATGCCTCATGAACGAAAGTTTCGACGTCCTCTAGCATTCTTTACCAGAGATAAAGACGTGTCACTAGGTGATATCCGATGTTGGGGGTGGTTCAAGGAGCTAAATGTGTACGCCATTAAACGAGAATTTGGAGTTCAATACTTTATATATCTGGCAGACTTCAAGACATTGCCTTATTGGGATGTAGAAGAACTTGTTCAAACGAGGAATGTCACGTACCACATGAATTATATTGATCAGTTACTATGGAAGATGATCAAGTTTTCAAGCAACAAAGGGGTTTAGATATTGGAAGCCTTTCATCCCAGGTCGTCGTATCAAGACAAACAAGTAGACAGGGGAGAAAGACATCACTCTGATCATGAAACGACCAAGAACAATGAGAAACATGCCTTCGATGCCAATCGAGCAAAACTTTATCTGGTATTCAAGTGGTGGCAGATTATCCTACTACGTGCGAAGCTTGTGATAGTACTACGTTTTGAAGAACATCTAGATATCACAAAGGAAAAGAGTTGAGATACTAGGGTTTCAAGGTATGAGAGATGTTGGAGAATGATCAGGATACTAGACCCCATGTGGCTAGTGAATTGCTCAAGAGAAGATATCAAGTGCTTGTTCTACAGCAAGATAATGTTTGAGGAACGTGAAAAAGAACACGCCATGCAACATCAAAGAGTCGTCAATGTATGTTATGCTCGAGAAGTAAACTCTGGAAAGATGTGGGAAACAAGCTAGAGGGATCTTGAACGTGTTGAGTTTTTGAAGGAAGAAAAGCATCTTGAAGAGATACATGAAAAAGGTAGGGCGTCAAGGCTCAGAAGGTATCAATTTATGACTTAAGTGCCTCCTACTGATCAGACGCCAGATCCAAAGCAGGAAAGACGAAAGAAGCCATTTAAGAACTTCTTTGGTCGTACGAATTAAAGTTTTATTTGAAGACAGACTTTTGAAGACTGATAAAAGACGAAGACGATATCCAAGGGGGAGTCTGTTGGTGCAGAATGTCTATGTCTTAGTGTTATATCGAGTCTGTATAGATCAGATGTGAATAGGCTAGCGAAACGATGTATTTATGTATTAGAGGGACAAGTTTGCTTGAGATGTGTTGTGAAGTCAAGTTCGCGAACTTGACTAGTAAGTTCGTCCGAACTCATCTCTCCCTCTAGCGAACTTGTAGTCCTATAAATAGCTAGCGTGTTTGATTCATTTGTAACTTTGTGCTCTGGAGTAGCGAAGCTCTGTCAAATTGGAGACTTGACTTATCAATAAAATTAACGTTTAACTGAGTAATTCTTGTTATTTGGTAATCGTGTCGTAATATTTCCGCTATTATGGACATTAGATATCAAATCTAGGTTCCTATGCTATCAGGATTGGTCCTACATAAATCATAGCCCGTAGGCATTACATCACTAATGGATGTTTCAATAATAATAGCTCGTAAGCTATACATCACTAATGGATGTTTAAAAATAATGGCCCGTAGGTACGTCATCACTAATGGATGCTATGATTATTGCACTGATGATGCTAACCATGATCCAATTTGATCATAGGGCTTATTAAGCTTGGACATAGTCCAAATACCTTGATGGCTAGAGTGATTCCTCAAGTCACACTGTCCAGAATGTTAACACTACTTGAATGTTAACTTAGAATAATTGTCTTAACGGTTACAAAATATAGCCATGGTCGCATTGATTATATAGGCTTGGAGGCTCAAACATAGTTCACCACCTCTGGATAGAAGGGATAATCTTCCTTAATTATCACGGTAGAAGGCTTTACTTCTTAACTACCATATTTATGTTTGCCAAGGTATTGTGATCTTGTCACTTGGCTAGTGAAACCCATTAAGAAGATCTTTTGGAATTTTATAGCTGATTGATAAAAACTGAATAAAAATCGAGACGCCCGCTTTGAACAAAGGATGTAGTAAATACATATATTAAGGATAATTCCAAAAGTTTTCAATAAAGATAATATATTACAAAGTTTGCCTTAATAGGACTTTTAATAACTAACTTGTACAAACAAGGAAATTTGAGATATATCGTCTCATATTTGAACGAAAATTGCACTTCTCAACCACTCATTGGTGGGAATATGTGCTTTTGACCTTCGTCTATTACGAAGCCAAAAGGTTTATTTGATAACTTAGGAGCAATAAATGTGACCTTCCCATAATTTAAAGGAAAATAATAATAAAATGTGCTCCATAAAATCAACGATTTTTCTTATGGCAGTGATATCGCCAAATTATTTTTGATGCTTACCATCAGCTGATGTTAGTACAATATGATCATCTGGGAGATCTTAGAGGTTCCATGCATTAAACCTTCTTACTGGCCAGGCATGAAAGCAATCTATGGGACACGCTAAGATACAACCAATCATCATACGACGCTTCTATCATACTAAAGTTTAACATTCGTAGTTTGCTAAAAAATCAATGAAATAAAATCATTGTCGAATTTCAGATGAGGAATTTGCTGGCGAGAGTTGCCGAACTTATATATAATATAATATACCCATATGGGTTTGAATCAATCGAGTTCCAAGACTCGAGATTCTATGCTTTAAGCGTGAATTAGAAATAGTGATTCCTTTTTCTGCTTACTCTCTAGAATGAGAGATTCTTGAATTAAAGAATTAAATTGGTGCAAAATTTTACTAATATCCTTGCCATAATACAGCTATTATAGTTGCTGCTGATTTAATCAGTTGGTGAGTTATCACCGGAATGTCTATCAAATATGACAGACTTTGGATAAATGATATTATGATATCACAAGAGTACCCAAAGGCATGATATTAGGTGACGAGATTTAGCATCCTCGTATCAGAGTCATTGTCCCAAAATATAAGTAGTTCACCATATGGAACTTCAAGCTAATCAGTGATAGAGATCATCAAGTCCACGACCTATCGTAGACTCCTTATCTTGTCCACAACATCTTGGCGGCATTTTCAGGATTTTCATAAAATCAAGGACCGTATATATACCGATAGGAGTAATCTTATGTTCGGGTCTAGACTCGGTATTTAAGGAATCTGCATTTGTGATATTTGAGATTAGACACAATAGGCTAGTGTCTAATTCATTGAAACTGTAGCTCTGATACCTATAGGAACGTCCACGATTAGCACGGGAACCTAAATTTGTTATCTATTGTCCGATTAGGCGGAAACTAATGACAAGTTAACCAAATAACAAGAATTACTCATTTAAATGTTGTTTTCCTTGATCTAAAGTTCAATACATTCGAGAACTGGTTCCGATAGTGCTTCGCCGTCTCTATGCCAAAACCTCTCCAAGGTAAATGAAATAACCAAGGCACCTATTTATACACTTACAAGTTTGCTAGTAAGAGGATGAAGTTCGGGCGAACTTGACCTAGTCAAGTTCGGCCGAACTTGACTTCTCGCATGCCATAACCAGCGAACTTGATCTCTAACACACTTAAATACGCCTCGTTTCTAACAGATTAAGCCCTATTCACTCAGACTCCATACATAATGACGTAGGCAACATACATATGCACTAACAGACTCCCCCTTGGATGTTGCCTTAGTCATTGACTTTTAAAATCTTCTAATCTCGATCTTTAGTTCTTGAATAAACTTTAACATCTTGATCTTTATATCCTCTTTCTCTCTTCTGAGCTTTGTCTTGAAAAAACTTTAAATTCCATTCCCCCCTAGCTTTTAAGCTTTAGCCTTCAGACTCCTCTTTGCTATGATCTTTAGACTTCAAACTCCCCCTAGTTTTGAGCTTTCTAAAATCTTTTAACAATGTTTTATCCAGCTCCCCCTAAAACTTTACTTCTGTTTCAAAGTTCTAAGACATTCACTAAACATTTCAGATTCAAAACTTTGAAATTTCGTACCATCTTTCAAATTTTAATCTTTTCAAAACTTTAGTTATTCAAGTTCAAACTAATGACCTTGAACACTTTTAACATTTAAGTCCTTTTCCACTTAAAAGCTTTTTCAAATATGAAATCCACTTAGTTGACCAAGTCCAAGTTAATGACCTTGGTTTGAAACTGTTGTATTAAACCAATGTTTTTCCTCAATTTTAAAGTTTCAACTTAATGAGCTTTTTAACGCTTTAGATCATTTTTGGTTTTTTACAGAGGTCATCAAGATTTTCATCATTAAAGCAACTTACCAGACTTCGAAGAACCGTTCTCCATCATTGGCTCTTGAAACTAATGAAGAAACAAAATCTTTTTGAATTTTAGAAAGTTTATGCTAAAACACACTGAAAATCTTTTTGATTTTTATCTGTAAAGCAATTAAAGAAAATAAACTATGTACCAACATATTTACAGACATATTTTTGTAAATTTGTGTCTAAGTATCATATCAATTGATTGAGACATATCACCAGTACGTTTTAAACTCGTTTACCTAGATTGTCCATATGTTTGTCCATTTAAACTTCGACACATTTCTCAATTGTTCCAAGATATGTAAGGTATGAAGTATGAAACTTGACTTAACCATGGTTCCCATCTCAGAATATACTCCGGTATCAAGATTCCTAGTTTTCATCTTACAGGTCAGTATAGCGTAACTGATATCTGTATTTGGTTTATGCGAGACCTTGAGAGCTCAGGTTAGTACTATCATACAGACAAAGATATGAAGGCTCGTCTTTAAGGTGTGTTCCAGTTAAGGAATCTTTTAAGCATTGCAAATGATTAGATCTTTCGATACTTTTCAAGTTTTGCATGCTATTTTGGGGTTTTTAGCAAAAGCATTATAGAAGTTCTAGGCTGTTGCTTCCGCAAAATCAGAAGAACTTGTATAATACCCCAGATATCAATCATCTATAAAGACCTCGTATCTCAAAATCAAGCAATCTCTCAAACGAAATTTTGGAGTACTAAGTCCATATATCTAAGAGATGTTAATCCACAAGATTAAGCAGTTGCTAAATTTAGTGTAATACCGAAAACAATTTACTGAACGTGTAAAGTCTATCGACACATCCACAATAAGACTTGCTTATCACTTATAAACTTTACAATTCTTTAGCATACTGTGATAGTCCACTGATGTACTATCATTTCCTTTTTGACAACCAAACTCTTTTTGTCTTTTTCGATTTTTTTGTCCTTTTGAATTTTTTTCAATGTTTTTAAATTTTCAAGATTTTCATATGTTTTTTATTTTTCAACAATTTTTAAATTTTCTTACTCCCCCTAAAATCAAAAACATATTTTTGGAATTTAGGTTTTAAGAAATACTATTCTAAAAGATAGACAAACCAATGTGGATCCCGAGAACTTGTCGTCCGATCTCTTTTTCCAACATCTGCATATGTACCTATTCAACAAACAGAACCATTAAACTCATTTACATGAAAGAACAAATGGTTATAAAATCAGTGTTTCTTCAACGGTGTGGATTTCCACAATTTGTTTTTGACAAATTTTCTCCTTTTCAACTTCTCTTTTTCTCAAAATGATTAAGATTTGACATTTCTGAATAAGTTAAGAAAACATGAAGCTCCGCTATCCAGATTTAACTTTGACAATGGATCTTTGGAACTCCTACACACAAAGAAACTATTTGAATGAGGAAACCCAAACCTTTTTGGTTTTTGGTTTGACATGATAAGCATCAAAAACATCTTCGAACTCATCATCAAAATGTTTCAAAATCATCATCAAACATTTCGTCCGATGTCGATTCTGAAAACATTTTGACCTTTTCTTTCTTGGTCTGTTTGATTACTGACTCGGTTGATTTGACATTTTCAGTTTTATCAGTAACAGACTTTATTTTTTCTTTCACCAACCATGTTTGATTTTTCATTAATGCTTTCTTGAAATACAATGTAGAAACTCTTTGTTTATTACCATTCGAGGATTCCCCAGTTTCAAAATTTGAAAACTTAGTAATAATTGGTTCCACCTTGTTTTTAGTTTCTGTACATTGTTTCAAAACCTGAGTTGGTACTTTCATAACTTCAAAATTTTTCTTATTAATATGAACAGGTTTAGAATTATTTTCTAAACATTTTCTAGCAATGTGTCCCTTTATTCCACATTTGTGACATAACCTGTTATCATACCGAACCTTTTTATCAAACCATACACTCAAATCATAACATTGATTTGATGTGTGGTAACCATCTTTCCTGCTTCTTCTGTACCTTTGATTTGATGTTGAAGCACTGCGGTCCGACCCGCACCACTTATTTTCAAATTTTTGTGAGTTTTGTTTTTCAAATTTGTTTGATTTTTTATAATAATTGGATGATTGTACCGATGAACTTTTATTTTTAAAAGTCTTAGAATTTTTAGAACTTTGTTTTTGTTCTTCATTCTGCTTAGAAGGTTTTTGCGTTAAGCATTCACTTTTTTCAGAAGATTGTAGAACAGTTTCTTGAAATTTCTCTTTTAGTTTTAAAAATATTTCATGTTTATCATTTTTATTCTTTTATCATCGATATCATCATCACAATCTTTAATATTGACATCATCATAATTTGTAAAAATTTTACTTATTGGAATTTTCTTTTTATTAATATTGATCGGTTTTGGACGTATATGATCTAACTTTAATAGGAAGTCACAAAATCTTTCAATAATTTTTCTGAATTAACAGCTTTATTTTTAACAATCTCAACTTCTTTTTCAAGTTGAGCAATTTTCTTAATATGAGAATTTATTGCTTTTTGATTATATATATTCAATTTTTCAAAAACAATTTTTTCATTTTACTTTTATTTCATTTAGAAAATCTATTAACATTTGTAATTTTCATTTTCTAAAATTTTTATTTTGCTTTCCAAATTCTTTTCATTTCCTTTTAATTTTTTATTTTCTAATGTCAAACTCTCAATCTTACTCGAGAGTTTGGCATTATCTGCCCGATAAGATATCAACATTATCAACTGGGCAAACTGGTTTGGAACCTGAAAAACCAATTGTAGATGCACTTGAAAGTTGAGCTTCATAGCTTTTAATCAGCACATTCTCTTCTCTCTTCATCTGAACATTCCTTTGATTACTTTCAAGTTCAGATTTCTTTAGCAATTCCACCTCATATTTCTCTAACTTGTCAATGAAAGTGGAAAGCTTGAAAAATTCCCAGCTCGAACTTTCCTTTAATACGTTTAAGTATTTTGTGCATTCTCCTTTGGAAGTACTTCAGCCATTCTATCAATGCATTCTCTATCTGTTTTCTTAATACCAATTCGACTCATCTGATTTTTCAAATGACAAAGGCGATCTATCATTGACTTCATTGTTTCGCCTTTGATCATGTGAAACTCTCAAACTCTTTCATGATTAGAGTCTTCTTGCTCTTGATCATCTCAGCATACTCCTGATATTTAGCATGTAAAACATCCCACAACTTTTGTGACGTATCATATGTTGGTAACAATCTCAAGATGTCTTCTGTCACAGACTGTTGTATTACACTAAGCATCTTTTTCTCAGCGATATACTCATCCTTTTGTTGCGAAGAATACTTGTACTTTTCCAGAACTTGCTGATTTTCATCTAACGGAACGACATATCCTCTTTCAATAGCCACCCAGCTTTGGAAATGCATGGTTTGAACCCAATAACTGAACTTCTCCTTCCATCCCTCGTACTCGTCCATACTCATTAACTTCGGAGGTTTATCGGATCCCATTTCGTTTCCCAAAACAATCTGTAGTTCAAAAACACTTGAAAAATGATTAGCAAACAAACAATTTTAGGAAAATTTGACTTTTAATCGACAATATTAACGTATCGGTTTGTTAAAGACGTTTAATTTTTTTTCGGAAAACCGTTTTTACAAGATTAGTAGCTTTAAACTCGTCTCATCAATACGAATCTAACGATATATAATGTTTGAGACTTTTTTCGGGATTTTCATGCCTTGTTTGCAATTCATGGTTTTTTCAAATTTTCGACATTAATTCATTTGTTTTAAGCTCTGATCTTTTCAAGGGTTTATCTATTATGGATTTTATGTATTATACTTGAAAATCAGTCCTTTTTGTCCGTTAAATCTTCAAATATGTGAAAATGTTAAGAAAAATGCTAGAATGGAGTAGAATAAGAGAAATTCTTGTCTTCATTCCAGAAAATTTATCTATTGTTCCGATTAGGCGGAAATAATGACAAGTTAACCAAATAACAAGAATTACTCATTTAAATTTAGTTTTCATTGATCTAAAGTTCGATACATTCGAGAACCGGATCCACAGAGCTTCGCCGTCTCTGTGCCAAAATCTCTCCAAGTTACAAATGAAATAACCAAGGCACCTATTTATACACTTACAAGTTCGCTAGTAGGAGGACGAAGTTCGGGTGAACTTGACCTAGTCAAGTTCGGCCGAACTTGACTTCTCACATGCCATAACCAGCGAACTTGATCTCCAACTCACTTAAATACGCCTCGTTTCTAACAGATTAAGCCATATTCACTCAGACTTAATACATAATGACGTAGGGAACAGACATATGCACCAAGAATACCCGAAGGCATGATATTAGGTGACGAGATTTAGCATCCTCGTATCAGAGTCATTGTCTCCAAAATATAAGTAGTTCACCATATGGAACTTCAAACTACTCAGTGATAGAGATCATCAAGTCCACGACCCATCATAGACTCCTTATCTTGTCCATAACATCTTGGAGGCATTTTCAGGATTTTCATAAAATCAAGGACCTATATATATACCGATAGGAGTAATCTTATGTTCAGGTCTAGATTCGGTATTTAAGGAATCTGCATTTGTTATATTTGAGATTAGACACAATAGGCTAGTGTCTAATTCACTGAAACTGTAGCTCTGATACCACTTGTAGGAACGTCCACGATTAGAACAGGAACCATAAATTTGTTATCTATTGTCCGATTAGGTGGAAACTAACGACAAGTTAACCAAATAACAAGAATTACTCATTTAAATGTTGTTTTCATTGATCTAAAGTTCAATACATTCGAGAACCGGATCCGATAGAGCTTCGCCGTCTCTGTGCCAAAATCTCTCCAAGTTACAAATGAAATAACCAAGGCACCTATTTATACACTTACAAGTTCGCTAGTAAGAGGATGAAGTTCGGCCGAACTTGACTTCTCGCATGCCATAAACCAGCGAACTTGATCTCTAACTCACTTAAATACGCCTCGTTTCTAACAGATTAAGCCCTATTCACTCAGACTCCATACATAATGACGTAGGCAACATACATATGCACCAACAGACTCCCCCTTGGATGTTACCTTAGTCATTGACTTTTAAAATCTTCTGAATTTTCCGATCTTTAGTTCTTGAATAAACTTTAACATCTTGATCTTGATATCCTCTTTCTCTCTTCTGAGCTTTGTCTTGATAAAACTTTAAATTCCATGCTCCCCTAGCTTTTAAGCTTTAGCCTTCAGACTCATCTTTGCTTTGATCTTTAGACTTCAAACTCCCCCTAGTTTTGAGCTTTCTGAAATCTTTTGACAATGTTTTATCCAGCTCCCCCTAAAACTTTACTTCTGTTTCAAAGTTCTAAGACATTCACATAAACATTTCAGATTCAAAACTTTGAAATTTCGTATCATCAACATTTCAAATTTTATTCTTCACTTTTAATCTTTTCAAAACTTTAGTTATTCAAGTTCAAACTAATGACCTTGAACACTTTTAACATTTAAGTCCTTTTCCACTTAAAAGATTTTTTAAAAATGAAATCCACTTAGTTAACCAAGTCTAAGTTAATGACCTTGGTTTGAAACCATTGTGATTAAACCAATGTTTTTCCTCAATTTTAAAGTTTCAACTTAATGAGCTTTTTAACACTTTAGATCATTTTTGGTTTTTCATAGATGTCATCAAGATTTCATCATTAAAGCAACTTACCAGACTTCGAAGAACCGTTCTCCATCATTGGTCGTTGAAACTAATGAAGAAACAAAATCTTTTTGAATTTTAGAAAGTTTATGCTAAAACACACTGAAAATCTTTTTGATTTTTATCTGTAAAGCAATTAAAGAAAATAAACTATGTACCAACATATTTACAGACATATTTTTGTAAATTTGTGTCAAAGTATCATATCAATTGATTGAGACATATCACCAGTACCGTTGACCTTTTGAGACTTTAAGTTTTAAACTCGTTTACCTAGATTGTCTATATGTTTGTCCATTTAAACTTCGATACATTTCTCAATTGTTCCAAGATATGTTAGGTATGAATTATGAAACTTGACTTAACCATGGTTCCCATCTCAGAACATACTCCCGTATCAAGATTCCCTAGATTTTCATCTTATAGTTGAGTATAGCGTAACTGATATCTGTATTTGGTTTATGTGAGACCTTGAGAGCTCAGGTTAGTACTATCATACAGACAAAGATATGAAGGCTCGTCTTTAAGGTGTGTTCCAGTTAAGGAATCTTTTAAGCATCGCAAATGATTAGATCTTTTGATACTTTTCAAGTTTTGCATGCTATTTTGGGGTTTTTAGCAAAAGCATTATAGAAATTCTAGGCAATTGCTTCCGCAAAATCAGAAGAACTTGTATAATACCCCAGATATCAATCATCTATAAAGACCTCGTATCTCAGAATCAGGCAATCTCTCAAACGAAATTTTGGAGTACTAAGTCCATATATCGAGAGATATTAATCCAAGATTAAGCAGTTGCTAAATTTAGTTTGTAACCCGGAAACAATTTACTGAACGTGTAAAGTCTATGGACACATCCACAGTAAGATTGTGATAGTCCACTGATGTACTATCATTTCCTTTTTGATAACCAAACTCTTTTTTGTCTTTTTCGATGTTTTTGTACCTTTTGAATTTTTTTCAATGTTTTTAAATTTTCAACCTTTTCATATTTTTTTTATTTTTTCAACAATTTTTAAATTTTCTTACTCCCCCTAAAATCAAAAATATATTTTTGGATTTTAGGTTTTAAGAAATACTATTCTAAAAGATAGACAAACCAATGTGGATCCCGAGAACTCGTCGTCCGATCCCTTTTTCCAACATCTGCATCTGTACCTATTCAACAAACAGAACCATTAAACTCATTTACATGAAAGAACAAATGGTTATAAAATCATTGTTTCGTTCAACGGTGTGGATTTGCACAATTTGTTTTTGACAAATTTTCTCCTTTTCAACTTCTCCTTTTCTCAAAATGATTAAGATTTAACATTTCTGAATAAGTTAAGAAAACATGAAGCTCCGCTATCCAGATTTAACTTTGACAATGGAACTTTGGAACTCTGCACACAAACCAAACCTTTTTGGTTTTTGGTTTGACATGATAAGCATCAAAAACATCTTCGAACTCATCATCAAAATGTTTTCAAAATCATCATCAAACATTTCGTCCGATGTCGATTCTGAAAACATTTTGACCTTTTCTTTCTTGGTCTGTTTGATTACTGACTCGGTTGATTTGACATTTTCAGTTTTATCAGTAACAGACTTTATTTTTTTTTCACAACCATGTTTGATTTTTCATTAATGCTTTCTTGAAATACAATGTAGAAACTCTTTGTTTATTACCATTCGAGGATTCCCCAGTTTCAAAATTTGAAAACTTAATAATAACTGATACACCTTGTTTGTAGTTTCTGTACATTGTTTTAAAACCTGAGTTGGTACTTTCATATCTTCAAAATTTTTCTTATTAATATGAACATGTTTAGAATTATTTTGTAAACATTTTCTAGCAATGTGTCCCTTTATTCCACATTTGTAACATAACCTGTTATCATACCGAACCTTTTTATCAAACCATACACTCAAATCATAACATTGATTTGATGTGTGGTAGCCATCTTTCCTGCTTCTTCTGTACATTTGATTTGACGTTGAAGCACTGCGGTCCGACCTGCACCACTTATTCTCAAATTTTTGTGAGTTTTGTTTTTCAAATTTGTTTGATTTTTTATAATAATTGGATGATTGTATCAATGAACTTTTATTTTTAAAGTCATAGAATTTTTCGAACTTTGTTTTTGTTCTTCATTCTGCTTAGAAGGTTTTTGCGTTAAGCATTCACCTTTTTCAGAAGATTGTAGAACAGTTCTTGAAATTTCTCTTTTAGTTTTAACAATATTTCATGTTTATCATTTTTAGTTCTTTTATCATCGATATCATCATCACAATCTTTAATTATGACATCATCATAATTTGTAACAATGTTACTTATTGGAATTTTCTTTTTATTAATATTGATCGGTTTTGGACGTATATGATCTAACTTTAATGAGGAAGTCACAAAACCTTTCAATAATTTTTCTGAATTAACAGCTTTATTTTTAACAATCTCAATTTCTATTTCAATTGAGCAATTTTCTCAATATGAGAATTTATTGCTTTTTGATTATATATATTCAATTTTTAAAAACAAATTTTTCATTTTTAAACTTTTTTATTTCATTTTGAAAATCTATTAACATTTGCAATTTTCATTTTCTAAAATTTTTATTTTGCTTTCAAAATTCTTTTCATTTCCTTTTAATTTTTTATTTTCTAATGTCAAACTCTCAATCTTACTCGAGAGTTTGGCATTATCTGCCAGATAGATATCAACATTATCAACTGGGCAAACTGGTTTGGAACCTGAAAAACCAATTGTAGATGCACTTGAAAGTTGAGCTTCACAGCTTTTAATCACCACATTCTCTTCTCTTTTCATCTGAACATTCCTTTGGTTACATTTCAAGTTCAGATTTCTTTAGCAATTCCACCTCATATTTCTGTAACTTGTCAATGAAAGTGGAAAGCTTGAAAAATTCCCAGCTCGAACTTTCCTTTAATACGTTTAAGTATTTTGTCCATTCTCCTTTTGGAAGTACTTCAGCCATTCATCAATGCATTCTCTATATGTTTTCTTAATACCAATTCGACTCATCTGATTTTTCAAATGACAAAAGCGATCTATCACTCACTTCATTGTTTCGCCTTTGATCATTGTGAAACTCTCAAACTCTTTCATGATTAGAGCCTTCTTGCTCTTGATCATCTCAGCATACTCCTGATATTTAGCATGTAAAACATCCCACAACTTTTGTGACATATCATATGTTGGTAACAATCTCAAGATGTCTTCTGTCACAAACTGTTGTATCACACTAAGCATCTTTTTTTTCAGCGATATACTCTTCCTTTTGTGGCGAAGAACACTTGTACTTTTCGAGAACTTGCTGATTTTCATCTAACAGAACGACATGTCCTCTTTCAATAGCTACGCAGCTTTGGAAATGCATGGTTAGAACCCAATAACTGAACTTCTCCTTCCATCCCTCGTACTCGTCCATACTCATTAACTTCGGAGGTTTATCGGATCCCATTTCGTTTTCCAAAACAAATCTGTAGTAAAAAACACTTTTAAAAATGATTAGCAAACAAACAATTTTAGGAAAATTTGACTTTTTAATCGACAATATTAACGTATCGGTTTGCTAAAAACGGTTAAAATTTTTTGGGAAAACCGTTTTTACCATATTAAAGCTTTAAACTCGTCTCATCAATACGAATCTAACGATATATAATGTTCGAGACGTTTTTCGGGATTTTCATGCCTTGTTTGCAATTCATGGTTTTTTTTCAAATTTTCGACATTAATTCGTTTGTTTTAAGCTCTGATCTTTTCAAGGGTTTATCTATTATGGATTTTACGTATTATACTTGAAAATCGGTCCATTTTGTCTGTGAAATCTTCAAATATGTGAAAATGTTAAGAAAAATGCTAGAATGGAGTAGAATAAGAGAAATTCTTGTCTTCATTCCAGCAAATTTATCTATTGTCCGATTAGGCGGAAACTAATGACAAGTTAACCAAATAACAAGAATTACTCATTTAAATGTTGTTTTCATTGATCTAAAGTTCAATACATTCGAGAACCGGATCCGACAGAGCTTCGCCGTCTCTGTGCCAAAATCTCTCCAAGTTACAAATGAAATAACCAAGGCACCTATTTATACACTTACAAGTTCACTAGTAAGAGGATGAAGTTCAGGCGAACTTGACCTAGTCAAGTTCAGCCGAACTTGACTTCTCACATGCCGTAACCAGCGAAATTGATCTCCAACTCACTTAAATACGCCTCGTTTCTAACAGATTAAGCCCTATTCACTCAAACTCAATACATAATGACGTAGGCAACAGGCATATGCACCAACAATACCAACCTATCACACCCGATTTCCACGTAGGTTCCCAATGGGCCCGGAGGGGTATAATCGTGACGGCTGGATAACAGTTATCACAATATAATAATATGCAGCGGAAGTATTGTAGTAAAAATATCGAATTCATTAAAGTTTGAATATATAAAAATATTACAAGTGTTTTGTTACATACCCACAGGCAGATCTAATGCACAGAGCTTTAGACATCATAAGCCTTAAGCATAAGGGTTGCAAATTCCATAGACTTCATTCTAGCCAACCCGGATTCCTAGTTATAATGAGTTCGGTACCTGCGGTTCAATCTACTGAAAGTACGTCAGCTTTTGCTGGTAAATACAATTAACCGACTCATTTTGAAAATATTTCAAAGACTCATTTAGGTGCACAAGGCACGAAAATCTTTTATCAATAACTTGGGATAATTCATCAAGTTCTTGTATACAGTTTTACATGTTGATAATACTTATGGGGCCCTGTATAAAAACTGAGACATGATTAACCGACAAACCACTTCTAAACTCTCAAAGAGCAGATACAAAAATTAATTAGCGTTTACCGGGGGTATGCTTACACCCTACGCTTAGGTTATGGCCATTCATAATTAAATGAGTTGAGGATACCCAGGATATGGTCGAGTTAACCCCCAATGTTTAATTTATTAGACAAAACGGATTAAAACGGGTTATGAGATCATACTAAATCGCAAACCGACAACAATATCCCATACCCGACCAAGCGGTAATAATTTACTGTATCCCAAGCCCGTATAAGAAAATAGGCTAAGAGTATTTACCTTTTTGCTAGCTTCCAACCAATAAGATTCTAATTTAGCAAAAGGCAGCAACTCTAAGTATTATTGACCCACGTCCGATTATCTGGGGTAGTATAGTCTGGAATGAACAAATCTATTATCTGTTAGAATGTATACGGGTCAAAGGTAGTCCATTTTAAATATGACCCGATACTTAAGAATAGGTTCGCTATATTAATCGTATACCGAATAGAATGTGGTTTAAACCCAACAGGTACTAGGGATGTATAATATGGGTAAACAAAATACATTCTGGATTTTGAAGTGAAATTGATAAGGTTAAACCCGTTTCGGTAAAATTACGTAAACTAGTTACATAAACTTAACCATACGCATATAAGCGATATTGGGTAACCGAATGAGTCATGAACAAGTTCCATATGCCAATACACTTTAAACATGTTATAATATCAGTAGGATATCAACTTGTGTGCCCGTTAAGGTTTTAAAATCAAACTATGCCTCATAAAGGCGTTTTGGTCATTTAGCGTCACATAAAAGGAACTTGCATATAATC
Source organism: Scalesia atractyloides (assembly GCA_947069175.1). Lineage (NCBI taxonomy): Eukaryota > Viridiplantae > Streptophyta > Magnoliopsida > Asterales > Asteraceae > Scalesia > Scalesia atractyloides. The sequence goes on from CAMTDV010000009.1 coordinate 39,293,903, forward strand.
TGATGTTACGACCATAAACATTTTGTGAAAACACTTTATTTATGATGTAATATCAGTAGGATATTAAACATATGTGTGTTTTCTAGTTTAAAACCAAACTATGCACCATAAGGGCATTTTGGTCATTTCACACATAGTCTCGAAAGCTTATTTGGGATTCTAAGTTTATAACATGTACCCACTGTAAAAATATTTTAAATGAGTTATAAAATCGGTAGGTAACGAGTCTTGGTTGGTAAATATGGTTTAAAACCATACTACGAGCCGAAAAGGCGTTAAATGACCATAATTACGATGTTTTATGAAAATTGATGTTATGATCAGATTTATATGATTAGGATATGTTATTTAATAAAAATATCAGTATGTAAAAGGTTTTGGTATCACATTCATAGTTAAAATCCATTGAAGTGCCAAAAGGGCGTTATTGTCATTTAAGGACATAATACAAGAATCGTACGTAAACTAAGTTTATAAACTGACTGAAATCTCAAAATACCCTATTTATGATATTATATTAGTAGATAATAAGCTTGGTATGGAAATTATGTTTAAAACCGTTCTATGCGTCCGAAAGGGCATTTTGGTCACTTTAAAGCACCATTTGCAATACTCTTCGAAAACTCAGTTTATGATCATATTTGTAACATAAAAATATGTTAAACATGTTAGCATATCATTACCTTAATCATTTGCAAGTTTTTTGGTGATTAAAACCTTATTTTTAAATAAAAAGGCATAATAGTCAAAGTATGGCATAATAACGGAAACTTGCATAAAACTCGGATTACTATTTTGATCGTGTAATATAACCTCAGAGGGTTATGCTACATAATATTATGATCATATCGAGACTTTAAATCCGTAGCATACTAGTCTAATTTGGTTTATAATCGAAAGTCAAAGCACTAGTCAAACTTTGCGACTTTCAGTTACGAACTGACCCTAAAACTGGAATTGACGAGCCGAACATGTTTACACATGTTCTAATAATTATTACCAAGTTGTTTATGTGTTAAAACATATTTAGAACACTTCTAAGCTCAGATTATAAATATTTTAAAATCTGCCCCTTTACTTTTTAAAACATTAATAAGTTGACTCGTCAATTAACCAAGCAAACGTGATTCTTAGGAGGTTCCCTTTTGAGGGATTAACACCTACCTAATTACGATCACGTAGCCATGTTCGTTGCGAACAATGGCTGGACCATTAATGTCTAAACCTAAAGTCAAAATGTTTATCGAAAACGCTTGACTTTTGCTATAAAAATCCTAAAAATGTACAAGACTAAGATGGAACACTTACTAGTGATCCAAGGAGAGGTCTTGAACTCAAGGAAGTCACAAAATAATCAGGAACCTCCAAATAGAAGATAGGAGAGGAGAGTATGACAATTGTAAAAAATCCAGGCAAACTTTGATTGGTACAAGTTCGTGGTAACTGGATGTGATATGTATATCGTGATATTGTTGTGATTATGTGTAAAGATACGAATTCTGGAAAATTATACACCAACTATACTAGGAGTATATGCCATGTAATTACCAAAAACATTACATTGATGCTATGCGTCAGCTACATGGCAAGACAAAGTCGTGAATGGATTGACGACTCTGAGGACATGTAAGGGTTGACATGACATTATTAAGGGCCAACGATGTGGGTTGGTGTCCTTAGTCTTTGACAATGTGTTAAACGCGAACTTGACGTTTAACAGCGCATTAAACATTCGATCATGATTATTAGGCCAACAGTAGGGCCCTTTAAGATTTTGAGTTCACGAAACATTTTAGTTACGAGCCATAAACTATGACATAAGATTCGAAACAAATCGGAGCTCGGGCACGCAAAACGAGGCAGTCCCGTTAGGGAAACGCCTTTGCGTTATGAGCAATGAAAGACAAACCAAACACGCAAGGAACGGTCAATCAAGCCTAAATACACTTAAACTAACCCAATACGAGGCTTTTATGATTAAAACGTAACTAGGTTCGAATTTCGAGACGGTTATGCATGGTTTTTAAAACCGAGTCTTTTGACCCTAAAAACGCGAAAAACGGAGTCCGTTTTACAAATCGAGGACGCCTGTGGGACCCGAAAACGTACCTAAATGCAACACCGAAGATAAACATCTTCTTTTAACATATTTCCCGAAGAACGACTAAGCTACTTGAGGGGTTGGGCACCCCACCCTTAGCCGCCACCCCTATTTTAATGTTTTCTTTTCATTTTTTCTTTAATTTTTACAAGGATTTTGCTAAGAACTCACAAACACAGCTGATCACACCTTAAATCCAACTAAAACTAAGGTATAATCCATGTTTAAATAGTTTTGATTGCGATTTTTTGAGAAAACTTGATTTAGACCATGAAACTCTTTATAATCCATGTTTATGGATGATTTAACAAGGGTTCTTGGCTGAATAAGAATACCTTGTGAATTCGCTGGTGTTCTATGGCAGCCATGATCACAAATCTATGGGTTTTGATACCCTAATCAACTCCTATTCGACCAAAATTGCGTAACTATTCGATTAACCCTAAAACTATGAAACAAGGCTTGATTGACATGGTTTATCGCATGGTTGGATTGTTCTTGGTATATAGGTACTGAATATGGCTCACACCCACTTCTGGACTCAAGAAAAATGCTTGTAATCGAAGGAATCGCTAGGTATATCACCCGAAACCCGAAACTAGTATTGGCAGAATATTGTTTGGACCATAACTTGGTCCATGGGTATTAGATTGAGCTGAAATTTGGTGTGGTGATTTAGGGTATTGACAGAAAGCTCCACGTAAAATGTTAGAATTTTTGCAATTTTCTACGATTTTGGGGAGTTTTTGACTGTTTTACGAAACGAAATTCGGAAAAAATACCAAACGAAGTCAATAATCACCAAACATTACATGAACACTAAGGAACATATGGGAAAGGTTCTGGGAAGTTTTGGAGTTCATTGGTTGAGTTTTAATTCGGATTAAAAATCTGGTTTTTATGAGTTTTTGGTAGCCAGAAACGTGGAAACGAAATCGAAAAAATCTCAAATTTTTACTGGGAGTTTCTAGGCAGGCAAGAAAGTTCTTGGAATATTTTGGGAATTTTTGGACATCGGATGATAAACAAAGTGAATTACTCGGGTAAATACTGTTTTACAAATGATTTATTTGAGAAGTTAAAATAGCTTTATAAATTCCCAAAACAATTTTATTGGAATCGATATATTTTTACTGAGTTCTACAAAAATTTCCAGGATTTAATGAACTATGTACATTAAATCGGATTTTTCGTCTTTTAAACGCTTATTTTAACTAAATTCGGAAGTTTACCGGACAACCAACCTGCTGAAACTTAGAACGGACCAAAACCAATTTTGACTACAATTGGAACACTGGGAGTATTTTGGGAGGTTCCAGGGTAAGCGAAACACTCTGGGCGTGTTCCACCACCGTTCGGGAGAATCCCTGACGGCGAAAATGGAAACTCAAATTTGGGCAACTTAACCTCCCCAAACACCCAAACTCCTTTAATGAAAAGTTAATATTCTTAAATCAAAACACGTTGCCACTATTGGTATTCCCGTACCCTTATCCAAATGTGTCAAAAAAGCGACTTTGGCGGGCACGCGAACCGGTGCCCGGGATTGTACAACATGGAGTGAAAATACCCACTTGGACCCGAGTTATAGGCTTTACCGACCTAGCGACTGATATTAGTAATTACTTGCATGAGTGTTGTTAAAGCCTTACAAGCTTACATATACTCCTACATGTGATACTGCTATCTGGTGAGTTTCACTTCCCAGCTTTTGAATTGTTTTACTGTTTTCTGGGGACTTGCATGTTACAAACTGTGTTTATTACCAAGTTGGGAGTGAGTTTCACTCCACCACTTTTAACTGTGTTACTGTTTTCTGGAATGATTAGCATGATACAAACTCTGTAATTGCACCAACTTGTGAGATGTGAATTATCTAACACACGAATTACCTCCCCTGACAAGTGATTAGCGTAAGCCGTGGGCAGTGGATAATACTATTGGTTTGACAGACCCAATTGCTCCAGGCAGTGTCTAGGTGACACTGTGTGTTGGTGACTAGGCAACTGCACGCGTCCTGAACTCAGTTATGTTGTTTGACATAACTACAGGGTAACATTGAACTTTATATGACTAAGTGCTGGGATGACGTGCCTGTCTTGACACGACCCAGTGGGGAAGTGTTTGCAGTGACACGACCCGGTGCAATGATGTGTCTGGATGACATGGAGTGACTATGACAGGTCAAGGTTTCACTTGTGTTCTCGTGTAATTCCATCTGTGACTGTGACTATGACCAGTGAAATTAAACTTGTGAACCCATATTGTTACACAACAACTAAACCAGTGGAACTCACGCAGCGTTTAGCTGGCCTTTTTTTAAAACTAACATGCATTTGAGGTAACATGAGACTGGTGTGATCTGCATATGTTGTTCAAGACATGTTTATAGGTGAACCCTGGTATAGACGCATGTGGCTTAGAAGACTTATGTGGTTCATGGGAACATGCAGTTGTAACATACATGTAGTATGTATCAACATTTTGTAAATAATAAAATGTAGTGTCTTTATAAACAATGTGCTTGTACCAGAGGTGTCTTTTGCAACTTAACCTCCCCAAACACCCAAACTCCTTTATTGAAAAGTTAATCTTTCTTAAATATAACACGTTGGCACTATTGGTATTCCTGCACCCTTATCCTAACGTGTCAAACAACCGACTTTGGCGGGCATGCGAACCGGTGCCCAGGAGCCAAATGTAAAACTAATCCTTCCCTAACATCCATCACCACACCAGGATACTATATGTACAACATGGACTGAAAATACCCACTTGGACCCGAGTTATAGGCATTACCGACCTAGCGACTGATATTAGTAATTACTTGCATGAGTGTTGTAAAAGCCGAACAAACTTACATATACACCTATTGCTACCTGTGATAGTGCTATTCCGGTGAGTTTCACTTCCCCGCTTTAGAATTGTTTTACTGTTTTCTGGGGACTTGCATGTTAAAAACTGTGTTGATTATACCAAAGTTGGGATGAGTTTCACTCCACCACTTTTAACTGTGTCACTATTTTCTGGAATGACTTGCATGTTACGAACTATGTAATTGCATCAACTTGTGAGATGGGAATTATCTAACACACGAACTACCTCCCCCTACAAGTGATTAACGTAAGCCGTGGGCAGTGGATAGTACTATTGTCTGACCGACCCAGTTGCTCCAGGCAGTGTCTAGGTGACATGTGTGTCGGTGACTAGGCAACTGCACGCGTCCTGAACTCGTTATTTGTTAGACATAATGCAGGAACATTGAATTTATATGACTAGTGCTGGGATGACGTGCCTGTCTTGACACGACCCAGTAAGGAAGTGTCTGCAGTGACACGACCCGGTACCATGATGTGTCTGGATGACACAGAGTGACTATGACAAGTCAAGGTTTCACTTGTGTTCTCGTGTAATTCCATCTGTGACTGTGACTGTGACAAGTGCAATTAAACTTGTGAACCCATATTGTTACACAACAACTAAACCAGTGGAACCCACGCAACATTTAGCTGACCTTTTTTAAAACTAACATGCATTTCAGGTAACTTGAGACTGTTATGATCCGCTGGTGTGTGCTAAGCGCACTATATTTTTATTGTCATTTTTGGTCCATTTTACGCATAGTCAAGTTTTAAATTTATAAACACAGATATTCTATTAACACTAAACACACACTTGGGCAAGTGCACCCATCGTGAGCATAGTATAGCGTTGGGTAAGATACCGAGATCGTCCAAGGGCACAAGAGCTTTTAATACCGGTTTATCGTCAAGTCTAATCAATCTAAATTTTTTATAAAAGTTTTAAAACATAAAGATAAGTAAAAAGATAAATAAAATAAAATCAAATACAAATAGACAAGATAGAATCACTTGGATCCAACTTCTCTTTTATGTATCCTTTGATAGTTTTCGCACTTTCGGACTTTTTAAGAATTATCTTAGTTTTAGTAGTAGGCCCCTCTTTTGAAGGTGACGTTACCCTCAACCTAGTGGTTTGAGTCAGCAGGGATACAATCCCAAAAGTTCGGAATATTGGAAGACAATTAAGTAAGTTATTAATGCGAAAAGTGGTAGGCCCCTCTTTTGAAGGTGACGTTACCCTTGGCTAAGTGTTCTGAGTCAGCAGGGATACAATCCCAAGTAGCCGGTTTAAAGTATTAATAGTAGTTTACATATGAGGGGTTAAAGCCATTAGCGCCCCCACCATCCAATACCCGTTGAGCATTGAAGGAGGCCCTAATAGGCTTGAACCAAGTTCTCGTAGGATTTGTACACTGAACGAGACAAGAACTTTACCAAACCACCCTTCTAACCCCCTTCCAAGTAGTTAACGCACTTTATATAGACCGTAAAGACACGAAGGAATTTAGCCAAGCATAGCCTTTGTTTGACAAGAATCCTTACAATCTATCTTGGATCCCGAGACTACTACACACACTAAAGATGGAAGATGGATGATGGTGGTGGGTGTTGGTGTTGAAGTGGTGGTGGAATGGTGGCAAAGTGAGAGAGAAGTGGTTTGCCAAACAACCCCTATTTATATTCTGAACAGAAGCCCGACCACGGCCCTGTGTCCAGCGGACACGCCCGTAGCCAACATCCTTCTCTTTCTTCATTAATTGCATTTGTCAGCTGAGGGCCCCACATGACCTCGTGGCCTCTGTGCACAGCCCCGTGGTCAATTGTTCGCTATATTATTCAGATTCTGCAAATCTTATAGTTGACCACGGCCCGTGTTACTCTTGACACGGCCCCGTGGTGGGCATGGAAGCTTCTGAATGTTTTGTCTTGTAGTGAACGGCTTGACCACGTCCTCGTGCTTGGTGGACACGGCCCGTGCTCATCTTTTGTGTTCTGGTTATTTTTTGTCTTTTGGGGTGTTTCTGAAGGGTGGGGCATGGCTTGTTATTCCTTCTTCTGTATTTATGTTTGTTTTAGCTGCTTATTTGTTTCTTTTGTTCGTTTGAGCTCTTTTTATCCTGAAAATACAAAAGGAACAAAGAAACATGCTTTTTCCTACTTTAGTACTAAAAAAGGGTTAGTTTTATGCCTCATTTGATGTAATTTATATGCTGCATTTTGTGTACATTAAATATCCCCACACTTGAATCTTTGCTTGTCCTCAAGCAAAACTCTTTAAATGCGGCTTACACACCCAAATGGAATAGGTAGAGAAGAAGTTTTGTGACTTGTCTTCGAGTGTCGGGAATCCAAGATTCTTATTCAAATTATGTTTTATTTTTAATTATAGTTCCTATTCGTCATGATTTATTAAGAACATTTCTAAGAATAATTATTTATTTAGGCATAACATGCCTCTTTAAAATTCTATTTATTTATATACAAGTTCACGTACCTCACAAGGGATCACTCAACACTCAGCCGAAGATGATTTTTTTGATATCACTCGATTCCGGTTTCGAACTTACCTCTACCATATGCTTGCCAAGTGATCAAACCTCCTCCTTTTTAACTATAAACCTTTGCGAGTACCAAGAGTACTTTGAAGGGTTTAGGCTTGGGCTAGAGGTAGGTGAATTTTTTTGGTTAGTGGTTAGTAGTATGGCAAAAGACGTAAATAGCATCGGATATCGTAAAACTTTTCGTATTTATTTTATCCAAGCGTTTTTCAAACAAGATTTTTTTAAGGAACTTGTTTGGTTATTCTAAGAGCTATGTATACACTATTTTTTTTTTCACAAGATATCTGAGCTTTTTACTAAAAGAAATTGGTTTGAAAGGAAAATGGTTTTTGTGGGTAATAGGTGTTTGTCTTCGTGGGTTTTTGAAACGAAAAAGTTTTAGGCACAAAAGGGTTGACTAGGGGGATTTTTTTTGATGGGTGAAAAGAAATAAAAATAATGGTTTTGAGAAAAAAAATGGGTTAGTCCTAATGCTTCCATCATTTACTTACTTGGGTTTTAAGTTGGTAAGAATCTGGAATGCATCATTTTGGCAAGTTCTAGAGTTGTAAGGACCAAGCGGCTATTCACACAAGAAACAAAAATGAGCATTTAGTTTAAAGATGTATGAATGTGTACTCGATAAAGGCTTAAAACTCACTGAATGTGGGGATGGGTTTATAATGTGAACAAGTATATATAATCAAATTTTAAAAAGATTTGTTATGCCCCTTTTTATAATTTTCTTATTTGGTTATTTTTATCACAACGCTATCGGTTGTAAATTTGTAAAACCATAACTTATTAGAACTTGTTTTCCCAAATTAAACCAAGACAAGAAAAAAATGAATAATTTTGAAAAAGATTTGGGGTGATTAGCGGTTCCAATAGAGTTTTGTGTAAGTCTTGTTATTAGGACTTGCTAAATTCAGGTGTTAGTAACCCCCCCCCCCACACATTAAATTACACATTGTCCTCAATGTTTCCAAAAATAAATTTTTCGGTTGATTCGAATGTGTAAAAGTGCATTTAAAAACAAATTTTTGTGTTACTGGGCATTTGGCCACGGCCCGTGTGGACTGGCACGGCCCCGTGGTCATATGCCCAGTATCAAAACTTACAGAAAAGTCACCACGGGTCGTGCCTGGGGAACACGACCCAACACGACCCGTGTCAGAAAATAGTAGTTAATCCGCAGGTTTTATTCACGGGCACGAGGCGTGTTGGCTGAACACGGCCCCGTGCTGACAGTCTGCGTTTCAGGTTTTTGGTTTATGCGTCTAGCTTCCGGGCTTGTTTAGCACTAATTCTTAGTGCATCTAGCTTCCTATACCTGTTTTATCAATTTCACACCACCCAAAGCACACTAAAATACCAAATCCTAACTTACGATCGTTTGTCATCCATCACATCACAAAGATAAAAGTAAAAATGCAGAAAAATAAAAATTGTTCAGAAGAGTAAATTGTTTAAACCACGGCACGTAGGCCGGTAAATAGTTCACAAAGGTAGAGAGATAAACCTGATTCTGCATTCGTCACCCACCACCTCACCGCCATCTTCACCACTTAGTCCATGTCCTCGTCCTCGTCCTCGTCCTCGTCATCCTCCTCATCACGGTATACCATGTGCCCCTGCATGTATGCGATGTCTCCTTGCATACTAGTGATGGAGCATTCCATCACTCCAACTCGGGTGTTGACGTTGTTAGCCAAGTTGTACGTGTTGCGAGAGCATAGAAGGTTTTCCTGCAAAAGATCAGTCAAACTTTGAAGGTTAGGAAAACTGCCTCCTTGAGAGGAGGAACATGTTTGGTAACCATGGTATTGAGGAGGAGGACGGTTGGGATCGTCAGCGAGGGCTAAAACTTCTTCCGGGCCCCATGTATTTCCTTTAGCATTCCGGAATCGGATAGTCCCATCCCCCATATCTTGGATGAGTCCCACGGACCAACATAGGTCGATATCAACCTTCTTGGACTTTGAATCATGAGTCAATGACTTTGGAATACGATTGACATAGTTCTTGAATAGCTATAGATCCATCCCCAAAAGAAGATCAGCGTGGGTGGATTAGCCAATTGGTTCAGGTGCATGTTTTTTAGGAGCAAGAAGGTGACATCGAGCGGTTTACGGTTGTGGATGCAGTGGAGGCAGGTGAGGTCACGAAGGTTTACAACGCCTGTGCTGTCATGCCGTTGATTCAATGAGTTGCTTAAGACCTGGTGGATGTATTGGTAGAGTGGGTCTCGCAACTGTGAGCTCTTGGTGATGCTTGGTTTGTAAGCTCCATCTCCAATCTCGGCCCATGCAGTCTGCCTCATGTTCACCGGGACTTCACGGAAGCCATCCGTGACATGTTCATCGGTTGATTCACTTTCATTGTATAGCCCGATGTTAACCCCAAACTGGGCCATGGAGATTGAGAGAAGCTGCCCGGCACATCTGAATTCAACTGCGTCTGAATTGAACGGGTCTGCCTTAGCGTCGAACTTGAAAGTGCTATAAAACTCCATGTTAAACTCGTATATGGAGTGGAGTTTCTTCTCAAGAACGACTCGAAGTGAATCCATGACAAGCATGTCATATCTATCTCTTTGTCCTACAGCATCCAGGGTGTCATAACACTTTTATTTTGGTGCTTCTTCTCGCCTTGTTTGTAGGATGTCGCATTGGTTTTGGTACTCCCATTCAGATGTTTTGAACTTGAGAAACTTGTTTGCCATTGCTGCATAAAAGACCAATGTACAATTAGTGCATTACGGTTTTTATTTTCGGGAAAAACTTGAAAACAGACAGTTGAACACGTCCCCGTGTTGACTGGATAAACTGACCATGCCCCATGGTGGCTGACCACGACCCCGTGGTCAGGTCACTGTTGCAGCAACAATTCAATTTTCGTCCCGATTCCGAAAAGTTTAAAATTTTTGGTTGAGTAGGGGCGGTTTCCCCGAAAATGAAACCCTAAGTCCCGTTTTTCAAAAACACTTCGTCTACCCTATCAATTTTAACTTTTTCGGTTCAAAATCAAGGGTTTGTGACTTGTACTTGAAATAGGGTGTCTTTATGGTTGATTGTGGTTGCTTTATTCTTCATAACATAAATGTATGTTTCTAATACTAGATCTATACATAAATTAGTGGACTAATAGTGTTCTAGTTCAAGAACCCTAGATTTTCCCCAAATTTCTTGATGCTATAATACATGCAAATCGTTAATCTAACTAGTAAAAGTGTAAAGATCATACCTTGCGGATGTTAAATGATAAGAAGACGTGAAATGGGGCAGAAAATCGCCGGAGAACCAGAGAGTTTTCCCGAAAAGTGTTCTCCAAATTTTCTTCCCTTTTTTTGAAGTCCTTCCGATGTTTTTACCACCTACAAGACATGACATTATACACAAATCATACCTCGCTTGCTTGAAGAGAAATTTCTTCCTCCTCATCCTCAATGAAGCCTCGATAAAGTTTAAGCTTTGCCCGTTAACTTTAAATGTAATACCATTTTGAGTTTTAATCTCAACTGCACCGTGTGGGAAGATATGGGTGACGTAAAAAGGTCCTGACCACCTAGATTTTAGTTTTCCGGGAAATAATCGAAGCCGTGAATTAAACAATAGCACTTGGTCCCCTTCTCGAAATTCACAAGGTTTAATGTGTTTATCATGTAACTTCTTTATTCGCTCCTTATAAATTTCAGAGTTAGAGTATGCTTGAATTCTCAATTCATCTAATTCTTTCAATTGATAAAATCGATTTTTACCTGCTGTTCCATAAGTTTACGTTTTTTAATGCCTCAGTAGGTTTTATGTGCTATTTCTACTGGCAAGTGGCAACTTTTTCCATAGATAGCTTATATGGAGTGGTTCCTATTGTTGTTTTAAAAGCAGTTCGAATGGCCCATAAAGCATCGTCTAATTTTTCAGCCCATTCTTCCTATTTAATCCTACGGTTTTTTTCAAGTATTCTTTTTAAACCTCTATTGGTTACTTCGGCTTGTCGTTTGTTTGAGGATGATAAGCGATCGAAATTCGGTGATGGACCACATATCGGTCAAAATTTTTTCGAGTTGTTGATTACAAAAATGGGTGCCTCTATCACTTATTAAAGCTTTTGGGGTGCCAAAACGGGCGAATAATCGTTTCAAGAATCTTACCACAACCCTTCCATCATTTGTTGGAAGAGCTTCGTCTTCGGCCCATTTTGATAAGTAATCCACACCCACAAGTATATATTTGTTTCCTTTTAATGGTGGGAAAGGACCCATGAAGTCTAAACCCCATACGTCAAAAACTTCACAAACAAGAATACCATTTTGTGGCATTTCGTTTTTCGAAGAAATGTTACCTGATCGTTGGCATGCATCACACGTCTTGATATGATTTTGTGCATCTTTATAAATGGTTGCCAATAGAATCCTGAATCAAATACCTTTCAAGCAGTACTAGTGGCTCCGTGATGTCCTCCGTATGGTCCTTCGTGACAATGGCGGAGAATTTTTCTTGCTTCATCCCCATATACGCCTCGCCGGATAAGTTGGTCCGCACAGATTTTGAAAAGATAAGGATCTTCCCAAAAATAGTGTTTTACATCGGCAAAGAATTTCTTTTTTGATGATGCGACCACCCTTTTATAACTATTCCGTTGGCCAGGTAGTTGGCGTAGTCGGCGTACCATGGTTCTTTCAATATTCCACCATCTCTAAGGACTCTGTTGGGAAATTTTCATTGATGAGCTCGTCCCTAGTTGTCTCCAAAGCTGGATCTTCCACGTGAGATAAGTGATCTGCTGTAGGGTTTTCAACTCCTCTTTTGTCTTTTATTTTAATGTCGAATTCTTGGAGGAGTAGAATCCACCGGATTAAACGTGGTTTGGCATCCTGTTTTTTAAACAAATAACGAATAGCTGCATGGTCTGTATAACCTGTCATTTTAGAAAGAACTAGGTAAGGACGAAATTTATCAAAAGCAAATAATACAGCTAGTAACTCTTTTTCCGTTGTGGTGAAGTTTTCTTGTGCGTCATTAAGAGTCTTACTAACATAGTATATTGGATGAAAATGCCTTTCTTTTTGTTGTCCCAAAACTGCTCCAACTGCAAAGTCGCTAGCATCACACATGATTTCAAAAGTTAATTTCCAATCAGGTGCTATCATTGTGCATTGACTAGCATTCTTTTAGTGTTAAAAATGCATGGTTGCAATCCTTATCAAAGATGAATGGTGCATCTTTTTCAAGTAATTTAGTTAGAGGCCTTGAGATTTTTGAAAAGTCTTTTATAAATCGTCTATAAAATTCGGCATGTCCTAATAAACTTCTTGTGGCTCTAACGGAGGATGGAGTGGTAATCAAGATATAGTGTAAGTTTTTGCTGGATCTACCTCAATTCATTCGCTTGAGATTTTGTGACCGAGTAATATTCCCTCCGTAACCATGAAATGACATTTTTTTTCCAATTAAGGGCGAGGTTAGTTTCCTCATATCAGGATAGCATTCGTTCAAGGTTATCGAGGCATTGGTCATATGAATCTCCAAAGATGATAAAGTCATCCATGAAGACTTCCATGGTTTTTTTCTATCATATCATGAAAAATGGCCACCATGCAACGTTGGAATGTTGCGGGGGCATTACATAGACCAAAAGGCATGTGTCGATAAGCAAAAGTTCCGTAGGGGCATGTGAAGGTTGTTTTCTCTTGGTCTTCCGGGGCTACTGGTATTTGAAAATAACCTGAAAAACCATCTAAAAAACAATAAAATTTTTGACCGGACAGTCTTTCCAACATTTGATCAATAAAAGGAATGGGAAGTGATCTTTCCTTGTTGCCTCATTTAATCTAGGATAGTCTATGCAAACTCTCCATCCAGTGATGATTCTTGTGGGTGTCAGTTCGTTTTTTTCATTGGTTACTACCGTCATTCCTCCTTTTTTGGGAACTACTTGAACAAGACTTACCCATGGGCTATCAGAAATTGGGTAGATGAGCCCAACATCAAGTAGTTTGATGACTTCATTTTTAACCACTTCTTGAACATTTGGATTAACTCTACGTTGTGGTTGTGTTACCGATTAGTAGTCGTCTTCCATAATAATTTTGTGTGTGCACATGGAAGGATTTATCCCTTTTATATCTACAAGCTTCCATGCAATTGCGTTTTTATGTTTCTTTAAAAGTGAAATTAATTTTTCTTTTTCTACACTAGTTAATTTTGAGGAAATAATTACGGGTAGTGTACCATGCTTGTCTAGAAAAGCGTATTCCAAACCTTCTGGGAGATCTTTGAGCTCGAGTGGTGGGTCTTTAGGAGACTCCTTATTTGGTTGATCTTGGTCGAGGACCAGAAAAGTTTGTTCGATGGCGTCTTCTTCTTGGACAAGTTGGTTGAACTCTTCTTCTGCATTGGGTGGCTCATCTTCATCTTCAATTAGGGGGTTGTTGTTGCCAAATGGGTATTTTATGGTTTGGTTAAAATTGACATACCTTTTGTCGGCCCCTAATTGAATTGGTAAATTATTTTGCTTCCGTTGATCAACGCTTGATGGGTTTTTACGAAAGGCCGCCCTAATACAAGCGGAGCATCATCGAGGATGATGAAGTCGGTGGGGACTACGTTTGGTTTGTTTGAACTAACACATCCTCAACTACTACCGTTGTTTTTATCATCTTTCGATTAGATAGAAAAATGGGGATTTGAAGTGGAGAAAAATCACTAGTATTTAATTTTTCGAAAATGTAGTTAGGCATTATGTTAACACAAAGAAACTTGTTGGTGATATTGCTAATAAAGTTATTTTGAAAAAAACATGGAATCGGTGTTATGTTATCTTCAATTCGTTCATCTCTTATTCGTGTAGCTTGATCATTTGTTAATTTAGTGCTAACTATTTCATCAATTTTAGCGCTAGTGTTTAACTCTTTTAAAAACTTAGCATGAGTGGATACCAAGCAATGGTTTCTGAAAGAAGGTGGTAAAATGTTAATTTCTTGAAAATTTTCTTTTCTTTCGAAAATTTTGATTGTTGACTTACTTGACTCATTGCTTGACTCATGCATAGGTTTTTCACTTACTTGTTCTTCCATTTTTACTTCTTCGATTATTACCTCCTTGGTACAAACAACCTCTTCCCTTGCTCTAGATTCTTTTAGTAATCGCTCAACGGTTTTAAGATGTTCTATTATTCGTTCGGCTTCGGGAAGGATGGTTGGTGGTGTGTCAAACTGAGTGGGATAAATGTCTAATCAAAACTTGATTTTGGAGGCTCGAAAGAAGGTTCCTCATAAAAATATGAGGGGATAATAAGTCACAATATTGTACCGAGTGGGGATTACCGCAAATGGTACAATATTCTTCCTCATAATAATCATCCTCTAAGTAGAAAGTGAGTGTAATCTCCTGAATATGTTCCATAAGAAAATATTCGGTAGTTTACAAAGTCTCGGAACCAGAAAACAAAAAGTTGAAAACAGAAACAGAGGCTCACCACGGCCCCATGTCTAGTGAACATGGCCCCGTGGTCAGACTTTGTATCAAGGCGTCTTTAAAAAAAATTGTTTAGTAATCTGCAGCATGGGGCGTGTCCAATGGGCTCGGCCCGTGTTCATCTTACTGTAAAAATTAAAATTACCTAAAAATAAAAATAAAAACAAGCGCGCAGTTTTGAAAACGGTTTTGAAAAATGAGTAGGCCGTCGATTTTAAGCTTTCTTAAAATCCTTGTGTCCCCGGCAACGGCGCCAAAAACTTGGTGTGTGCTAAGCGTACTATATTTTTGTTGTCATTTTTAGTCCATTTTACGCATAGTCAAGTTTTAAATTTATAAAACACAATATTCTACTAACACTAAACACACACTTGGGCAAGTGCACCCATCGTGAGCGTAGTATACGTTGGTAAGATACCGAGATCGTCCAAGGACACAAGAGCTTTTAATACCGGTTTATGGTCAATGTGTAATCAATCTAAATTTTTAATAAAAGTTTTAAAACATAAAGATAAGTAAAAAGATAAATAAAATAAAATGAAATACAAATAGACAAGATAGAATCACTTGGATCCAACTTCTCTTTTATGTATCCTTTGATAGTTTTCGCACTTTCGGACCTTTTAAGATATTATCTTAGTTATAGTAGTAGGCCCCTCTTTTGAAGGTGACGTTACCCTCAACCTAGTGGTTTGAGTCAGTAGGGATACAATCCCAAAAGGTCGGAATATTGGAAGACAATTAAGTAAGTTATTAATGCGAAAAGTGGTAGGCCCCTCTTTTGAAGGTGACTTTACCCTCGGCTAAGTGGTTTGAGTCAGCGGGGATACAATCCCAAGTAGCCAGTTTAAAGTATTAATAGTAGTTTACATATGAGGGGTTCAAGCCATTCGCGCCCCCGCCATCCAATACCGATTGAGCATTGAAGGAGGCCCTAATAGGCTTGAACCAAGTCCTCGCAGGATCTATACACTGAACGAGACAAGAACTTTACCAAACCACCCTTCTAACCCCCCTTCCAAGTAGTTAACGCGCTTTATATAGACCGTAAAGACACGAATGAGCAAAATAATGACATCATGAAGAAATGGTTAAGAAAATTCACTTTCAACATAAGAAACTAGTTATTAAAGTCATTAATACAAACCCAAATAAAGAGTGCCGAAAGATTAAAACTAAAAGTAATACATAAAAGATTAGTCTTCACCAAGTGATGTAAGGAATTTAGCCAAGCATGCCCTTTGTTTGGCAAGAACCCTTACAATCTATCTTGGATCCCGAGACTACTACATACTCTAAAGATGGAAGATGGATGAAGGTGGTGGGTGTTGGTGTTGTAGTGGTGGTGGAGTGGTGGCAAAGTGAGAGAGAAGTGGTTTGCCAAGGCATGCCTTTGTGGGTAACCAAGCACCCCTATGTATAGTCTGAACAGAAGCCCGACACGGCCCCGTGTCCAGCGGACATGGCCCGTGGCCAACATTCTTCTCTTTCTTCACTAATTGCATTTGTCAGCCGAGGGCCCCACACGGCCCCGTGGCCTCTAGGCACAGCCCCGTGGTCAACTGTTCGCTGTACTATCCAGATTCTGCAAATCTTATAGTTGACAACGGCCCGTGTTACTGTGGACACGGCCCCGTGGTCGGCGTGGAAGCTTCTGAATGTTTTGTCTTGTAGTGCAGGGCTTGACCATGCCCGTGCTTGGGGGATACGGGCCGTGCTCATCTTCTTTGATCTGGTTTTTTTTGTCTTTTGGGGTGTTGCTGAGGGGTCGGGCATGCTTTTTATTCCTTCTTTTTTTATTTATGTTGATTTAGCTGCTTATTTGCTTCTTTTGTTCCTTTGTGCTCTTTTTGTCCTTAAAATACAAAAGGAACAAAGAAACGTGCTTTTTCCAACTTTAGTACTAAAAAGGGTTAGTTTTATGCCTCATTAATGTAATTTATATGTTACTTTTTGTGTACATCATCCGCGTATGTTGTTCAAGACATGTTTATAAGCGAACCCTGGTATAGACGCATGTGGCGTAGAAGACTTATGTGGTTCATGGGAACACCAGTTGTAACATACATGTAGTATGTAATCAACATTTTGTATAGTAATAAAATGTAGTGTCTTTATAAATAATGTGCTTGTACCAGAGGTGTCTGTTGCATCCCATATTTTTTTCTTCCGTTGCAAGTCGGGGTGTGACAGAAGATGGTATCAGAGCCATTGGTTATAGAGAATTAAGTGCCTTTAAGGAAACCTAGACTATAACTATGGGCTCAGACTTCAGTGGACATCATAGGAAAAATTAACCTCTACGTAAGGTCGTTAGTGAACACTGTAAGGATCCTATTTGCATGTACCAGGATGGCCTTGTGGGGCGTGTTGGGAAAGCTGCGGTAATAAACACACTTAAATACGTGGAATGATACATACGTGTACCAAGGTGATGGTGTGTGAATGTTTGTGCGTGAATTGATACACGAATTAGGATTGGTGGATAATGCGTTACTACATATGCCTTAAGGATAGGCAGAAAACTGACATTACAGTCTCCTACTGACCACATGTTTAATATACACTAGAGTTGGATTCATATTACTCCCACAGTTGTTACTTATACTTTATGATGTGAGAATCAAGCCTTTAGTGCGATACGATCTCACCAACTTTATCCTTATAATTATTATAACAACGATTGCATACCAGAATGGTATTTCAAAAAGAACATAGATACATAAAGAACGCGTGGGTCGTCCTGATAAACTGGGAGGACGTGTGCAGATCCTTAATCCGCTTCTTGTTTTTTCACATTTGATTGTTATACAATCGCATAATTCAAACATTTTACGAAACTTTTCATCCTTGAATCCACGATTCATTTTATTGTCCGATAGATCCCTCTTCTGCTTACAATATTGGCTTTAGCTTTCACGTTATGTGATACTATGATACTTAGTGGTATTCCTTAACACATGTTTTGGTATATGTTATACCTGAATATGACGATCTCTGGGTCATGGAGATGGCATGGAGTGTGTGAATAAGTTTCCCTTCTTGTTGTCATTCGATTCCTTGGGATATAAAGTTTGTGACGGTACAGATTCCTTTGAAATGCATTGCATTGTGGAACATCATTTTGAGTTACCATCGATTACATTGTGTTCTATTACGATTGTTGATTATTTCAAATTTTAGTTGGCTAGTCGTGAAAAGCAATAGTAGGGCGAATATCTTGGTGAACAGAACGTTGATCAGGTATATGGGTGTGGTGGATACGCTATGGTACTTCCTATATATAAACACCCGGCTACATGATCAAGGTGCCGTTACTTAGGGCAGACGGGCTTCATGTTACGATTCGTTTGGTTATGCTTGGGTAACGCGGTGTTGAGACTTCGACCCTGTTTGATGCGATAGATGATGCCATAGTTGTCATAACCACAATATCTATATATGTTCACGGTGAATTTAAATGAAAGGTAGTTTGGGTCAACATATAACGACCCTTGGGGTTAATCCTGGGAAGGTCCTTCTTAGAATATGTAGTACGACTTTCTAGGGGTACTACACCTCGGTAGTACTCTGTACTGCACCATTTGGGTATAGCCGGTGATAGCTTACCCACATCGATTACCCAATGATTAATTCAGGATAAGTACAATGTTTTGTCTTTGGTAAGACAATTCAACGTAAATTATAACTTTTTCGGGATTTGTGTCATACCCCAACCGATGGCGGAAACATCGGGACGAGACGAAAACGAGATTACAAGAGACTTCATAACGCTACTTGTGACAAGTATTTAATAATTACATTTTACGTTGCTTGATCTAGGAACACCACAAGTTTAAAATAAATAATGTACAATAAGTATTCAAATAAATAAATTTCATTTCATTAAAATGATTTTTGTACAAGTATTGGAATCTAGATACAACAGGACTGAAAATAAATTACAATACAACAAACATTAAAATTTAAATGCGTTTCTAGGCAATCCTATTAGATTCATCTGTCACAATCAGTTTTGCAAAGTTTCCTTTGTTGATTCCGTGAAGAGTTGGAGGTTGGTGCTTCAAAGCATCCTTTAAAACACTTAGTTTTTCTTTTAGAACTCTTAGAGTTCTCTTCCTTGCTTGGAAGATTTGAGAGAAGTAGAGAGGTTGAGAGAAGAATGGTTAGAACACTTAGTGTCCTTTTAGAATTCTTAGAATTCTTGATTTAGAGAGATTGAGAGAATTAGAGAGATTGAGAGAAGAATGGTGTGAAGAAAATGGTAGAAGGAGGTTGGTATTTATAGGTAGAGAAGGTGGAAAAGGGTGAAATATGATTGGTTAAAAAGGGTGGAAGAGGATTGAAAAGATGATTGGTGGAGAAAGGAGGTAGAAACGGGTGAAATATGATTGGTTAAAAAAGGTGGAAGAGGATTGAAAAGATGATTGGTGGAGAAAGGAGGTGGAAAGTGGTGAAATATGTTTGGTTAAAGAATGTGGAAGAGGATTGATGAGGTGGAAAAGATGATTGGTATATTTCTTGGTATTTCTTGAGTATATATTATGTAATTGAGTATATAAAAAGTATAAAAGTATAATTCAAGTATTGAGAATGTGCGTATAAGTATTTATACGTATAATTGTGTCGGTTTGCGTATAAATACGTATTTAGATGATTGGTTGTGTGAATAAAAAAATATGTATAAAATATGAGTTTTATTATGATTCACGCCACGAATTGTGAGATTGAAATTAAAATACGAATGTAAGGTTTCTAAAATTAGAATACGAATACGAACATTTTTCAAATAGAAATACGAAGATACAAGGCGTTACACGAATAACGATTATTAATATATATATACATATATTTTTATTATGTTTTAAGGCCTCAAATTATGATGCAAATATTTATTTTCTAAAATAAGGATGCGAAAAAGCGAGGCGTTACAATTTGCTAGAAGGTATATACCATTTATTCGAAATCATTACATTACGACAAACCAATTATACTACCGTCGTCTAGGAAGCTATTCGGTTGAAGCGTATATTTCCTTAACTAGCTATTGTTCGCTAGTGATACAATCTCTTATTCTTAGTAAGGACGCGTAGTTAGCATTGGTATTGGTAACCCAGGGGGACTTAGGGGTAACACATAAATGGAGAAACTTATCCGATGCAATCCAGGTTTGGCAAGGAATTGTGTGGATGCGGATCTGTTTATAATAAGACTCGTGGAGGCGAAAACATTTTGTCCATATTCCTCGTAACCGTTAATATTTGGTGTTAACCGAACACTCATATGTATATGTTTATTTATAAATATACAACATTAACCGCGGTCCAATCCAAGTGTCAATTTGGGAAATTTCGGTTGAGGGTGACGTAACCCTGGCACGAAGTAAGAACACTATAATCATGAAGTAATCTTACTCACTGCTTCAAATAAATTCAATTCTCATTACTAACACTATTGGAAAGTGTTAAGGCCCGGTAGATATAAATTACTAATCCCCAGTAACTCGAGGTAGTGATAATTGAACGAGGCATAGGACTCGTAACGAAGCTACCTCTTAATGTATATTTAGTAAACAAAATGACACAAAGCAAATTTTTCGTCAGAGAATTATTTAATTTATAAATACATATATCTAATTCGAAGGACGGTATTTAAATGAATCATATGAGATTTTTATATATCAAACGATCCCTTGTTTTCAGCCTCGCATAACATAGTGAAAATATGTTCTAATGAAAGACGAGATCGCCTTCAGGTAGTATTCGATTACCGTAATACGATGATTAACCTATGTGACAACTCTTATTTACATCTTCAAACTCTAGACTACACGGGGTCCTGACCTGAATTCCATCGGTAGCCCTGAGATACTAAGTCTTGAATCAATATCACCAGTATGAGGGCGGTGCATTCATGCTAGAAATCGCATAAGGGAATACATGGTTCTTTGATTTCTTTCGATTAAGGCTTTCGCGCCACGACACCTACGACGACTGTGTGAGTGGTCCTGGGTAGGGACCAACTCTGATATTTATACGTCTATAAAACATATTGACTCCCCAACTCTACGATAATAATAATACCCGGGGAAGACCATATGTCTCCTCCTCTTCCTTGAAACACCCGAGGAGTCCAAATTTTATACATGATGAATTCACGATTCATAGGGGTGATCGAAATTCCCTTCGGGCCATAGTAAAGGTGTTATTTGGTAACGGTCTCCTACATGTGTAGGAAGATGATGCATGAGGCACACGGACTTTCATCCATCGAATAGATACAAAGTTCACAATACCTTACTCCTGTAAGTAACTAAGAGTTACAAGTTAAACAACGTTGCTTGTCCTCGTGAGTATACGAGGAGTAAATTCTCCAGATAAGGGAAATATTGTTGAAACACCCCTCGTCTTCGTTCAACTAGTTGGTACCTTCAATTTAGTTTTAGTTTGATTGATTTAAATAAGTGTGAATGCTAGGATCAGACCCAACTTAATGAGCTTTCCGGTCAGACTTGCTCAACTAACAGAGGCGGAATTCATTGTTAGCTGATTGAACAAATAAAGAACAAGCGATGATTACTGTTTAACCGTCTGTGTATTGAATAAACGTTTGCAATGATTACAGACTTGAATAGGGCTTCACCACCTAAGTCACCTATTTATACGCATGACATCGTGCGAAAATCTAGCCTGATTTTCGTACGAAAACTATATCATACTTACAAAACTTTCAAAACTTAACTTCTGACGCTACGAAACCCTATCTGTACAATAGACTCGTCCTAGACGTAGGCAATAGACATATGTGCACCAACAGACTCCCCCTTGGATGTGGCCGCAGTCTTGGACAGCCTTCAAAACTTTTTCTTTAAAAACTTTAAACATGTTTAACTTGAATCAACCAAAAAATATCTTGCGAGGCCTTCGACGCTCCTCTGAAGCAATGGGAGTCTAATCTTTAGGAGGAGGTCGGTTGAACGTGTTCCCGAATTGAATCTTTCACGGGTTGCCAGCTTTCAAAGAGTTTCAATTCTTTCCTCATTCTTGTCTTTCTTTCTCTGCTCTTTGTCTTCAAGATTTCTCCAAGAAGTTTTTCATTCCTTTCCTGAATTAATGTTGTTATCGTAACAAACATTCACAATTTTCAGGAACTGCGTGACCTGCTCCTTGTCTTTTTCTTCATAACTTATCTTGATGAAGAATAGGCATTCAATGTCTTTCTCTGAGCAGTTGACCAGCCACATAGGATCTAACACTCTGATTGCTCGCCATAGCCCATAGATTCTCTTGTGCATAATCACGGTCTCTGATAGATCCTCGGACATATCCCATGACCCCTCATCAGGCTCAACACAAATCACAGCCTCCCAGTACTCAAATCATAGTGCCACCTCTTGAAGATCTTGTAAAAATCTTGTTCCCTTTTCTTCAGAGGCATATTCTTCATAACGCGTGGCCTTTTCACAATCAAAGTCACATCTTTCTGTTGAGTAACTAGATCTATCTTTGTCACGATTTTTGGCTTGTGTGGCTTCCATAGATTGAATCCATGTTCAGCTTCAAACTTGATGAGCTTCCATAGACGTTGATCATTTGGTCACAACTTCATACTGAACGTCTTGGTCTGAACTAACTCTTTCACATCCCATTCTGGCAGGGACTGTATATCTCCAATCTTCTGAGTATTGAACTCCATACTCACGTTTCAATGCATATACATCCAGTTCCTCGATCCATCCCCAACTAATAATGTCACCCAGAGATGCGTTAGGGTCTCTTGTGAAGAAAGCCAATGGACGACGAAACTTTCTGTCAGGTGGCATTTCCTTGAACTATTTCTTTTTCATCTCTATGATCTCTTCCTTAGTTGGTGGTTTAGGAGTCATTCCCTCTTTTACTACTTCTGCTACTTTCTACTTTAGTATCTCATTATCAATCTCAGCAGTCATTTTATCAAGTGTAGGAAACACGTCAGTTCCTTTACCCGTATATCTCGCCTCTTCATTATCATCCGAATCCCAATCTTCGATAATGACTCTGTCATAGTCGTTAGCTTACGGGATGTCTTCGAATACATAATCATTCGGCTCTGTGCTTGTGTTCTTTTATTCTTCTTCAAAGTCGAACTCGAAAGAATCTTCTTGAAGTCCATATAATTCTGCAAGATCAGCCTTGGAGAGGTTATGAACATACTCCCCTTCTACAACATCATGCTCAAGATAGATAACTTTCGGCTTTGGCACTGTTTCTACAAAAGATAACTCCCCCTGAACCTGTTCATCGGTTAGCTCAAAAATAGACGTTCATGTAAGCATCAACAGATAAATTTTCATTATCAAACAAACTTGATACATATTCAAACCCTTCCTTTTCTAGATCATCAAACGTTCCGTCTACTAACTCATCAATCTCTTTCTTCAGTTCCCTATTAGCAATTGCCTTTTCCTTCGTCATCGATACTAGAATACCTTCTCCTTGTAGCACAAAAATCTTGCTCACATCAATGGTGGGATCGTAAACAACCATCTCAGAAGCTGCTGGCACGGATTCAGCTTCTGCACAGACTGTTCGATCAAAGAATCCGATGAGGTAGCAGCTTCATGCACAGGCACATCATCAATCTTTTCTTTCCTTCGGCCTTCAGCATCAGATAAAGCTTTGGAAGCTCGTTCCCTTTCTGCAACCTTTTGTCTAGCTTCCTCTCTCTCAATCTTCTCTATCTTATCAGCAAGAGATATACCTAGAGTGCGAACAAAAATCTTCTTCTTAAGTTCCAACTGCCTGTTATTCGACTCACGTTCAGCTTCATACTCTTCCAACTTCTTTATGATTCTCTGATTTTCTGTCTCGTAGCTGCTCAGAGTTGCCTTTAGAACCTCCCTCTCATTCTCCAGAACTTTGATTCTTTCTTCATAAACAACAACTTTCTGTGAAGCCTGGAAGTATCTTTCACTATCATCAGTCACCAGTTTCAAAATTCTCTGATGCTATCCCTATCAGACTGAAGGATCTTTATCTTCTCATCAGCAGAACTTCAATTTTTCTTCCAACTCATTCAGTCTTCCAACATACACATCATCAGCTGTTAGATTCTCTCCCCCTAGAATAGCTTCATAATCAAAGTCGTAATAATCGTCAAAAGAAGAGAATGTTGGAGGTTGCGTAGGATGAGCTGATGAGGTTGCTTGCTCCTGAGATATAACGGGAGAAGAAACCACTGGAGGCTCTGAAACGGGCGGAGGAGATGGAATAGGAACCTCTGTAGATGTGAAGTGTGGAGGAGGAGAACTGATTGGAGGATCAACAACTAATGGAGGAGAAGGAACACGAGCTTCTGATGTAATATGCTGAGGAGACGGAGGGCGTTCAGAAGTTGTTTCTGCAGTTGGGGTAACTAGTGTTTCAGAAGGTTTTGACCTTATCTTAATCCGAAGCTTTCTAGTAGTTTTCTTCTTTGCAGGCTTGACGATTGAAATTTCTTCTTCGCCCTCAGGAGGCTCATAAGGTGTATCATCATCGCCTGTAGCCTTACGCTTTTTCTACCCAGCCAATTCTTTCTCTCTATCTCTCCTCTCTTGCTCTTTTCTTTCTCTCCTTTCTCCTTCTCGTCTATCCGCAGAGTCTATGCTTGATGATGGCCCTTCATCATCGCCACCACCTGCTTCCTTTTCAACTCCAACCATTCTCTCAATGTCTGTAGTGGTTTGTTCCAATGTTTCTTCAACCTGGACTGGTTCAATTTGTTGCATAGTCTCTACTACATTCACCTGCTCGACATCTGTTTCATCTATCAACCCTGTGCTGACACTGGCTTATTTTTTCTGGCGTTTAGGTGCAGAAGAAGAAGTTTCTGTAGATGTCTTTCTTTTTGAAGCAGCACCACCTTTCTTCCTTCCATAGTGCCCTTTCTCGCCGTTGCCCTTAACATACCACAAACTTCTCTTTTCGACAAGATCCTCCATCATATCTGCTTCCTCTCTTTCACCACTGCTCCCCTCATTCCTCCATTTACCCTCAGGCGGAGCAATATAATCTGTCTTGACAAACGTTCCAAATGTTGGTGCTTAATGTCTATGTCTTAGTCTTATATCGAGTCTGTATTGTATAGAGCTGGATAGGCTAGGTTAAGAAGTATTTATGAAGAGTCTTAGCCAAGTTCGCCCATGTGATTACATGTCTAAGCATGTTCGGCCGAACTTGCATAGGCAAGTTCGGGCGAACTTACACATATTGGGCCGAACTAGTAAACCTATAAATACCTAGCTTGTGTGTCTCATTTGTAACTTTGACAACTTTGGCATTGTAGAGGCGAAGCTCTGTCAGTCTGTAATCTGAAAGTTTAATCAATGAAACAGACGAGTAACTGATTAATTCTTGTCTATTGGTAACACGACGTAATATTTCCGCTATTATGGACGTTAGATATCAAATTTAGGTTCCTAAGCATCGAGGATCGGTCCTACAAGTGGTATCAGAGCTAGAACAGCCTGATTTGATAGTATCAAGACAAGAACTCTTCTATTTCTACTCCATTCTTCTTTTTCTTTAACTTTTGATCACAAAATGAAGAATTCACAGTAAAAATCTTTTGAATTTTGAATATATCATATAAAATACAACAAAGATAAACCCTTAAGATTGGAGACCAAATTCAACCGAATTCATGTCGAAATTTTGAAAAAACCATGTTTTTGAAAACTTTCTTGAACGAACTTGTTGGCCATGTTCGGCCGAAACTTGCACTAAAACATCACTTTTCAAGTGATTTTTGTAAGTTCGCCCGAACTTAGGTGATTTTTGAGGAAATTTGAGTCAAGTTCGCCCGAAGATACTAAATTTTCATTAATTTTACATCAAGTTCGACCGAACTTGTGTAAAATCAAGAAAGTTTTAAGTAAGTTCGCTCGAACGTGCTTGTATTTCATTGAAATTGTTGACAAGTTCGCTCGAAGATCTGTGGGTTTGATGTTGTAAGCTCGACCGAAGATAAACGAAATTTTTTTTCAAAGTGAAACTGACAAGTTCGACCGAACTTGGTAGAAAATCCAAGAATTCTTCATTTGTTGCTACAAGTTCGACCGAACTTTCAGTAGGACTAACTGTTTTCAAAGTTTTTGAAAATTTTCAGCGTACACGTTTCGTGATCACAATGGAAGATCAACTAAGAGCTTATATGTCCGGAGCTAGTTCGTCGAATGCCAACGTGATCAATCAAGTCAATCTTGATAATGAAATGGGAACGACCGTCAAACCGCCCAACCTGATGAGCATGGACGAATACGAAGCATGGACAGAGAAATTTACCTACTGGGTTCAAGCCATGCACTTCGCTGGCTGGGTGTCAATTGAAAGAGGCTACATTATTCCGGTAGATGAGCATCAACAAGTTCTTGAGAAGTACAACTACTCGATAGCCTCAGAGAGACGAATACATTGCTGAGAAAAAGATGATAAGTCTCATCCAACAGTTGTCAAAGAAGATATTCTGATCTTGCTACCAGAGTATACTACAGCAAGAGAGCTTTGGTTGTCGTTACAGAAGAAATACCAAGGCAGTGCTGAAATGATCAAAAGCAAGAAAGCTCTCATTCTGAAAGAGATCGATATCTTCAGCATGTTAAAGAATGAGACCATTAAGAAAATGATTGAGCGTTTCTGTCACCTCAAAGTGCAAATGCGAAGACACGGTCTTGAGAAGACGGAACAAGAATACATCGACAAACTTGCTGACGCACTACTAGAGGGTGAATGGACTATGTATTTGATGGTTCTGAAGAATAGTGATCAGTGGGTTCTTCAAATTGTCAACGATTATTGATAAACTCGAAGGCCACAAAATGGAGCTTCTGAAGATAGCAAAGTCAAAAAATGCTAATGCTGTTCAAGACATCAGTTTGTACTACAAAACTGGAATGCAAGATAACATTTCGAGTCCAAAAATTGGAACTGCTTTTAGTGCTGACATGAATGCTTCTCCATAGAACCAGAATCATTCACAACCTCAGTATGACCAAAGTCCACAAAATTCTTACTCGAGCACTAGTTCAAATTCAACTTTCCAAAGTCAAGCAAATCAGAACCAACAGCAAAGTTCTGATCCGAATGTTTACAAATGCAACATCACGTGAACTTGAACAATGTTGTTTCAGAAGAAGTTGCAAAACAACATATGTCACTACTTGCTACCGTCTTAGAGTCTTATGAATGACTTGTTGCCGGTAAGATCGAAACCCGAGATGACCGCTGAAGATTATGACAAGGTAGACGTAGAAGAACTCGAACTAATGGACATAAAATGGTCCTTAGCTTCGATCATAAGGAGAGTGACAAAGTTCGTTGCACTCACAGCCGTGACATAAACTCCAGCAACAAATTGGGTTTTGACAAATCCAAAGTCATGTTTTTTAGATGTCGACAGAAGGGACATTTTAAAAGAGAGTGTAAAAACTCCGAGGCAACCGGAAATCAAAGTCCCTTCGGAGGAGGGAATGAATATTACAAGAAGGCACTTCAATATAAACCGTTCCCGAAGAAAACTCAAGTTGAGATCCAAGAAAAGCCAAACAGTAGTACCACGGAGAAAGCCATGGTTGCATCTACAGAAGATGACGGGTTTGATTGGAATTCTTACATTGGGAAAAAGACCGAAGTTGCTTTGATGGCAGAGATAGTTGAAGATAATTATGTAGAGGAAGCAGCGGCAGCAGCAGAAGCTGCAGCTTTCGAACAAGCTATTCTGGAACAATACTTGCATCAACAACAGGAAGAAGAGGAATATATCCATATGCAAAGACAAGGAATTTTATCCTCTAATTCCTGTGATAGTTTAGCATGTCACTTTGATGGAAGCACGAAAGAACTAGTGGTTGAAGAGAAAAAGATTGATGAAGTGATTGTTTATGTCACTCAAGAAATGAAAGTCAAAGACCTCAAGGACATGGCAGATAAATCTTTAATGGCAAATCTAACCAAGGTAGGTCCAGAGGTAAAGGTTATCGGGAAAGAAGTTGTCAAAGTACAAGTTGTAGAGGTTGAGAAACCTTGTACAAATGTACTAAACCATGGTCGAATGTGCCGAAAAGTCATAGATCATCGCTGAAAACAATGTACATAACGATTTGTTAAAATATGATTATCACACAATGAAAGAAGCGTATGACAAAATGAAAAATGATTATGGCAGACTCGACAGAAATAACACCGAACAACATGATAATATAAGAATGTTGAGTGGTACAGTAATGGATAAACAAAGAGCAATTAACATTTATATCAACACCATTGCTGAAATCAAACAACAACTTCAACATATGACAATTGAAACTGAAAGAGTTCAACAATTGTTAGGAAGTTATACCACTAACGTGTATGTTATCGATCACATTCTTCCAACAATCTCATCAGAAGAAAAACCTAAAAAGAAAGCGGGCAAAGAATATAGCAATGTTCCTCCACCCCTTTGCGAAAAATATTGTGTTAAATTTGCAGACGGGATGGACAAGGCACTCAATGTTGAATTACTTTCTGAAAAGAAAAACGAGTTGCCAGAGAACATTGATATAGTTTATGCTAATCTGATGATGATAACAACCCTGTGGTTAACAAAGTTGTTGAAAATGCTTTAAGTGATTCTGATGATGGCAGCTTCAAAAGCGCCAACTCGAGTTCAAAGAATTCTGATTCACAATCTGAAAATGACGATAAGTCGTCTGAAGATGGTTTAAGTGACGATCTTAATATTTTAATGTACAAAATTAAGGATTCGGATAGACTATACTTTGATGATAACTTCCTGATTCAGAATGTGAAAGAAGAATTGCTTGATAAATTCTTTAAACTCGTGGAAGTCACATCAATGGAATTGGTAATCAATGAACAAAAATTATATTCCAAACCTAAAAGAAACAATTACCGAAGAAACGGTGGTGATCATCCAGAAAACCGGAGAGCAGGGTTGGGTTTAGAAGAAGAAACTGATGAATCTGTAAAGAAACCGTCACCATTTCATGAATATAAAAACAAAAACATGAAGTTTGTATATGGGACGAATACAGTTCATGAGGAGAATTTGATTGGCAAGCAATCAAATGATGAGTTCAAGAAGGAGAAAGAACTTCGAGATAATGCCAAGGTTAAAAGTGGTGCCAAAACCTCTAGTAGGGTAAAACCACCGGATAAAGGACATCTACTTGATAATCGGACATGTTTCAAGAGCAATGAAATTGGTCATATGGCTCGACATTGTCCGAAATCAAAACTGGCTTATCCTCGAAGAAGAGATTCTAATGTTGTTAAACCAAAGCAACCAGTGTTTGTAAAACCTGTAAAGATTTTGAAACGAAATGAATCAAAACCAGAAGTTAAACCAAGGTCTGAAAAGATTTTTGAAAATTCCACTTTCAAAAAAGGTGAAACTTCTAGGTCTAATGAAAACAAGTTTTACATCAAAAAGGCTAATATCAAATCTCAAACCTGGATTGCCAAGAAAAGGTCAACAACATCTGGTGTTATTAAGCCTGAGGTAGTAAAGACTGATAACACAAAAGAAACAAAGTCTGAAATCACTAAGTCTGTGTAGGTGAAGACTAGTGAGAATGTGAAAGAAATTAAAACAGAATTCAAGAATGATAATGTCAAATCTGTAAAAGATAAGAAAAAAATGAAATTTTCATACATTAAAATTGTTGAAACAGATGATGAATTTGATTTTGATGATGTTGATGAGTTTGAATATGCTTTTGATGATGGTTATCCAGTAAAACCCAAGACCAAGAAGGCTTGGGTAGAGCTTTTCACCTAATTGCTGAATTTTGCAGGGGCTCCAAAGATCCGTACTTTCAAAGTGGATTTCGGATAGTGGAGCATCTAGGCACATGACGGGAATGAAAGCATTGCTATTTGACATTAAAGCTATCAATGGTGGATATGTTGGATTTGCAGGAAATCAAGGTGGAAGGATAGTCGCCGAGGGAAAACTCTCCAATGGCGTAGTTTCTTTTGATCGCGTGAACTATATTGTAGAACTTGAGAACAATCTTCTGAGTATATCGCAGATTTGTGACAAGAAATTTACAGTTCATTTCAATGATAAAGAGTATATTACCTTGAAGCCGGGATTCAAAATTCCAGATGAGTGGATTTTGATGCGAGCACCTCAAGAGAATGATTTATATGTTCTTGATATGGGTGTTGCTACCACTTCATCACAATCAGCATAATGTTTTATATCAAAGGCTACTGAAAAATATTCTATTCTTTGGCTTCGAAAGATGGGGCATATTCATTTGCGAAAAATGAATTTCTTGGTTCATAATGATCTTGTAGAAGGTGTAAATCTTTGAAGTTTTCAGATGTCTGATCATTGCTTGGAATGCAAGAAGGGAAAGCAGATCAAGAAATCTCATCCGAAGAAAATTCTAAACTCAATCAAGTTGCCTTTAGAACGTCCCACATGGATTTATTTGGTCCTGTAAATGTTCGAAGCATATCAGAGACTTATATTGCTTGGTCATGACAGATGACTATTCAAGATATTCGTGGGTATTCTTTCAAGAATCAAAAGACGAAACATTCGAGAACTTGGTTATTCTATTCAAGAAACTCGAGAACATTTATCATCTGCCGGTCAGACGCATTAGAAGTGACAACGGCGCAGAGTTTAAGAATAACAAAATGAACAACGCAAAAGGGATTTTGCACGAGTTTAGTGCTCCCTATACTCAATAGCAAAATGGAGCTACTGAACGGAAGAATTGAACTTTGATTGAAACTGCGAGAACCATGCTTGCAGATTCTAAACTTCCAATCAGCTTCTGGAGTGAAGCAGTTGCTGTGGCTTTTACATGCTAAACAGGGTTCTCACTGTCAAACCAACAAAGAAAACATGTTTTCAGATGATAAACCGACGGAAGCCAAATTTAAAGTTCTTAGAACCATTCGGTGCTCCATGTACCGTAATAGACCAAGATGGCAAATTTGGAGCTAAATCTCTCAGAAGGTTTCTTTGTCGGATATGCAGTACATTGAGAAGAGTATATGTTCCTTCGTTGCGAATGGTTATTGAAGCACAACACGTGGATTGTTTCAATTACACGGATCATATTCAAAGGAAAGGTGACGCGTGGCTGTTTAACTATCAAGACCTATGGAAGTCATTTGACTTGCCCGAAGAACCAACTGACGAAGAAGTTGCAGCGTTATATTATCTTCACCAGTCAGCGAATCAAGAGAAAATTGTTCGACAAATTGTGGTTAATCAACCCACGTTGGATCCATCTTCTTCTGGCGTAAGTTCTAACAATAGTGGTGTTCCGGCTGAAAATGTTTCTGAAACATTATCATCACCCACTACTCTTCCAACAATGCCTCTTCTGAACCAATGAATACAACAACGGAGCCCAGTATGCCTCAGAATCAAGATTCTGATTCAGATGAAACACCAACATTTGATGCTGATGGGGAATCATCTTCTTCAGATGAAGAAGTGGAGCAGATAACAAGTCTTCTTAATCAATCTGCAGATGAACAACAGAAATGAAGTTTCATCAAGCTCTCCAAACATTGAATTGGTTGTTGATCTCAACATCACGAATCAGCAAAGCTCAGTAGATGTTCCAAGAGAAGAATTGCCACGATCATTTTCCTATCATCCGTCAACAAATATATCGGAGAACTTCAAACTGGTGTTAGAACTCGAGGGCAAATTAATAAAGCACTCAGTGGTTTCTACACACGGTTGCTACAACCCAGAACTATTGTTTCCATTCATGTTTCATCTCTCAGATTGAGCCTAAGACAGTTAATGAAGCTTTAGCAGATGACAACTGGGTACAAGCTATGCAAGAAGAATTATTGCAGTTTAGAAGTTGGGTGTGTGGAAGCTTGAAGATCTACCAGAAAATCAGAAAGCAATTGATACAAAATCGGTCTGAGATGATTCCGAAGGCTTTCTCCTTCACGTGATGACAGAGGAGTTATTGTTCGTAACAAAGCTAGGCTTGTTGTCAAGGGATTTCACCAGCAGGAAGGTATAGACTACACTGAAGTCTATGCACCAGTAGCTCGATTGTAATCTATACGAATATTTCTAGCTTTCGCATCATGGAAAGGATTTAAGGTCTATCAATTGGATCAAATTTAGCTTTCCTGTATGGCAAATTACGCGAAAAGGTGTATGTTGGACAACCACCAGGGTTTGTCGATCCACTTAACAAGAAGAAAGCATACCTACTGGATAAAGCACTCTACGGTCTACACCAAGCCCCGAGAGCTTGGTACGAGACGTTGTCACAACATCTCATCGTTAACGGCTTTATCAGAGGAACTGTGGATAGTACTCTTTTCACCAGAGAAGTTGATGGCCATCTGATAGTTCAAATCTACATTGACGACATCATCTTTGGATCTACAAATGATAGTCTCTGCAAAGAGTTTGAGGGAATCATGAAAAAGAAATTTGAGAAAGTCCTCAATGGGTGAATTGAAGTTCTTTCTTGGGTTTGCAAGTAGATGAGCTTCCGGATGGTATTTTCATTCATTAGACTAAGTATGTTCACGACATCTTGAAGAAGTTTGGAATGGAAAGCTTGAAGCCTCTATCTACGCCTCTTGCTCTCAATCATGGCATTTGCGTTGGCGAGACTGGAGCCAAAGTTGACGAGACATTATACAGATCGATGATTGGATCACTGATGTATCTGACGGCATCGCCCCAGATATTATGTATCCAACCTGCCTATGCGCCAGATATCAGTCAAGCCCGAGGATCTTACACATGTAGATTGTGAAGCGTATCTTCAGATATCTAAAAGGATGCCCAAGCACCGGCTTGTGGTACCCGAAGAACGACAATTTCGACCTCACAGGCTTTGCTGATTCCGATTTGGTTAGATATGACTCAACATCAACTACAGCGGGATGCCAGTTCTTCGGAACAAGAATGGTAACCTTGCAGTGTAAGAAACAGACTACAGTCGCTCTCTCTACCTATGAAGCTGAGTATATCTCGGCCTCAGTTGTTGTTCACAGATTCTGTGGATTCAACAACAGATGAGAGACTATGGTCTGCAATTTCTAGACACTCCACTGTATGTTGATAACAAGGCAGCATCGATATAACTAAAAATCCGGTTCATCACTCACGCACAAAACACATTGAAATTTGTTATCATTTCATTCGTGATTGTTACGAAAAGAAATTGGTACGAATAGAAAAAATCCACACCGACGAACAAAGGGCTACCAAACCATTTTCATTATCACGGTTTAAATACTTGTTGAGAATTAACGGTATTAAAAATCCGACAGGTGTGGATGCTGAGGTTGAATACGGAACGGATGACTTCTGTGATCCACATTGGTTTGTAAATATCTTTTCTAGTTTAGAATTTTATTAAAAACTAAAATCCAAAAAGATGTTTTTGATTTTAGAGGGAGAAATGTTAGGGAAAATACAAAAACATACGAAAAATTTTAAAATCCAAAAATATATAAAAATTCAAAATGTTCAAAAACATTGAAAAAGACAAAAAGAATTCAGTGTTATAAAAGGAAATGATAGTACATCAGTGGACTATCACAGTATGCTAAAGAAATGTAAAGTTTAAAAGTGATAAACGAGTCTTACTATGGATGTGTCGATAGGCTTAACACGTTCAGTAAACTGCTTTCGAGATATGAACTAAATTTTACAACTGCTTAATCTTGTGGATTAACACATCTTGGATATATGGACTTAGTACTCCAAAATTTCGTTTGAAAGATTGCCTGATTCTGAGATACGAGGTCTTTATAGATAGTTGATATCTGGGGTATTATACAAGTTCTTCTGATTTTGCGGAAGCAATGGCCTAGAACTTCTATAATACTTTCGCATTAAATCCCAAATTGCATGCAATATTGAAAAGTATCGAAAGATATAATCATATGCAATGCTGAAAAGATTATTTAATTGGAACACACTTAAAGACGAGCCTTCATCTCTTTGTCTGTACGGTACTACTAACCTGAGCTCTCAAGGTCTCGCACAACCCATATACAGATATCATTACGATATATTCACATGTAAAATGAAATATTGGGAATCTTAATAAGGGAGTATATTCAAGAAGTGGGAACCATAGATAAGTCAAGTTTCATGAATTCTATGTTAACATATCTTGAAACAGTTGAGAAATGTGGTAAAGTTTAAGTGGACAGACATATCGACAATCTAGGTAAACAGTTTAAAACTAAAAGTCATATAAAGGTCAACGGTACTGGTGATATGTCTCAATCAACTGATATGATCCTTAGACACGAATTCACAAAAATATGTCTGTAAATATGTTTGTACATAGTTTACATTGCTTATTTCATTGTATTTCAGCTTTACAGATTAAAATCAAAAAGCTTTTCGGTGTGTTTTAGCATAAACTTAAAAATACAAAAATATTTTATTTCTACATTGTTTTCAGCAAACCAATGTTGGAGAACGGATCTTCGAAGTCTGGTAAGATGCTAGAATTGATGGGAATCTCTTTGACAACGGGCTGGAAGCTAATCGTTTAAATTTGAAAAGTTAAAACGGTGAAAAGTTCATTAATTTGAAACTTTGATTTTGAAAATATCAACAGTTTGTTCGTAACGGGTCAAACCGGGGTCATTAACTTGGACTCGGCAGACAAATCGGTTAACCAAGGTCATTAGCTTGGACTTGGTCAACTGAGTGGATTTTCATAACTGGTAAAAAGTTGGAAAGTTCAGGTTAAAAATGGAAAATTTGAAAAAGTTTGAAATTTTGAGGTTTGGCAAGTTCGGCCGAACTTGCTAAACAATTCAAGTTTAACAAACAGCAAGTTCGACCGAACTTGCAGATGGTTGTTTGTTAGTTTTACAATAAGTTCCCCTCGAACTTAGTCTGGGATTAGCAAGTTCTCCCGAACTTGACATGGTGTAAATACCATTCAAGTTCGGCCGAACTCATTTACTATATATCAGAACTGTTTTGAGCGAACTTGAGCTTTTAGAGAGAATTTGTGAGAAATTAGCACTTTTGAGCCGTTATACTGTCCGAATTGAAGTTAGTTTTTGGTGATTAGCACACCAATTACTATGGCAGAGGTACTAATTTGAGAATAATCCATGAATATAACTGTTAACAAACAAAACAAATCTAAGAACTTAAAATCTGATAGATTTAGTTGTTATTGGACAAAATTGAACATAGATCTTTGATCTACACTTAAAATCGACCGTGAAATTGATGTTGATTGAACTAAAATGCACTTTTTCATGTTTGAATTTGGTTGGTCTGTTGAAGAAGACGACAAGTTCGCCCGAACTTTTTGTCAAGTTCGACCGGACTTGTCCAAAACACAATGAACCAGAAACATGTTCGACCGAACTTGATTGTTGAAATGTTTTTGATCTAATCATGTTCGACCGAACTTATGTTAACCAAAAGTGAGTTGTTTGTATTGTAAGTTCGCCCGAACTTGTTCTTTAATGTGTAACATGTGTTTCATACATGTTAGGCCGAAGTTAAGAAAATTGAATAATAAAAACTGTAGTTCGCCGAACTAGCATTAGAAAAAAGTTGAACATGTTCGTTACATGTTCGGTCGAACTTGTTAAAATCAGTGTGTTTAACACTAATCAAGTGCGCTCGAACTTGATTAAAGTGTTAGAAAAATTTTTGTGATTTTTCCTCGAAAAGCGTGCTAATTGTTTTATTGTCGTTTTTCATGCACAGGTTCCAGCGCGTGTTATCTCAGTTGAGTTTTCCAAAACTCACAATACATGCATCACGCTTGACAAGTCTATTTGTCCGTCATTGAATGAATATGATAGCATTTTGAAGTTTCTTGAAGATAGTCACATTCGCCGTGCAATTACTGAGCGCACCGTTTCTTATCGATCTCATATTATTCACTTCTAGATGTACGCGAGTCTAAGCGCTGACGAGAAGACGATCTCTTCTACAATACAAGTTGGTGATGAGATAAAGCCGACCACAGTTACTGAAAGTGATATTCGAAGGATTTTGGAGCTCAAGGATAAAGCAGATGATCTGATTCATCTAGATGAGAAGATGGTTCACCGATGTTTTTTCCGCATGGGTTATAAGGGGAGTGTGAATAAACCAACGCTGAAGAAAGGAGAAGTGCCAAACCCCTATAAACTTTTGATGCATGCTCTAATTCACACGTTCAGCCATCGCAAAGCCGGTTTAGATGATGTTCAAGATTATTTGGCTAGCATGGCAACGATGCTTATTTTGAAGAATCCGTTCAATGTTTCTAAGATGGTTTTCATTCACATATCGAAGAATATGGAGGATTCAAGATTGTGTTTATATCCAAGGTTATTCAGATGCTGATCAATGAGAAGTATCCCAACATTTCTCCTAGTCCGAATGACGTTCTTTATTTGGTTCATCTCGATGAAACCACAGTGAAGAAGCTTATCAAGTTTCAGAAACAAGCTTCAGTTCCTATTGCCAAACCTGTATTCGGAGCAATTAAAGATTCAGATTATGTATCGCAACCTAGAAACAAATGGAGAAAAGAAGGTAGCGACGATGAGAATGAGCTTAAAGCTGAACGAGAGTGGTTAAAGAATTCAAACCGAAGGCAAGGAGTGAATGGTTTTTGAGAGCTGAAGCTGATAAACCAAAGAAGAAGCGAGCGTCAAAGAAAGCTGAAACTTTGCTTGTTGATGAGGAGGAGACTGAGAATATTGAGGCAGTGGCTGGATCTAGCGTTGCAGTTGTTAATGAGAGTCAAGAAACAAATGAAGTCGACTCAAGAAGAGGTAATTTCTGCTACGTCCGAAAATGAAGAATCTGATAAAGAGCCTGAAAAGACAGAGGCTGAAATAAGAGCAGAAAAAGAAAATGGCTTGATGCAGATTTTGATCCAAGTGCAGAAAAAGCATCTGATGAGGAGAGGCCAAAGAAGAAGACTAAAAGAACAAAGTCTCCTGCAATTGAAATATCTAAGAAAACTACAGGGTCACCTCACACTAAAGGGAAACGAAAGGCCAAGAAAGCTCAGAAAGCTGTGAGTAAAAGATACAAAAGCAAGATGCAAAGCAAAGAAGCCACACAAGAACCTTCTGGTGTCAGGAGAAAGGAGCAACACAAGAACTCCTCCATAAGAACCTCCTGTTATCATTCATGCTGAAGCAGAAAGGCAAGGAGTTACACAAGAACCTCCTGTGTCTGAATTTGTTGAAGTTCCGATCGTTGAATCGCCGAGTGCTCAAAAGACTTCTATTCCGGAAAGCTCTACGCCAAAGAAGTCTACATCGAAAAGCTGCAACACCAAAAGATTGAACACCCAAGACGCCGAAAGGAAGTATGTTTGGTGATATGCCACACGGTCCAATCAATCTTGAAGACTTGAATGAATTTTTCCCTGAAACGAATGCTGAAATGTTAGAAACGTGGAAGGTTTTGGAAGAAAAAGTTGCGCATATTGAGTTAAAAAAGGCTGAGCTTGTAAAGAAGGTAAATCAAAGTGAAGTCGAAAGAGAAATTGTTGATAGTAAAGTGAAGGTGCTTGAAAATGAAAGAGAATATTACAAGGCGTTGATAGAAAGTCTGCAGGACGCCAATGAAAAATTACAAACAGAGATTGCAGAATTGAAGAAAATTCAAGCTCTGAATGATCGAAGATTCATCATATTACAAAAGGTGTTATCCAATAATCTGAATATTGATTTTATCGCCGAATATGATCGTCTGGATCGTCAAGAAGCCAAGGAGCATGCTGAAAGAGAATTGGCTGAGAGTGGTAAAGGAAAGCAAGTACGGGGTGAAGCCCTAAATCTACTACAGAGAAATCTTTTGATGTCCTCGAGAAGTCTACTGAACATGTTTCAAAAGCTTTGAGTCGAAATACAAAAGGTTGACGAATCTGTCAAACCTTCTGATCCTACCATTGTTACTGAAGAAAAAAAATGAAGAAGCTGAGAAAGAGGATAAGAATGGCGAAGAAGAAGAAGGATATGAAGATTGGAATGTTGGGGATGACGATGATGATTTTGATCAAGGAGATGATGATTTTGATCAGGGTGGTACTGGCTTAAAGATCAATGAAGCTAACGTTTCGAATGAATTTGATTTTTCTAATCTGATGGACGATGAATCTAATCGAATGGAAGATAAAAGCCAGGGGGAGTAAGGGCTAAAAGGGCCTTCAAATGATATTGATTCATTAGATGTTGATCGTTTTGCAAAGCCTATGACTGCAGTACCTACGAAGCCTTTGATATTGATGTTAGAACATAATGTTGAAGAAGGTGAGTTTGTACATAATTATTCGAAAGAAGATCTGGCGAAGCTAGTTGAAGTTGAGAATTTAGAGTTTGATTTTGAAGAGATAATGAATGTCAATACATTTGAGCCAAAAGAGTATCAGTATGAAAGAAGGTTTGAGGCCTATGAGTATAATCATGTGATTGTTGAAGGCTGGTCCTCAGATGATGAAACAGAACAGAAAGATAAGTATGTTGGTCAGGATTCAGAAAGTTTTCCTACATTTGAAGAAATGTATAAACAGCTGAATGAAGATATGTTAAAAGATAGAATTTCTGAAGAGCTATGTGAAGGAAAAATTCCTAGGCCAATGACCAAAGAGGAGATAGCTGAAGCGAGAAAGACCTGGTTCAAGGAGATGCCTCGTAAACGTAAGTTTTGACATCCACTAGCATTCTTCACCAGAGATAAAAATGTTTCTTTGGGAGATATATTGAGTTGGGGATGGTTTAGGGAGCTCAACGTATATGCAATCAAAAGAGAGTTTGTAGTGCAATACTTCAAATATCTTGTTGATTTAAAGACATTGCCGTATTGGGATATGGAAGAGCTGGTGCAAACAGTGAAGGTTACTTACCAGATGAAAACATTTGATCAATTATTGTGGAAGATGATTAAGTACAAAGCTGAAAAGGTTGGAATCACTGGAAGCCGTTTATTTCGAGACGAAGAATAAAGATTAAAAAGGTTACAGGAGAAAGGGACATAACGTTAATCATAAAACATCCTAGATCCATGAGGAATATGCCACTTATGCTGATCGAACAGAACTTTTATCCTTTATTCAAGTGGTGGCAGATTGATCCAGCTACTTGTGAAGCAGTAATTGTATTAAAGTTTGAAGATCACTTAGATATTGCTAAGGAACAAGTTGAAGTGATGGATTATTAAGGTATTAGAGGATTGTGGAGGACGATAAGGATTCTAGATCCTATGTGGTTGGTAAACTGCTCGAGAGAAGATACAAAATGCCTTTTCTACAGCAAGATTGTTTTTGAAGAAAGAGAAAATGTACAAGCGATGTATTATCAGAAAGTTGTCAACGTTTGCTATGCACATAATGTGATTTCAGGAAAGATGTGGCAAACAAAGTGGAGGGATCTGGAAAGAGTTGAATTTCTTAAAGAAGAAAACAAAAGTGAGGCGATTAAAGAAAAGATGGAAAAAGCGGTAAGACAAAGTTCGCTCAGAATGGCTAACTTCAAAAGCCACCGCCAACTTATCAGACGCCGGATCCGAAACAAGAGAGACGAAAGAAGCCGTACAAGAACTTCTTTGGTCGGGTTCATTAATGTATATATGAAGACAAGTTTTGAAGACTGATAAAAGATGAAGACGATATCCAAGGGGGAGTATATTGGTGCATAATGTCTATGTCTTAGTCTTATATCGAGTCTGTAATGTATAGAGCTGGATAGGCTAGGTTAAGAAGTATTTATGAAGACTCTTAGCCAAGTTCGCCCATGTGATAACATGTCTAAGCATTTCGGCCGAACTTGCATAGGAAAGTTCAGGCGAACTTACACATATTGGGCCGAACTTGTAAACCTATAAATACCTAGCTTGTATGTCTCATTTGTAACTTTGACATTGTAGAGGTGAAGCTCTGTCAATCTGTAATCTGAACGTTTAATCAATGAAACTAACGATTAACTGATTAATTATTGTCTATCGGTAAGACGACGTAATATTTCCGCTATTATGGACGTTAGATATCAAATTTAGGTTCCTAAGCATCAAGGATCGGTCCTACACCAAACACAGGCTTGAATGCTGGAGCCTTTCCTCTTTTGCGGTAGTTGCTGATGTTGTGGAGGTCAGAAGCAGTCATGTGTTCCAACTTTAAAAGATCATCCTTCTTTTTCTCCAGATTCGGATGTAAGTGGTCTACAATCATCTGTACAAAACGAGGACACTGCAAAAATCTACCCTTCCCCAAGTTCATAACCATCTAGTAAAAAATCATCCTACTGAAGTTGTAGAGCTTGTTTAATATCACTGCCACCATCATACACAAGTGGTAGTCTACTAAATCATCCCAGCCCCCTTTCCTGTGGCTTAGAGAACGTGTAATACAGTGGGCAAAAAATCTGTATGGTAAGCCCAACTGATTGATCTTGTATGGAGCAGAGTTCACATATCTGTTGTATCCCATGCGGTAAGAACAGCCCTTAACAAACTTCTCTGTAAATCCAGTCGGAAAATCACTCTAATCTCTATTGTGCAGCACTGTGCGAATCAGATCTTCTGTGATCGTAATTTCTACGTCTTTATCCTCAATCTTCACTGCTGACATAATAGCTTTACCTTCAGCTCTTAACACTGCTGCACCCCAAAATCTATCAACGTGTGAAACATAAACATCTTGATGATGTGTAAGAGCATAATAAACTGGCAGTCTCTCCAGAAAGTCAATATATTGCGTGAATGGAGAAAACACAGCTATATCCTTGTCGATCAAACAACATGAGTTGTGGATTGGCTGGAACTCATACACGGTTTTCTGTGAAACATAGAGATGTGAACAAGTTAGAAAAATTTTCACAAACAAAATATTTTTCTTAATTTTCTTACGAAAAATTTACAACATGACTTTCACCAATTTTCGTGCGAAAATATAGCGTCTGAAGAAACAACACCATATGCCCTGAATTTCGCACGAAAAGTCATCTTCTTCACAGATATTGTTTCAACAATTCGACTCAAAACACTTGTAATTTTGACTTTTTCAAGAAATCAAAATGGTAAACCTTAGTTAAACTTGCCGATATACTCGTTTTACGGTTCAATTTTAAATTTTACCGGCTAGTTTATCCTAGATCTACATTTTAGTCCGTTTAAGGTCCGACGAATCCAATTTTCACGGTTAAATCTCGGTGATTACCTTCGCCATTACAAGAGGTGTGTAAATCAACCTCCCTAACGTGTTAAAACCGTCGAGAAATGAGAGAACCAAGACAAAGTGTTTAAATCGCTTTCAGAGAATCCGCACCAAAATCTTTAACAGGTTTTCGTGCGGAATCTGATGCACACTCTTATATATAGGCAACTGATTTTCGTGCGGAAATGTGGCTTATAAAGTTAAGCCAGATTTTCGTGCAGAAATATCAATTTTCATACGAAAATTGTTGCCCCTTTGAAATTTTCTCAACATTTCAACTTTTTCGTTCGATTAAAGTTTTAATTATCCACATAGTTGACCAAGTCCAAGTTAATGACCTTGCTTAACGTTTTGGCTACCAAGTCCAAGTTAATGACCTTGGTTAACCACATTTTGACCAAAACTGATATTATTCTTAGATTTTAAGTTTCAAATTAATGAAATTTTCAACGTTCCAAACCAGATTATGTTTCCGGATTAGCTCCCAGCCCGTAATTCAAATGATTTTCCTCTGCATTTTGTCACCTTGTGACTTTGAAGATCCGTTTTCCATCACTGGTAATTAGAAAATAAATTAGAAACATAAAATCTTTTTGAATTTTTGAAAACTTCAAAGCTAGAAACACTTAAAGCAACATGTTCAACATATATACAAACATATTTTTGCGAGTTTGTGTTAGAGGATCAAATCAGTTTGTTGAGACACATTACCAGTACCGTTGCTCTATATAAAACTTTAAGATTTTAAACAGATTTTCTTCAGATTGTCGGTATACTGATCCACTTAAACCTCTACACATTTCTCAACTGCTTCAAGATTGTTAGGTAAATTTTAGCAACATGGCCTAATCTGTGTTTCCCACCTCAGAATATACTCCCGCATCGAGATTCCCTAGATTTCATCTCACAGGTGAATATATCTAACTGATATCTGTAAGGGGGTGAATTGCAAAACCTTGAGAGCTTAGGTTAGTACTTTCGTACAGAGAAAGAGATGAAGGCTCAACTTTGGTGGTGTTCCTCTTGGGAATCTTTTGATTTTTGTACTGAAGAATGTCGTTTCTTTTTATGACATTTTTCTTCATTTTTTATGCAGCTTTCGGGGTGAATAATGCAAAAGTATTATACAAGTTCTAGGCCATTGCCGATGCAATCAGAAGTATAATACCCTAGATATCAACTAAATATAAAGACCTAGTATCTCAGAATCTGGCATTTTCTCAAACGAAATTTTGTGGTACCAAGCCCAAATATCCGAGAGATGTTAAGCCACAGATTTACCAGTTTATCTTTTTAGGTTTATATCCTGAAAGCAGTTTACTGAACTTGCGAAGCCTACCGACATATCTTTAGAAAGACCTATTTAAACACTTTTTAAACACTACATTTCTTTAGCGTATTGTAATGGTCTACTGATGTACTATAATCTCCTTTATACACAAAACCTTTTTTTGGATTTTTTAACGTTTTTGTATTTTTTCTTGATTTTTCAATGTTTTTTTATTTTTCATAACCTTTTCTCCCCCTAAAATCAAAAACATATTTTTGGATTTTTGGTTTTAAGAAAGCATGTAAACTATTTACAGAAAAACTTATGACTTACTAGTGAGGATCATATCTCAACATCGTCATCCTCGAATTCAACCTCATAAATATCCTCTGATGGCAGATTCTTTAAACCATTTAATTTTAAAGATTTCTAAATCTTGCCCTATCAAAGGCCTTGGTATAAAAATCTGCTTTTTGGTCATCAGTGAGGATTTTCTCAATTCGCACCATCTTTTTCTCGTGACAGTCACGGATAAAGTGGTATCGAATCTCGATATGTTTAGTGTGTGAGTGTTGACAAGGATTAACCGTGATATCAATAGCTGCCTTGTTATCTACGAATATAGGCGTTTCAAGAAATTGAAGACCGAAGTCTCTCATCTGTTGTTGTATCCATAGTATCTGGGAACAACAACTGGATGCTGAAACGTATTAAGCTTCACACGTAGAGAGAGTGACCGTGGTCTGTTTCTTGCACTGCCATGTTACTAAACGAGATCCGAAGAACTAGCAGCCGACCGTTGTAGATTTAGAGTTCTGCTTGCAGCAACCAAAATCAGAGTCCGAATAACCCGTAAGGTTGAAATCATCGTGTCGTGGATACCACAAGCCGGTGCCTGTGTATCCCTTTAGATAGCGCATAATTCTTTTGACGATCAGTAGATGAGATTCCTTTGGATTTGACTGATATCTGGCGCAAAGGCATGTGGGTTACATGACATCCGGTCGGGAAGCTGTGAGATATATCAGGGATCCGATCATGGAGCGATATAAAGTTTCATCAACCCTTTCTCCATGCTCGTCTGGACAAATGCCGTGATTTGTGGCTAAAGGGGTAGATGCGGGTTTAGTTCCTGTCATGTCAAATTTCTCCAACACATCGTGAACATACATCGTCTGGAGAATCAAAATACCATCTGGCAGTTGTGCAACCTGAAGCCCCAAAAAGAATTTCATCTCTCCCATAGCGCTCATTTCGAATTTCTCTTTCATGACTTTCTCGAAGTCTTTACACAGCTTTTCATTTGTCGATCCGAAGATGATATCATCCACGTAGATTTGTACAACAATCAGATGACCATCTACTTCCTTGGTAAAGAGGGTGCTATCTACTGTTCCTCTGGTGAATCGGTTGGCCAGAAGGTGCTTGGAAAGCGTCTTGTACCAGGGTCTCGGGGCCTGGTGTAGTCCGTAAAGAGCTTTGTTTAGCAAGTAGACATTGTCTTTGTGAATTGGATCGACAAACCCTAGTGGTTGGCCGACATAAACATCCTCTTTTACCTTACCGTACAGGAAAGCAGACTTCACATCCAATTGGTACACTTTAAAACCATTCCATGAGGCGACAGCCAAGAAAATGCGGATAGCTTCTAGACGTGCGACTGGGGCATAGACGTCGTTGTAAGTTATCCCCTCTTGATGAAGAAAACCTTGAACTACGAGCCGAGCTTTGTTTCGAACAACCACTCCTCTATCATCTCTTTTGCACTTGTAGACCCACCGTGTGCTTATCTTTTTCTGCTTTGGTGGTAGATCGACAAGTTCCTAGACTCCCAACTTCTTGAATTGCAATAATTCTTCCT
This sequence comes from Scalesia atractyloides, assembly GCA_947069175.1. Lineage (NCBI taxonomy): Eukaryota > Viridiplantae > Streptophyta > Magnoliopsida > Asterales > Asteraceae > Scalesia > Scalesia atractyloides. The sequence continues at coordinate 39,338,196 of CAMTDV010000009.1, forward strand.
GCATTGCTTCCACCCAACTGTCATCTTTAAGAGCATCTCTGATGTTTCCTGGTTCGACCTGAGAAATAAAACAACTATGAGAAAATTTATTTTGGAGTGAAGCAACTTTGGAATAAAAGCAACTTAGATCCTTATTGATCTGATTTCGCTTTTTCACGCCCGTTTGTAGTTCTCCAATGATGTTATATGTTGGATGGTAGGAGACTGATCTCGGCATTACTTCGCCTGGAACATTTACTAAGCTTTCTAAATTTGTGATGTTCTGATCAGCAACTTGTTCTGAGGAAGTAGCCTCATTTCTGCACTGGTTTCAGCAGCTTGATTATTGAGATAACTGGAAATCTCTTCTGATCCTTCATTGGAACTGGAATCCACATTATCAAAAGTAGGATCTTGTTCAGGTTCTGCGTCTGCTGGCGGTGGAGAAGATGGTTCTGCAGCTGGTGTAACTACTGGTTCTGACTGAGTGTTGTTCGGACATGCTTCTGCAGAAGGTACTGTTGATGGAGAAATTACCAACAGCCCTGTTACTTGCTCTTGATTCGATATCTGATGTTGTTGAAATAACAGGGTAAGCTCCTCTTCAGATGGTTCTTCAGGCAGATCAAATGAATTCCACAACCCATCGTAATTGAACAGCCACGGATCTCCAGGTTTTTGTATGGGCGTTGTATATCTCTGGCAATCAACGTGTTGAGCGATAATGACCTAATTTAAACTTGGGAGAAAGACACTCTTTTGCGGACTTGCATATCCTACGAAGAATCCTTCAAAGGATCTTGCTCCAAATTTTCCTTCCGGGTCCAAAACTGTACACGGTGATCCAAAGGGTTCCAAAAACTCTAGATTAGGTTTTCGCTGGTTAAGAAGTTCAAAGCATGTCTTCTTGTGCTCCTTGACTATCATTACGCGGTTAAGGGTGTAACATGCAGAGGCAACAGCTTCGCTCCAAAAGCTAATAGGCAACTTAGAGTAGGCAAGCATCGTGCATGCAGTTTCAATAAGCGTTTTGTTCTTTCATTCACTACTCCATTTTGTGGGGAGTATAGGGGGTACTGAACTCATGATGAATACCCTTAGCATTACAGAATTCGAGCATCTTATTGTTCTTAAACTCAGTACCATTGTCACTTCTGATTCTCTTGATAGGTAAATGGTAAAGGTTTTCAATCTTTTGAAACAGGATCATCAGATTTTCGAATGTGTCATTCTTGCTTTCTTGAAATAAAACCCATGAGAATCTTGCGAAGTCATCGGTTACAACTAGACAATATAGATCTCCTGTAATACTCTTCACATTGACAGGCCCAAAGAGATCCATATGAAGCCTTTCTAGTGGAAGTTTGATTGAGTTGAGAAGCTTCCTTGGGTGTGACTTCTTGTGCTGCTTCCCCTTCTTACAGCTGATACAATCGTCTGACAGACGAAAATTTTTGAGATTCACCCCTTCTACTAGATTGTTGTGCACCAGAAAATTCATCTTCCTTAGGTGTATGTGACCCATCTTCCTATGCAATATGATTGATTCCTTTTAAGTAGCCTTTGATACAAAACATGGTCCTTCTTTTGAAGTAGTGGATGCGACCCTCATGTCTAAGACATATAGATCATTTTCTCGCGGAGCGCGCATAAGGATCCACTACTCAGGAATAACGAAACCAGGTTTGAGAATATGACATTCTTTGTCAGTGAAGTGAGTTGTGAACTTCTTGTCACAGATTTGTGAAATGCTTAAAAGATTGTTCTCAAGCTCAGCAATGTAGTTTACTTTGTCGAAAGACACGACTCCGTTTATCAAGATTCCTTCTCCCACGATCCTGCCGCCTGTGTTCTGGCAAACCCAACAAATCCTCCCCTAATGGCTTTAACATTGTAAATTAACGCCAACATCCTTGTCATGTGCCTAGAAGCTCCACTGTCTGTTATCCACTTTGAAATGATTGACCTTGGAAGCCACTGCACATATTAAAAGCATATTTCTTAAATAGAGAGACCCCAACCCTTTCGGTCTTGGGTGGGATGACAATGTCGACTTTTGGAACCTTGGCAACTTTGTCATCTTTCTTAACCTCAACCCACTGTCCAGTCTTGTACTCAGTCCTATCTTTTGATTTTTCAGGAACATTGGTTGATTTTGGAGTTATTGGCTACCCATGTTTGTTAGAAAATGCCCTTTTGATGTAAAGTTTAGATTCTTCTTTTCATTTTTCTTTGATGTTTCTCCAATTTCAAATTTTGAAATGATCTCAGTTTGTGATTCCTTAATAAAATTGTCATTGTCATTTTTCTTTAAAATTTTTGTTGGCACAAATGCTGGACCCTTTTTCTTCTCATCTACTGTAAACCTCTTTTGTTCATGAACAGGTTTTGGACGATTTTGTGAACATTGTCGTGCAATATGCCCAACTTTGTTACACCTGTAACAGGTTCTACTGTCATTTCCAACAGTGTGTTCCAAAGCCTGTTCACGAAGATCCTTTTCTTTCTTAAACTCTTTGTTGGTTTGTTTGTTAATAACCTCTTTTTCTTCAACAGTGTTGGTTCCAAAAACAAACTCAACTTTCTTTGTAAAATCTTTTTTTCGTGATTTGTTGTTTTGTTTCTTCTCAAACCCTAACCCATCCCTTTTGTTTTCAGGATAACTTCTTCCCTCTGGGATGAATGTTTTTGTGAGTTTTCTTTTGTTTTGAGTAGAAAACATCACATTCTTCTCAAGTTCAGATGTTTCAACTTCAATGAGTTTAAAGAATTTATCGACACGGTCAAACTTAACATTCTGTACTGGGAATTATTCATCAGTATATAATTTATCTGACCTTTCAGTTTGTAGATAACTACATTAGGATCATCACTTAAACCACTTTCTGATGTTGTATAAAATTTTCATGAAAACTTTTCTCACTTCCAGAATGTGAACTTGACTTTGATTTCTCATTGTTTGACTCAACACTTTCATAAATTATGCTGTCAGACTAATTTTCATACACTTTGGTTACCACCTCGAATTCACATTCCTCTCTGTTTTGGAATATGTTACGTCAAGATTTTCAGGCAGCTCATTATTCTTTTCTGTGAGAAGATTTAAATTCAGCGCCTTATCCACACCATCAGGATGTTTCTTAGCATAGCTATTCCACATAGGAGGTGGAACATGATCGTAACATTTTCCAAGATTTTTCTCACTTTTCTTACCATTTTTGCTGCTTTCTGGTTTTGGCAGAATGTGATCGAGGACATACATGCTGGTAGAGTAACTGATTAATAATTTGTTAACCCTTTCTGTTTCAATTCTAGTTTTCTCCAGCTCACTTTTGAGCTCAGCAATTGTGTTAATATGAAGATTTATGGCCATTTGTTTGTCCATCACAGTTGCTTTGAGCATTGAAAGTGTTTTGTCATCTTCTTTGACAGTTTTCTCATACTGTCGAATGGTCCTGCTGAGCTTATCATATGATTCTTTTACGGTGTTGTAATCGTATGACAGCTTATCATTGTATGTTTTAAGTTCTTTAAAAGCCTTTTCTTTCTCAGCACATTGCTCACATGCTTCGGCACATTTTAAGCATGGGCTGACCAATTCGACATTTTGAGCTTTGATTGTTTCTTTAGCTGTTTCAACCCTTTCTACCTGTTTTTCCACACTGACTACCTCGTTTGTATTGGCCATGAGTGCTTTGTTGGTAATATCGGTTAGGCTCTCTAGTGTTACAGGCTTGTTTACATCAATCACTTCCACACACTCATACGTAGTCTCCTTAGGACTTTCCCCTTTGTGACCAGAATCGAAGCTACCTGCAAAAGTTTTAAGAATAGTGTCAAATAACAAGGTTTGGGGGTACCTGGTAGATGTTCTTCTTCCTCTGCTGAAGTTCTGAAGTAATCTGCCAATACTTCTTCCATCTCTTCTTCTGAAACTTCTTCAGATCTTCTGGTTCTTCCATGATTTCAGCAACGAGTGCAAGACTTTCCTTTTTGGAGATGAAATTGTTCCAATTGAATCCTTCATCTTCCTGTGTTACCACCAGAGCCTTATCTTTGGAGTTTGAACCTCCATCTTCGATCTGAATCAATCTCTTTTCTGGTTGTGGTCGATGATAGATTGCCTTTTTGTAATAATCATCACCAAGTGTATTATGATTGCCTTTTACTTCTTGGTTGGGCATTCACGTTTGAAGTGCCCTTTCTCCCTGAGCTTGAAACATGTGACTTTGGATTTATCAAAGCCTAATTTACCGTCAAGGCCCCTTAAATCATCTCTTCCAGTCACTTCCATGAAACACTGAGCCCTTCGAACCACTGATGCCATGCACCACATGATGCCAATTAATTCCATCTCCTCTGGATCAATTTGGTCGTAGTCTTCTTTAGTCGTTTATGGGTTTCCGATTCGACCAGCTACAAGAGTTTCATAGGATTCCAGAACAGCCGCAAGGAGTACCATATGTTGTTTAGTTGTCTGTTCATTTTAAATCTTGAGCGTTCTGGAGATTTACTGCGATGTTGCATTACAGGATTCTCTGGTTCGAATTGGATTGACTCTGCTGGTTACTCTGTGGTTGATTTGAGCTTTGAGATGATTGTTGTCCTTGGGGATTGTTTGGATTGAAGGAAGCAAATGTTTGAAATCCACTGGACTGGTTGGAGGATGGACTAGCATTTGTATTAGCATTGAAGGCTGTTCGGATCTTCAGACTCTGAACAGGGGTGTTTGCGTTTCCTTTGTAGTATAGGCTGACGTCCTGTTGCGAGTTAGATTTCTCTCCTTTTGCCATTTTCTACATTTCTAGTTCGTGCCCTTCCAATTTTTTCTATGAATCTCGGCTAACTGAGACTGTCATATTTAGCTCCATTCTTCAGGATTGTTAGTAACGCCTCCTTCCTTTTTGGACATTAGTGCTCCCTTGTGCCTTTAATCGCCATAGTGAATGAGCATCGTCTTCGTGTTGCATGACAACTAAGATTTCTTCTTTTAGGGCCTGCTGAAGGAGATTCATCATCTTCTTCTCAGTGATGTATTTTTCTTGTTCGTCATCGGACAGACAAGCCACTGTTTTCTCAATGCCAAGTTCATTAAGTGGTGGTTGATACTTGCTTTCGAGTGCAAACCAAACTATTAAGTTTGTTGCTTGAACCCATTTCTTGAAACGCTCACTCCAACTCTTGTAGTTTTCGATGTTCATGAGCTTTGGAGGCTTCGTAGTGGTCCCATTTCATTTTCCATATTCATGTTCTGGGCTGCTACGGAGGCTGTAACGGCTTGTGTAGCGAACGCGTTATGGACTTCTTCTTCACCTGACATCTTGTCTAAAACTTAAGACAGAAAATAGATTAAAACTGGTTAACTTTAAAGGACTGAAAATTGAGTTGAAGAACAAAATTTTCGTACGAAATTGGTCCTGGATTTTCATGTGAAAATTTAATTTTGATGCGAAAATTTTGCTGTTTTGTTAGATCAATTCTTTTCAGGTTTTAGACCCTTAATTTTCGTACGAAATTTATTATTCCGTGCGAAAATACTTGTCTTCTTCAAACACTTGTTCACTATTTCACGTTTTTGATGATTTCAAGTATTATTTTGATGGATTTTAGGTTCATTTGTTTCAGTAAGTTGTTTAGAGTAGATTTTAACACGGTATACTAATAACCTTGTGCAAATTGCCCATAAAATCCTTCAGATCTAGAATAAGTTCCAAGAAAGAGTAGAAGAAGAGTTTCCAATGGATGAATCTTGAAATTTGAAGGTTGAATCCTGCTGAAACTTGGTTGTTTGTTCACAAATCAGACCTTAAGGCTCTGATACCACTTGTGAATGCTAGGATCGGACCCAACTTAATGAGCTTTCCGGTCAGACTTACTCAGCTAACAGAGGCGGAATTCATTGTTAGCTGATTGAACAAACAAAGAACAAGCGATGATTACTGTTTAATCGTCTGTGTATTGAATAAACGTTTGCAACGATTACAGACTTGAACTGGGCTTCGCCACTGATTCCTCAAAACAGCATGCCTAACACACAACCTAAGTTACCTATTTATAGGCATGACATGACAGCACCTAGTGACTAGGAGGCTGAGATTTTCGCACGAAATTTTCGTGCGAAAATCTGTCCTGATTTTGTACAAAATTATATCATACTTACAAACTTACAAAACTTAACTTCTGACGCTACGAAACCCTATCCTTACAATAGACTCGTCCTAGACGTAGGCAATAGACATATGTGCACTAACAATAAGTATTCGTAAAATACGATGCTACCAAGAAATCCGATTCCTCGTTATTTTCGAGTGACGAAAATTCTTGTGTTACCTATAGAAATAAGAACCGGAGAAATCTTAAGTATAATACTGTATGTATACATATATACCTTAGTATGCGTACCACGAGTAAAATTCACGATCGTGGGATGATTGTCGAAAGTTGTGCGCTATCAGTTACGCGATTTCCGCCTCGGTCATTGTGGTGAGTGTTTCTAGGCCATTCTATTATTAACAATACTTGTATACATGTATCAATGTCACATATTCAATCATCCCATATCACATAATTTCGTCGCACACATGAGTCCACAACATGTATAACCAACATCACTATCATGTATACAATGATATCTGTCACCATACAACTGTTAAAAGTTGCACTTAGACTTAACCCAAAAAGGGCCAGTGATAAATGTGCGGTCAAAACATGTCACCGGAGTGACGTATATATGCCATCCTATGAAAAGCAAGAACTACCCTGCATGAAGGAACACGGTCAAATCCAAACTCTCTTTGAAATAGGAATATTCACGAGTTGTCCGAATATCGTAATTGGTGTCTTTTGTGCACTAAACCCACTTGGGGAGAGCTAAACCATAAATCTAGTAGTCCCAATCATTCCAGATGAAGGGACTAGTGAATCTTCCGAATACGTCCCTCGCATATCATGCCCATCCAGAGGGGAATTCCTTTGGTAAGCACGTAATATGTACTTACAATAGGAATAAGACTTCGACGTTACAACTAATTCTCTTCCAACTTGGAGAATTACTTAACATAGGCTACGAATTATAGATACCTTGATGTGCGATACCAAGCCAAACTAAATGACCAAAGTGTAATTCGGTGCTTGGTTGGATGCACCGACTGGCTGTGAAATGGCATTCATAACCTTTATTCATGTCCTAGCCGTCAGAATGCTAGACTTACCTCGATTGATTACGGTGTTCATTCAGTCTTTCTTAAAGTTACTTTTGCTATTTCAAGAGGTTGTCGAGCAATTGTGGACCTATGTTACTACATTTCCCAGCAGCACGTATTCCTTCCCTGCCCTATTGAGAAATAGAACTGACTAATCCTAAGACAAAGGGTCGAGAAACTCAACGACCCTAGTCTTGACCAACTCGGGTGCCGGGTCTTCTTTTCATGTTCACATTATTGCAGATATGAGACTAATAGGAAAAATCAGATTTAGTGGTCAACTGTCCCTATCGGACTAGGGTGACTATGGATTCGGGCTTTAGCCCATGGTTTCATAAAACCACATGAATTTCCCAATCTAAACCAAGATGGTTTGGCATGAACGAACTCGATGAAACCGTTACATGTAATCAATGATTCAAATGGCGGAGGTGCCAAGATGGGAAGGCATTATATCTTTTTATACTCATATACAGTTCAGATCATACCAAGTCCGAAGTTGACTCGAAAAACCACGAGACCGAGATGGTCAAGTGGTAATTAACCACCTTGTGACTAGCATGGGCTATATTCGCCTTTGCATAGGTAATCTTTCGAGAACGGGATGGGAAATAATTACTTCTGATATTTCCTTTAATGATATCCTTATGAAACATTAGTCGAGCGTGGCTCTATTCCAACCCTGTGGGAGGTACTCCGTTGATAGGGAATCTTGATTCGATGACTCGTTACTTAGTCATTTTTTACAAAATTACTTGTACGTCTATGATTAAACCTGGTCCCACGTGTAGGGGCATCCTGGTGATACTTGTGATCGCTAGGCACTCATCACATCTCAAATATGTCTACATGATAGTAGCATTCTAGAGATGGTGCTACTTGAATTAAAGCCTCATCGGGTACAAACTCTACAATTCCCGGTATATCGGAATTTTTATACGATTATCTCCCGGAAAGTCACATCGATGTTATCGAAGCTACTAAGTTGTTTCTTTCTGGAAAAGATATAAACAGTTGTACAACAGTTGGAGCCAAGCTCCTGACATTTAACACAAACGGGAAGTACTATTGCAGAAATTTCATATCCTTATGACGTAATCCGACTACTGGTGAGTAGTGCGATCACACCATTGAGGTAAGTGCAAAGATTCGTTATTACTCGTGTACATGCTCGCCTTATGGCAGCCTTAGGCTCTTAAAAGCCTTTCTCTTTCTTATTCTGTACCATAGAGTAGGGACTCTCGTGGTCGGTTATATTAGCCGAAGATACTCACGGTACACGACAACAAGGGAAGATTGTCGTGCACCACTTGGTAAGACCAAATTTATTCCCTTAACACAAACATGCGGAGCATTATTCTCACCATTGCGACGTTCGCAACGAACCCTGGGAAGTACCTATACTCCTCATCTGTAGGGGGTGTTTAATAACTATTAAACGAAATCATAAATGAAACTTATGGTGTATGAATGGTGAGGATAATGAATGCGAAGAAAACGTAATAATTGCAGTTATCTACAAACTGAATCCGAGACTCCTATTTTACGGTCAGTCCAACAACACTCGCACTTTCAGATTGGAAGTGATGAGAAACGTTACTCTAGCAATACCTAGGAATTGTGGATGGAAAAATTACACAGCTACTATGTAGCACAATCATCATCCCGATACGATGATGATACTAAACGAAAAGCGAAAACATACTCCTTTGTCGAATGACTGACTCAACTGTAAAGACTGAACTTTCCAACAAAGTACTAAACGAAATTTCGAGGAAGAAATTCCTTTAACCGGGGGAGACTGTGACAATTATGAAAAATCCCGGTAAACTTTGATTGGTACAAGTCCGTGGTAACCGGAAGTGATATGTATATCTTGATATTGTTGGGATTATGTGTAATGATACTGAACTTTCCAACAAAGTACTAAACGAAATTTCGAGGACGAAATTCTTTTAACCGACGGAGACTGTGACAGTTGTGAAAAATCCTGGTAAACTTTGATTGGTACAAGTTTGTGGTAACCGGACGTGATATTGTTGTGATTATGTGTAATGATACGAATTCTTGAAAATTATACACCAACTATACTAGGAGTATATGCCAAGTAATTACCAAAAACATTACATTGACGTTATACGTCACCTACATGGCAAGACAATGTCGTGAATGGATTGACGACTTTGAGGACATGTCAGGGTTGACATGACATATTAAGGGCCAACGATGTGAGGTTGGTGTCCTTAGTCTTTGAGAACGTGTTAAACGGGAACTTGACGTTTAACAGCGCATTAAACATTCAATCATGATTATTAGGCCAACGGTAGGGCCCTTTAAGATTCAGAGTTCATGAAACATTTTAGTTACGAGCCATAGACTATGACATAAGATTAGAAACAAATCAAAGCTCGGGCACGCAAAACGAGACAGTCCCGATTAGGGAAACGCCTTTGCGTTAGGAGCAATGAAAGACAAACCAAACATGCAAGGAACGGTCAATCAAGCCAAAAAACACTTAAACTAACCTAATACAAGGCTTTTATGATTACGTAACTAGGTTCGGATTTCGAGACGGTTATGCACGGTTTTTAAAACCGAGTCTTTTGACACAAAAACGCGAAAAACGGAGTCCGTTTCACAAATCGGGGACGCGTGTGGGACCCGAAAACGAACCTAAAGGCAACACCGAAGATAAACATCTTCTTTTAACACGTTTTCCGAAGCACGACGAAAGCTACTTGAGGGGTAAGGGCACCCCACCCTTGGCCACCACCCCCCTATTTTAGTGTTTTCTTTTCAGTTTTTTCTTTATTTTCAAGGATTCTGCTAAGAACTCACAAAACACAGCTGATCACAATTTAAATCCAACTAAAAATAAGGTATAATCCATGTTTCGTATAGTTTTGATTGTGATTTCTTGAGAAAACTTGATTTAGACCATCAAAACTCTTTATAATCCATGTTTATGGATGATTTAACAAGGGTTCTTGGCTGAATAAGAACACCTTGTGAATTCCCTAGTGTTCTATGGCAGCCATGATCACAAATATTTGGGTTTTGATACCGTAATCAACACCTATTCGACCAAAATCGCGTAACTATTCGATTAACCTAAAAACTATGAAACAAGGCTTGATTGACATGGGTTATGGCATGGTTGGATTGTTCTTGGTATATAGATTCTGAATATGGCTCACACCCACTTCTGCACTCAAGAAAAACGCTTGAAAGCGAAGGAATCACTAGATATATCACCCGAAACTCGAAACTAGTATAGGCAGAATATTGTTTGGACCATAATTTGGTCCGAGGGTATTGTATTGAGCTGAAATTTGGCGTGGTGATGTAGGTATTGACAGGAAGCTAAACGTAAAATTTATTTTTGGAATTTTCTACATTTTTTGTGAGTTTTTGACTGTTTTACCAAACGAAATTAAGAAAAAATACCAAACGAAGTCAATAAATCACCAAAATTTACATGAACACTAAGGACATATGGAAAGGTTCTGGGAAGTTTTAGAGTTCATTGGTTGAGTTTTGATTCAGATTAAAAATCTGCGTTTTTATGAGTTTTCGGTAGCCGGAAACGCACTGAAACCAAATCGGAAAAATCCTAAATTTTTACAGGGATTTTCTGGGCAGGTAAGGAAGTTCCTGGAATATTTTAGGTATTTTTAGACATCGGATGATAAACAAAGTGAATTATTCAGGTAAATACTGTTTTACAAATGATTTATTTGAGAAGTTAAAATACCTTTATAAATTCCCAAAATAGTTTTATTGGAATCTATATATTTTTACTGAGTTCTAAAAAAATTTCCAGGATTTAATGAACTATGTTGATAAAGGGATTTTGGACTTTTAAAACGCTTATTTAACTAAATTCGGCAGTTTACCGGACAACCAACCTGCTGAAACTTGGAACGGACCAAAACCAATTTTGACTATAATTGGAACACTGGGAGTATTTTGGGAGGTTCCAGGGTAAGCGAAACACTCTGGGTGTGTTCCACCACCGTTCGGGAGAATCCCTGACGGCGAAAATGGAAACTCAAATTTGGGCAACTTAACCTCCCCAAACACCCAAACTCCCTTAATGAAAAGTTAATATTTCTTAAATCACAACTCATTGGTACTATTGGTATTCCCGTACCCTTATCCAAACGTGTGAAAAAAGCGACTTTGACGGGCGCGCGAACCGGTGCCCGGGAGCCAAATGTAAAGCTAATCCTACCCTAACATCCATCACCACACCGGGATACTATATGTACAACATGGACTGAAATACCCACTTGGACCCGAGTTATAGGCTTTACCGACCTAGCGACTGATATTAGTAATTACTTGCAAGAGTGTTGTTAAAGCCTTACAAGCTTACATATACTCCTATTGCTACATGTGATACTGCTATCTGGTGAGTTTCACTTCCCAGCTTTTGAATTGTTTTACTGTTTTCTAGGGACTTGCATGTTACAAACTGTGTTTATTACCAAGTTGAGAGTGAGTTTCACTCCACCACTTTTAACTGTGTTACTGTTTTCTGGAATGATTAGCATGATACAAACTCTGTAATTGCACCAACTTGTGAGATGTGAATTATCTAACACTGAATTACCTCCCCCTTACAAGTGATTAGCGTAAGCCGTGGGCAGTGGATAATACTATTGGTTTGACAGACCCAATTGCTCCAGGCAGTGTCTAGGTGACACTGTGTGTCGGTGACTAGGCAACTGCACGCATCCTGAACTCAGTTATGTTGTTTGACATAACTACAGGGGAACATTGAACTTTATATGACTAAGTGCTGGGATGACGTGCCTGTCTTGACACGACCCAGTGGGAAGTGTTTGTAGTGACACGACCCGGTGCGATGATGTGTCTGGATGACATGGAGTGACTATGACAGGTCAAGGTTTCACTTGTGTTCTCGTGTAATTCCATCTGTGACTGTGACTATAACCAGTGAAATTAAACTTGTGAACCCATATTGTTACACAACAACTAAACCAGTGGAACTCACGCAGCGTTTAGCTGGCCTTTTTTAAAACTAACATGTATTTGAGGTAACTTGAGACTGGTGTGATCTGCGTATGTTGTTCAAGACATGTTTATAGGTGAACCCTGGTATAGACGCATGTGGCTTAGAAGACTTATGTGGTTCATGGGAACATGCAGTTGTAACATACATGTAGTATGTATCAACATTTTGTAAATAATAAAATGTAGTGTCTTTATAAACAATATGCTTGTACCAGAGGTGTCTGTTGCATCACGTATTTTTTTTTCTTCCACTGCAAGTTGGGGTGTGACAGAGATGAATGGGAAATGAGCAAGTTGGAAGCTTGAGTTCATGAGATATTTATAGTGATTAATGGATCATAAGATGATGCCATCTATTAGGAGGTGTCTTAGGATGTTTGCAAGTGTCTAGTGAGGTGTAAGAACCAGGAAAGGAGTGGAAAATCAGCTGGAATGCCCATAGTTTTGAAACAATGGTTTACTTGGAGGCCACACAAAATTTTCTTTGGTGGCACCTGGATGCGGACCTCATTCATATATGGATACGGTCCGCATCCACATTCAGGGGGCTAAATTTTGCTTTTTAGCAGAAATGGCCCATGGACTTGTTTGGTTGCGTTTTGTCGCTTCTAACCCACCCCTTTTAACCTAATTTTTAGGCTCTATAAAGGTGTTACATATGTGACTTGGATTCTTCCCAGAATTATCGTGGATGTCGGTTCTTTAGGTTTTAAGGTTACGCGTTTCGCAAAAATGCGTAAAACGGTTTACCAGAACACGAATATGTTCCAAATTGCGCAACGATTGACATTTTTGCATTCTCATCAATAAAATACAAGAGTTTATTGAATACAAAATATTTGTACTTATATATCGGGTTCATATTCAAAATACTAGAATCGGTAGACTTTCACAGTTTGTCAGAATTAGTCCCTGAACTTGTAAACCTCGTATTTTATCATTTAATGGCATAAAGCCTTACATGATCAATATTAAGCATTCCCGAGAGTATGATTGAACATCATCAAGCTCTCGGTTTGTTAAAATGGCACTAAGAGGTAAGAATTAACATGTTGACACTTTTAGTCCCTCCCAGCCAAAGTTAGGCTTAGATAGGGATATGGACACGTGTTGGCACAATATTGGCCATGATTTTACAAGGTGTTCACATAAACATTATCAAAAATTTTATTTACAAGATTCTTGAGCAAACTCTATAATCAGGAACAAAATATGATGCCAAATTGATTATCTATTCATTTTAATAAATCATGGCGCTTTTCTTTCTTTTTTTATTTCAAAGATAGTTTTTTAACATAAAACTAGCTTAAAATTTTTAAGTTAGTGATAAGGAAGATGTCACACCCTAAAAAATCCACTTGCAAGGATTTACCGCTAGGCGCGTGACAAACCAGGATCATAGACACTAGTCATATAGAATGACCTCTATATGGTAAATGATACGTTTTAAAATAAAAACCATCTAAAGTAATCAAAGTGCAGAGAGTAAATGCGGAAGCGTAAAGATAGTAAATGTAAAGGAGCGACAAAACAAACTCCCATAACCAAAAGGTTGTTTAAAATGCACGAACTCGATAAAATAGTTTTCATGACATGCACCTGTTTCTTGAAGCTAGCATCCTGAGAAAACATGTAAGAAACAAGTGTCAACATAAAGAAGAGTGAGTTCACAGGTTTGATTGACGTTTAGTAATTTATTTGTTTACAAAGTTTCCATTATTGCTAACCCGGAATAATAAGTTGTTCAGTTGATAAAAAGTTTTATGTTATAATGTTGGTAGCTAACCTAAGCTACGTCACATAAGAGTTCGAAACCAAAGATGACTGTTGTGGCCTCTGTTTGCCAGGTCTATCATTGACCATGGCGTGTATTAGGCCAATTCTTTCCCCGTTGACAATTACCGGTCAGCTAGTGCGACTAGCTCGGGTGGGGCCCAGTAGTATTACTCAAAATTCCCCGCTATTAATCCCAATACTAACACTCCGAGGTTTACAAGGACTTTATGTGATAAGATGCTACTTAGTGACCATAACCGTATAACATAAACTACTTTAAAGCGTACATGTTTTCTCCCCATGTGTATTTAAAAACCTTAAAATATAGGGGCCATGAATGCACCTTTGATTACTCGGATTAAGGAGTGGAAAGAAATACGCGAGGTGGAACCAGTCAATCACGTCCTAACATGATTACAGTTTAATAGTTAGTGTGTGTGCTCACGCAAAAACACGATTCCTACACGTATTTAGCATGTAGCACGTTTTAACATATCGTACTAATTATCATGCATGCATCTATCATGACATCGTTTAGCGACAACACAAATGTCATGAAAGATTTAAAATACTGTTCAATAAAAATTCAGCAATATAATGCATTTTCGGACAGTTTTCGGAGTGTTATCCGGAATATTTCGTGTACAGGAAAATTCCCAAAAATTTATACGACATGTGAATCGTAGCATTGACTATTGTGTAAAAATTTGGTGACCAAACTCCCTACGCATTTTCCGTGCAAAATCTTGAGCCAAACACCAATCAGATTCGTGGCTTTCTGACTGCAACTTACGGAAAAATTCATTTAATGCTCCTCGATTACCCAATTCAAGTAATTCCGTTTGGAGATTCGCACAAACACCTAAGACCATCTACTGCATAAGTTTCATTACTTAAGTCCAAGTAGTTACCGAGATATGACATAAACAATAACACAAACAATCTGCAGAAAAGTACAGCTTTGACCACTGAAATGAAATAATTCTTTTAAAATAGAAAATGACATCCAAAAATTGTGATTCCAGCGCCATTAGAAGCGTAACTCGAAATACCACGTTTTAAACTCAAGAAAATCCAGTTTTTTTGTTAAATTACGACCCGGTTACAGTCACTTAAATCACGTTACAAATAGGAACTATTGTCACCTAAACTTTACTACAACGAGATTTCAAGCTTCCTAGATTTGTTTTCGCGATTATATGAACCTAATACAACATTCTCAGCAGGTTATTGGTTGTTTATATCAGATTCATTGTACAATATCATCAAGCATGACAACCCTAAACAAGCTATACGAACCCATACATACATAAACCGTAATACTAACCCTCATATTTGTTTTTCATGAATTATACACTACCAATTAACATATCAAGATCATAAAAGGCATATATAAACACAGCCATGAACACAATTGATTAGCATGGTTACAACAACAATTAAACGTGTTACCGGATTAAAAGATGGCATGGGTCCCTAGATGATGAAGGCCGAACTTAGGTCTCACTTCCTTGTGTTCCTCGATTTGTAGATAAGCAAGGAGAGGCAGCTGGTTAATGTACTAGGGTTTGGAGGCTATACAAAAGAATATGGGGTTCATGTAACAAAAAAAATAAAAGGGTTTCATGGTGGCGGTTAGTGGAGTGGGCCGCACGGCCGAGAGGTATAAAGGGAAAGGATTGGGCTATTTCGATTTGGGTTGCGCACAAAGAGGGTTGAAAGCAAGGGAAATGCGGGTTGGGTTTGAGTATTCAAGTGGCTTGAGCCATGGGTGTCGGGTTTGGGGTTTCGTTAGAGTCATATATATGGGCCGCAATTTGAGTGTGTTTTATCACAAGTTCCGATTATACAAGTGTTCGCTTTTCACTTCGTTTTAATATAAAATCAGTTTAAAAAAATAAGTAAATGTTGTTGGTCCAACGTATAATAAAACGTATATGGAAAATAATTAAAAGAGATCGAGCAAAGTGAACGGTTCTAACATCGAAACTGCAAGTTGTCATATTCTCCACATGTTACAAAAATTTCGTCCTCTAAATTTAGGCTAAGGTATACTCTATACACCAATTATGGTTATTCAATAATAGGTTGTTACACGTAAGTATACACGGTTTCACGTAATTCACGTAAGTTAACAAAATGCAGATATAACTTACATAACTATAACGTCACATAGCATATAAATTTACCAATTTATATTCATATGTTTGTTCCGGAGTACTGTCCCGATTGTCTATCGACGTTCAAGTACAAACCCATGTGTGATGTGTGATTTCGTAATTCTCTGAATTACCAATATGTGAGAGCTATGAAATTACCTACATACTTAATTTACCCACATCAGGTGTTATGCCTGAATGAGTGTTTGAGATAACGTAGTTTGTGTTAACGGTATGAACCTAAAAATGTTGAGTGTCACATCATCCCCTTGTTGGAAGAATTTTGTCCCGAAAATTCAGATTATGATATTTTTTTAGGACCATGGTTGAGTGTTCATTGCTAAGGAGAGCGACAAGAATTTGACGGTACAACGAGGTAAGATAATATCAGACTACATGATTAATATGATCGTTGACGACATACGAGGTTCAATTGTTCATCTGAACAAGTTGCAAGGGATTATATATAGGTATAGTATTGTCAATTGTCGAAGCAAGGAATCGACTTCAGCAAGAATAGGTGCACATAAGTGCAACTATTAAGAGTCATAGGGAGTTACTTACAATGTAAGTATACACGATAGTAAAGGAGTAACACAATTTCTAGATGGTATCATGGTATTGAAGTTTGGTGGTCCAGTTTTCTTTTTACAAAAATATGGAATAGCACACCACCTAGTAACCAGGTATAGCTATTGTCATGGAGGTGACAACAATGTTAAGAATTTTAGTAGATGAAGCCACTATGGCTAGAAGAGGTCATGAGGTATTGAAGTGAATTCTTGCATAGAGATTTTGAATGAAGATTAAGTTAGGCTATCAAGGAAAATACTGAGACATGCCAACCTATATTTGGTCTTAAATAGAAATAGAAGTTGGGTTCATGGGAGGTCGATGATAAATAACGTTGTAGCAGTTACGTTAAGCACGAGAAACACTCACAAGAGTTGGAACACCAGTGCATCGTACATCGCTATGTCATTGACGGGTGGGTTTAACATGTATGGTGGGGGGAAGGGGTTGTTGCACAAAACATATTTTAGGTGAGCTCAACAAGTTTGAATTTGAGTGAGTTGTAGAAGGCAGTAATTTGTTATCATGGAGTGATCTGAATATTAAGTAGCCTACACTTCACAAATCAAGTGTATCTAATGTATACTTTGAGGTTACCTGACTGGACACGAATGTCGATGAAATAAACCGAACTGGAATTATGTTAAGTTTATTTGTCAAAGACCAAATTACTAAAATCCTACGATCATGTGTATCAGATGCACCACCGAGAATTTACTCAAAGTAACTGACATGAAGGTAATTAAAGGAAGTGTAAGAGATGTTTGTGTTTATGTGCATGGTTGTAAAAGTCGCTAGAGCTCCCTAGTTGGTCGACGAGGAGTTGAGAGTACTCGGCCTAGGCAGAGAGTATTCAGGGAGTACTCGGACATGTTAAATTATAAAAAAATAGTTATCTGAAATTAAATATACGTCAAATGAGATAAATTTACAAATATTAATAACAAAAGACATGAAAACGATATTCATTCTTTAATATGATAGGCATAGATAATATGTTTGAATTTTTTTTAAGTCAAACTTGGCCAAAGTTAACCTACTAGATCCGATTCTAGCCGAGGTTGACCACGTTTTATCAATTTCTGTAATTAGTCGGAGTTGAAGAAAGTCGCCTCGACAACCTACCTTGTAGCGACTACTCGGGGAGTACTCGGCTTAGGAGGCCTTGTTTACAACCTTTTTTATGTGATGTTGCTACCGGCGGTCAAAATTGTGCAAACACCAATACCAAAGAACAATGATGCCATTGCACGTAAGGATTTGAGATAGAAATAATAATTGCTAAGAACAGGTGATTCAGGTAAGTTATTAGCTGATTGGATGAAAACTCAAATCAGGCATTATGCCCTTTATTTCAGAATGGTAGCGTTTGCGTTCTTACAGAGGGAAGGGAGATTTTTGGTTGATATTGATGATATATTGGTCGTAGTTGGTTTTAGGGGATCATCAGCTTTCGATTAAATAGGAATAAATACGAACAAAGAGGTCGATAAAGCTATACGTAAATACGGTGCTTTCATACAAAAAGGATGTTGACCTCGGCATACCTCACAGAAGAAATATTATTTTATGCTTCTGCACTTGATGAACTTAAGTACGGCCCGTTGCTCCGTGTAACGTTCGTAGAGTGTGATTTAGCCAAACAAGGATTAGCGTATATTAGGGTTAGACAAGAACTATGATATTCATTTTAGCACAATAAGATAAGACATGAAGAACATACCAGGACGTGGTTGTCATCAATTTGTTCCACATAATTGTTTTAGAATCACTAGTGAAACAATAAATCCGATGATGAGGATGTAGTTGGCCACACACAAGCGGTAAAAAAAGAAATAAAGTGATGCTACCGGTCGTTGGAAGCGTTACATTGAAGGTGTTGACGCAATAAGAATTATGTGAAAAGTAACGATTGTTCTAGCTTGTAACCCCACGTTTACACTTTTACTTTGTTATTAATGTTTTGGGGGGTGGAAAGACATGCAAGTTTTACAAAAGCGTACAATATTTCGATGAATGAAAACTCATGTTACAAATGAATTCTAACTAACACAATGGTTTATGAACAGTTTATGCTAAACAAACCGGTTTTACAAAAACATACGGGTTCTCTTTTTTAAACATGCATGAGTTTCATTAGTAGTGACGAGATTGTTCCTAGCTACAATTAGGGACTAGGTAGTCCTACATCTAAACATAGGGATCGGGTTCCCCTACATCTAAACATAGAACTGGATTGTCCTACATAATTCGTAGCAAACATAATTGAAAAATAATATATAAAAGACAATTAGTGCAAGAGAATGATAAATACCAGTTTTGATATGCATTAAATGAGAAATATGTAATGTTATTCTTAGGACGTCTGTAGTCGAGCCTTATATAACGCCCTTGACCACCATCAAGCCTCGTAGCATCGGGGTGACCGCCCCCGGGCGCTATGGGCAATTTTTTCCCTCCGTGATATCCATTGCGGTTTATCATGGTGTTTCTCTCTCACACACATAAATATACATACATATATATATGTATAATTGAAGGGGTATAACCTCACTACAAACTCAAGTTATATAGCCCCTGTTTCTTATACATTTTCCATGTGTAGTATAACCCACATCTACGGGCGTTATGGGGCTTGACCACTATACATGGTCTTATTTTCGATCTAAAACTCAAGTTCATGTATCACTACTACTCATGATATATTGGTCTAGTGGTATGGTGTTTATTTTACATATGTAAGGCTATGGGTTTGTATCCTTGTAAGTTCAAGGTATATATGAACTTAAGATATTGTAATTTTTTTGTTGTAAAAAAAGTTCATGGATCACTAGCAAACATTATTAACTAACCCTAAATAGTAAATGCCAATTCTTAAAAATTCTAATTTACAATTTATGATTTATAACTACTATTACAATATAGTGTCATATAGGCTAGGCTCGTGGGTTGGTTTAAAGCCCCTAGGGGCTTTATTATGCATTGTCAGTGCCACCTACGCACCAGCTCATATGGGGGGGGGGGTTAAAGCCCCCTTTCTTTAACATCCTTGTAATGGTTTAAAGCCCCCATCATTACTACTTAATTATTCTTTAAATTTAAATAAAATGAATAAAAATATAAAAATCATAACTTAAATGTAAAAAATACAATGCTTTAAAGGTTAAATTAGGTTAAACTAAGAAATGCACATCTTCACTTGTCGTTCCCACAACTGTAGGTGCGTAGTCAGATCAGCTCTAAGGTGAAGGTGTGTGTCCCTGTCATGTATCCTCGCACGGATAACTTCCTTCGGAGCGTAGGTGAGCAATGGGTTTGCCGGTTGGTTACCTTCTTCATAACCCTCTACACAAAAGGTGTTAGACATTATAAGGTTTATGTATTAGTTACAATAGTGATGTGGGATACTTTGTATCATGGGCTTGAGGAAGGCATTTGGGCCTTAGGGCACCCTCTAGTATGAATAGATTAATGATGTATTAGGGTTAGGTGCTCCTTCATGGTTTTTGCAACACTTGTATTAGACAAACTTTGATTTGTATGCAAGTTAAACTTTCTATTTCATCTTATTTCTTCTTTTGATTCATAGCTTGTTTGTGTGATTCCGCCACCAAACAAGCCTCGTGTGATATTGTAGATCTGGTTTTCGGGACTTACAATTGGTATTAGAGCCTGTTTGAACCTGTTTCAGGCTCAGATATAATATCACACCGTTTCAGAGCTGCTGTTGAGATTCTGATGCATTTTAGATCATCTCGGATCATCTGTTGAAGACTCGAACCATCTCGGATAGAACTTCTTGCATCTCGGATAGAACTGCTTGCATCTCGGATAGAATTGCAAAGCATCTTGAACCCATCTCGGATTGTTACTGTTGCAGATTTCCTACATCTCGAATCAAGTGCATAATCGAATCATCATCTCTGACCATCATCTCGGATCATCTCGAATAAGTTATGTTTCAAGTTCGAGATTGTTTTTCGAGTTATTGTTTCGAATTCATTGTTCAGAATCCACTGTTCTGTTTTGACTTTTGTTAACCATCTTGATTGGACTTTTGGACATGTCACTTCTAATTAAAATATAATTAATCTTTATACGGTAAAATTAAAAATGATGAACCCTAACGGTATCCTGACTACTGCGGATCTCACCAACGCTACCTTGATGGCCATTCAATCTCAGAGCTGGCATTGCATCAACAACTGGATCAGAGTATCAGAACGCCTACCAAAATTCTAAGTTGCTGGATGGAGATGAGTACTTTGATTGGATCTGGCATTTTGATCAGTATTGCAAAGCTAAGGAACCCGGTATCTGGAGGTGTATTCGTGATGGTCCCCATACTATCATGTACGCAACTAAAGATGATCCTAAGACTCAGATGCCGAAACCCAAAAGGTTGTGGACCGACGACGGCTCTCGGTCCTGACATCTCAATTGTTGTCAGAAATTGCACAAATGCGAAAGAAATTTAGGATGTGCTGAAGAATATGTACGAAGGAAACACCGACATGAAGGCTAGCAGAGTAAACATGTTGAACCAGCAGTTCAGTTCGTTCAATCACATCTACGGAGAAACTGTGGAAAACCAAATTCGGAGGTTCGTCAGCCTCGTCTCACAGATGATCAGCGCTGGAATCACCATTACTAACAGTGGGATGAATCGCCAACTGTTGAATTCACTACCAAAGACTTGGGATGCCGATGTTTCAATGATCAAACTTACTACAAATCCGAATGAAGTTACTCTCACGAACTGATCACTACCATCAAATCATGTGAAATTGACAACCAGCAAAGAAAGCTAAACCACAAAAACTCCATGATTGCTGCAGGGGTGACTGGTTCCAATGCTGCACTGATGTCTCAAAGTCATCCTAACCTTATCTTCAGCATGTTGACAGATAGTAATCCAAATGTGTTCTTCAATCCATTAACTCAAGCACAGCTTCAAGCTTAGAAGACAAACTTCATTTATGGCATGTCTCTTGCAAACAACACATCTACCCAAATTCCTGTTACTGCACAACAATTTCCTCCGCATGCAAACGTGGTTTACAGTCCTGTGAACTCCTCAGCTTCTCAGAATGTCCAATCTACACCGTCCACTAAAAACCTTGCATTGTTAACCAAGCAGAATGAAGTGAAGCTTCCTATTGTAGCGTCCATGCTCAATAGTTTGAATGCTTTTCTTGCAGGTGATCTTTTGCCTCCCTCAGTGTTTGCTATAGAGATAAATCAAGTGGTTGAAGAAGACAATGAGGAATTGGATAATTCATGGAATCTTGCTATGGCCGCATTCCGAGCAGAAAACATTCGCACTAGGTCTATTAAAGATAAGTTGAGGTGCTACAAGTGCAATTAACTTGGACACTTCGTCAGCGACTATAAGAAGACATACAGGGTAATGAAGCAACTCAAGTTGATGCTACTGCTAGGAACTCAGAGAGATCCATGGTTCATGTTTCTACAGCTCAGACATCTACGTCAACTTCAACCTCATCTGGAGCGGAAAAGGCGATGATGGAGCAAGGGCAACATGGATTTAGCTGGGTTGATGCTGCAGCTCAAGTGGAATCTCTAAAGATCGCAAAATTTGCTGAAAATCATCTCCAATGCTTGATGGCGCAAACTGAACAACCCAAATCTCTCTACGAAAGGGTAAACTCTCTTTTGTGCTCTGAACACTGTAGCAATAAAATTGCACAGGTGAGAGCACATAACTTCAATCTCATCAGTGATTACAACAGTGCCATGTCTAAGTGTATCGGTTTTCATGTGAACAATAAAATTCTCTATGAAAAGATTGATGCACTAAAGAAGGACATAGCTCAACTCCACCTGGACGTAAATCAACAAAAATGTTGGGTCCATGATTACAAAACAAGATTACATTCAAAAACTATGGAATGCGACTTGGTGCGAGCTGAATTGGAACTTCTTGCCGAAAAAAATCAACAGAATGAGTTGAACATCAAAACGATACTTCCAGTGACACTATTCGTAATATTTGCAATGTACATTTGGCATACAATGAAAACAAGGGAAAAGGATTGGGATATACACAAGTTCCTCCGTCATATAATCATAATTATGTTTAGAACTTTGTTCAGTCCATGGTTTTTGAGACTCATGGTTTTCCTTAAGTTGTTGGAAACTGAAATTTTGAATGATGTGATTTTTTATTCTATTTGGGATTTAACTGGTTACAAGAGTAGTCTGAGGCATCAGTTTTGAGTTATTTAGAAAACTGTTCTAGTTCTCCTTCTCCTATAACCTCAATAGATACCTCAGATATCTCCAAAACTTGTGAAGTTGAAAATATTGTTGTGTTGGATTGTCTGAATGAAATTGTGATATGCACAAAATGCAACATATAAATTACATCAAACGAGGCATAAAACCAACCTTTTTTCAGTACTAACGTTGGAAAAAGCATGTTTCTTTATTCCTTTTTAATTTACAGGACTAAAAAAACTTAATAGAACAAAAGACACAAATTAGCAGCTAAAACCAACATAAAATACAAGAAGAAGGAATAACGTGACATGCCCGGCCCCTCGGAAGCATCCAAAGAACAAAAACAAGAGAAATGGAAGACCATCACGCGGTCGTGTCCACCCAGATATGGGAAGTGGTCAACTATAGCTTCTGTAGAAAAGACAAAAAGCAGAGTTCAAGCCAACACGGGGCCGTGTTCAGTAGGCATGGGCATGGTCAACGTTTGGATTCACAGCATCTTCATAGTACAGCCATACCCTGACCACGGGGCCATGCCCAGAAGACACGGTGTTGTGTGGGACCCCCTGTTGATAGTTGCAATTAATGAAGGAAGAGAATGAAAGGGCCACGGGCCGTGCCAGCGGACACAAGGCCGTGGCCGGGGCTCTGATCTGGCTATAAATAGAGGTGTTTGGTTCCCTTCAAAGGCATCCCCTGGCAAAGCACTTCTCTCTCACTTTGCCATCATTCCACCACCCCTACACCACCAACACCCACCACCATCATTCATCTTTCATCTTTATAGTGTATAGTAATCTCGGGATCCAAAATTGATCGTAAGAGTTTTTGTCAAATTAAGGCCATACTTGGCTAATCTCTTACATCACTTGGTGAAGACAAATATTTTATGTATTACTTTTGATTTTAATCTTTCGGCTACTTTTATTTGGGTATTTACTATTGACTTTAATAACTAGTTTCTTATGTTGATGTGAATTTTCCTAACCATTTCTTCATTATGTCATTGATTTGCTCATTCATGTCTTTACGGTCTATATAAAGCACGTTAACTACTTGGAAGGGGGTTAGAAGAGTGGTTTGGTAAAGTTCATGTCTCGTTCAGTGTATAGATCCTACGAGGACTTGGTTCAAGCTTACTAGGACCTCCTTCAACAGCTTATGGTATTGGATGGCGGGGGTGCGAACAGCTTGAACACCTATGTAAACTACTATTAAAACATTAAACCGACCTCTTAGGATTGTATCCCTGCTGACTCAAACCACTTGGACGAGGGTAACGTCACCTTCAAAAGAGGGCCCCACTACTTTTCGCATTAATAACTTACTTAATTATCTTTTAATATTCCAATCTTTAGGATTGTATCCCTGCTGACTCAAACCACTAGGTCGAGGGTAACGTCACCTTCAAAAGAAGGGCCTGCTACTATACTAAGATAATCTGTTAAAAAAAAGAAAGTGCGAATATCATCAAAGGATACGTAAAAGAGGAGTTGGATCCAAGTGATTCTTTATTGTCTATTTGTATTTCCTTTTTATTTATCTTTTTATCTTTATCTTTATCTTTAAAAACTTTTATAAAAAAATTGTATCGATTAGACTTTGACGCTAAACCTGTATTAAAAGCTCTTGTGTCCTTGGACGACCTTGGTATCTTACCAACACTATACCACGCTCACGATGGGTCCTTAGACTTTGACGCTAAACCTGTATTAAAAGCTCCTTAGTGTGTGTTTAGTGTTAGTATAATATCGTGTTTTATAAATTTAAAACATTACTAATGTGTAAAACCGACTTAAAATACAATAAAATCATAACACGCTCGACACGCACCAAATTGCTTGTGAACAAGAGCCGTCTGATAAATTTGGGGATCGGACTGAAGATTCTGACTCATCAGATAATGAGCAAGATGCTTTTGAGAGTCAAAATATTGACAAAATTTGCTCATCATCTAGTAACCAAGAATCCATTGATTCAGAAAGCTTGGTATCAAATGAAACTATTTCCAAAGAAACTGATGCAGTTGTCTCAGAAAACTCAATTTCTGAAGAAAAGGTTTCAGATGAAACTAAGCCCGCATAATCCACTCCTGGAAAGAAAATATATCAAAAAACCAGAAAACAACACAAAATAAAAACTCAAGAGGAAGCCTCCTCAAGTGCTGCAAATAAGAAACAAAACCCAACTCAAAAAGCGACTGAACCAAAGTTGAAGGGTAAAACTATAAACTGTAAATATTACATTTCAGTATTTTTAAATTTCTCCATTCAATATCAAAAACCCAAAAAGATTTACTTTCAAAATCTTTCATGGAAACCTGATAATGTTGAATGCGAGCCAGAGCAATGAGACTGTCGAGATTCTGTTTGTGTCTGGATATATGTGATTGTTCTTAAATATCAAATCATAGAGATTCAGGGCATCATTCAAGGGGGAGATTATGGTTTCAGTTGAAGATGTTATCCAAGGCGGTTCAAGACTAAATATCACATATTTATAGCTATGTCCAAGGGGGAGATTGTTAGTGCACTATTCGTGTGGCCATAGATAGAAATCTAATTCTACGCATATTGTTAAGTGTCTTTAGTCTGTATTATACTGGACAGAGGTTTCACTAGGTATTCGGTACGATGTATTTAGAGTTCGGGAATGATGTCATCATACTACAAGATGACATCATGATGGTGCAACAATGATGCATGAAAGGTGATACGTACAATAATACATGCATGCATAAGAATGTCAAAAGCAAAGGCAGAAGTCAAGATGTTATCATCGCACAAGAAATCTATCTTCACAAAAGGACCAACTTCGTACAAAGGTCTTGTGTTATAAATATCAAACCACTCCGCACAAGAACATAGCAGATCATCAAGTTCTACACTTCATCTAGATCGAGTCTTTTTGTAATGTAGACGTCGAAACTCTGTCTGGTTGTCATTTGAATCGTAATAAATAGTTATTATTTACGTTTTGTGTATCGATTACGGTTCAGTGTAATGGATTCCGCACATTAAACCGGATTAAACGCAGAGCTAATGTTCTTTGGTGAACCGATCCGGACCTACAAGTTAAGCCCAAGCTCGTGCACACAACATCTAAAGTTCTGGAACTGCTTCACATGGATCTTTTTGGTCCTGTCAATGTGCTGATGTTGGAAAAAGGCTTATTGTTTGGTTGTCACCGACGACTTCTCTCGTTTCATTTGGGTGTGTTTCTTAGAATAAATGTGCGAAACTACTGGTCTGATAAAGAAATTCATCACTCTCATGGAAAACCAAGCAAACGAGCATGTGAAGATTATACGCTACGATAATGGGACAGAGTTCAAGAACGCTGAACTGAAAAACTTTTGTGCTTCAAAAGGAATTAATCGTCAATACAGTGAAGACGCCGTATGAAATAGTCGAAGGACAGAAACCCTCTGTACAACACTTTCGTACGTTTAGTTGTCCTTGTGTTCTTCTAACCATGGATGCCAAGGGTAAATTGGAAGCAAGAGGAGATCAATGTTATTTCATTGGCTATGCAAAGAACGCTACATATTGAGTATACAACAAAATCAATAAGCAGATCATGGAGACATACTATGTGGATTGGCTGGAAGAAAATCCCAAAGACACACGACTTGGACCTGATTGGTTATATGATTATTCTTCTTTGTTTAAGACATTTAATATTTTGCCTGATGTGATTGTTGCTGCAGATGTCTCAAATACAGGATCCACCAGGATTTCATGACGCTACTACTAAACCGCATTCTTCTTCACTAGTTCAAGAGCCGGTTCTTGAACACTCTACAACAGCTACTCCTGATGATGCACTTCTCAACAATGAACCCTCTATGAAGCAAACTACAGCGGGTCCTTCAAACACGAACATTCAAAGGACTTCATTGATTGCGGAGCCGATTCCATCAGATTGAACTATAGATCCATCGGTGATCAACACAACTACTGCATCAACTAAGGGGGAGCATTCTGGGATAGTGTCAGGAAGTTTTTCTAACTTGCAAACAAACTTGCAGCCGCCTGCTATAGTAATCCCACAATTTGTTCAAAGAAGCCATCCGATTACAATGTTATTGGTCCTGTAACTGCCGTTGTTCAGACACGCAGTAAATCAGGAACCATTAACACATGTTTATGTTCATGTTTCATCTCACAGATTGAGCCTAACAGCATTGATGTTTGTGAATACTTAGAATCGGACCCAACTTGTGAGCTTCCGGTCAGACTTGCTCAGCTAACAGAGGCGGAATTCATTGTTAGCTGATTGAACAAACAAAGAACAAGCGATGATTACTGTTTAACCGTCTATTATATTGATTAACGTTGAA
Organism: Scalesia atractyloides; assembly: GCA_947069175.1. Lineage (NCBI taxonomy): Eukaryota > Viridiplantae > Streptophyta > Magnoliopsida > Asterales > Asteraceae > Scalesia > Scalesia atractyloides. Next base: position 39,365,510 of record CAMTDV010000009.1, read on the forward strand.
ACGATTACAGACTCGAGCAGGGCTTCGCCACTGATCACCAAAAACAGCATGCCAGACAAACATTCTAAGTCACCTATTTAAGGCAAGACATGATAGCACCTAGGGACTCAAGACAAGGAAATTTCGCACGAAATTTTCGTACGAAAATTCCTATGAATTTTCGTACAAAAATTCTTTTAACAAAACAGAACTCTCAAAACTTAACGTATGACGCTGCGAAACCCTAATTGTACAATAGACTCGTCCTAGACGTAGGCAATAGACATATGTGCACCAACAGACTCCCCCTTGGATGTTGTCGCAGTCTTGGACAGTCTTCAAAACTTTTCTTCAAAAATCTTTAAACATATTTTAATTGAATCATCTGAGAAATCGCTTGCGTGGCCTTCGACGCTCCTTAAGCAATGGTAGTTTGATCTGTAGGAGGAGGTCGATTGTACGTGTTCCCGAACTTGAATCTTTCACGGGTGGCTAGCTTTCGTCGTGCTTTGATTCTTTCTTCATTTTGATGTTTCTTTTTCTGTTCTTTGTCTTCAAGCTTTCTCCATAAAGTGTTCCATTCTATACTGAATTAATGTTGTTAGCGTAACAAACATTCACAATTTTCTGGAACTGCATGGCCTGCTCTTTGTCTTTTTCTTCATAACTGATCTTGATGAAGAATAAGCGTTCGATATTCTTTTCTGAGCAATTGACCAGCCACATTGGATCCAACACTCTAATTGCGCGCCTTAACCCATAAATTCTCTTGTGCATGTTCACGGTTTCAGACAAATCTTCAGACATATCCCATGATCCTTCATCAGGCTCAACACAAATAACAGCCTCTCCAGTACTCGAATCATAGTGCACCATTTGAAGATCTTGTAAAAATCTTGTTCCATTTTCTTCAAGGGCATATTCTTCATAACACGTGGCCTCTTGACAATCAAAGTCACATCGTTTTCTTTAGTTACTGGATCGATTTTTGTCACGGTACGTGGCTTGTGCGGTTTCCAAAAGGTGAAACCATGTTCAGATTCAAACTTGAAAGCTTCCAGAGACGTTGATCATTTGGTCGTAGCTTCATACTAAACGTCCGGTCTGAACCAACTCTGTCACATTCCATTCTGGCAAGGTCTTTATATCACCCAGCTATTTGAAGTATTGAACTCCATACTCACGTTTCAACGCATATACATCTAGTTCCTCAATCCATCCCCAACTGATAATGTCACCCAAAGATGCATCAGGGTCTCTGGTGAAGAAGGCTAATGGACGACGAAACTTTCTTTCAGGTGGCATCTCCTCGAACCATTTCTTCTTCATTTCTGTGATTTCTTCTTTTGTTGGTGGTTTAGGAGTCGTTCCTTCTTTTACTGCTTCTGCTACCTTTTGATTTAGCATATCATCGTTGATCTCAGCAGTCATTTCATCAAGGGTAGGAAACACATCTTTTCCCTCACCCGTATACCTTGCGTCTTCATTATCATCTGAATCACAATCCTCAATGATGACTCTATCATAATCGTTTGTTTGCGGATGTCTTCAAACACAAAATCATTCGGCTATGAACTTGTATTCTTTACTCCTCTTCAAAGTTAAACTCAAGTGAATCTTCTTGTAACTGCAAGATCAGCCTTGGAGTAGTTATGAACATACTCTCCTTCTTCGACATCATGCTCGAGATAGATGACTTTGGGCTTTAGCACTGTCTCTTCAATTTCAATCGACGACTCCCCTGAACCTGTTCATCAGTTAGCTCAAAAATAGAGTCGTTCATGTAAGCATCAACAGACATATTTTCATTATCAAATAAGTTTGCTACATATTCAAATCCTTCCTTCTCTAAATGATCATATGTTCCGTCTACCATTTCATCAATCTCTTTCTTTAGCTCCCTCTCAGCAATCGTCTTCTCTTTCGTCATCTTCTCTAGAATCCCTTCTCCTTGAAGCACAAACCTCTTGCTAACATCAACAATTGGATCATAGACTACTATCTCAGAAGAAACTGGCACGGATTCAGCTTTCGCCGCAGATTATTCGATATAGGAGCTGATGAGGTAGCAGCTTGATATACAGGCTTGCTAGAGACAGGCATATCATCAATCTTTTCTATTCCTCGGCCTTCTTCATCAGATAGAGGTTTAGAAGCTCGTTCCCTCTCTACAACTCTTTGCCTAGCTTCCTCTCTCTCAATCTTCTCAATCTCATCAGACAATGATATACCTAGAAGACAAACTAGAATTTTCTTCATAAGCTCAACCTGCCTGTTGTTCGACTCTCTCTCAGCTTCGTATTCTTCCATCTTCTTGATAATCCTCTGGTTCTCAGTCTCATAACTGCTCAGAGTTGCCTTTAGGATCTCCATCTCATTCTCTAGTACCTTGATCCTTTCTTCATACGCAGTAACTTTCTGGGAAGCCTGAAAGTATCTTTCACTATCGTCAGTGACCAACTCAGAATCTCATTGATACTATCTCTGTCTGACTCAAGGATCTTAATCTTTTCATCAGCAGTCTTCAACTTTCCTTCCAACTAATTTAGTCTTCCAACTTACACATCTCAGCTGTGAGCCTATCTCCCCCTGGAATGGCACCCATATCAAAGAAAAACATCAAAGGATGTGTCTGCGGAGGATGTTGCTGTGTAGGATGAGTGGATGATGTTGCTTGCGCTTGAGACTCAGTAGGAGGAGACACAAATGGAGGTTCATCTATTGGATGAGGGGATGGAATACGAGTCTCTGTAGTAGTGTGTTGAGGGGGAGGAGATACATGCTGTTCAACTATTGGGGGTTCAACAGTTGAAGGAGGAGGAGATGCAGGACGTTCAGAAGTTGTTTAAATCATTGGAGCAGCTAGAGTCTCAGTAGGCTTTGTCTTTAACTTGATTCTCAGTTTCTTTGCCATAGACTCGGGTTTTCGAGCAGCAGAACGCTTTTCTCTTTTACCAGCTTTCTTCTTTGCTGGTTTGACTACAGAGATATCCTCTTCAGCCTCAAACGGCTCATACGGAGTATCGTCATCACCAGTAGCCTTACTCTTGTTTTCCTCAGCCAACTTTCTTTCTCTTTCTCTCCTCTCTTAATCTTTTCTTTCTTTCTCTTTCCTTTCTCCTTCTCTCCTATCCTCTGATCGGTACTTGATGATGACCCTTCATCATCACCACCACCTGCCTCAGTTTCAACACCGACCATTCTTTCTATGTCAGCAGTGGCTTCTTCCACAGTTTCTTCAACATGAACCGCTTCAGTCCTTTGCACTGTTTCTACAACATTCACTTGCTCAATAACCGGTTCATCAAACAAACCTGTACTAGCACTAGCTTGTATCCTTTGACGTTTGGGTGCCAAAGATGAGGTTTCAGACGCTTTCTTTATCTTTGTAGCAGAAGAAGTAGATCCTGCTTTCTTTCTACCGTAATGACCCTTCTCACCTTCATCTTTCACATACCAAATACTGCGCTTTTCAACTAACTCTTCCAACTTCTCTATTTCATCAACTTCATCACCGCTGTCTTCATTCCTCCATTTCCCATTTGTCGGAGCACATAATCAGCTTTCATAAATGTTCCAATGATAGGCTTAAACGTTGGAGCCTTTCACCCCTTTCGGTAGTTGCTGATGTTGTGGAGGTCAGACGCAGACATGTGCTTTAACTGCAGAATATCACCCTTCTTTTTCTCTAGATTTGGATGTAAATGGTCAAGAATCATATGAACAAATCGAGGGTAATGCAAAAATCGACCCTTCCCCAAATTCATCACCATCTAATCAAAATCATCTTACTGAAGTTGTAAGGCTTGTTCAAAATCACCGCTACCATCATACACATGTGATAATCAACCAAATCATCCCACCCCCCTTTCCTATGGCTTAATGAGCGTGTAATGTAGTGGGCAAGAAATCTGTAAGGCAGACCCAGCTTGTTCATCTTGTATAGAGCAGAATTCACATAACCATTGTAGCCCATTCGGAAAAAGCAACCTTTCACAAACTTCTCTGTGAACCCTGTAGGATAATCGCTTTCATCCCTAAAGTGTAACATTGTTTGGATCAGATCCTCTGTGATCGTAATTTCCACATCTTTATCTCCAATCTTAACTGCTGATGCAATAGCCCTTGAGTCAGTTTTCAACTCTGCTGCTGCCCAGAAATGATCGACATGTGAAGCATAAACATCGTGATGATGTGCAAGGGCATAATAAACCAGTAGCCTCTCCAGAAAGTCTATGTACTGCGAGAATGGAGTAAATTTTGGCACATCCTTGTCGATTAAGCAGCAAGAGTTGTGTACTGGATGAAACTCATACACGGTTTTCTGTGAAACAGAGAGATATGAAAAAGTTAGAAAAAAATTCACAAACACAAGATTCTTTAAATTTCATACGAAAATTGGCAGGATGTATATTATCTATATTTTCATGCGAAAATAAAGATCACATAAGTAAACCATCCATCTGTTGAATTTTCGTGCGAAAATTGAATATTTCCGTGCTGAAATCTTCTTCGTCCCCAACAGTTATACTTTTTCAGACCGACTCAAAACGCTTCTAATTTTTTACTTTTTCAAGAAATTGAAACGGTAAACCTTGTTAAACTTGTAGATTTTAACGTTGGAGAGATCAATTTTAAGTTTTACCGGCTAGTTTATCCTAGATCTACGTTTTTGTCCGTTTAAGGTCCGACGGGTTCAAATTCATGGTACGATCTCGTTGAATATCTTAGCCATTATAAGAGGTGTGTAAATCAACCTCCCTAATGTGTCAAATACGTCGAAAAGTGAGTGTATTCAAGAGAAAGAGCACAAAAGTCTTCAGAGAATCTGCACCAAATAATCTAACAGATTTCGTGCGGAATCTGTTCAACACTCCCTTATATATAGGCCTATTAATTTTCGTGCGAAAATTTGGCTTCTGAGATTTGACCAAATTTTCGTGCGAAAATTATTGAGCCTCTTGAAATGTTTTCAATTTTCAACTTTTTCGTTTGTTTCAAGTTTTAGTCCATACAGTTGTCCAAGTCCAAGTTAATGACCTTGTTTAACTATTTTGGCCACCAAGTCCAAGTTAATGACCTTGGTTGACCACCTTTTGACCAAACCTGATACTGTTCTTTGATATTAAGTTTCAAATTAATGCACTTTTCAACGTTTCAAACCAAACTTTGTTTCCAGATTAGCTCCCAGCCCGTAACTCGAACGATTTTACTTGCATTCAGTCGCTTTTGACTTTGAAAATCTGTTTTCCATCACTGGCAGTCAAAAAATTTAAAGTAGAAATATAAAATCTTTTTGAACTTTTGAAAACTTCTAAACTAGAAACACTATTAAAGCAATATGTACAAACATATTTACAAACATATATTTGCGAGTTTGTGTTTAGAGGATCATATCAGTTTATTGAGACATATTACCAGTACTGTAGCTCTATATGAAACTTTAAGTTCTTAAACATATTTTCTTTAGATTGTCAGTATACTGATCCACTTAAACCTCTACACATTTCTCAACTGCTTCAAGATATGTTAGGTAAGTTTTAGCAACATGGCCTAATCTGTGTTTCCCACCTCAGAATATACTCATGCATCGAGATTCCCTAGATTTCATCTCACAGTTGAATATATCTAACTGATATCTGTATAGTGGTGAATTGCGAGACCTTGAGAGCTCAGGTTAGTACTTCCGTACAGAGAAAGAGATAAAGGCTTGACTTTAGATGCTGTTCCTCTTGGGAATCTTTTCATTTTATACTGCAGCATGTCGTATCTTTTTATGACATTTTTCTTCTTTTTTATGTAGCTTTGGGGTGAATAATGCGAAAGTATTATACAGATTCTAGGCCATTTCTGACGCAAAATCAGAAGAGCTCGTATAATACCCCAGATATCAACTAAAATAAAAGACCTAGTATCTCAGAATCTTGCATTCTCTCAAACGAAATTTCGGGGTACCAAGCCCATAAATCCGAGAGATGTTAAGCCACAGATTTACCAGTTTATCTTTTTAGGTTTATATCCTGAAAGCAGTTTACTGAACGTGCGAAGTCTACCGACTCATCCTTAGAAAGACCTGTTTAGACGCTTTTAAACAATACATTTCTTTAGCGTACTGTAATGGTCTAGTGATGCACTATCATCTACTCTTATACAAAAAAACTCTTTTGTATTTTTTAATGTTTTTGTATTTTTCATAATTTTCAATGTTTTTGTATTTTTCACAACTTTTTCTCCCCCTAAAAATAAAAAACATATTTTTTGGATTTTTGTTTTTTAAGAAAGCATGTAAACTATTTACAGAAAAACATTTGACTTACCACAGAGGATCACGCCCAACATCGTCATCCTCAAATTCAACCTCATAAATATCCCTTGATGTCAGATTCTTTAAAGCATTTAATTTTAAAAAATTTTCAAAATCTTGCTATGTCAAAAGCTTTGGTGTAAAAATATGCTTTTTGGTCATCAGTGTAGATTTTCTCAATTCGTACCAACTTTTTCTCGTGACAATCACGGATAAGGTGGTATTGAATCTCGATATGTTTAGTGCGTGAGTGTTGACAAGGATTGACCGTGATATCAATAGCTGCCTTGTTATTTACGAATATGGGCGTATCAAGAACTTGCAGACCATAGTCTCTCATCTGTTGTTGTATCCATAGAATTTGGTAACAACAACTGGATGCTGACAGGTATTCAGCTTCGTAAGTAGAGAGAGCGATCGCTGTCTGTTTCTTTCATTGCCACGTTACCAAACGTGTTCCGAAGAACTGGCATCCTGCCGTTGTAGACTTGGCGTTCTGCTTGCAGCAAGCAAAATCAGAGTCAGAATAACCCGCAAGGTTGAAATCGTCGTGACGTAGATACCACAAGGTGGTGCTTGGGCATCCTTTCAAGTAGCGCATGATCCTTTGACGATCAACAGATGTGATTCCTTCGGACTTGACTGATATCCGACGCAAAGGAATGTGGGGTACATTATATCCGGTCTTGAAGCTCTGAGATACATCAAGGATCCGATGATGGAGCGATATAATGTTTCATCAACTTTTTCTCCATAGTCGTCTGGACAAATGCCGTGGTTTGTGGCTAACGGAGTAGATGCGGGTTTAGTTCCTGTCATGTCAAATTTCTCCAACACGTCATGAACATACTTCGTCTGGTGAATGAAAATACCGTCTGACAGTTGTTCAACCTGAAGCCCCAAAAAGAATTTCATCTCTCCCCTAGTGCTCATTTCGAATTTTTCTTTCATGACTTTCTTAAAGTCCTTACATAGCTGTTCATTTGTCGATCCAAAGATGATATCATCCACATAGATTTGCACAATAATTAGATGTCCATCTACTTCCTTGGTAAAGAGAGTGCTATCTACTGTCCCTCTGGTGAATCGGTTAGCCAGAAGGTGCTTGGAAAGTGTCTCATACCAGGCTCTCGGGGCCTGGTGTAATCCGTAAAGTGTTTTGTTCAGCAAGTAGACCTTATCTTTGTGAATCGGATCGACAAACCCAGGTGGTTGGCGACATATACTTCCTCTTTTACCTTACCGTACAAGAAAGCAGACTTCACATCCAATTGGTACACTTTGAAACCTTTCCATGAGGCGAAAGCCAGGAAAATGCGGATAGCTTCTAGACGTGCGACTGGGGCGTAGACCTCGTTGTAGTCTATCCCTTCTTGCTGACGAAAACCTTGAACTACGAGTCGAGCTTTGGTTCGAACGACCACTCCTCTATCATCTCTTTTCCCTTTGTAAACCCACCGTGTGCTTATCTTTTTCTTTTTGGTGGTAGGTCAACAAGTTCCCAGACTCCCAATTTCTGGAATTGCAATAATTCTTCCTGCATTGCTTCCACCCAACTGGCATCTTTAAGAGCATCTCTGATGTTTCTTGGTTCGACCTGAGAAACAAAACAACTATGAGAAAATTGATTGTGGAGTGGAGCAACTTTGGAATAAAATCAACTTAGATCCTTATTGATCTGATTTCACGTTTTCACGCCAGCTTGCAGTTCTCCAATGATGTTATCTGTTGGATGGTAGGAGACTGATCTCGGCATAACTTCCCCTAGAACATTCACTGAGCTTTCCAGATTTGTGATATTCTGATCTGCAACATGTTCTGAAGAAGTAGCCTCATTTCTCGCACTGGTTTTCGGCAGCTTGATTGTTGAGATAACTTGTAATCTCTTCTGATCCTTCAACAGAACTGGAATCCCCATTATCAAAGGTAGGATCTTGTTCCGGTTCTTCATCAGCTGGCTGTGGGGAAGACTGTTCTACAGCGTTCTGACTGAGTGTTGCTCGTATGCTTCTAACGAAGGTGTTGCTGTTGGAGAGATTACCAATGGCCCTCTTCCTTGCTCTTGATTCGATATCTGATGTTGTTGAAATAGCAAGATAAGTTCTTCCTCAGACGCTTCATCAGGCAGATCAAATGAATTCCACAACCTGTCGTAATTGAATAGCCACGGATCTCAAGGTTTTTGCATGTGCATTGTATATCTCTGGAAATCAACATGTTGAGCAACAATAACCTGATTCATGCTCGGTAAATAGACTCTCTTTTGCGGAATTGCATATCCTACGAAGAAACCTTCCAAAGATCTGGCTCCAAATTTTCTTTTCGGGTCCAAAAGGTACATGGTGATCCAAAAGGTTCCCAAAACTCTAGATTAGGTTTTCGCTGGTTAAGATGTTCAAAGCATGTCTTCTTGTGCTTATTGATAGTCATTACACGGTTAAGGGTGTAACATGCAGAGGCAACAGCTTCGCTCCAAAAGCTAATAGGTAACTTCAAATCAGCAAGCATCGTGCGTGCAATTTCGATGAGCGTTCTATTCTTTCGTTCAGCTACTCCATTTTGCTGAGGAGTATAGGGGGCCCTGAACACATGATAAATACCTTAGCATTGCAGAATTCGAGCATCTTGTTGTTCTTAAACACAGTACCGTTATCACTTCTGATTCTCTTGATAGGCAAATGGTAAAGATTTTTAATCTTTCGAAACAAGATCATCAAATTCTCGAATGTTTCATTCTTGCTTTCTTGAAAGAAAACCCATGAGAATCTTGAGAAGTCACCGGTTACGACCAGGCAGTATAGATCTCCTATAATACTTTTCACATTGACAGGCCCAAAGAGATCCATGTGTAGCCTTTCTAGTGGAAGCTTGATGGAGTTGAGAAGCTTTCTCGGGTGTGACTTCTTGTGCTGCTTCCCCTTTTTGCGGCTGATACAGTCGTCTGACAAATGAAAATTTTTGAGATTCACCCCTTCCACTAGATTGTTGTGTCCTTGGACGACCTTGGTATCTTACCAACACTATAACACACTCACGATGGATGCACTTTCCTTAGTGTGTGTTTAGTGTTAGTATAATATCGTGTTTTATAAATTAAACTTGACTAATGTGTAAAACAGACTTAAAATATAATAAAATCATAGCACGCTCGACACGCACCAAATTGCTTGTGAACAAGAGCCGTCTGATAAATCTGGGGATCGGACTGAAGGTTCTGACTCATCAGATAATGAGCAAGATGCTTTTGAGAGTCAAAATATTGACAAAATTTGTCATCATCTGGTAACCAAGAATCCATTGATTATGAAAGCTTGGTGTCAAATGAACTATTTCCAAAGAAACTGATGCAGTTGTCTCAGAAAACTCAATTTCTGAAGAAAAAGTTTCAGATGAAACTAAGCCCACAGAATCTACTCCTGGAAAGAAAAGATATCAAAAAACCAGAAAACAACACAAAATGAAAACTCAAGAGGAAGCCTCCTCAAGTGCTGCAAATCAGAAAGAAAACCCAACTCAGAAAGCGACTGAACCAAAGTTGAAGGTAAAACTATAAACTGTAAACATTACATTTCAGTATGTTTACATTTCTCCATTCAATATCAAAATCCCAAAAAGATTTACTTTCAAAATCTTTCATGGAAACCTGATAATGTTGAATGCGAGCCGGAGCGACGAGACAGTCGAGATACTGTTTGTGTGTGGATATGTGTGATTGTTCTTAAACGTCAAATCATAGAGATTCAGGCATCATTCAAGGGGGAGATTATGGTTTCACTTGAAGATGTTATCCAAGGCGGTTCAAGACTAAATATCACAGATTTATAGCTATGTCCAAGGGGGAGATTGTTAGTGCATTATTCGTGTGGCCATAGATAGAAATCTAATTGTACGCATATTATTAAGTGTCTTGAGTCTGTATTATACCGGACAGAGGTTTCACTAGGTTTAAGATACGATTTGGTACGATGCGTTTAGAGTTCGGGAATGATGTCATCATACTACAAGATGACATCATGATGGTGCATTAATGATGCATGAAAGGTGATACGTTCAATAATACATGCATGCATAAGAATGTCAAAAGCAAAGGCAGAAGTCAACATGTTATCATCGCACAAGAAATCTATCTTCACAAAAGGACAAACTTCGTACAAAGGTCTTGTGTTATAAATATCAAACCACTCCGCACAAGAACATAGCAGATCATCAAGTTCCAGACTTCATCTAGATCGAGTCATTTTGTAACGTAGACGTCGAAACTCTGTCTGGTTTCATTTGAATCGTAATAAACAGTTATTATTTATGTTTCGTGTATCGATTACGGTTCAGTTTAACGGATTTCGCATGTTAAAATTGATTAAAAGCAGAGCTAATGTTCTTTGGTGAACTGATCCGGACCTACAAGTTAAGCCCAAGCTCGTGCACACAACATCTAAAGTTCTGGAACTGCTTCACATGGATCTTTTTGGCTCTGTCAATGTGCTGAGTGTTGGAGGAAAGGCTTATTGTTTGGTTATCACCGATGACTTCTCTCGTTTCATTTGGGTGTGTTTCTTAGAATAAAAGAGCGAAACTATTGGTCTGATAAAGAAATTCTCACTCTCATGGAAAACCAAGCAAACGAGCATGGGAAGATTATACGCTGCGATAATGGGGTAGAGTTCAAGAATGCTGAACTGAAAAACTTTTGTGCTTCAAAAGGAATTGATCGTGAATACAGTGAAGACGCCGTATGAAATAGTCGAAGGACAGAAACCCACCGTACAGCACTTTCGTACTTTTAGTTGTCCTTGTGTTCTTCTAACCATGGATGCCAAGGGTAAATTGGAAGCAAGAGGAGATCCATGTTATTTCATCGGCTATGCAAAGAACACTACATATTGAGTATACAACAAAATCAAGAGGCAGATCATGGAGACATACTATGTGGATTGGCTGGAAGAAAATCCAAAGACACACGACTTGGACCTGATTGGTTATATGATTATTCCTCTTTGTTTAAATCATTTAATATTTTCCTGATGTGATTTCGCTGCAGATGTCTCAAATACAGGATCCACCAGGATTTCATGACGCTACTATTGAACGCATCCTTCTTCACCAGTTCTAGAGCCGGTTCTTGAACGCTCTACAACAGCTACTCCTGATGATGCACTTCTCAACAATGAACCCTCTATGAAGCAAACTACAGCGGGTCCTTCAAACACGAACATTCAAAGCACTACATTGCCAATTCCATCAGATTGCACTATAGATCCATCGGTAATCAACACAACTACTGCATCAACTAAGGGGGAGCAATCTGGGATAGTGTCAGGAAGTTTTTCTAACTTGCAAACAAACTTGCAGGCGCCTGCTATAGTAATCCCACAATTTGTTCAAAGAAGCTATCCGATTACAAATGTTATTGGTCCTCTAACTACCAGTGTTCAGACACGCAGTAAATCAGGAACCATTAACACATGTTTATCTTCATGTTTCATCTCACAGATTGAGCCTAACAGCATTGATGTTTGTGAATACTTAGAATCGGACCCAACTTGTGAGCTTCCGGTCAGACTTGCTCAGCTAACAGAGGCGGAATTCATTGTTAGCTGATTTAACAAACAAAGAACAAGCGATGATTACTGTTTAACCGTGTGTTATATTGATTAACGTTGAAACGATTACATACTCGATCAGGGCTTCGCCACTGATCACCAAAAATAGCATGCCAGACAAACATTCTAAGTCACCTATTTATAGGCAAGACATGACAGCACCTAGGGACTCAAGACAAGGAAATTTCGCACGAAATTTCCGTACAAAAATTCCTATGAATTTTCATGTGAAAATTCTTTTAACAAAACAGAACTTTCAAAACGTAACGTATGACGTTGCGAAACCCAACTGTACATAGACTCGTCCTAGACGTAGGCAATAGACATATGTGCACCAACAGACTCCCCCTTGGATGTTGCCGCAGTCTTGGACAGTCTTCAAAACTTTTCTTCAAAAATCTTTAAACACATTTGACTTGAATCATCTGAAAAATCGCTTGCGTGGCCTTCGAAGCTCCTCTAAATCAATGGGAGTTTGATCTCTAGGAGGAGGTCGATTGTACGTGTTCCCGAAATTGAATCTTTCACGGGTGGCTAGCTTTCGTCGTGCTTGATTCTTTCTTCATTTTGATGTTTCTTTTTCTGTTCTTTGTCTTCAAGCTTTCCCATAAAGTGTTCCATTCTTACTGAATTAAGTGTTAGCGTAACAAACATTCAAATTTTCTGAACTACATGGCCTGCTCTTTGTCTTTTTCTTCATAACTGATCTTGATGAAGAATAAGCGTTCGATATTCTTTTCTGAGCAATTGACCAGCCACATTGGATCCAAACTCTAATTGCGCGCCATAACCCATAAATTGTCTTGTGCATGTTCACGGTTTCAGACAAATCTTCAGACAGATCCCATGATCCTTCATCAGGCTCAACACAAATAACAGCCTCTCCAGTACTCGAATCATAGTGCCACCATTTGAAGATCTTGTAAAAGATCTTGTTTCATTTTCTTCAAGGGCATATTCTTCATAACACGTGGTCTCTTGACAATCAAAGTCACATCTTTTTCTTTAGTTACTGGATCGATCTTTGTCACGGTACGTGGCTTGTGCGGTTTCCAAAAGGTGAAACCATGTTCTGATTCAAACTTGATTAGATTCAAGAGATGTTGATCATTTGGTCGTAGCTTCATACTAAACGTCTTGGTCTGAACAAACTCTGTCACATCCCATTCTGGCAAGGTCTTTATGTCACCCAACTATTTGAAGTATTGAACTCCATACTCACGTTTCAACGCATATACATCTAGTTCCTCGATCCATCCCAACTGATAATGTCACCCAAAGATGCATCAGGGTCTCTGGTGAAGAAGGCTAATGGAGACGGAACTTTCTTTCAGGCGGCATCTCCTCGAACCATTTCTTCTTCATTTCTATGATTTCTTCTTTTGTTGGTGGTTTAGGAGTCGTTCCTTCTTTTACTGCTTCTGCTACCTTTTGCTTTAGGATATCATCGTTGATCTCAGCAGTCATTTCATCAAGGGTAGGAAACACATCTGTTCCCTCACCCGAATACCTTGCCTCTTCATTATCATCTGAATTCCAATCCTCATTGATGAGTCTGTCATAACCGTTTGCTTGCGGGATGTCTTCAAACACATAGTCATTCGGCTCTGAACTTGTATTCTTTAACTCCTCTTCAAAGTCGAACTCAAATGAATTTTCTTGTAAGCCAAATAATTCTGCAAGATTAGCCTTGGAGTAGTTATGAACATACTCTCATTTTTCGACATCGTGCTCGAGATAGATGACTTTGGGCTTTAGCACTGTCTCTTCAATTTTAATAGACCACTCCCCCTGAACCTGTTCATCAGTTAGCTTAAAAATAGAGTCGTTCATATAAGCATCAACAGACATATTTTCATTATCAAATAAGTTTGCTACATAATAGAATTCTTCCTTCTCTAAATGATCATACATTCCATCTACCATTTCACCAATCTCTTTCTTTAGCTCCCTTTCAGCAATCGTCTTCTCTTTCATCTCTTCTCTAGAATCCCTTCTCCTTGAAGCACAAACCTCTTGCTAACATCAACAGTTGGATCATAGACTACTATCTTAGAAGATACTGGCACGGATTCAGCATCCGGCGCAGATTGTTTGATCAAAGGAGCTGATGAGGTTGCAGCTTGATGTACAGGCTTGCTAGAGACAGGCATATCATCAATCTTTTCTTTTCCTCGGCCTTCTGCATCAGATAGAGCTTTAGAAGCTCGTTCCCTCTCTACAACTCTTTGCCTAGCTTCCTCTCTCTCGATCTTCTCAATCTCATCAGACAATGAATACCTAGAGTACGAACTAGAATTTTCTTCATAAGCTCAACCTGCCTGTTGTTCGACTCTCTCTCAGCTTCGTATTCTTCCATCTTCTTGATAATCCTCTGGTTCTCAGTCTCATAACTGCTCAGAGTTGTCTTTAGGATCTCCCTCTCATTCTCTAGTACCTTGATCCTTTCTTCATACGCAGTAACTTTCTGGGAAGCCTGAAAGTATCTTTCACTATCGTCAGTGACCAACCTCAGAATCTCACTAATGCTATCTCTGTCTGACTCAAGGATCTTAATCTTTTCATCAGCAGTCTTCAACTTTCCTTCCAACTCATTTAGTCTTCCAACATATACATCATCAGCTGTGAGCCTATCTCCCCCTGGAATGGCACCGATATCAAAGAAAAATCATCAAAGGTTGTGTCTGCCGAAGGATGTTGCTGTGTAGGATGAGCGGATGATGTTGCTTGCGCTTGAAACTCAGCAGGAGGAGATACAATGTAACATCCGTCAAAAAACGGATTTACCAAACCCGCTCCGTTTATCAACCGAACAGTCAGTCAAAAATTTCGTTGCGAATTAAATGCCCAAAATATTTTTAAACGATCCGTAATCAATTATTATACGGGAATATATATTTAGTTTTTGAAAAACTGTTGAAAATCTCAAAATAAAAAGGAAAGTACTCTGCCGGGTATCGAACCCGGGTCTGTACTGAATCAACAAACAGACTTATCTCACACACACAAACCACTGCGCCACGGATTTTGTTTGTTATATATTGAAATCATTTAATTGATATAATGACGTTACGAATTCAAAACCGGCGCCCAAACAGTTCAGTCGTCGGAATCCCGGAAATCTCGCGAGTCTTAACTACAATTTACGTTATAACGTAAACCATTAACCAGACATCGGTTATAACCGATGTTTGAATTCCGTGACCAAAATTATAACCGCCGGAGTTTTTATGAATTACGAATACAGTCGGAAATCAGACCAGATTCTTCAACAATTTGCTCTATAAATTCACCCACAACCCACTGCAAACCTTTTCGCTCAAAATCACATCTTTTCACGGCGTAATTCCACTCGCCGGAATTTCTCTGCTCATCGCCGGAAAACCGTTTTCCCCATTGCCGAGCCTTACTGAGTCTCTGAAGCTTATACCGGAGATACCCATACTCTTTTCAAGCTTTCCGGAGACTTGCTGCTGCAAGACACCTGACACCGGAGTTGATTGCTGTCGCCGAAGTTCTGCCGGAAAACAGAGGGTCCAGTCGGTATACTTCTCCGCCCAATTTCTTTTCCTTTTCACATTTATCTCACCGTAATGATCTGAAATACACTAATAAACCGATAAAAACTTTGAACCAGTCGATTTTCCGAACTCTGGTTATATTTCAGTGAAGAAGACGATGTATTTCCGTAACATATAAGTATAAAATAAATCAAGAAATTAATCGGGTTAGACACACAGTCCAGCGGTGGACTGTGTGCACGTTAAACATTCAAAGGTCTCGAGTTCGAATCCCGTTTCACACGCTGCCTTAATAAAAATCATTTTTTTTGTTAAACCGAACCGGGTCGCCATAGTTATATGTTAAGTATATTAATAATCGGAATAATAACCAAGTTAAACACACAGTCCAGCGGTGGACTATGTGTTTGTTTATATCACTGGTCACGAGTTCGAGTCCGGTCTTCTGCACCGACTCGGACAATTATCTCTTCTTTTTAAATAAGGCAGAAAAGGAAATAACTAATTAGTATTTAAGTATAATAAAAATCGAATTATATAACATGTTGAACACACAGTCCAGCGGTGGACTGTGTGTTAGATTAAACCACAGGTCCCGGGTTCGAGACCTGTGGAGTGTATGTCCGATTCGCTTAAAACTGTTTTTAAAATAAAATGATTTTCGGTTTAAACTAATAAATATATATATAATTAAAATCAGATTTATAACGGGTTAGACACGTAGCTCAGTTGGTAGAGCTGCGTGCACGCGTACGGGAGGTCTCGGGTTCGAGCCTCACTCAGCGCACTTGTATTCCGAATTGAACCGGTCAACGGTCAGGTCAACGGTCAGTCAAACGGTCAACGGTCAGAAAAAAATCAATTTTTTTATTATTTTTTATTTAATTATTTTAATTAAAAATCAATTAAAAATACTTAAAAATAACATTTTTAAGGTTAGAAAATAGCCTCAAACTCACAAAATTACACCCAACAATTCTACTAAAATAGATTAATAAAATCCGTTTACTTACCAAACCATAATGCGATTATTCTAGGTTAAACTCACTTGTGGTAAAACCACTTCGCGTGCATTCAACATCATCAACCGAACGCACCCACTGTGAGTGAATCTTACAACTTCCCCTTTTAAATTACACGTTTTGGGGTGTGTGTCATGTGTTATGAAAATAATTAATTTATTTATTTAAACATGTGCCATACCACATCATGACCTAAACTTAGATTGTTTTTATTGTTGTGATTTACTTATTTCCTGTTGTCAAATTATATGAAACTCATACATTAAGCCTATCAGTTCCTCGTGGGAGACGAGTAGAACATCGCGTGCTTCACATCAAATTCATTATTGTTCATGTGTGTATCATTGAGTTTATATTGTTTGTAGTTGTGTCATTCATATTATCATGTTTATGCAATTCATTCATCAGGCCCCTCAGTTCCTCGTGAGAGACGAGTTGAGCATCGCGTGCCTTTAATGGTTCCATTATTGTTCATGAGTGTTTCATTTAATATCTTATGATTGTTGATTAAGTTACATCTAATTTTACTCATGTTTGGTTGTGCACATATTTCATAATCAATTTAAATAAATATGTTCAAATGTTTTCCATAGGATTCACTCGCCAACATTATGTTGATCCAAAAACCCTTTTACACATGATACAGGTGAACAGGTTGAAGCAAGGAAAACATAGGATATGCCTTAGAAGAGAACAAAGAAGTTAGATTGTTAGTTAGATCATGTTGTAACATTTATTGTATATTTCCATTTAATTTGTATTAATGAATATGAAACGCTTAATAAATGTCATGAGCTTTGATGATAACCCAATCATGCCCCGATCACCTTTTCCGCTGCGGGTCGGGGTGTGACAGATTGGTATCAGAGCCATGACTATAGGGATATAGGATAGGTTATTAGACCCTTAGAGCCTATACTATAGTCTGCCTAAATTTTAATTGATTAGGTGGTTAGATACAAACTTGTGATATTTATTTGTTTCATATTTGTTTACATTTCAGTCAAACATACATGCTTATATACGTATTCATTATACATATATACATATTCATTATACATATATCGATGTTCATGTATTCAATTTATTTTCATACTCTCATTATCCAAAGATTTTGTGCAATTTTCAAATCTCATCAAAGTAAGTTCTGCGACGGGCATGTAGTAACTGGAAGGGTACAAGTACCGGTAGTCGGAACGTCCTGTCTAGGCTGGCATTCGTATAAATCCAATATAAAGGACCAGTTTGCCTACCTGGGGACCAACGATGAGAGTACGAAGGACCTATTAGGCCAAAGCATGCCACACCAAACGTCGTTCGAACTAACCTACTTTGAGGTGTCACCGTGTCTACACCTGGACACACTCCGAATATCACACGTTGTATACATATTTCTCGATTTTCTCCGGGTTTTTGTGTACGCAACCTGGCAGAAACCGTGCGAACCATATGAAAAACCGGTATTCATGGGGGCCCACATGATTACACAGGTAAAGTATGGCGGCATGTAGTGCCTAACAGCGAGCAAAACCCAAGACATCCAATGGATGTAGTAATTTATTTATCCCTATAATTATTTTATGAATGTTCATTCCTAATGCGACCCATGAACCCAAAAGCATCCAACTCATACTCTTGTCATGTATTCCTTGTAGATGTCTTCTAACCTCGCCCGTAGGAAGACGAGAGCAAGAAAAGCCCGCGAACGCATGGCTGCCTTAATCGCTCAACAAATGGCTGCCGTAATACCCAACATTGTAATCCAAGTTCAACAAGCACTCACCAATAATCCTGTCAATCAAGCAAACCAAAACATTTTCAACTCTTCCCCAAATACCACTAAATGCACCTACAAGCATTTCAAATCATGCGACCCTCCGAAATACAAAGGGACTGAAGGCGTCACCGCTCTCCTCCATTGGTTTGAAGAAATGGAGAACACTTTTCTAAATTGCGATTGCCCTGATGATCACAAAGTGCGTTATGCTACCGGTCGACTATATGGGATAGCACTTACTTGGTGGAACACAGAGAAGGCCAAACGAGGTGTGGAAGATGCTATGTCCTTAACTTGGAACGAATTGAAGGAAATCATGACCAGACGATTTTGCCCAAGGAGCGAAATCAAGAAGTTAGAAGATGAATTTTACTCATTGAAGCAAGTGGAAGGAGACCACATCACCTACAACAAAAGATTCCTCGAGTTACATCAAATGGTTCCCAACATGTTCACTCCCCTCTACCGTTTGATCGAGCACTACATTCGTGGTCTTCCGTCAAAGATTCAAGACCCTGTAATAAGTACCTCGCCTGCAACCTTGGAAGCAGCAATGGAGCTAGCAACAGAGCTCACCGAGAACCGAATCCGAAACAAAGACTTCAAGGAGGAGAAAAAGAAGAATAAAGAATCGACTGAAACCTCCGACTCCACTCAAACCGAATCCCCTTCTCAACCTAATCCCAAGAGAAGAAGAGTCGGGCGACTTTTCGCTGCTACCCAACGAAATCAACCAGTTTTACACGCTATACCCATCCGAGCTATCCCAATCACCCAAGTGGCACCCAACTCAGCTTACCCAAATAAGAAACCATATCTTGGACCTCACCCTCGATGCAACAACTGTTTTTATCATCATCCCCTTACCTTACCTTGTCAACTATGTACAACTTGTGGACGCTATGGCCATTTGAGCAATGTTTGTCGCACCTTTCAAAACCAAACCTTTTCCCCTACTCAAAACATGGCTCAAACTTATCACCAACCCCAAAACCCCATGCTCCCATATGCTCGAGCTTGCTTCAATTGTGGCGACCCTACCCACTTTAGAAACACATGCCCTCAATTGGTTAACGTTATCAACACTCAAGCCCAATAAAACCCAGTTAACCAAGTAAACCAAGAAAACCCAACCACTATGCCACCAGCAAGAGGAAGAGTCTTCAATATCAACGCCAATCCTGTCGAAGATATTAACGGTCCAAACAAAGATACTCATCTAGTCCTCTTCGCCGAAGATCCAGATTCAACTCCTATCGTTTAGTTTTATGTGTTTCTTTATCACTTGTGTAGACTGTTAGAGTAATTATGGTATATTATATATTATATATTGTTTTCAGTATATGCTTTTGCTGAGGCCGCAGCTCCCCATCCATCGAGGTTGAGTTTGATCCCCATTTTATTATGCGGTTGATCAGGGCGTGCCCGCACGATCGGCTCCGTTTGTTTGAGCCTTGATCGGTTATTTCATTTTACATTTCAATACATGCAATACGTTCGGCTCCGTTTGATTGAGCCTTGAGCGCACATTTCAATTTACATTTCCAGTTCATGCAATACGTTCGGCTCCGTTTGATTGAGCCTTGAGCGCACATTTCAATTTACATTTCCAGTTCATGCAATACGTTCGGCTCCGTTTGATTGAGCCTTGAGCGCACAGACAATTTCATTATCAGTATCTTGTGGTTGTGGTGTTTGTAGTAGAGTCGCATCGAACTAACCATAACTTGCGGATAAAGTCAATGAAAATTTGACAAGGATATGGTGGATACGCCGACGGTATTTCCTATATATAAGTATTCTTGTCAAATGATCGGAGGCATTATCAGGCGGTTATGAGAGGTTCCATGCATAGGCTGATTGTGTGATGGTTGTTTAGATTAAGTTGTTCAATTTCAGTACATTCAATACGTTCGGCTCCGTTTGATTGAGCCTTGAGCGCACATACAATTTCATTCAATACGTTCGGCTCCGTTTGATTGAGCCTTGAGCGCACAGACAATTTCATTATCAGTATCTTGTGAACCATAACTTGCGGATAAAGTCAATGAAAATTTGACAAGGATATGGTGGATACGCCGCTGGTACTTCCTATATATAAGTATTCTTGTCAAATGATCAGAGGCATTATCAGGCGGTTATGAGAGGTTCCATGCATAGGCTGTTTGTGTGGTTAAGTTATTCATTTCAGTACATGCAATACGCTCGGCTCCGTTTGATTGAGCCTTGAGCACACAATTTCAATTTCAGTACATTCAATACGTTCGGCTCCGTTTGATTGAGCCTTGAGCGCACATCCATTTCATTTTCAGTACATGCAATACGATCGGCTCCGTTCGATTGAGCCTTGATCGCACAGATATATTCCATTTCAGTATTTTATGTTTGTTGTAATGGTTGTAGAGTTATAGGACTAATCATAATTCACTGATAAAACCAATGAAAATTTGACAAGAATATGGTGGATACGCCGCTGGTACTTCCTATATATAAGTATTCTTGTCAAAGGATCAGAGGCATTATCGGACGGTTATGAGAAGTTCTATGTAGGATTTATTAGTTCTTGGTAACCAATCATAACTTGTGGATAAAACTAATGAAAATTTGGCAAGAATATGGTGGATACGCCGCTGGTACTTCCTATATATAAGTATTCTTGCCAAAGGATCAGAGGCATTATCAGGCGGTTATGAGAAGTTCCATGTAGGATTTAGTATTGCCTTGGTTGGAATTTGTGTTACATTTATATCATCATGTTATTTAAAGAGATTGGATTGTGTTCCATTTCTACATAAACTAACCTCTCCATCATAACAAACGAGAGAGGAACTTCCACCATTCAAACATATATGCTATCAGAATGTGGATTCAAATATTTGCTGTTGTGTTTATTCATGCTCAAATATTTGCTGATGTGTTTATTCATATTCGAATATTAGCTGTTGTGTTTACTTATGTTCAAATATCAGCTGTTATGTTTTTATTTATGTCCCATATAGGTTGTAGTGTTAGAAGTTTTGCCTTAGGATATAACCAAACTTTCCCAAACGTATCTAAATTCTTATGCATGATATCATTTTTAGCAAATCATTTCTGCTTATCAATACTTATACAGTAGGCAACAAAAAGCGATTCCTGAATAGGGTACTTAACCCTTACAAGGAACGTTACCGCCTCGAACAAAAACTTAAACCCTCATTTTTCTGAGCATACAACTGTCAAACAAAACATCACCATCATTCTTTAGTCAAATATATCATTATTTAAATTTCGGGACGAAATTTCTAAAAAGCAGGGGATACTGTAACATCCGTCAAAAAACGGATTTACCAAACCCGCTCCGTTTATCAACCGAACAGTCAGTCAAAAATTTCGTTGCGAATTAAATGCCCAAAATATTTTTAAACGATCCGTAATCAATTATTATACGGGAATATATATTTAGTTTTTGAAAAACTGTTGAAAATCGCAAAATAAAAAGGAAAGTACTCTGCCGGGTATCGAAACCGGGTCTGTACTGAATCAACAAACAGACTTATCTCACACACACAAACCACTGCGCCACGGATTTTGTTTGTTATATATTGAAATCATTTAATTGATATAATGACGTTACGAATTCAAAACCGGCGCCCAAACAGTTCAGTCGTCGGAATCCCGGAAATCTCGCGAGTCTTAACTACAATTTATGTTATAACGTAAACCATTAACCAGACATCGGTTATAACCGATGTTTGAAGTCCGCGACCAAAATTATAACCGCCGGAGTTTTTGTGAATTACGAATACAGTCGGAAATCAGACCAGATTCTTCAACAATTTGCTCTATAAATTCACCCACAACCCACTGCAAACCTTTTCGCTCAAAATCACATCTTTTCACGGCGTAATTCCACTCGCCGGAATTTCTCTGCTCATCGCTGGAAAACCGTTTTCCCCATTGCCGAGCCTTACTGAGTCTCTGAAGCTTATACCGGAGATACCCATACTCTTTTCAAGCTTTCCGGAGACTTGCTGCTGCAAGACACCTGACGCCGGAGTTGATTGCTGTCGCCGGAGTTCTACCGGAAAACAGAGGGTCCAGTCGGTATACTTCTCCGCCCAATTTCTTTTCCTTTTCACATTTATCTCACCGTAATGATCTGAAATACACTAATAAACCGATAAAAACTTTGAACCAGTCGATTTTCCGAACTCTGGTTATATTTCAATGAAGAAGACGATGTATTTCCGTAACATATAAGTATAAAATAAATCAAGAAATTAATCGGGTTAGACACACAGTCCAGCGGTGGACTGTGTGCACGTTAAACATTCAAAGGTCTCGAGTTCGAATCCCGTTTCACACGCTGCCTTAATAAAAATCATTCTTTTTGTTAAACCGAACCGGGTCGCCACAGTTATATGTTAAGTATATTAATAATCGGAATAATAACCAAGTTAGACACACAGTCCAACGGTGGACTATGTGTTTGTTTATATCACTGGTCACGAGTTCGAGTCCGGTCTTCTGCACCGACTCGGACAATTATCTCTTCTTTTTAAATAAGGCAGAAAAGGAAATAACTAATTAGTATTTAAGTATAATAAAAATCGAATTATATAACATGTTGAACACACAGTCCAGCGGTGGACTGTGTGTTAGATTAAACCACAGGTCCCGGGTTCGAGACCTGTGGAGTGTATGTCCGATTCGCTTAAAGCTGTTTTTAAAATAAAATGATTTTCGGTTTAAACTAATTAATATATATATATAATTAAAATCAGATTTATAATGGGTTAGACACGTAGCTCAGTTGGTAGAGCTGCGTGCACGCGTACGGGAGGTCTCGGGTTCGAGCCTCACTCAGCGCACTTGTATTCCGAATTGAACCGGTCAACGGTCAGGTCAACGGTCAGTCAAACGGTCAACGGTCAGAAAAAAATCAATTTTTTTTATTATTTTTATTTAATTATTTTAATTAAAAATCAATTAAAAATACTTAAAAATAACATTTTTAAGGTTAGAAAATAGCCTCAAACTCACAAAAATACACCCAACAATTCTACTAAAATAGATTAATAAAATCCGTTTACTTACCAAACCATAATGCGATTATTCTAGGTTAAACTCACTCGTGGTAAAACCACTTCGCGTGCATTCAACATCATCAACCGAACGCACTCACTGTGAGTGAATCTTACAACTTCCCCTTTTAAATTACACGTTTTGGGGTGTGTCATGTGTTATGAAAATAATTAATTTATTTATTTAAACTTGTGCCATACCACATCATGACCTAAACTTAGATTGTTTTTATTGTTGTGATTTACTTAATTCCTGTTGTCAAATTATATGAAACTCATACATTAAGCCCATCAGTTCCTCGTGGGAGACGAGTAGAACATCGCGTGCTTCACATCAAATTCATTATTGTTCATGTGTGTATCATTGAGTTTATATTGTTTGTAGTTGTGTCATTCATATTATCATGTTTATGCAATTCATTCATCAGGCCCCTCAGTTCCTCGTGAGAGACGAGTTGAGCATCGTGTGCCTTTAATGGTTCCATTATTGTTCATGAGTGTTTCATTTAATATCTTATGATTGTTGATTAAGTTACATCTAATTTTACTCATGTTTGGTTGTGCACATATTTCATAATCAATTTAAATAAATATGTTCAAATGTTTTCCATAGGATTCACTCGCCAACATTATGTTGATCCAAAAACCCTTTTACACATGATACAGGTGAACAGGTTGAAGCAAGGAAAACATAGGATATGCCTTAGAAGAGAACAAAGAAGTTAGATTGTTAGTTAGATCATGTTGTAACATTTATTGTATATTTCCATTTAATTTGTATTAATGAATATGAAACGCTTAATAAATGTCATGAGCTTTGATGATAACCCAATCATGCCCCGATCACCTTTTCCGCTGCGGGTCGGGGTGTGACATACAAATGGAGGTTCATCTATTGGATGAGGAGATGGAATACGAGTCTCTGTAGTAGTATGCTGAGGGGGAGGAGATACATGATGTTCAACTATTGGAGGTTCAACAATTGAAGGAGGCTGAGACGAAGGAGGAGGATATGTAGGACGTTCAGAAGTTGTTTCAATCGTTGGAGCAGCTGGAGTCTAAGTAGGCTTTGTCTTTAACTTGATTCTCAGTTTCTTTCCTGTAGACTCGGGTTTTCGAGCAGCAGCACGCTTTTCTCTTTTACCAGCTTTCTTCTTTGCTAGTTTGACTACAGAGATATCCTCTTCAGCCTCAAACGGCTCATACGGAGTATCGTCATCACCAGTAGCCTTACGCTTGTTTTCCTCAGCCAACTTTCTTTCTCTTTCTCTCCTCTCTTTCTCTTTTCTTTCTTTCTCTTTCCTTTCTCCTTCTCTCCTATCCTCTGAATCGGTACTTGATGATGGCCCTTCATCATCACCACCACCTGCCTCAGTTTCAATCACTAACCATTCTTTCTATGTCAGCAGTGGCTTCTTCCACAGTTTCTTCAACATTAACTGCTTCAGTCATTTGCACTGTTTCTACAACATTCACTTGCTCAACATCCGGTTCATCAATCAAACCTGTACTAACACTAGCTTGTATCCTTTGACGGTTGGGTGCCGAAGATGAGGTTTCAGACGCTTTCTTTCTCTTTGTAGCAGAAGAAGTGGATCCTGCTTTCTTTCTACCGTAATGACCCTTCTCACCTTCACCTTTCACATACCAAATACTGCGCTTTTCAACAAAATCTTCCAACTTCTCTATTTCATTAACTTAATCACCGCTGTCTTCATTCCTCCATTTCCCATTTGTCGGAGCAACATAATCAGCTTTCACAAATGTTCCGAAGATAGGCTTAAACGTTGTAGCCTTTCCCCCTTTCGTAGTTGCTGATGTTGTGTAGGTCAGACGTAGACATGTGCTCTAACTTCAGAATATCACCCTTCTTTTTCTCTAGATTTGGATGTAAATGGTCAAGATCATCTTAACAAATCGAGGGTACTGCAAAAATCGACCCTTCCCCAAATTCATCACCATCTGATTCAAAATCATCTTACTGAAGTTGTAAGCCTTGTTCAAAATCACCGCTACCATCATACACATGTGATAATCAACCAAATCATCCCATCCCCCTTTCCTGTGGCTTAATGAGCATGATAATGCAGTGGGCAAGAAATCTGTTGGGCAGACCCAGCTTGTTCATCTTGTGTGGAGCAGAATTCACATAACCATTGTAGCCCATTCGGAAAAAGTCACAAACTTCTCTATGAACCCTGTAGGATAATCGCTTTCATCCCTAAAGAGTAACATTGTTCGGATCAGATCCTCTGTGATTGTAATTTCCACATCTTTATCTTCAATCTTAACTGCTGATGCAATACCCCTTGAATCAGTTTTCAACTCTACTGCTGCCCAGAAATGAACAACATGTGAAGCATAAACATCGTGATGATGTGCAAGGGCATAATAAACCAGTAGCCTCTCCAGAAAGTCTATGTACTACGAGAACGGAGTAAATTTTGGCACATCCTTGTCGATTAAGCAGCAAGAGTTGTGTACTGGATGAAACTCATACACGGTTTTCTGTGAAACAGAGAGATATGAAAAAGTTAGAAAAAAATTCACAAACACTAGATTCTTTAAATTTTCGTACGAAAATTGGCAGGATGTATATTATCTATATTTTGTGCGAAAATTAAGATCACATAAGTAAACCATCCATCGGTTGAATTTTCGTGCGAAAATTGAATATTTCCGTGTGGAAATCTTCCTCGTCCCCAACAGTTATACTTTTTCAAACCGACTCAAAACGCTTCCAATTGTTGACTTTTTTAAGAAATTGAAACGGTAAACCTTAGTTAAACTTGCCGATTTTAACGTTGGAGAGATCAATTTTAAGTTTTACCGGCTAGTTTATCCTAGATCTACGTTTTTGTCCGTTTAAGGTCCGATGGGTTCAAATTCACGGTTCGATCTTGGTGAATACCTTAGCCATTATAAGAGGTGTGTAAATCAACCTCCCTAATGTGTCAAATACGTTTCAAGGTGAGTGTATTCAAGAGAACGAGCACAAAAGTCTTCAGAGAATCTGCACCAAATAATCTAACAGAATTCGTGCGGAATCTGTTCAACACTCCCTTATATTATAGGCCTAATAATTTTCGTGCAAAAATTTGGCTTCTGAGATTTGACCAAATTTTCGTGCGGAAATTACATTTTTGTTCGAAAATTATTGAGCCTCTTGAAAGGTTTTCTATTTTTCAACTTTTTCGTTTGTTTCAAGTTTTAATTGTCCACACAGTTGTCCAAGGGCCAAGGTAATGACCTTGTTTAACTATTTTGGCCATCATGTCCAAGTTAATGACCTTGGTTGACCACCTTTTGACCAAAACTGATACTGTTCTTAGTTATTAAGTTTTCAAATTAATGAACTTTTCAACGTTTCAAACCATACTTTGTTTCCAAATTAGCTCCCAGCCCGTAATTCAAACAATTTTCCTCTGCATTCAGTCGCATTTGACTTTGAAGATCTGTTTTCCATCACTAGCAGTCAAAAAATTTAAAGTAGAAACAGAAGATCTTTTTGAACTTTTGAAGACTTCTAAACTAGAAAAACTATTAAAGCAATATGTACAAACATATTTACAAACATATTTTTGCGAGTTTGTGTTTAGAGGATCATATCAGTTTATTGAGACATATTACCAGTACCGTTGCTCTATATGAAACTTTAAGTTCTTAAACAGATTTTCTTTAGATTGTCGGTATACTGATCCACTTAAACCTCTACACATTTCTCAACTACTTCAAGATATGTTAGGTAAGTTTTAGCAACATGGCCTAATCTGTGTTTCACACCTCAGAATATACTCCCGC
Organism: Scalesia atractyloides; assembly: GCA_947069175.1. Classification (NCBI taxonomy): domain Eukaryota; kingdom Viridiplantae; phylum Streptophyta; class Magnoliopsida; order Asterales; family Asteraceae; genus Scalesia; species Scalesia atractyloides. The sequence goes on from CAMTDV010000009.1 coordinate 39,392,580, forward strand.
ATCAACATTCCCTAGATTTCATCTCACAGGTGAATATATCTAACTGATATCTGTATAGGGGTGAATTGCGAGACCTTAGAGCTCAGGTTAGTACTTCCGTACAGAGAAAGAGATGAAGGCTCGACTTTAGGTGGTGTTCCTCTTGGGAATCTTTTCATTTTTATATTGTAGCATGTCGTATCTTTTTATGACATCTTTCTTAATTTTTTATGTACCTTTGGGGTGAATAATGCGAAAGTATTATACAAATTCTTGGCCATTGCTGACGCAAAATCAGAAGAACTCCTATAATACCCCAGATATCAACTAAATATAAAGACCTAGTATCTCAGAATCTGGCATTTCTCAAACGAAATTTCGGGGTACCAAGCCCATATATCCGAGAGATGTTAAGCCATAGATTTACCAGTTTATCTTTTTAGGTTTATATCCTGAAAGCAGTTTACTGAACGTGCGAAGCCTACCGACACATCCTTAGAAAGACCTGTTTAGACGCTTTTAAACAATATAGTTCTTTAGCGTACTGTAATGGTTTAGTGATGTACTATCATCTACTCTTATACACAAAAATCTTTTTGTATTTTTTAATGTTTTTGTATTTTTCATAATTTTTCAATGTTTTTGTATTTTTCGCAACTTTTTCTCCCCCTAAAAAATCAAAAACATATTTTTTGGATTTTTTTTTTAAGAAAGCATGTAAACTATTTACAAAAAAAAACATTTGACTTACCAGTGAGGATCACGTCCCAACATCGTCATCCTCAAATTCAACCTCATAAATATCCCCTGATGTCAGATTCTTTAAACTATTTAATTTTGAAAGATTTCGAAATCTTGCTCTGCAAAAGCTTTGGTGTAAAAATATGCTTTTTGGTCATCAGTGTAGATTTTCTCAATTCGTTCCAACTTTTTCTCGTGACAGTGACGGATAAAGTGGTATCGAATCTCGATATGTTTAGTGCGTGAGTGTTGACAAGGATTGACCGTGATATCAATAGCTGCCTTGTTATCTACGAATATGGGCATATCAAGAAATTGCAGCCCGTAGTCTCTCATCTGTTGTTGTATCCACAGAATTTGGGAACAACAACTGGATGGTGACACGTATTCAGCTTCGCAAGTAGAGAGAGCGACCGCGATCTATTTCTTGCATTGCCACGTTACCGAACGTGTTCCGGAGAACTTGCATCCTATCGTTGTAGACTTGGCTTCTGCTTGCAGCAACCAAAATCAGAGTCAGAATAATCCACAAGGTTGAAATCGTCGTGACGTGGATACCACAAACCGGTGCTTGGGCATCCTTTCAAGTAGCGCATGATCTTTTGACGATCAACAGATGTGATTCCTTCGGGCTTGACTGATATCTGGCGCAAAGGAATGTGGGGTACATGATATCCGGTCTTGAAGCTGTGAGATACATCAAGGATCCTATCATGGAGCGATACAATTTTCATCAACTTTTTCTCCATAGTCGTCTGGACAAATGCGGTGGTTTGTGGCTAACGGAGTAGATGCGGGTTTATTTCCTGTCATGTCAAATTTCTCCAACACATCGTGAACATATTTCGTCTGGTGAATGAAAATACTGTCTGGCAGTTGTTCAACCTGAAGCCCTAAAAAGAATTTCATCTCTCCCCTAGCGCTCATTTCCAATTTTTCTTTCATGACTTCCTCAAAGTCCTTACACAGCTGTTCATTTGTGATCCAAAGATGATATCATCCATATAGATTTGCACAATATCAGATGTCCATCTACTTACTTGCTAAATTAACGTTTTACTACATAGTTTTCTTGTTAATTGCTTCAATAACTGACAAAGATAAATTTTAATTTTCACACCGGAATTAATTTGAGCCTATGTATAAATTTTAATTCAAGAGTATCTAATATTTGAATTCAAATTTAGGCTTTAAAACATAATAAGTATGCCAAAATCACCCCCAATAGCATCCTAAACCCACCAACCTACTTCCACACTATCCTCCAAAAGACAGTATGATTTCACTGCCACCACCCTTAATTTCGGCTGACCCATGTGCCTACCTCTTTGCATTACATGGCATGTGGACATAAAATGCATGCCTAGGAACTTGAATTGAACATCATTACTTCATCAAAGACTTTATTTTATTACCATAACCCTTTCTTTTCAAACAAAACAACACAAACATATCTCTCTCTCTCTCTCCAAAACCTGCATCAAAACACTCTAGCCCCATAGACAAATTCGGATCCCTCAACCATGATCAATCTATCATGAATTTTGCTTCAAATCATTTGTGTTCTTCATTCCCGAATCTACCAGATTCGTATGCCCAACTTTGTAAGGCCATATCTCACTCATTTCTTCGTCTTGTTGAGTGCAAACAGAGCTGCTCTGCTATCTGTTTATTATTGTGATCTTTTGACACACCCCGACAACATAAAAGAAAATAAACCACAGTGGAAACGTCGGGAGTGTCGTAACAGAACTATTGTTTCACAACCATGGTAATTAAAGTTTTGTATTATTGAATTGAAATGTTTACATTGTCTTGGATTTAAACAAAAAACATAACGAAAATTAAATTGTCTTCAGGTTTTAAATCACTGGAGCCCAAAGTCTGTCCTAAGTGTCACATGAGCAACCTTAAGCATTCGCTCCAGAAACATATGTGAATAAAAATACGTCAGCATAAAAATGTATGTGAGTAACATAGGTTTTGTGTTGAAGATTCATGGCATAGAATGTTTAAAGAAATGTTTGATAAAAGTGGCCATAAATCTTTACAAAATGTTTTCTTTTATGAAATCATAAGAAAATCAAATGATATAAAAGAAATAATGCATGGTTATATCAATAACCAAAAATATGACATGTCTTGTATAAAAATGTCATGTTTTGTATAAAATATGTCATGTATTGTAATTTGTTTGAAATGAGTTAGATAACACCACGATATGTAAGATAATAAAAGCACTTTATATAGGAAGTATCAATGGCGTATCCACCATGCTTTCATCATATTACACACGTCTCGTTATTTAAACACTTACCATAAACCAACCAACGAAATGTCTTGATTAAACCAAAGTAATGTCTTGTATAAAAATGTCATGTGTAAACCATAGTCATGTATAAACCAATGTTATGTCTTGAATAGCCAAAATGTCGTGTGTAAACAATTGTTATGTCTTGAATAGCCAAAATGTCATGTATAAACAAATGTCATGTCTTGCATAACCAAAATGTCTTGTAGAAAACAATGTCTTTGAATAAACAAAGGTTTTGTCTAAATCTAAAGTTATGTTTCATAAACCATTGCTTTTATTGTTAAAACATATATTAGGATTGTTGGTGAATACATTCAAGCCTTGTCGACAGTCAGATAGACCCTTATAAAGTCAAAGGTCTATCTATTTCAACAGATTCTGTCATTTCCTAAAGTCGCTTCCAAACAAACCCAGGAAGTGGGAACAGGGTGTCAAACCTAGGGTACTATTACATACTACCAGTCGGCATGATCAATGTTAATGAATGTATCATTATCGAGTTCAACGCACAATATATCATAAACAATGCAAGCTTGTCATGAAAATGTTTTGAAACCATGTACTTGGCATACTAAGTGATGTACACAAAATGCAACATATAAATTATATCAAATGAGGCATAAAACTAACCTTTTTTTAGTACTAAAGTTGGAAAAAGCATGTTTCTTTGTTCCTTTTGTATTTTCAGGATAAAAAGAGCTCAAACGAACAAAAGAAGCAAATAAGCAGCTAAAACCAACATAAATACAGAAAGAAGGAATAACAAGCCATGCCCGACCCCTTAGCAAGACTAAAACAAAAGAACAAAAACACCAGAGTCACAGAAGTGAGCACGGGCCTTGTCCACCAAGCACGGGGCATGGTCAAGCTCTGCACTACAAGACAAAACATTCAGAAGCTTCCACGCCCACCACGGGTCGTGTCCAGAGTAACACGGGCCATGGTCAACTATAAGATTTGTAGAATCTGGATAGTATAGTGAACAATTGACCACGGGGCGTGCCTAGAGGCCACGGGGTTGTGTGGGGCCCTCTGCTGACATATGCAATGAATGAAGAAAGAGAAGGATGTTGGCCACAGGCCGTGTCCGCTGGACACGGGGCCGTGGTCGGTCTTCTGTTCAGACTATAAATAGGGATGCTTGGTTACCCACAAAGGAATCCCTTGACAAACCACTTCTCTCTCAGTTTGCCACCACTCCACCACCACTACAACACCAAAACCCACCACCATCGTCCATCTTCCATCTTTAGAGTGTGTAGTAGTCTCCGGATCCAAGATATAATGTAAGGGTTCTTGTCAAACAAAGGCCATGCTTGGCTAAATTCCTTACATCACTTAGTGAAGACTAATCTATTATGTATTACTTTTAGTTTTTAATCTTTCAGCACTTTTTATTTGGGTTTGTATTAATGAATTTAATAACTAGTTTCTTATGTTGAAAGTGAATTTTCTTAACCATTTCTTCATGATGTCATTGATTTGCTCATTCGTGTCTTTATGGTTATATAAAGCGTGTTAACAACTTGGTAGGGGGTTAGAAGGGTGGTTTGGTAAAGTTCTTGTCTCGTTCAGTGTATAGATATGCGAGGAGTTGGTTCAAGCCTATTAGGGCCTCCTTCAAAGCTCAACGGGTTTTGGATGGCGGGGGCGCGATATGGCTTGAACCCCTTATATGTAAACTACTTTTAATACTTTAAACCGGCTACTTGGGATTGTATCCCTGTTGACTCAAACCACTTAGCCAAGGGTAACGTCACCTTCAAAAGAGGGGCCACCACTTTTTGCATTAATAACTTACTTAATTGTCTTCCAATATTCCGACCTTTTGGGATTGTATCCCTGCTGACTCAAACACTGGGTTGAGGTAACGTCACCTTCAAAAGAGGTGCCTAGTACTATAACTAAGATAATTCTTAAAAAGTCCGAAAGTGCGAAAACTATCAAAGGATACATAAAAGAGAAGTTGGATCCAAGTGATTCTATCTTGTCTATTTGTATTTCATTTTATTTTATTAATCATTTTACTTATCTTTATGTTTTAAAACTTTTATCAAAAATATAAATTGATTAGACGTTGACGATAAACTGGTATTAAAAGCTCTTGTGTCCTTGGACGATCTCGGTATCTTACCAACGCTATACTAAGCTCACGATGGGTGCACTTGCCCAAGTGTGTGTTTAGTGTTAGTAGAATATCGTTTTTATAAATTTAAAAGTTGACTATGCGTAAAATGGAGTAAAAATGACAGTAAAAATATAGTATGCTTAGCACACATCATGTTTTTGGCGTCATTGTCGAGGGCACAAGGATTTTGAGAAAGTTTTAAATCAACGGCCGAATTATTTTTATCAAATTTTTCTTTTTCTTTTTAGGAAATTTTTGAATTTTTAGGAAATCTGCATTTTCTGTAGATGTGCAGCACGGGCCGTGTTCAACCAACACGGGGCCGTGTCCAAATAGCAGCAGCAACATAATCTGTTTTAAGTTAGACAGTAGCTGAACACGGGGCCGTGTCAAGCCAACACGGGGCCGTGTCCATCACCCAGTTACTGAAACAGGATCGTCTGATCCCGACCGTCGATAACTTCTAACACATACATGGATGATATTGATTATTTTTTATTTCACCAATCTTACGACAAGTGGTGTCAACTATGTGGAGGAACCCATCAAGATTTGGAATGCTACATTTTAAATCTTGAACCCATTCTTTAGCAGACCCATCTCTCTCATGTGGAGATCACCATAAGGTTGGCGAATGTAAAAATGATCCATATTACCCAACCAAATGCACTCAAACTTCCCTTCCATACGACTTTACCTCTTCTGAATTAAGCCAAATGGAAGAAAGATTCTCCAAAAAATAAAGGGAAATAGAGCTTATGATGAAAAAGAGGTACTCATCACAAGCTCAAGGCCAAGAAGAATCATTGAGTTCGTATTTGGAATCCAACAATGTCGAGGTCATAGAAAGTACTTTAGTCTCTTACGTTAGCATTAGCGATAGTCGTCCCTATGTGGATTATGCCATGAAGGACTCTCCATCGGCTCCCACCGATGTGCTCATAGACCTAGCGAATTGACATACACCTTCTTTAACGAGAGCCCAGGATAAGGGGAATAAAGGTTGGTTTCGCCCACCGGTAAGTGGATTAGTTTTTACCCTTTCCGATAATCTTTTGGTTGATGCATAAACCAGGAGCAACTTTGGTACATTATGCACTTAGGTGTTGTTCCCTCCAGTAAAGAACCTCCTGATTACTGAGGTCCTTAAAAGACAACACTTCATAAAAATCCAACACGGGCCGTGCTCAACCAACACGACCCGTGCCCGCCGAAAAATTCAACATGGGGCCGTGCCCAGGCCAACACGCCCCGTGTCCTTAATACGGACAATCGTGTCAGAACAATGTCTGAGCACGGGGCCGTGTTGGGCAGTGTGCTGTCGCTTTCTATAAGTTAGCCTTGTTTCTACATGCTTGGCCTCATTCCAAAGACAGAGATTTGTTGAGATTTCTCACACATACCTTAAAAGGTATGTTGCTAAAGAAGTTTCTCCTATCCATCTTGTCTTTGCCACTTTTGTCACTTTTGTCACTTTTCTTCTTCCTCTTGACATCAAATCCTCCATTGAAGCTTGAAGATCCAAAGCTTCAAGTTTCATTTTTGCAAAATATATGTTTTAAACCCAAGGATTCTCATAAACTATATGTTCATCACATTTCTTTAAGTTATTTATGTTTACAAATGATCAAAACCTAAGAAAAATAAGTTAAACAATTAGAATTTTTTAGTTCAAAACTGTGCAGGGGACGAACACTGGCCCGTGTCCGCTGGGCATGGGGCTGTGGTGAACGTTTAAAACTCCTTTTCTTTTGAAATTTCACCTTTGTTTTCTTAGTATGTCGACCCAAAACAGCGGGATGTCATCAAAACAAGAAACAACCAAGGACGAAGAAGACCATCGATTGAGGCCACCCTAGTTTGCGGCATGTATGCTCTAAGGGAAGCCATCGACAAAATGACGTCAATGGAGGAGGCCCTTGTCGATCGTGTTAACTATTTGACGGTTAGCTTGGAGAATTGCTTGCATGATATCAACCTTTTGCACCAAAGGTTGAACATTCTTGCTCTACCTCCCATGGAACCAATCTTTCCCCAAGAAGATTGGAACCTTGGTCAAGAAATCATCATTCCAACCGGATGGGACGACCTTCCCCCGGAACCTCCTCTAGATGCATTACACGAGGTTCCATTGATGGTCGCACCTCCCACTCCTCCCCCGTATGAAAATACGGAAGAAGAGCTTTTCCTCTTCCTCCCTCGGGAGATTGAGGAAATGCTCAATGACTTTTGAGGAAGTACAACTTCCGGGTTGAAGTTCCTAGAGGCCCCTATCCATCGAAAAATTAATTTCGGGTTTTTGTTGATCTTTTAAAGAAATAATCATCTAGGGTAGGACTTCATTGTGGTTTAGGTTTCTTTCTTCTATCTACTATTAGGAACTTTGTAATTTTAATTATTAGGACTAATATTAGGATGTTTATTTTTAACCGCACTCTATGAACTATGATGGTTTAAGTTATTTTGTGGTGTTTGGAATGTAAAATGTGGCAAAACACACAGAAAAGATGGAAACTACCAAAGGGACATTAAAACCACACCCCATGCATAAAAATAGTGCCTTCCGAGAAAATTTTAACTTCTCTGTGAGCACGGCCTGTTCAGCTAACAGCCCGTGTAGCTTCTGCAATAAAAAGTCCAAAAACAGGTAACCAAACCACGGGCCGTGTTGACTGGCCATCCCCGTGGTCAAGCTTCTGTTAAATTTGCTACTGGCATCTGGACACGGGCCGTGCCCGAACCACACGGGCCGTGCCTAGATGTCCAGTAACACAAAAAATTGTTTTTAAACGCACTTTTACGAATTCGAATCAACCGAAAAAATTATTTTTGGACACATTAAGGACAATGTGTAATTTAAGTGTGGGGGTAACTAACACTTTGAATTTAGCAAGTCCTAATAACAAGCCTTACACAAAACTCTATTGGAACCGCTAATCACCCAAGTTCTAATAAGTTATGTTTTTACAAATTTACAACCGATAGCGTCGTGATAAAAAAAACCAAATAAGAAAATTATATAAAGGGGCATAACAAACCTTTTTAAAATTTGATTATATATACTTGTTCACATTATAAACCCATTCCCACATTAAGTGAGTTTTGAGCCTTTATCAAGCACACATTCATACATCTTTAAACTAAATGCTCATTTTCGTTTCTTGTTTGAATAGCCGCTTAGTCCTTACAACTCCAGAACTTGCCAAAACGATGCATTCTCAGTCCTTACCAACTTAAAACCCAAGTAAGTAAATGATGGAGGCATTAGGACTAAACCATTTTTTTTTCTCAGAACCATTATTTTTATTTCTTTTTCAGCCATCACCAAAAATCCCCCTAGTTAACCCTTTTAAGCCGAAAAACCTTTTCGTTTAAAAAACCCACAAAGACAAACACCTATTACCCACAAGAAATAATAATAATGTATATATAGCTCTTCGAATAACCAAACAAGTTCCTTAAAGAAAATATTTTTGAAAAAACCTTGGATAAAATAAATACAAAAAGTTTTACGATATCCGACGCTATTTACGTCTTTTCCCATACTACTAACCACTAACCAAAAAAATTCACCTACCTCTAGCCCAAGCCTAAACCCTTCAAAGTCTCTTGATACTCGCAAAGGTTTATAGTTAAAAAGGAGGAGGTTTGATCACATGGAAAGCATATCGTAGAAGTAAGTTCCAAACCGGGATCCATTGATATCACAAAAATGCATATTCGGCCGAGTGTTGAGTGATCCCTTGTGAGGTACGTGAACTTGTATATAAATAAATAGAATTTTAAAGAGGCATGTTATGCCTAAATAAATAATTTTTCTTAGAAATGTTCTTAATAAATCATGACGAATAGGAACTTTAATTAAAAATAAAAACATAATTTGAATAAGAATCTTGATTCCCGACACTCGAAGACAAGTCACAAAACTTCTTCTCTAACTATTTCATTTGGGTGTGTTAGCCACATTTAAAGAATTTTGCTTGACGGACAAGCAAAGATTCAAGTGTGGGGTATTTGATGTACACAAAATGCAACATATAAATTATATCAAATGAGACATAAAAACTAATCTTTTTTTTAGTACTAAAGTTGGAAAAAGCACGTTTCTTTGTTCCTTTTGTATTTTCAGGATAAAAAGAGCTCAAACGAACAAAAGAATCAAATAAGCAGCTAAAACCAACATAAATACGAAAAGAAGGAATGACAAGCCATGCCCGACCCCTCAGCAACACCCCAAAAGACAAAAAAAAACAGATCACAAAAGATGAGCACGGGCCGTGTCTACCAAGCATGGGGCGTGGTCAAGCCCTGCACTACAAGACAAAACATTCAGAAGCTTCCACGCCCACCACGGGGCTGTGTGTGCTCAACTATAAGATTTGTAGAATCTGGATAGTACATCGAACAGTTGACCACGGGGCCATGCCCAAAGGCCACGGGGTCGTGTGAGGCCCCTGCTGACAAATGCAATTAATGAATAAAGAGAAGGATGTTGGCCACGGGTCGTGTCCGCTGGACACGGGGCCGTGGTCGGGCTTTGTTCAGACTATAAATAGGGGTGCTTGGTTACCCACAAAGGCATCCCTTGGCAAACCACTTCTCTCTCACTTTGCCACCACTCCACCACCACCACAATACCAACACCCACCACCATCATCCATCTTCCATCTTTAGAGTGTGTAGTAGTCTCGGGATCCAAGATAGATTGTATGGGTTCTTGTAAACAAAGGCCATGCTTGGCTAAATTCATTATATCACTTGGTGAAGACTAATCTTTTATGTATTACTTTTAGTTTTAATCTTTCGCACTTTTTATTTGGGTTTGTATTAATGACTATAATAACTAGTTTCTTATGTTGAAAGTGAATTTTCTGAACCATTTCTTCATGATGTCATTTATTTGCCCATTCGTGTGTTAGAAGGGAGGTTTGGTAAAGTTCTTGTCTCCTTCAGTGTATAGATCCTGCGAGGACTTGGTTCAAGCCTATTAGGGCCTCCTTCAATGCTCAACGGGTATTGGATGGCGGGGGCGCGAATGGCTTGAACCACTCATATGTAAACTACTATTAATACTTTCAACCGGCTACTACGGATTGTATTCCTGCTGACTCAAACCACCTAGCCGAGGGTAACGTCACCTTCAAAAGAAGGGCTTACCACTTTTCGCATTAATAACTTACTTAATTGTCTTCCAATATTCTGACCATTTGGGATTGTATCCCTGTCGACTCAAACCACTGGGTTGAGGGTAACGTCACCTTTAAAAGAGGGGCCTACTACTATAACTAAGATAATCTCTTAAAAAGTCCGAAAGTGCAAAAACTATCAAAGGATACATAAAAGAGAAGTTGGATCCAAGTGATTCTCTCTTGTCTATCTATATTTCATTTTATTTTATTTATCTTTTTTACTTATCTTTATGTTTTAAAACTTTTATAAAAAATTTAGATTGATTAGACGTTGACGATAAACCGGTATTAAAAGCTCTTGTGTCCTTGGACGATCTCGGTATCTTACCAACGCTATACTACACTCACGATGGGTGCACTTGCCCAAGTGTGTTTAGTGTTAGTAGAATATCATGTTTTATAAATTTAAAACTTGACTATGCGTAAAATGGACTAAAAATGACAATAAAAATATAGTACGCTTAGCACACACCACTAAGTCAATATACCAAGAAAAATGTCTTTGAAATCGTGTACTAAGTATGCAAGTCAACATACAAAGTAAAATGTCTTTGAAATCAATGTGCTAGATATAATATGAATCAAAATATGTATTTGAAATCAATGTGCTAGGCATGCTAAGTCAACATACAAAGCAAAATGCAATGGAAATCATGTACTATATGTACTATGTATTTAAAACATATATAATGTCATGAAATCAGGGAAAGTAATGATAGGCACATAGGTATCACCCCAAAAAAATTGAAAAAAGTAAAAGATGGGATATGTACTCACTTGGGGTTGCAAGAATGTCCTTATTCAAGAAGATAAATCAAAGCTCAAGAGTCCGAGAATTTATATATGTCCTAATATCGGATTACTTATGTTAATATCGGGACTTTAATTAGAGGATTGGATAAAATGATTCCTCATAAACCAAATGTGTATTGGAACTCATTTGAAATGGTTTAATAAAGTTTACATTCTGATTTGGAAAGGATCCTAAGTGCTTTTGACCCATAATGACTCGTTAGGATAGTTTACGCTACTTTGACGGGTCATTTATGTAAATATGTATTCGGATGGTTAGATATGTGTTATGATAAGTCTTTTATGCCAAAATGAGTCTAATATAGTTGCAACATCAGTTTATGTCAAATTCTTGGTTACATATGCTTAACATTGATTTATGCGCAAAAAGGGCATTGTGGTCATTTATAAAGGCATAATAGGCGACTTAACATAACACTAACCAAACGATGTAACCATAAGGTATAACCTCAGGGGGTTATTCCTATACAACTATGGTCATAAATAAGTGTTTGGTCGGATCCTATGATAGACCAAACGGGTCGGATTCGAAAGTCAAAGCGGTGGTCAAGACCGCTCGACTTACGACCCTAATAAAGCACTAAACTAAAAGTGACGAGTTAGAAATGTCAAAACATGTCTAAGTATGTTATAAAAATGTTTTGGTATCAACACTTAGTCTTTTGATACCCGAAAATAGTTTCGTCGCAAAATGCACAAAATACGCATTTTGACAGAAACTTTGACTCATCACTTTGGCTAGTAAACGTGGTAATCAGTAAGTATGACCGCTATAGATCATAACCATCGTGATTACGATCACGTTGCAAAGTTCAATTGAACTTTGCTTTGACCAATTAATGGTCAAAGCTGAAAGTCAAACGCTGTTTGACTTTTAGCTTAAAATAGCTAAAAATAATAAACAATACTAGAATGGAACACTTGTGATCCAAGGATGAAGGAATGACCAGAGAACTCAGATGGGATGCAGTAGGACCGATCTTGATAGAATAGGAACCTAGATTTGATATCTAATGTCCATAATAGTGGAAATATTATGACACGATTACCAAATAACAAGAATTACTCAATTAAACGTCAATTTTATTGATAAACGTCAAGTCTCCAATTTGACAGAGCTTCGCTACCTCGGAGCACAAAGTTACAAATGAATCAAACATGCTAGCTATTTATAGGGCTTCAAGTTCACTAGAGGGAGAGATGAGTTCAGGCGAACTTGACTTCACATGTTCATCTCAAGCGAACTTGACCCAATCTACATAAATACTTCGTTTTGCTAGCCTATTCATATCTAATCTATACAGACTCGATATAAGACTAAGACATAGACATTCTGCACCAACAGACTCCCCCTTGGATATCGTCTTCGTCTTTTATCAGTCTTCAAGACTTTGTCTTCAAATAAAACTTTAACGCGTACGACCAAAGAAGTTCTTGAATGGCTCCTTTCGTCTTTCCTTTGGATCTGGCGTCTGATCATTAGGTGGCACTTTATTCATAAATTGAAACCTTCTGAGCCTTGCCTCCCTACCTTTTTCATGTATCTCTTCAAGACGCTTTTCTTCCTTAAAAAATTCAACACATTCAAGATCCCTCCATCTCGTTTCCCACATTTTTCCCGAGTTCACTTCACGTGCATAACATACGTTAACGACCCTTTGATAATGCATTGCTTGCTCTTTTTCATGTTCTTCAAACACTATCTTGCTGTAAAAAAAACACTTAATATCTTCTTTAGAGCAATTCACTAGCCACATCGGGTCTAGTATTCTGATCGTTCTCTAAAGCCCCCTCATACCTTCAAACCCTAATATTTCAACCCTTTCCTTAGTAATATCAAATGTTCTTCAAATCATAATACGATCACAGCTTCACATGTAGTAGGATCAATCTGCCACCACTTAAACACTGGATAAAAGTTCTGTTCGATGGGCATCAAAGGCATGTTTCTCATTGTTCTTGGGCGCTTCATGATAAACGTGATGTCTTTCTCCCCTGTCTTCTTTGTCTTGATACGACGACCTGGGATGAAAGTTTTCCAACATCTAAAGCCCTTTGTTGCTTCGAATTTGATCATTTTACATAGCAACTGATCGATAAACTTCATGTGATATGTGACATTCCTTGTTTGCACAAGTTCTTCAACATCCAGTAAGGCAATGTCTTGAAATCTGCCAGATATTTGAAGTATTGAACTCCAAATTCTCGTTTGATGGCATATACATTCAGCTCCTTAAACCAACCCCAACTTAGAATATCTCCCAATGATACGTCTTTATCTCTGGTAAAGAATGCTAGTGGACGTCGAAACATTCTTTCACGCGGCATTTCTTTGAACCAGGATTTCTTTGCATTAGCTATCTCCTCCTTTGTCATCGGCTTTGGAAGTTTACCTTCACGAATTGATTCCTCAATCTTTTCCTTTAACATATCTTCATTCAGTTGCTTGTACATTTCCTCGAAAGTGGGAAAATTATCTGTATTAGAACCAATGTACTTCGCAGCTTCGTCTTTTTCGTCATCCGAAGACCAATCTTCCACTATCATTATGTTATATTCATCTGCCTCGAATCTACGTTGATATGATATTCGTTAGGCTCAAACGTTTCACATTAAGGACTTGTTCTTCGAAATCAAAATCCAGAGATTCAGTATCAACTTCAATCAACTTGGCCAAATCTTCTTTGGTATATTTGTGCACGAACTCGCCTTCCTCGACGTTATGTTCAAGCATAAGTATCAAAGGCTTTGTTGAACTGCAGCAACAGGATTTGCAATAGCATCATACATTTCAATATCATCAGTTGGCCCTGTTTGACCTGACTCCCCCTGATCTTGACCATTCATAGCATTTGCTTCATCGTTCAGAAGACTTGTGAAATCAAAACTTTCATTCACTGTCACATCAACCACCTTTATCCCTGTACCACTCGGATCATCATCATTACCTCCATCGTTGTCAGAATCATCTTTCTGATAATCCGTTAGTGGTTCATCATCCTTTTCCTTATCGGCTACTTCATCATCGTCATTTTCTTCAGTAACATGTACAGTTGTAGAAGGTTTGACAGATTCGTCAACCTTAGAGATCTCGGACTCAGAAGCTTTTTCAGACTCATCAACAGGCTTTTCAGTAGCTTCAGAAGATTTTGGTGCTTCACCTTCAACACCTTTGCCTTTACCACTAGCTGCAAGTTCTCTCTCAGCTCTTTCTTTCACGAGTTGCCTATCTAATCGATCATACTCATCAATAAAGTTAATTCCAAGGCTGTTAGATAGAACTTTTTGCAACCTTGTGAATCTTCTATCTTTTCGGGCATGTATCTTTTTCAGATCAGCAATTTCTGTCTACAGCTTTTCATTGGCATCTTGCAAGCTCTTAATCAATGCCTTGAAGAATTCACCCTCGCTTTCCAACACCTTGATCTTATCATCCATCATTTCTTTCTCCACTGAACTTTGATTCACCTTCTTGATTAGCTCAACTTTCTCTTCTTCATTCTTTTATACTTTATCCTCTAAAATCTTAACACACTTTTCAAGAACATCGATATCAGTATCTGGAAAATAGTCATTTAGATCTTGAATATCATCGGCTCATTCGGCATTTCACCAAAAAGTTTCAAACTTGGAGTAGTCTTTAGCGTTTTTGGTGTCGACTTGGGAGTAGCAGCCTTCAGTGTAGACTTCTTTGGAGTAGAACTTTCGATATGAGAAGTCGTTGGAGGAACCTGAGATAGAATAATAGGCACTTCAAGTAATCCAGCCTCAGGAGGTTCTTGTGTGACTCCTGGCCATTCAGCTTCAGAAGAAATAACAACAGGAGGTTCTTGTGTAACTCCTTTCTCCTGTGCGCTAGAAGGTTCTTGTGTAACTTCTGTGCTTTTAGGCTTTCCCATGTATCGACGACTTGCTGGTTTCTTGGCTTTCTTTGTTTTCTTGCCCTCAGCTTTTGGAGACCCTGTAGTCTTTGTTGTTGAAACTACTACAGATTTCACACGCTTAGCTCTTTTATTTGGTCTCTCCTCATCAGACTCTTTTATTAGGATCAAAATCAGCATCAGTTTCTTTGTCCTTTTCAGTTTCTTTTTCTGCTTTTGATTTCTCAGTTTCTATCTCAAGTGTGTCATCACTATCATCATCGTTCTCGGAAGTCGCAAAAATGACATCGTCCTCTTGAGTAGTCTTTACAGTTTCCTGACTCTCAATAACAACTGTTGCACTAGTACCAGCCTCTGTTTGCACGTTTACAGGCTCGTCTTCATCAATAAGCATAGTATCAATTTTCTTAGCACCACGCTTCTTTTTCTTCTCGATCTTAGTCTTTACAAACCATTCGCTATGAGCTTTTGGCTTGAACATTGCGAACCATTCTTTCTCATCATTCAATTCCTTCTCATCACCACTACCATCGTTTCTCCATTTGTTTCCAGCAGGCGCAACATAATTTTCATCCTTCAATGCCCCAAATATTGGTTTTGCCACTGGTGCGGAATCCTGCTTCTGAAATTTAATCAACTTCTTCACAGTAGTTTCATCGAGGTGACTGAAGTATAGAATATCATTTCGATCACGTGCAATATCTGTAAACTTCTCGTCGATAAGCATCTGCACGAACCACGAATATAAACACAATCTTGTGTCTTCCATATTCTTCGACATATGAGTGAATACGAGCTTCGAATAGTTATCCGGCTTATTCAAAATTAATGTCGTTGCCATGCAGGCCATATAATCTTGTACATCATCAAGTCCCGCTTTACGATGGCTAAAAGTATGAATGATTGCATGCATGAGCAGCTTGTAGGGGTTTCGAACTTCCTCTTTCTTCAACGTCGGCTTGTTTACACTTCCTTTGTAGCCCATTCGGTATAAACAACCTCGTACCATCTTCTCGTCTAGAAAAATAGGACCATCTTTGTCGTCGTTGAGTTGTAAGATCCTGCGAATATCATCCTTAGTAACTGTAATCTCTTTAACCTCGTTTCCGACTTGAACTGATGACGTAATAGTCTTCTTGTCTTCACTGAGACTTGCGTTCATCCAGAAATGATAAGTATGCGATCGTTATGACATTGTTCGCTCAGTAATAGCACGGTGTATCGGACAATCCTTCAGAAACTTCAAAATGCTTTCGTATTCTTTTAGTGATGGACACAAGCCTTGTCAAGCGCAATACAAGTGTTGTGGAATTAATAAAAATCCATCGTGATCACCCGCGCTGGTTCTTGAACCTGAAAATCGACGTAAAACATTTAGCACGCATTTCGAGAAAAAGTTACAAAATTTTTAACCTTTGTCATCAATTTCGGGCGAACTTGATGTTGATATTGCAAATAGGTTTTGTCAAGTTCACCCGAACATGTCAAAATAACATGTTCATCAATTCATTCACAAGTTCGGGCGAACTTGTAGTTATCATTTCAATTTTAACTTCCTAAGTTAGAGCGAACTTCTCAACAATTCACAATTCAAGTCTTATCATGAGTTTGGTCGAACTTACTGGTTAATCATGTTTTAATTGTTTTCAAATGCAAGTTCGGCCAGACTTGATAAACAAGTTCGGGCGAACTTGTCATCTTCCCCGTCAAAAACATGCAACATTCTGTAATGTCCAAATTGATTAAATCTATCTTGAATCTACGGTCGATTATCATTGATTATCACAATTTTAAGATCAATTTGACCACAAGAACTCTAGATCTATCAGTTTTAATCATTTCAGATCTAGTTTACAAGTTTAAGGTCCAATTCACACTTCAATGAGCGAATTTTTACATCAGCCATTGTAGATGGTATGCAAATCACCACAAACAATGTAAATTTTAGCAACACAACGACGTATTTTTGTCAATTTTGAAAAATCGCTCTTAAACTTCAAGTTCACTCAGAGTGTTTCAGTTCAGTGATAATGAAGTTCGGTCAGACTTGATATATATACCTTAGCAAGTTCAGGCGAACTTGAGAGCCCATTTCCTGAAAACCATGATAAGTTCGGGCGAACTTACCTGCTATCAACCATCCATTAAACAAGTTCGGTCGAACTTGTTTTCAAACATAACACTTTTGAATCTTTACGCAAGTTCGGCCGAACTTGCCTAAACTCATTTTCAAATTTTCAAGTTTTTGCAATTTTAGTCCCTGAACTTTCACTTTACTAGTTCTGAAAATCCACTCAGTTGACCAAGTCCAAGCTAATGACCTTGGTTAACCGATTTGTCTGCCGAGTCCAAATTAATGGCCCCGGTTTGACCCGATATGAACAGACTGTTGAACTTTTTAATTTTTCCAAAAATCAAAGTTTCAAATTAATGAGCTTTTTCATCGTTTTTGGCTTATCAAATTTTACAGATTAGCTCCCAGCCCGTTGTCAATTAGATTCCCGCCAGCTTAGCACCTTACCAGACTTCAAAGACTCGTTCTCCAACATTTGTTTGCTGCAAACAATGAAGAAACAAAATCTTTTTGTATTTTTGTAAGTTTATGCTAAAACACACTTAAAATGTTTTTGGTTTTAATCTGTAAAGCAGATAAACTATGTACAGAACAAAGCAAACTATGTACAAACATATTTATAGATATGTTTTTGTGAATTCGCGTCTAAGGATCATATCAGTTGTATGAGACATATCACTAGTACCATTGACCTTTAGATGACATTAAGTTTTAAACTCGTTTCCAATGATATATTAAGGTATGATTTATGAAACTTAACTTATCTATGGTTCCCACTTCTTGAATACTCCCGTATAAAAATTCCCTAGATTTCATCTTACAGGTGGATATAGCGTAATTGATATTTGTATCTCGGTTAATGCGAGGCCTTGAGAGCTCAGGTTAATACCACCGTATTGACAAAGATATGAAGGCTCGACTTAAGGTGTGTTCCATTTAAGGAATCTTTTTAGCACTGCAAATGATTAGATCTTTCGATACTTTTCAAGATTGCATGCAATTTAGGGGTTTATAGCGAAAGTATTATAGATGTTCTAGGCTATTGCTTCCCCAAAATCAGAAGAACTTGTATAATACCCCAGATACCAACTATCTATAAAGACCTCGTATCTCAGAACCAGGCAATCTCTCACACGAAATTTCGGAGTACTAAGTCGATATATCCAAGATGTGTTAATCCACAAGATTAAGGAGTTGTAAAATTTAGTTTATATCCCAGAAACAATTTACTGAACGTGTTAAGCGTATCGACACATCCACAGTAAGACTTGTTTATCACTTTTAAACTTTACATTTGTTTAGCATACTGGGATAGTCCACTGATGTACTATCATTTCCTTTTTGTGACACCGAATTGTTTTTGTCTTTTTCAATGTTTTTGTATTTTCTCAAATATTTCTCCCCCTAAAATCAAAAACATATTTTTGGATTTTAGATTTTTAAGAAATACTAATCTAGAAGATAAATAACAAACCAATGTGGATCATGTGAACTAGTCGTCCGATCCGTATTCAACCTCAGCTTCCGCACCTGTCAGCAAATTTTTAATACCGTTAAGCCTCATTAGATATTTAAATCTTGTTAAAGGAAATGCTTTGGTATAAAACTCAGCCTTTTGTTCATCGGTATGGAAATTTTCTATTCGCACCAACTTCTTTTCATAGCAGTCACGAATGAAGTGATAACGGATTTCAATATGTTTAGTACGTGAGTGATGAACCGAATTTTTTGTTATATCGATAGCTGCTTTGTTATGTATGAATAAAGGCGTATCAAGAAATTCCAGACCATAATCCCTCATCTATTGTTGAATCCAGAGGATTTGAGAACAACAGCTGGAAGCAGAAATGTATTCTGTCTCACAGGTAGAGAGAGAGACCGTGGTCTGTTTCTTGCACTACCACGTTACCAAACGCGTTCCGAAGAACTGGCATCGTGCCATTGTAGATTTCCAGTTCAGCTTGTCCACTCCAAAGTCTGAGTCAACGTATCCTGTTAGATCAAAATTGTCGCTCTATAGATACCAAAAGCCGGTGCTTGGACATCCCTTCAAATATCGGAAGATTCGCTTGACTATCTGCATGTGTGACACTCGAGGACTAGACTGATATCTCACACATAAGCAGGTAGGATACATGATGTCTGGGCGTGATGCCGTCAGATACATCAGAGATCCTATCATCGATCGACAGAGTGTGTCATCAACTTTGGTTCCCGTCTGTCAATGCAAATCCCATGATTCAGTGCCAGCGGAGTCGAAAGCGGCTTTGAGCTATCCATCTTAAACTTCTTGAGAATGTCATGAACATACTTTGTCTGATGAATGAATATGCCATCTGGTAACTAATAGACCTCTAATCCGAGGACATCTCGAATTTTTTCTTCATGATTTTTTCGAACTCTTTGCAAAAACTGTCATCCATTGAACCGAAGATGATATCATCCACATAGATTTGTACAATTATTAGATGAGATCCGACTTCTCTGGTAAACAATGTACTGTCCACTGTGCCTATTGTAAAGCCATTTCCAACGAGATGTTGTGATAACGTCTCGTACCAACCTCTCGGGGCTTGGTCTTATCCGTATAAGGCTTTGTCTAGGAGATAAGCTTTGTTCTTGTTCAGCGGATCGACGAACCCTGGTGGTTGGCCGACGTACACTTGTTCATGGAGTTTACCGTAGAGAAATGCAGATTTTACATCCAACTGGTACACCTTAAATCCTTTCCAAGCTGCGAACGCAAGGAAAATGCGGATAGACTCTAATCGTGCAACCGTAGCGTATACTTCTGTGTAGTCAATACCCTCTTGCTGGTGGAAACCTTTGACAACCGATACGAGCTTTGTTTCTGACTATTACACCCCGATCGTCTCTTTTACACTTGAAGACCCACTTTGTATCAATAGCTTTTTGCTTCGATGGTAAGTCTACAAGCCTCCAAACACCCAATTTCTCGAACTGTAACAGTTCTTCTTGCATTGCTATCACCAAGTTCTCGTCACTCAGAGCTTCATTAACTGTTTTTGGCTCAATTTGAGAAATGAAACATGAATAGTAGCAGTAGTCTTGAGTTGGAGCAACTCGGGTGTAGAAACAACTAAGTGCTTTATTGATTTGGCTTCGTGTACGCACACCAGTTTGTAATTCACCAATGAATTCGGTGAAGGATGATAAGAATATGATCGCGGCATTTCTTCATTAGGAACATCAACTGAGCTTTGCTGATTTAAGACATTCAGATCACTGTTCAATTCAAGATTAATAGCACTTGATGAAGCTTCGTTCTGATTTATCGGACTAGCAGATTGATTCAACATGTTAGATATCTGCTTAACTTCTTCATCCGATGAGGTTTCACCATCAGCATCAAATGTCGGCGCTTCATCAGAGTCAAATTCTGATTCTGAGGCATACTTGGCACTGTTGTTGTATTTCTTGGTTCTGAAGAATCATTCGATGGAGTTGTAGCAGGTGTTACTTCTATTCAGAAATGTTTTCAACTTGAACACTGCTATCACTCGGACCTGCTTCGGAAGATGAAGTTTCCAACGTGGGTTATTAACCACAATTGGTCTAATGATTTGTTCTTGATTCGCCGACTGTTGAAGATAATATAACGCTGCGATTTCTTCTTAGACGATTCTTCCGGCAAGTCGAATGACTTCCAAAGATCTTGATAGTTGAACAACCATGTGTCGCCTCTTCTTTGAATAGGATCCGTATAGTTAAAGCAATCCACATGTTGTGCTTCAATAACATTTCTCAACGAGGGAATATATACACGTCTTAGCGGACTCGCATACCCGACAAAGAAACCTTCAAGCGATTTGGCTCTGAATTTACCATCTTGATCGATTACAGTACATGGCGCACAAATGGCTCTAGAAATTTCAAATTAGGCTTCCGTCGGTTGATCATTTCAAAACATGTCTTTTTGTTGGTTTGACAGTTAACACTTTGTTAGTGTGTACCAAGCCGCTGCAACCGCTTCACTCCAGAAGCTGACAGGAAGTTTTGCGTCTGCAAGCATGGTTCTTGCCGTTTTCGATCAAGGTTCTGTTCTTCCTTTCAGCTACACCATTTTGTTGAGGAGTACACGGTGCGCTAAATTCATGCAGAATTCCTTTAGCGTTGCAAAATTCTCTCATCTTATTTTTCTTGAACTTTGTGCCATTGTCACTGTGAATGCGTCGGACAGAGAGATGATAAAGATTCTCGAGTTTCTTGAAAAGAATCACACATTTTTAGCGTTTCATCTTTTGATTCTTGGAAGAATACCCACGAATATCTAGAATAGTCATCTGTGATGACCAAGCAGTATAAGTCTCCTGAAATACTTCGAACATTGACATGACCAAATAAATCCATGTGGAGACGGTCAAGTGGCAGCTTGATTGAGTTCAGAATTTTCCCTCGGATGAGACTTTTTGATTTGCTTCCCATTTTTACATTCTAGGCAGTGATCAGACATATGGAAGCTCCGAAGATTTTCACCTTCTACCAGATCATTATGAACCAAGAAATTCTTTTTCGCAAATGAATGTGCCCCATCTTTCGATGCCAAATAATAGAATCTTTCTCCATAGCTTTCGTCACGAAACATTGCGCTAATTTTGATGATGTGGTAGCGACGCCCATATCTAAGACATACAGATGATTCTCCCACGGGGCTCGCATCAGAATCCACTCATCAGGTATTTTGAAACCCGACTTCAGAATAATACATTCTTTGTCATTGAAATGCACCTTGAACTGTTTGTCACAAATCTGCGATATACTTAGAAGATTGTTTTCTAGTTCTGCAATGTAGTTCACGCGATCAAATAATACAACACCATTGGAAAGTTTTCCTTCGGAGATGATCCATCCACCCTGATTACCAGCAAATCCAACATATCCGCCATTGATAGCTTTTATGTCGAACAAAAGAGATTTCATTCTGTCATATGTCTGGACGCTCCACTATCCAAAATCCACTTTGAAAGAACGGATCTTTGGAGCCCCTACACATATTAAAATCTAGTTAAAGAGTGCGACCCAAGCCTTTTTGGTCTTGGATTTTGGATAGAAAGCTTAGTAATCATCTTCATAATCTCCATCTGAGCCTCCACTATCATTTACATTTTCAACATTCACTTTCGTTTTGCCTTTTGAAGATTCATTACCGATTGTAGATTTGACAGTTTTGGATTTGGTCTCAGATTTCGATTCTTTCTTGTTATCAGTCTTAACCAGCTCAGACATGATAACCTCAGATGTTGTTGCCTTTTTCTTAGCAATCCAGGCTTGTGATTTAATGTTTACCTTTTTAATGTAAAACTTTGATTCGTTTGCCCTGGAAGTTTCACCCTTTTTGAAAGTTGAGTTTTCAAATTTCTTTTCCATTTTAGGTTTAAAGGTTTTGATTCATTTCTTTCAAATTTGTTACAGGTTTTAGAAACTCGTGTTGCTTTGGTTTTACAACATCTGAACTTTCTTTCCTTCTAAGATAAGCCGGCTTAGATTTCGGACGCTTGCGTGCACTATGACCAACTTCCATGCACTTGAAGCAAGTCCGATTATCATGTGAGTGTCCACTAGTGGATTTTACACCACTTGTGGCTTTCGCCTTATCTCGAAGTTCTTTCTGTTTCTTTACTCATCGTTTGATTGTTTTCCGATCAAACTCTCCTCTTGAATCGTGTTCGTCCCATAAACAAATTTCATGTTTTTATCTTTGTATCATGAAATGGTGACTTTTTCTTAACCGGTTCTTCATTCTCTTCTAAACCCAACCTAGCTCTCCGGTTTTTCGGATGATCACCAACATTTCTCCAGTAGTTATTGTAATTTCTTTTGGGTTTTGAATAGAATTTCTTTTCATTCTTCTCCAGGTCATCTGAGGTGACTTCAACCAGTTTGAACAGTTTATCCAATTGATCTTCTTTGACATTCCGAATCGGAAAACTGTCATCAAAGTATAATCTATCAGATTCCTTAACCTTGTACATGACAACGTTAGGATCATCACATAGATCATCTTTCGATGATGTATCGTCATCTTTAGAATTTGAGTCAGAACTGTTCGAACTCGAGGTGGCGCTTCTCAAAGCTGCCATCATCAGAATCATTCAGAACATTTTCAACAACATTTTTAACCACCGCATTATTGCCATCATCTAATTTAGTAGACTACATCAATGTTCACCGACAATTCATTTTTCTTTTCAGATAACAACTCAATGTTGAGTGCCTTATCCATCCCATCAACAGTTTTGCGACAATACTTCTCGAATAGGGGTGGAGGAACATTGCTGTATTCTCTACATTTTTCTTTTTAGACTTTTATCATTTTCTTCCGACGAAATCATGGGAAGTATATGATCGATGACATAAGCGTTAGTTGTGTAACTTCTTAAAAGTTGTTGAACACGTTCTGTTTCAATTTTCATGTCCTGGAGTTGTTGTTTGGTTTCAGCAATGGTGTTAATATAAATTTTTATTGCTTTTTGTTTATCCATTACTGTACCTTTCAACATCCTTACAGTATCATGTTGTTCAATATTATTTCTATCGAGCCTGCCATAATCATCTTTCATTTTGTCATACGCTTCCTTCATTGTACGATAATCGTATTTAAAATGTTCGTTATATACATTGTGTTCAGCGATGATTTGTGATTTTTCGGAACATTTAGCACACGGCTCGGTACATTTTGTGCAAGGTTTTACAACCTCCACAACTTGCACTTTGACAACTTCCTTTACCTCTTGACCTACCTTGGTATGATTTTCCATCATAGCTTTACTGGCAATGTCCTTGAGGTTTTCAGCATTCACTTCTTGAGCAACATCAATGATAACTTCTTCATCAATTGGTTTCTCCTCGACCACTTGTTCCTGAGAACTTCCATCAAAGTTACCTGCAAAACTAGAAGTTGAGTTAGAAGATAAAATGCCTTGTGTCTTCATGTGAAGATAAGTCTCCTCTTCTTCCTGTTGTTGCAGATATTGTTTCAGTAGAATATTCTCTAGAGCTGCGTCTTCTGCAGATGTATCTTCGTTCGCTCAAAGCAACCAATATGCCTTCCCCCGTTGTAATTGTTGTATGGGATGATTTTTCTTGAATCTCAACTTGAGTCTTCTTTGGAAATGGTTTATACTATAGTGACTTTTTGTAGTATTCATTTCCACCTCCAAATGGACTCTGATTGCCCGTTGCTTCAGGATTTTTGCATTCTCTCTTGAAATGCCTTTCTGTCGGCATCTGAAACAAGTGACCTTTGATTTGTCGAACCCTAGCTTGTTGCTTGAATTTCTGATATCTCGGCCTGAGTGCAACAACTTTGTCACCCTTTGAATGATAGAAGCTAATGACCACTTTATATCCATCAGCTCAAGTTCTTCTTCGTCCACCTGATCGTAGTCTTCGGCGGTCATTTCAGGATTACCAATTTTTCCTTCTACCAGACTTTCATACGATTCTAGAACTGTGGCAAGAAGTGACATGTGTTGTTTTGCAACTTGCTCAGAAACAACATTGTTTAGATTGACAGCAATGTTACACTTGTAAACATTCGGATCAGAATTCGTTTGTTGATTCTGATTTGCTTGACTCTGATATGAAGAATTTGAACTAGTGCTCGAAAACGAAGAACTCTATGGACTTTGATCATATTGAGGTTGATTTTGATTATGAATTTGATGTTTGAATCTTTGGACTTGAAATGCTATCTTGCATTCCGTTCTTGTAATACAGACCAACATCTTGAACAATGTTATCATTCTTCAACTTTGCGATCTTTAGAAGTTCCATCTCGTGACCTTCTAGTTTGTCGATGAATGTAGCCAGCTTGAAGAATTCCCAATTCGGACTTTCTTCCAAGACCATGAGGTAACTAGTCCACTCTCTTCAGGTAACGCATCAGCAAGCTTATTGATGTACCCTGGTTCTGTCTTCTCTAGACCGTGTCTCCTCATTTGGACCTTCAAGATGTCAAAATGCTCAATCATTTGTTTCATTGTCTCGCCCTTCAACATGGTAAAAATATCGAATTCCGTCAGGATAAGAGCTTTTTTACTCTTGATCATCTCTGCGCTTCCTTGGTATTTCTTTTGCAGTGATAACCATAGCTCTCTCGCAGTCGTGTATTCAGGTAATAAGACCAAAATATCCTCTTTAACGGATTGTATAATGAGACTGATCATCTTTTCTCAGCAATGTACTCATCCTTTTGTATTGTGGTGTACTTGTACTTCTCCAGCACTTGCTGATTTTCGTCTAACGGAACGACATAACCTCTCTCAATAGCCACCCAGCTTTGGAAATGCATGGCTTGAACCCAATAACTGAACTTATGTGTTTGATTTGAAAATAACCTGAGACAACCTCGAGCGAACTTATGATGATTTTAAAGAAAACTTGCAAGTTCGGGCGAACTTGATATGGAAATCAACAAAATTGCTCAAGTTCGAGCGAACCTGAGGAAAATCAATGAAATTATTGCAAGTTCGATCGGACTTCACTAAGCATTTCCTCAAAAACTCTCAAGTTCGAGCGAACTTGATAGAAAATCACTCAGAAAGTGAGTTTCTAAGTCAAGTTCGGCCAAACTTGGGTTACAAGTTCGATCATAGTGAGTTTGGAAAATATGGTTTTTTGCAACAATTTAACACCAATTCGTTTGATTTTAGTCTCCAAACTCTCAGGGGTTTATCTATGATGTATTTAACATGACATATTCAAATTTGGACATAATTTGCCTGTTAATTCTTCATTTTAGTGTAAAAGTTAAGAAAAATAGAAGAATGGAGTAGAATTAGAAGTGTTCTTGTCTTGATATCAATCAAATCAGGCTATTCTAGCTCTGATACCACTTGTAGGACCGATCATGATAGCATAGGAACCTAGATTTGATATCTAATGACCATAATAGCGGAAATATTACGACACGATTACCAAATAACAAGAATTATTCAATTAAACGACAATTTTATTGATAAACGTCAAGTCTCCAATTTGACAGAGCTTCGCTACTTCAGAGCACACATTTACAAATGAATCAAACATGATAGCTATTTATAGGGCTTCAAGTTCGCTAGAGGGAGAGATGAGTTCTGGCGAACCTGACTATGCCACGTTCGGCCGAACTTGACTTCACATGTTCATCTCAAGCGAACTTGACCCCAATCTACATAAATACTTCGTTTTGCTAGCCTATTCATATCTAATCTATACAGACTCGATATAAGAGTAAGACATAGACATTCTGCACCAACAGAGACCTCCAACAATGTGGTAGTATCCACTTAGAGCATGAGAGAAGAAGAAGTGAATGAGCAAGGAAAATGGTTGCAACTATGAGGGTATTTATAGTTTAAGATGAAGTGTAGGATCATGCCAAGTGTTAAGAGGTGTTGTAGGATCACAACATGTGTCTAGTGAGTTGTTGCAACCATAAGAAGTGTGGCAATTTCGTATGCTGGGCACTGCTTACGGACCATATGGTCCTTCCTTACGGTCCATAAGGCTCAGACCTGGGCAGCAAGTTTTAAAAGTTGCAGTTTTGGCCCCTGAACTTGTATTTGTCGCGTTTTGGCACTTCTAACACCCGTTAACCTTATTTTAAAGCTTCATAAGGACGATAAAGCATAGGGAACTTGAAATATGCTAGAAATGTCGTGGATGTCTGTTCGTTAGGTCGTACGGTTGCGGTTTCTGGTTAATTACGACGAAAGTTGTAACGAACGCCCAAACGACCGTAAATGCATAATGAATGATATTTTTGCATTCCAATCATTAAAATACAAGATCTTAATGATTAAAATTTTTTTTGGATGTTGATACATGTTCCAGATTAAGAAATACGCGTAAGGCATAGTTTCGCCGAATTTGCAAAATAGCCCCTAAGCTTGAATAAACATGTTTTTGCTATACCGATTCCTTCAAAACTTATTTCTAAGTTACGTAAAGGATAGGTATGTTTAGCTTGTGTCATTGTTCCGGAGTGTATGTTGCGTTAAACTGATTACGTTTGCGCAATGGTTTGCGATTTCACTTCTAGAGGTGGTTTGAAAGATCAAAATTGAACCAATATTGAAAATGCACAAAAGTCATAAGTAAATATACAAATTTGTAAACAACAAAAAGTTTCATTTATTATAAAATTGTTCAGAAAGTTAAAGCACTTGAAAAACACAGATGTCACAGTCTCCCCTACTTTAGGAAATTTCATCCTGAAATTTAATTAGAGGAAACTTGTGAGAATAGATGTGGATATTTCACCTCCATTTTATCCTCTCGTTCCCAAGTGGATTATGGGCCACATTTGGATTCCCAGCAAACTTTAACAATCGATATCCATCTGCGTTTGTGGGTTCCAAGTCTAGACAATCTCCGAACTTTGATAACAGATGAAGCTCATAAGTCTCATTATTCAATTCATCCAGGTGCAGACAAAATGTACAAGGATCTTCATGCCCAATATTGGTGGCCGGGTATGAAGAAAGACATCGCTTTGTACGTCTCCAAATGCCTTACTAGTCTTAAAGTTAAGGCAGAACATCAATGCCCTCTTGGTTTGCTTGAACAACCAGAGATTCCGGTTTGGAAATCGGAAAACATTGCTATGGATCTCATTACCAAATTACCACGTACTTTTAGAGGTCATGATGCCATTTGGGTGATCGTTGATCGTCTAAAGTCAGCACATTTTATAGCCATTCGTGAGGATTTCTCTGCTGACAAACTTGCTAAGATCTATGTGGATGAAATAGTATTTCGTCATGGTGTCCCTTTGGTTAACATATCTGATCGTGATGGTCGATTCTCTTCTCATTTTTGGAGAACCATGCAATTTGCCATGGGAACCAAGCTTAACTTGAGCACTGCTTATCATCCTCAAATGGATGGACAATCTGAAAGGACAATCCAAACACTGGAGGATATGCTTAGAGCTTGTGATCGACTCTGGTGGTAGTTGGGATTCGCATCTACCATTGATCGAATTCTCCTACAACAGTGATCACTCCTGCATTGACATGGCACCTGTCTGTTGGAATGAGATTGGTGAATATCAATTCACCGGACCTGAACTCATTCATGATACAACGGACAAAGTCAAGAAAATTCGTGAAAACCTTTTGACAGCTAGAAGCTGTCAAAAGAGTTATGCGGATAAACGACGCAAGCCCTTGGAATTCCTAGTGTCGACTTCCAGGTTTCTTGACTTCCAGGTTTCTCGACAAAATTCATCGTGTCATCAACACGAATTTCATCAAGGAGAATGTGGAGGTTTTCATCGACCAAACACTTTTTCAAATTGGACCAGTCGAATGTTGGATGAACATTTCTAAGTTTGGGAGGTAACTCAAGTTTGTAGGCCACCTTTCCGATTCTCTCGACAATCTTAAATGGTCCAACGTATCGTGGCACAAGTTTTCCTTTCTTTCCGAATCTAATCACACCTTTCCAAGGGGATACCTTAAGGAGTACGTGACACTTGGAATTCCAAGGGCTTGCGTCGTTTGTCCGCATAACTCTTTGGAAAGCTTTTAGCTGTCAAAAGGTTTTCAGAATTTTCTTGACTTTGTCCGTTGTATCATGAATGAGTTCAGGTCCGGTGAATTGATATTCACCAATCTCATTCCAACAGACAGGTGCCATGTCAATGCAGGAGTGATCATTGTTGTAGGAGAATTCGATCAATGGTAGATGCGAATCCCAACTACCACTAGAGTCGATCACACAAGCTCTAAGCAGTGTTTGGATTGTCCTTTCAGATTGTCCATCCATTTGAGGATGATAAGCAGTGCTCAAGTTAAGCTTGTTTCCCATGGCAGATTGCATGGTTCTCCAAAAATGAGAAGAGAATCGACCATCACGATCAGATTTGTTAACTAAAGGGACACCATGACGAAATACTATTTCATCCACATAGATCTTAGCAAGTTTGTCAGCAGAGAAATCCTCACGAATGGCTATAAAATGTGCTGACTTTGTTAGACGATCAACGATCACCCAAATTGCATCATGACCTCTAAAAGTACGTGGTAATTTTATAATGAGATCCATAGCAATGTTTTCTGATTTCCAAACCGGAATCTCTGGTTGTTCAAGCAAACCAGAAGGGCATGGATGTTCTGCCTTAACTTTGAGACAAGTAAGGCATTTGGAGACGTACAAAGCGATGTCTTTCTTCATACCCGGCATCAATATTGGGAATGAAGATCCTTGTACATTTTGTCTGCACCTGGATGAATTGGATAATGAGACTTATGAGCTTCATCTGTTATCAAAGTGCGGAGATAATAAAATAACCTATTGTCTTTTGTTTCAAGTTGAAGCTCAAGATGATGTGGTAATTCATTACCCATTTTGTCTTGTGCAACACAAGTACGTTGAGCTTCAAGAATACGTGTCTAGATATCAGATCGAACTTGAACACAATGCAACTTGACACGTTCTTTATGACTTAATGATCGGCTACGACATTCGCCTTACCAGGGTGGTAGCGAATCACGCAGTCCTAGTCGTTTAGCAATTCGGCCCATCGTCGTTGTCTCATGTTTAGTTCTTTCTGATTGAAAATGTGTTGGAGACTTTTTTGGTCTATTAAAACCACGCATTTTGTGCCATATAGATAATGTCTCCAAATTTTGAGAGCGAAAACAGCAGCACCCAACTAAAGATAATGAGTGGTGTAGTTCTTTTGTGAACTTTCAATTGTCTTGATAGCCAAGGCCTAAGTTTGATGCGTCACAATATACGACAAAATCATCGTTGCCTTCAGGTAATGATAGAATTGGATCATTACAAAGTTTTTGTTTCAAGGTCTGGAATGCTTCTTCTTGTTTGGGTCCTCACTCAAATGATTTATTCTTTTAAGTTAGAGTAATAAGGGGAACCGCAATCTTGGAGAAGTTTGCAATGAAACGGCGGTAATAACCTGCGAGACCCAAAAATGAACGAACTTTGGTAGGGGTAGTAGGCATATCCCATTCCTTAATCGCACTTATTTTGGCGGGATCAACATGTATACCTTGTTCGTTGACAATATGTCCCAAAAATTGAACTTCCTTTAGCCAAAATTCACACTTGGAGAATTTGGCATATAGTTGTTCTTTCTTTAGGAGTTCCAGTGTTAAACGAAGATGTTGCTGATGATAGGATTGAGACTTGGAATAAATCAGAATGTCATTAATGAAAACAATGATGAACTTCTCCAAATAAGGCTTACCCAAACCCTATTCATCATGTCCATGAAAACAACAGGAGCATTTGTCAAACTAAAGGGCATAATAGTGAACTCATAATGACCGTAACGTGTGTGAAAAGCTATCTTGGGAATATCTTCCTTGAATACACGGAGCTGAAGATACCCAGAACGTAGATCAATCATTGAGAAGCACGTAGCACCCTGTAGTTGATCAAAGAGATCATCAATGCGAGGTAGGGGTTATCGATTCTTGATTGTGAGTTTGTTAAGCTCACGGTAATCAATACACATACGGAAAGATCCATCTTTCTTTTTCACAAATAGGGTTGGAGCACCCCAGGGTGAAAAAATTGGACGAATAAATCCTTTGTCAGATAACTCCTGAAGCTGCTTTGACAACTCTTGCATCTCAGACGGTGCAAGATGGTATGGGGATTAGCAATAAGGTTGGCACCAGGTACAAGGTCTGTGCGAAACTCAACCTAACGTGTCGGGGGTAAACCAGGTAGCTCTTCAGAAAATACCTCAGGATAATCCCGTACAACATGGATGTCCTGAATTGTTTTACTCTTGCCTTTGTCCTCTACGATACGTGCCAAGAAGGCAACATAATTCTTTCATAGATATTTTTAGGCTTGAGTACAAGTCATGAGTTTTAGGTAACTAACAGGTTTTCTCCACAAACCTCCAAAATTTCACCAGATGAAAGAGGTATACGAACAATCTTATCAGAACAGACCACCTCAGCATGATATTTGGTGAACCAGTCCATTCCTACTATAATGTCAAAGCTCCTAAGTTTCATAAGTGTGAGGTCAATAGGAAAAATATGGTTATTGAGGTTCAATTGGCAACTAGGAATGACAAAATCGAGTACAAGGGGTTCACCACGGGCTATTTCTACTGTCAAAGGCTTTCCTAGTTTGGTTCTTGGTTTTGAAAGTAAAGGTTCAAAAGTTAAGGATACAAAACTTCTATCGGCCCCCGAATCAAAAAGTATTGATGCAGGATGATTGTTAACAAAGAACGTACCGTTCACCACCTCGTTGTCTGCACGTGCCTCATTCGCATTAATATTAAATGCTTGTCCACGAGCCGGGTTCGCATTTGCCAACATCAGGCAATTGTTTCTGTAGTGGGTGAGATCCCCACTGTTGTAGCATGACCCTGGTGGGTAATGAGGTCGTACAGGATTGGCTGGCTGCTGAACAGGTTTTTGTACAGCTTGATTCTGAGCAGGAGGACGTGACACCTCGAAAATTTCATCTAATAAAATTCCGACACGTGTCCCGAAATCTTTGGTTGCCATGTGCTAAACGAGAGAGAGAAAAATCGCCAACATGTTATTTTACAACCTCTGAGTGGTGAATATTAAAGTCGCGGGGTTAAACGTGTCAACATGCTAAATCTATGCCTCTAAGTGACCTTTTAACAAACCCGGAGCTTAATGATGTTCGGTTATACTCCCGAGAGTGCTAACCAGGGGCCATATTGAATAAAACATGCTTTTATGTCGAAATATGGGAGTTTGGAGAAGTTCGGGGCCAAAATGGAAAATTTGTGATTTGGCACCCCAGGCGCCACGCGCCAGGGACCTAATGTCCCCGCGCGACGCGCGGGAGAAGTCTGTTCGCAGAATTGGCAGCCAGCTGTAGAACCTGCATGCTTGCCACCTCCTAACCCACTTCAGCTCCTGAATTCCGAAACCATGGCCTTAATTCTGGTTTTGGACACCTCATGTAACACCTGGAGTGATCCTAGGTGAGATCTAAACACTTGGATTGATCTTGTTCATGATCGCCAAGTATAAATAGAGGTGTTAATCAACCTCACTTCTTGCACCTCTCACTTTCTTTCTCTCTATTACTCACTTGGAAGGCTCCTAATCTTCAAGGAGCAATCCCCTGAGTTTCTTAAGTCATCCTTGGTTCACTTGTAAGTGTTCCAATCCTGTATTTCATTTTTATTAGCCTCTAAGCCAAAGTCAAAGCGTTGACGTAAAGCTTTGACTTTGAGCTAAGACCATTACGGTCCAGCCATTGTTCGGTACGAACATGGCTACGTGATCGTAATTAGGTAGGTGTTAATCCCTCAAGAGGGCACCTCCTGATTACCACGTTTGCTTGGTCAATTGACGGGTCAAAGCTATTAATAAAAAGTTAAATTGGGTCAATTTTTAAAATAAATTTATATATGATAATGTAGGTGTTAATAAATACATTTTAACACTTTAATAACTTGGTAATAAGTATTAAAACATGTATAAACATGTTCGGCCCGTCAAGTCCAGGTCTAAGGTCGGTTCGCAACCAAAAGTCGCAAAAGTTGACTTTTTCTTTGACTTTCAGTTCTGACCTGATTTAGCAACATTAGCTTATGTCCCTAAGTTGCATTATGACCATGATGTAGTATACTATAACCCTCTGGAGTTATAGGATATGGCCATGTAGTAATCCGAGTTTTTACACAAGTATCCGTTAAGTATGCGTAAAACGCCCTTTTAACACATAAAATGGTTTAAACATAATTTTGACATCAAAACTCAATACCTACTAACGTAATATCATTATTAGGACTATTTGGGATATTCGTTCAGGTTGCAAACTGAGTTTAAGCTATAGTTTGCCCACTAAGCCTTTAAATGACGATATTTCCCTTTCGGCACTTTAAATGGGTTATAAACATTTTTATGAATCAAAACATCATGCTTACTGATGTAATTTTGGCCATTCAAACCTGGTCACAAAACAGTTTTACTTAAATATCGTTTAAATCGTCATTTAGCGACTTAATCGTCATTCAAACCTGGGGCATTGAGACTTGGTACCCATTGATTTCAAAACATATTTTCAAATTATTAACTGTAGGTACATGTCCAAACCTCAGATTCCCAAATAAGTTATCAGTTATATGTGAAATGACTAAATTACCCTTTCGGGACATAGTTTGGTCTTAAACTATAAACCACACACATAATTAATGTCCTATTGATATAACACAATAAAATAGGTATTTTTACAGAATGTTTATATTAATAAATCAGTTTACATATAAGCCCGTTTATTACATTTTTGAAATGACGAAAACGCCCTTTAAGGCATAGTTTGCTTTTAAAACCATAACATGCCGTCATATCAATAACCTACTGTTATAATAACATATTTTAAACTAAATGGCATATGGAACTTGTATAGGACTCACCCGGTTACCCAGTTTCGCTTATATGCTACGGTTAAGCCTACGTGACTAGTTTACGTAACTTAACCGAAAACGGGTTTAACCATATCAAAATATTCTCAATTTCCAGAATGTAAAATGGTAACCCATATTATACAAGTCCTAGTACTTGTCGGGTCCAAAATACATTCTTTTTCGGTCATCGCTTAATCTAGCGTTTTCATACCGTTATCTTTATTTTAAGTTAGCCGGTCTAAGTCAATGACTAAATAAAGACCCGCTAACTAACTAGTCGGTTAATAATACCATCCAATCCAGACTAGAGACTTCCGGTAGATTGTCGTCGAGCTAGTTTATTTTGATTACGGCTGTGATTTGCTTATTTTCTTATTACTAGAGACTTTTGCAAGCCAGGTAAATACTTTAACTTATTTTCCCTTATACAGGCTTGGGATACGGTATATTAATACCGCATGGTTGGATATGGGATTGAAGACCAATGAGTCGGGAATTCAAATAATCCATTTTAATTCGTATTGCTTAATATTAAACATTTGGGGGTTAAAACGACCGTGTCCTGGATATCCACGGCTCATTTAATTGCAAATGGCCACGACCTAAGCACGGTGTGTAGGCATACACCCGTCAGATGCTAAAATAAAATATGACCCAATAGGGGTGCAGCTAATAAAGGTGTTAAAGTGGTGTGTCGATTAATCAGGATCCCGGCATAGTTTTCGGGCACTAAATGTATTATTAGCATGTAAAACTGATAAGATGAGATTATTTATCCCAAGTTATTTATAAACAAAGTACCATTGTGTACACTAAAAGTTAAAATTTTCAAAATGAGTCGGTTAAATGTATTTACTAGTGAAAATTGACGTATTTTCAAAAGACTAAGCGCAGGTGACAAGTATACATAATTAGGCTGGAAGTGCTCGGTGAAGCTTAAGAGGAATTGCAACCCTTTGCTTAGAAGGCCATAGTCTGTCAAGTTTCATTTTGTATTCACATTTCGATCCGCCTATGGATCTAAGTTACAAGCATTGTATTTATTATTTTTGAACTTTGAACATTCTAACGTTTGTAATAGTAACTATCCAGACTTCCGCTGTGTTTTATGTATTGTTTGGTAATAATGAATCAGCTTACGTCACGATATTCCTCAACCGGGCCCCCCGGGTTACATGTGGAAATTAGGGGTGTGACAGGTTGGTATTAGAGCCAACTCTCGAGTGAACTAAACACTAGCCTTTTGTGTTTAATCTCGGGAATACATAATAACACACATCTCTTAGACATTCGAGTCTAGACTTTGACCTAGGCTTAATCATTTCCATCTTATTATTCTAGCTTTGTACTATATTTAACTTGTTTTTGAAGCAGGAACATGCCGCCTAAATTCAGACGCAGAGGAAAAGGCAAAGGACCCATGAGGGGTGGACCCTCAGTGACTGGACCATCTTTCACTGGACTATCCTTTAGACCGCCATACAGACCCTCCTTAGCTGGAGTAGCCAACTTACCTGAATACAACCCTTATGAAGGATCCGAGATTCTTCATCCCCCTTTGAACCTTACCGACATTCGATCTCACACGAACACTCCCCGCCTCAATCACACTCCCACCATTCTCACCATTCGCACCATTCACACTCCCAATCCCACCAAGATTACTTCAATTTTAACTTTGATAACCCTGTTAACCAACGCTCACTTGAAACCCCTCCAGTTGACTCACCGACACATATGGAGCAAGATTCCGACCCGGAGGAATTCCGCAAACCGGATCATATGGTCATCCTATTGAGCTGTCTAGCGGCTCGAACTCCTTGGCAGGATCTCCGTTCCGAGGTCCTGATGATTATGAGCAACGATGGGCGCAATATGTGTTTGTAAACACGCCCTCATACCATAGCACTCCCATCACCAAAACCCATCACCCCATCCTCACCAAGAGGATGTTGAAATGCAACAGGTGGATCAACCTCAGCCATGACCTGAATCGTCATCATCACAACCACGCCTAAAGCATGGGGCACGTATGTCGGTGCATGCTGTCAAAGGTCGTGTTCGCTACCACCTTTGCCACCCTCTTACCCTATAATCCATGAGGACCCACAAATGGGTGGGCCCTCGAACACATCACCAGTGGTGGAACCTCCACTACAGCCAGCTGTTGAGCCTCTGCCTCAACCACCTCTACCACCGCTGGATTTTGCCAATCCAATACCTCCATATACAGGACCATCAGGGTTTCACACTGTCGACCCTCCTGGTCTATATAACTATATCCATCATGGAATGGAGCAGTACCCTTATTATGATGCTGTCATTCACAATAACCTATACCATTCCTCTTACCCTAGTTACCCACCTCCTTATGCCACACCGGATATCCGCCTTACGGTATCCGTATCCAGTTGCGCCTCAGCCGCAACCACCTCCACCTCAGCCTCAACCACAAGCACCATTTGAGGCTTATTAACGAAGCCTTGGATCAGGACCGAGAAATGCGACAACAGGTCAAGAAATCAGAGAAGAAAATAACGAGATTTATCAAGAAGCTTTACAAAGCCGTAAAAGGAAGGAAGGATGACTAGTATTTTATTTTCATATATGAAATTAAAATTCCAAAAGTCCCTGCGTGGACAATGTTATTTTCTTTTCAGTCCCTGCCAGGACATTATTATTTCTGTTAGGTTCCTACGTGAACCATTTTATTATTTCAAGTCCTATATATATATTAGGCAATTATGTAATGTTTTGTTTAATTGAATTTCTCCGTGTTATGTTTTTCAATCATCATGATTCAATCAAATTTTATTGATCCGCTATATTATCCCAAGATCTATTAGCCAATGACTATGATCAACTAGGAATTGGCAAATGAAAATTTCGGAAGTAACCTTCTGTCTAGCAAAGGTGAACAATGTTCAACTTCCAAATTTATCATTTCTCTATATTTAACTCTCAATGAGGAGTTACCCTTTAATTCCCTGTGACAATCATTGCCAAACTATTCAAATGGGTAAATGACGATGTTCCACCCTATCGCCTAAGTGATCCAGTGAGATCCTGGTCAAACTATTCAAACACTCAATGATAGTGTAAAGCCAATGTGCAAAATACAGCAGTGTCACATGATGCACTAACAGATAAATTCTGGACTATGTCCAATCTATAAATGCCTATGATGGTCCTTCGAGACCTAGGTTATACATGAATATACCACATTTTATATTAAATCCTATATGGTCTTAGAACCATGTCATGAATTAAGGTACACCATAGCGACTAACCGAATTCATCTTGATCTATCAATGTAAGCTACAGCAATGGCTGATTCAAATGAAGTAAACAGCAAGCACAATGACGATGATGCCAACGAGAACATCCTTATTAGTAAGAACGATTTAAGAGAACTTATTGCCGCAAAAATTGGCAAGGCCTTAAAAGACAGATCTGATCGTCAACCGGAGTCGAGCGCTTCTTGCTCCAAGCCTGTTTCCAAACCTAAGTCTCAGCCTAACCCTCTGGAACCAAAAAAGAGTGAGGCACACTCTTCAAATGTGAAGAGTATAGAAAAGAGCGATGAACATCCTAAGAAACCAAATGTCCATGGAGACGGTTGTTCCTACAAGTACTTCGTGTCTTATAGACCCCGCGATTTCAACGGGAAAAAGGAGCAGTTGAGTGTTTGAGTTGGTTAGATGAAATGGAAACGGTGGTGGATATCAGCGGTTGCGCTGATAAGAATGTTGTTAAGTATGTATCTCAGTCGTTCAAGGGCGATGCCCTTATCTGGTGGAAAGCCTTAGTCCAGTCTACGGGCAAGGTTCATCTCTACAACTTGAGTTGGTCCAAGTTTGTAGATCTTGTGAAGGTTACTTACTACCCACCTCATGAGGTGGAGAAAATTGAGTCAGATTTCCTAAATCTGACAATGAAGAACATGGACTGTCGGAAGTTCGTCACCGACTACAACTCTCTTTCAAGACTAGTCCCGTATTTAGTTACTCCGGAGCCCAAACGCATTGCGCGTTTCATCAATGGGCTAGCTCCTGAAATCAGGAGTATGGTTAAAGCGGTGGAGCCTGGCACCTACAAGTCTGCTGTGGAGTTATCCCTCTCCCTCACACAGGATTATGTGAGGCAATTGTCAGCTAAGACTGACACTGATGGAAAGAGGAAAAGAGAGGATAATAACTCCCAGAGGTTTAACAAGAAGGGTAAACATGGGTTCAACAAGGATAGTCAGAAATCGGGCGACAAACCCACATGCAAAATGTGTGGGAAGCAACATTATGGGCAGTGTCGCCTAGAACAAAAACCGAAGCAATGCAACATCTGCAAGAAAACTGGGCATCGGTCTCATGAGTGTCGTAATATCAAGATGCTACTTGCTTTGGATGTGGTGAGAAAGGCCACATCAAAACAAGTTACGCAAAGGCAAATACCGAGGGTAAAACCAAAACCTCATAAACAAAGAAGGCCACTACTAGAGCCTTTCAAATGAATGCTAAGGAAGCAATAAAGGATAACAATGTCATAACGGGTACGTTCCTTATCAACGACGCTTTTGCTAGAGTTCTTTTCGATTTGGGCGCCGATAAATCGTTTGTAGATCATAAATTTAATGAACTATTAAACTTGCCCGTAAGAACTCTAGACATAACCTTTGAAGTAGAGCTCGCTGATGGAACTATAGAAACCGCTTCTTCCATTCTTGACGGATGCTTCATATCCATCAAGAATCATTCTATCCATGTCTCTCTTTTACCCATGAAACTAGTAGGATTCGATGTAGTCTTAGGCATGGAATGGTTATCGTATAACCAAGCACGCATTGCCTGCGATAAGAAACTCATCGAGATCAAATCTCCATCTGGTAAAATCCTCACCATTCATGGAGACAAACATTTTGGATTGCCTGATGAGGCAATTTTACTAAGGCATCTAGATGTATGATGAAGGGATGTTCATCTACATGGAACAAGTCACCGTTGATGAACCCAAACCTAGGATTAAGGATATCCCTATCATCTCTGAATACCCAGACGCGTTCCCAGAAAATTACCTGGCCTACCTCCTGATAGGCAGGTAGAGTTTCGAATTGACATTATACTTGGAGCAGCTCCCATAGCTAAAGCTCCGTATCTTTAGCGCCAACCGAGATGAAGGAACTGAGAACCCAACTGGACGAACTATTTGAGAAAGGTTTTATTCAACCTAGCTCTTCGCCTTGGGGAGCTCCTATCCTTTTTGTCAAAAAGAAAGACGGATCAATGCGGATGTGCATTGATTACCGTGAGCTTAATAAGATAACAATCAAGAATCGTTATCCTTTGCCCATGATCGATGATTTGTTTGACCAATTGCAAGGTGCAAGCTACTTCTCGAAAATAGATTTAAGATCAGGATATCACCAGCTTAATGTTAGAAACGAAGATGTTCCGAAAATGCTTTTAGAACAAGATATGGACATTATGAGTTCCTAGGGATACCTTTCGGACTCACTAATGCACCTGCAACATTCATGGATCTCATGAATAGAGTCTGCAAGCCATACTTAGATAAGTTTGTCATTGTCTTCATAGACGACATACTCATCTACTCTCGTAATAAATCTGATCACGAGAAACATTTGAGGTGTATTCTTGAAATTCTGCGTCAATAAAAGTTATACGCAAAATTTTCCAAGTGTGAATTTTTGTTACGTGAGGTTCAGTTCCTTGGTCACATAGTAACTGAACATGGTATCCAAGTAGATCCAGCAAAGATAGAAATAATAATGAATTGGGAAGCCCCAAAGACACCTTCAGAGAGTCGTAGTTTCTTAGGATTGGATGGTTATTATCGAAGGTTCATTGAGAACTTCTCACGAATAGCCGCTTCTTTGACAATCCTGACTCGTAAGGATGCTAAATTAAACTGGGGTCCAAAACAACAAGAATCCTTTGAGATGTTAAAGCATAAGTTGAGCAATGCCCCGGTGTTAACCCTGCCAGAAGGTGTGGAGGAGTTCGTGGTTTATTATGATGTATCGCACACTGGCATGGGATGTGTGCTTATGCAGAGAGGCAAAGTGATTGCCTATGCATCACGACAACAAAAAGTGCACGAGAGAAACTACACCACCCATGATTTAGAATTGGGTGCGGTAGTATTCGCCCTTAAACTTTGGAGGCACTATTTATATGGAACAAAGTGTATCATCTACAATGACCATAAAAGTCTGCAACACTTGTTCAATCAAAAGGATTTGAACATGAGGCAACATCGTTGGATGGAAATACTCAACGACTATGATTGCGAGATTCGATATCATCCAGGAAAGGCGAATGTAGTCGCTGATGCGCTTAGTCGCAAGGAAATAATCAAACCTTTAAGGATCAATGCCAAGAGCATTGAACTGAAGAACAACTTGAATGAAAAACTTCTAAATGCACAAAAACAAGCCATGTCTAAGTACAACATTGCCAAGGAAGGATTAGGTGCAACCATCGATCTGTTAGCATCTAGAAAGGATGAAATGTTTAGGATGAATGATCGGATCTGGGTTCCGATATATGGAGGACTTAGAGATGTAATCCTCCAGGAAGCACATAATTCTAAATACTCGGTTCACCCGGGTAGCGACAAGATGTATCAAGATCTTAAACCCAATTATTGGTGGATGGGTATGAAGAAAGATATAGCTAATCATGTAGCAAAGTGCTTGACGTGTTCTCAAATTAAGGCAGAACACCAGAAACTGTCAGGACTTCTACAACAGCTTGAGATCCCAGTGTGGAAATGGGAAATGATAACAATGGACTTTATCACTAAGTTACCTAAAACCAAGCGTGGCAATGACACAATATGGGTTATTGTGGATAGATTAACCAAATCCGCTCACTTCTTGCCAATTAAAGAAACATATGATTCCGATAATTGGCAAAGCTTTATGTTGATGAGATTGTGTCCTTACAGGTGTACCGGTATCAATTGTATCTGATAGAGATACAAGATACACATCTCACTTTTGGAAAAGCTTCCAACAATCTCTAGGCACGATTAAACTTCAGTACGGCTTACCATCCGCAGACGGACGGACAAAGTGAACGTACCATTCAAACCTTGGAGGACATGCTTCGAGCTTGTGTGATCGATTTAGGTGGAAGTTAGGATGATCACTTATCCCTAATCGAGTTCTCTTATAATAATAGTTACCACACAAGTATTAAGGCCGCTCCTTTTGAAGCCTTATACGGAAGAAAATGTAGGACGCCTGTGTGTTGGGCCGAAGTTGGAGAAGCCCAACTATCTGGACCCGAAATCGTCCTCGAAACGACCAAAAAGATTGTGAAAATCCGTGATCGACTTAAGGCAGCTCGTGACAGACAAAAGAGCTATGCCGACAAAAGGCGTAAACCTTTACAGTTCCAATTTGGGGACAAGGTTATGTTAAAGGTATCACCTTGGAAAGATGTAATGCGTTTTGGGAAGAAGGGCAAGCTAAGCCTGAGGTATATTGGACCATTTGAAATAATCGAATATGTCGGAACCGTAGCTTATAGGCTTAAGCTACTGGAAAAGCTCAGTGGAATCCATGATGTTTTCCACGTCAGCAATTGGAAGAAATGCCTCGTGGATGAGTCGCTAGCAATGCCTCATGAGGATATACAGATTGATGAAAACTTATGTTTCATAGATAAACCAATTGCGATCGAGGATCGGCAAGTTAAGAAGCTTCGTAGGAAGCACATACCTATTGTGAAGGTCAAATGGGATGCTCGTCAAGGTCCCGAATATACTTGGGAGGTCGAGTCCAATATGCGACAAAAGTACCCTTATCTATTCGAATAAATCTTGAGGTCGACATTTTTATTAAAGGGGTGAAGATGTGACACCTCGAAAATTTCATCTAATAAAATTCCTGACACGTGTCCCGAAATCTTTGGTTGCCACGTGCTAAACGAGAGAGAGAAAAATCGCCAACATGTTATTTTACAACCTCTGAGTGGTGAATATTAAACTCGAGGGGTTAAACGTGTCAACATGCTAAATCTATGCCTTTGAGTGACCTTTTAATAAACCCGGAGCTTAATGATTTCGGTTATACTCCCGAGAGTGCTAACCAGGGGCCATATTGAATAAAACATGCTTTTATGTCGAAATATGGTAGTTTAGAGAAGTTCAGGGGCCAAAATGGAAATTTTGTGATTTGGCACCCCAGGCGCCACGCGCCAGGGACCTAGTGTCCCCGCGCGAACGCGGGAGAAACCTGTTCGCAGAATTGGTAGCCACCTGCAGAACCTGCATGCTTGCCACCTCCTAACCCACTTCAGCTCCTGAATTCCGAAACCATGGCCTCAATTCTGGTTTTGGACACCTCATGTAACACCTGGAGTGATCCTAGGTGAGCTCTAAACACTTGGATCGATCTTGTTCATGATCTCCAAGTATAAATAGAGGTGTTCATCAACCTCACCTCATGCACCTCTCACTTTCTTTCTCTCTATTACTCACTTGGAAGGCTCCTAATCTTCAAGGAGCAATCCCCTAAGTTTCTTATGTCATTCTTGGTTCACTTGTAAGTGTTCCAATCATTTCTTTTCATTTTTTATTAGGCTTCTAAGCCAAAGTCAAAGCGTTGACGTAAAAACGATTTGACTTTGAGCTAAGTCCATTAAAGTCCAGCCATGTTCGTATGAACATGGCTACGTGATGGTAATTAGGTAGGTGTTAATCCCTCAAGAGGGCACCTCCTGATTACCACGTTTGCTTGGTCAATTGACGGGTCAAAGCTATTAATAAAAAGTTAAATTGGGTCAATTTTTAAAATAAATTTATATATGATAATGTAGGTGTTAATAAATACATTTAACACTTTAATAACTTGGTAATAAGTATTAAAACATGTATAAACATGTTCGGCCCGTCAAGTCCAGGTCTAAGGTCGGTTCGCAACCAAAAGTCGCAAAAGTTGACTTTTTCTTTGATTTTTCAGTTCTGACCCGATTTAGCAACATTAGTTTATGTCTCTAAGTTGCATTATGACCATGATATAGTATACTATAACCCTCTGGAATTATAGGACATGGCCATGTAGTAATCCGAGTTTTTACAGAAGTATCCGTTAAATATGCCTAAAACGCCCTTTTAACACATAAAATGGTTTAAACATAATTTTGACATCAAAACTCAATACCTACTGATGTAATATCATTATTAGGACTATTTGGGATATTCGTTCAGGTTGCAAACTGAGTTTAAGCTATAGTTTGCCCACTAAGCCTTTAAATGATGATATTGCCCTTTCGCACTTTAAATGGGTTATAAACATTTTTATGAATCAAAAACATCATACTTACTGATGTAAAATATATATTAACAATTTTTGGTCATTCAAACCTGGTCACAACAACAGTTTTACTTAAATATCGTTTAAATCGTCATTTAGCGACTTAATCGCCGTTTCGACGCATAATGTGGTTTAACACCATATTGGAGCATTGAGACTTGGTACCCACTGATTTCAAAACACATTTTCAAATTATTAACAGTGGGTACATGTCCCAAACTCAGATTCCCAAATAAGTGATCAATTATATGTGAAATGACTAAATACCCTTTCAGACATAGTTTGATCTTAAACTATAAACCACGCATATTTGATGTCCTATTGATATAACACCATAAAATAGGTATTATTACAAAATGTTTATATTAATAACATCAGTTTACATATAAGCCCATTTATTACATTTTAGAAATGATGAAAACGCCCTTTAAGGCATAATTTGCTTTTAAAACCATAACGGGCCGTCATATGAATAACCTACTGTTATAATAACATATTTTAAATTAAATGGCATATGGAACTTGTATAAGACTCACCCGGTTACCCAGTTTCGCTTATATGCGTACGGTTAAGCCTACGTGACTATTTACGCAACTTAA
Organism: Scalesia atractyloides; assembly: GCA_947069175.1. Taxonomy (NCBI): domain Eukaryota; kingdom Viridiplantae; phylum Streptophyta; class Magnoliopsida; order Asterales; family Asteraceae; genus Scalesia; species Scalesia atractyloides. The sequence goes on from CAMTDV010000009.1 coordinate 39,436,025, forward strand.
CCGTAAACGGGTTTAACCATATCAAAATATTCTCAATTTCCAGAATGTAAAATGGTAACCCATATTATACAAGTCCTAGTACTTGTAGGGTCCAAAATACATTCTTTTTCGGTCATCGCTTAATCTAGCTTTTCATACCGTTATCTTTATTTTAAGTTAGCTGGTCTAAGTCAATGACTAGATAAAGGCCCGCTAACTAACTAATCGGTTAATAATACCATCCAATCCAGACTAGAGATTTCTGGTAGATTGTCGCCAAGCTAGTTTTTTTGATTACGGCTGTGCTTTGCTTATTTTCTTATTACTAGAGACTTTTGCAAGCCAGGTAAATACTTTAACTTATTTTCCCTTATACGGGCTTGGGATAGGTATACTAATACCGCATGGTTGGATATGGGATCGAAAACCAATAAGCCGGGAATTCAAATAATCCATTTTAATTCGTATTGCTTAATATTAAACATTTGGGGGTTAAAACGACCGTGTCGTGGATATCCACGGCTCATTTAGTTGCAAATGGCCATGACCTAAGCACGGTGTGTAGGCATACACCCGTCAGATGCTAAAATAAAATATTACCCAATAGGGGTTCACCTATTAAAGGTGTTAAAGTGGTGTGTCGATTAATCAGGATCCATGCATAGTTTTCGGGCACTAAATGTATTATTAGCATGTAAAACTGATAAGATGAAATATTTATCCCAAGTTATTTATAAAAAAAGTACCATTGTGTACACTAAATGATTTCAAAATGTTTTCAAAATGAGTCGTTAAATGTAACTGACGTATTTTCAAAAGACTAAGCGCAGGTGACAAGTATACGTAATTAGGCTGGAAGTGCTCGGCGAAGATTAAGAGGAATTGCAACCCTTTGCTTAGAAGGCGTTAGTCGGTCAATTTTCATTTTGTATTCACATTTCGATCCGCCGGTGGATCTAAGTTACAAGCGTTGTATTTATTATTTTTGAACTTTGAACATTCTAACGTTTGTAATAATAACTATCCAGACTTCCGCTGTGTATTATTGTATTGTTTGGTAATAATGATATCAACTTACGTCACGATATTCCCCAACAGGCCCACCGGGTTACACGTGGAAATTAGGGGTGTGACAGAGGACAACCACAATTGTTGGCCAGATGGCCAGAGGTGCAGTGCCGACATACTGTTTCTTGGCGGGAGGTTGAGCAGACTGGTTGGGAGTGGCTTGATTAGGTTGCGTAGTGACAGCAAAGTTCTTAGAAGCCTTATGCTTTCTGGACGTATTAAACTTTCAGCTTTCTTACCCTTTTGTTTCTCAAACTTATCAGACACTTTCTTGTCACCCTTATGGTGGAGCTTACCCTTTTTGATCTGGGATTCAGTCAGGGTTGCAAATGCCAATGGCTTGTCTAATAGTAGTAGGGTTGCTGTCGGTGACAATATGCTGAACTGTGTCAGGAAGAACATCTATGTATTTTTCAATCACCTTATCCAAAGATGTCACCATCTTAGGACACAACAAGCTCAATTCCTCATACCGATCGGTATACGCACGGTGCTCACCACTGTCTTGCTTTAGATCATGAACTCATTCTCAAACGCCCTCTTTTCATGAGGAGGGTAGAACTCTTTCATCATAAGAGCTCTAAGTTCCTCCCAACTTTGACCCATAGCAACATCAGCACCCTATCTCTCATGACTCTGTTCCACCACGTGAGCGCTCTCTTTTGAAACACGCTTGAAGCAAAGTCAACTTTCCGCGCATTTGGACATTGAACATGGCGGAATGTATTCTCAAGACTCTCAAACCACTGTAGGAGCCCAGGTGCTCCCTCAGAACCACTAAACTTTAGCGGTTTAGCCGAATTAAGTTTTAAAGTTGCATGAAGTAGGTGCATTGTTGTTATTGTTATTGTTGGCTTGGTTTACCTGAGTTATGAGATTTTGAAGCATAGCAGCAAACTACTGAGCGATTAGAGCTGCCATATCGGCGTCCGTAGTTGCGTTTAATCGAGGAGGCATTCTAAAAGAGAGAAAACATGAGAGAAAACGAGTGAGATGAATGTTGAATAATCAAAATGAGATGAATAAATATCGATCAATGTAAGGATGGTGGTCACTTGTTCGTTACACCAAACAAACAAACGACACAAGTGACTAATCAAAGTAAATTGGTCTTTATAATGTATCGCGAAGACATGCTTTAGCCTATAAGTGGACACTCACCCCAAGAGTTCCCAGGTAAGAATGACTGGTCCGATTAAGTGGATTTGTACGAACACTCTAGCCTTAGACATAAAACTCAGGGTACGGGCACCCACCGTTCTAGATTGCACGTGTTCACATTAATAAGACCCAAACTTTGACGAGATTTTGAAAACTTTTGAAGGCATTAAGCCAAAAAAGAATCATTCCAAAAATAGACGATTGATTTTCAAAAATCGTTTTGAATTTTCTGTTTTGTTTTGGCATTCACCTAAGAATAGGTGATGTTATTGTTTTAATGATCTAAACACAAGATAACTTGTGTTAGGGTCCTAGAAAGGTTATGGTCTAGGTCCTAATAACCTATTCCCTATAACCATTGCTCTCATACCACTCTTTCTGTCACACCCCGATCGCGTAAAATAACAAACCACGGTGGAAACGTCGGAGAGTGTCGTAACAGAACTATTTTTCACAACCATGGTAATTACAGTTTTGTATTATTGAATTAAAATGTTTACATTGTCTTGGATTTAAACGAAAAACATAACGAAAATTAAATTGTCTTTAGGTTTTAAATCACTAAAGCCCAAAGTCCATCCTAAGTGTCGCACGATCAACCTTAATCATTCGCTCCTGAAACATATGTGAAAATAAATATGTCACATAAAAATGCCTGTGAGTAACATTGGTTTTTTGTTGAAGATTCATGGCATAGAATGTTTAATGAAATTTTTGATAAAAGTGGCCATAAATCTTTACAAAATGTTTTCTTTTAGGAAATCATAAGAAAATAAAATGGTATAAAAGAAATAATGCATGGTTATATCAATAACCAAAAATATGTCATGTCTTGTATAAAAATTGTAGGGCCGATCCTGATAGCATAGGAACCAAGATTTGATATCTAATATCCATAATAGCGGAAATATTGCGACATGATTACCAAACAACAAGAATTACTCAGTTAAATGTCAATTTTATTGATATAACATCAAGTCTCCAATTTGACAGAGCTTCGCCTCAAATTGCACAAAGTTACAAATGACAAGAACTAGCTAGCTATATATAGTGTGGCAAGTTCGCTAGAGGGTTAGGAGTTCAGGCGAACTTGACATAGTCAAGTTGGCCGAACTTCACTTCACAATGACTTCTCAAGCGAACTTGTCCCTCATTTACATAAATACTTCATTTTGCTAACCTAATCACATCTAATCTATACATACTCGATATAAGACTAAGACATAGACATTCTGCACCAACAGACTCCCCCTTGGATATCGTCTTCGTCTTTTATCGGTCTTCAAAATTCTGTCTTCAATAAAACTTTAACGCACACGACCAAAGAATTTCTTGAACGGCTTCTTTCGTCTTTCTTGCTTCGGATCTGGCGTCTGATCTGTAGGAGGCACTTTGTTCATTAATTGAAACCTTCTGAGCCTTGCGCCCTACCTTTTTCATGTATCTCCTCGAGAGGCTTTTCTTCCTTTAAAAATTCAATACGGTCAAGATCCCTCCAGCTTGTTTCCCACATCTTTCTAGAATTAACTTCACGAGCATAGCATACGTTAACGACCCTTTGATATTGCATTGCTGCTCCTTTTCACGTTCTTCGAATACAATCTTACTGTAGAACAAGCATTTGATATCTTTTCTTGAACAATTGACTAGCCACATCGGGTCTAGTATCCTGATCGTTCTCCACAAACCTCTCATACCTTGAAACCCTAGTATTCAACTCTTTCTTTAGTGATATCTAGATGTTCTTCAAATCGCAATACTATCACTGCTTCACATGTGTTAGGATCAATCTGCCACCACTTAAACAATGGATAAAAATTTTGTTCGATTGGCATCAAAGGCATGTTTCTCATAGCTCTTGGTCGTTTCATGATTAACGTTATATCTTTTTCCCCTTCTTCTTGTTTGTTTTGATGCGACGACCTAGAATGAATGGCTTCCAATATCTATATCCCTTTGTCGTTTCAAACTTGATCATTTTCCATAATAACTGATCAATGAATTTCATCTGATATGTGACATTAATCGTTTGAACAGTCTCTTCAACATCCCAGTAAGGTAACGTCTTGAAATCAACTAGATATTTGAAGTATTGCACCCCAAATTCCCTTTTGATTGCATAAACATTCAGCTCTCTAAACCTCCACCCCCAACTCAAAATATCCCCCAACGACACATCTTTATCTCTGGTGAAGAATGCTAGAGGACATTGAAACTTACGTTCACGCGCATCTCTTTGAACTAGGATTTCTTAGCTTGAGCTATTTCTTCCATTGTCATCGGCTTCGGAACTTTTCCTTCACGAATAGATTCTTCAATCTTTTCTTTCAACATATCTTCATACAATTGCTTGTACATTTCCTCGAAAGTAGGAAAACTATCTGTGTTAGGACCCATGTACTTCACAGCTTCGTCTTTTTCTCATCTAAAGACCAATCTTCCACTATAACCATGTTATACTCGTCTGCCTCAAATCTACGCTGATAATGGTATTCATTTGGCTTAAACGTATTCACATTCAACACTTGCTCCTCAAAATCAAAATCCAGAGATTCAGCATCAACTTCAATCAACTTGGCCAGATCTTCTTTAGTATAGTTTTGTACGAACTCGCCTTCCTCGACGTTATGTTCAAGCATCAGTTTTCAAAGGCTTTATCGGTACTGCATCAACAGGCTTTGCAGACATATCAACATCAGTCATATCTATATCATCAGATGGCCCTGTTTGCCCTGACTCCCCTGAATCTTATCATTCATAGCATTTGCTTCATCATTTATAAGACTTGTGAAATCAAAGCTTTCATTCACTGTCGCATCAACCACCTTTATACCTGTACAACTCAGATCATCATCGTTACCTCCATCGTGATTAGAATCATCTTTCGGAATCTTCTCTCGGTGGTTCATCATCTTTATTTCCATCTTTTGCTTCAGCATCATCCTTTTCTTCAGTAGCAGTTACAGGATCAGAAGGCTTGACAGATTCGTCAACTTTAGAAACATCAGACTCAGAAGCTTTCTCAATATTCTCATCAACAGGCTTTTCAGCAGCTTCAGAAGATTTTGGTGCTTCACCTCAACACCTTTACCTTTGCCACTTGCTGCAAGTTCTTTCTCTGATCTTTCTTTCGCCTCTTGTCTATCCAAGCGATCGTATTCAGCGATAAAATCAATACCAAGGCTGTTTGATATCACTTTCTGCATCCTTGTAAATCGTCATCATTTAGGGCTTGTATCATTTTCAGATCAGCAATTTCTATCTGCAGCTTTTCATTAGCATTTTGTAGACTTTCAATTAGTGCCTTGAAGAATTCTCGTTCGCTTTCCAACACCTTTATCTTATCATCCATCATTTCTTTCTCTACTGAACTTTGATTCCTCTTCTTGATTAGCTCAGCTTTCTCTTCTTCATTCTTTTGTACTTTATCCTCTAAAATCTTGACACGCTTTTCAAGAATATCGACATCTGATTCAGGAAAGAAATCATCCAGATATTGAAGATCCACCGGCACATTCGGAATATCACCAAATAGATTCCTCTTTGGAGTTTTTGTTGTTAATTTCGGAGTAGCAGCCTTTAGTGTAGATTTCTTTGGAGTTGAGCTTTCATGTTGAACACCTTTAGGATCAGGAGATTGTATCACCGGTACTTCAAGTAAATTAGACTCAAGAGGTTCTTGTGTAACTCCTGGCCTTTCTACATCAGATGAAATGACAACAGGAGGTTCTTGTGTAACTCCTGGACGTTCAGCTTTAGATGAAATAACAACAGGAGTTCTTGTGTAGGAGGTTCTTGTGTAACTCCTCTCTCCTACGCACCAAAAGGTTCTTGTGTAGCTTCTGTGCTTTTTGACTTTCCCATGTATCGACGACTAGCTGGTTTCTGAGCTTTCTTTGTCTTTTTGCCTTTTGCTTTTGGAGATCCAGTAGTCTTTGTCGTTGAAATAACAACAAACTTCACACGTTTAGCTATTTTCTTTGGTCTCTCCTCTTCGGACTCTTTTTCAAGATTAGGATCAAAATCAGCATAAGTTTCCTTGTTCTTTTCTGCTTCCTTTGCTGCTATTGACTTCTTTGTTTCTTTCTCGAGAGAATCATCACTATCACCATCGTTCTCAGAAGTTGCAAAAATAACATCATCCTCTTGAGTAGTCTTTTCAGTTTCCTAACTCTCACCAACAACCGCTGCACTTGAACCAGCTTCTGTTTGAACATTTACAGGCTCGTCTTCATCAATCAGCATTGTATCAACTTTCTTAGCACCACGCTTCTTTTTCTTCTCGACTTCAGCTTTGACAAACCATTCACTACGCGCTTTAGGCTTGAACGACTTAAACCATTCTATCTCATCATTCAATTCCTTCTCATCACCACTACCATCATTCTTCCACTTGTTTTCTGGCAGTGCAACAAAATTTTCATCTTTCAATGCCCCAAATATTGATTTTGCAACAGGTGCTGAATCCTGCTTCTGGAACTTTAACAACTTCTTCACTGTGGTTTCATCAAGGTGACTGAAGTATAAAATGTCGTTTGGACGACGTGCAATGTCTGTAAACTTTTCATCTCTAAGTGTCTGCCAAAAACCTCGGATATAAACACAATCTTGTGTCTTCCATATTCTTCGACATATGAGTGAATACGAGCTTAGAATAGTTATATGGCTTCTTCATAATTAACGCCGTTGCCATGCAGGCCATATAATCTTGTACATCATCAAGACCCGCCTATCTGTGGCTGAATGTGTGAATGATTGCGTGCATTAGAAGCTTGTAGGGGTTTGGTACTTCCCCTTTTTTTAATGTTGGCTTGTTTACACTTCCCTTGTAGCCCATACGGTAAAAACAACCTCGTACCATTTTGTCGTCGTTAAATTGTAAGATCCTGCGTATATCATCTCCAGTGACTGTGATCGCTTTGTTCTCGTCTCCGACTTGTACAGACGACGTAATAATCTTCTTGTCTGCACTTAGACTTGCGTTCATCCAGAAGTGATAAGTGTGCGATCTATAAGACACTGTTCGCTCTGTAATAGCACGGTGTATCTGACAATCCTTCAGAAACTTTAGAATGCTTTCGTATTCCTTCAATGATGGACACAACGCCTTATCGAGAGTGATACAGGTGTTGTGGAATTTAGAATAACCCATCGTGATAACCCATGCTGGTTCATGAACTTGAAAATCGACGCAAAACACTTAGCACGCATTTCGAGAAAAAAATTACAAAATTTTTTTAATGAACATGTTCGGGCGAACTTGATGTGGATATAACAAACAGATTGTTGCAAGTTTGCCCGAACATGTTCAAATAACATGTTCATTAATTCATTCCCAAGTTCGGGCTAACTTGTAATTACATTACAGATTTTCTCTAGCCAAGTTCGAGCGAACTTCAATCATCTTTATCAATTCAAATTTTATACTATGTTCGGTCGAACTCATGACTTAAACATGAATTATATTGTTTTCAGATGCAAGTTCAGCCTGACTTGATGAACAAGTTCGGGCGAACTTGTCATCTTCTCCATTCAAACATTGCAACATCAATCCATATGAATCTGATCACATTTAACCCTTGTACATGATCGGTTTATGTTGAATATCACAATTTTTTTGTTCAATTTGTCCATAAGAACCCTAAGTCGAACAGATTTTATCACTTTCAGATCTAGATTAACGATTAGGTTCAATGTTCGATTTATTACCTCAGCCATTGTAGATGGTGTGCTAATCACCACAAACAATGAGAATTTTGGTAGTATAACGAAACTAGATCGACCAATTTAACAAATCGCTCAAAAACCTTAAGTTCGCTCAGAGAGAATGATTTTAAGTGATTATGAAGTTCGGCCGAACTTGCAAAGTATATATACCCTAGCAAGTTTGGGCGAACTTGAGAGCCCAAGTAACAAAGCCCATGAAGTTCGGGCGAACTCACCTTTCTCAGACAATTTCAAACAAGTTCGGTCGAACTTTTTTCAAACATGAAACTTTAATCAGTTAAGCAAGTTCGGCCGAACTTGCCTAAACCCAATTTCAAATTTTCAATTTTTGCAATTAAGTCCCTAAACTTTTTACTTTTACCAATTCTGAAAATCCACTGAGTTGACCAAGTCCAAGCTAATGACCTTGGTTAACCGATTTGTGTGCTGAGTCCAAGTTGATGACCCTGGTTTGACCCGATACGAACAAACTGTTGAACTTTTTCAAACTTCTCAAAAATCAAAGTTTCAAATTAATGAACTTTTACATCATTTTGGCTTATCAGATTTAACAGATTAGCTCCCAGCCCCTTGTCAATTAGATTCCCACCAGTTTAGCACCTTACCAGACTCCGAAAATCCGTTCTCCAACATTAGTTTGCTGAAAACAATGTAGAAACAAAATCTTTTTGTATTTTTGTAAGTTTATGCTAAAACACACTGAAAATCTTTCTGGTTTTAATCTGTAAAGCAGATAAACTATGTACAGGACAAGGTAAACTATGTACAAACATAGTTACAGACATATTTTTGTGAATTTGTGTCTAAGGATCATATCAGTTGATTGAGACATATCACCAGTATCGTTGACCTTTAGATGACTTTAAGTTTTAAACTTGTTTACCTAGATTGTCGATATGTTTGTTCATTTAAACTTTACCACGTTTCTCAACTGTTCGAAGATATGTTAAGGTTTGATTTATGAAACTTGACTTATCTTCGGTTCCCACTTCTTGAATATACTCCCGTATCAAGATTCCTAGATTTCATCTTACAGGTGAATATAGCGTAATTGATATCTGTATCTAGGTTAGTGCGAGGCCTTGAGAGCTCATGTTAGTACTACCGTACAGACAAAGAGATGAAGGCTCGTCTTTAAGGTGTGTTCCATTTAAAAAATCTTTTTAGCACTGCAAATGATTAGATCTTTTGATACTTTTCAAGATTGCATGTAGTTTAGGGGTTTATAGCGAAAGTATTATAGAAGTTCTAGCCTATTGCTTCCGCATAATCAGAAGAACTTGTATAATACCCAAGATATCAATTATCTATAAAGACCTCGTATCTCAGAATCAGACAATCTCTCAAACGAAATTTCGGAGTACTAAGTCCATATATCCAAGATGTGCTAATCCACAGGATTAAGCAGTTGTAAAATTTAGTTTATATCCCAGAAACAATTTATTGAACGTGTTAAGCCTATCGACACATCCACAGTAAGGCTTGTTTATCACTTTTTAAACTTTACATTTCTTTTGCATATTGTGATAGTCCACTGATGTACTATCATTTCCTTTTTGTAACACCAAATTCTTTTTGTCTTTTTCAATGTTTTCAAACATTTTTTTTTATTTTTATATGTTTTTGTGTTTTCTCAAATTTTTCTCCCCATAAAATCAAAAACAATTTTTGGATTTTAGTTTTTAAGAAATACAAATCTAGAAGATATATACAAACCAACGTGGATCACGTGAACTCCTATCCGATCCGTATTCAACCTCAGCTTCCGCACCTGTAAGCAAATTTTTAATACCGTTCAGCCTCATGAGATATTTAAATCTTGTTAAAGGAAAAGTTTTGGTATAAATAAGCCTTTTGTTCATCGGTGTGGATTTTTTCTATTCGCACCAACTTCTTTTCGTAGCAGTCATGAATGAAATGATAACGAATTTCAATATGTTTAGTATGGAGTGATGAACCGGATTTTTTGTTATATCCATAGCTGCTTTGTTATCTACGAATAAAGGCGTATCAAGAAACTGCAGACCATAATCCATCATCTGTTGTTGAATCCAGAGGATTTGAGAACAACAGCTGTAAGCAGAAATGTATTCTGCCTCACAGGTAGAGAGAGAGATCGTGGTCTGTTTCTTACATTGCCACGTTACAAAACGTGTTCCTAAGAACTGGCATCCTCTCGTTGTAATTTCGAGTTAAACTTGTCCACTCCGAAGTCTGAGTCAGCATATACCGTTAGGTTGAAATTGTCGTTATTTGGATACCACAAGCCGGTGCTTGGACATCCCTTTAAGTAACGAAAGGTTCCCTTGACTATCTGCATGTGTAACACTCGAGGACTAGACTGATATCTCGCACATAAGTAGGTAGGATACATGATGTCTGGGCGAGTGCCGTCAGATACATCAGAGATCCTATCATCAATAAATAGAGTGTGTCATCAACTTTGGTTCCCGTCTCGTCTATGCAAATCCCATGATTCAGTGCCAGCGGAGTCGAAAGCGGCTTCGACTATCCATTTCAAACTTCTTGAGAATGTCGTGAACATACTTTGTCTGATGAATGAATATGCCGTCTGGTAACTGATCGACCTGTAATCCGAGGAAGAATTTCATTTCACCCATGGAGGACATCTTGAATTTCTTCTTCATGATCTTTTCGAACTCTTTGCAAAGACTATCATCCGTAGAACCAAGATGATATCATCCACATAGATTTGTACAATAGTTAGATGAGATCCGACTTCTCTAGTAAACAAAGTACTATCCACTGTGCCTCTTGTAAAGTCGTTTCCAACAAGATGTTGTGATAACGTCTCGTACCAAGCTCTCGGGCTTGGTGTAATCCGTATAAGGCTTTGTCTAGGAGATAAGCTTTGTTCTTTGTAGGACCGATCCTCGATGCTTAGGAACCTAAATTTGATATCTAACGTCCATAATAGGGAAATATTACGTCGTGTTTACCAATAGACAAGATTTAATAATTAAACGTCAGTTTTATAGATCAAACATTCTGGATACAAACTAACAGAGCTTCGCCTCTGAAATGCCAAAGTTACAACTGAGACTCTCAAGCTTGGAATTTATAGACCAGCAAGTTCGACCCAAGGAGGGTTGCAAGTTCGCCCGAACTTGCCTGAACATGTGAACCATGGGCGAACTTGGCTAAGACATATTATAAATACTTCACTACCTAGCCTATCCAGCTCTATACAATACAGACTCGATAATAGACTAAGACATAGACATTATGCACCAACAGACTCCCCCTTGGATATCGTCTTCGTCTTTTATCAGCCTTCAAAACTCTGTCTTCATATAAATGTTAACGCACACGACTGAAGAAGTTCTTGTATGGCTTCCTTCGTCGTACTGTTTCGGATCCGGCGTCTGATCAGTTGTCGGTGGTCTTTTAAAGTTAGCCATTCTTAGCGAACTTTGCCTTACCGCTTTTTCTATTCTTTCTTTGATCGCCTCATTTCGGTTTCTTCTTTTAGAAACTCAACTCTCTCCAGATCCCTCCACTTCGTCTGCCACATCTTTCCAGAATTGACTTCTCGTGCATAGCAAACGTTAACAACTTTTGTTACTGCATCGCTTGTACCTTTTCTCTTTCTTCAAAAACAATCTTGCTGTAGAAAAGGCATTTTATATCTTCTCTCGAGCAGTTAACCAACCACATAGGATCTAGAATCCTTATCGTCCTCCACAAACCTCTCATACCCTGATGACCCATCACTTCAACTCGTTCTTTAGCAATATCCAGATGATCTTCAAATTTTAACACAATCATTGCTTCGCAAGTAGCTGGATCTATCTGCCACCACTTGAATAAAGAATAAAAGTTTTGTTCGATCGGCATAAGTGGCATATTCCTCATGGCTCTAGGACGTTTCATAATTAACGTTATGTCCTTTTCCCATGTAACCTTATTGATCTTTACTCATCGTCTTGGAATAAACGGCTTCCAGTGATTACATCCTTTAACAGCTTCGTACTTAACATCTTCCACAACAACTGATCAACTGTCTTCATATGATAAGTAACATTCACTATTTGTACTAACTCTTCCCTATCCCAATACGACAATGTCTTGAAATCAGCAAGATATTTGAAGTATTGCACTCCAAATTCTCTTTTGATTGCATATACGTTGAGCTCTTTAAACAAACCCCAACTCAGTATATCGCCCAAAGAAACATCTTTATTTCTGGTGAAGAATGCTAGTGGACGTCGAAACTTATGTTCAAGTGGCATCTCCTTGAACCAGGACTTTTTCGCTTCAGCTGTCACACCCTCAATTTCCACTTGCGGAGTTTTACCGCGAGGCGTGTGATCAAACCAGAATCGAGACACTAGTAATATCGAACGATTCAATATGATTTATTTAAAGTTTTCCAAAAACATTTGTTTAACCATTCATAGTTATTTTCAAATTGTCTTAGTTTCAAAGTTTAGCTGAAGCATTAGTTTCAAAGTTTAGCGGAAGCATTAGTTTCAAAGTTTAGTAACGGCGCCAACATAAAACGCAAAACCAAAAATCCCAAACAATATTCGTAAATAGACTCGATAAAAATATCTTGATCAAATGCAAGTGAGTGCACCTAGCGCTCCTAGCGTCCTGAGAAACATGTAAAGAAACAAGTGTCAACATTAAAGAAGAGTGAGTTCACAGGTTTTTATAAGTTCACAAGTTCGGTTAAAAGTTTGTTTTCCCCCGTTGTCCCTAACCCGGGATAACATATAGTTCCATTATTCCTAACCCGGAATAATAATGTTGGTTCGTAATTAAGTTCAATGTTAACATGTAGGTAGCGAGCCTAAAGTTACGTCACATAAGAGTTCACGATCGAAGCTGATTGTTGTTGCCTCAGTGTTGCCAGGTCTATCACTAACCATGGCGAAAGTTAGGCCAAATTAATCACCCGTTGACCATTCCCGGTCGGCTAGCGCGACTAGCTCGAGTGGGGCTTGTCGGGCCCAGTAGTACTACTTATAATTTCCCCGCTATCTAACCCAATACTAACGATTCGAGAGTTTGTTGAGTACTTCCGTGATATAGCTACAGAGTGACCATAACGTACATTAACATTAACTTAGTTACCGAGTAGTTTAACGACGTTAATTTCGCATAACGTAAAAGATAGAGTTATAGAGTGTATACATGTTTCTCCCCCTGTTGTTTAAAACCGGATAAAATAGGGGCCGTGAACTCACCTTAAATTGCTCGGTTAGAGTAACACAAAAGTAGCAAATGATGGGACCGCTAATCGCGTCCTAACATGCCAACCGATTTAAAGTTAGTGTGTGAACACACTGATACAAAACCCTACGCATAACTAACACACAGTGCGGCACACGTAATAACCAATTCGAAAACACAATCATGCATGCAAAGTATCATCATACCAAAATAATGATCAAACCAACTTATCATAAATACAGATTAACTCATACAACACTTTGGTACACACAAACACAAGTTATCATGTTTCAGCTTGTATGCTCATAACTGGGCTGTTTTCGAGGATTTTTATAAAATATTTCCAACGTTCCAAAAATTCCAATTTTTTTATAGGAGGTGTCAACTAAACTGTAGAATTTTATGTAAACTTTTCAAGTCCTAACGTTTTACCAATTATTTATAAACATTTATATACTAGGCTGCAGTCAGATTTGTCGCTTTCTGACTGCAGTCCACGGGAAAAATTATTTAAAAATCATCGTTCATCCAATTAACAAACTTCTAGTGGGAGTTTTCCAGAAATTCCCGTCTCCAGTTACTGTACAAATTTCGTGACCCAACCCCTACAGAATATGAGATCTGACTCGATAAACAACTAGCAAATTTTGCAGAATTTACGCAGCTTCAGCTGCTGCACTAAATGACCACTTAATAATAGCAAACGAACTCAGAAAAATATGAATCTGGCGCCATTATAAGTGTTTTTCAAATATACACGTTTTAGTCTTCAGAAAATCCACTTTTCGATAAATAATGATCAGGTTACAGCCAATTGAAGTTGGCTGTAAATGTCATTCAGCAAACTGTTTTCGACTTTTATCGCATTAGAACATGCTTAAACGATCATGACGCTTAATAATAATGATCAACATCAGGTTTGTTTGTCAAATATCATCATGTATATCAATATTCATGCAAACCCTAATTGTATAACATGATCTTATCACTAAAACGCAGCCTATGATTTTAGTATTCATCATAACATCACAATCGCAAAGATTCGCATAATACTCCGAACTAATCATAAATCACAACACTTTTCATACTAATAATCCTACCATTACACACAATCATGATCAAGATTATACAAACCCTCATGTGAATCGCAAAACAATTAAACCCTAACCTTGAAACGATGATGATTAGCGAACCGGACAAGATTGGAATCAATCCTCGGAGAGTTGCAACCTGAGAAGGGGGGCTGCCGTCGCCTTCCTCTATGTGCTAGGGTTTGTTTTTTTTTTTTAACATAACTCATGCATACATACAATTATATAACACAAGTGAAAAGAAAAGGGGGGGGGGCGCGACCGCAAAGCGGGGGGGTGGTTTGGGTAAGTGGCTTGGGCCTCAAGTTTAGGTTGTTCCTTGGGCCGCAAGGAGGTGAGGTCGACACGTTTCGCAGCTCGGTTCGGTTGGTCTATTCATTTATTATTCTTTTTATAACTAATAATCGCGAAATCAAAGCGTGATATAATAATATACGAAATATACAAACGTCTAATAACACATAGCACGTAATTCACCCAATATATTCACAAAGTTAGCGTAGTTATTGCGAGCGTGTAATTTAATTCTCCGAATTAAATCAGCGTAGGAATGAATAACCGTGAAGTAGCGCATTTAAGATACCTGAAAAGCCGGATGTCATATTATCCCCATGTTGAAAGAATTTTCGACCCGAAAATTGAGTAAACCCGGTTTAGAATGCAACGCACAAAGATTCAGTTTGTTAGCAATGGTACAAGAAATTCCCAGGCTGTCACATCATCCCCATGTTGAAAGAATTTCGTCCCGAAATTTAGTTGGTGGTAACGTTAGATTGCTGCTCAGCTGCAAAAAGGTGTGGGTATTTGCTTCTCATTTGGTCCTCTCTTTCCCACGTGAACTCCGGTCCACGCTTAGAGTCCCAACGAACCTTGACAATCGGTATCTTGCTGTGCCTTCGAGTTTAATCTCACGATCCATGATCTCGATAGGTTGTTCCACAAAATGCAGTTGCTCATCCACTTGAATCTCATCCAATGGAATAACTAGGGTCTCATCTGATAGACACTTCTTCAGATTGGACATGTGAAAAACGTTGTGAACCCACTGAGTTCGGCAGGAAGGTCTAATTGATAAGCTACGGGCCCGATATGCTTCGAGATCACAAATGGGCCTACGTACCGTGGGTTTAGTTTGCCTCGTTTCCCAAAATGGATTACACCCTTCCAGGGTGACACCTTCAGTAGGACGCGGTTACCTACTTGAAATTCGAGCGGTTTGCGTCGTTGATCAGCGTAACTTTTCTGTCGATCTCATGCCGCTGCCATGCGGTTTCTGATTTGCACAATCTTTTCATAGCCTCAAGTATCAACTCAGGACCTGTGAGTTGACTGTCACCGACTTCGGCCCAACAGACCGGTGATCTACATTTGCGACCGTACAATGCTTCAAAGGTGCTGCCTCAATACTCGTATGGTAACTGTTGTTATACGAGAACTCCACTAAAGGCAGATGGATTCCCCAATTGTTCCCGAAGTCTACCACGGATGCCCTAAGCATGTCCTCCAAGGTCTGAATGGTCCTTTCACTTTGACCATCCGTCTGAGGGTGGTATGCTGTGCTCATATCTAAGCGTGTACCCAACGCTTTCTGAAGTGACCGCTAAAAGTTGGACGTGAAACGAGCATCTCTCTCTGAAATGATGGACGTTGGCACCCCGTGTCGAGAAACTACTTCCTTAATGTAGATGCGAGTCAACTTATCCATCTTATCTGTTTCTTTGATCGCTAGGAAGTGTGCGACTTAGTTAGACGATCCATGATTACTCAGATGGTATCGCAACCACCCGGAGTTCGCGGGAGTTTAGTGATAAAGTCCATCGATATCTGATCCCATTTCCACACTGGGATCTCATGGTTGTTGAAGTAGCCCTGATGGCTTCTGGTATTCCACCTTGACTTTCGCACAAGTCAAACACTTGCTCACGTAGGTGACTATATCCGCTTTCATGTTGGGCCAACATACGCGGCTTTAAGGTCTTGATACATCTTATCTGAACCAGGATGGACAGAGTATCGGGATTTGTGAGCTTCGTCCATAACTAGCTTCCTGAGGTCTCCGTAGAGAGGTACCCATATACAATTCATGAAATACCGGACACCATTGGGTTTCACTTCCCAATCGCTCCATTTTCCATGATCGGCTTGATGTTTTCTTCCTTAACTGCTTCTAGCTGCGCGTCGCGTATCTGTTCGGGTAACCGACAATGAATTGTGAACTGTAGTGCTCGTACCCGACGAGGTTTCAAGTGCTCCTTTCTATGAGGGCATCAGCTACCACGTTAGCCTTACCCGGGTGATACCGAATGGCACATTCATAATCGTTCAGGAGTTCGACCCAGCGAAGCTGTCGCATGTTCAACTCCTTCTGGTCAAAGATATGCTGGAGGCTCTTGTGATCCGTGTAGATTGTGCACTTTGTTCCATATAGATAGTGTCTCCAAATCTTAAGTGCAAACACAACTGCTCCCAATTCCAGGTCAGTGTTGTGTAGTTTTTCTCGTGAACCTTCAACTGTCGGGATGCATACGCGATGACCTTATCACGTTGCATGAGTACGCATCCCAATCCCTGAATGGAAGCGTCACAATATACCACAAAATCATCTGTCCCTTCTGGCAAGGACAAAATGGGTGCACTGCAAAGTTTCTACTTTAGCAATTGAAATGCTGCTTCCTGCTTGTCACCCCAATCATACTTGGTGCCCTTCTGGGTGAGAGTGGTAAGCGGTTGTGCGATCTTGGAAAATCCCTCGATGAAGCGTCTGTAGTAACCAGCCAAACCCAAAAATTGGCGGATCTTTGTCGGTGTCCTGGGTGCTTCCCAGTTCTTGATAGCATCGATCTTGGCGGGATCAACGTGTATACCCTTTTCACTCACGATATGCCCGAGGAACTGAACTTCCCGAATCCAGAAATCACACTTCGAAAACTTGGCATATAGTTTCTTTGTTGAAGTAGTTCCAGCAATAATCGTAATGCTCGGCATGTTCTTCTTCACCCTTAGAGTAGACGAGTATATCATCGATGAACACGATGACAAACTTGTCGAGATACGACTTACACACGCTGTTCATGAGGTCCATGAACACCGCGGGTGCATTGGTGAGGCCGAAGGGCATGACCAAGAACTCATAATGGCCATACCGAGTACGAAATGCCGTCTTGGAGATATCCTCCTCCCTGACGCGTAACTGGTGATAACCGGACCGTAGATCAATCTTGGAGTAGTAGCTTGACCCTTGAAGTTGGTCGAAGAGATCGTCGATGCGAGGTAATGGGTATCGGTTCT
The DNA here is from genome assembly GCA_947069175.1 of Scalesia atractyloides. Classification (NCBI taxonomy): domain Eukaryota; kingdom Viridiplantae; phylum Streptophyta; class Magnoliopsida; order Asterales; family Asteraceae; genus Scalesia; species Scalesia atractyloides. The sequence goes on from CAMTDV010000009.1 coordinate 39,453,538, forward strand.
TGACGGTAACCTTATTGAGTTCCCCGTAGTTGATGCACATGCGGAAGGTCCCGTCCTTCTTCTTGACAAAAAGGACCGGAGCTCCCCAAGGCGAAGTACTGGGTCGGATAAATCCCTTTTCCAACAATTCCTGAAGTTGGGTAGACAGCTCTTGCAGCTCTGCTGGAGCTAGGCGGTACGGGGCCTTGGCGATAGGAGTCGCATGGTTCGCCAATTCGATTTCAAACTCCACTTGTTGATGTGGTGGAAGACCAGGTAACTCCTTTGGAAACACATCGGGAAGTCACGGACGACGGGGATATCTTCAATCCGCTTCTCGTCCTTAGGCTGCTCGGTGACTAGTGTGAGCAAAGCGAAGGATTTCTTTCTCCGAAGATACTTCTGAGCTTACATGTAAGAGATGATGTTTGTGACGGCGCCTGCCTTCTCGCCTTGCACCATCAAGACTTCGTCTTTAAGAGAGCAGAATACGGATAGCTTTCTCGAAACAGAGAACTTCAGCTCGGACGTCGGATAGCCAGTCCATTCAGGCTACCACATCAAAACTACCCAGGGTAGTTGTCATCAGATCAATGGTAAAGGTGTGACCCTGAGTTTAAGTTGACAGCCGGTTACTAAATGGGTCACATCTATAGATTTACCATTGGCTAGTTCTATGATGGAAGGGGTCTCTAGGGGTTTAGGCGTGAGATCTAGGTTCTTCCTAAAAGACTCAGATATAAAACTCTTATCCGCACCCGTATCAAAAAGTACAGTAGCAAAATGATCGTTAAGGGGAAACTTACCAGTGACCACATTCGAGTCGTTTATGGCCTCTCCACGGCCCAGCGTGAATGCACGACCTTTGGCACCTCCTGTGCCACCATTTCCATTGTTGCCATTGTTGTTATTGTTGTTGTTGTTGTTGTTGTTGTGGTTGTTGTTGTTGTTGTTCCCACCATTGTTGTTGCGAAGCTGCGGGCAGTCTCGCTTGAAATGGGCAGTGCTACCGCACTGATAGCATCCCCGGTTATTACTTGCTGTTGACCCTGGTGCTGATTCTGATTTTGTCGACACATGATTTCCCCGCACAATCCTTTGCCGCGTGTCCCGCTTTGCCACATCGTTGGCAGCGATTTCCGGCGCAAGGGCCGTGATGATGGAGGTTACAACGATTACATTGCGGCTTTCGACCCGCATAGCCGCTTGAGTTCTGGGTGTTGTTGGCAGACTGATTATTGTGACCCTGATTGTTGTTGAACTTGTTGGACCGCTTCTGGTTTCCTTGTTGTGGCTAGGCTACGAAGACTGTCCAGCAGGTGAGTCTTCAAATTTTCTTTTGTTATCAGGGACGACTTCAGTTGCACCCCGAGGTGGCAACTTCCTTTGCTCCACCGCCTTATCGGTGAGTTTATGCGCCAGCCTAATCGCTTGATGCTCCGTCGTAGGGTTGCTAGACATTACCATGCCCTGGATCTCAGGGACCAGACCCCCAAGATAAAACTCAAGTCGTTTTTCGACGGTGTTAGCCAGATCGGGACATAGGAACACTAGATCATGATGTTTTACCGTGTACGCTTCAATTTCAGACCCTACCATCTTGTGGTTCCATAACGCTTGCTCCAACTGCTGAACTCTGTCCTGCGGACAGTATTCCTCCTTGATTAGGGCCTTACACTCGATCCAGGCCATTGCGTTTGCCGCAACAAGTCCACGCGTTTGGACTTGTGCGTTCCACCAGGTTAATGCCCCATCTTCCAACGTTGAGGCAGCATACTTGACCTTATTGACTTCAAGGCAATTGCACATTTCGAACACCGATTCAGACTTTTCAATCCAACGGACCAGTCCTATGGGTCCTTCCGCACCCGTGAACTTGCTCGGTTTTGCATCAAGGAACATCTTGTAGGGGTTAAGACCCCCTCCTGCTGGTGGGTTTTGAACACCTGCCAGAGCAGCATTAACGTGTTCTTGGATTAATGCGGCCAATTTTCAGGTGACATGTTGAGGTTTCCGCGACGACCAGTTGCCATTTCAGATCTTCGCAAGACAAAACAAACACACACCGATAAGTATATATATCCAATATAGTTATCATATTCCACACTTCAATCATCACACAAGTTATGTCAACCCAACAAATTAAACAATCAAAAGGAACATTCGATTAAATAAATTGCAATGTCTCACAAAATACCAACCAAACATCTCAGTTTAATTATAAAATTTCAAGTTCAAACATAAGTGGAAACAAACAAACTAAAGAAAACAAAGCGGGGATTGGCGAGACGAGTTAGTCTTCTATGTCTCCATCTCCCAAGTCGCTTTCATTGCCGTCATCCTCTGCGGCGTTTTCAGCTTCAACAGTCGGGTCCTGTTCCGGCTCTTCTTCCTCCGGATCCTCCTCCGGGTCTTCCTCTGGATCCTCCTTTGGGTCTTCCTCTGGATCTCCTCTTCTTCGTCTACCGGTGCTGGAGGGGCCGGTGCTGGTGCGGGTACGGGGACAGGTGCTTGATTGTGCTCCAGTTCTTGAATCCTCCAACTGGACTCAAGAACTCTGTTTTTTGAGCCAAGTCAGCCCTCAGCTGCTCAGCACGAAGATCCTTAGCTAAAATGTTTCGAACTTTCCTATTCTCATGTTGCTCTTCCTCGAGCCTTCCAGTTTTACCAGTTAGTTGACGTATCATCAATCCTTGTGCTTCGATAGTCTCCTGCATTCTCTCTAGCTGTTCCTGTTGTTTCCTTAACATATCCCTAAGTAGATCGTCCCCTACTCCTAACGAGTTGACCGGTTCGACCAGTATAGCGGTGGTCGGACGGGAGGAGACTCCCCTCCTAGGTGAGTCTTTTCCTAGCAGCTGGGCGTGTCTCCACGCCATGAGGTGGTGAGGGTTCGACCATGGGTGCCTTCCCCGGCGCCCTTGATTGTCGAGATTTGTCGGATGATGATGATGACATTGCCTGATGGGTTGGTGTAGTTAGTTACGAGTTGCGTGCATCACAATATACATATATATCTTACATAAAACAGTTGCAGTATAACACATAACAAGATATCATATTTTTGGTGCCAACTAAGTCTAGTGTCGTGTAACAGCTATAGTTTAGGTCTAACTTTTAATGCAAACCTGGTTCTCATAGCTAGAGGCTCTGATACCAATCTGTCACACCCTCAATTTCCACTTGCGGAGTTTTACCGCGAGGCGTGTGATCAAACCAGAATCTGAGACACTAGTAATATCGAACGACTCTATATGATTTATTTAAACGTTTTCTAAAAACATTTGTTTAACCATTCATAGTTATTTTCAAAATTGTCTTAGTTTCAAAGTTTAGCGGAAGCATTAGTTTCAAAGTTTAGTAACGGGCGCCAACATAAACGCCAAAACCAAAAATCCCAAACAATATTCGTAAATAAGACTCGATAAAAATGTCTTGATCAAATGCAAGTGAGTGCACCTAAGCGTCCTGAGAAACATGTAAAGAAACAAGTGTCAACATTAAAGAAGAGTGAGTTCACAGGTTTTTATAAGTTCACAAGTTCGGTTAAAAGTTTGTTTTCCCCCCGTTATCCCTAACCCGAGATAACGATATACTTCCATTAATTCTAACCGAATAATAATGTTGTTCGTAATTAAGTTCAATGTTAACATGTAGGTAGCGAGCCTAAAGTTACGTCACATAAGAGTTCACGATCGAAGCTGACTGTTGTTGCCTCAGTGTTGCCAGGTCTATCACTAACCATTGCGAAAGTTAGGCCAAATTAATCACCCGTTGACCATTCCCGGTCGGCTAGCGCGACTAGCTCGGGTGGGGCTTGTCGGGCCCAGTAGTACTACTTATAATTTCCCCGCTATCTAACCCAATACTAACGATTTGAGAGTTTGTTGAGGACTTCCGTGATATAGCTACTTAGTGACCATAACGTACATTAACATTAACTTAGTTACCGAGTAGTTTAACGACGTTAATTTCGCATAACGTAAAAGATAGAGTTATAGAGTGTATACATGTTTCTCCCCCTGTTGTTTAAAACCGGATAAAATAGGGGCCGTGAACTCACCTTAAATTGCTCGGTTAGAGTAACACAAAAGTAGCAAATGATGGGACCGCTAATCGCGTCCTAACATGTCAACCGATTTAAAGTTAGTGTGTGAACACACTGATACAAAACCCTACGCATAACTAACACACAGTGCGACACACGTAATAACCAATTCGAAAACACAATCATGCATGCAAAGTATCATCATACCAAAATAATGATCAAACCAACTTGTCATAAACACACATTAACTCATACAACACTTTGGTACACAAAACACAAGTTATCATGTTTCAGCTTGTACGCTCATAACTGGGCTGTTTTCGAGATTTTTATAAAATAGTTCCAACGTTCCAAAAAGTTCCAATTTTTTTATAGGAGGTGTCAACTAAACTGTAGAATTTTATGTAAACTTTTCAAGTCCTAATCGCTTTACCAATTATTTATAAACATTTATATACGAGGCTGCAGTCAGATTCATCGCTTTTTGACTGCAGTCCACCGGAAAATTATTTAAAAATCATCATTCATCCAATTGACAAAATTTTCCCGTGGGAGTTTTCCGGAAATTCCCGTATCCAGTTACTGTACTAAATTTCGTGACCCAACCCCCTACAGACTATGAGATCCGACTCGATAAAACATCTAGCAAATTTTGCAGAATTTACGCAGCTTCAGCTGTTGCACTAAATGACCACTTAAAAATAGCAAACGACCTCAGAAAAATATGAATCTGGCGCCATTTGAAGCGTTTTTCAAAAATACACGTTTTAGGCTAGAAAATCCACTTTTCGATAAATAATGATCAGTTACAGCCAATTGAAGTTGGCTGTAAATGTCATTCTTCAAACTGTTTTCGACTTTTATCGCATTAGAACATGCTTAAACGATCATGACGCTTAATAATAATGATCAACATCAGGTTTGTTTGTCAAATATCATCATGTATATCAATATTCATGCAAACTCTAATTATATAACATATCTTTATCGCTAAAACGCAGCCTATGATTTTAGTATCCCTCATAACATCACAATCGCAAAGATTCGTACAATCATCCGAACTAATCATAAATCACACCACTTTTCATACTAATAATCCTACCATTACACACAATCATGATCAAGATTATACAAACCCTAATGTGAATCGCAAAACAATAAAACCCTAACCTTGAAACCATGATGATTAGCGAACCGGGACAAGATTAGAATCAATCCTTGGAGAGTTGCGACCGTGAGAGGGGGGGTGCCGTCGCCTTCCTCTATGTGCTAGGTTTTGTTTTTTTTTTTAAACATAACTCATGCATACATACAATTATATAGCACAAGGGAAAAGAAAAGGGTGGGAGGGGGCGGTTTGGGTAAGTGGCTTGGGCCTCAAGTTTAGGTTAGTTCCTTGGGCCGCAAGGAGGTGAGATCAACACGTTTCGCGGCTCGGTTAGGTTCGGCTATTCATTTATTATTTTTTTTATAAACTAATAATCGCGAAATCAAAGCGTGATATAATAATATACGAAGTCTACAAACGTATAATAACACATAGCACGTAATTCACCCAATAGATTCACAAAGTTAGCGTAGTTATTGCGAGCATGTAATTTAATTCTCCAATTAAATCAGCGTAGGAATGAATAACCGTGAAGTAGCGCGTTTAAGATACCTGAAAAGCCGGGATGTCACATCTCTTCTTTGGTCATTGGTTTAGGTATCTTTCCTTCTCGTAAGTCTTCAGCAATCTTTTCTTTCAAAATATCTTCATTAAGCTGTTTATACATCTCTTCAAATGTAGGAAAACTTTCTGAATTTTTACCGACGTACTTAGCTTTCTGATCTGATTCATCATCTGAGGACCAATCTTCAACTATCACTCGATCGTACTCATCAGCTTCAAACCTTCTCTCATACTGATACTCTTCGGTTCAAATGTGTTAACATTCATAATTTCCTCAAAATCAAACTCTAAGTTCTCAGCTTCAAGTTCAACTAGTTTCGCCAGATCTTCTTTTGAGTAATTATGTACAAACTCACCTTCTTCCACATATGTTCCAACATTAGCATCAAAGGCTTCGTAGGTAATGCAGAAATAGGTTTTCAGCAGATCGATCAACATCTAACAAATCAATATCATCTGACGGACCTTTCTCCCCTGACTCCCCCTGGCTTTTATCTTCCATTCTATTCGATTCATCGTTCATAAGATCAGAAAAATCAAGCACATCAGATACTTTAGCTTCATTGATCTTGATCAAAATCATCATCACCTTAATCAAAATCATCGTCATCATCCCCAACATTCCAATCCTCATAACCTTCTTCCTCTTCATCTTCATTCTTATCTTTTTCAGCTTCTTCATTGCCTTTTCTTCAGAAACTATAATAGGATCAGAAAGCTTGACAGATTCGTCAACTTTTTGGATATCAGACTCAGAAGCTTTCGAAACATCTTCAGTTGGTTTCTCAGAGACCTCAGAAGATTTCTCAGCAGAAGATTTAGGGGCTTCACCCTCAACCTGCTTCCCTTTACCACTTTTAGCTAACTCTTTCTCACCACGTTCTTTTTCTTCTTGACGATCCAGACGATCGTATTCACAATGAAATCAATATTCAGATTGTTTGATAACACTTTCTACAATCTGTTGAATCTTCGATCGTTCAATGCTTGAATAGTCTTTACATCGGCTATTTCAGTTTGCAATTTCTCATTTGCGTCTTGCAAACTCTCAATTAGTGCTTTGAAATACTCATGTTCATTTTCTAACACCTTCACTTTGTCGTCTAACATTTCTTTTCAACAGCACTTTGATTTATCTTCTGAATAAACTCACTTTCTCGACTTCATTCTGTGTCACTTTTTCTTCTAACACCTTTACATGTTTCTCTAGCATTTCAACATTAGATACTGGGAAAAATTCATCCAAGTCTTCGAGACTAATTGGACCATGTGTCATATCACCAAACAGATTTCCCCTTGGTGTCTTTGGTGTTGAATCTTTAGGTGTTGCAGTTTTTGTGTTGACTTCTTAGGAGTAGAACTTTCAGGAACAAAAGTCTTTGGAGCAGTAGGAGATTCAGCAATAGGAACTTCAACAAACCAGACACAGGAGGTTCTTGTGTAACTCCTGGCCTTTCAGCTTCAGCATGAACAATAACAGGAGGTTCTTGTGGAGGAGGTTCTTTGTGGCTCCTTTCTCCTGAGCACCAGAAGGTTCTTGTGTGGCTTCTGTGTCTTTCACCTACTTTTATACCTCTTGCTCACAGCTTTCTGAGCTTTCTTTGCTTTTCTTTTTTCCTTTGGTATGAGGTGACCCTGTATCTTCTTAGAGATTTCAATAGCTGGAGACTTTTTACGTTTAGACTTTTTCTTCGGTCTCTCCTCATCAGATTCCTTTTCAGTATTAGGATCAAAATCCGCATCCAATTTTCTTTCGTTTTCTGCTCTAATCTCTGCCTCAGTCTTTTCTGGCTCTTTGGCAGGAACTTCTTCATCAGATTCTTCATTTTCAGAAGTAGCAGAAATCACATCATCTTGAGTCGTTTTCACAGTTTCTTAACTCTCAATAACCACTGCAATGCTCGATCCAGCAACTGCTTCAATATTTTCAGGTTTATCCTCGTCGACAAGCATTGTTTCGGCTTTCTTTGCAGCACGTTTCTTTTTAGGCTTTTCAGCTTCTGCCTTTAAAAACCATTCGCTCCTTGCCTTTGGTTTGAATTCCTTAAACCATTCTGTTTAAGCTCTTTCTCGTCGCTACCATCTTTTCTCCATTTGTTGTTCTGGCGGCGAAATATAGTTAGAATCTTTAGTGGCTCCGAATACCGGCTTGGCAACAGGAGCTGAAGCTTGTTTCTGGAACTTAAAAAGCTTCTTCACTATAGTTTCATCAAGATGAACTAGATAAAGCACATCATTTGGATCTCGTGCAATGTTAGGATATTTCTCGTCAATTAACATCTGTATAAACCTCGGATAAAGACCACAATCTCAAATCCTCCATGTTCTTCGACATTGAGTAAAAACCAACTTCAAAACATTAACGACTTTTTCAAAATAAGTGTCGTTGCCATTCTAGCCAAATAATCATGTACATCATCCAAACCGTCTTTGCGATGGCTAAATGTATGAATTAATGCATGAATTAGAAGCTTGTAGGGGTTAGGCACTTCCCTTTCTTCAGCGTCGGTTTTTTTACACTTCCTTTGTAGACATACGAAAGAAACAGCCACGGACCATCTTTTCGTCTAGATGAATAGGATCATCTTCTTTATCGTTGAAATGCCAAATTCTTCGAATATCATCTTCAGTCACGCTGATCGGCTTAACTTCATTGCCCACTTGCACTGTAGAAATAATCGTCTTCTCATTAGCACTTAAACTCGCATTCATCCAGAAATGAACAACATGTGATCGATACGACACTGTGCGCTCTGTAATTGCTCGGCGAATATGACTATCTTCCAGAAATTTAAAAATATTGTCGTACTCCTTCAGTGACGGACAAATCATTTTATCGAGCGTAATGCACGTATTGTGAGTCTTTGAAAACTTAACAGAGATTACCCGTGCTGGGACCTGTGCATGAAAAACGACGTAAAACAATTAGCACGCTTTTCGAGAAAAAACTTCACAAAATTTCTAACACTTTTTATTCAAGTTCAGTCGAACTTGATTTGAGTATAATAACATTCTGTTTATACTAAGTTCACCCGAACATGTCTAAAACACATGTTCATTATATAAGTTCGAGCGAACTTATACACAAAACAACAAATCAGATTTTCAAGACCAAGTTCGATCGAAGATGCATATTGATCAATTTTATTCATAAGTCTTTAAAGCAAGTTCAGTCGAACTTGACAACAAGTTCGGCCGAACTTGTCGTCTTCCTTAAAAGTTCTAATCTTGTTCAAACAATCAAATGGCCGGTTCACTTCAATCAAAACATGTTATACGGTAAATGTTTTATGTAGATTAAGGATCTGTATTCAATTTTGATTAACATCACCTAAATCTTATCAAATTTTAATTTTTTGATCTGTTTGGTTCGTTTAAGGGTCAATACACAATTTAATCACAAATCTACACCTCTGCCAATGTGATTGGTGTGCAAATCACCAAAAACAATCTAGATTTGGACAGCGCAACGGCATAAAAATGCCAATTTCGCTCTAGTTCTCTCTAAACTCAAGTTCGCTCGATAGTGTTTAGATATCAGATAAATGAGCTTGACCGAACTTGATTGGTATATATACCATGTCAAGTTCGGGCGAACTTACTAAGCCTAATCATGAAGACCCAGTTAAGTCCGAGCGAACTTATCTCTAAAACAACAATCAGCCATCTCCAAGTTCGGTCGAACTTGCTGATTGTTAAACATTGAATTGTTTAGCAAGTTCGGCCGAACTTGCCAAACCAACAAATTTTAACTTTTTCAAAATTTTCATTTTTAACCCTGAACTTTCCAACTTTTTACCAGTTATGAAAAATCCACTCAGTTGACCAAGTCCAAGCTAATGACCTTGGTTAACCGATTTGTTTGCCGAGTCCAAGTTAATGACCCCGGTTTGACCCGTTACGAACAAACTGTTAATATTTTCAAAATCAAAGTTTCAAATTAATGAACTTTTCATCGTTTTATCTTTTCAGATTAACAGATTAGCTCCCAGCCCGTTGTCAAAGAGATTCCCACCAGTTCTAGCATCTTACCAGACTTCGAAGATCCGTTCTCCAACATTGGTTTGCTGAAAACAATGTAGAAATAAAATCTTTTTGTATTTTTGTAAGTTTATACTAAGACACACCGAAAATCTTTTTGATTTTAATCTGTAAAGCTGAAATACAATGTATAAGCAATGTAAACTATGTACAAACATATTTACAGACATATTTTTGTGAATTCGTGTCTAAGGATCATATCAGTTGATTGAGACATATCACCAGTACCGTTGACCTTTAGCAAACTTTAAGTTTTAAACTCGTTTACCTAGATTGTCGATATGTTTGTCCACTAAAGCTTTTCCACATTTTTCAACTGTTTCAAGATATGTTAAGGTAGAATTCATGGAACTTAACTTATCAGTGGTTCCCATTTCTTGAATATACTCCCGTATCCAGACTCCCTAGATTTCATCTTATAGGTGAATATAGTGTAATTGATATCTGTATCTGGGTTGTGCGAGACCTTGAGAGCTCAGGTTAGTACTACCGTACAGACAAAGAGATGAAGGGTCGTCTTTAAGATGTGTTCCACTTAAGGAATCTTTTTAGCATTGCATATGATTATATCTTTCGATACTTTTCAATATTGCATGCAATTTGGGGGTTAAAAGCAAAAGTATTATAGAAGTTCTAGCCCATTGCTTCCGCAAAATCAGAAGAACTTGTATAATACCCTAGATATCAACTATCTATAAAGACCTCGTATCTCAGAATCAGGCAATCTTTCAAACGAAATTTCGGAGTACTAAGTCCATATATCCAAGATGTGTTAATCCACAAGATTAAGCAGTTGTAAAATTTAGTTTATATCTCTAAAACGGTTTACTGAACGTGTTAAGCCTATCGACACATCCACAGTAAGACTCGTTTATCACTTTTAAACTTTACATTTCTTTAGCATACTGTGATAGTCCACTGATGTACTATCATTTCCTTTTATGACACTGAATTCTTTTTGTCTTTTTCAATGTTTTTGAACATTTTGAATTTTTTTCAATGTTTTTGGATTTTAAAATTTTTCGAATGTTTTTGTATTTTCCCTAACATTTCTCCCCCTAAAATCAAAAACATCTTTTTGGATTTTAGTTTTTAATAAAATTCTAAACTAGAAAGATATTTACAAACCAATGAGGATCACGCGAACTCGTCGTCCGATCCGTATTCAACCTCAGCGTCCGACCTGTAAGCAAATTTTTCATGCCATTAATTCTCAGTAAGTATTTATATCGTGACAAAGAAATGGTTTGGTATAAAAATCATCCTTTGTTCGTCATTGTGGATTTTTTCTATTCTTACCAACTTCTTCTCTTAGCAGTCACGAATGAAGTGGTAACGAATTTCAATGTGTTTTGTGCGTGAGTGATGAACCAGATTTTTAGTAATATCGATGGCTGCCTTGTTATCAACATACAACGGAGTGTCTAGAAATTGCAGACCATAGTCTCTTATCTGCTGTTGAATCCACAGAATCCATGAACAACAGCTGGAAGCCGAGATATACTCAGCTTCACAGCTAGAGAGAGCGACCGTAGTCTGTTTCTTACACTGCCAGGTTACCATTCTTGTTCCGAAGAACTGGCATCCCGCTGTAGTTGATTTTGAGTTCAACTTATCTATACCAAAATCAGAATCAGCATAGCCTGTGAGGTCAAAATTGTCGTTCTTCGGGTACCACAAGCTAGGGCTTGGGCATCCTTTCAGGTATCTGAAGATTCGCTTCACGATCTGCATGTGTAAGATCCTCAGGCTTGACTGATATCTGACGCATAGGCAGGTTGGATACATAATATCTGGGCGCGATGCCGTCAGATACATCAGCGATCCAATCATCGATCTGTATAACGTCTCGTCAACTTTTGTTCCAGTCTCATCAACGCAAATGCCGTGATTTAGAGCAAGAGGCATAGATAAAGGCTTCAAGCTTTCCATTCCAAACTTCTTCAAGATGTCGTGAACATACTTAGTCTGATGAATGAAAATACCATCCGGAAGCTGATCTACTTGCAAACCAAGAAAGAACTTCATTTCGCCCATCGAGGACATTTTGAATTTCTTTTTCATGATTCCCTCAAACTCTTTGCAGAGACTATCATTTGTAGATCCAAAGATGATGTCGTCATCGTAGATTTGAACAATAATCAGATGTCCATCAACTTTTTTGTGATAAGAATACTATCCACCGTTCCTCTGATAAAGCTGTTACTGACGAGATGTTGCGATAACGTCTCGTACCAAGCTCTCGGGGCTTGGTACAGTCTGTAGAGTGCTTTATCTAGCTGGTACGCTTTCTTCTTGTTGAGTAGATCGACAAACCCTGGCGGTTGTCCGACGTACACCTTTTCTCGCAATTTTCCGTATAAGAAAGTTGTTTTAACATCCAACTGATAAACCTTGAATCCTTTCCATGATGCAAAAGCTAGAAAGATTCTGATAGATTCCAATCGTGCTACTGGTTTCATAGACTTCTGTGTAGTCTATACCTTCTTGTTGGTGAAAACCTTTGACTACGAGCTGAGCTTTGTTTCTGACTATGACACCTCTATCATCCTGCTTGCATTTGAACACCCACATTATGTCAATTGCCTTTTGATTTGCAGGAAGATCTTCAAGCTTCCACACACCCAATTTCTCAAACTGCAACAATTCCTCTTGCATTGCTTGCACCCAGTTTTCATCTGTAAGGCCTCAGAAACTGTCTTTGGCTCAATCTGGGATATAAAGCAAGAATAGTAGTAGTAGTCTTTGATTGGAGCAACACGAGTATAGAAACAGCTCAACGCTTTGTTAATTTGACTTCGTGTTCTCACACCGGCTTGTAGCTCACCGATTATCGAATCTGAAGGATGATAAGTATATGTTCGGGGTATTACTTCACTTGGAACAACCACAGAACTTTCCTGATTAGTGATGTTTTGGTCTACCGTCACTTCAACTCCAGATGCACTGCTCGGGCTTGCCGATTGGTTCAGAAGATTAGTAATCTGCTCAACTTCTTCGTCTGAGGAAGTATCTCCATCAGCATCAAATGTAGGAGCCTCATCCGAATCTGAACTATGTGCTTCTGATTGATTAGGAACCACTTGTATTATTGACTGGTTCTGTAGTATTGACTGGTTCTGTTTGAGTTTTGCTCGTACCAGCTCCAGAAGTAGATGTTTCCAACGTGGGTTGATTAACCACAATTGGTCTAACAATATGCTCTTGATTTGCTGATTGATGAAGATAGTATAACGCTGCAATCTCTTCATCTGATGGTTCCTCAGGCAAATCGAACGATTTCCAAAGATCTTGATAATTGAATAGGATTAGTATAGTTAAAACAATCAACATGTTGCGCCTCGATTACTCTTCTCAGTGAACGAACATACACTCGTCTGAGTGGGCTTGCATATCCGACAAAGAAACCTTCAAGACTTTTAGCTCCGAATTTACCATCTTGATCGATAACCGTGCATGGTGCTCCAAATGGTTCTAAGAACTTCAAGTTTGGTTTCCGCCGGTTGATCATTTCGAAACAGGTCTTCTTTGTTGGTTTAACCGTTAAGACTCTGTTTAGAGTATAGCAAGCTGTTGCAACTGCTTCACTCTAGAAGCTGACTGGAAGCTTTGAATCTGCGAACATCGTTCTCGCAGTCTCGATCAAAGTTTGGTTCTTCCGTTCAAGAACTACGCTTTGTTGAGGAGTGTAGGGAGCACTAAATTCGTGCAAGATCCCTTTTACGTTGCAGAATTCCTTCATCTTGGCGTTTTTGAACTCGGTACCATTCTCACTTCGAATACGTCTCACCGGAGATGGTAAAGTCTCAAAATGTCTCATCTTGTAACTACATCGTCTCAAGCTTTCTTATAGAATCACCAATTTCAATGTCTCATCTTTTGTTTCTTGGAATGATACCCACGAGTATCGGCAATAATCATCAGTTACTACCAAGTAGTAGAGATCTCTGAGATACGAGGTCTTTATAGATAGTTGATTTCTGGGGTATTTTACAAGTTCTTCTGATTTTGCGGAAGCAATAGCCTAAAAATTCTATAATACTTTTGCAATAAACACCTAAACTGCATGCAATCTTGAAAAGTATCGAAAGATCTAATCATTTGCAGTGCTGAAAGATTCCTTAAATGGAACACACCTTAAAGTCGAGTCTTGATCTCTTGTCTGTACGGTAGTACTAACCTGAGCTCTCAAGGCATCGTATTACCCTGATACAGATATCAATTACGCTATATTCACCTGTAAGATGAAATCTAGGGAATTTTGATATGGGAGTATATTAAAGAAGTGGGAACCACAGATAAGTCAAGTTTCATAATTCTTACCCTAACATATCTTGGATCAATTGAGAAATGTGTTAAAGTTTAGGTGGATAAACATATGACAATCTAGGTAAACAAGTTTAAAACTTAAAGTCATTAAAAGGTCAACGGTACTGGTGGTATGTCTCAAAAACTGATATGATCATCTAGCACGTTTTCTCACAAAAATATAAACTATAAATATTGCATTTTAGTTTGTTTACATTTCTGCATTCAATATTAAAAATCCAAAATGATTTTTTTCAAAATCTTCCATGGTAACCTAATAATGTTGAATGTGAGCCGGACCAACGAGACTGTTAAGAAACTGTTTGTGTGTGGATACGTGTGATTGTTCTTAATCGTCAAATCCTAGAGATTCAGAGCATCTTTGAGGGGGAGCTAGATAAAAATGTTGATTAAAGATACCAGAAAGCTGAAAGCAAGGGGGAGCATGGATGTTAAAGTTATTCAAGATATAAAGATCAAGAGAACATTAAAGACTCAGAACTTAATTGAAGAATGATGACTACGGCAACATCCAAGGGGAATCTGTTGATGCATATGTGTGTTGCCTACGTCATTGTATAATATCGAGTCAGAATTTAGGAGCGAAATGTCGAAGTTTAGGTATATTTAGGGACAAGTTCGCTTGAAATGGTAGTGTTGTAGTCAAGTTCGGCCGAACTTGACTAAGCAAGTTCGCCCAAACTTGCACTCCCACCAGCGAACTTCTGTTAGTATAAATAGGAGCTTTGATGTTTCATTTGTAACTTCAGAGATTTTGTCACGACAGAGGCGAAGCTCTATCAAAGTGTTGACAAGATCTGTAACGTTGAATATTAATGAAATGGTGATTAAATAGAAACAAATGAGTGTATCCAATGTCGCCTAAGCAAACGGATTCCGCAGGTTTACCTTAGGTTTGTCAGATTAGTGCCTGAACGATCCGTATAACAGACCTACACAAGAGATGCTCCGGACATTCACTAGACAAAAAAGATCCATGTGAAGTCTTTCAAGAGGCAGCTTTATCGAATTAAGAATCTTTTTCGGATGACATTTCTTTATCTGCTTTCCCTTTTTGCACTCGAGACAATTTTCTGTCATTTGAAAACTTTTCAAGTTCACGCCTTGAACTAAATCATTATGGACTAAATGATTCATCTTTCTCAGGTGAATGTGGCCCATCTTCCTATGCCACAAGATTGATTCTTTTTCAGTTGCTTTGATACAAAACATTGTGCTGTTTGTGAAGAAGTAGTGGCAATTCCCATATCAAGAACATAAAGATCATTCTCTCTTGGTGCTCGCATGAGAATCCAATCATCTGGCACCTTAAAACCTAGCTTTATGATCATGCATTCTTTGTCGTTGAAGTGAACAGTAAACTTCTTATCAGAAATTTGAGAAATACTAAGGAGGTTGTTCTCAAGCTCTGCAATGTAGTTAACTTGATCGAATGACACGACTCCGTTCGAGAGCTTTCCCTTAGCTACAATTCTCCCGCCTTGGCTTCCAGCAAATCCAACATACCCACCATTAATGGCTTTAATGTCGAATAAGAGCGCCTTCATTCCCGTCATATGCCTGGATGCTCCGCTATCCAAAATCCACTTGGAGAGTACGGATCTTTGGAGCCCCTGCAAAATTCAGAAATTAGGTGAAAAGCTCTACCCAAGCCTTCTTGGTCTTGGGTTTACTGGATAACCATCATCAAAATCATATTCAAACTCATCAACGTCATCAAAATCAAATTCATCATCTGTTTCAACAATGTTAATGTTTGAAAATTTCACTTTTTTCTTATCTTTTACAGATTTGACATTGTCGTTCTTGATTTCTGTTTTAACTTCTTTCACATTCTCACTAGTCTTCACCTGCTCAGACTTAGTGATTTCAGACTTTGATTCTTTTGTTTGTCAGTCTTTACTAGCTCAGACTTAACACACCAGATGTTGTTGACCTTTTCTTGGCAATCCAGGTTTGAGATTCGATAATAGCCCTTTTGATATAAAACTTGTTTTATTAGACCTAGAAGTTTCACCTTTTTTGAAAATGGAATTTTCAAAAGTCTTTTCAGACTTTGGTTTAACTTCTGGTTTTGATTCATTTCGTTTCAAAATCTTTATAGGTTTTGCAAACACTGGTTGCTTTGGTTTAACAACATTTGAATCTTCTTTTGTTTGAAGATAAGCCGGTTTTGATTTCGGACATTGTCGTGCCATATGATGAAACATGTCCGATTATCAGTGGATGTCCTTTAATAGGTGGTTTTACCCTACTTGAAGTTTTGACACCACTTGTAACCTTGGCTTTATCTTGAATTTCTTTCTCCTTCTTGAACTCATCATTTGACTGTTTACCAATCAAATTCTCCTCATGAACTGTACTCGTCCCATATTCAAAATTCATGTTTTTGGTTTTATATTCATGAAATGGTGACGGTTTCTTTACAGGTTTATCAGTTTCTTCTTCTAAACCCAACCCCGCTCTCCGGTTTTTCGGATGATCACCACCGTTTCTCCGGTAATTGTTCTTTTAGGTTTGGAATAAAATTTTCGTTCATTGATTACCAATTCCTCTAATGTGACTTCCACGAGTTTAAAGAATTTGTCTAGCAACTCTTCCTTCACTATAATCTATCCGAATCCTTAAGTTTGTACATTACAAAATTAGGATCGTCACTTAGATCATCCTCTGATGACTTATCGTCATCTTCAGTCTGTGATTCGGAATACTTAGAACTCGCGTTGGTGCTTTTGAAGCTGCCGTCATCAGAATCACTTAAAACATTTTCAACCACTTTGTTAACCACAAGGTTGTTATCATCATCTGATTTAGCATAGACTATATCAATGTTCTCTAGCAACTCGTCTTTCTTTTCAGAAAGTAATTCAACATTGAGTGCCTTGTCCATCCCGTCTGCAGATTTAACACAGTATTTCTCGCAAAGTGGTGGAGGAACATTGCTATATTCTTTGCCCGCTTTCTTTTTAAGTTTTTCTTCCATTGAGATTGTCGGAAGAATGTGATCGATAACATACGCGTTGGTGGTATAACTTCTTAACAATTGTCGAACTCTTTCGGTTTCGATTGTCACGTCTTGAAGTTGTTGTTTGATTTCAGCAATGGTGTTAATTTAGGTGTTAATTGCTCTTTGTTTATCCATTACTGTACCACTCAACATTCTTATATTATCATGTTGTTCGATGTTATTTCTGTCGAGTCTGCCATGATCATTTTTCATTTTGTCATACGCTTCTTTCATTGTGCGATAATCATATTTTAACAAATTGTTATGCACATTGTTTTCAGCGATAATCTTTGAATTTTTCGGCACATTCGACACATGGTTCAGTACATTTTGTACAAGATTTCTCAACCTCTACAACTTGTACTTTGACAACTTCTTTCTCGACAACCTTTAACTCTGGACCTAGCTTGGTTAGATTCGCCATCAAAGCTTTATCTGCATGTCCTTGAGATTTTCGGCATTAACTTCTTTGGTAACATTGATGATCTCTACATTAATATTTTTCTCCTCAACCACTTGTTCTTTCGTGCTTCCATCAAAGTGACCTTAAAAACTATCACAAGAATTAGAAGATAAAAGTCCTTGTCTCTGCATGTGGATATATTCTTCTTCTACTTGTTGTTGATGCAAGTGTTGTTCGATAAGAGCTTGTTGAATAGTTGCTGCCGCTGATTCCTCTGCAGAAGTATCTTCAACTATCTCCGCCATCAAAGCAACTCTGGTCTTTTTGCCGATATATGAATTCCAATCAAAACCGTCATCTTCTATGGATGCAACCATGGCTTTCTCCGTGGTACTACTATTTGGCTTTTCTTGGATCTCAACTTGAGTTTTCTTCGGGAACGGTTTATATTGAAGTGCCCTCTTGTAATATTCATTCCCTCCTCGAAAGGACTTTGATTTCCGGTTGCCTCGGTGTTCTTACACTCTCTTTTAAAATTCCCTTCTGTCAGCATTTAAAGCATGTGACTTTGGATTTGTCAAAACCCAATTTGTTGCTGGAGTTTCCTATGTCACGGCCTTAGTGCAACGAACTTTGTCACTCTCTGATGATCGAAGCTAATGACCATTTGATGTCCATTAGTTCGAGCTCTTCCTCGTCTACCTGGTCATAATCTTCTGCGGTCGGGATTTCGATTTTTCCGGCAATAAGAGATTCATAAGACTCTAAGACGGTAGCCAAAAGTGGCATATGTTGTTTTGCAACTTGTTCTGTAACAACATTGTTCAAATTTACTGCGATATTGCATTTGTATTCTGTTCAAAACTTTGTTGTTGGTTCTGATTTGCTTGACTTTAAAATGTTGAATTTGAACCAGTGCTCAAGTGAGAACTTTGTGGACTTTGGTCATACTGAGGCTGTGAATGGTTCTGATTCTGTGGAGAAGCATTCATGTTTGCACTAAAAGCAATTCCAATTTTTGGACTCGAAATGTTATCTTGCATTCCAGTTTTGTAGTACAAACCGATGTCTTGAACAACATTAGCGTTCTTTGACTTCGCTATCTTCAGAAGCTCGATTTCGTGGCCTTCGAGTTTATCGATAAAGGTTAACAACTTGAAGAATTCCCACTTATCACTATTCTTCAGAACCATCAAATAAGTTGACCATTCACCCTCTGGCAGTGCGTCAGCAAGTTTGTCGATGTATTCTTGTTCCGTCTTCTCAAGACCGTGTCTTCGCATTTCCACTTTGAGATGACAGAAACGCTCAATATTTGCTTAATGGTCTCATTCTTTAGCATGCCGAAGATATCAACTCTTTCAGAATGATAGCTTTCTTGCTTTTTATCATTTCAGCACTGCCTTGGTATTTCTTCTGTATCGACAACCAAAGCTCTCTTGCTGTAGTATACTCTTGTAACTAGAATCAGAATATCTTCTTTGCTGACTGTTGAATGAGACTGATCATCTTTTTCTCGGCGATATATTCATCTTTCTAAACTGTTCGAGTAGTTGTACTTCTCAAGAACTTGATGATGCTCGTCTACCGGAACAGTGTAGCCTCTTTCAATTGATACCTAGCCAGCGAAGTGCATGGCTTGAACCCAGTAGGTAAATTTCTCTTTCCATGCTCATCAGCTTGGACGGTTTGACGGTCGTTCCCATTTCGTTATCAAGATTGACTTGATTAATCACGTTGGCGTTTGACGAACTAGCTCCGGATATATAAGCTCTTAATTGATCTTCCATTGTGAATCACGAAATGTATACGCTGAAAAACTTTCAAACACTTTGAAAGTGATTAGTCCTACTACAACTTCGGTCGAACTTGTAGTGAAAAATGAAGAATTCTCTGATTTTCTAACAAGTTCGGTCGAACTTTTTAGATCTACTTTGAAAAATTTCTTTTCAAGCAAACTTATGACAAAATTCAATCACAAAACTTCGAGCGAACTTGTCAAAAGATTTTGATGAATCACAAGTAAATTCGGGCGAACTTACTTAAGAATTTCCTTGATTTTACTCAAGTTCGGTTGAACTTGGTGTAAAATCAATGAAAAATTTGTATGTTCAAGCGAACTTATCTAGAATTCCTTCAAAAATACCCAAGTTCGGGCGAACTTGCTTAAAAATCACTTGAAAAGTGATATTTTATGCTAAGTTCGGCCGAACATATGTAACAAGTTCGATTTTAGAGGTTTTCAAAAACATGGTTTTTTTCAAAATTTCGACATGAATTCGGTTGAATTTGGTCTCCAATCTTTTAAGGGTTTATCTTTGTTGTGTTTTACATGATATATTCAAAATTCAAAAGATTTTGACCATGAATTCTTCATTTTATGTTCAAAAGTTAAGAAAAGTGAAAAATAGAGTAGAAATAGAAGAGTTCTTGTCTTGATACTATCAAATCAGGCTGTTCTAGCTCTGATACCACTTGTAGGACCGATCTCAATGCTTAGTAACCTAAATTTGATATCTAACGTCCATAATAGCATAAATATTACGTCGTGTTTACCAATAGACAAGATTTAATCAGTTAAACGTCAGTTTTATAGATCAAACTTCTGGATACAAACTGACAGAGCTTCGCCTCTGAAATGCCAAAGTTACAAATGAGACTCTCAAGCTAGGTATTTATAGACCATCAAGTTCAACCCAAGGAGATGCAAGTTTGCCCGAACTTGCCTATGCAAGTTCGGCCGAACATGCCTGAACATGTGAACCATGGGCGAACTTGGCTAAGACATATTATAAATACTTCACTACCTAGCCTATCCAGCTCTATACAATACAGACTCAATAATAGACTAAGACATAGACATTATGCACCAACATTCTTGTTCAGCGGATCGACGAAACCTGGTGATTGGCCGACGTACACTTGTCACGAAGTTTACCACAGAGAAATGCATATTTTACATCCAACTGGTACACCTTAAATCCTTTCCAAGCTGCGAACGCGAGGAAAATGCGGATAGACTCTAATCGTGCAACCGGTGCATATACTTTTGTGTAGTCAATAACCTCTTGCTGGTGGAAACCCTTGACAACCACCGAGCTTTGTTTCTGATTATTACACCCCGATCGTCTCGTTTACACTTGAAGACCCACTTCGTATCTATAGCTTTCTGCTTCGGTGGTAAGTCTACAAGCCTTCAAACACCCAATTTCTCAAACTGTAACAGTTCCTCTTGCATTGCTATCACCCAGAGCTTCATTGACAGTTTTTGGCTCTATCTGAGAAATGAAACATGAGTAGTAGCACTTGAGTTGGAGCAACTCGGGTGTAGAAACAACTAAGTGCTTTATTCATTTGGCTTCTTGTACGGACACTAGTTTGTAATTCACCAATGATATTCGATGAAGGATGGTAAGATTATGATCGCGGCATTTCTTCGGTAGGAACATCAACTTAGCTTTGCTGATTCGAGACATTCAGATCACTGCTCAATTCAACATGAGGAGCACTTGATGAAGCTTCTTTGTGATTTCTCGGACTAGCAGATTGATTCAACATGTCAGATATCTACTCAACTTATTCATCCGATGAGGTTTCACCATCAGCATCAAATGTCAGCGCTTCATCAGAGTCAGAATTCCGATTCTGAGGTATACTAGGCACTATTGTTGTATTTCCTGGTTCAGAAAGAACATTCGATGGAGTTGTAGCAGGTATTATTTCTGCTTCAGAAATATTTCAACTTGAACACCACTATTACTCGGACCTGCTTCGGAAGATGAAGTATCCAACGTGGGTTGATTAACCATAATTGGTCTTATGATTTGTTCTTGATTCGCCGACTGTTAAGATAATATAACGTTGCGATTTCTTCTTCAGACGGTTCTTCCGACAAGTCGAATGACTTACATAGATCTTGATAGTTGAACAACCATGCGTCACCTCTTCTTTGAATAGGATCCGTATAGTTAAAGCAATCCACATGTTGTGCTTCAATAACCTTTCTCAACGAGGGAATATATACACGTCTTAGCGGACTCGCATATCCGACAAAGAAACCTTCAAGAGATTTGGCTCCGAATTTACCATCTTGATCGATTACAGTACATGGCGCACCAAATGGCTCTAAGAATTTCAAGTTTGGCTTCCGTAGGTTAATCATTTCAAAACATGTCTTCTTTGTTGGTTTGGTAGTTAAAACCCTGTTTAGTGTGTAGCAAGCCGCTGCAACCGCTTCACTCCAGAAGCTGACCGGAAGCTTTGAGTCTGCAAGCATGGTTCTCGCAGTTTCGATTAAAATTATGTTCTTCCTTTCAGCTACACCATTTTGTTGCGGAGTATAGGGTGCACTGAACTCGTGCAGGATCCCTTTAGCATTGCAAAATTCTCTCATTTTATTATTCTTGAACTTTGTGCCATTGTCACTGCGAATGCGTCATACAGGGAGATGATATAGGTTTTCTAGCTTCTGGAAAAGAATCACCAAGTTTTCGAATGTTTCATCTTTTGATTCTTGGAAGAAAACCCATGAGTAACGCGAATAGTCATCTGTTACGACCAAGCAGTATAAGTCTCCTGAAATACTTCGAACGTTGACAGGACCAACTAAATCCATGTGGAGACGTTCAAGCGGCACCTTGATTGAGTTCAGAATTTTCTTCGGATGTGATTTTTTGATCTGCTTTCCCTTTTTACATTCTAAGCAGTGATCAGACATATGAAAACTCTGAAGATTTACACGCTCAACCAGATCATTATGAACCAAGAAATTCATTTTTCGCAAATGAATATGCCCCATTTTCCGATGCCAAAGAATAGAATCTTTCTCACTAGCCTTTGTCACAATCATTGCGCTGATTTTGATGACGTGGTAGCGACGCCCATATCCAAGACATATAGAACATTCTCACGCGGAGCTCGCATCAGAATCCACCCATCAGGTATTTTGAAACCCGGCTTTAGAATAATACATTCTTTGTCATTGAAATGTACTGTGAACTGTTTGTCACAAATCTGCGATATGCTTAGAAGATTACTTTCCAGTTCTGCAATGTAGTTCACACGATCAAATGAAACAACGCCATTGGAAAGTTTTCCTTCGGCGACTATCCTTCCACCCTGATTACCAGCAAATCCAACATATCCGCCATATGTCTGGATGCTCCACTATCCAAAATCCACTTTGAAAGAATGGATCTTTGGAGCCCCTGCACATTTTAAAATCTAGTTAAAGAGCGTGACCCAAGCCTTTTTGGTCTTGGGTTTTGTATATAAAGCTTGGTAATCATCTTCATAATCTCCATCTGAACCTCCACTGTCAGTTATATTTTCAAAATTCACTTTCTTTTTACCTTTTGAATTATTACCACTTGTAATTTTTACAGTTTTGGATTTTATCTCAGATTTTAATTCTTTCGTGTTATCAGTCTTTACAAGCTCAGACTTAATAACCTTGGATGTTGTTGACTTCTTCTTAGCAATCCAGGCTTGAGATTTTATATTAGCCTTCTTGATGTAAAACCGTGATTCGTTTGCCCTAGAAGTTTCATCTATTTTGAAAGTTGAGTTTTCAAATTTCTTTTCAGTTTTAGGTTTCACTTCAGGTTTTGAATCATTTCTTTTCAAAATCTTCACAGGTTTTATAAACTCTGGTTGCTTTGATTTAACAACATCTGTACTTTCTTTTCTTCGAAGATAGGCCGGCTTAGATTTCAGACACTTGGGTGCAATATGACCAACTTCATTGCACTTGAAGCAAGTCCGATTATCATTTGAGTGTCCACTAGTGGATTTTACCCCACTTGTGGCTTTCGCCTTATCTCGAAGTTCTTTCTGTTTCTTAAATTCATCGTTTGATTTTTTTCCGATCAAACTTTCCTCATGAACCGTGTTCGTCCCATAAACAAATTTCATGTTTTTATCTTTGTACTCATGAAATGGTGACGTTTTCTTTTTAGGTTCATCAGATTCCTCCAAACCCAACCCCGCTCTCCGGTTTTCCGGATGATTACCACCATTCCTTCGGTAGTTATTGTAATTTCTTTTGGGTTTTGAATAAAATTTCTTTTCATTCTTCTCCAGGTCATCTGATGTGACTTCAACCAGTTTGAACAGTTATCCAATTGATCTTCTTTGACATTCCGAATCGGAAAACTGTCATAAAAGTATAATTTATCATATTCAACGTTAGGATCATCACAAAGATCATCTTCTGATGATGCATCGTCATCTTCAGAATTTGTGCCAGAACTGTTCAAACTCGAGGTGGAGCTTTCAAAGCTGCCATCATCTGAATCATTCAGAAAATTTTCAACCACATTTTTACCTACCGCCTTGTCATCATCTGATTTAGTATACACTACATCAATGTTCTCCGGCAACTCATTTTTCTTTTCAGATAACAACTCAATGTTGAGTGCCTTATCCATCCCATCAACAGTTTTGCGACAATACTTCTCGCATAGGCGAGGAGGAACATTACTGTATTCTTTACCATTTTTCTTTTTAGACTTCTTATCATTTTCTTCCGACAAAATCGTAGGAAGAATATGATCAATGACATAAGCGTTAGTTATGTAACTTCTTAAAAGTTGTTGAACACGTTCTGTTTCAATTTTCATGTCCTAGAGTTGTTGTTTGGTTTCAGCAATGCTGTTGATATAATGTTTATTGGTTTTTGTTTATCCATTACTGTACCTTTCAACATCCTTATAGTATCGAGTTGTTCAATATAATTGCTATCGAGCCTGCCATAATCATATTTCATTTTGTCATACGCTTCTTTCATTTTACGATAATCGTATTTGAAATGTTCATTATGCACATTGAGTTCAGCGATGATTTGTGATTTTTCGGCACATTTAGCAACGACTCGGTGCATTTTGTACAAGGTTTCTCAACCTCTACAACTTGCACTTTGATAACTTCCTTTACCTCTGGACCTACCTTGGTAAGATTTGCCATCATAGCTTTATTGGCAATGTCCTTGAGGTTTTCAGCATTCACTTCTTGAGCAACATCAATGATTTCTTCATTAATCGACTTCTCTTCGACCACTTGCTCCTGAGAACTTCCACCAAAATTACCTGCAAAACTAGAAGATGAATTAGGAGTTAAAATACCCAGTGTCTTCATGTGAAGATACATTTCCTCTTCTTCTGTTGTTGCAACTGTTCCAGTAGAGCATTCTCCATAGCTGCTGCGTCTTTGGCAGAAGTATCTTCAACGACTTCAGCCATCAATGCAACTCCGGTCTTTTTACCAATGAAGAATTCCAATCGAAACCATCATCTTTGTTGGTAGCAACCATTGCCTTCTCGGTATTGTTAGATGATTTCTCTTGAATCTCAACTTGAGTCTTTTTTGGAAATGGTTTGTACTGTAGCGACTACTTGTAATACTCCTTGCCACCTCCGAATGGACTCTGATTGCCCATCGCTTAAGGATTTTTGCATTCTCTCTCGAAATGCCCTCTCTGTCGGCATCTGAAACAAGTGACCTTTGATTTGTCGAACCCTAGCTTGTTGCTTGAATTTCCGATACTCAGCCTGTGATTGCAACAAACTTTGTGAACCTTTGAATGATAGAAGCCAATGACCACTTAATATCCATCAGTTCAAGCTCTTCTTCGTCCACCTGATCGTAGTCTTTAGCGGTCATTTCAGGATTGCCAATTTTTCCAGCCACTAGACTTTCATACGATTCTAGAACTGTGGCGAGAAGTGCCATGTATTGTTTTGCAACTTGCTCAGAAACAACAATGTTTAAATTGACAACAATGTTACACTTGTACACATTTGGATCAGAGTTCGTTTGTTGATTCTGATTTTCTTGACTCTAATATGAAGAATTTGAACTAGTGCTCGAAACAGAAGAACTTTGTGGACTTTGATCATATTCAGGATATGATTGATTTTGACTTGAGTTAATTTGCACCGAATGTTTTTTGTATCTTTGGGCTTGAAATATTGTCTTGCATTCCGTTCTTGTAATACAGACCAACATCTTGAACAATGTTAGCATTTTTCAACTTTGCAATCTTTAGAAGTTCTATCTCATGACCTTCAAGTTTGTCGATGAATGTAGACAGCTTAAAGAATTCCCAATTCGGACTTTCTTTCAAAACCATGAGGTAAGTAGTCCATTCTCCATGTGGTAACGCATCTACAAGCTTATCGATGTACTCTGGTTCTGTCTTCTCTAGACCGTGTCACCTCACTTGGACTTTCAGATGACAGAAATGCTCAATCATCTGTTTCATTGTCTCGCCCTTCAACATGTTAAAAATATTGAATTCCTTCATGATGAGAGCTTTCTTACTCTTGATCATCTATGCGCTTCCTTGGTATTTCTTTCGCAGTGATAACCAGAGTTCTCTCACAGTCGTATATTCGGGCAAGAAGACCAAAATATCCTCTTTAAAAGATTGTTGAATGAGGCTAATCATCTTTTTCTCAGCAATGTACTTATCCTTTTGAATTGTGGAGCACTTGTACTTCTCCAAACTTGCTGATTTTCGTCCAACGGAACAGTATAACCTCTCTCGATAGCTACCCAGCTTTGGAAATGCATGGCCAGAACCCAGTAACTGAACTTCTCCTTTCATCCTTCATATTCGTCCATGCTCATTAACTTTGGCGGTTTAACGGACGTGCCCATCTCATTGTCCAGGTTGACTTGATTTATGACATTGGTATTAGATGTACCTACTGCTTTCATAAACGCTCTCTGAAGATCATCCATCGCGAATATCGACACACGTACGCTGAAAACACATTAAAACTTTGAAAAAGATTAGATTCACTACAAGTTCGGTCGAACTTGTAGCTGAATGAAGAATTTCATATTTTAATCACAAGTTCGGTCGAACTTATGACTTGTCTTGAAAATTTTCCCTGAGTTATCCTCGAGCGAACTTATCAAAGATTTCAAAGGAAAACCTTGCAAGTTCGGGTGAACTTACTATAGGATTCAATGAATTTTCTCAAGTTCGGGCGAACTTGAAGAATATCAAAGAAAGTATAACAAGTTCGGTCGAACTTCACAATAATTCTCTCAAAAATCCACTAGTTCGAGCGAACTTGATAAAAACTCACTCAAAAAGTGACTTTCTAACTCAAGTCCAGCCGAACTTGGCTAACAAGTTCGATGAAGATGAGCTTTTCAAACATGGTTTTTGAAACAATTTGACACTAATTCATTTGATTTGTCTCCAAACTCTCAGGGGTTTATCTAGAATTTTTGTGTAAAAGTTAAGAAAATAAGAAGAATGGAGTAGAATTAGAAGTGTTCTTGTCTTGATATCAATCAAATCAGGCTATTCTAGCTCTGATACCACTTGTAAGACCGATCCTGATAGCATATGTGACATCCCGGTTTTTCAGATATCTTAAACGCACTACTTCATGGTTATTCATTCCTACGCTAAATTGATTCGGAGATTTAATTTACACGCTCGAAATAATTATGATAACTTTGTGAACTTATCAAGTGAATTACGTGCTATGTGTATTAAACGATTATAAGTTCGGTGAATTATTATGCCATGTTTCGAATTCGTGATTTTTAGTTTAAAAATATATATATGGTAAATAGATAGACGAACCGAACCGGGTCGCGAAACGGGTTGACCTCACTTCCTTGTGACTCAAGAAGTTAACCGAAAATTGAGGATCAAGTTTTAGACCCAAACGACCCACCCAAACCCTTGCGGCCGCGAACACCCAACCGCAAACCCTTTTTCCTTTTCTTTTCCCTCTTGCACTATATATGCATGTGTTATGTTTCAAAAACAAAACACACACACAAACCCTAGTTCCAAACAAGTCGACGGCAGCCTCCTCATCCCTCCTCTCGGTCACGTGACAGCCTTCCCACTTTCCTCTCGGTCGCAATCTTCTCTTTCATCCGAATCGGCTCCCATCTAGTTCTTGGTTCATTGATCTTCATTGCTTAAGGTTAGGGTTTATCATTGTTTGCAAAGTCATACTAGGATTTATAAACTCTTGATCATGCTTGAATGTAGTGGTAGAATCATTATCATGAAGGTGTACGATGTTTAGTTCGATAAATTATGCTAGTTTGCGATTATGATGATTAGTGGAATCAAGAATCATTAGGCTGCGTTTTGTGATAAAAACCATATATGATGATTAGGGTTTGCATGAGTATGATGTACATGATGATTTATGATTGATAAATCTGTTCTTGATCGTTTATAGTTAACGTATCGATTGTTTAAGCGTGTTATATTGCGATAAAATGTCGAAATCAG
This sequence comes from Scalesia atractyloides, assembly GCA_947069175.1. Taxonomy (NCBI): domain Eukaryota; kingdom Viridiplantae; phylum Streptophyta; class Magnoliopsida; order Asterales; family Asteraceae; genus Scalesia; species Scalesia atractyloides. Next base: position 39,481,290 of record CAMTDV010000009.1, read on the forward strand.
GATGCTGAATGGTGTTTACAGCCAACTTCAACTGGCTTAACTTGGTTATTATTTATTGAAAAACGGATTTTCTAAGCCTAAAACGTAGATTTTTTGAAAAACGCTTCTAATGTGCATTCATTTTTTTCTGAAGTCGTTTGATATTTTTAAGTGGCCAATTAAGTGCACTAACTAAAAGCTGTGAAAATTCTGAAAATTTGTTAGTTGTTTATCGAGTCGGATCTAATAATATGTAGAGAGTCGAATCACGAAATTTGTACAGAAACTGGATATAAAATTTCCGGGAAACTCCCACTGGAATTTTGTTAATTGGACGAAGGTATTTTTAAATAAATTCTCCCGTGGACTGCAGTCAGAAAGCGACGAATCTGACTCAGCCTAGTATATTAATATTTATGAATAATTGGTAAAGTGTTAGGACTTGAAAATTTAATATAAAATTCTACAGTATATTGACACTTCTGTAAAATAATTGGAATTTTTGGAACGTTGGAACTATTTTATAAAAATAGTTGAAAACAGCCTAGTTATGAGTATACAAGCTGAAACTTGAGAACTTGCGAATGTGTGTACCAAAGTGTTGTATGGATTGATTTGTGTTCATGATAGGTTGGTTTGATCACTATGTTGGTATGATGATACTTGCATGCATGATTTGAGTTTTAGGAATTGTCATTGTATGTACCGCATTGTGTGTTAGTATGTGTGGGGTTTGTATCAGTGTGATCACCACTAACTCTAAATCAATTGACTTGTTAGGACGCAATTAGCGGTCCCATCATTTGCTAAATCTGTGTTACACTAACCGAGCAACTAAAGGTGAGTTCACGGCCCCTAATTTTATCCGGTTTTAAACAACAGGGGGAGAAACATGTATACACTCTACAACTCTATCTCTTTACGTTATATGAAATTAACGTCATTAAACTATTCGGTAACTAAGTTAATGTTAACGTACGTTATGTCACTAAGCAGCTATATCACACAAGTCCTCGACAATCTCTCGGATCGTTAGTATTGGGTTAGATAGCGGGGAAATTATAAGTAGTACTACTGGGCCCGACAAGCCCCACCCGAGCTAGTCGCGCTAGCCGACCGGGTATGGTCAACGGGTGAATAATTTGGCCTAACTTCGCCATGGTCAGTGATAGGCCTGGCAACACGGAGGCACAACAGTCAGCTTCGATCGCGAACACTTACGTGACATAACATTAGGCTAGCTACCTACATGTTAACATTGAACATAATTACGAATCAACAATATTATTCCGGGTTAGGAATAATGGAACCAACAACATTTTATTCCGGGTAGGGATAATGAAATCATTATTATTCTGAGTAAGGAATAATGGAACCATCAGTATTATTCCGGGTTGGGAATAATGGAACTAAATCGTTATCCCCAGTTAGGGACAACGGGGGAAACAAACTTATAACCGAACTAATGAACTTATAAAAACCTGTGAACTCACTCTTCTTTAATGTTGACACTTGTTTCTTTACATCTTTCTCAGGACGCTAGAGCTCTAGGTGCACTCACTTGCATTGATCAAGACATTTTTTATCGAGTCTTATTTACGAACATTGTTTGAGTTTTCTTTAGTTTTGGCGTTTGTGTTGGCGCCCGTTCCTTTACTTTACTTTAATGCTTCCGCTCACTTTAAACAAGCTTGTTAAACATGAAACAAATAGATAATTTAAAAATAACTATGAATGGTTAAACAAATGATTTTGGAAAACGTATAAACGAATCATATAGATTCGTTCGAGTTACTAGTGTCTCAGATTCTGATTTGTTCACACGCCTCGCGGTAAACTCCGCATGTGGAAATTGAGGGTGTGACAGATTGGTATCAGAGCCTCTAGCTATAGAGAACCAGGTTTGCATTAAAAGTAGACCTAACCTATAGCTGATTTCATGACACTAGACTTAGTTTGGCACTGAACTGTCTTGTTATGTATTGTACTACAACTATGTTATGTAAAATATGAATGCATAATAGAAATGAACGCAACTCGTAACTAACTACACAACCTAACAGGCAATGTCATCATCATCATCATCCGACAAACTTTTGCAACCAAGGGCGCGGGAAAGGCACCTATGGTGGAGCCCTCACCACCTCATGGCGTGGAGACACTCTCAGCTGTGAGAAAAAGGCTCGCTCTATGGGAGGAGTCGTCCTCACGCCCGACCATCACTATGCCGGTCGAACCGGTTAACTTGTTAGAAGTAGGGAACGACCTACTTAGGGATATGATAAGAAAGTAACAAGAACAACTAGAAAGAATGCATGAAACCATCCTAGCACAGGGATGGATGATACGACAATTAACAGGTAAGACTGGATCGCTCGAGGAAGAGCAACATGCGAGCAAGATAGCTCGTAACACTTTAGCAAGAGATCTTCGTGCTGAGCAGCTAAGGGCTGACTGCCTCGATGACAGAGTCCTGGAGTCTAGCTGGAGAATTCAAGAACTAGAACAGAATCAGGCACCTGTACCAGTACCCGCACCAGCACCGGCCCCTCCAGTGCCGGAAGAGGAAGAAGAGAGGATCCAGAGGAGGAACCAGCGGAGGATCCAGAAGAAGACCCAGCTGTAGAAGCTGGAAACGCCGCGGAGGATGACGGCAACGATAGCGATATGGGGGATGGAGACGAGAAGACTTACTCGCCTCGCTTATTCCATTTGTTTCCTTCAGTCTATTTATTTTCCTACTTATGTTTAAACTTGAGATTTTATAGTAAACTGATATGTTTGGTTGGCATTTTGTAAGACGTTGAAATTTTATTTAATCGAATATTTCTTTTGATTGTTTAATTTATTTGGGTTGATATAATTTGAGGAATTATTTAAGTATGGAATAGGATAACTATATTGGATATATAGACTTATCGGTGTGTGTTTATGTTGTCTTGCGAAGATCTAAAATGGCAACTGGACGTCGCGGAAACCTCAACATGACGCCCGAAGAATTAGCCGCAATGATCCAAGAACACGTGAATGCTGCTCTAGCAGGTGTTCAAAACCAACCAGCAGGTAACCATTATTAAATTTTCATGGGAAAATCTAATAGTTGGGCTAGTAGAATTTCTCGCTGACTACCTGTCCTCTGTCAGCAGGAGGGGGTCTTAACCCTACAAGATGTTTCTCGATGCGAAGCCGAGTAAATTCACGGGAGAAGGACCCATAGGACTGGTCCGCTGGATTGAAAAGTCCGAATCAGTGTTCGAAATGTGCAATTGTCTGGAGGCCAACAAGGTCAAGTATGCTGCCTCAACATTGGAGGATGGGGCACTAACTTGGTGGAATGCACAAGTCCAAACGCGTGGACTTATTGCCGCAAATGCAATGGCCTGGGCCGAGTTTAAGGCCCTAATTAAAGAGGAGTACTGTCCACGAGACAGGGTTCAGCAGTTGGAGCAAGCCTTATGGAACCACAAGATGGTGGAATCTGAAATCGAAGCATACACAGCGAAACATCAGACCTGGTATTTCTATGTCCCGATCTGGCCAACACCATTGAGAAACGACTCAGTTTTACCTTGGGGGTCTGTCCCCGAGATCCAGGGTATGGTAATGGCTAGCAACCCTGTGACTGAGCATCAAGCAATCAGGTTGGCGCACAAACTCACCGATAAGGCGGTGGAACAAAAGAAGTTGCCATCTCGGGGTACAACTGAAGTGGCCCCTAATAAAAAAGAAAGTTTGAAGACTCGTCTGCTCGACAGTCTTCGTCATCCCTAGCCACAACAGGGGAACCAGAAACGATTCAATAATTTCAACAGCCACCGGGGTCACAACAATCAGCCACCAACAACACCAGAACACAAGCGGCTATGTAGGTCGAAAGCCGCAGTGCAATCGCTGTAATCTTCATCATCACGGCCCTTGTGCCGGGAATCGTGCCAACGATGTGGCAAAGTGGGACATGCGCAAAGGATTGTCGCGGGGAAATCATGTCCCGACAAAATCAAAATCAACCCAGGGTCAGCAGCAGGGTGTTAACCGGGGTGCTATCAGTGTGGTAGCACTGCCCACTTCAAACGAGACTGCCCACAGCTTCGTAACAACAAAACAATGGTGGGTAACAACAACAACCACAACCACAATAACACAAAACAACAATAACAACAACAACAATGGAAATGGTGGCACAGGGGTGCAAAGGGCGTGCATTTACGCTGGGCCGCGGAGAGGCTAGAACGACTCGAACGTGGTCACCGGTAAGTTTCCCCTTAATGAACATTTTGCTACTATGCTTTTTGATACGGGTGCGATAGGAGTTTTATATCTGAGTCTTTTAGGAAGAACCTAAATCTCACGCCTAAACCCTAGAGACCCCTTACGTCATAGAACTAGCCGATGTTAAATCTGTAGATGTGACCCATATAGTATCCGGCTGTCAACTCAAACTCGCGGGTCACACCTTTACCATTGATCTGATGACAACTACCCTGGGTAGTTTTGACGTGGTAGTCGGAATGGACTAGTTATCCGACGTCCGAGCTGAAGTTCTCTGTTTGAAAAATCTATCCGTATTCCGCTCTCTAACGACGAAATCTTGACGGTGCAAGGCGAGAAGGAGGCCCGTCACAAACATCATCTCTTACATGCAAGCCAGAAGTATCTTCGGAGGAAGAACTCCTTCGCTTTGCTCACACTGGTTACCGAACAGCCTAAGGACGAGAAACGTATAGAGGACATCCCCATCGTTCGTGATTTTTCTGATGTATTTCCAGAGGAGTTACCTGGCCTTCCACCACATCGACAAGTGGAGTTTGAAATTGAATTGGCGAACTATGCAACTCCTATCACCAAGGCCCCATACCGCCTAGCTCCAGCCGAGCTGCAAGAGCTGTCTACCCAACTTCAGGAACTGTTAGAAAAAGGATTTATCTGACCTAGCACTTCGCCATGGGGAGCTCCAGTCCTTTTTGCCAAGAAGAAGGACGGGACCTTCTGCATGTGCATCGACTACAGGGAACTCAATAAGGTTACTGTCAAGAACCGATACCCGTTACCTCGCATCGACGATCTCTTCGACCAACTTCAAGGGTCAAGCTACTACTCCAAGATTGATCTACGGTCCGGTTATCACCAGTTACGCGTCAGGGAGGAGGATATCGCTAAGACGGCATTTCGTACTCGGTATGGCCATTATGAGTTCTTGGTCATGCCCTTCGGTCTCACCAACGCACCCGCGGTGTTCATGGACCTCATGAACCGTGTGTGTAAACCATATCTCGACAAGTTTGTCATCGTGTTCATCGATGAGATACTCATCTACTCTAAAGATGAAGCAGAACATGCTGAACATCTACGATTACTGCTGGAATTACTTCAACAGGAGAAACTATATGCCAAGATTTCAAAGTGTGATTTCTGGATTCGGGAAGTTCAGTCCTCAGGCAAATCGTGAATGAAAAGGGTATCCATGTCGACCCCGCCAAGATTGAGGCTATTAAAAACTGGGAAGCACCCAGGACACCGACGGAGATCCGCCAATTTTTGGGTTTGGCTGGCTACTACAGACGTTTCATCGAGGGATTTTCAAAGATCGCGCAACCGCTTACCACCCTCACCCAGAAAGGCATCAAGCATGCTTGGGGTGACAAGCAGGAAGCGGCATTTCAATTGCTGAAGCAGAAGCTTTACAGTGCACCCATTCTGTCCTTGCCGGAAGGGACAGATGATTTTGTAGTATATTGTTATGCTTCCATTCAAGGATTGGGATGCGTACTCATGCAACGCGATAAGGTCATCGCGTATGCGTCCCAACAATTGAAGGTTCACGAGAAAAACTACACAACACATGACCTGGAATTGGGAGCAGTAGTGTTTGCACTTAAGATTTGGAGACACTACCTATATGGAACGAAGCGCACAATCTATACAGATCACAAGAGCCTCCAACACATCTTTGACCAGAAGGAGTTGAACATGCGACAGTGTCGCTGGGTCAAACTCCTGAACGATTATGAATGTGCCATTCGGTATCACCCGGGTAAAGCTAACGTGGTAGCTGGTGCCCTCAGTAGGAAGGAACACTTGAAACCTCGTCGGGTACGAGCACTACAGTTCACCATTCATTCGGGGTTACCCGAACAGATACGCGACGCGCAGTTAGAAGCAGTTAAGGAAGAAAACATCAAGGCCGAATCGGTGGGAAAAATGGAACGCGATTGGGAAGTAAAACCCAATGGAGCCCGGTATTTTATGAATCGTATATGGGTACCTCTCTACGGAGACCTTAGAAAGCTAGTCATGGACGAAGCTCACAAATCCCGATACTCTGTCCATCCTGGTTCGGATAAGATGTATCAAGACCTTAAAGTTGCGTACTGGTGGCCCAACATGAAAGCGGATATAGCCACCTACGTGAGCAAGTGTTTGACTTGTGCGAAAGTCAAGGTAGAGTACCAGAAGCCATCGGGGCTACTCCAACAACCTGAGATCCCGGTGTGGAAATGGGATCAGATCTCGATGGACTTCATCACTAAACTCCCGCGAACTTTGGGTGGTTACGATACCATCTGGGTGATCGTGGATCGTTTAACTAAGTCCGCACACTTCCTAGCTATTAAGGAAACAGATAAGATGGAGAAGTTGACTCGCATCTACATTAAGGAAGTTGTTTCTCGGCACGGAGTGCCAACGTCCATCATCTCCGACAGAGATGCTCGTTTCACGTCCAACTTTTGACAGTCACTTCAGAAAGCGTTGGGTACAAGCTTAGATATGAGCACAGCTTATCACCCTCAGACTGATGGTCAAAGCGAAAGGACCATACAGGCCTTGGAAGACATGCTTAGGGCATGTGTGGTAGACTTCGGGAATAGTTGGGAAATCCACCTGCCTTTAGTGGAATTCTCGTATAACAACAGCTACCATACGAGTATATCGGCAGCACCGTTTGAAGCATTATACGGTCGTAAATGTAGATCACCGGTCTATTGGGCAAAAGTCGGTGACAATCAACTCACAGGCCCTGAGTTGATACTTGAGGCTACTGAAAAGATTGTACAAATCAGAAACCGCATGGCAGCGGCACGAGATCGACAGAAAAGCTACGCTGATCAACGACGCAAACCGCTCGAATTTCAAGTAGGCGACCGCGTCCTACTGAAGGTGTCACCCTGGAAGGGTGTAATCCGTTTTGGGAAACGAGGAAAACTAAACCCACGGTATGTAGGCCCGTTTGTGATCTTGAAACGTATCGGACCCGTAGCTTATCAATTAGACCTTCCTGCCGAACTCAGTGGAGTTCACAACGTTTTTCACGTGTCAAATCTGAAGAAGTGTCTATCAGATGAAACCCTAATCATTCCATTGGATGAGATTCAAGTGGATGAACAACTGCACTTTGTGGAACAACCTATCGAGATCATGGATCGTGAGATCAAGACTCGAAGGCACAGCAAGATTCCGATCGTCAAGGTTCGTTGGGACTCTAAGCGTGAACCGGAGTTCACGTGGGAAAGAGAGGACCAAATGAAAAGCAAATACCCACACCTTTTTGCAGCTGAGCAGCAAGCTAACGATACAACCAACTAAATTTTCGGGACGAAAATTCTTTCAACATGGGGATGATGTGACAACCTGGGAATTTCTTGTAATTTCGTGTACCATTGTTAACGAACTAAATCTTTGTGCGTGGCACTCTAAACCTGTACGTTGCATTCTAAACCGCGTTTACTCAATTTTCGGGACGAAAATTCTTTCAACATGGGGATAATGTGACATCCCGGTTTTTCAGATATCTTAAACGCACTACTTCACGGTTATTCATTCCTACGCTAAATTGATTCGGAGATTTAATTTACACGCTCGAAATAATTACGATAGCTTTGTGAACTTATCAAGTGAATTACGTGCTATGTGTATTAAACGTTTATAAGTTCGGTGAATTATTATGCCATGTTTCGAATTTGTGATTTTTAGTTATAAAAATATATATATGGTAAATAGATAGACGAACCGAACTGGGTCGCGAAACGGGTTGACCTCACTTCCTTGCGACTCAAGATGTTAACCGAAAATTGATGATCAAGTTTTAGACCCAAACCGACCCACCCAAACCCTTGCGGCCGCGAACACCCAACCGCAAACCCTTTTTCCTTTTTCCTTTTCTTTTCCCTCTTGCACTATATATGCATGTGTTATGTTTCAAAAACAAAACACACACACAAACCCTATTTCCAAACAAGTCGACGGCAGCCTCCTCATCCCTCCTCTCGGTCGCGCGACAGCCTTCCCACTTTCCTCTCGGTAGCAATCTTCTCTTTCATCCGAATCGGCTCCCATCTAGTTCTTGGTTCATTGATCTTCATTGCTAAAGGTTAGGGTTTATCATTGTTTGCAAAGTCATACTAGGATTTATAAACTCTTGATCATGCTTGAATGTAGTGGTAGAATCATTATCATGAAGGTGTACGATGTTTAGTTCGATAAATTATGCTAGTTTGCGATTATGATGATTAGTGGAATCAAGAATCATTAGGATGCGTTTTGTGATAAAAACCATATATGATGATTAGGGTTTGCATGAGTATGATGTACATGATGATATATGATTGATAAATCTGTTCTTGATCGTTTATAGTTAACGTATCGATTGTTTAAGCGTGTTATATTGCGATAAAATGTCGAAATCAGGATGCTGAATGGTGTTTACAGCCAACTTCAACTGGCTGTAACTTGGTTATTATTTATCAAAAAACGGATTTTCTGAAGCCTAAAACGTAGATTTTTGAAAAACGCTTCTAATGGCGCTGCATTCATATTTTTCTGAAGTTGTTTGATATTTTTAAGTGGCCAATTAAGTGCAGTAACTGAAGCTGTGAAAATTCTGAAAATTTGTTAGTTGTTTATCGAGTCGGATCTAATAATATGTAGAGAGTCGAATCACGAAATTTGTACAGCAACTGGAAATGGAAATTTCCGGGAAACTCCCACTGGAATTTTGTTAATTGGACGAACGGTGATTTTTAAATAAATTCTCCCGTGGACTGCAGTCAGAAAGCGACGAATCTGACTGCAGCCGAGTATATTAATATTTATGAATAATTGGTAAAGTGTTAGGACTTGAAAATTTAATATAAAATTCTAAAGTATAGTTGACACTTCTGTAAAATAATTGGAATTTTTGGAATGTTGGAACTATTTTATAAAAATAGTTGAAAACAGCCTAGTTATGAGTATACAAGCTGAAACTTGAGAACTTGCGAATGTGTGTACCAAAGTGTTGTATGGATTGATTTGTGTTCATGATAGGTTGGTTTGATCACTATGTTGGTATGATGATACTTGCATGCATGATTTGAGTTTTAGGAATTGTCATTGTATGTACCGCATTGTGTGTTAGTATCTGTGGGGTTTGTATCAGTGTGATCACACACTAACTCTAAATCAATTGACTTGTTAGGACGCAATTAGCGGTCCCATCATTTGCTACATCTGTGTTACACTAACCGAGCAACTAAAGGTGAGTTCACGGCCCCTAATTTTATCCGGTTTTAAACAACAGGGGGAGAAACATGTATACACTCTACAACTCTATCTCTTTACGTTATAAGAAATTAACGTCATTAAACTATTCGGTAACTAAGTTAATGTTAACGTACGTTATGGTCATTAAGCAGCTATATCACACAAGTCCTCGACAATCTCTCGGATCGTTAGTATTGGGTTAGATAGCGGGGAAATTATAAGTAGTACTACTGGGCCCGACAAGCCCCACCCGAGCTAGTCGCGCTAGCCGACCGGGTATGGTCAACGGGTGAATAATTTGGCCTAACTTCGCCATGGTCAGTGATAGGCCTGGCAACACGGAGGCACAACAGTCAGCTTCGATCGCGAACACTTACGTGACATAACATTAGGCTAGCTACCTACATGTTAACATTGAACTTAATTACGAATCAACAATATTATGCTGGGTTAGGAATAATGGAACCAACAACATTATTATTCCGGGTTAGGGATAATGGAACATCATTATTATTCCGGGTAAGGAATAATGGAACCATCAGTATTATTCCGGGTTGGGAATAATGGAACTAAATCGTTATCCCGGGTTAGGGACAACGGGGGAAACAAACTTATAACCGAACTAATGAACTTATAAAAAGCTGTGAACTCACTCTTCTTTAATGTTGACACTTGTTTCTTTACATGTTTCTCAGGACGCTAGGAGCTCTAGGTGCACTCACTTGCATTGATCAAGACATCTTTTTATCGAGTCTTATTTACGAACATTGTTTGAGTTTTCTTTAGTTTTGGCGTTTGTGTTGGCGCCCGTTCCTTTACTTTACTTTAATGCTTCCGCTCAACTTTAAAACTAATGCTTCCGCTAAAAATTGAAACCAAACTAAGATAATTTAAAAATAACTATGAATGGTTAAACAAATGATTTTGTAAAACGTATAAACGAATCATATAGAGTCGTTCGATGTTACTAGTGTCTCAGATTCTGATTTGTTCACACGCCTCGCGGTAAAACTCCGCATGTGGAAATTGAGGGTGTGACAGCATAGGAACCTAGATTTGATATCTAATGTCCATAATAGCGGAAATATTACGACATGATTACCAAACAACAAGAATTACTCAGTTAAACGTCAATTTTATTGATATGACATCAAGTCTCCAATTTGACAGAGCTTTGCCTCAAAGTGTACAAAGTTACAAATGACAAGAACTAGCTAGCTATATATAGGGTGGCAAGTTCGCTAGAGGGTGTAGGAGTTCGGGCGAACTTTCCGAACTTGACTTCACAATGACTTCTCAAGCGAACTTGTCCTTCATTTACATAAATACTTCGTTTCGCTAACCTAATCACATCTAATCTATACAGACTCGATATAAGACTAAGACATAGACATTCTGCACCAACAAAAATGTCATTTTTGAATAAAATATGTCATGTATTGTATTTTGTTTGAAATGATATAGATAACGCCACGATATGTAAGATAATAAAAGCACTTATATATAGAAAGTACCAACGGCATATCCACCATGCTTTCATCATATTACACACGTCTGGTTATTTAAATCACTTACCATAAACCAACCAACGAATTGTCTTGATTAAACCAAAGTAATGTCTTGTAATAACAAATGTCATGTGTAAACAATATTCATGTATATACCAATGTTATGTCTTGAATAGCCAAAATGTCGTGTGTAAACAATTGTTATGTCTTGAATAGCCAAAATGTCGTGTGTAAACAAATGTCTTGCATAACCAAAATGTCTTGTATAAAACAATGTATTTGAATAAACGAAGGTTTTGTCTATATCAAAAGTTATGTTTTATAAACCATTGCTTTTATTGTAAAAACATATATTAGGATTGTTGGCGAATACATTCAAGCCTTGTCGACAGTCAGATAGACCCTTATAAAGTCAATGGTCTATCTATTTCATCGGGTTCTATCATTCCCTAAAGTCGCTTCCAAACAAACCCGGGAAGTGGGAAAAGGGTGTCAAACCTATGGTACCATTACATACTACCAGTCGGCGTGATCAATGTAAATGAATGTATCATTGTCGAGTTCAATGCACCAATATGTCATAAACAATGCAAGCTTGTCATGAAAATGTTTTGAAACCATGTACTTGGCATACTAAGTCAATATACCAAGCAAATGTCTTTGAAATCGTGTACTAGGTATGCTAAGTCAACATACGAAGTAAAATGTCCTTGAAATCAATGTGCTAGATATGCTAAGTCAACATATGAAGCAAAAAATGTATTTGAAATCAATGTGCCAAGCAAGCTAAGTCAACATACGAAGCAAAATGCAATGGAAATCATGTACTATATGTACTATGTATTCAAAGCATATATAATGTCATGAATCTAGAAAGTAATGATAGGCACATATATATCACCCCAAAACATTTGAAAAACATAAAAGAGGGGACTATGTACTCACTTGGGGTTGCAAGAATGTCCTTAATCAAGAAGACAAACCAAAGCTGAAGAGTCCGAGACTTTATGTATGTTCTAATATCGGATTACTTATGTTAATATCGAGACTTTAATCGGAGGATTTGGATAGATGGATGCCTCATAAACCAAATGAGTATTGGAACTCATATGAAATGGTTTAATAAAGTTTACATTCTGATTTGGAAAGGATCCTAAGTGCTTTTGACCCATAATGACTCGTTAGGATAGTTTACGCTACTTTGACGGGTCATTTACGTAAATATGTGTTCAGATGGTTAGATATGTGTTATGATAATTCTTTTATGCCAAAATTAGTCTAATATAGTTGCAACATCAGTTTATATGTTAAATTATTGGTTACATATGCTTAACATTGATTTATGCGCAAAAAGGGCATTTTGGTCATTTATAAAGGCATAATAGGCGACTTAAATAACACTAACCAAACGATGTAACCATAAGGTATAACCTCAGAGGTTATTCCCTATACAACTATGGTAACAAATAAGTGTTTTGTCGGATCCTAAGATCGACCAAACGGGTCGGATTCGAAAGTCAAAGCGGTGGTCAAGACCGCTCGACTTACGACCCTAATAAAGCAATAAACTAAAAATGACGAGTTAGACATGTCAAAACATGTCTAACTAAGTTATAAAAATGTTTTGGTATCAAAACTTAGTGTTTTGATACCCGAAAATATTTTCGTCACAAAATGCACAAAATGCGCATTTTAACTGAAACTTTGACTCGTCACTTTGACTAGTAAACGTGGTAATCAGTAGGTAGGTATGATCGCTATGGATCATAACCATTGTGATTACGATCACGTTGCAAAGTTTAACTGAACTTTGCTTTGACCAATTAATGGTCAAAGTTGAAAGTCAAACGTTGTTTGACTTTTAGCTTGAAATAGCTAAAAATAATAAACAAGACTAGAATGGAACACTTACTTGTGATCCAAGGATAATGGAAGGACCAGAGAACTCAGATGGGAGACCTCCAACAATGTGGTAGTCTCCACTTAGAGCAAGAGAGAAGAAGAAGTGAATGAGAAAGGAAAATGGTTGCAACTATGAGGGTATTTATAGTTGAAGATGAAGTGTAGGATCATGCCAAGTGTTGAGAGGTGTTGTAGGATCACAAAATGTGTCTAGTGAGTTGTTGCAACTAGGAGAAGTGTGGCAATTTCAAATGCTTGGTTTCCAAGGAAGAGAACAAGAAGTTGCCACCTTGCTGTTTGTGTCGGGCACTGCTTACGGACCGTATGGGTCCTTCCTTATGGTCCGTAAGGCTCAGAGCTAGGCAGCAATTTTAAAAGTTACAGTTTTGGCCCCTGAACTTGTATTTGTTGCATTTTGGTACTTCTAACACCCATTAACCTCATTTTCAAGCTTCATAAGGATGATAAAGCACAGGTAACTTGAAATATGCTCAGAAATGTCGTGGATGTCGGTTCGTTAGGTCATACGATTGCGGTTTTCGGTTAATTACGATGAAAGTTGTAACGAACGCGCAAATGACCATAAATGCGTAATGAATGATAGTTTTGCATTCCAATCATTAAAATACAAGATTTTAAGGATTACAAAAATTTTTGGATGTGTGTACAGGTTTTGGATTAAAAAATTAGCGTAACGGCATAGTTTCGACAAATTTGCAAAATAGCCCCTAAGCTTGAATAAACATGTTTTTGCTACACTAATTCCTTCAAAACTTATTTCTAAGTTATGTAAAGGATATTTAGGGTATGTTTGTCTTGTGTCATTGTTCCGGAGTGTATGTCGCATTAAACTAGTTATGTTTGCGTAACGGTTTGCGATTTCACTTCAAGAGGTGGTTTGAAAGATCAAAATTGAACCTATATTAAAAATGACAAAAGTCATAAGTAAATATACAAATTTGTAAACAACAAAAAGTTTCATTGATTATAAAATTGTTCAGAATAGTTACAACACTTGAATAAAACAGATGTCACATCTTTGAAAAACTTACATACTTCAGAATTCAAAGATTCATTTTGCTTTCTCCTTGTAATTCATTTCTCTTTACAATCATGAAAAGTTTCGAAACCATAAACCCCTAAAACTAAGCTCTCCCTCCTAAATAACTTATGGCTCTAAGAACACCAAACCCATTTCCATTCTCTTCTACCAAAATCACACATGCAAACTTAGAATCAATATGTTTTGAGGTGCTATGGATGGCTAGGAGCAAAACATGGAGCTTTCACCTCAAAACCAAAGTTAAAAACATAAACAAATTCATGTTCATTTCCCTAGCTTGATGGTAGTGGTAATCTTTAATCCATTCTTTTGTTATTTCATGTTTATGTGCAAGATGAATAAACTTATGAGATATTTTGAAATCGTTTTCATAAACAAAGTGTTTGATATATAAAATGGGTCTAAAAATGGTGTCATATATGTGTATCTATAGCTGTAGATATATTTTTGCATACATAGGTATGTGTGTGTTTGTTGTTTACTACTTGAAGGATTGCTTAAATGTGTTGTTTGGAATAATGATGAACATGCATGTAAAGATCTTGTTAAAACAAAAAATAACCTGCATTTTAATTGAGGGTCCGTGATCAGGTGGTTCTAGATGGAAGTTAATGCGTAATGTGTCAATTTCGGTAGAATGTTATTAAGAATGGAGTAGAAACAGAATGTAGCGGTAGTCTTCATTCATACCGGAAAAAGTATACATCTTTATAAGTCCAGTCTGCCGGAGTTCCTGGAGAGAATCCGGCAGCACCTCCTCGTAGGGATGGCAAAAAGTCAAATGACAAAATGAACAACACACCTATATATAGGGAGACAAGTTCGCTGGTGAGGAGGGAAATTCGGGCGAACTTGACTATATCAAGTTCGGCCGAACTTGACTTAACAAGCACATCACAAGCGAACCTGACTCTTTTACACAACAATCTCCGTATTTCGGTCGTGTGTTCGATTCTAACCTATAAAATATTCAACACACACTCAATCTAGCCTATTCGACAAGTGACGAACACAATAGTGCATCAACAGATTCCCCCTTGTTTGAAACTGTAGAATCTCGGTCTTCAAACGTGAGCCGTGTTTGAATATTCTGCAACTTCAATCAAGGTGTTTGCCGATGTCGTCAAAACGCGTCAACAAATTCTCCCTTAATTGAGATTCGGGTTTGCATTATCAACATCTAATTCCTCCTGAAATCTCCAGCTCAGATATTTGTTGCACAGTTTCCAACCTCCTCTGATTTGCTTGACCGACAGATTATCTTGAATAGACACCAATTTGAAACTCATCAATGCAACTTCTCCATTTCAACGTTAACCACATCCGCGTTCAGTTTAGCGCATATCTCCCATGCTCGATCTTCCGATCTTCAAAACTCAACCGGCAATTGATAGAAACTTCAAAATACCACACCGGTAAACTTCAAATCAACGTTTACCCGCAAAAATCTGAAATCCTAGTTTTCGTAATCACTCCTGATCAGCAAATCGGTAATCTTTTTCAATCAGCAAATCTTCATCGGAACCAAATCATCTGGTAACACTTTGAATTGAGAATCACTCGTCCATGGTCAAAATCACATTCTTCCTTTTCAGTCACAATAACAAAAATATAGCTATCTCTGGTAGACCAGCGCCACTTAATCACCAAACATCATCATCCAACGGCGGTTAGTCCAAAGAGAAGAATGATTCAACTGCTTGAAGACTAAAAATAATGGCCACCAAAGGCTATCATCAGATTTCCTTGGTAATTTTGAAACCATCCGTCTGGAGCTAGTCACTAATTCCTAAGATCATCACCGAACGTTTTTAACATCCTCATTCTTCACTGGTATAATGACTGCTAATCCAGCTAATTGTTCCTTCACCGAGATCAGGACTCTAACCCTTAAGCATCAATCTTATCATGATCTGAATAATCTGAACTTCCTGTGATCAAGAATCCCAATGAATCTCAAATCTCTGTATTTCCCGGTTAATCTGTAGCTCGAAACCACCTGAATACTGTTGCACTGTCACAAATTTCAAAAATGTCGAATCTTCATATAAGATGAAATTTTTATTCCCCCCTCCGTTTTTGCAAATTCTGACCATACCAATTTTTCACTGAAATTCCCCCTCAAATTCGGAATTTTCAGTATTTAACAAATGCGGAATTTACTTTAAGGCCCATCAGTAGTCTTCAACCCTAATGATCACGAAATTGCTTTGGTATCAATGACTACCCTCTCATCTTCAACCATCTCTAACCTCATCATCCCAGCCTCTCTCTAAGGCCTCCGACAGTGTCCCCGAACAGTCAGTATCAGACGTTAAAATTTAAAAAAATTTCTATTACCAAATTTTTTCTGGATACCCGTCTCATCAAACCGATCAATAAATTTTTTTCAATGCCTTGGACCAAGTTCAGGCGAACTTGGTCACCTATCACCAAGTTTGGGCGAACTTGGTCTCCCAACAACACAAGTTTGGGCAAACTTGATCAACTTTGGGCGAACTTGATCAAGTTCGGGCGAACTTGATCTCCAAATCACAAGTTTGGGCGAACTTGTGCTTAATTTCAGTGAAAATCAGTCAAGTTCGGGAGAACTTGATGAAATATCATGAAAAACCTTGTCAAGTTCGAGCGAACTTGATGTCCACAGGTCAATTCAGGCGATCTTGATCTCCAAATCAGCCTATTTTCATATTTTTCGACCCAGAATCCTTATTTCTTCGAATTTCGAGATGATTCCACCGTAGATCTGGTCGAAAATGGTTTTCTAATAATCCTATCCGTTCAATTTAAATTTCATATGTGGATTGTATGTTTATTTGATGATTTACGTCTAAAACCCCTCCTAATGTCCATAAATGTCCATATTCATGAGCGTAGGTGATAACCGTAGCTCTGATACCAATTGAGGGTCCGTGATCAGGTGGTTCTAGGCGGAAGTTAATGCGTAATGTGTCAATTTTGGTAAAATATTATTAAGAATGGAGTAGAAACAGAATGCAGCGGAAGTCTTCATTCATACCGAAAGGGTATACATCTTTATAACTCCAGCTACCGGAGTTCCTGGAAAGAATCCGGCAACACCTCCCCGTAGGGATGGAAAAAACTCAAATGACAAAATGAACAACACACCTATATATAGGGAAGTTCGGGCGAACTTGACTATATCAAGTTCGGCCGAACTTGACTTCACAAGCACATCACAAGCGAACTTGACTCTTTTACACAGTAATCTCCGTATTTCAGTCGTGTGTTCGATTCTAACCTATACAATATTCAACACACGCTTAATCTAGCCTATTCGACAAGTGACGAACACAATACTGCATCAACATTAATCATGCATTTAGTATTAAAATAGTTTATAAAAGTTGATGATCATATACATGTTGTTTGATGATGTATTTGGTGCATTTTGATGCCCTAAATGTTGTAGAAATTAGGTATTTATGCATGCACGTAAAGTATGATTGATAAACAGAATTTAAGAAGTTTTTGATAAAGATATATGATAAAGATATTTGAACTCTCCACTAATTGTTGTTCAATATATATATATACATACATACATACATATATATATATATATATGTATGTATGTTTCGTACATTTATAATATACTTTTGGAAAGCTAAAGACAAAATCAAAATATTGAAACCAAATGGACTACACTTTACTCTTTTAAAACCTGTAAACACATCACTTCTTTTAGACTTTCAGTTTTCTCTTTTAAAGATTCTAGAACACACGCTTGCTTTACCGAACTATCTAAAAAATATATATACACTCTTGCTTCACCCTACTTTTTTTGAAAAACAAATATTACTTCTTTATACCAATAATTATCCCTTTAAGAGGCATGTGCATCTACCAAGTAGGCTACCCACATTGGCTGCTTCACCCCACTATCTAAAGAAATATAGTATAGTGTTTGTATATATGCTTAATTAGATGACTAAATGCCTAAAATACCAGTTTCACTGTTGGTCAATTGTATAGTTTGTATATGAAAAGTCAAAACCCATTTACAAATAGCTAATTCGAGCTTTCTTTTCCCCATTCAATAGTTTACCCATTGCTGGTGTTGATAATTGAGGAGGGAGTTATCTTCTTGTCCGGGTTGAAAGATGTCGAGTAACCTTAGTTAAACAAAGGGGCTAAAGGCAAGGTCCCAGCCATTGGTGGAGAACACTAGATTCATTTTGATTCAAAAACTTGGCAAGCATTGGAGGCAATATTAGCAACATCTATAGGGTCACTAACTTCAAGACACATTCTACCCTTTGTAACCATAGAGGTAGAAGGAATAGAGACAGTGGTGGGGACCTTGAACAATTTATCCTTTTTTTTTAATGTGGGAGATGGGAGGAGAAAAAACATAGGCAAGGAAACGTGCGTTATAAAACAATCAGAAAATGCATGAAACATAAGTAAAGTACAAATCTACCAATAACTTATAAAAATGGTTGTGAAACCAGTCTCATAGAGGGTTTCGAACTCTTCAAATGCTTAGATAATGAACCCTTGCTGGCAACAAGGGCAGTCTCCGACATTGTTTGGGAAGGGGGCTCGGATGTTGATTACTAGCACTACGAAGACGGGAGCGTATGCAATGGCCCTCGAGTGTCGAGTGGCTTCCCAACAATGACAACTGCAGTAGATTCAGATTTCCTCTAGCGAGACAAGGGAATCTCTAGTTCATCTTCCCCACTACTCAACTCCTTCACGTGGGGATAATTGTGGGAACCTTCAGAAACCTGTTGGTAGGACCCTCAGGAGAGGGGGTCCCACTGTCATGAAAAACATCCATGACGGGTTTTACGGATGGACTGCCATCATCATTGTTTTGGTCAAAAATTACCGAAGCAATTTAGTGATCAAATTAGTTTTGTGAGGTAGTGTGCTAGCAATGCTCGTGAAAAATGTGTTGGTTTATTTGCTTATAAAAGCAGTTTCAGGATATATCCTTAAGATATGAAACTATACCAATAATCAAACAATGAGCTGTAAAAGTAAAAGTGGACACAGGATATACGAGGAAAGCCCTTGATCAATCTAGATCTCCGGCATAAAACCTCGAGAGCTGACAATCGTCGGCTGCCTTGTTCTTCTTATTGCTTGAATATTCAGGATACAGTGCAGGATATAGCTCAGATCGCTACTAAGTGTTACAATGATTGCAAGTAGTGAGTGTAAGGTGTAATTGCAAGAGAAATGTAATCGAGAGTAGAGAGTCAAGAGTGTTCAACTGTGTATTCCTACAATCTGGCTTATAGTTTTGTAGTTACAAAAGTAAACAACTTCTCCTATAAACTTGGGGTGCCCCAACATATTCCTTTCTGAACGTTAGAGACCTGGTATTCCGGCTTCAACTTCCATTTCCCAACTAAATGGAGCGAGTCTTCAAGAAAAAAGGTCTTTGTGAATGTTGCAATCCTTGTAGCCATCTCCTACACTAAACTATTAGTAACTATCAGGATACTCCTCAGGCAGTTACCAATATCCTGGTGTGGTATCCTGATCGTAAATATATATCAATTACTCAAGATATAATTTAGGATATGGGCTCAAAATTTCACCCATAACAATTGTCCCCAAAAATGTTACTGTTGAGGATCCCGAGTCCCAACGGTTACATTTTTACGTTGTTCGAGGCCATAAAGAGATAAGATTTTCTAACATGATGTGATGTAACTCCCCAGGCTATATCTACTCATTACCTCCCGATATCTTCTCCACTTGCTTACCATTAAACCATAACCCAAGAAAGTGAAAAGGTAAGAATCCTCTCTCCTCTTTATTCTTCTTCTTTTTCATGTCAATAATGGGAGAACGAGATCCTGTTCCGGCGACTCTGTTCCTATGTTCATACCACAGAATCTAGAGAAAGAGGTTTGTTCGTTTGACAATGCACATTTATCGGCCCTCCAAACCTCTAGTATCTTCTCGGATACCGCGGTTTTTAGACCGTACGATCGGGAACTCCGGCTCTGCTTGAATGCTTTTCCTTTCACCTTAGGTCTTAGGTTTCCATTCCCAGACTTCATCACCGATTTCTTCAATATCACCGGCCTCAGTTTCTGTCAAACCATGCCCATGCTTTGGCGTGTGTTGGTTGTTCTTGATCGGATCAAGAATACCCACATTCTTGAGCTTTCCGTCAATGACCTTCCAATAGCATACAGGTTGAGATCCCATGGGTCCAGCAGATTCCTGTTTTACTCGACTATCAACGATCCTCTGATACTCCGAGCCACTAGGACTGAAGAGGAATGGAAATCCAAGTTCCTTTTTGTAAAAATAAGTTCAATCCCTGGTGGAGCGGATTATCCGGTGAAGTGGTTAACAAAGGGTTGGATTTAGGGTTTTAGGGTTATCCCAAAATATATCATGTTCAATATCCCGCCTAATATCCTGCTCTGATATCCTTGTCTTTTCTTCTTGTGCAGCGGATTTCATGAAGCTAGCACCTCCCCTCGTTGATTCAGAGAAGAGGATTAAAGCCATCTACCAGCTTCCAGAGATTGAAAGAAGCTTTGTACCAAATCCAGCAGCCTTAACTCAGCATTCAAGCTCAAACATGTCTGGTAAGGATCTTGTCTAACATCCTGCACATATTTGTAATACAAGATAAGTGAAGTCATATGGTTACCTCCCCTTTTATGCAGATTCAGCCAAGATCCCTGTAGTCTTTGACCTCGACGAACTGGACAGCTACTCCGGACTTGCCTTGGTAAAAACAGAGCCCAAATCCAAGCCTCAGCCGCTTTGAAGCCCTCTTCCAGCTCCAAGCCTACCGCTGTTCCCAAGTCTTCCTCAGCTTCCAAGCCTCGGGCTTCTAGTTCTCGAAAGAGAAAGGAGACTGCCTCCCCTACTGCTTCTACCGAGGTCTCCGTTCGAGAATCTAGGGTTCGCTGAATCTAGCAGCCTCTGTCTTCTTTCCTCAACCAGGTAAATATTCTCGTCCTATATCCTACGAGTATTTACTGAATTGATTTCCTGGTTAGTTATACTGATATTCATACCTTGCATTGTAGGGTCTCGAGCGCTTGACACATCTCTAGGTTATGGCATGTGATTCCGTGAAGGCGTTGGAAGCGAAACTAAAGAAGGCAGAGATCGCTAACGAGGACCAGAAGAAGATCACCGAGGCTATGTCACAATATTACGAAGACAAATACAAGGCAGTGACCCGGGATGCTAAGCTTGCTGTAGAAAAGGCAGCTCAATAAGCTTAGGCTAAACTGGATGTCGTTTCGCTTCAACATGAGCAGGAATTGATCTCCTACCGGAAGGCCTCAAAGGTTCCATTGCCATCTCCCTCCTTCAAGCCAGGCTAAAGATGGCTTATGAAGCCAGAGCCCGGGCTTTGAATGCCATGCCTGGAAAATTGAAGTCTGGGAGGCGAAATTGTGGGACCTTGGTGGCAAGCCCGTGGAGTGCATTGCTAAGCCAATAGTTGTAAAGCCCCTAAAGGCGTTGAGGTGGCGGTTGAGGCTGAAAAGGATCCTGGGGCTGATGTTGGAGCGGATGCGTGTGATGCTGGTCGGGATGCTGATGCTGAGGAGTGATGAAGGTTGGTGAAGATGCCTGCTGTGTGAGAGCAATGAAGTGGGAAATGATGGATATTATTGCTTAGGCCGGAGCCCACTTTTTTAAATTTGAATGGTCTGTAACTCCTTAAACAATTTACTTTACCTGCACTCGAACAATATACATTTCATGCACTTTAAACATTAGTATTTTGCCATGACCTGAGGTGGAGGGATCCTGAGTTTCAGGACGAAGCCTTCGGTCATCAATGTTTATATGCTTTAGGACTTACCACACTCTTGATGGATTGGTCTTGGTTTAAGACGGAACCAAGAGTGTGGCATTTTGGTTTGCTAATAATAGACTAATCTTTTAACCTTATTTGTTGTTGTTATGTTATTATTTGAAAGACATGTTTTTAAACATCCTAACCAAAGTTTGTCACCTTCAATGAAAAAATGTTAGACAAAACTTGGTTGAATATAATCTCTATAGAAAACTTAGGTTACTCAGATAAGATCTCCAAAACTCGATAAATAAAAATCATACCCGGAATACTTAGGCAAAAACTTTCGATTCCAACCTTTGAATCCTTTGCAATGTCCCAGCATTGATGTCCCCTGTCTGTGCAGGATATTGCATCAATGCATGGCATGCTCGAAGACTTCTTTACTTAGTGATTGAACTTCATAATGTTTTACTCATAAAACAATGTGTGTAAACACAATCACAATTTGGAATTGTTTAAAGATTTTAATTTTGCTTGGGATAAACCCATAGTATCATAGGGATAAACCCTTAGTATCCTGGGGATAATCCCTTAGCATCCTGGGGATAAACCCTTGTTTTCGTGCGCTACAGGCGGAGTGTATAAACTCCAAGACTTAACAAGGTGAAAACCTTTAAACCTTAGATAGTATGAAAATACCCTTTCTCGAGAGCGGGTGATCAATCCTCATATACCATAAGGATCCGGGATATAGCCAATAATAACGAAATTGTCAACCATTTTTACATGAACTGGTCCCGCCATATTGAACTATACCCGGATACTTGTGCTCTAGGCGGGGTGTTTAAACCCGATTCAGAAGAAAGGTGAATACCTTTAAACCTGTGAAGGATCTGAATCCCTTAAACGTGAGAAAGGGGGCCAATCCTCTAGTCTTTCGATCCATCTTGAGCAAATATTCTATAGCATTAACCTGAAGCATATCCTACAAAATATCCTTAAACTAAGGTGGGTGTTAGCTTGGCTAACACCGCTCCGATTAAGTCAGTATAGCGTTTCAAAGAATAATAAATTAAATAAAATATATCTAGGAGAGATAGGATTCACACCGTTTTGAGTTAGAAATTAAATTCTAAACTCACTTGAAATAGGCCTTAAGATGTATAGCATTCCAGGATCTTGGTATCATATCTCCCTCATGGTCTTGAGCCGGTATGCCCCCTTTCCTGATTCTAACTCAATCTTGTATGGCCCCTCCCATTTTGGAGCAAACTTCCCATCAGCGGGATTAGTTGTATTCTGAAATGCTTGGCTCAATACCCAATCTCCAACTTAGAACCCTCTGGTCCTTCAATTCTTGTTGTATGACTTGGCTACTCTTTGTTGATATGCTGCCATCCTTAGTTTTGCTGCATCCCTTGTTTCATCAATGGGGTCTAATTCCTGATATAGGACTTCAGGCTTCGCTTCAGGATCCTGTAAACTTGATCTAGCTATTGGTATCACCATTTCTGTTGGATTAATTGCTTCTGCTCCAAATACTATTGAAAACGGGTTTGCCCAGTAGCATTCTTCACAGTCATTCTATCTACCCATAGGACAAATGGTAGTTCCTCTTCCCATTTCCTTTTTTAGCACCTAACCTCTTTTTCAGATTATTAATAATTATCTTGTTCGAGGATTCTGCCTGTCCATTAGCTTGAGGATGCATCGGTGTTGATGTAATCTTTTTGATTCCCCAACTCTTACAAAAATCCGTAGTTCTTTTGCGAATGAACTGAGAACCATTGTCGCAGATTATCTCGGCCGATATCCCAAACCTTGTCAGGATATTCTGTGACATTTCTGGTGATCCGATCGTGTATCAATTCTGGACGAATTATCAATCAATGAAATTTTTGTGTTTTATTTTCGAGATTTGTATTTTTATCATGACAATTGCACGTATTCGATTCTTGCACGATTCGAACTCTTAAACGACTTCAGGAAGTGAAATCGCAAACTATTACGCAATCGTAATCAGTTTAACGCGACGTACACTCCGGAACACCGACATAAGCTAAACATACCCTAAATACCCTTTACATAACTTAGAAATAAGTTTTGAAGGCTTCGGTATGGCAAAAACATACTTATTCAAATTCTGGGGCTATTTTGCAAATTCTGCGAAACTATGCCAAATCGCGAATTTCCTACTCCGGAACATATACGCACATCCAAAAATTTTTGTAATCATTAAAATATAGCATTTTAATGATTGGAATGCAAAAATATCAATCGTTACGCGTTTACGGTCATTTGCGCGTTCGTTATGATTTTCGTCGTAATTAACCGAAAACCGCAACCGTACGACCAACTGAACCGACATCCGAAAATTTTGCGAGCATTTTTCATGTTCCCTATGCTTTATCTTCCTTATTGGCTTTAAAATGGGTTAACGAGTGTTAAAAGTGCCAAAACGCGTCGAAAAACAAGTTTTAGGCTGCAGGGGCCTGTTCTGCCAATTCTGAAACTTAGGAATCCCAGACGCCATGCGAGAGAACCCCCAAAATCACCCACGATGCATGGGTGATGCCCAGTTGCAGCAGCTACCTGGCAGCTTCTTGTTTATTTGAGTTGACACTTATAACTCGTTTTTGCCACACTTCTCCTGGTTGTAACACCTCACTAAAAACTTGTAATGATCCTACAACATCTCCTAACACTTGGCATGATCCTAAAGCTCTCCAACAACTATAAATACCCTTGATCTTCAAATAAATTCCTTGCTCATTTCCATCTTTCTTCTCTCTAAACTCTAAGTAGAGTTGCTACCTTATTAGGAGGACTCCCATGTGAGTTTTTCTAAGTAATCTTGGCTTCCTTGAGTGCAAGTAAGTACTCTAACCAAGCCTTGTTCATTCTTTTAGCTTATTATGAGCTAAAAGTCAAACAATTTGACTTACTGTTTGACTTTCAGCTTTGACCATTAATTCGTCAAAGCAAAGTCCAATTGGACTTTGCAACGTGATCGCAATCACGATGGTTATGATCCTTAGCGATCGTGCCTACTGATTACCACGTTTACTAGTCAAAGTGACGAGTCAAAGTTTCGGTCAATGATGCGCAAAATGCGCATTATATGACGGAACTATTTTCGGGTATCAAAACCCTTTGCTTTGATACCAAATCAATTTTATAAACCTTGTTAGACATGTTTAACATGTTTAACTCGTCACTTTTAGTTTAGTGCTTATTTAGGGTCGTAAGTCGAGCGGTCTTGACCACCGCTTTGACTTTCGAATCCGACCCGTTTGGTGGATCTTAGGATCTGACCAAACACATATATAGGGAATAACCTTCTGTGGTTATACCTTATGGTCACGTCGTTTGGTTATTGTTATGTTAAGTCGTCTGTTATGCCCTATAAATGACCAAAATGCCCTTTTTACGCATAAATCAACTTTAAGCATATGTGACCAATGTTTTGACATACAAACTGATGTTGCAACTATAGTAAACTTATTTTGGCATATTATACTTATCATAACACATATCTAACCATTCGAACACGTTTTTACGTGAATGATCCGTTAAAGTGGCGTAAACTACCTTAACGAGTCATAACGGGTCAAAAGCACTTAGGAATCTTTTCAAAATCAGAATGTAGACTTTGTTAAACCATTTCATATGAGTTCCAACACTCATTTGGTTTACAAGACCTCATTCTATCTGATCCGCCGATAAAAGTCCCGACATTTACATAGTTATCCAATTTTAGGACACGTTTGATTTCTCAGACTTTTGAGCTTGTTTGATCTTCTATTCAAGGTTACTTTGCAATCCCAAGTGAGTATATAGCTCCACTCTTTTATGATTTTCAAATATTTTGGGGTGATTCATATTGTTTTCAAGTTTTCAAATTACAAATTACAAATGCTATGGTTTATATAAACACGACGATTTCAATAATGTGAACAACTTGTTGGTGCGTTATATACATGACACGAATGACATTCATTAGCTTTGGCCAAGCCGACCAGTAGTAAGTTATGGTACCATAGGACTGACAATCTCGTTACCAAGATTCCCAGTATTTGTGGGGAAGTTTGGGAACGACTGAAACTGTTTACTTTAACAAACCCTTTGGTGGTTTGTTATTGCAATTTAAAGACACCCTTTGGTGGTATAGACGAGTCAACACAGGTTTGAATGTATTCACCAAAACGACCAAAAGTTTTCACAATTAAACAAGGACGATTTGTTTACACGGGCGAACAATTGGTTTATGACACGAACAACGGATGATTGGTTTATGACACGGACAATGAACGATTGGTTTATGGTAAGTGATTTAGATAACGAAACGTGTGTAATGTGATAAAAGCATGGTGGATATGCCACTGGTACTTCCTATATATAAGTGCCTTTATCATATTACATTTGTGCCGTTATTTGCATCACTTGGAACAAAGGTTTTCAAACAATGACACGCAACAATTTTCAATTAAAGATATAAACCATACAAAGTTTCTTCAAGGCGATTTACTACTCGAATTTACAAAACAAATGTTTTGGTCAAGATTCATGGCTACAAGTCTTTTATAAATTATAACTAACTTGTTTTAGTTGGTTAGTTATCATTGCAATACCAAATACTTTTGATAACAAGGTTTTTAAATTAACGACTCTAGTAGTCTGACGAGGTATTGCAATACATATTCAAAGCCATGATTTTGACACACTCACAAAACCTATGTACTTGCCGGCATATTTTTGCTGACTCGTTTTCACATATGTTTCAGGAAACCAAGTTTGATGTTGATGCATGCTCACGTAGGATTGGACGCGAACTTAGTGCCTTAAAATATGAAAGACAATAGTTTAATTAGTTTATTTTAAACTTCAAGACAATGTAACTATGTAAGTTCAATATCCAATAAAACATAACTTTAATTACCATGTGTTGTTGTAACAATCTGTTAACGGACTCCCCGACGTTTCCGCTGCGGTTTGTTGTTTTTATGCGGTCGGGGTGTTACATATTCCTTTTGATAAAAGACACCACTTCTTGATCCCCAAACTTGAACGAACGCTTCTACTTCAACCCACTTGGAGAAATAATCTGTCATTGCTAGCATGAAAACCTTTCCTCCAGCAGCCTTCGGGAGTTTTCCCACTATATCCATCCCCTACTTCATAAATGGCCAAGGAGATATGATAAGATATAATGGTTCTGCAGGCTGATGCAGTATATTGTTGTCTCTTTGACAGGCGTCACATATCTGAACATATTCCATAGCGTCCTTTCTCATGGTTAGCCAGTAATACCATGTTCTTAACACCTTCGAGAATAAAGATCTGCCCCCAGTATGATTGCCACAATCTCCTTCGTGTATATCCTGAAGCACCTCCTTGGTTTCAGAATCCTCTAAGCATCTTAGGTATAGACCTGCAAGAGACTTCCTGTACAAGATATTATTTATTATTGTAAAACGAGATACCTTCATCCTGAAAGATCTAGGATTCTCATCCTTTGGAACATCTCCTTGTTGTAGATACTTCATGATTGGAGCCATCCAGGATTCAGGATCCTTTTCAGGATACCCATCATCAGGATCCTGGACGCTTGCTACATGCTTATCCTGGGACTTAGGATGTTCCATCGCAGGATACAGGATATGTAGTATTGGTATCCGAGTTCCTTCCGGTATCCTGATAGTAGATCCTAGGTTTGCTAAAGTGTCGGCTTCAGCATTTTCTTCTCTTGGTACCTGTTCAAGTGTATAAGTTTTTAGTTATATCCTGCTAATTTTTTAACAATTTCAAGATATTCAGCTAACCTTTCACCTTTGACTGCATAGGATCCAATGAAATGGTTAGTAATCAACAGGGAATCGACATACACTTGTAAACATTTAACACTCATATTCTTAGCCAATTCTAATCCTGCTATTAGGGCTTCATACTCAGCTTCATTATTAGTAGCAGGAAATTAACATCTAATAGCCTGGGTAATATGTCCCCCTGTGGCGATTTTAGTAGTATACGTAATCCTACACCTCTTATATTAGATTCACCATCAGTATACAATATCCAAGATCCTGAGTTCTCACCTAATTGTTATACTTCTGGGTCAGCCTCATTTTGAATATCACTACTAAAATCTGCCACAAAGTCTGCTAGAGCCTGAGACTTTATAGCATTTCTAGGTTCATATACTAAATCATATGCACTTAGTTTAACAGACCACTTAGCCATCCTAACAGACATTTCAGGTTTCCTAAGCACATTTTTAACAGGATAACTGTAGGACCGATCCTCGTTGCTAAGGAACCTAAATTTGATATCTAACGTCCATAATAGCGAAAATATTACGTCGTGTTTACCAATAGACAAGACTTAATCAGTTAATCATCAGTTTTATTGATCTAACATCAAGAGTACAAACTGACAGAGCTTCGCCTCCAAAATGCCAAAGTTACAAATGAATGAGGCAAGCTAGGTATTTATAGTTGCACAAGTCCGCTCATGGAGGATGTAAGTTCGCCCGAACCTTGCCTTAGCAAGTTCGCCCGAACTTGTCTCAACATAAAGCTCATAGGCGAACTTGGCTAACTTTTGCATAAATGCTACATACACCTAGCCTATTCAGCTCTATGCTATACAAACTCGATATAAGACTAAGACATAGACATTATGCACCAATAGACTCCCCCTTGGATATAGTCTTCGTCTTGTATAAGTCTTCAAAAGTCTTCATATAAACGTTAACACACACGACCGAAGAAGTTCTTGTACGGCTTCCTTCATCGTTCTTGCTTAGGATCTAGCGTCTGATCTGTAGGAGGCACTTTGTTCAAATGCTGAAATCTTTTAACACTTTCCTTCCTAGTTCTTTCATGAATTGCTTCAAGACGCTTTTCCTCTTTTAAAAACTCTACTCTTTCTAGATCTCTCCACTTTGTTTGCCACATCTTCCTTGAAGTAACTTCTCGCGCATAGCAAACATTAACAACTTTCTGAAACTGCATCGCTTGTACCTTTTCACGTTCTTCAAATACAATCTTGTTGTAGAACAAGGTTTTGATGTCTTCTCTTGAGCAGTTACCAAACCACATCGGATCAAGAACCCTAATTGTTCTCCATAACCCCCTCATACCTTGATATCCCAATACTTCAACTCTTTCCTTTGAAATATCCAAGTGTTCTTCAAACTTTAAAACAATAACTGCTTCACAAGTCGATGGATCTATCTGCCACCACTTGAACAATGGATAAAAGTCTTGTTCAATTGGCATCAGCAGCATGTTTCTCATTGCCCTCGGTCGCTTCATTATCAATGTGATGTCTTTTTCACCCGTCTTTTCGTTTGTCTTGATTTGCGACCTGGAATGAATGGCTTCCAATATCTAAATCCTTTCACCGCTTCAAACTTGATCAATTTCCACAACAACTGATCAATCACCTTCATGTGGTATGTAACATTCACTATTGTACCAACTCTTCCACATCCCAATACGGTAAGGTCTTGAAATCAGCAAGGTATTTGAAGTATTACACTCCAAACTCCCTCTTGATTGCATATATGTTCAGTTCTTTAAACCAACCCCAACTCAAGATATCCCCCAAAGAAACATCTTTATCTCTGGTAAAGAATGATATAGGACGTCGAAACTAACGTTCGCGAGGCATCTCTTTAAACCAGGACTTTTTCGCTTGAGCAATTTCTTCTTTAGTCATTGGCTTTGGTACTTTTCCTTCACGCAAAGATTCTTCAATCTTTTCTTTCAGCATGTCTTCGTCTAACTGCTTATACATCTCCTCAAAAGTAGGAAAACTTTTAGAATTAGAACCGACGTACTTTGCAGTATGATCCGTTTCATCATTAGAAGACCAATCTTCCACTATCACTCTATTATACTCATCAGCCTCAAATCTTCTAACATACTGATAAACATTTGGCTCGAAAGTGTTAACATTCAACACATCTTCTTCGAAATCAAACTGTAGATCTGCAGCATCAACTTCCACTAACTTTGCAAGATCTTCCTTAGTATAGTTATGTATAAACTCACCTTCCTCCACATTATGTTCAAGCATTAACAATAAAGTTTTCGTGGGTATAGCAGCAACTAGCTTAGAAAATCTATCAACATTCAACAGATCAATCTCATCAGTTGGCCATTTCTGCCCTGACTCCACCTCACTTTATCATCCATTCTGTTTGATTCATCATCCATTAGCAAGGAAATTCACTTGAGATTTTGGCTTCAGGAATCTTTATACCAACACCACCCTGATCATCATCATCGTCATCGTCGTCAGCTACATTCCAATCCTCATATTCCGAATCATCTTTTTCTTCATCATCTTTATCCTCCTTTTCAGCTTCTTCATCATCCTTTTCAGAAGTAACTATAGGATCAGAAGGCTTGACATATTCGTCAACCTTTGGAATATCGGACTCAGAAGCTTTAGAAACATCTTCAACAGATTGCTCAGCAGCTTCAGAAGATTTAGGGGCTTCCCCCTCAACATTCTTTCCTTTACCACTCACTGCTAGTTCTTTCTCAGGCTTTTCTTTGGCTTCTTGTTGATCCAGACGATCATATTCTTTGATGAAATCGATACTCAGTGCATTAGATAAAACTTTCTGCATCCTGGAGAATCTTTTATTATTAGGCTTAGATAGACTTCAGATCAGCTATCTCAGTTTGCATCTTTTCGTTAGCATCTTGCAAACTCTCTATCAACGCTTTAAAGTATTCTCGCTCATTCTCCAACACTTTCACTTTATCGTCTAGCATTTCTTTTTCAACTGCACTTTGATTCATTTTATTAATCAACTCAGCTTTCTCCTCCTCATTCTTAGCAACTTTCTCTTCTAACACCTTCACACGTTTTTCCAGAAGTTCAACATTCGTCTATAGAAAGAAATCATTTAAATCTTGCAGGATAATCGGATCACTGTGCATATCACCAAATATATTAGGCCCTGAAGATTTTGGTGTTGACTTTGGAGTAGCAGCCTTTGATGTTGACTTCCTTGGAGTAGAACTTTGAAGATTTGAAGTCGTTGGAGCAATTGGCGATTGAATAGCAGGTACTTCCACAAAACTAGACACAAGAGGTTCTTGTGTAGCTCCTGGCCTTTCAGCTTCCAATGAAATAATCACAGAAGGTTCTTGTGTGACTTCTGGACGTTCAGCTTCACTTATATCAACAACCGGAGGTTCTTGTGTAGGAGGTTCTTGTGTAACTCCTTTCTCTTATGCGCCAGAAGGTTCTTGTGTAAATTCTGCGCTTTTCGAAGATCCTTTGTATCTTTTGCTGACTGCCTTTTGAGCTTTCTTTTATTTCCTCTTGCCTTTTGTCTGAGGAGAC
Source organism: Scalesia atractyloides (assembly GCA_947069175.1). Lineage (NCBI taxonomy): Eukaryota > Viridiplantae > Streptophyta > Magnoliopsida > Asterales > Asteraceae > Scalesia > Scalesia atractyloides. The sequence goes on from CAMTDV010000009.1 coordinate 39,512,383, forward strand.
CCTGTAGTCTTTGTTAAACGAAACAGTTGCAGACTTTACACGTTTAGATTTCTTCTTTGGTCTTTCCTCATCAGATTCTTTTTCTTGATTTGGATTGAAATCAGCATCCATTTCTTTTTCTTTTTCTGTTGCTGTCTTTTCAGGTTCTTTCACCTGTTCTGCATCAGAATCATCATCTTGTTCAAAAGTTGCTGAAATAACATCTTCCTGAGTCGTCTTAACAGTTTCCTGACTCTCAACAACTACCGCATCGCTCGAACCTGCTTCAGTTTGAATATTTTCTGGTTCATCTTTGTCAACGAGCATAGTTTCAATTTTCCTTGCAGCTCGTTTCTTCTTAGGCTTATCAGCTTCTGCCTTTAAGAACCATTCACTTCTAGCTTTCGGCTTGAAGTCTTTAAACCATTCCTTTTCAGCATTAAGCTCTTTCTCATCTTCACTGCCGTCTTTTCTCCATTTGTTTTCAGGCGGCGCAATGTAGTTTGAATTTTTAATAGCCCCGAAAACTGGCTTTGCAACAGGAGCTGATGCTTGCTTCTGAAACTTGATTAGCTTTTTCACAGTTGTCTCATCAAGATGAACTAGATAAACTACATCATTCAGATCTCATGCTATATTCTTGAACTTCTCATCATTTAACATCTGCACAAATCTCGGTTACGGACATAACCTCGAATCCTCCATATTCTTTGACATATGCGTAAATACAAGCTTTGAAAAGTTGAACGGCTTTTTCAGAATCAATGTCGTTGCCATACAGGCCAGACAATCTTGAACATCGTCAAGGCCCACCTTTCTGTGACTAAAAGTATGAATGATCGCATGCATTAGGAGCTTGTAGGGGTTAGGCAATTCCCCTTTCTTTAGCGTCGGCTTATTCACGCTTCCTTTGTAGCCCATTCGAAAGAAACAACCACAAACCATCTTTTCATCAAGATAAATTGGATCGTCTTCGTTATCATTGAATTGTAACACTCTTCGTATATCATCTTCTGTTACAGTGATCGGTTTGACTTCATTGCCAACTTGCACGGTTGAAATAATCGACTTCTGATCATCACTTAAACTCGCGTTCATCCAAAAATGGAAAGTATGCGATCTATACGATACTGGGTGCTTTGTGATAGCCCGATGAATAGGGCTTTCCTCTAAAAATTTCAATATACTTTCGTGCTCCTTCAAAGATGGACATATCGATTTGTCGAGAGTAATACATGTGTTGTGCATCTTAGAAAATTCTATCGAGATTGCACGCACTGGAACTTGAGCCTAAAAAACGACGCAAAACAATTAGCACGCTTATCAACAAAAACCACAAATTTTTCTAACACATTCATCAAGTTCTTGTGAACTTGATATATGTTAAACATTCTGTTTTGATCAAGTTCGCCCAAACATGCCTTAACAACATGTTCCTTATACAAGTATAAGTTCGGGCGAACTTATACACTAAACAATATTCAGATTTCTTTTTCACAAGTTCGGGCGAACTTCCATTAGAATTATCAATATCATTTTGGAAGTTCGGTCGAACATGCCTTATATCTCTTTATTCAGTTTTGTTAACAAGTCCGGTCGAACTTGATAACAAGTTCGGCCGAACTTGTCATCATCTACAAACCAAACCTGCACAACACTATAATGACCATTTTAAATCAATTCCTCATAACTTCATGGTCGATTTAATTTGTTTATATTAATTTTAAGTTCGATTTGGTCCAACAACTCCTAGATCTATTAGATTTTAAAGATTCAGATTCAACATGTTTGAATAAGTCTGATTTATGGTTCATGTTTCAAATACACACCTCAGACATTGTCAATGGTGTGTAAATCACCAAGAACAATCAACAATTTGGCAGAGTAACGGCTTATTTTTGTCAAAATCACCACTTAGCTCAAAGACCTCTCAAGTTCGCTCTGATGTAATTGGGTTGCAAGTAATGACTTCGGCCGAACTTGCCGGTACTTATACTGTAGCAAGTTCAGGCGAACTTGCAAAGCCCATCTAAGATCGGGCGAACTTTGCTTTTAAACACCTCAGCAGCCATCTACAAGTTCAGTCGAGCTTGCTGTTTTGATAAACATGATTTTGTTTAGCAAGTTCGACCGAACTTGCCAAACCCGAAAACCAAACTTTTTCAAAATTTTCATTTTAACCCTTAAACTTTCTGACTTTTTACCAGTTATGAAAATCCACTCAGTTGACCAAGTCCAAGCTAATGACCTTGGTTAACCGATTTGTCTGCCGAGTCCAAGTTAATGACCCCGGTTTAACCCGTTATGAACAAACTGTTGATATTTTCAAAATCAAAGTTTCGAATTAATGAACTTTTTATCGTTTTTTTTGTGTGATATCCCGGGTTTTTCGGATAACTTACACGTGACACTTGTCGAATAATATGTGTGCTAAGTATTAAACGTGCATGGAATGAATACGTGATGAGTGTTTGTGTGATTGTTTAGTTATAAAGTAATTATTGTAGATACGTACACGAACCGAACCGCGACACGAACCAAAGAGATTCATGGTGACTCTAGGAGTTCACAAAGTTTAAACCTTGAACCTAAGCCTTCGGCTAGAAGAAAACAACAATCAAACCTAGAATTACAACTCTAACTATTAGGCCAAGATCAAAACTCTAGTCTCTCGGCCGCAAGACTCAAACCCGAAACCACAAGATCAAACTAACCCACACTATTACTCGGCCACGAGATAAACCCAAACCGACCCAACCCAAATCCCTCGGCCACAAGTACTAACCAAACCGCAACCCTACCTCTTTTGTGCTTATATATATCATCTCTTGCATGACTTCTTTCACAACTCCAAAACCCTAAAAGAAACCTGCCGTCGGCAGCTCCCTTGCTCCTCCTAACCGATCGAGATCAACTCTTTGTTCATCTTTTCAGTCGCAAACAAACTGCCTTACCCTCATCATCATCTCGGTCGCAACAAGCAACAGTTTTTCTGATCTTTTCTTCCGGTCGCAGCAGTAAACATCGACATCTTCAGTCCGGTCGCAACAGCCTTAGCCATCTCAGTCCTCGGCAGCGAGTTTTGTTGATCATTGGTTTCCTTAACATACTCACGGTTCGTTTACTCTACCGATAAAAGATTTGAATTGGTCGTATTATGTTCGGAATACATGTGTTTTGATTGTATTGTTTCGGGTTGCATATATATATATATCTGCTTGAACGAATTGATCAGCTTGTTTTCGGACTATAGGTGCTTACAAGTAGCCTGCTGAACTGACTGTATATATATACGCATGATTGTTTTCGGATATTAGATGTATTAGATGTAATCGGCTGAATTAAACATTGTTGATATGCATGTATACTTGTTTGCGGATCTCATGAGGTTGCAAGTGTGTTTTGTTATAATAACTAGAAGTTATTGAGTAGGGTTGCATGGATAGGTTATTAGTATTAATCTAGGACTAGAAATCAGAGTTAGATCGCTTAGATTAATCGCATGAACGGGATTACACGAGCTTATAATAATAACATGCTGAAACAGGAAGCTGAATGAAAGTTGCAGCCGATTTCATCTGGCTGTAACTTGGTCGTTAGTTGTCGAAAAACGGATTTTCTGATGTCTAGAACGTAGAGATTTGAATAAGGAATCCAATGGCGCCAGATTCATAATTTTCTGAAATCGTTTGATATTTTTAAAGGGCTAAGCAAGTTCAGTAGGTAAAGCTGTTAAAATTCTGGAATTTTGTTGGTTGATTATCAAACTAGATTTTAATATCAGTAGGGAGTTGAGTCATGATTTTTGTACAGCAACTAGGTAAAGAAATTTCCGGGCAACTCCAACTGGAATTTTGTTAATCGGACGATCAGTGATTTTTAAATAAATTCTTCCGTGGACTGCAGTCAGAAAGCGGTAAATCTGACTGCAGCTTAGTGAATTAATATCTATGGCTAATTGGTAAAGATTTAGGACTTGGAAAAATTATATAAATTTCTATGGTATAAATGTCACCTACTGTAAAAATATGGGAATTTTTAGAATGCTGGAACTATTTTATAAAAATCCTAGAAAACAGCTGAATAATTGAGTGTTAAGCAGAAAGTTGTTAACTTGTGATTTTATGCATTAAAGTGTTGCATGGATTTGGAATGTGTTCATGATAAGTTGTTTGATCACTATGATTATATGAGAATACTTGCATGCATGTTTGAGTGTTAGATATGTTGTTTGTGTGTATCACTTTGTGAGTAAATTGCGTGCGGAATTTGTATTGGTGTGATTACACACTGACGTGGAATTAATTGGTTTGTTAGGACGCAACTAGCGGTCCCATCTCTTATAACATCTTTGCCACACTAACCGAGCTAATAAAGGTGAGTTCACGACCCCTAACTTTATACGGTTTTTAAACAACAGGGGGAGAAACATGTATACACTCTCAAACTCAAACTCTTTACGTTATACGAATGTAACGTCACATAACGATACGGTAACTAAGTTAATGTTAATGTAATGTTATGGTCACTATGCAGCTTTATCACTTAAGTCCTCGACAATCTCCTCGGATCGTTAGTATTTGGGTTAAGTAGCGGGGGAATTATAAGTAGTACTACTGGGTCTGACGAGCCCCATCCGAGCTAGTCGCGCTAGCCGACCGGGTATGGTCAACGGGTGTATGATTGGCCTAACATCGCCATGGTCATGTGATAGACCTGGCAAAACGGAGGCACAACTGTCAGCTTCGATCGCGAACACTTAGTGACATGACTTTAGGCTAGCTACCTATATACATTAATATTGAACTTAATTACGGGAACAACTTAATATTCCGGGTTTGGAATATTGGAACATCAACTTATTATCCCGGGTTGGGGATAATGGACACAACAACTTAATATTCCGGTTTGGGAATATTGGAAGCAACAACTTATTATTCCGGGATTGGAATAATGGAACTGATTAGTTATCCCGGGTTGGGGATAACGGAGTAACAAACTATAACCGAACAAACGATTTTATGAAAACCTGTGAACTCACTCATCTTTAATGTTGACACTTGTTTCTTTACATGTTTCTCAGGACGCTAGGAGCTCTAGGTGCACGCACATGCATTGAACAAGACATCTTTATCGAGTCTCATTTATTAATATTGTTTTGGGATTTTTCATTTGTTTTGGCGTTTGTGTTGGAGCCCGCATCATTACTTAATTATGCTTCCGCTCAAATTTTAAACTGATACTTATGCTAAATATTGGTAATCTAAAATTTACAACAAATGATTTTGGAAAACGTATTATCAAATCATATAGAGTCGTTCGACGTACTAGTGTCTTAGATTCTGGTTTGTTCACACGTCTCGCGGTAAAACTCCGTAAGTGGAAATTGAGGGTGTGACATTTTGACTTTTCAGATTTTACATATTAGCTCCCAGCCCGTTGTCAAAGAGATTCCCACCAGTTCTAGCATCTTACCAGACTTCGAAGACCCATTCTCCAACATTGGTTTGCTGAAAACAATGTAGAAATAAAATCTTTTTGGTTTTAATCTGTAAAGCTGATAAACTATGTACAGGACAAAGTAAACTATGTACAAACATATTTACATACATATTTTTGTTAATTCGTGTCTAAAGGGTCATATCAGTTAATTGAGACATATCACCAGTACCGTTGACCTTTAGATGACTTTAAGCTTTAAACTTGTTTACCTAGATTGTCGATATGTTTGTCCACTTAAGCTTTACCACATTTCTCAACTGTTTCAAGATATGTTAAGGTAAGAATTATGAAACTTGACTTATCTGTGGTTCCCACTTCCTGAATATACTCCTGTATCAAGATTCCCTAGATTCATCTTATAGGTGAATATAGCGTAATTGATATCTGTATCTAGGTAATGCGAGACCTTGAGAGTTCAGGTTAGTACTACCGTACAGACAAAGAGATGAAGGCTCGTCTTTAAGGTGTGTTCCACTTAAGGAATCTTTTTAGCACTGAAGTTCTAATTTTGCATGTAGTTTGGGGATTTTTGGCGAAAGTATTATAGAAGTTCTAGGCCATTGCTTCCGCAAAATCAGAAGAACTTGTATAATACCCCAGATATCAACTATCTATGAAGACCTCGTATCTCAGAATCAGGCAATCTTTCAAACGAAATTTCGGAGTACTAAGTCCATATATCCAAGATGTGTTAGACCACACGATTAAGCAGTTGCTAAATTTAGTTTATATCTCGAAAACAGTTTACTAAACGTGTTAAGCCTATCGACACATCCACAGTGTTGGTGCATAATGTCTATGTCTTAGTCTTATATCCAGTCTGTATTGTATAGAGCTGAATAGGCTAGGTTTTGAAGTATTTATGTTTAAGCTTAGCCAAGTTCGCCCATGGTAACACATGTAAGCATGTTCGGCCGAACTTACTTATGCAAGTTCTGGCGAACTTGTATCACATAGGCCAAACTTGTGTGGCTATAAATACCTAACTTAGATCTCTAATTTGCAACTTTGGCATTTCAGAGGTGAAGCTCTATCAGTTTGTAACTAGAACGTTTGATCTATAAAACTGACGATTAACTGATTAAATCTTGTCTATTGGTAAACACGACGTAATATTTCCGCTATAATGGACGTTAGATATCAAATTTAGGTTCCTAAGCATCAAGGATCGGTCCTACAAGTGGTATCAGAGCTAGAACAGCCTAGTTTGATAGTATCAAGACAAGAACATTTCTATTTTTACTCCATTCTTCTCTTTTTCATAAGTTTTGAACATAAAATCAAGAATTCACGGTCAAAATCTTTTGAATTTTGAATATATCATGTAAAATACAACAAAGATAATCCCTTGAAAGATTGGAGACCAAATTCAACCGAATTCATGTCGAAATTTTGAAAAAACCATGTTTTTGAAAACCCCCATGATCGAACTTGTTGGTTATGTTCGGCCGAACTTGTCCTAAAACATCACTTTTTAAGTGATTTTTAAGTAAGTTCGCCCGAACTTGAGGTATTTTTGAAGGAATCTAGACTAAGTTCGCTCGAAGTTACTACTTTTTCATTGATTTTACACCAAGTTCGACCGAACTTATGTAAAATCAAGAAAAGTTTAAGTAAGTTCACCCGAACTTACTAGAGTTTTATCAAATTCTTAATACAAGTTCGCTCGAAGATCTGTGTTTGATTTTTGACATAAGTTCGCCCAAAGTTTAATCAAAGTTTTCAAAAACAAATCTAACAAGTTCGACAGAACTTATTAGAAAATCTGAAAATTCTTCATTTGATACTACAAGTTCGACCGAACTTGTAGTAGGACTAATTGTTTTCAAAGTTTTTTAAAATTTTCAGAGTACACGTTCCGTTATTCACAATGGAGGATCAATTAAGAGCTTTTATGTCCGGAGCTAGTTCGTTAAATGCTAATGTGATCAATCAAGTCAATCTTGATAATGAAATGGGAACGACTGTCAAACCGCCCAAGCTGAGGAGCTTGGACGAGTACGAAGCATGGAAAGAGAAGTTTACATACTGGGTTCAAGCCATACACTTCACTGGCTGGGTGTTAATTGAAAGAGGCTACACTGTTCCGGTAGATGAACATCAACGAGTTCTTAAAAAGTACAAGTACTCGACGGTTCAGAAATAAGAATATATCACTGAGAAAAAGATGATCAGTCTCATCCAACAGTCTGTCAAAGAAGATATCCTGATTTTGCTACCAGAGTATACTACTGCAAGAGATCTTTGGTTGTCATTACAAAAGAAGTATCTAGGCAGCGCCGAAATGATCAAAAGCAAAAAGGCACTTATCCTGAAAGAGTTCGATATCTTCACTATGCTAAAGAATGAGACCATAAAGCAAATGATCGAGCGTTTCTGTCATCTTAAAGTGCAAATGCGAAGACACGGTCTTCGAAAAGACAGAACAAGAATACATCGATAAACTTGTGACGTACTACCAGAGGGTGAATGGACTACGTATTTGATGGTTTTGAAGAACAGTGATAAGTGGGAATTTTTCAAGTTGTCAACATTTATCGATAAACTCGAAGGCCACAAAATGGAACTTCTGAAGATGGCGAAGTCAAAAAACGCTAATGTTGTTCAAGACGTTGGTCTGTATTACAAAGCCGTAATGCTAGATAGATTTCGAGTCCTAAAATTCAGACGGCTTTTAGTGCAAACATGAATGCCTTCTCCACAGAATCAGAATCAATCACAGCCTCAGTATGACCAGAGCCCTAAAAGTTCTTACTCAAGCACTAGTTCAAATTCAACTTATCAAAGCCAAGCGAATCAGAATCAACAACAAAGTTCTGATCCAAATGTATATAAATGCAACATCGCAGTGAATCTGAACAATGTTGTTTTAGAACAAGTTGCAAAACAACATATGTCACTACTCGCTACTGAATCAGAATCTTATGAATGTCTTGTTGCCGGTAAGATACGATCCCCGAGATGACCGTAGAAGATTATGACCAGGTAGACGAGGAAGAAGTCGAACTAATGGACATCAAATGGTCCTTAGCTTCTGTGACATCCCGGTTTTTCAGACATCTTAAACGCACTACTTCACGGTTATTCGTTCCTACGCTAAATTGATTCGGAGACTTAAATTGCACGCTCGAAATAATTACGATAATTTCGTGAACTTGTCAAATGAATTACGTGCTATGTGTATTAAACGTTTATAAGTTGGTGAGTTATTATGTGATGTTCCGATTTCGTGATTTGTTTTAGTTATAAAATATAGATATAGTAAATAGATAAATGAATCGAACCGAGCCGCGAAACGAGTCGACCTCACTTCCTTGCGACTCAAGTAGTTAACCGAAACTTGAGGACCAAGTTATAGACCCAAACCGACCCACCCAAACCCTTGCGGCCGCGAGCACCCACCCAACCGCAAACCCTTCCCCTTTTTCTTGACCTCTTGCGCTATATATACACATACATGCATGTGTTATGTTTCAAAAACAAAAACACACACAAACCCTAATCAAGAAACAGCCGACGGCAGCCCTTCCATTCATTCTCTCGGTCGCAAAAAACCTTCCTACACTTCCTCTTGATCGCGGCAGCCCCCTCGCCATTCTCCTTCTCAGTCGCGACCTTCATCATCATCCGATTCGGCTCCCATCTAATTCTCGGATCATTGATCTTCATTGTTAAAGGTTAGAGTTTATCATTGTTTACAAAGTCATACAAGGGTTTATGAACTATGGATCATGCTTGTATGTAATGGTAGAAAGTGTTATGATGTTAGTTCGATTGATATTGCAAGTTTAGCGATTATGATGATTAGTGGAATCAAGAATCATTAGGCTGCGTTTTGTGATAAAAACTATATGTTATGATTAGGGTTTGCATGGGTATGATGCATATGATGATATATGATTGGAAAAATCTGTTCTTGATCGTTTATATTTAACATATCGATTGTTTAAGCGTGGTATATTGCGATAAAATGCTGAAAACAGGATGCTGAATGGTGTTTACAGCCAACTTCAACTGGCTGTAACTTGGTTATTATTTATCGAAAAATGGATTTTATGAAGTCTAAAATGTAGATTTTTGAAAAACGCTTCTAATGGCGCTGGATTCATATTTTTCTGAAGTCGTTTGATATTTTTAAGTGGCCAATTAAGTTCAGTAACTGAAGCTGTGAAAATTCTGAAAATTTGTTAGTTGTTTATCGAGTTGGATCTAATAATCTGTAGAGAGTCGAATCACGAAATTTGTACAGTAACTAGAGATGGAAATTTCCGGGAAACTCTCACTGTAATTTTGTTAATTGGACGGACGGTGATTTTTAAATAAATTCTCCCGTGGACTGCAGTCAGAAAGCGACGAATCTGACTGCAGCCTAGTATATTAATATTTATGAATAATTGGTGAAGTGTTAGGACTTGAATAATTTATATAAAATTCTACAGTATAGTTGACACCTTCTGTAAAATAATTGGAATTTTTGGAGCTTGGAACTATTTTATAAAAATCCTCGAAAACAGCCTAATTATGAGTATACAAGCTGAAACATGATAACTTGCGAATGTGTGTACCAAAGTGTTGCATGGATTGGATTATGTTCATGATAAATTGTTTTGATCACTATGTTGGTATGATGATACTTGCATGCATGATTGAGTATTAGGATTTGTTATTGTGTGTACCACATTGTGTGTTAGTTATGTGTAGGGTTTGTATTGGTGTGTTCACACACTAACATTAAATCAATTGACTTGTTAGGACGCAATAACGGTCCCATCATTTGCTACTTCTGTGTTACACTAACCGAGCAACTAAAGGTGAGTTCACGGCCCCTAATTTTATCCGGTTTTAAACAACAGGGGGAGAAACATGTATACACTCTACAACTCTATCTCTTTACGTTATACGAAATTAACGTCATTAAACTATTCGGTAACTAAATTAATGTTAATGTTCGTTATGGTCACTAAGCAGCTATATCACACAAGTCCTCGACAAACTCTCGGATCGTTAGTATTGGGTTAGATAGCGGGGAAATTATAAGTAGTACTACTGGGCCCGACAAGCCCCAACCGAGCTAGTCGCGCTAGCCGACCGGGTATGGTCAACGGGTGAATCATTTGGCCTAACTTCGCCATGGTCAGTGATAGGCCTGGCAACACGGAGGCACAACAGTCAGCTTCGATCGCGAACACTTACGTGACATAACTTTAGGCTAGCTACCTACATGTTAACATTGAACTTAATTACGAATCAACAATATTATTCCGTGTTAGGGATAATGAACCAACAACGTTATTATTCCGGGTTAGGAATAATGGAACATCATTATTATTCCGGGTAAGGAATAATGGAACCATCAGTATTATTCCGGGTTGGGAATAATGGAACTAAATCGTTATCCCGGGTTAGGTATAACGGGGGAAACAAACTTATAACCGAACAAATGAACTTATGAAAACCTGTGAACTCACTCTTCTTTAATGTTGACACTTGTTTCTTTACATGTTTCTCAGGACGCTAGGAGCTCTAGGTGCACTCACTTGCATTGATCAAGACATCTTTTTATCGAGTCTCATTTACGAACATTGTTTGAGTTTTTCTTTAGTTTTGGCGTTTGTGTTGGCGCCCGCTAAACATTGAAATCAAACTAAGACAATCTAAAATTAACTATGAATGGTTAAACAAATGATTTTGGAAAACGTATTAACAAATCATATAGAGTCGTTCGACGTTACTAGTGTCTCAGATTCTGGTTTGTTCACACGCCTCGCGGTAAAACTCCGCAAGTGGAAATTGAGGGTGTGACAGCTTCGATCATCAGGAGAGTGACAAAGTTCGTTGCACTCACAGGCCGTGACATAGGAAATTCCAGCAACAAATTGGGTTTTGACAAAACCAAAGTCACGTGCTTTAGATGCCGTCAAAAGGGGCATTTTAAAAGAGAGTGTAAAAACACCGAAGCAACCGGAAATCAAAGTCCTTTCGGAGGAGGAAATGAATATTATAAAAGGGCACTTCAATATAAACCATTTCAGAAGAAAACTCAGGTTGAAATCCAAGAAAAACCTGACAATAGCACCACTGAGAAAGCTATGGTAGCATCGAGTGAAGATGATGGTTTTGATTGGAATTCTTACATTGGGAAAAAGACCGGAGTTGCTTTGATGGCGGAGATAGTTGAAGATAATTCTGCAGAGGAAGCAGTGGCAGCAACAGGAGCAGAAGCAGCAGCTATCGAACAAGCTCTTCTGGAACAATACTTGCATCAACAGCATGATGAAGAGGAATATATCCATATGCAGAGACAATGAATTTTATCCTCTAATTCTTGTGACCATTGTGCATATCATTTTGATAGCAGCTCGAAAGAACAAGTGGTTGAGGAGAAAAAGATTGATGAAGTGATCATTGATGTCACTCAAGAAGTGAAAGTCGAAGACCTTAAGGAGATGGCAGATAAAGCTTTCATGGCGAATCTACCCAAGGTAGGTCCGGAGGTAAAAATTGTCGAGAAAGAAGTTGTCAAAGTACAAGTTGTTGAGGTTGAGAAACCTTGTACAAAATGTACTAAACCTTGTGTCGAATGTGCCGAAAAAATCATCGCTGAAAACAATGTGCATAACGAATTGCTGAAATACGATTATCGCACAATGAAAGAAGCATATGACAAAATGAAAAATGATTATGCCAGAATCGACAGAAATAAGATTGAACAACATGATAAATAAGGATGTTGAGTGGAACAGTAATGGATAAACAAAGGGCAATTAACACCTATATTAACACCATTGCTGAAACCAAACAACAACTTCAAGACATGACAATCGCAACTGAAAGAGTCCAACAGTTGGTAAGAAGTTATACCACAAACGCGTATGTTATTGATCACATTCTTCCGACAATCTCAACGGAAGAAAAACCTAAAAAGAAAATTGGCAAAGAATATAGCAATGTTCCCCCACCCCTTTGCGAGAAGTATTGTCGCTAAACCGTAGACGGGATGGATAAGGCACTCAACGTTGAGTTACTTTCTGAGAAAAAAGATGAGTTGCCAGAGAATATTGATATAATCTATGCTAAATCTAATGATGATAACAACGTTGTGGTTAACAAAGTGGTTGAAAATGTTCTAGGTATTCTGATGACGACCCTTCAAAAGCGCCGACTCGAGTTCAAAGAATTCCGATTCATAGTCTGAAAATGACGATAAGTCGTCAAAGGATGGTCTAAGTGACGATCCTAATGTTGTAATGTACAAAATTAAGGATTCGGATAGACTATACTTTGATGGTAGCTTCCCGATTTAGAATGTGAAGGAAGAATTGCTTGATAAATTCTTTAAACTCGTGGAAGTCACATCAGAGGAATTGGAAATTAACGAACGAAATTCTATTCCAACCCTAAAAGAAACAACTACCGATGGAATGGTGGTGATTATACAGAAAACCGGAGAGCAGGGTTGGGTCAAGAAGAATCAGATGAACCAGTAAAGAAAGTGTCACCATTTCATGAATATAAAAACAAAACCATGAATTTTGTATATGGGACAAACACGGTTCACGAAGAGAGTTTCATTGGTAAACAATCAAATGATAAGTTTAAAAAGGAAAAAGAAATTCGAGATAAAGCCAAGGTTACAAGTGGTGCCAAAACATCAAGTGGGGTAAAACCACCCACTAAAGGACATCCACTTGATAATCGGACATGTTTCAAGTGTAATGAAATGGGTCATATTGCACCACAATGTCTGAAATCAAAACCGGCTTATCCTCGAAGAAGAGAATCAAACGTTGTAAAACCAAGGATCCAGAGTTTGAAAAAACCAATCAAGATTTTGAAAAGAAATGAATCTTTACTAGAAGTTAAACCTAAAATAGAAAAGAGGTTTGAGAATTCTACTTTCAAAAAAGGAGAAACCTCTAGGGAAAACGAAAACAAATTTTATATCAAGAAGGCTAATATCAAATCTCAAGCCTGGATTACCAAGAAAAGGTCAACAACATCTGGTGTTATTAAGTCTGAGCTGGTAAAGACTGATAACACGAAAGAATCTAAACCTGAAATCACTAAGTCTGTGCCTGTTAAGACTAGTGATAGCAAGAAAGAACCAAAATCCAAAATCATAATTGAAACCACATCTGAAACAGTCAAAAATACAAGTTGTAACAATTCAAAAGATAAAAAGACAGTAAAGTTTTCAAACATAAACAACAATAGAAAATTTAGATGAAGAATGGGAAGTTTATTCTGTAGATAAGCGTGGATTCGATTATGCTGATGAATGTGAATTTGATTTTGATGATGGTTATCAATTCAACCCAAGACCAAAAAGGCTTGGGTCTCGCTTTTTAAATAGATTGTTAAAATGTGCAGGGACTCCAGAGATATGTAATTTCTAAGTGGATTTTGGATAGTGGAGCGTCCAGGCATATGACGGGAATGAGGGCGTTGCTATTCGACATTAAAGCTATCAATGGTGGATATGTTGGATTTGCAGGAAATCAAGGTGGAAGGATAGTCGCCGAGGTAAAACTCTCCAATGGCGTAGTTTCATTTGAACGCGTGAACTATATTGCAGAACTTGAGAACAATCTTCTGAGTATATCGCATATTTGTGACAAGAAATTGACAGTCCATTTCAACGACAAAGAGTGTATTATCTTGAAGCCGGGATTCAAAATACCAGATGAGTGGATTCTGATGCGAGCACCTCGAGAGAATGATTTATATGTTCTTGATATGGGTGTCGCTACCACTTCATCAAAATCAGCACAATGTTTTGTGTCAAAGGCTACTGAAAAAGATTCTATTCTTTGGCATCGTAAGCTGGGGCATATTCATTTGCGAAAAATGAATTTCTTTGTTCATAATGATCTTGTAGAAGGCGTAAATCTTCGAAGTTTTCAGATGTCTGATCATTGCTTGAATGCAAAAAAGGAAAGCAGATCAAGAAATCTCATCCAAAGAAAATTCTAAACTCAATCAAGTTTCCATTAGAACGTCTCCACATGGACTTATTTGGTCATGTAAATGTTCGAAGCATCTTAGGAGACTTATATTGCTTGGTCGTGACAGATGACTATTCGAGATATTTGTGGGTATTCTTTCAAGAATCAAAATACGAAACGTTAGAGAACTTGGTTATTCTATTCAAGAAACTCGAGAATCTTTATCATCTGCCGGTCAGACGCATTTAGAAGTGACAACGGCACAGAGTTTAAGAATAACAAAATGAAGGAATTCTGCAACACAAAAGGGTTTCCGCACGATTTAGTGCTCCCTATACTCCACAGCAAAACGGAGTAGCTGAACGGAAAAACAGAACTTTAATTGAAACTGCGAGAACCATGCTTGCAGATTCTAAACTTCCTATCAGCTTCTGGAGTGAAGCGGTTGCTGCGGCTTGCTACACGCTAAACAGGGTTCTCACTGTCAAACCAACAAAGAAAACATGTTTTGAGATGATAAACCGATGGAAGCCAAATTGGTAAAATTTTTAGAACCATTCGGTGCACCATGTACCGTAATAGACCAAGATGGCAAATTCAGAGCTAAATCTCTTGAAGATTTCTTTGTCGGATATGCGAGTCCGTTGAGAAGAGTATATGTTCCTCCATTGAGAAAGGTTATTGAAGCACAGCACGTGGATTGTTTCAACTACACAGATCCTATTCAAAGGAAAGGTATGCGTGGCTGTTTAACTTACAAGACCTTTGGAAGTCATTTGACTTGCCCGAAGAACCGACTGACGAAGAAGTTGCAGCGTTATACTACCTTCACCAGTTAGCGAATCAAGCAATAGTGGTGTTCCGGCTAAAAATATTTCCGAAACATTAACAACACCTGCTACTCCTCAACAAATGCCTCTATTGAGCCAGTGAATACAACAACGGAGCCCAGTATGCCTCAGAATCAAAATATTGACTCAGATGAAGCACCAACATTTGATGCTGATGGGGAATCATCTTCTTCAGATGAAGAAGTGGAGCAGATAACAAGTCTTCTAAATCAAACAGCAGTCCCGAACAACAGAAATGAAGCTTCATCAAGCTCTCCAAACGTTTAATTGGTTGTTGATCTCAACATCACGAATCAGCAAAACTCAGTAGATGTTCTAAGTGAAGAATTGTCGCGATATATTCCTATCATCCGTCAACAAATATTATCGGAGAACTTCAAACTGGTGTTAGAACTCGAGGGAAAATTAATAAAGCACTCAGTTGTTTCTACGCACGCGTTGCTACAACCCAGAACTATTGCTTCTATTCATGTTTCATTTCTCATATTGAGCCAAAGATAGTTAATGAAGCTTTAGCCGATGAAAATTGGGTACAAGTAATGCAAGAAGAATTATTGCAGTTTAAGAAGTTGGGTGTGTGGAAGCTTGATGACCTACCAGAAAATCAGAAAGAAATTGTTACAAAATGGGTCTTTAAGTGTAAACGTGATGATAGAGGGGTTATTGTTTGTAACAAAGCTAGGCTTGTTGTCAAGGGATTTCACCAGCAGGAAGGGATAGACTACACGAAAGTCTATGCACCAGTAGCTCTCTTGGAACTATTCGAATTTTTCTAGCTTTCGCATCATGGAAAGGATTTAAGGTCTATCAATTGGATGTCGAATCGGCTTTTCTTTACGACAAATACGAGAGAAGGTGTACGTTGGACAACCACCAGGGTTTGTCGATCCACTCAACAAGAAGAAAGCATACCTACTGGATAAAGCTCTTTATGGACTACACCAACCCTCAAGAGCTTTGTGACATCCCGGCTTTTCAGGTATCTTAAACGCGCTACTTTATTGTTATTCATTCCTACGCTGATTTAATTCGGAGAATTACATTACGCGGTCGCAATAACTACGCTAACTTCAGTATTTAGGGAATACACAATGTTTGGAAATTCTAACGGGTTGTATCTGAATTACGTGCTATGTGTTATTAGACGTTTGTGAATAATTGCGAGTCGTATTATGTGTAGTATTTATCAGATTATAATGAACGGTTAGTAAATTCTATTTATAAGCCGAACCGAACAAAGCCTGTGAAACGTTCGACTTCGCGACCAAGCAAACCCAACCCGCCACCCACACCCCCTTGCGGCCCACACTTCCTTGCCCATCCTTGCGGCCCAAGGAACTAACCTAAACCCCCCCCCCCCCATCGCAATCCCCCTTTATGTATACATACATGCATGTTGTGGGAAACCTTCAAAAAAAAATAAAGAAAACCCTAACACTCTAGTGAAGTCACGACAGCCCCCCCCTCTCTCGGTCGCGCAAGTTCTACACCCCTCGGATCGATTCCAAGCTTGTCCCGGTTCGCTAATTGTCATCGTTTCAAGGTTAGGGTTTAATTGTATTGCGATTCACACTAGGTTTGTGTAATCTTGATCATGATTATGTGCTTGTATGATATTGTTATGAAAAAGTGTTGTGGTGTATGATTAGTTCGGATGAATATGCGAATTTTTGCGGTTGTGATGATATGTTTGAATATTAAAATCGTAGGCTGCGTTTTATCGATAAAGATCATGATATATATTTAGGGTTTGCATGAATATTGATATATTAGATGATATTTGACAAGTTAACCTGCTGGTAATCAATACAACTAAGCGTCAGGGCCGTTTACACATGTTCTAATGCGATAAAGTCGAAAACAATAAGCTGATTGACATTTACAGCCAACTTCAGTTGGCTGTAACATGATCATTATTTACCGAAAAGTGGATTTTCGGAAGCCTAAAATGTGTATTTTTGAAAAACACTTCAAATGCCGCCGGATTCATATTTTTCTGAGGTCGTTTGTTATTTTTAAATAGTCATTTAGTGCAGCAGCTGAAGCTGCATAAATTCTGCAGAATTGGCAGGTTGTTTATCGAGTCGGATCTCATAGTCGGTATGGGTTAAGTCACGAAATCTGTACAATAACTGGACACAGAAATTTTGAAAATCTCCCACTGGAATTTTGTTAATCGGATGAACGATGATTTTTAAATGATTTTTCCCGTGGACTGCAGTCAGAAAGCAACGAATCTGACTCAGCCTAGTATATAAATGTTTATAAATAACTGGTAAAGATTTAGGATTTGAAAATTTTACACAAAATTATACAGTCTAATTGACACCTCTTGTAGAAAAATTGGAATTTTTGGAACGTTGGAACTATTTTATAAAATCATCGAAAACAGCTCATTTATGAGCGTACAAGCTGAAACATGATAACTTGCGTTTGTGTGCACCTAAGTGTTGTATGAGTTATCTTGTGTTTATGACAAGTTGGTTTGATCGTTATTTTGTATGATGATACTTTGCATGCATGATTATGGTTACGAATTGGTTATTACGTGTGCCGTACTGTGTGTTAGTTATGCGTAGGGTTTTGTGTAAGTGTGTTCACACACTAACTTTGAATCGGTTGACATGTTAGGACGCAATTAGCGGTTCCATCATTTGCTTCTTTTGCGTTTATCTAACCAAGCAATTTAAGGTGAGTTCACGGCCCCTATTTTATCCGGTTTTGAACAACAGGGGGAGAAACATGTATACGCTCTACAACTAATCTTTTTACGTTATGCGAAATTAACGCCGTTAACTATTTGGTAACTAAGTTAATGTTAATGTATGTTATGGTCACTAAGTAGCTTTATCACGGAAGTCCTCAACCAACTCTTGGATAGTTAGTATTGGGTTAGATAGGGGGGAAATTATAGTAGTACTACTGGGCCCGACAAGCCCCACCCGAGCTAGTCGCGCAAGACGACAGGGAATGGTCAACGGGTGATTAATTTGGCCTAACTTTCACCATGGTCAGTGATAGACCTGGCAACACAGAGGCAACAACAGTCAGCTTCGAACGCGAACTCTTACGTGACGTAACTTTAGGCTCGCTACCTACATGTTAACATTGAACTTATTTACGAACCAACCTTATTATTCCAGGTTAGGAATAATGGAACTATGTCGTTATCCCGGGTTAGGGATAACGGGGGGAAAACAATCTTTTAAACCGAACTTGTGAACTCATAATAAAAACCTGTGAACTCACTCTTCTTGAATGTTGACACTTGTTTCTTTACATGTTTCTCAGGACGCTAGGAGCGCTAGGTGCACTCACTTGCATTTGATCAAGACATTTTTATCGAGTCTTTATTTACGAATAATTTTTGGGATTTTGGTTTTGGTGTTTATGTTGGCGCCCGTAACTTTATTTTAATGCTTCCGCTAAAATTTGAAACCTTGATATTTTGAAAATGACTATGCATGTTTACAACAAATGTTTTTGGAAAACGTTTAAATAAATCATATAGAGTCGTTCGATATTGCTAGTGTCTGAGATTCTGGTTTGATCACATGCTCGCGGTAATACTCTGCAAGTGGAAATTGAGGGTGTGACAGATTGGTATCAGAGCCTCTAGCTATAAAGAACCAGGTTTGCATTAAAAGTAGACCTAAACTATAGCTGTTACACGACACTAGACATAGTTGGCACCGAACTGTGATATCTTGTTATGTGTTATACTACAATTGTTCTATGTGATATTATATATATATTTTGATGATACGCAGCTCGTAACTAACTAGACCAACCCAGTAGGCTATGTCATCATCATCATCCGACAGATCTCGACAATCAAGGGCGCCGGGGAAGGCACCCATGGTCGAACCTTCACCACCTCGTGGCGTGGAGACACGCTCAGCTGCTAGGAAAACACTCGCTCTAGGAGGGGAGTCGTCCTCCCGTCCGACCACCGCTGAACCGGTCAAACCGGCCAACTCTTCAGGAGTGGGGGACGATCAACTTAGAGCTGTGTTAAGGAAACAACAGGAACAGCTGGAGAGAATGCAGGAGACTATCGAAGCACAGAGATGGCTGATACGTCAGCTGACTGGAAAAACTGAAGAGCTCGAGGAAGAGCAAGATGAGAATAGAAGAGTTTGAAGCATTTTAGCTAAGGACCTTCGTGTTGAGCAGCTGAGGGCTGACTGGCTCGAAGACAGAGTTCTTGAGTCCAGTTGGAGGATTCACGAACTGAGCAGAACCAAGCACCACCTATCCCAGTACCCCACCAGCACCGGCCCCTCCAGCGCCGGTAGAGGACGAAGAGGAGGATCTAGAGGAAGACCCAGAGGAGGATCCGGAAGAAGAAGAGCCGGAACAGGACCCGGCTGTTGAAGCTGAAAACGCTGAAGAGGAAGACGGCAGTGATAGCGACTTGGGAGATGGAGACATAGATGACTAACTCGTCTCGCCAATCTCCATTTTGTTTCCTTTAGTTTGTTTGTTTGTTTCCATTTATGTTTGAACTTGGAAATTTTATAATTAAACTGATATGTTTGGTTGATATTTTGTGAGATATTACAATTTATTTAATCGAATGTTCCTTTTGATTGTTTAATTTGTTGGGTTGACATAAATTGTGTGATCATTGAAGTGTGGAATATGATAACTATATTGGATATATACTTATCGGTGTGTGTTTGTGTTGTCTTGCGAAGATCTGAGATGGCAACCGGTCGCCGTGGAAATCTCAACATGTCAACTGAAGAATTGGCCGCTTTAATCCAACAACACGTGAATGATGCTCTGGCAGGTGTTCCTAACCCACCAGCAAGTAACCATTATTAAATTTTCATGGGAAAATCTAATAGTTTGGCTAGTAGACTTTCTCGCTGACTACCTATCATCTATCCTCAGGAGGGGGTCTTAACACCTACAAGATGTTCCTGGATGCGAAACCGAGCAAGTTCACGGGAATTGAGGGACCCATAGGACTGGTCTGTTGGGTTGAAAAGTCTGAATCGGTTTTTGAAATGTGCAATTGCCTCGAAGCTAATAAGGTCAAGTATGCTGCCTCGATGTTGGAAGATGGGGCATTAAACCAGGTGGAACGCACAAGTCCAAACGCGTGGACTTGCTGCGGCGAACGCAATGGCCTGGACCGAGTTCAAAGCTCTTATCAAGGAGGAATACTGTCCGCGGGACAGAGTTAAGCAATTGAACAAGCGTTATGGAACCACAAGATGGTCGGGTCAGAAATTGAAGCGTACAGGGCAAGACATCATGATCTGGTGTTCCTTTGTCCCGATTTGGCTAACACCGTCGTTAAACGACTTGAGTTTTATCTTGGGGTCTGGTCCCTGAGATCCAGGGCATGGTAATGTCTAGCAACCCTACGACGGAGCAACAAGCGATTAGGCTGGCGCATAAACTCACCGATAAGGTGGTGGAGCAAAGGAATTTACCACCTAGGGGTGCAACTGAAGTTGTCCCTGACAACAAAAGGAAATTTGAAGACTCACCTGCTCGGCAGTCTTCATCAGCCCAGCCACAACAAGGAAACCAGAAGCGTCCAACAACTTCAACAACAATCGGGGTCACAACAATCAGTCTGCCAACAACACCCAGAACTCGAGCGGCTATGCGGGTCGGAAGCCGCAATGTAATCGTTGTAACCTCCATCATCACGGCCCTTGTGCCGGAAATCGCTGCCAACGATGTGGCAAAGCAGGACACACGGCAAAGGATTGTCGCGGGGAGATTATGTCACGACAGAATCAGAACCAGCACCAGGGTAATAACCAGGGATGCTATCAGTGCGGTAGCACTGCCCATTTCAAGCGAGACTGCCCGCAACTTCGCAACAACAACAATGGTGGGAATAACAACAACAATAACAACAATGGCAACAATGGAAATGGTGGCACATGAGGTGCCAAAGGACGTGCATTCACGCTAGGCCGTTGAGAGGCCAGAAACGACTCGAATGTGGTCACCGGTATGTTTCCACTTAACGATCATTTTGCTACTGTACTTTTTGATACGGGTGCGGATAAGAGTTTTATATCTGAGTCTTTTAGGGAGAACCTAAATCTCACACCTAGACCCCTAGAGACCCCTTACGTCATAGAACTAGCCGATGGTAAATCTGTAGATGTGACTCATCTAGTGACCGGCTGTCAACTTAAACTCGCGGGTCACACCTTTACCATTGATCTGATGACAACTACTCTAGGTAGTTTTGATGTGGTAGCCGGAATGGACTGGCTATCCGACGTCCGAGCTGAAGTTCTCTGTTTCGAGAAAGCTATCCGTATTCCGCTCTCTAACGATGAAGTCTTGATGGTGCAAGGAGAGAAGGCAGGCGTCGTCACGAACAACATCTCTTACAGGCAAGCTCAGAAGTATCTTCGGAGAAAGAACTCTTTTGCTTTGCTCGCACTGGTCACCGAACAGTCTAAGGACGAGAAGCGGATTGAAGATATCCCCATCGTCCGTGACTTTCCCGATGTGTTTCCAGAGGAGTTACCTGGTCTTCCACCACATCGACAAGTAGAGTTTGAAATCGAATTGGCGAGCCATGCGACTCCTATCGCCAAGGCCCCGTACCGCTTAGCTCCAGCGGAGCTGCAAGAGCTGTCTACCCAACTTCAGGAATTGTTGGAAAAAGGATTTATCCGACCCAGTACTTCGCCATGGGGAGCTCCGGTCCTCTTTGTCAAAATGAAGGACGGGACCTTCCGCATGTGCATCGACTACAGGGAACTCAATAAGGTTACCGTCAAGAACCGGTACCCATTACCTCGCATCGACGATCTTTTTGACCAACTTCAAGGGTCAAGATACTACTCCAAGATTGATCTACGGTCCGGTTATCACCAGCTACGCGTCATGGAGGAGGATATCTCCAAGACGGCATTTCGCATTCGGTATGGCCATTATGAGTTCTTGGTCATGCCCTTCGGTCTCACCAATGCACCCGTGGTGTTCATGGACCTCATGAAACGTGTGTGTAAGCCGTATCTCAACAAGCTTGTCATCATGTTCATCGATGATATACTCATCTACTCTAAGGGTGAAGAAGAACATGCTGAGCATCTGCGGTTGTTGCTAGAACTACTTCAACAGGGAGAAACTATATGCCAAGTTTTCGAAGTGTGATTTCTGGATTCGGGAAGTTCAGTTCCTCGGGCATATCGTGAATGAAAAGGGTATACACGTTGATCCTGCCAAGATCGATGCCATCAAGAACTGGGAAGCACCCAGGACACCGACAGAGATCCGCCAATTTTTGCGTTTGGCTGGTTACTATAGACGTTTCATCGAGGGATTTTCCAAGATTGCACAACCGTTTACCACTCTCACTCAGAAGGGCACCAAGTTGCTTGGGGTGACAAACAGGAAGCAGCATTTCAATTACTGAAGCAGAAGCTTTGCAATGCACCCATTTTGTCCTTGCCAGAGGGGACATATGATTTTGTGGTATATTGTGACGCTTCCATTCAAGGATTGGGATGTGTGCTCATGCAACATGATAAGGTCATCGCGTATGCATCCCGACAGTTGAAGGTCCACAAAAAGAACTACATGACACATGACTTGGAATTGGGAGCAGTTGCTTTTGCACTTAAGATTTGGAGACACTACCTATATGGAACAAAGTGCACAATCTACACGGATCACAAGAGCCTCCAGCATATTTTTGACCAGAAGGAGTTGAACATGCGACAACGTCGCTGGGTCGAACTCCTGAACGATTATGAATGTGCCATTCGGTATCACCCGGGTAAAGCTAACGTGGTAGCTGATGCCCTCAGTCGAAAGGAGCACTTGAAACCTCGTAGGGTACGAGCACTACAGTTCACAATTCATTCTGGGTTACCCGAACAGATACACGACGCGCAGCTAGAATCAGTTAAGGAAGAGAACAACAAGGCCGAATCTGTGGGAAAGATGGAACGCGATTGGGAAGTGAAACCCAATGGTACCCGGTATTTCATGAACCGTATATGGGTACCTCTCTACGGAAACCTCAGGAAGCTAGTTATGACGAAGCTCACAAATCCCGATACTCTGTCCATCCTGGTTCGGATAAGATGTATCAAGACCTTAAAGCCGCGTACTAGTGGCCCAACATGAAAGCAGATATAGCCACCTACGTGAACAAGTGTTTGACTTGTGCGAAAGTCAAGGTGGAATACCAGAAGCCATCAGGGCTACTTCAACAACCTGAGATCCCAGTGTGGAAATGGGATCAGATCTCGATGGACTTTATCACTAAACTCCCGTGAACTCCGGGTGGTTGCGATACCATCTGGGTAATCGTGGATCGTCTAACTAAGTCTGCACACTTCCTAGCGACCAAAGAAACAGATAAGATGGATAAGTTTACTGGCATCTACATTAAGGAAGTAGTTTCTCGCACGGGGTGCCAACATCCATCATTTCAGACAGAGATGCTCGTTTCACGTCCAACTTTTAGCGATCACTTCAGAAAGCGTTGGGTACAACTTAGACACGAGCACAACTTACCACCCTCAGACGGATGGTCAAAGTGAAAGGACCATTCAGACCTTGGAGGGCATGCTAAGGGCATGTGTGGTAGACCTTCGGGAACAGTTGGGAAATCCATCTGCCTTTAGTGGAATTCTCGTATAATAACAGTTACCATACGAGTATTCAGGCAGCATCGTTTGAAGCATTGTACGGTCGCAAATGTAGATCACCGGTCTGTTGAGCAGAAGTCGGCGACAGTCAACTCACAGGTCCTGAGTTGATACTTGAGGCTACTGAAAATATTGTGCAAATCAGAAACCGCATGGCAGTGGTACGGGATCAACAGAAAAGTTACGCTGATCAACTATGCAAACCGCTCAAATTTCAAGTAGGTGACGCGTCCTACTGAAAGTGTCACCCTGGAAGGGTGTAATTCGTTTTGGGAAACAAGGCAAACTAAATCCATGGTACGTAGGCCCATTTGTGATTTCAAATCGTATCGGGCCCGTAGCTTATCAGTTAGACCTTCCTGCCGAACTCAGTGGAGTTCAAAAAGTTTTTCACGCGTCCAATCTGAAGAAGTGTTGTCAGATGAGACCCTAGTCATTCCATTGGACGAGATTCAAGTGGATGAGCAACTGCATTTTGTGGTACAACCTATCGAGATCATGGACCGTGAGATCAAGACTCGAAGGCACAGCCAGATACCGATCGTCAAGGTTTGTTGGAACTCTAAGCGTGGACTAGAGTTCCCGCGGGAAAGAGAGGACCAAATGAAAAGCAAATATCCACACCTTTTTGCAGCTGAGCAGCAATTTGACGTTACCGCCAACTGAATTTCGGACGAAATTCTTTCAACATGGGGACGATATGACAGCCTGGGATTTACTTGTACCATTCTAACAAACTGAATCTTTGTGCGTTATATTCTAAACCGCGTTTACTCAATTTCGGGACGAAAATTCTTTCAACATGGGGATAATGTGACATCCGGCTTTTCAGGTATCTTAAACGCACTACTTTATTGCTATTCATTCCTACGAGATTTAATTTGGAGAATTAAATTACGCGCTCACAATAACTACGCGAACTTCAATATTAGGGAATACACAATGTTTGGAAATTCTAACGGGTTGTATCTGAATTACGTGCTATGTGTTATTGGACGTTTGTGAATAATTGCCGAGTCGTATTATGTGTAGTATTTATCAGATTATAATGAACGGTTAGTAAATTCTATTTATAAGCCGAACCGAACAACCTGTGAAACATTCGACTTCGCGACCAAGCAAACCCAACCCGCCACCCACACCCCCTTGCGGCCCACACTTCCTTGCGGCCAAAGGAACTAACCCAAACCCCCCCTATCTCGATCCCCCTTTATGTATACATACATGCATGATGTGGGAAACCTTCAAAAAAAATAAACAAAACCCTAACACTCTAGTGAAGTCGACGACAGCCCCCCCTCTCTCGGTCGCGCAAGTTCTACACCCCTTGGATCGATTCCAAGCTTGTCCCGGTTCGCTAATTGTCATCGTTTCAAGGTTAGGGTTTAATTGTATTGCGATTCACACTAGTTTTGTGTAATCCTGATCATGATTATGTCCTTGTATGATATTGTTATGAAAAAGTGTTGTGGTGTGATATTGATTAAGTTCAATTGGTTGTAGATGATATGTTTTGTTATTTAAAAATTGTGGATTTTATCGAAGCTCTAAAAATGTTGGTTTTCATGAATATTGCTTTATATATGGGACAATTAACTTGTAATCTGCAGGTGCGTTGGCTATTTTAAATTGTCTTAGCGTAGCAACTGTAAGCTGCTTAATTCTCAGAATTGTTGCAATGTATTATTTATTGAAAGTGGATTCTCTAAGTCCCATAACGTGTTATTATTTATACAGTTAAATGGAGACGAAATTCCGATATTCTCTCATGGATTTTGTTTTATCGAGCTGAACTGTATATTTTAAATTGATTTTTATCGAGTCGGATCGACAATCTGATGTGTAGTTATGAATATATACATGTAATGAAAAATTCGTAATAGATTTAAGGATTTTAACAGATTTTTAAATGATTTTTCTTTGAGTCTAACGACAACACTCCTGTAAAAATGTTATATATTGAAAGTTGGAAAAATTTCATTTATACAAAACTCCTGAAAACAAGGCACAATCTTATATGAGCGTACAAGCTGAAGCATGATAACTTGCCTTTGTGTGCACCTAAGTGTTGTATGAGTTATCTTGTGTTTATGACAAGTTGGTTTGACCGTTATTTTGTATGGTGATACTTTGCATGCATGATTATGGTTTCGAATTGGTTATTACGTGTGCCATACTGTGTGTTAGTTATGCGTAGTGTCAGTGTGTTCACACACTAACTTTGAATCGGTTGACATGTTAGGACGCGATTAGCGGTTCCATCATTTGCTTCTTTTGCGTTTATCTAACCGAGCAATTTAAGGTGAGTTCATGGTCCCTATTTTATCCGGTTTTGAACAACAGGGGAGAAACATGTATACGCTCCACAACTCAATCTTTTTACGTTATGCGAAATTAACGCTGTTAACTATTCGGTAACTAAGTTAATGTTAATGTATGTTATGGTCACTAAGTAGCTTTATCACGGAAGTCCTCAACCAACTCTCGGATCGTTAGTATTGGGTTAGATAGCGAGAATATTATAGTAGTACTACTGGCCCGACAAGCCCCACCCGAGGTAGTCGCGCTAGCCGACCGGGAATGGTCAACGGGTGATTAATTTGGCCTAACTTTCGCCATAGTCAGTGATAGACCTGGCAACACAGAGGCAACAACAGTCAGCTTCGAACGCGAACTCTTACGTGACGTAACTTTAGGCTCGCTACCTACATGTTAACATTGAACTTATTTACGAACCAACCTTATTATTCCAGGTTAGGAACAATGGAACTATGTCGTTATCCCGGGTTAGGGATAACGAGGGGAAAACAATCTTTTAAACCGAACTTGTGAACTCATAATAAAAACCTGTGAACTCACTCTTCTTTAATGTTGACACTTGTTTCTTTGCATGTTTCTCAGGATGCTAGGAGCGCTAGGTGCACTCACTTGCATTTGATAAAGACATTTTTATCGAGTCTTTATTTACGAATTGTGACATCCCGGTTTTTCGGATAACTTAAACGCAATACTTGTCGAATAAATTGTATGCTACGTATTAAACGTGTACGAGTTAGTGAATACGTAATGTGTGATTATGTGATTGTTTTAGTTATAAAATATTTATAGAAAATATGTAGACGAACCAAACCGAACCGCGACACGAACCAACCTCGATTCCTTGTGACTCTAGGAGTTAACCAAGTTTTAAACCTTAAACCCAAGTCCTTTCGGCCGCGTGCAAGCCAAACCGAATCAAACCCAAACCTTAAACCACTCTCGGCCACGAGATCAAACCCAAACCTTAAACCACTCTCGGCCGCGAGACCAATTGCGAGATCAAACCCAAACCGCAACCCATTCCCTCATCTCTTTGCGCCTATATATACTAACACATGCATGCTCCTTCAAAACACAAAACCCTAGTGAGAAAGAAGCCGACGGCAGCCCCTTGTTCACCTCCATTCGGTCGCGAGATCAGCCCATTTGTTCATTCTATTCGACCGTAAACAGCCTTACTCTTGTTCCAGTGATCGCGAGCAATCTCTTCCTTCATCATCTTGATCTGATCAGCCCTATATCACCTTCTCGGTTGCGAGCAGCTTGTTCTTTTCATCCTCTCGGTCGCAACTATCTTTGATCACCGGTTCCTCATCTCACTCACGGTTCGTTTACCTTATCATTAAAAGATTAGAATTTATCATATGTTACAAGATCATATTCGGATACATGTGTTTCGATTTTGTTGTTTTCGGATTGTATGTTTGAATGAAAGGTTAGGTTAGCCGATTTGTTAATAATGTTTGCAAGTGATGTTGTTCGAAATCTGAAAATTATAGGCTGTGTTTGTTTATAAAAACTAGAGATGTTGATTAGGGTTTGCATGGATATGTTATATGTATTGATCTATGATTAGAGAAATCAGTTCTTGATCGCCTAGGTTCATTATATCGACGGGTTATGCGAAATAGTGATTATAGAATGCTGAAAACAGTTTGCTGATTGATAGTTACAGCCGACTTCAACTGGCTGTAACTCGGTCATTAGTTGTCGAAAAACGGATTTTCTGATGTCTAGAACGTAGAGATTTTAATAACGAATCTAATGGCGCTGGATTCATATTTTTCTGAAGTCGTTTGATATTTTTAAGCGGCCAAATAAGTTCAGTAACTAAAGCTGTGAAAATCCTGAAATTTTGTTAGTTGTTTATCGAGTTGGATTTCATAATCAGTAGGGAGTCGAATCATGAAATTTGTACAGCAACTAGGTATGGAAATTTCCGGGCAACTCCAACTGGAATTTTGTTAATTGGATGATCAGTGATTTTTAAATAAATTCTTCCGTGGACTGCAGTCAGAAAGCGACGAATCTGACTGCAGCCTAGTATATTAATATTTATGGTTAATTGGTAAAGATTTAGGACTTGGAAAATTTATATAAATTTCTACAGTATAAATGTCACCTGCTGTAAAATAATTGGGATTTTTGGAACGTTGGAACTATTTTACAAAAATCCTAGAAAACAGCTGAATTATGAGTATTAAGCTGAAATTTGATAACTTGTGATTGTGTGCACCAAAGTGTTGCATGGATTGGATTATGTTCATGATAAATTGTTTTGATTACTATGATCACATGAGGATACTTGCATGCATGTTTGAGTGTTAGGTATGTTGTTTGTGTGTATCACTTTGTGCGTAAATTAAGTGTAGAATTTGTATTGGTGTGTTCACACACTGACTTGAAATCAATTGATTTGTTAGGACGCAATTAGCGGTCCCATCCCTTACAACTTCTTTGCTACACTAACCGAGCAACTAAAGGTGAGTTCACAGCCCCTAACTTTATCCGGTTTTTAAACAACAGGGGGAGAAACATGTATACACTCTTCAAACTCAATCTCTTTACGTTATACGAAATTAACGTCACATAACTATTCGGTAACTAAGTTGATGTTAATGTAATGTTATGGTCACTAAGCAGCTATATCACTTAAGTCCTCGTCAATCTCTCGGATCGTTAGTATTGGGTTTTAATAGCGGGGGAATTATAAGTAGTACTACTGGGCCCGACAAGCCCCATCCGAGCTAGTCGCGCTAGCCGACCGGGTATGGTCAACGGGTGAATAATTTGGCCTAACTTCGCCATGGTCAGTGATAGGCCTGGCAACACGGAGGCACAACAGTCAGCTTCGAACGCGAACTCTTACGTGACATAACTTTAGGCTAGCTACACTTAATTACGAATCAACTATATTATCCCGGGTTGAGGATAATGGAAACAACAACTATATTATCCCGGGTTGAGGATAATGGAAACAACAACTTATTATTACGGGTTTGGAATAATGGAATCAACATCATTATTATTCCGGGTTGGGAATAATGGAACTAAATCGTTATCCCGGGTTAGGGATAACGGGGGAAACAAACTCATAACCGAACAAACGAATTTATGAAAACCTGTGAACTCACTCATCTTTAATGTTGACACTTGTTTCTTTACATGTTTCTCAGGACGCTAGGAGCTCTAGGTGCACTCACATGCATTGAACAAGACATCTTTTATCGAGTCTCATTTACAAACATTGTTTTGGGTTTTTCATTTGTTTTGGCGTTTGTGTTGGCGCCCGTTTCACTACTTATTTTATGCTTCCGCTCAACCATAAAAACGAATGCTTCCGCTAAACATTGGTAACTATCTAAGACAATATAAAATCTACGATGAATGGTTAAACAAATGATTTTTGGAAAACGTATTATCAAATCATATAGAGTCATTCGACGTACTAGTGTTTCAGATTCTGGTTTGTTCACACGCCTCACGGTAAAACTCCGCAAGTGGAAATTGAGGGTGTGACACGAATAATTTTTGGGATTTTGGTTTTGGCGTTTATGTTGGCGCCCGTTACTTTTTTTAATGCTTCCGCTAAACTTTGAAACCTTGATATTTTGAAAATGACTATGCATGTGTACAACAAATATTTTTGGAAAACGTTTAAATAAACCATATAGAGTCGTTCAATATTGCTAGTGTCTGAGATTCTGGTTTGATCACACGCCTCGCGGTAATACTCCGCTAGTGGAAATTGAGGGTGTGTACAAGCTTGGTACGAGACGTTATCGCAACATCTCGTCGGAAACGGCTTTATCAGAGGAACTGCGGATAGTACTCTTTTCACCAGAGAAGTTGGTGGCCATCTAATTATAGTTCAAATCTACGTTGACGACATCATCTTTGGATCTACAAACGACAGTCACTACAAGGAGTTTTCAGGAAATCATGAAAAAGAAATTCGAAATGTCCTCGATGGGCGAAATGAAGTTCTTTCTTAGTTTGCAAGTAGATCAGCTTCCGGATGGTATTTTCATTCATCAGACTAAGTATGTTCACGACATCTTGAAGAAGTTTGGAATGGAAAGCTTGAAGCCTTTATCTACGCCTCTTGCTCTAAACCACGGCATTTGCGTTGACGAGACTGGAGCCAAAGTTGACGAGAAGTTATACAGATCGATGATTGGATCGCTGATGTATCTGACTGCATCGCGCCCAGATATTATGAATCCAACCTGTCTTTGCGCCAGATATCAGTCAAGCCCGAGGATCTTACACCTGCAGATTGTGAAGCGAATCTTCAGATACCTGAAAGGATGCCCAAGCACCGGCTTATGGTACCCAAAGAACGACAATTTCGACCTCACAGGCTATGCTGATTCTGAATTTTGGTGTAGATAAGTTGAACTCAAAATCAACTACAGCGGGATGCCAGTTCTTCGGAACAAGAATGGTAACCTTGCAGTGTAAGAAACAGACTACGGTCGCTCTCTCTACCTGTGAAGCTGAGTATATCTCGGCCTCCAGCTGTTGTTCACAGATTCTGTGGATTCAACAGCAGATGAGAGACTATGGTCTGCAATTTCTAGACACTCCGCTGTATGTTAATAACAAGACAGCCATAGATATAACTAAAAACCCAGTTCATCACTCACGCACAAAACACATTGAAATTCGTAATCATTTCATTCGTGATTGCTACGAAAAGAAATTGGTGCGAATAGAAAAAATTCACACCGGCGAACAAAAGGCTGATTTTTATACCAAACCATTTTCTTTGTCACGGTTTAAATACTTGCTGAGAATTAACGGTGTTAAAAATTTGCTGACAGGTGCAGACACTGAGGTTGCATACGGATCAGACGACGAGTTCGCTTATCCACATTGGTTTGTAAATATCTTTCTACTTTATAATTTTGTTAAAAACTAAAATCCAAAAAAGATGTTTTTTGATTTTAGGGGGAGAAATGTTTGAGAAAATACAAAAACATTCGAAAAATTTTAAAATCCAAAAACATATGAAAAATTCAAAATGTACAAAAACATTGAAAAAGACAAAAAGAAGTTCAGTGTGTTAAAAGGAAATGATAGTACATCAGTGGACTATCACAGTATGCTAAAGAAATGTAAAGTTTTAAAAGTGATAAACGAGTCTTACTGTGGATGTGTCGATAGCCTTAACACGTTCAGTAAACTGTTTTTGAGATATAAACTAAATTTTACAACTACTTAATCTTGTGTAATAACACATCTTGGATATATGGACTTAGGACTACGAAATTTCGTTTGAAAGATTGCTTTATTCTGAGATACGAGGTCTTTATAGATAGTTGATATCTGGGGTATTATACAAGTTCTTCTGATTTTGCGGAAGCAATAGCCTAGAACTTCTATAATACTTTTGCTATAAACCTCGAAATTGCATTCCTAATGTTGTAATGTACAAAATTAAGGTTTCAGATAGACTATACTTTGATGATAGCTTCCCGATTCAGAATGTGAAGGAAGAATTGCTTGATAAATTCTTTAAACTCGTGGAAGTCACATCAGAGGAATTGGAAATTAACAAACGAAAATTCTATTCCAAATCTAAAAGAAACAACTACGGAAGGAAGTGGTGATCATCCGGAAAACCGGAGAGCAGGGTTTGTCTAGAAGAATCAGATGACCAATAAAGAAAGTGTCTACCATTTCATGAATATAAAAGCAAAAACATGAAATTTGTATATGGGACAAACACGGTTCACAAAGAGAGTTTGATTGGTAAACAATCAAATGATGAGTTTAAAAAGGAGAAAAAATTCGAGATAAAGCCAAGGTTACAAGTGGTGCCAAAACATCAAGTGGGGTAAAACCACCCACTAAAGGACATCCACTTGATAATCGGACATGTTTCAATTGCAATGAAATGGGTCATATTGCACGACAATGTTTGAAATCCAAAACCGGCTTATCCTCAAAGAAGAGAATCAAATGTTATAAAACCAAGGTATCCAGAGTTTGAAAAACCAATCAAGATTTTGAAAAGAAATGAATCTTTGCTACAAGTTAAACCTAAAATAGAAAAGAAGTTTGAGAATTCTACTAAAAAAACTTCTAGGGCAAACGAAAAAAAATTTAATATCAAGAAGGCTAATATCAAATCTCAAGCCTGGATTACCAAGAAAAGGTCAACAACATCTGGTGTTATTAAGTCTGAGCTGGTAAAGACTGATAACACAAAAGAATCTAAACCTGAAATCACTAAGTCTGAGCCTGTTAAGACTAGTGATAGCAAGAAAGAATCAAAATATGAAATCATAATTGAAACCACATCTGAAACTGTAAAAAAATACAAGTGGTAACAATTCAAAAGATAAAAAGACGGTAAAGTTTCCAAACATAAACATCGTAGAAAATTCAGATGAAGAATGGAAGTTTATTCTGTAGATAAGCGTGGATTCGATTATGCTGATAAATGTGAATTTAATTTTGATGATGGTTATCCAATTCAACCCAAGACCAAAAAGGCTTGGGTCTTGCTTTTTAAATAGATTGTAAAATGTGCAGGATCCAGGATTCGTACTTTCTAAGTGGATTTTTGATAGTGGAGCGTCCAGGCATATTATGGGAATGAAGGCGTTGCTATTCGACATTAAAGCTATCAATGGTGGATATGTTAGATTTGCAGGAAATCAAGGTGGAAGGATAGTCGCCGAGGGAAAACTCTCCAATGGCATAGTTTCATTTATCTCGTGAACTATATTATAGAACTTGAGAACAATCTTCTGAGTATATCACAGATTTGTGACAAGAAATTCACAATCCATTTCAACGACAAAGAGTGTATTATCTTGGGCCGGGATTCAAAATACCAGATGAGTGGATTCTGATGCGAGCACTTCGAGAGAATGATTTATATGTTCTTGATATGGGTGTCGCTACCAATTCATCAAAATAAGCACAATGTTTTGTGTCAAAGGCTACTAAAAAATTTTATTCTTTGGCATCGTAAGATGGGGCATATTCATTTGCAAAAAATGAATTTCTTGGTACATAATGATCTTGTAGAAGGCGTAAATCTTCGAAGTTTTCAGATGTCTGATCATTGCTTGGAATGCAAAAAGGGAAAGCAGATCAATAAATCTCATCCAATGAAAATTCTAAACTCAATCAAGTTTCCATTAGAACGTCTCCACATGGACTTATTTGGTTATGTAAATGTTCGAAGCATCTCAGGAGACTTATATTGCTTGGTCGTGACAGATGACTATTCGAGATATTCGTGGGTATTCATTCAAGAATCAAAAGATGAAACTTCGAGAACTTGGTTATTCTATTCAAGAAACTCGAGAACCTTTATCATCTGCCGGTCAGACGCATTATGGCACAGAGTTTAAGAATAACAAAATGAAGGAATTCTGCAATGCAAAAGGGATTCTGCACGAGTTTAGTGCTCCCTATACTCCACAGCAAAATGGAGTAGCTGAACGGAAAAACTGAACTTTGATTGAAACTGCGAGAACCATGCTTGCAGATTCTAAACTTCCTTTCAGCTTCTGGAGTGAAGCGGTTGCTGTGGCTTGCTACACGCTAAACAGGGTTCTCACTGACAAACCAACAAAGAAAACATGTTTTGAGATGATAAACCGACGTGAGCCAAATTTGAAGTTCTCAGAACCATTTGGTGCACCATGTACCGTAATAGACGAAGATGGCAGATTCGGAGGTAAATCTCTTGAAGGTTTCTTTGTCGGATATGCGAGTCCGTTGAAAATTATATGTTCCTTCATTGAGAAAGGTTATTGAAGCACAGCACGTGGATTGTTTCAACTAAACGGATCCAATTAAAAGGAAAGGTGACGCGTGGCTGTTTAACTATCAAGACCTTTGGAAGTCATTTGACTTGCCCGAAGAACCAACTGACGAAGAAGTTGCAGCGTTATACTACCTTCACGTGTCAGTGAATCAAGAAAAAATTGTTCGACCAATTGTGGTTAATCAACCCACGTTGGATCCATCTTCTTCTGGCGCAAGTTCAAGCAATAGTGGTGTTCCGGCTAAAAATGTTTGTGAAACATTAACAACACCTGCTACTCCTCCAACAAATGCCTCTACTGAACCAGTGAATACAACAATGGAGCCTAGTATACATTAGAATCAAAATTCTGACTCAGATGAAGCACCAACATTTGATGCTGATCGGGAATCATCTTCTTCAGATTAAGAAGTGGAGCAGATAACAAGTCTTCTTAATCAATCTGCAGTCCCGAACAACAGAAATGAAGCTTCATCAAGCTCTCCAATCATTGAATTGGTTGTTGATCTCAAATCACGAATCAGCAAAACTAAGTAGATGTTCCAAGTTAAGAATTGTCGCGATCATATTCCTATCATCCGTTCAACAAATATTATCAGAGAACTTCAAACTGGTGTTAGAACTCGAGGGAAAATTAATAAAGCACTCAGTTGTTTCTACACACGCGTTGCTACAACCCAGAACTATTGCTTCTATTCATGTTTCATTTCTCAGATTGATCCAAAGACAGTTAACGAAGCTTTAGCCGATGAAAATTGGGTACAAGCAATGCAAGAAGAATTATTGAAGTTTGAGAAGTTGGGTGTGTGGAAGCTTGAAGACCTACCAGAAAATCAGAAAGCAATGGATACAAAATGGGTCTTTAAGTGTAAACGTGATGATAGAGGGGTTTTTGTTCGTAACAAAGCTAGGCTTGTTGTCAAGGGATTTCACCAGCAGGAAGGGATAGACAACACGGAAGTCTATGCACCAGTAGCCCGATTGGAATCTATTCGAATTTTTCTAGCTTTCGCATCATGGAAAGGATTTAAGGTCTATCAATTGGATGTCAAATCGGCTTTTCTATACGGCAAATTATGCGAGAAGGTGTTTGTTGATCCACTCAACAAGAAGAAAGCGTACCTACTGGATAAAGCTCTTTTTGGACTACACCAAGCCCCCGAGAGCTTGGAACGAGACGTTATCGCAACATCTCATAGGAAACGGCTTTATCAGAGGAACTGTGGATAGTACTCTTTTACCAGAGAAGTTGATGGCCATCTGATTATAGTTCAAATCTACGTTGACGACATCATCTTTGGATCTACAAATGATAGTCTCTACAAGGAGTTTGACGGAATCATGAAAAAGAAATTCAAAATGTCCTCGATGGGCAAAATGAAGTTCTTTCTTGGTTCGCAAGTAGATCAACTTCCGGATGGTATTTTCATTCATCAGACTAAGTATGTTCACGACATCTTAAAGAAGTTTGGAATGGAAAGCTTGAAGCCTTTATCTACGCCTCTTGCTCTAAATCATGGCATTTGCGTTGACGAGACTGGAGCCAAAGTTGACAGACGTTATACAGATCGATGATTGGATCGCTGATGTATCTGACGGCATCGCGCCCAGATATTATGTATCCAACCTGCCTATGCGCCAGATATCAGTCAAGCCCGAGGATCTTACACATGCAGATTGTGAAGCGAATTTGCAGATACCTGAAAGGATGCCCAAGCACCAGGCTTGTGGTACCCGAAGAACGACAATTTCAACCTCACAGGCTATGCTGATTCTAATTTTGGTGTAGATAAGTTGAACTCAAAATCAACTACAGCGGATGCCAGCTCTCTCTACCTGTGAAGCTGAGTATATCTCGGCCTCCAGTTGTTGTTCACAGATTCTGTGGATTCAACAGCAGATGAGAGACTATGGTCTGCAATTTCTAGACACTCCGTGTATGTTGATAACAAGGCAGCCATAGATATAACTAAAAATCCAGTTCATCACTCACGCACAAAACACATTGAAATTCGTTATCATTTCATTATTGCTACGAAAAGAAATTGGTATGAATAGAAAAAATCCACACCGACGAACAAAAGGCTGATTTTTATACCAAACCATTTTCTTTGTCACGGTTTAAATACTTGCTGAGAATTAACGGTATGAAAAATTTGCTGACAGGTGCGGACGCTGAGGTTGAATACGGATCGACGACGAGTTCGCGTGATCCACATTGGTTTGTAAATATCTTTCTAGTTTAGAATTTTGTTAAAAACTAAAATCCAAAAAAGATGTTCTTTGATTTTATGGGGAGAAATGTTAGGGAAATACAAAAACATTCGAAAATTTTAAAATCCAAAAACATATG
The DNA here is from genome assembly GCA_947069175.1 of Scalesia atractyloides. NCBI lineage: Eukaryota > Viridiplantae > Streptophyta > Magnoliopsida > Asterales > Asteraceae > Scalesia > Scalesia atractyloides. The sequence continues at coordinate 39,548,772 of CAMTDV010000009.1, forward strand.
AAAATTCAAAATGTATAAAAACATTGAAAAAGACAAAAAAAAGTTTAGTGTCTTAAAAGGAAATGATATTACATCAGTGGACTATCACAGTATGCTAAAGAAATATAAAGATTTAAAAGTGATAAACGAGTCTTACTGTGGATGTTCGATATGCTTAACACGTTCAGTAAACTGTTTTTAAGATATAAACTAAATTTTACAACTGCTTAATCTTGTGGATTAAAACATCTTGGGTATATGGACTTAGTACTCCGAAATTTCGTTTGAAAGATTGCTGATTCTGAGATACGAAGTCTTTATAGATAGCTGATATCTGGGGTATTATACAAGTTCTTCTGATTTTGCGGAAGCAATGGCCTAGAACTTCTATAATACTTTCGCTATAAACCTCCAAATTGCATGCAATATTGAAAAGTATCGAAAGATATAATCATATGCAATGCTAAAAAGATTCCTTAAGTGAAACACACCTTAAAGACGAGCCTTCATCTCTTTGTATGTACGGTAGTACTAACCTGAGCTCTCAAGGTCTCGCACAACCCAGATACAGATATCAATTACGCTATATTCACTGTAAGATGAAATCTAGGGAATCTGGATACGGGAGTATATTCAAGAAGTGGGAACCACTGATAAGTCAGTTTCATGAATTCTAACTTAACATATCTTGAAACAGTTAAAAAATGTGGAAAAGCTTAAGTGGACAAACATATCAACAATCTAGGTAAACGAGTTTAAAACTTAAAGTATGCTAAAGGTCAACGGTACTGGTGATATGTCTCAATCAACTGATATGATCCTTAGGCACGAATTCACAAAAATATGTCTGTAAATATGTTTGTACATAGTTTACATTGCTTATTACATTGTATTTCAGCTTTAAAGATTAAAATCAAAAAGATTTTCGGTGTGTTTTAGCATAAACTTACAAAAATACAAAATGATTTTATTTCTACATTGTTTTCAGCAAACCAATGTTGGAGAACGGATCTTCGAAGTCTAGTAAGATGCTAGAACTGGTGGGAATCTCTTTGACAACAGGCTGGGAGCTAATCTGTTAATCTGAAAAGTTAAAATGATGAAAAGTTCATTAATTTGAAACTTTGTTTTTGAAAATATCAACAGTTTGTTCGTAACGGGTCAAACCGTGGTCATTAACTTGGACTCGGCAAACAAATCGGTTAACCAAGGTCATTAACTTGGACTTGGTCAACTGAGTGGATTTTCATAACTGGTAAAAAGTTGGAAAGTTCAAGGGTTAAAATGAAAAATTGAAAAAAAAAACTTGTTTAAGGGTTTGGCAAGTTCGGTCGAACTTGCTAAAACAAATCAAGTTTAACAATCAGCAAGTTCGACCGAACTTGCAGATGGCTGTGTTTAAGAATAAGTTCGCTCGAACACATATAGGCTTTGTTAATGGGCTTATAAGTTCGCCCGAACTTATCTAGGTATAAATACCTGAGTATGTTCGGCCGAACTCATTTACTTGTTATCGGATTCTCTTGAGCGAACTTGAGCTTTGAGTGATCTTGAGTGAAATTGACAAAATTATAACGTTACGCTGCCTAAATTTAATTGTTTTTGGTCATTTACACACCATCTACAATGGTCGAGGTATAATATTGAACTTTGAACCGTGTATTGATCTTAAACGAACCAAATAGATCTGAAAAGTTAATATCTGATAAATTTAGGAGCTGTTGGTTAAAATTGAACATAGATACTTAATCTACACATAAAATCGACCGTATAACATGTTTTGATTGAAGTGAAACGGCTGTTTAATTGTTTTGAACAAGTTGTCTTTGGAAAAGACGACAAGTTCGGCCGAACTTGTTGTCAAGTTCGACCGGGACTTGTCTAAAAAAACATGAATAAATGATCTTAAAACATCTTTGACCGAACTTAGGTTTGAAAGTCTGATTTGTTGTTTTGTGTATAAGTTCGCCCGAACTTATATAATGAACATGTTTGATATAGCATGTTCGGGCGAGCTTGATCAAAAAGTTTGATTAACATTCAATCAAGTTCGGGCGAACTTGATAAAGTGTTAGAAAATTTTTGAATTTTTCTCAAATGCGTGCTAATTGTTTTGCTTCATTTTTCAGGCACAGGTACCAGCGCGTGTAATCTCTGTTGAGTTCTCCAAAACTCACAACACGTGTATCACGCTCGACAAAACGATTTGTCCGTCTCTGAAGGAATATGATAGTATATTGAAGTTTCTCGAAGAAAGCCCTATACGCAGAGCCATAACAGAGCGTACAATGTCGAATCGTTCACATATATTTCATTTTTAGAGTGCAAGTTGGAAATGAGCTCAAGCCGATTACAGTAACTGAAGATGATATTCGAAGGATTTTGCATTTCAACAACAAAAAGGATGATCTGATTCATCTAGATGAAAAGATGGTTCGTCGCTGTTTCTTTCGTATGGGTTATAAGGGGAGCGTGAACAAACGACGCTGAAGAAAGGGGAAGTGCCAAACCCCTACAAGCTTTTGATCATGCTCTAATTCACACATTCAGCCGTCATAAAGCATGATTAGATGATGTTCAAGACTATGGCTAGCATGGCAACGGCGCTTATTCTGAAGAAGCCGTTGTTAGTTTTCACTCACATGTCGAAGAACATGGAGGATTCTAGATTGTGCTTATATCCGAGGTTTGTACAAATGTTGATCGACGAGAAGTATAACAATATTGCACGGGATCCAAATTACGTGTTGTATTTAGTTCATCTTGATGAAACAACAGTAAAGAAGCTAATCAAGTTCCAGAAGCAAGCTTCAGCTCCTATTGCGAAACCAGTGTTTGGGCTATAAAAGATTCAAATTATATCTCGCCACCTGATAACAAGTGGAGAAAGGATGGTAGCGATGACGAGAAAAAGCTTAAAGCTGAGCAAGAATGGTTTAAAGATTTCAAACCAAAGGAAAGAAGCGAGTGGTTTTTAAAAGCAGAAGCGGATAAGCCAAAGAAAAAAGCGAGCTACTAAGAAAGTAGAAACGATGCTCGTTGACGAAGAAGAACCTGAAAACGTTGAAGCAGTTGCTGGATCTAGCGCTACAGTTGTTATTGAGAGTCAAGAAACTATGAAAACAGCTCAAGATGATGTTATATCTGCTACTTCTGAAAATGAAGATGATTCTGATAAAGAAATTCCTGCTAAAGAGCCAGAAAAGACTGAGGTAGAGATTAGGAGAAAAGGAAAGAGAGTTGGATGCAGATTTTGATCCTAACACTGAAAAAGAGTCTGACGAAGATAGACCGAAGAAAAAGTCTAAGCATACAAAGTCTCCAGCAATCGAAATCTCAATGAAGACTACAGTGTCACCTAGACCAAAGGTAAAAGAAAAGAGAAGAAAGCTCAGAAAGCTATGAGCAAGAGGTACAAAATCAAGTTGAAAAGCACAGAAGCCCCACAAGAACCTTCTGGTCCTCGGGAGAAAGGAGTCACACAAGAACCTCCTCCACAAGAACCTCCTGTTATTGTTCATGCTGAAACTGAAAGGCCAGGAGTTACACAAGAAGCTCCCGTGTCTGATTTTGTTGAAGTTCCTGTCATCCGATCACTGTTGCTCCGATGACTTCAAATATTGAAAGTTCTACTCCTAAGAAGTCAACACCGAAAGCTGCAACACCTAAAGATTCAACGCCAAAGACACCAAGGGGAAATCTGTTTGGTGATATGCCACACGGTCCAATCAGTCTCAAAGACTTGGATGAGTTTTTCCCAGAATCTAATGTTGAGATGCTAGAGAAACGTGTGAAGGCATTGGAAGAGAAAGTTGCACTGAATGAGGTTGAAACGGCTGAGCTTGTTAAGAAGGTGAATCAAAGCGAGGTCGAAAAAGAGTTGCTTGATGATAAAGTAAAGGTGATGGAAAATGAGCTAGAGTACTTCAAGGCGTTGATAGAAAGTCTGCAGGATGCTAATGAGAAAATGCAGTCAGAGATTGCAGAGTTAAAAACAATTCAAGCACTGAACGATAGAAGATTCAACAGATTGTAGAAAGTGTTAGCAAACAATCTGAACATTGATTTCATTGCTGAATACGATCGTCTGGATCGTCAGGAAGCAAGAGAACGTGCTGAGAAAGAATTAGCTGAAAGTGGTAAAGGAATGCATGTTGAGGGTGAAGCCCCTAAATCTTCTGAAACTGCTGAGAAGTCTTCTAATGTTCCTGAGAAACCAGTTGAAGATAATTCAAAAGCTTCTGAGTCTGATATTCAAAAGGTTGATGAATCTGTCAAGCCTTCCGATTCTATCATTGTTACTGAAGAAAAAGACGATGATGAAGCCGAAAAGGAAGATAAGAATGAAGACGAAGAGGAAGAAGGTATAGAGGATTGGAATGCACATGTTGATGATGATTTTGATGATCAGGGTTAAATTGGTTTGAAAGTAAACGAAGCAAAGATTGCAGATGATTTTGACTTCACTTCCCTCATGGACGATGAGTCAAACAGGATGGAAGATAAAAGCCAGGGGGAGTCAGGGGAGAAAGGTCCGTCAGATGATATTGATTTGTTAGATGTTGATCGATCTGTGAAGCCTGTTTCTGCATTACCTACAAAGCCTTTAATGCTAATGTTGGAACACAATGTGGAAGAAGGTGAGTTTGTACATAATTACTCGATAGAAGATTTGGCGAGACTAGTTGAAGTTGAAGCTGAGAACTTAGAGTTTGATTTTGAGGAAGTTATGAATGTTAACACATTTGAACCAAAAGAGTATCAGTATGAGAGAAGGTTTGAAGCTGATGAGTACAATCGAGTGATAGTTGAAGATTGGTCCTCAGATGATGAATCAGATCAGAAAGCTAAGTACGTCGGTCAAAATTCAGAAAGTTTTCCTACGTTTGAAGAGATGTACAAACAACTTGATGAAGATATGATTAAAGATAAGATTGCTGAAGCGTTACGAGAAGGAAAGATTCCTAAGCCGATGACCAAAGAAGAGATAGCTGAAGCGAAAAAGTCCTAGTTCAGGGAGATGCCACGTGACGTAAGTTTCAACGTCCACTAGCATTCTTCACCAGAGATAAAGATGTTTCTTTGGGAGATATACTGAGTTGGGGATGGTTTAAAGAGCTCAACGTATATGCAATCAAAATGGAATTTGGAGTGCAATACTTCAAATATCTTGTTGATTTCAAGACATTACCGTATTGGGATGTTGAAGAGTTGGTACAGACGTTGAATGTTATATATTACATGAAGCCGATTGATCAGTTATTATGGAAAATGATTAAGTATGAAGCGATTAAAGGTTGGAATTACTGGAAGCCATTTATTCCCAGACGAAGGGTTAAGATCAATAAGGTTACAGGGGAAAAGGACATAACTTAATTATGAAACGTCCTAAAGCCATGAGGAATATGCCAGTTATGCCGATAGAACATAACTTCTATCCTTTAATCAATTGGTAGCAGATAGATCCAGCTACTTGTGAAGCGGTGATCGTGTTAAAATTTGAAGATCATCTAGATATTACTAAGGAACGGGTTGAAGTGATGGGTCATCAGGGTATGAGAGGTTTGTGGAGGACGATAAGGATTCTAGACCTTATGTGGTTGGTTAACTGCTCGAGAGAAGATATAAAATGCCTTTTCTACAAAAAGATTGTTTTCGAAGAAAGAGAAAAGGTACAGGCAATGCAGTATCAGAAAGTTGTTACGTTTGCTATGCACGCGAAGTCAATTCTGGAAAGATGTGGCAGACGAGCTGGAGGGATCTAGAGAGAGTCGAATTTTTAAAGGAGAAGAAGCGTCTAGAAGCAATTCATGAAAGAACAAGGAAGGCAAGTATCAAGAGGTTTCAACACATGAACAAAGTGCCTCCTACAGACCAGACACTGATCCGAAACAAGAAAGACAAAGAAAGTCGTTTAAGAACTTCTTCGGACGGGTACGTTAAGTTTTTATGAAGACAGAGTTTTTTTGAAGACTGATACAAGACAAAGACGATATCCAAGGGGGAGTCTGTTGGTGCATAATATCTATGTCTTAGTCTTATATCGAGTCTGTATTGTATAGAGCTGAATAGGCTAAGTTTTGAAGTATTTATGTTTAAGCTTAGCCAAGTTCGCCCATGGTAACACATACCTAGCTTAGATCTCTCATTTGTAACTTTGGTATTTCAGAGGCGAAGCTCTGTCAGTCTGTACTCTCGAAGTTTATTGTATAAATTTGACAATTAACTGATTAAATCTTGTCTATTGGTAAACACGACGTAATATTTCCGCTATTATGGAGTTAGATATCAAATTTAGGTTCCTAAGCATCGAGGATCGCTCCTACAAATACAATAATCCAACACAACATAACAAGCGGTCCGAAATTACCAGTGTTTACTGGTCCAACTACCATCATACGAATATAAAAAATTGAAAGAAAGTAAATTGTCTAAAGAAGCAAATTGTCCATCGGGACGCAGCCCGGAAAATACCAAATTGTTCAAGGGTCAAAGAGAGATAACTTAAAGGGTAGATTCGTTTCCCACCACCACCATTGCCTAATCCGAATCCATTTCCTCTTCTTCATCCTCCTCCTCCTCGTCTTGATACACCATGTGCTCCCGGATGTTTGTGATATCGCCTTGTATGTTAATGATATTGCGCGCCATGCTCCCAATCCGGCTGCTTGAGCTTTGTACCAAGCTACAGGCATTCTTAGACACTTGGAGTGTTTCCTGCATGATATTGTATAAACTCTGAAAGTTAGGAAACTCACCTGGTTGGCGATTCAGAATGCAATACAGGCAAGTCAGTTCTCAAAGATTCACCACCCCACCACTATCCTTCCTTTTGGCACAGCGAGCCACTAAGGACCCGATGAATGTACCGAATTAGAAGGTCCCTTATATTTGTGCTCTTTGTAGAGACCGGATCATAAAGGCCATCCCCATTAGTGCCCATGTAGGTTGCCTCAGGTTATCTCGGAGTTCAGTTTATAACCTAATATTCTCGCCGAACTGAGCTACAGAAATGCTATACCATTCACCTCCATACTTGAACCGAACTGCATTTTACTAAAACAAATCCTGCTCATTTTTGTCAAAAATAAGTGTGCTTAAGAATTCCATGTTGTATTCGTGGATTGATCTGAGCCAGGTATTTCTCTCTTTTCCCTACAATCTCAAGTGTAGTATAACACACTTGTCGTGGTGGTTCCTCGTGCCTTGCTTATAGTTCTTTAAACCGGTTTTTGTACTCAAGTTTAGCACTTCTGAACCTTAAAACTTATGAAGTGCCATTCCTTGATGTGTTGAAAATTTAAACAAAATTGAAATCAGAGAGTTTGGACACGGCTGTGTGCCTACCAGACACGGCCTCGTGCCTACCAGGGACGACCCCATGTCTTGAGTGTGAGGTGGCCACGACCCCATGGCCAATCGTCATGGTCCCGTGGCAAACCTCCAGTTAACCAAAAATTAAGGTTTTCAGAGCCGGCAAGTTTTTGGTTCATCATGAGTGGTTTACCCCAAAAATCAAACCTTAAACGTCAATTTTGCACAAACTACTTGTTTACCCCTTCGATTTTAACTTTTTCGATTATGAACTAGGGTTTGTGGAAAACTGCTTGAACAATCTAGTTTTTCTGACAATGTTTGGTTATTTACTTCTCAAAACACTTCTATTTACTACTAGTAACAAGATCTAAGCAAAAATTTGGTATTGGCACGGGTCTAGTTCAAGAACCCTAGATTTTCCCAAAATTTTGATGTTAAACTACATGCAAAGTGCTAATGTAACTAAACATGATGTCAGAATCGTACCTTGTTGATGGATTTAGGTAGAGAATCGTCAAAAATCGGCGGAAAAAGGGCAGGTCAGAGAAACGCGTTGTGGTTTTGTGTTGAAAAAGTGAAGAAAAGGGGTTATAAACTTGTCTGCAGATTTACCACGGCCCAGTGGCCAAAATTTTATAATTATTAGCGTGTGTGTGTGTTGTGACCGTTTCTGAGGGTTCCCTTTTTGTTACTTACCTGTTTCACATCAACTCTTTGAAATTGCTCCCCAAATGTATGTACTAAATAAATAAAAAGCAATATATATACACACACATATTTACAATCAACGTTTTGTTGTTCCTTCATCACTTATTGTTGGTGCATAATGTCTATGTCTTAGTCTTATATCGAGTCTGTATAGAATAGAGCGGAATAGGCTAGTCGCATGAAGTATTTATGTAATGGTGAGACAAGTTCGCTCTAGCATGTCATGTGTAGCCAAGTTCGGCCGAACTTACACCTCCCACTAGCGAACTTAATCATCTATAAATAGCTAGCTAGCCTCTCTCATTTGTAACTTTGGCATTTTGGAGGCGAAGCTCTGTCAGTTTGTACTCTTGACGTTTGACCAATAAAACTGATGTTAAACTGATTAATTCTTGTCTATTGGTAAACACGACGTAATATTTCGGCTATTATGGACGTTAGATATCAAATTTAGGTTCCTTAGCATCGAGGATTGGTCCTACAAGTGGTATCAGAGCTAGAACAGCCTGATTTGATAGTATAAGACAAGAACACTTCTATATCATCTCCATTCTTCTATTTTTCATTACTTTTTCATAAAAAATGAAGAATTCATGGTCAAAATCTTTTCAATTTTGAATATATCATGTAAAATACGACAAAGAAAAACCCTTGAAAGATTGGAGATCAAATTCAACCGAATTGATTTCAAAATTTTGAAAAGACCATGTTTGACAAAACCATGTTCATCGAACTTGTTAGCCAATTTCGGCCGAACTTGGACTAAAAAGTCACTTTTCAGGTGATTATTACTAAGTTCGCTCGAACATGAGTGAATTTTGAGGGATTTTCCGCTCGAACTTACAAGGATTTCATTGATATTTTGTCAAGGTCGACCAAACTTGATAAATCGAAGACTTTCAACTAAGTTCGCCCGAACTTGCGAAATACAAGTGCAAGTTCGACCGGGGTTAATTAAAAGAAAATTTTCAAATCAAAATTACAAGTTCGACCGAACTTGTGATAAAATCAAAGAATTCTTCATTTCAACTACAAGTTCAACCGGACTTGTAGTAGAACTAACATTTTCAAAAGTTTTTGAGTGTTTTCAGTGTACGAGTGTAGTCATTCACAATGGATGATATTCAAAGAGCTTATATGTCCGTAGCTAGTTCATCAAATGCCAACGTGATTCAACAAGTCAATCTTGAAACGAGATGGGCACGACTGTTAAACCGCCAAAGCTAATGAGCATGGACGAGTATGAAGGATGGATGGAGAAGTTTACATATTGGGTTCAAGCCATGCACTTCCTAGGCTGGGTGTCGATCGAGAGAGGTTATACAATTCCGTTGGACGAACATCAGCAAGTTCTGTAGAAATACAAGTACTCCACGACACAGAAAGAAGAATACATTGCTGAGAAAAAAGATGATCGGTCTTATCCAACAATCCGTCAAAGAAGATATTCTCGTCTTGCTACCGGAATACACAATTGCAAGAGATCTCTGCTCCCATTCAAAAGAAGTATCAAGGAAGAACAGAGATGATCAAGGGCAAGAAAGCTCTCATCATGAAAGAGTTCGATATCTTCAACATGCTGAAGGGTGAGACCATGAAGCAAATGATTGAACGCTTCTGTCATCTTAAAGTCCAAATGCGAAGACACGGTCTCGAGAAGACGGAACAAGAGTTCATCGACAAGCTTGCAGACGCTCTACTAGAGGAGAATGGATTACTTACCTTATGGTTCTGAAAGAAAGTGCAAAGTGGGAATTCTTCAAGTTGTCAACATTCGTTGATAAATTAGAAGGTCAGAAATGGAACTTTTGAAGATTGCAAAGTCGAAAAATGCTAATGTTGTTCAAGATGTTGGTCTGTATTACAAAACTGGAATGCAAGACAACATTTCAAGCCCAAAGATTCAGACAGCATTCAACGCAAGTTTGAATTCTTCGAACAATTTACAGCAGAATCAGAATCAGTCATATCCTCAATTTGATCAAAGTCCACAGTCTTCTTTCTCAAGTACTGGTTCAAATTCGTCTTATCAGAGTCAAGCAAATCAGAACCAACAAACAAATTTCTATTCGAATGTATTCAAATGTAACATTGCTGTTAATTTGAATAATGTTGTTTCTGAGCAAACTGCTAAGCAACACATGGCACTTCTTGCCACTGTTCTAGAATCGTATGAAAGTCTTTTAGTTGGGAAAATCGGCAATCCTGAGATGACAACCGAAGACTATGACCAGGTGGACGAAGAAGAATTGGAGCTCATGGATATAAAGTGGTGTTTAGCATCTATCATTCGAAGAGTCACAAAGTTTGTTGCTCTCACAGACCGAGATATTGGAAATTCAGCAACAAACTAGGTTTTGACAAGACAAAAGTCACGTGCTTCAGATGTCGCCAAAAGGGACATTTCAAGAGAGAGTGCAAAAATCCTGAAGCAACGGGAAATCAAAGTCCATTTGGAGGAGGCAGCGAGTATTACAAGAAGTCACTTCAGTACAAGCCTTTCCCGAAGAAGACTTAGGTTGAAATCCAAGAGAAACCAAATAGCAGCAACACCGAAAAGGCTATGGTTGCATCAAAAGAAGATGACGGTTTTGACTGGAATTCTTATATCGGTAAGAAGATCGGAGTTGCATTGATGGCACAAATCATTGAAGATACATCTGCCAAAGACGCAACAGCTTTAGAGAATATTCTACTGGAACAGTATCTACATCAACAACAAGAAGAAGAAGAGCACATTCACATGAAGCAGCAAGGAATTTTAACTCCTGATTTGTGTGATAGTTTTGCAGGTCAATTTGATGGAAGTTCTCAGGAGCAAGCTGTTGAGGAGAAATCTGATGAAGTAGTCATTGATGTTACTCAAGAAGTGAATGCCGAAAACCTCAAGGACATTGCCGACAAAGCTTTGATGGCAAATCTAACCTAAGGTAGGTCCAGAGGTAAATGAAAGTGTCAAGTACAAGCTGTAGAGGTTGAGAAACCTTGTACAAAATGTACTAAACCATGTATCGAATGTGCCAAAAAATCAAAGATCATCGCTGAAATCAATGTGCATATTGAACTTTTAAAATATGATTATCGCACAATGAAAGAAGCGTATGACAAAATGAAAGATGATTATGGCAGGCTCGATCGAAACAATGTCGAACAACACGACACTATGAGGATGTTGAAAGGAACAGTAATGGATAAGTAAAAAGCGATTAATATATATTAACACCATTGCTGAAACTAAGCAACAACTCCAGGACATGAAAATTGAAACAGAGCGTGTTCAACAACTTTTGAGAAGTTATACTTGTAACGCATATGTCATTGATCACATTCTTCCGACAATTCCATCGGAAGAGAAACCAAAAACGAAAATTGGTAAAGAATACAGCAATGTTCGTCCACCCCTATGCGAGAAGTATTGTCGTAAATCCGCTGATGGGATGGATAAGGCACTCAACATTGAGTTGTTATCTGAAAGAAAACTGAGTTGCTAAAGAACATTGATGTAATCTATACTAAAACAGATGATGGCAATGTTGTGGTTAAGAAAGTGGTTGAAAATGTTCTGAATGATTCCGATGAAGCAGCTTTAAAAGCACCGACTCGAGTTCAAAGAATTCTGATTCACAGTCCGAAGATGACGATACATCATCGGAGAATGATCTATGTGATGATCCTAGTGTTGTAATGTACAAGATTAAGGAATCTGATAGATTATACTTTGATGACAGCTTTTCGATTCAGAACGTGAAGGAAGAATTGTTAGACAAATTCTTTAAACTGGTGGAAGTCACATCAGATGATCTGGAAATCAATGAAAAGAAATTCTATTCCAAACCTAAAAGAAATAACTACCGAAGGAATGGTGGTGAGCATCCGGAAAACCAGAGAGCTGGGTTGGGATTAGAAGAGTCAGATGAACCTAAAAAGAAATTGTCACCATTTCATGATACAAGAATAAAAACATGAATTTTGTATATGGGACAAATACGGTTCATGAGGAAAGTTTGATTGGCAAGCAATCAAATGATGAGTTTAAGAAACAGAAAGAACTTCGAGATAAAGCCAAAATTGCAAGTGGTGCAAAACAAGTTGTGTAAAAACCACTAAAGGTCATCCACATGATTCTCGGACGTGTTTCAAGTGCAACAAAATTGGTCATATTGCACGTCATTGTCCGAAATCAAAGCCGACTTATCTTCGAAGGAAAGAAAGTTCAAATGTTGTGAAACCGAAGCATCCAGAGTTTGTAAAACTTGTAAAGATTTTGAAACGAAAACGAATCAAAAGCAGAAGTTAAACCTAAAATAGAAAAAAGTTTGAAAATTCAATTTTCGAAAAAGGTGAAACTTCAAAGGCTAATGAAAACAAGTTTTACATCAAAAAGGCTAACATCAAATCTCAAGCCTGGATTGCAAAGAAATGGTCAACAACATCCGGTGTTATTCAGTCTGAGCCTGTAAAGACTAATAACACAAAAGAGTCAAAATCTGAAATTGAAACCAACACTGTCAAATCCACAAGTGGTCATGTTTCAAAAGATAAAAAGAAAGTGAAGTTTTCAAACATAAACATTGTTGAAAATCCAGAAGATGATTATGAATTTGATTATGCTGACGAATGTGAGTTTGATTAACATGATGGTTATCCAATTCAACCTAAGACCAAAAAGGATTGGGTCGCGTTGTTTAACTAATTGCTGAAATGTGCAGGGGCTCAAAGATCCGTACTCTCCAACTGGATTTTGGATAGTGGAGCATCCAGGCATAAGACGGCATGAAAGCGTTGCTATTCGACATAAAAGCTATCAATGGTGGATATGTTGGATTTGCGGGTAACCAGGGTGGAAGGATAGTCGCCGAGGGAAAACTCTCTAATGGCGTCATTTCATTTGATCGTGTGAACTATATTGCAGAACTTGAGAACAATCTTCTGAGCATATCGCATATTTGTGACAAGAAGTTCACAGTCCACTTCAACGACAAACAGTGTATTATCTTGAAGCCGGTATTCAAAATACCAGATGAGTGGATTCTGATGTGAGCACCACGTGAGAATGATCTATATGTTCTTGATATGGGCGTTGCTTCACTTCATCAAAATCAAAGCAATGTTTTGTGACAAAGGCTACTGAAAAAAGTTATATTCTTTGGCATCGTAAGATGGGGCATATTCATTTGCAAAAAATGAATTTCTTGGTTCATAATGATCTTGTAGAGGGTGTAAATCTTTGGAGCTTTCATATGTCTGATCACTACTTAGAATGTAAAAAGGGAAAGCAAATCAAGAAATCTCATCCGAAGAAAATTCTGAACTCAATCAAGTTGCCATTAGAACGTCTCCACATGGATTTATTTGGTCCTGTCAATGTTCGAAGTATCTCAGAAGACTTGTATTGCTTGGTCGTGACAGATGACTATTCGAGATATTCATGGGTATTCTTTCAGGAATCAAAAGACGAAACGTTCGAGAACTTGGTGATTCTGTTTAAGAAACTCGAGAATCTTTATCATCTGCCGGTCAGACGCATTAGAAGTGACAACGGCATAGAGTTTAAGGATAACAAAATGAAGGAATTCTGCAACGCAAAAAGGATTCTGCACGAGTTTAGTACTCCCCATACTCCACAGCAAAACGGTGTTGCTGAACGGAAGAACATAACTTTAATTGAAACTGCGAGAACCATGCTTGCAGATTCTAAATTTTCAGTCAGCTTCTGGAGTAAAGCAGTTGCTGCAGCGTGTTACACGCTAAACAAAGTTCTCACTGTCAAACCAACAAAGAAGACATGTTTTGAGATGATAAACAGACGGAAGCCAAATTTGAAATTCTTAGAACCATTTGGTGCACCATGTACTGTAATCGATCAAGATGGCAAATTCGGAGCTAAATCTCTTAAAGGTTTCTTTGTCGAATATGCGAGTCCGTTAAGAAGAGTATATGTTCCTTCGTTGAGAAAGGTTATTGAAGCACAGCACGTAGATTTTTTTAACTATACAGATCCTATTAAAAGGAGAGGTGAAGCGTGGCTGTTTAACTACCAAGATATTTGGAAGTCATTCGACTTGCTGGAAGAACCGTGTGAAGAAGAAGTTGCAGCATTATACTATCTTCAACAGTCGGCGAATCAAGAACAAATCATTAGACCAATTGTGGTTAATCAACCCACGTTGGATTCTTCATCTTCTTGAGCAGGTCCAAGCAATAGCAGTGGTGTTCAAGTTGAAAATGTTTCTGAAGCAGAAGTAACACCTACTACACCTCTAGTGAATGTTTCTAATGAACCAGGAAACTCAGGTCTCACTATGCCTCAGAATCAGAATTCTGACTCAGATGAAGCACCGACATTTAATGCTGATAATGAAACTTCAGCGGACGAAGAAGTTGAGCAGATATCTAACTTGTTGAATCAATCTGCTAGTCCGAGAAATCAGAAAGAAGCTTCATCAAGTACTCCTAATGTTGATGTGAACAATGATCTGATTGTTTCAAATCAGCAAAGCTCAGTTGATGTTCCAACAGAAGAAATGCCGCGATCATATTTTTACCATCCTTTAACGAATATTATAGGAGAACTACAAACTGGTGTGCGTACACGAAGCCAGATCAATAAAGCACTTAGTTGTTTCTACACCCGAGTTGCACCAACTCAGAACTATTGCTACTACTCATGTTTCATTTCTCAAATAGAGCCAAAGACGGATAATGAGGCTCTAGCAGACGAGAATTGGGTGATAGCAATGCAAGAGGAACTTTTACAGTTCGAGTAGTTGGGTGTTTGGAAGCTTGTAGACTTGCCACCGAAGCAGAAAGCTATTGATACGAAGTGGGTCTTCAAGTGTAAAGAGACGATCGGGGGGTTATAGTCAGAAACAAAGCTCGGTTGGTTGTCAAGGGATTCCATCAGCAGGAAGGTATAGATTATACGGAGGTATACGCACCGGTTGCGCGATTAGAATCTATCCGCATTTCCCTAGCGTTCGGAGCTTTGAAAGGATTTAAGGTGTACCAGTTGGATGTAAAATCTGCATTTCTCTACGGTAAACTTCGTTAACAAGTGTATGTCGGCTAACCATCAGGTTTCGTCTATCCACTAAACAAGAACAAAGCATATCTCCTGGACAAAGCCTTATAAGGTTTACACCAAGCCCCGAGAGCTTGGTACGAGACGTTATCGCAACATCTCGTTGGAAATTGTTTTACGAGAGGCACAGTGGACAGCACGTTGTTTACCAGAGAAGTTGGATCACATCTGATTATAGTACAAATCTATGTGGATGATATCATTTTCGGTTCTACGGATGATAGTCTGTGCAAAGAGTTTGAAAAGATCAGGAAGAAGAAATTTGAAATGTCCTCAATAGGCGAAATGAAGTTCTTCTTAGGTTTCCAAGTGGACCAGCTTCCAGACGGGATATTCATTCATCAGACTAAATATGTTCATGACATTCTCAAAAAGTTTGAAATTGATAGCTCGAAGCCGCTTTCGACACCGCTGGCACTGAACCATGGGATTTGCATAGACGAGACGGGAACGAAAGTTGATGACACACTTTATCGATCTATGATAGGTTCACTGATGTATCTGACGGGATCTCGCCTAGACATCATGTATCCTACTTGCTTATGTGCGAGATATCAGTCAGGTCCTCGAATGTCACACATGCAGATAGTCAAGCGAATCTTCCATTACTTGAAAGGATGCCCAAGCACCGGCCTGTGGTACCCCAAGAACAACAATTTTGATCTCACTGGATACGCTGACTCAGACTTCGAAGTGGAAAAACTGAACTCGAAATCTACAATTGTAGGATGCTAGTTCTTTGGCACGCGTTTGGTAACGTGGCAGTGTAAGAAACAGACCACGGTCTCTCTCTCAACCTGTGAAGCGGAATACATATGCTTCCAGCTGTTGCTCACAATCCTCTAGATTCAGCAACATATGAGGGATTATGGTCTACAGTTTCTTGACACGCCTTTATTTGTAGATAACAAAGAAGCCATCGATATAACTAAAAAACTGTTTCATCACTCACGTACAAAACACATTGAAATTCGTTACCATTTCATTCATGATTGTTATGAAAAGAAATTGGTTCAAATAGAAAAAATCCGCACCGACGAACAAAGGGCTGATTTTTATACCAAAGCATTTCCATTAACAAAATTTAAATATCTAATACGGCTTAACAGTATTAAAAATTGCTTACAGGTGCAGAAGCTGAGGTTGAATACGATCGGATGACGAATTCACATAATCCGCATTGGTTTGTATGGTTCGTAAATATCTTTCTAGTTTGGTTTTTCTTAAAAATCTAAAATCCAAAAATATGTTTTT
Organism: Scalesia atractyloides; assembly: GCA_947069175.1. Taxonomy (NCBI): domain Eukaryota; kingdom Viridiplantae; phylum Streptophyta; class Magnoliopsida; order Asterales; family Asteraceae; genus Scalesia; species Scalesia atractyloides. The sequence continues at coordinate 39,565,111 of CAMTDV010000009.1, forward strand.
TTATTTTAGGGGGAGAAATATTTGGGAAAATACAAAAACATATGAAAATTTTGAAAATTCAAAAACATATGAAAATTTTAAAAATTGTACAAAAACATTGAAAAAGACAAAAAGAATTCGGTGTCACAAAAAGGAAATATAGTACATCAGTGGACTATCACAGTATGCTAAAAAAATGTAAAGTTTAAAAGTAATAAACGAGTCTTACTGTGGATGTGTCGATAGGCTTCACACGTTCAGTAAACTGTTTTCGAGATATAAACTAAATTTTACAACTGCTTAATCTTGTGGATTAACACATCTTGGATATATGGACTTAGTACTCCGAAATTTCGTTTGAGAGATTGCCTGATTCTGAGATACGAGGTCTTTACAGATAGTTGATATCTGGGGTATTATACAAGTTCTTCTGATTTCGTGAAAGCAATAGCCTAGAACTTCTATAATACTTTCGCTATAAACCCCAAACTGCTTGCAAAACATGAAAAGTATCGAAAGATCTAATCATTTGCAGTGCTAAAAAGATTCCTTAAGTGGAACACACCTTAAAGACGAGCCTTCATCTCTTTGTCTGTACGGTAGTACTAACCTGAGCTCTCAAGGTCTCGCATTACCCAGATACAGATATCAATTACGTTATATTCACCTGTAAGATGAAATCTAGGGAATCTTGATACAGGAGTATATTCAAGAAGTGAGAACCGCAGATGTCAAGTTTCATAAATCTTACCTTAACATATCTTGAAACAGTTGAGAAATGTGGTAAAGTTTAAGTGGGCAAACATATCGACAATCTAAGTAAACAAGTTTAAAACTTGAAGTCATCTAAAGGTCAACGGTACTGGTGATAAGTCTCATACAACTGATATGATCCTTTAGACACGAATTCACAAAAATATGTCTGTAAATATGTTTGTATATAGTTTACATTGTCATGTAAATAGTTTATCAGCTTTACAGATTAAAACCAAAAAGATTTTCAGTGTGTTTTAGCATAAACTTACAAAAATACAAAAAAAATTTATTTCTACATTGTTTTCAGCAAACCAATGTTTGAGAACGGGTCTTCGAAGTCTGGTAAGATGCTAGAATTGGTGGGAATCTCTTTGACAACAGGCTGGGAGCTAATCTGTAAAATCTGAAAAGGCAAAATGATAAAAAGTTCATTAATTTGAAACTTTGTTTTTTGAAAATATCAACAGTTTGTTCGTAACGGGTCAAACCGGGGTCATTAATTTGGACTCGGCAGACAAATCGGTTAACTAAGGTCATTAACTTGGACTTGGTTAAATGAGTGGATTTTCATAACTGGTAAAAGTTGGAAAGTTCAGGGGTTAAAATGTAAAAATTTGAAAAATGTTGGATTTGTGTTTGGCAAGTTCGGCCGAACTTGCTAAACAGAATCATGTTTAACATTCCAGCAAGTTCGACCGAACTTGCAAATATATAGCTGGTTTGTTATAAGGTCACCCGGACTTGTTGGGCTTGATTATATGGGCTTTGCAAGTTCGCCCGGACTTGCCTAGGTATAATTACCTAAGCAAGTTCGGCTGAACTCACTTCTGCAAAAACAAAACATCTGAGCGAACTTGAACCTTTGAGCGAAGTTGTGATTTTGGCAAGACTAAGCTGTTATTCTGCCCAAATTTAGATTGTTCTTGGTGATTAGCACACCATCTACAATGTCTGAGGTATTGATTTGGATTTTGAACCATTAATTGAACTGGATTAGTGATAATGGATCTGAAAATTGTTAAAAATAATAGATCTAGGGTTTTAATGAATAAATTGAACTTAAAATCTTAGTAAACAAAGAAAACCGACCAAAGATTTGGATTTGGTTTAATCAGATTATTGGTTATGGTTGTTGAAGTCTTTGTTGAAGAAGATAACAAGTTCGGCCGAACTTGTTATCAAGTTCGGCCGGACTTGGTATCAAAACAATGAATAAAACTTTGATCTGATCAATTCAAGTTCAACCGAACTTATGTTTAACATTTGATAATAGTGAGATTTCAAGCTCGACCAAACTTAAGCTTTGATGTTTAAACATGTATTATGTGCATGTTCGGGCGAACTTGAATAAAGAAGAAAGTTAGAACACTTATCAAGTTCGGGCATCAAGTTTGCCCGAACTTGATAAAAGTGTTAAGAAAAAAATTGCAACTTTTTCTCGTAATGCGTGTTAATTGTTTTGCGTCATTTTTAAGGCTCAAGAACCAGCGAGAGTGATTGCAATAGAATTTTCTAAGTCGCACAACACTTGTATTACGCTCGACAAGACTATATGTCCATCTTTGAAGGAATACGAGAGTATTTTGAAGTTCTTGAAAGAAAGCCCTATTCATAGAGCTATAACGGAGCGCACAGTATCGTACGGAAGTCACACATACCATTTCTGGATGAACGCGAGTCTTAGGGATGATCAGAAGACGATTAATTCATCGGTGCTAGTTGGAAATGAGGTAAAGAAGATCTCTGTGACTGAAGATGATATTCGACGGATCCTACAGTTTAATGATGACAAAGACGATCCGATTTATCTTGACGAGAAGATGGTTAGAGGATGTTTCTTTCGAATGGGTTATAAGGGGAGTGTTAACAAGCCAACGTTAAAGAAAGGGGAAGTGCCTAACCCCTACAAGCTCCTTATGCATGCGATCACCGTACATTTAGACACCGAAAGGCGGGTCTTGACGATGTGCAAGATTATTTGGCCTGTATGGCAACGGCACTTATTCTGAAAAAGCTGTTAAACTATTCCAAGCTGGTTTTCACTCATATGTCGAAGAACATGGAGGATTCGAGGCTATGTTTATATCCTAGATTCGTGCAGATGCTGATAGATGAGAAGGACACGAATATTGCACAAGATCCGAATGATGTGTTATACCTAAGTCATCTTGATGAGACAACGGTGAAGAAGCTCTTAAAGTTCCAAAAGCAAGCTTCAGCACCTGTTGCTAAACCGGTATTCGGGGCTATTAAAGATGAGAATTATGTGGCACCGGCAGAAAACAAATGGAGAAAAGACGGCAGGGGAGATGAGAAAGAACTAAATGCAGAGAAAGAATGGTCTAAAGATTTCAAACCAAAGTCTCGAAGTGAATGGTTCTTAAAAGCTGAGGTTGAAAAGCCTAAGAAGAAACGAGCGTCAAAGAAAGTTGATACAATGCTCATTGACGAAGATGAACCAGAAAATGATCAAGCTGAAGCTGGTTCGAGCGCAGCAGTTGTTATCGAAAGCCAGGAGACTGAGAAAGTTACACAAGATGATGTTATCTCTGCTACATAAGAAAATGATGATGATTTGACGAAGAACCTGTAAAAGAACCTGAAAAGACAGCAGCAGAAATAGTAGCAGAAAAAGAAAAGGAAATGCATGCTGACTTTGATCCAAATCAGGAAAAAAGTCTGATGAAGAGAGGCCCAGAAAAAAGCAAAACGTGTAAAGACTGCTACTATCTCATCGACGAAAACTACAGGGTCTCCTCAGACAAAGGGAAAGAAAAAGAAGAAAGTTCAAAAGCTGTCAGTAAACGTTATAAAGGAAAGCTGAAAAGCGAAGAATGTACACAAGAACCTTCTGGCGCACAGGAGAAAGAAGTCACACCAGAACCTTCTACACAAGAACCTCCTGTTATTGTTTCAAGTGAAGCTGAAAGGCCAGGAGCTACACAAGAACCTCCTGTGTCTGGTTTATTGGAAGTTCCTATTATTCAAACACCGATTGCTCCAACGACTTCAAATCTTGAAAGTTCTACTCCAAGGAAGTCAACAAAAGGCTGCTACTCCAAAGTCACACCAAAAACTTCAGGGCCTAATCTGTTTGGTGATATGCATAGTGATCCGATATGTCTGCAAGATCTAAATGATTTCTTTCCAGAGACCAATGTTGAACTTCTAGAGAAGCGTCTGAAGATCTTGGAAGAAAAAGTGGCACAGAATAAAGTTGAGAAAGTTGAGCTGATCAGAAAGATGAATCAAAGCGCAGTTGAAAAAGAATTGCTAGATGACAAAGTGAAAGTTTTGGAAAATGAGCGAGATTTCTTTAAAGCTTTGATCGAGAGTCTGCAAGATGCAAATGAGAAGCTGCAGATAGAAATTGCTGACTAAAGTCAATTCAAGCCCTAAACGATCAAAGATTTTCCAGGATGCAGAAAGTATTGTCAAATGCTCTGAATGTTGATTTCATTACTGAATAGGATGGTCTGGATCTTCAAGAAGCTAAAGAACGATCAGAAAAGGAATTAGCTCGAGTGGCAAAGGAAAAGGGGTTGAAGGTGAAGCTCCTACTTCTTCTGAAGTTGCAGAGAAGTCTGATGAGGTGGTTAAAGCTTCTGAGTCCGAGATTTCAAAGGTTGACGAATCTGTCAAGCCTTCTGATCCTATAGTTGCTTCTGAAAAGGACGATGAAGAAGCTGATAAGGAGGATAAAGATGATGAAGAGAAAGATGATTCAGAATATGAGGATTGGAATGTGGCTGATGATGACGATGATGATGATCAAGGTGGTGTTTGTCTAAAAATCACTGAAGCTAAAGTGTCAGATGAGTTTGATTTCTCTTCGCTTATGGATGACGAATCAAACAGAATGGATGATAAAAGTAAGGGGGAGTCAGGGCAGAAAGGGCCAACCGATGAAATTGACCTTTTGAATGTTGAAAGATTTGTAAACCAGTTGCTGCAGTACCCATGAAGCCTTTTTGTTGATGCTTGAACATAACGTGGAGGAAGGCGAGTATGTGCACAACTAAACAAAGGAAGATCTGGCAAAGTTAGTTGAAGTTAATGCTGAAGATTAAAAGTTTGATTTTGAAGAAGACGTGTTGAATGTTAGCACATTTGAGCCGAGCGATTATCAGTACGTGAGAAGATTTTGAAGCTGATGAGTACAACAGGGTGATCGTTGAAGATTGGTCTTCTGATGATGAGACAGATCAAACTGCAAAGTATGTCGGTCCTAATTCTGAAAGTTTTCCTACATTCGAGGAGATGTACAAGCAACTCGATGAAGACATGCTGAAAGAAAAGATTGAAGAATCTTTATGTGAAGGTAAAGTTCCAAAGCCTATGACAAAAGAAGAAATTGCTCAAGCTGAAAAATTCTTGGTTTAAAGAGATGTCGTGCGAACGTAAATTTCGACGTCCTCTAGCATTTTTTTACAGAGACAAAGACGTGTCATTGGGGAATATCTTGACTTGGGGTTGGTTCAAGGAACTTAACGTATATGCAATCAGGAGGGAATTTGGAGTGCAATACTTCAAATACCTTGCTGATTTCAAGACATTACCATATTGGGATGTGGAAGAGTTGGTTCAGACAGTTAATGTTACATATCACATGAAAGTGATTGATCAGTTGTTGTGGAAATTGATCAAGTATGAAGCGGTGAAAGGATTCAGATATTGGAAACCATTCATTCCTTGTCGCAGAATCAAGACTAACAAAAAGACGGGTTAAAAAGACATTACGTTGAAAATGAAGCGACCAAGGGCAATGAGAAACATGCTGTTGATGCCGATTGAACAAAACTTCTATCCATTGTTCAAGTGGTGGCAGATAGATCCATCGACTTATGAAGCTGTTATTGTGTTAAAGTTTGAAGATCATTTGGATATCACGAAGGAACGAGTTGAATACTTGGTTCTCAGGGCATGAGGGGGTTATGGAGGACAATCAGGATTCTTGATCCTATGTGGTTGGGAAAATTTCTCGAGAGAAGATATCAAATGCCTTTTCTACAGCAAGATTGTTTTTGAAAAACGTGAAAAGGTACAAGCAATGTAGCTTCAGAAAGTGGTGAATGTTTGCTATGCACACGAAGTTAATTCAGGAAAGATGTGGCAAACAAGCTGGAGAGATCTAGAAAGAGTAGAGTTTTTGAAAGAGGAGAAGCGTCTTGAAGCTATTCATGAGAAAACTCGGAAAGGCAAGTATTAGAAGATTTCAGTACATGAACAAGGTGCCTTCTACAGATCGGACGCCGGATCCTAAGCAAGAACAATGAAAGAAGCCGTTTAAGAACTTCTTGTCGGGCGTTAAATTATATTATGAAGACAAGTTTTGGAGACTGATACAAGACGAAGACGATATCCAAGGGGGAGTCTGTTGGTGCATAATGTCTATGTCTTAGTCTTATATCGAGTCTTATAGAATAGAGTTGAATAGGCTAGTCATATGAAGTATTTCTCTAATGGTGAGACAAGTTCGCTCTAGCATGTCATGTGTAGCCAAGTTCGGCAGAACTTCCTAAGGCAAGTTCCGGCGAACTTACACCTCCCACTAGCGAACTTGATCATCTATATATAGCTAGCTAGCCTCTCTCATTTGTAACTTTGGCATTTTGGAGGCGAAGCTCTGTCAGTTTGTACTCTTGACGTTTGATCAATAAACTGATGCTAAACTGATTAATTCTTGTCTATTGGTAAACACGACGTAATATTTCCGCTATTATGGACGTTAGATATCAAATTTAGGTTCCTTAGCATTGAGGATCGGTCCTACACTTACCTACTTCTTCGAGTGTTATTTCAACTTCCTCTCCTCAAGAAAGCCTTTGTAAAGCTTAAGCCTTTGTTCGTTGACCTTGAAAGGTTCACCGTCCAGAGGTTTAATTTCTACGGTGCCATGTGGAAAGATTTAAGTAATGGAAAAAGGTCCCGACCATCTAGACTTGAGTTTTTCCGGAAACAACTGAACTCTTGAGTTAAACAAGAGCACTTGATCTCCCTCCTGAAATTCTTTAGGTTTGCTTATTTTATCATGTAAGTTTTTCATATGTTCCTTATAAATTTCGGAGTGGAGAATGCTTGATTTCTCATTTCATCTAATTCATTTAAGTGATAAAATTGAATTTTACCAGAAGTTTCTTGGTCTAGGTTTACGTTTTTTAATGCCTAGTATGCGTTATGAGCAATTTCTATTGGGAGGTGATATTTTTCTCCATAGACTAGCTTATATGGGGTAGTGCCTATTTGTCACACCCCAACCGATGGTGGAAACAACGGGATGCAGCACGTTAGCGATGTGATTGCTCGAGAGGATCCATAACGACTATTTCCGCGACAATATTTAATTAAGTTCAAATTTCATAAGTACTAAACAAAAATCCACACAATCATCCAAAAATAAAATACAAATTGTCTCAAACAACGTAACCAAAACATATCTAAATTAGGCGTGTATCTAGAGCCTAATTCATTTGTAGCATACGATCCATCAACCTGTTACATATGTTAAAATAAAGTCAATACAAATATGTAAAGGTGAGTACACAAGTTTGGCATAAGTAATAGTAATATGTAAAACGTAACTAAGTGAACATGTAAGCTATCGGCATCGATACAAGCTAACCAATTAGATAGCATGTGAGATGCGCGTCACGAGTCCACGAAGTGTCCACGTACGTAAACAAGTAAAGTAAAGTGAACCTTAACAACCCCCGAACCTATAGGTGCGGGTCAACCTATAGCTTCTATCATGTTAAGGGTGGTATGCGAGTCGTCAAGCGTAAACATAGCACACAACAATTCAGCGTTTCACGAATAGACATGCGAGAGCGGTTTGCGTTTTAAGCGTTTCAAGTGTCATGTGCAGTGTTTGTTTTATAGAGAACGTATGTAACACCCAAAAAGTGTGTTAAAACGAAAAGGGATCAAGTATACTCATAGTGCGTGTTTAAACAGTTAAACACGAGCGAGATGGAGCAGGGAGAGCACTGGATCAGCCCGCATGCGGGAGCAGAAGTGCATCAGTCTTCCAAAGTGCTGAAACGGTTGAAATAGAGATTTGTGCATGGAACAGGCAATTCGTACGAGTTGTGCTTCGTACGGGCGTGCTTTGTACGAGCTGGGCTTCGTACGAGCCGTCTTGTGCGAGTTGACCTGTTTCATGTCCAAAATCGAGTGTTTTTTCGCATCGCTCTTCGGGAAATCGAGTGCTCATCCTCCAGCCTTAAGCTACTAATCAAACCTAGTTCCGGAGAGGTCTTTGGAGCGAGTTAGTCTCTTGTGTGAAGTTGGACTGGTTTATACGAACTGGGCAGTTCGTATGAGCCAGTCCGGTCCGTACGAGTGACTGTCTTGCGTCCTCATGCGTCCGGGACTGAGTTTTCGCCTGAAACGGATGTAATTTCGAGTCCTTTTCATGATGGTTTCGACACCCTTCATCCCACTATTTAGTGAACGAAACATATGTCGGTTTTGGTCCGTTTAAGTGTAAAAATCAAGTTTAAAACAACTTTCCTAGATTAAACACTTGACGTACTTTAAAATAACAAGATTTCTAACTTGGAAGCCAAAGCAAAGCCCAATAGACTCATTTAAGTGTGAATCTGAGGTAAAAACAATTTTTTTATGTAAAAGATGAAGGTTTTCATAAACAGAATAAGTTTGGATGAAATTGGGGAAAATCTCGTGTAAATCGTTGTTGAAATTGTTGCGGTTTGCGTGAAAAGAGTTGTTACTTACTTGGAAAATAGAGAAAAGTGGGTAGAGGATGGTATGTGCAAAGTGGCAGCATGGGGAGTGCGTGGGTGTGGGTGCGGCATTTATAGAGGAGGAGGAGAGATGTCACACCCTCAATTTCCACTTGCGGAGTTTTACCGCGAGGCGTGTGAACAAACCAGAATCTGAGACACTAGTAATGTCGAACGACTCTATATGATTTGTTAATACGTTTTCCAAAATCATTTGTTTAACCATTCATAGTTAATTTTAGATTGCCTTAGTTTGGTTTCAATGTTTAGCGGAAGCATTAGTTTCTAAATTGAGCGGAAGCATAAAAATAATGTAAAGGAACGGGCGCCAACACAAACGCCAAAACTAAAGAAAAACCCAAATAAATGTTTGTAAATGAGACTCATAAAAAGATGTCTTGATCAATGCAAGTGAGTGCACCTAGAGCTCCTAGCATCCTGAGAAACATGTAAAGAAACAAGTGTCAACATTAAAGAAGAGTGAGTTCACAGGTTTTCATAAGTTCATTTGTTCGGTTATAAGTTTGTTTACCCCGTTATCCCTAACCCGAGATAACGATTTAGTTCCATTATTCCCAACCCGTAATAATACTGATGGTTCCATTATTCCTTACCCGGAATAATAATGATGTTCCATTATTCCTAACCCGGAATAATAACGTTGTTGGTTCCATTATCCCTAACCCGGGATATTATTGTTGATTCGTAATTAAGTTCAATGTTAACATGTAGGTAGCTAGCCTAAAGTTATGTCACGTAAGTGTTCGCGATCGAAGCTGACTGTTGTGCCTCCGTGTTGCCAGGCCTATCACTGACCATGGCGAAGTTAGGCCAAATTATTCACCCGTTGACCATACCCGGTCGGCTAGCGCGACTAGCTCGGATGGGGCTTGTCGGGCCCAGTAGTACTACTTATAATTTCCCCGCTATCTAACCCAATACTAACGATCCGAGAGATTGTCGAGGACTTGTGTGATATAGCTGCTTAGTGACCATAACGTACGTTAACATTAACTTAGTTACCGAATAGTTTAATGACGTTAATTTCATATAACGTAAAGAGATAGAGTTGTAGAGTGTATACATGTTTCTCCCCCTGTTGTTTAAAAACCGGATAAAATTAGGGACCGTGAACTCACTTTTAGTTGCTCGTTAGTGTGACACAGAAGTTGCAAATGATGGGACCGTTAATTGCGTCCTAACAAGTCAATTGATTTAAAGTTAGTGTGTGAACACACCAATACAAACCCTACACATAATACACAATCGTACACACAATAACAAATCCTAACACTCAATCATGCATGCAAGTATCATCATACCAACATAGTGATCAAAACAATTTATCATGAACACAATCCAATCCATACAACACTTTGGTACACACATTCGCAAGTCATCAAGTTTCAGCTTGTATACTCCTAATTAGGCTGTTTTCGAGGATTTTTATAAAATAGTTCCAACGTTCCAAAAATTCCAATTATTTTACAGAAGGTTCAACTATACTATAGAACTTTATATAAATTTTTCAAGTCCTAACACTTCACCAATTATTCATAAATATTAATATACTAGGCTGCAGTCAGATTCGTCGCTTTCTGACTGCAGTCCACGGGAGAATTTATTTAAAAATCACCGTTCTCCAATTAACAAAATTCCAGTGGGAGTTTCCCGGAAATTTCCATCTCTAGTTGCTGTACAAATTTCGTGATTCGACTCTCTACAGATTATTAGATCCGACTCGATAAACAACTAACAAATTTTCAGAATTTTCACAGCTTCAGTTACTGCACTTAATTGGCCACTTAAAAATATCAAACGACTTCAGAAAATATGAATCCAGCGCCATTAGAAGCGTTTTTCAAAAAGCTACGTTTTAGGCTTCAGAAAATCCGTTTTTCGATGAATAATAACCAAGTTACAGCCAGTTGAAGTTGGCTGTAAACACCATTCAGCATCCTGATTTCAGCATTTTATTGCAATATAACCCGCTTAAACAATCGATACGTTAAATATAAACGATCAAGAACAGATTTACCAATCATATATAATCATATACATCATACCCATGCAAGCCCTAATCATAATATATGGTTTTTATCACACAAAACGAGCCTAATGATTCTTGATTCCACTAATCATCATAATCGCAAACTAGCATAATTAATCGACTAACATCGTAACACTTTCTACCATTACATACAAACTGATCCATAGTTCATAAACCCTAGTATGATTAGCGAAATAACATAAAACTCTAACCTTTAACAATGGAGATTAACGAACCGTGAGCGAGATGGGAGCCGATTCGGATGATCAAGGGAAACCGCGACCGAGAAGAAAAGTGTAGGAAGGCTGTCGCGATCGAGAGGGATGTAGCAAGGCTGCCGTCGGCTGTTTCTTGATTAGGGTTTGTGTGTGTTTTTGTTTTTGAAACAATGCACATGCATATATAGTGCAAGAAGAAAAGAAAAAGGGAAAAAAAGGAGAAGGGTTTGCGGGTTGGGTGCTCGCGGCCAGCAAGGGTTCGGGTGGGGTGGTTTGGGTCTTTAACTTGAGCCTATAGTTTCGTTCAACTCCTTGAGTCGCAAGGAAATGAGGTCGACTCGTTTCGCGGCTTGGTTCGATTCGTCTATATATTTACTATATATATATTTTATAACTAAAATCACGAAATCGAAACACAACATAATAACTCACCGAACTTATAAACGTTTAATACACATAACACGTAATTCACTTGATAGTTCACAAAGTTATCGTAATTATTTCGAGCATGTAAATTGAATCTCCGAGTCAACTTAGCGTAGGAATGAATAACCGTGAAGTAGTGCGTTTAAGATATCCGAAAAACCTGGATGTCACATTATCCCCATGTTGAAAGAATTTTCGTCCCGAAAATTGAGTAAACGCGGTTTAGAATGCAGCGTACATGTTTAGAGTGCACGCACAAAGATTTAGTTCGTTAACATGGTACACGAAATTACAAGAAATTCCCAGGTTGTCACATCATCCCCATGTTGAAAGAATTTTCGTCCCGAAAATTTAGTTGGTGGTATCGTTAAGTTGTTGCTCAGCTGCAAAATGGTGTGGGTATTTGCTTTTCATTTGGTCCTCTCTTTCCCACGTGAACTCCGGTCCACGCTTAGAGTCCCAACGAACCTTGACGATCGGAATCTTGCTATGCCTTCGAGTCTTGATCTCACGATCCATGATCTCGATAGGTTGTTCCACAAAGTGCAGTTGTTCATCCACTTGAATCTCATCCAATGGAATGACTAGGGTTTCATCTGTAGACACTTCTTCAGATTTGACACGTGAAAAACGTTGTGAACTCCACTGAGTTCGGCAGGAAGATCTAATTGATAAGCTACGGGTCCGATACGTTTCAAGATCACAAACGGGCCTACGTACCGTGGGTTTAGTTTTCCCCGTTTCCCAAAACGGATTACACCCTTCCAGGGTGACACCTTCAGTAGGACGCGGTCGCCTACTTGAAATTCGAGCGGTTTGCGTCGTTGATCAGCGTAGCTTTTCTGTCGATCTCGTGCGCCGCCATGCGGTATCTGATTTGTACAATCTTTTCAGTAGCCTCAAGTATCAACTAAAGGCCTGTGAGTTGACTGTCACCGACTTCTGCCCAACAGACCAGTGATCTACATTTACTACCGTATAATGCCTCAAACGGTGCTGCCGATATACTTGTATGGTAACTGTTGTTATACGAGACTTCCACTAATGGCAGGTGGATTTCCCAACTATTCCCGAAGTCTACTACGCATGCCCTAAGCATGTCTCCCAAGGTCTGTATGGTCCTTTCGCTTTGACCATCAGTCTGAGGGTGATAAGCTGTGCTCATATCTAAGCGTGTTCCCAACGCTTTCTGAAGTGACTGCCAATAGTTGGACGTGAAACGAGCATCTCTGTCTGAGATGATGGACGTTGGCACTCCGTGCCGAGAAACTACTTCCTTAATGTAGATGCGAGTCAACTTCTCCATCTTATCTGTTTCTTTAATAGCTAGGAAGTGTGCGGACTTAGTTAAACGATCCACGATCACCCAGATGGTATCGCAACCACCCAAAGTTCGCGGGAGTTTAGTGATGAAATCCATCGAGATCTGAACCCATTTCCACACTGGGATCTCAGGTTGTTGAAGTAGCCCCGATGGCTTCTGATACTCTACCTTGACTTTTGCACAAGTCAAACACTTGCTCACGTAGGTGGCTATATCAGCTTTCATGTTGGCCACCAATACACAGCTTTAAGGTCTTGATACATCTTATCCGAACCAGGATAGACAGAGTATCGGGATTTGTGAGCTTCGTCCATGACTAGCTTTCTGAGGTCTCCGTAGAGAGGTACCCATATGCGATTCATGAAATACCGGGCTCCATTGGGTTTTACTTCCCAATCGCGTTCCATTTTTCCCACGATTCGGCCTTGATGTTTTCTTCCTTAACTGCTTCAGACTGCGCGTCGGTATCTGTTCGGGTAATCCCGAATGAATGGTGAACTGTAGTGCTCGTACCCGAGAGGTTTCAAGTGCTCTTCTACTGAGGGCATCTTCTACCACGTTAGCTTTACCCGGGTGATACCAGAATGGCACATTCATAATCGTTCAAGAGTTCGACCCAGTGACGCTGTCGTATGTTAACTCCTTCTGGTCAAAGATATGTTGGAGGCTCTTGTGATCTGTATAAATTGTGCACTTTGTTCCATATAGGTAGTGTCTCCAAATCTTAAGTGCAAACACTACTGCTCCCAATTCCAGGTCGTGTGTTGTGTAGTTTTTCTCGTGAACCTTCAATTGTCGGGACGCATACGCGATGACCTTATCGCGTTGCATGAGTAGCATCCCAATCCCTGAATGGAAGCATCACAATATACTACAAAATCATCAGTCCCTTCCGGCAAGGACAGAATGGGTGCACTGCAAAGTTTCTGCTTCAGCAATTGAAATGCCGCTTCCTGCTTGTCACCCCAAGCATACTTGATGCCTTTCTGGGTGAGGGTGGTAAGCGGTTGTCGATCTTTGAAAATCCCTCGATAAAAGTCTGTAGTAACCAGCCAAACCCAAAAATTGGCGGATCTCCGTCGGTGTCCTGGGTGCTTTCCAGTTTTTGATAGCTTCAATCTTGGTAGGGTCGACGTGGATACCCTTTTCATTTACGATATGCCCGAGGAACTGAACTTCCCGAATCCAGAAATCACACTTTGAAAACTTGGCATATAGTTTCTCCTGTTGAAGTAATTCCAGCAGTAATCGTAGATGTTCAGCATGTTCTGCTTCACCTTTAGAGTAGATGAGTATGTCATCGATGAACACAATGACAAACTTGTCGAGATAGGTTTACACACACGGTTCATGAGATCCATGAACACCGCGCGTGCGTTGGTGAGACCGAAGGGCATTACCAAGAACTCATAATGACCATACCGAGTACGAAATGCCGTCTTAGCGATATCCTCCTCCCTGACACATAACTTGTGATAACCGGACCGTAGATTAATCTTGGAGTAGTAGCTTGACCCTTGAAGTTGGTCGAAGAGATCGTCGATGCGAGGTAACGGGTATCGGTTCTTGACAGTAACCTTATTGAGTTCCCTGTAGTCGATGCACATGCGGAAGGTCCCGTCCTTCTTCTTGACAAAAAGGACTGGAGCTCCCCATGGCGAAGTGCTAGGTCGGATAAATCCTTTTTCTAACAGTTCCTGAAGTTGGGTAGACAGCTCCTGCAGCTCGGCTGGAGCTAGGCGGTATGGGCCTTGGCGATGGGAGTTGCATGGTTCGCCAATTCGATTTCAAACTCCACTTGTCGATGTGGTGGAAGACCAGGTAACTCCTCTGGAAATACATCGGAAAAATCACGGACGACGGGGATGTCTTCTATACGTTTCTCGTCTTTAGGCTGTTCGGTAACCAGTGCAAGTAAAGCGAAAGAGTTCTTCTCCAAGATACTTCTGCGCTTGCATGTAAGAGATGATGTTTGTGACGGCGCCTGCCTTCTCGCCTGCACCGTCAAGATTTCGTCATTAGAGAGCGGAATACGGATAGATTTTTCGAAACAGAGAACTTCAGCTCGGACGTCGGATAGCCAGTCCATTCCGACTACCACCTCAAAACTACCCAGGGTAGTTGTCATCAGATCAATGGTAAAGGTGTGACCCGCGAGTTTGAGTTGACAGCCGTATACTATATGGGTCACATCTACAGATTTACCATCGGCTAGTTCTATGACGTAAGGGGTCTCTAGGGGTTTAGGCGTGAGATTTAGGTTCTTCCTAAAAGACTCAGATATAAAACTCCTATCCGCACCCGTATCAAAAAGCACTGTAGCAAAATGTTCATTAAGGGGAAACTTACCGGTGACCACGTTCGAGTCGTTTCTTGCCTCTCCGCGGCCCAGCGTAAATGCGCGACCTTTGGCACCTCCTGTGCCACCATTTCCATTATTGTTGATGTTATTGTTGTTGTTGTGGTTATTGTGGTTGTGGTTGTTCCCACCATTGTTGTTGTTGTTACGAAGCTGTGGGCAATCTCTTTTGAAGTGGGCAGTGCTAACACACTGATAGCACCCCCGGTTAACACCCTGCTGCTGACCCTGGTGTTAATTTTGATTTTGTCGGGACATGATTTCCCGCGACAATCCTTTGCCGCATGTCCCACTTTGCCACATCGTTGGCAGCGATTCCCGGCACAAGGGCCGTGATGATGAAGGTTACAGCGATTGCACTGCGGCTTTCGACCTACATAGCCGCTGGTGTTCTGGGTGTTGTTGGCGGGCTGATTATTGTGATCCCGGTGGCTGTTGAAACTATTGAATCGTTTCTGGCTCCCCTGTTGTGGCTGGGATGACGAAGACTGTCGAGCAGACGAGTCTTCAAACTTTCTTTTATTATCAGGGGCAACTTCAGTCGTACCCCGAGTTGGCAACTTCT
Source organism: Scalesia atractyloides (assembly GCA_947069175.1). Lineage (NCBI taxonomy): Eukaryota > Viridiplantae > Streptophyta > Magnoliopsida > Asterales > Asteraceae > Scalesia > Scalesia atractyloides. The sequence goes on from CAMTDV010000009.1 coordinate 39,580,533, forward strand.
TTTGTTCCACCGCCTTATCGGTGAGTTTGTGCGCCAACCTGATTGCTTGATGCTCAGTTGCAGGGTTGCTGGCCATTACCATACCCTGGATCTCAGGGACCAGACCCCCAAGGTAAAACTCTAGTCGTTTCTCAACGGTGTTGGCCAGATCGGGACATAGAAATACCAGGTCGTGATGTTTCGCTGTGTATGCTTCGATTTCAGATCCCACCATCTTGTGGTTCCATAAGGCTTGCTCCAACTGCTGAACCCTGTCTCGTGGACAGTACTCCTCTTTGATTAGGGCCTTAAACTCGGCCCAGGCCATTGCATTTGCAGCAATAAGTCCACGCGTTTGGACTTGTGCATTCCACCAAGTTAGTGCCCCATCCTCCAACGTTGAGGCAGCATACTTGACTTTGTTGGCCTCCAGACAATTGCACATTTCGAACACTGATTCGGACTTTTCGATCCAGCGGACCAGTCCTATGGGTCCTTCTGCCCCCGTGAATTTGCTCGGCTTCGCATCGAGAAACATCTTGTAGGGGTTAAGACCCCCTCCTGCTGACAGAGGACAGGTAGTCAGCGAGGAATTCTACTAGCCCAACTATTAGATTTTCCCATGAAATTTTAATAATGGTTACCTGCCGGTTGGTTTTGAACACCCGCTAGAGCAGCATTCACGTGCTCTTGGATCGTTGCGGCTAATTCTTCGGGCGTCATGTTGAGGTTTCCGCGACGTCCAGTTGCCATTTTAGATCTTCGTAAGACAACATAAACACACACCAATAAGTCTATATATCCAATATAGTTATCCTATTCCATACTTAAATAATTCCTCAAATTATGTCAACCCAAATAACTTAAACAGTCAAAAGAAATATTCCATAAAATTTCAACGTCTTACAAAATGCCAACCAAACATATCAGTTTACTATAAAATCTCAAGTTTAAACATAAGTAGGAAGATAAATAGACTGAAGGAAAGTAAATAAAATAAGCGAGACGTGTCAGTCTTCTACGTCTCCATTCCCCAAATCGCTATCGTTGTCGTCATCCTGCGCGGCGTTTCCAGCTTCTACAGCTGGGTCTTCCTCCGGATCCTCCTCTGGATCCTCCTCTGGATCCTCCTCGGGATCCTCCTCTAGATCCTCCTCTACTGGCACTGGAGGGACCGGTGCTGGTGCGGGTACTGGTACAGGTGCCTGATTCTGTTCTAGTTCTTGAATTCTCCAGCTAGACTCAAGGACTCTGTCTTCGAGCCAGTCAGCCCTTAGCTGCTCAGCACGAAGATCTCTTGCTAAGGTGTTACGAGCTATCTTACTCGCATGTTGCTCTTCCTCGAGCGATCCAGTCTTACCTGTTAATTGTCGTATCATCTATCCCTGTGCTAGGATGGTTTCATGCATTCTTTCTAGTTGTTCTTGTTGCTTTCTTATCATATCTCTAAGTAGGTCGTTCCCTACTTCTAATGAGTTAACCGGTTCGACCGGCATAGCGATGGTCGGGCGTGAGGACGACTCCTCCCCTAGAGCGAGCCTTTTTTCACGCAGCTGAGCGTGTCTCCACGCCATGAGGTGGTGAGGGTTCCACCATAGGTGCCTTCCCCGGCGCCTTTGGTTGCAAAAGTTTGTCGGATGATGATGATGATGATGACATTGCCTGTTGGGTTTGTAGTTAGTTACGAGTTGCATTCGTTTCAATTATGCATTCATATTTCACATAACATAGTTGTGGTATAACACATAACAAGATATAACAGTTCAGTGCCAAACTAAGTCTATTGTCGTGTAATCAGCTATAGTTTAGGTCTACCTTTAATGCAACCTGGTTCTCTATAGCTAGAGGCTCTGATACCAATCTGGCACACCCTCAATTTCCACTTGCGGAGTTTTACCGCGAGGCGTGTGAACAAACCAGAATCTGAGACACTAGTAACTCGAACGACTCTATATGATTTGTTAATACGTTTTCCAAAATCATTTGTTTAACCATTCATAGTTAATTTTAGATTGCCTTAGTTTGGTTTCAATGTTTAGCGGAAGCATTAGTTTCTAAAGTTGAGCGGAAGCATATTAATAAAACGGGCGCCAACACAAACGCCAAAACTAAAGAAAAACCCAAATAAATGTTTGTAAATGAGACTCGATAAAAAGATGTCTTGATCAATGCAAGTGAGTGCACCTAGAGCTCCTAGCGTCCTGAGAAACATGTAAAGAAACAAGTGTCAACATTAAAGAAGAGTGAGTTCACAGGTTTTCATAAGTTCATGTGTTTAGTTATAAGTTTGTTTCCCCCGTTATCCCTAACCCGGGATAACGATTTAGTTCCATTATTCCCAACCCGGAATAATACTGATGGTTCCATTATTCCTTACCCGGAATAATAATGATGTTCCTTTATTCCTAACCCAGAATAATAACGTTGTTGGTTCCATTATCCCTAACCCGGGATAATATTGTTGATTCGTAATTAAGTTCAATGTTAACATGTAGGTCGCTAGCCTAAAGTTATGTCACGTAAGTGTTCGCGATCGAAGCTGACTGTTGTGCCTCCGTGTTGCCAGGCCTATCACTTACCATGGCGAAGTTAGGCCAAATTATTCACCCGTTGACAATACCCGGTCGGCTAGCGCGACTAGCTCGGGTGGGGCTTGTCGGGCCCAGTAGTACTACTTATAATTTCCCCGCTATCTAACCCAATACTAACGATCCGAGAGATTGTCGAGGACTTGTGTGATATAGCTGCTTAGTGACCATAACGTACGTTAACATTAACTTAGTTACCGAATAGTTTAATGACGTTAATTTCATATAACGTAAAGAGATAGAGTTGTAGAGTGTATACATGTTTCTCCCCCTGTTGTTTAAAACCGGATAAAATTAGGGGCCGTGAACTCACTTTTAGTTGCTCGGTTAGTGTGACACAGAAGTTGCAAATGATGGGACCGTTAATTGCGTCCTAACAAGTCAATTGATTTAAAGTTAGTGTGTGAACACACCAATACAAACCCTACACATAACTAACACACAATGCGGTACACACAATAACAAATCCTAACACTCAATCATGCATGCAAGTATCATCATACCAACATAGTGATCAAAACAATTTATCATGAACACAATCCAATCCATACAACACTTTGGTACACACATTCGCAAGTCATCAAGTTTCAGCTTGTATACTCCTAATTAGGCTGTTTTCGAGGATTTTTATAAAATTGTTCCAACGTTCCAAAAATTCCAATTATTTACAGAAGGTGTCAACTATACTGTAGAATTTTATATAAATTTTTCAAGTCCTAACACTTCACCAATTATTCATAAATTAATATACTAGGCTGCAGTCAGATTCGTCACTTTCTGACTGCAGTCCACGGGAGAATTTATTTAAAAATCACCGTTCGTCCAATTAACAAAATTCCAGTGGGATTTTCCCGGAAATTTCCATCTCTAGTTGCTGTACAAATTTCCTGATTCGACTCTCTACAGATTATTAGATCCGACTCGATAAACAACTAACAAATTTTCAGAATTTTCACAGCTTCAGTTACTGCACTTAATTGGTCACTTAAAAATATCAAACGACTTCAGAAAAATATGAATCTAGCGCCATTAGAAGCGTTTTTCAAGAAGCTACGTTTTAGGCTTCAGAAAATCCGTTTTTCGATAAATAATAACCAAGTTACAGACAGTTGAAGTTGGCTGTAAACACCATTCAGCATCCTGATTTCAGCATTTTATCGCAATATAACCCGCTTAAACAATCGATACGTTAAATATAAACGATCAAGAACAGATTTACCAATCATATATCATCATATACATCATACCCATGCAAGCCCTAATCATAATATATGGTTTTTATCACACAAAACGCAGCCTAATGATTCTTGATTCCACTAATCATCATAATCGCAAACTAGCATAATTAATCGACTAACATCATAACACTTTCTACCATTACATACAAACATGATCCATAGTTCATAAACCCTAGTATGATTAGCGAAATAACATAAAACTCTAACCTTTAACAATGGAGAATAACGAACCGTGAGCGAGATTGGAGCCGATTCGGATGATCAAGGGAAACCGCGACCGAGAAGAAAAGTGTAGGAAGGCCGTCGCGATCGAGAGAGATGTAGCAAGGCTGCCGTCGGCTGTTTCTTGATTAGGGTTTGTGTGTGTTTTTGTTTTTGAAACAATGCAGATGCATATATAGTGCAAGAAGAAAAGAAAAAGGGAAAAAAAAGAGAAGGGTTTGCGGGTTGGGTGCTCGCGGCCGCAAGGGGTTCGGGTGGGGTGGTTTGGGTCTTTAACTTGAGCCTCAAGTTTCGTTCAACTCCTTGAGTCGCAAGGAAATGAGGTCGACTCGTTTTGCGGCTTGGTTCGATTCGTCTATATATTTACTATATATATATTTTATAACTAAAATCACGAAATCGAAACACAACATAATAACTCACCGAACTTATAAACGTTTAATACACATAACACATAATTCACTTGATAGTTCACAAAGTTATCGTAATTATTTCGAGCATGTAAATTGAATTCCGAGTCAACTTAGCGTAGGAATGAATAACCGTGAAGTAGTGCGTTTAAGATATCCGAAAAACCGGGATGTCACAAGAGAAGGTAAGAAAGCGTGTCGTGCGAGTTGGGAGTGCCTCGTACGAGTGGGATGTGCCTCATACGAGTAGGCAGTTCCTCGTGCGAGTGAGCAGTGCCTCGTGCGAGTCAAGTGTGCCTCGTATGAGTGGGGAGTGCCTCGTACGAGTTGTCCAGTTTGCAATTCGGTTGTTCCGTTTGGTTTTTTCATTTGTATTAGTTAATTCAAGTACGTTAAGCATTGTATTGTTTATTAGCGCGATAAGTTGAGTTAAGCGAGTGAGCGAGTGAGCGTTTAAGCGAGTATATAACATATATAACACATAAGCACACATAATAAAATAAATAACCCCGTTAAGTTTGCGTTGTGATGAGCGTTCGAGTATTAAAAGTCTAAATGCGATAATTAAGAGAGATAAAATGCGTTTAAAACATCGTTAACCCTTTTATAATAGAATCTTGGAGTACAAAGTAGTTATAAAACAAAGTAAACTATAAAACAAAGACAATTGAAATGTCGGGTTGTTATAGTCTCCCCTACTTTAGGGAATTTCGTCTCGAAATTCAAGTTGTAGACGTAACGAAAAGATGTGGGTATTTAGCTTTCATATCACTTTCGAGTTCCCAAGTGTACTCGGTGCCGTGTTTGCCTTCCCACCAGACTATCACAATGGGAAATGGACTCCTTCGAAGTTTCTTGATCTCTCGATCCATGATCTCTCTACTGGCTTTTCCACGAAGTATAGTGTGTCGTTTATTTGTAAGTCCTCAAGAGGTACGTGTAGATTTTCTTCGGCCAGACACTTTTTGAGGTTTGAGACATGGAAGGTCGGGTGTATGTTGCTGAGTTCCACCGGTAATTTGAGCCGGTTGGCCACTTTGCCAATTCTTTCCAGAACCAAAAGGACCCACATATCGTGGCGCTAGTTTCCTTTTCTTGCCAAACCGGATCACCCCTTTCCAAGGTGAAACTTTAAGAGGAAGTGATCTCCAACGTTGAACTGTAGGGGCTTGCATCGTTTATCGGCGTAGCTCTTTTGACGACTCCGAGCTTTCAGGAGATTGTCTCTAATCTGGAGGATTTTGATTGTTGTTTCTTGTATTAGCTCGGGACCGGTGATCTGTGCGTCTCCGATCCCGTGCCAAAGGGGGCCATTTGTGTACTAGTATGATAACTGTTAGTGTACGAAAATTCTATTAAGGGTAAATGTGAATCCCAATTACCACCAAAATCTATAATGCACGATCGAAGCATGTCTTCAAGGGTGAGAATCGTGCGCTCAGTCTGACCGTCGGTCTGAGGATGGAATGCGGTACTGAGATTAAGAGTAGTACCGAGTGCTAATTGCAACATTTCCCAAAGACGTGAGGTAAAGCGACCGTCGCGGTCAGAGATGTTGTAACCAGGCATCACCTGTCGGCAAATGACTTCGTCAGAATAGATTTGTTCTAATCGTTCAACCTTAAAGTCTTTCTCATACCGGAATGAAATGAGCAGACTTTATAAGACGATCAATGATAACCAAATGCCATCGTGACCAGAGGACGTGCGAGGGAGTTTCGTAACAAAATCCATAGCTATACTTTCCCATTTCCACATCGGGATTTCGGGTTGCTCGAGTACAAGAGGGTTGTTGATGTTCGACTTTAACTTTCACGCAGTTAGGCATTTCGAAACATACAGGCGATATCCTCTTTCATGCCCGGCCACCAATACTTAGAACGGAGGTCTGGGTACATCTTGTTGGCACCGAGGTGAATGGAGTATCGAGACTTGTGAGTTTCAGTCATCAATATCTCTCAGAGTTTATTGCGACTAGGAATCCAAATATGATCGAGATAGTGAAAGATGTTGTTTGGTTTATTCACGAATTGAGTTTCGGCACCACATTTCATTTCCTCATACAAGTATTCTCATTGAAACATGCGTGCTGAGCGTCGCAAATCAGGACTTTGAGATCGTTCTGAGCTCGGACATTACAAATGCTATACACATAGCTTCGTCGACTGAGAGCATCGGCTATGACGTTTGCCTTGCCGGGATGGTAGCGTATCTCACAGTCATAGTCGTTGAGAAGTTCAACCCATCTGCGTTGGTGCATGTTCAGTTCTTTCTGGTTGAGGATATGTTGTAAGCTCTTATGGTCTGTGAAGACCGTACACTTTGTACCGTAAAGGTAGTGTTGCCATATCTTTAACGCAAAAACAATTACACTGAGTTTGAGATCGTGGGTGGTGTAGTTCTTCTCGTGGATCTTGAGTTGTCGAGATGCATACGCGATAACATTGTCTCGTTGCATAATAATACAACCACGACCTAGGTTAGAGGCATCGCAATAAACAACGAAATCGTCGTTTTCGTCGGGGGTGTGAGGACGAGAGCGTCCCAAAGCATACGCTTGAGAGTTTGAAAGGCTTTCTCTTGTTTGGAACCCCAAACAACAGGTTTGCCCTTATAGTTAACGCGGTAAGAGGTACAACAAGTCGGTGATGAATCGACGGTAGTAACCTGCCAATCCGAGAAATGAAATGATTCCGGTTGGAGTCTTCGGCGTAATCCAACTCTTCACAGCTTCTATCTTCGTGGGATCGACGTGAATTCCTTGGTCGTTGAAAATGTGACTGAGGAATTGAACTTCTTTAACCCAAAATTCACACTTGGGGAACTTGGCGTAAAGACGATTTCCTTAAATAAGTTCGAGAACTAAAGGAAGATGTCGGGCGTGTTCGGCTCTCGAGTTTTAGTAGATAAGAATATCATCGATAAACACAATGACGAAATGATCCAAGAAGGCCTTGCACACACGATCATCAAGTCCATGAAGACCACGGGTGCGTTCATGAGACCAAAGGCATGACATCGAATTCATAATGTCCATAGCGAGTACGAAATGCTGGTTTTCGGAAAGTCTTGCTCTTGTACACGTAGCTGATGATAGCCGGAGCGTAAGTCAATTTTCGAAAACCATGTAGCACCTTGAAGTTGATCAAACAAATTATCGATTCGTGGGAGTGGGTAGCGGTTCTTGATCGTAAGCTTGTTAAGTTCCCTATAATCGATGCACATTCGGAATGATCCATCCTTCTTTTTCACAAAAAGAACGGGTGTGCCCCATGGTGACGTGCTCGGACGTATAAATCCTTTATCAAGCAACTCTTGAAGTTGGCTAGATAGCTCGCGCATTTCGGATGGGGCAAGACGATAGGGAGCTTTAGCGACAGGTGTAGCACCGGGAATGAGGTCAATACGAAAGTCGATATCGCGAGAAGGGTGTGAAACAACTAAATCATCAGGAAAAATTTTAGGAAATTCACATACAACTGGAACGTCTTTCACGGTTTTCTTCTCGTTCTTTGTGTCCACAATATGGGCTAGGAAAGCGACGTACTCTTTGCGTAAGTACTTGTTCGCTTGAATACACGACATAAGCTTAAACTCTCTTAAGGGTCCTTCATCCTAGACATGTAGTTGATCACCATTTGTAAGCGGAAAGCGAATCATCTTATCATAACAAACAACTTCGGCACAATTTCCTCGAAGAAAATACATGCCTACTATGACGTCAAAACTACCTAATTGCATAGGTATGAGATCGATCCTGAAAGTGTGATTATTGAGATCGAGAGTAAAATCACGTAGAACAGATTTAACAGTAAAGGTTCTTCCGGTGGTGACTTCGACATCGAAAGTCTTTGGGAGTTTAGCGGGTTCACACTTAAAAAATTTTCAAATTCAAATGATACAAAACACTTATCGGTTCCAGTATCAAATAAGCAAGAAGCATAAATACCATTACCAAGGAACGTACCATTGACAACATTGTTGTCATTCTGAGCCTGCCTGAGGTTGATGTTGAAAGCTCTTCCACGCGCAGCCTGTGGTTGTTGCGGTAGCTGCGGGCTGCGGTGGCTGAGGCTGTTGATATTGCGGCTGCTGTGGCTCTTGCTTCACCATGCGGTGCGGGCATACATTGCTGAAGTGGCTAGGATCACCACATTTTTAGTATGCACGTGCATGAACAACTAGTGTTTGTGTGTCAGGTTGACCAGGGAAGCGCGGGGTGGAGCTGGCGGTGCTGCGATAGCTTGAGGAGCTTGTTGACGAGGGCCTGTATGGCAGCTGGATGTGAAATGACCATAGCAGTTGCAGTTGATACAGAAGCGACAGTTGCCTTTAACTGCAAGGTGATAGGTGCACTTAGGGCACAGAGGATGGACTCCATTATACGTGCGCTTAGCAGGCGGTGAGTTGCGGGTAGTAATCTGATGAGATTGGGAGTTCAGTGGTGTGACTATCACGCAATTCTTGCTTGAGTTCCTTCGCTTGCGACCTTGACGACTGGACTTGGAGACTTGAGACAGTGCGGTATCGGCGCTTGGCTCAACAGTAGCTTGGCTAACACTCTTGGTTGGGACTATGAAAATTTCAGTCAAGACTCGCTTATCGTTGAAATCTGTAGCGAGCTGGTAAGTTTCCTCAATAGCTGTCGGTTTTGCTGCATGAATAAAGTCGATGACATAATCCGGGAGAGTGTGAATGTATTTCTTGATAGCTTTCTCCGTCATATCAACTTGACTTGGACAGATGATACTTAGCTGCTTGAATCGAGTGGTGAGGTCTGCGTTATCACCACCAACCTGTTTGATGATCCAGAACACATCTCCCAACTTTTGAACCACATAGGGGGGACATAATTCCTTCATTAAGAGCTCTCTCAGTTCCTCCCATGCGAGTCCATAGGCTGCAACATTTCTACGCCTGTCGCGCTCAGCGGTCCCCCAGTCAAGTGGCCTTGACTAAAATACATCTGTAGCATTAATGGTGCGGAGGGTCTCGGGACATCCGCTTTGGCGAAAAGCAGCCTCAATTGAGTCGAACCATCAAAACATTCTGCTAGGACCGTCTTCACCTATAAAAGTCATAGGACCGCAGTCTTTGAACTATTTGAAGCTGAACGAAGTTTTCGGCGCATCGTTCTTAGAATCCACGGATGAGTTGCCGCTGATAGCGTGATTCTCACTGACAATCTGAGGGATCACCTTGGCCATTTCCTTGGCCATGAGAAAGGTGATTCGTTTGTCGGTATTGTTTTGTTGGGTGGTCCTGCGAGTGTGAGATCCCATGGTTGCCATCTACATGAGGGGATTAGATGAGATTCTATTATAATGGGGTTTTTTAAAAAGTTTTGAGTTTTATACAACATATTTTATTATTATTATCCACTTAAGGCACACAACCACATTGTCACACAAACACATAATCACATAAGCACATAATCACATAAGCACATAACACATATTTTGTACGTATCCATCTTTATTCAATCATGCGTAGCGCATATGATATGTGCGTAATATAGCGTAACATAAGTGAGTAATATAGCGTATGAGGCCATGCGCGTGAGAGAGTTGTGCGTTTAGTTTGTTCGTAATTAATTAGCATCGTAGATTGCAAGAGTCGTGCGGGTTGTGCGTACATCTTGTAAAGCGAGAAGCAATAAAACGAAAATCGCTAAAGCGTAAAAGTTTAAAATTCCCAAATTTAAAACACATAAACCCAATAAAATTCGATGATGCGTAAAAACGGCTATTGTAGGCTTAAAAGTCAACAGAGCGTCCTGGGTTTTGAGACATCGACTAACCAAAGTGACTCGACTATCCCCTTGAGTTCGAGCACACGTTTTGGCCTAATAGACAAATGCTCTCGCTGAGATGCGGCTAGTGACATTTATCCTTCCAGTTACTACGTGCCCCGAGTCATCTGAATAATCGAGACTTTGGTGAGATTTAAAATCGAAGAGTGGAACTAGTCATCAAGATGCGGGTTTCACCCCTAGTTTAACAACTTTGTACCTTAACTGTGGTTGTTCTCACCGAATGAATCAGGAGTTCCACTAGATAGAAATGGAGATTTTCGTCGATATATGGATATCACTCCTATCTCAACGAAAGAATCTTGTGCGGTAAATAATACGCGGGGTGAGGGATCTTATCGAGAGTTCTTGCTTTTCACACCTAATCTCGACACAACCACTCGTTTGTGGTATACAAGTGTCTTCAAGTATTCAAACGTGTATATTGTGTCAACCTTAGGAAAGGCATGTAAGTATTAAAGAAAAAAGTACATATAGAAGCGAACACGAAAGAAGTTAAGTATTAAGTTGGAGAACAGTCCCTTCGTGCGAGTTGGCACACTTCATACGAAATGTATAACTCGTGCGATGTGACTCACTTCGTGCAAGGTGTTCCAGTTTGTACAGAGCAACCCAGTTCCCACAGAGAGGTTTGTTTTGTTCAGAATGTTATGATTTGGTGCTTAGACTATAGACTAGATCAAACATGGCAATTCTACCTAATTCCCTATAGTTATGGCTTTGAGACCAATCTGTCACACCCCAACCGATGGCGGAAACATCGGGATGTGGCACTAAGCGACGAGATTGCTCGAGAGGATCCATAACGACTATATTCATGACAATATTAAAATAAGTTCAAATTTCATAAGTACTAAACAAAAATCCATACAATCATCCAAAAATAAAATACAAATTGTCTCAAACAACCTAACAAAAACATAACTAAATTAGGCGTGTATCTAGAGCCTAATTCATTTCCAGAATACGATCCATCAACCTGTTACACCGTTAAAATAAAGTCAATACAAATATGTAAAGGTGATTACACAAGTTTTGCATAAGTAATAGTAATAAAAGCGTTTCGCAAAACCAACATGTATAAACGTAACTATGTGAACATGTAAGCTATCGTCATCGATACAAGCTAACCAATTAGACCGCGTGTGAGATGCGCGTCACGTGTCCACCGAAGTGTCCACGTACATAAACAAGTAAAGTAAAACGAACCTTAACAACCCCCGAACCTACGGGTGGCGGGTCAACCTATAGCTGCTGCCATGTTGAGGGTGGTATGCGAGTCATCAAGCGTAAACAATTCAGTGTTTCACGTATAGACATGCGAGAGCGGTTTGCGTTTTAAGTATTTCAAGTGTCGTGTGAAGTGTTTGTTTTATAGAGAACGTATGTAACACCCAAAAAGTGCGTTAAAGAGAAAAAGGGTCATGTATACTCACAGTGCGTGTTTAAACAGTTAAACACGAGTGCGATAGAGCGGGGAGAGAGCCGGATCAGCCTGCATGCAGGAACAGAAGTGCATCCGTCTTCCATAGGCTGAACGGTCAAACGGAGATTCGTGCGGGGAACAGGCAGTTCGTACGAGTTGTGCTTCGTACGAGCGTGTTTCGTATGAGCCATGCTTATGCGAGGTGTCCTGTTTCGTGTCCAAAATCGAGTGTTTTTCGTGTTGATCTTCGGGAAATCGAGTGCTCATCCCTCCAGCCTTAAGCTACTGATCAAACCTTGAGCCGGAGAGGTCTTTGGAGCGAGCTAGTCTCTTGTGTGAACTTGGACAAGTTCATACAAACTGGGGAGTTCGTATGAGCCATTATGGTTTGCACAAGTGACTATCTTGTGTCTACATGTGTCCGGGACTGAGTTTTCACCTGAAACGGATGTAATTTCGAGTCCTTTTCATGACGGTTTCGACACCGCTTCGTCCAACTATCTAGTGAACGAAACATATGTCGCTTTGCTCCGTTTTAGTGTAAAAATCAAGTTCAAACAGTTTTCCTAGGATTGAACACTTGACGAGTTTTGAAATAACAAGATTTCTAACATGGGAAGCCAAAGGTAAGCCCAATATACTCGTTTAAGTGTGAAACCAAGGAAAAACATAAAGTTTTATGTAAAAGATGAAGGTTTTCAAAAACAGAATAAGTTTGGATGAAATCGGAGATAATCTCGTGTAAATTTTTATGGAAATCGTTGTGGTTTGCATGAAAAGACTTGTTACTTACTTGGAAAACAGAGAAAAATGGGTAGGGGATGGTCTGTGCGAAGTGGCAGCAAGGGGAGTGCGGGGGTGTGGGTGTGGTATTTATTGAGGAGGAGGAGAGAGAGCATAAGAGAGCGTCTTGTGCGAGTTGCAGTGCCTCGTACGAGTGGGCAGTGCCTCGTGCGAGTCGGGTGTTCCTCGTACGAGTGCTGAGTGCCTCGTATGAGTTGGTAAGTGCCTCGTACGAGTTGTCGAGTTCGCAAGTCGGCTGTTTCATTTGGTGTTTTCGTTTGTATTAGTTAATTTAAGTACGTTAAGCGTTTTAGCGAGGCAATAAGCGTTTTGTTGTTTATTAGTGCGATAAATCGAGTTAACCAAGTGAGCGTTTAAGCGAGTATAAAACATATATAACACATAGCACACATAAAACATAATAACATAAATAACCACGTTAAGTTTATGTTGTGATGAGCATTCAAGTATTAAGCGTCTAAATGCGAAAATTAAGCGAGATAAAATGCGTTAAAACATCGTTAACCCTTTTAAAATAGACTCTCGGAGTACAAAGTAGTTACAAAACAAAGTAAACGGTAAAACAGAGACAATCGAAATGTCGGGTTGTTACACTATTGGTGTTTTATAGGCTGTACGAAAGGCCCAAAAAGCATTGTCTAATTTTTCTGCCCAGTCCTTTCTATTTTATCCCATGATTTTCTCTGAGATTCTTTTCAAACCTTGATTGGTCACTTCGGCCAGACCATTGGTTTAAGGGTGGTAGGCGGTTGAAAGACAGTGATTTAATTGTAATTACAAAAATGAGTGCCTCTATCACTGGTAAGTGCTTTTGGCGTGCCGAAACGAGAGAATAATCATTTCAATAATTTTACCACAACTCTTCCATCATTAGTTGGAAGAGCTTCGGCTTTGGCCCATTTGGACATGTAATCGACTACAACAAGAATATATTTGTTCCCTTTTGACGGTGGGAAAGGTCCCATAAAATTTAAACCCCAAACATCAAAGATTTCACAAATAAGAATGGCCAATGAGGTAGTGGTCGAGTGGTTGTGGAAAGATTTGGTGTTCCTTGTGACCTAGATTCGAATCCCACTCTCCCCATTATTTTTTTGCGGCATCCAGGTGAAGGGAGAATATGGGTGGCGCCGGTTCGTCTTGGATCAGAGGCGAAGTTTTACCGATATTCCACTGTCGTGCCTTCGGACGGGTGGAGGTCGGGTTTCCGCGCATCTGGGAGAGCTAAGGGGTGGCAGCGGTCGAGTAGTCGACCTTGGCCACAGCGCCTGGTGTCACGGTGGTTGGCACGTCGTTCCTTGCCGTTCAAAAAAAAGAATGCCATTTTGAGGCATTTTATATCTTGATGAGATATTACCTGTTCGTTGGCATACGTCACATGCTTTGATTATATTGTGTGCATCCTCATAGATGGTTGGCAAATAAAATCCTGAATCGAATACCTTACGTGCGGTGCTTGTTGCTTCGTGAGGTCCTCCATATGGTCCTTCGTGACAATGGTGAAAAATCTTTTTTGCTTCTTGACCATGGACGCACCTTTGGATAAGTTGGTCGGCACATACTCTAAAAAGATATGGATCTTCCCAAAAATAGTGTTTTATATCGACAAAGAGTTTTTTTCTTTGATGATGTGACCATCCTTTGACTAAAATGCCACTAGCGAGATAGTTAGCATAATCGGTGTACCATGGTTCTTCTTGATATTCGACCATTTCCAAGGATTCGGTGGGGAATTTTTTGATGATGAGCTCTTCCCGAGTTATCTCCAAAGCGGGATCTTCCAAGCGAGATAAGTGATCAGCGACAGCGTTTTCAGCTCCTCGTTTATCTTTTATTTCAATATCGAATTCTTAGATGAGAAGAATCCACCGAATCAAACGTGGTTTGGCATCTTGTTTTTGAAAAGGTATCGAATGGCGGTATGGTCCGTATAGACTATTGTTTTAGAAAGAACAAGAAAGGAACGGAATTTATCAAAAGCAAATACAACGGCGAGTAATTCTTTTCGGTAGTTGTATAGTTTTCTTGATCATCCTTGAGTTTTACTTGCATAGTATGTGGGATGAAAATGTTTTCCTTTTCATTGTCCCAAGACGGCTGCAACGGCAAAATCGCTTGCATCGCACATGATTTCAAAAGGTAATTTCTAATCAGGCGCTATCATGATTGGTGCGTTGACTAGCATTTCTTTAGGGTAAGAAAAGCTATATTGCAATCCTTGTCAAAGACGAATGGTTCATCTTTTTCAAGTAATTTTGTTAGAGGTTTAAAGATTTTTGAAAAGTCTTTGATAAATCCTCTATAAATCCGACATGTTCTAGGAAACTTCGTATGGCCAGAACGGAGGAAGGGGGAGGTAATCGGAAATAGTATCTATTTTTGCCCGATCAACTTCCATCCTTCGCTTGAGATTTTATGACCGAGTACTACTCTTCAGTTACCGTGAAATGGCATTTTTCCCAAGTAAGGGCGAGGTTAGATTCCTCACATCGGTATAGCATTCGTTCAAGATTATCCAGGCATTGGTCAAATGTATCTCCAAAGAAAGAAAATAATCCACGAAAACTTCCATGGTTTTTTCTATCATGTCGTGGAAGACGGCCATCATGCAACGTTGAAATATTGTGGGGGCATTGCATAGACCAAAAGGCCTACGTCGATAAGTAAAGGTTCTATTGGGACATGTAAAAGTTGTTTTTTCTTGGTCCTCCGGTGCTATGGGAAATTGAAAATACCCGGAGAAACCATCTAAAAATAATAAAATTTATGACCGGATAGTCTTTCTAACATTTGGTCGATAAATGGCAAAGGAAAGTGGTATTTCCTTGTTGCCTCGTTTAATTTGCGATAGTCAATACAAACCTTCCATCCGATGACGGTTCTTGTCGGTATAAGTTCATTCTTTTCATTAGTTACTACCATCATACCTCCTTTCTTTGGTACTACTTGGACGGGGCTCACCCAAGGGCTATCAGAGATAGGGTATATGAGTCCGGCGTATAGTAGCATGATGACTTCATTTTTAACCACTTCTTGTACGTTTGGATTTACTCTTCTTTATGGTTGTATTACCGTTTTAAAGTCATCTTCCATTAAAATCTTGTATGTGCACATGGATGGACTGATGCCTTTGATGTCCATAAGTTTCCATGCGATTGATTTTTTATGTTTTTTTCAAAAGTTTTATTAATTTTTCTTTATTAAAAAGGGTTAGTTTTGAAGAAATGATAACGTGGAGCCTACATGATCGTCTAAGAATGCGATATTCTAGACCTTTTGGTAGCTCCTTGAGTTCCAATGACGGTGGATCTTCAAGAGACCGCTTATTTCTTCTTTATTAAGGTCGATGGCCGAAAACGTTTGTTCGATGACGTCCTCCTTTTTGACGAGTTGTTCCTCCGTTTCTTCCGTATCGGGTGGCTCTGTTTCATCTTCAATTCAGTGGTCATCATTACCAATTCGATATTTCATTGATTTGTCAAGATTGACGTACCTTTTGTCGACCCCTAATTGAAGTGGTATGTTGTTTTGCTTCCGGTTGACTAAGGTTTTAAGGGTTTTTATGAATGGGTGTCCCAACACGAGTGGAGTATCATCTAAGATGATGAAGTCGGTTGGTACTATTGTTTTATTTGTTTGAATCAAGACATCCTCAATCATCCACGTGGTTTTTATCATTTTTCGATTAGAGAAAGAAATAGCAATTTTAAGAGGAGAAAAATCACCAGTACCCAATTTTTCGAAAATATAATTTGGCATTATGTTAACACAAAGATCTTTATCAATTAGCACGTTACTAACAAAGATGTTTTGAAAAAAACATGGTACCAGTTTTATGTTTAATTCATGGTGTTCATCTTGTATTAGCGAAGTTTGATCATTTGTTAAGTTAATGCTAACTATTTCTTCGATTTTAGTAGCTCTTTTAAAAACTTCGCATGAGAAGATACCAAACAATCATTTTCAACAGAAGGTTGTAAAATGTGAATTTCTTGAAAGTTTTTTCTTTTTCAAAATAATCATTTTTAGACTTACCTTCTTCGTGGTTTGGTTCATGCGTGAGTTTTTCTTTTTGTGGTTATTCTATTTTTACCTCTTCGATTATTACCTCTTTAGTATAAACGGTCTCCTCTTTTTCGCGAGATCTCTTGAGTAAGAGTTCTAAATTTTTGAGACTTTGTATAAGGCTTTCAGCTTCCGGAACGATCGTTGGTGGCGTGTATTATGTTTCAAACGAATTAGCATCCCAATCAAAGCTTGGTTTTGGGAGCTCAAACTAGGTTCTTCATATGAGGCGTATGAGGGTGATGGCTGAAAAAGGTAATAATGTTGTACCGAATGAGATTCACCGCAAATGTTACAATATGGTTCCTCGTAATCATTGTAGGACCGATCCTCAATGCATAGGAACCTAGATTTGATCTCTAATGTCCATAATAGCGGAAATATTATGACACGATTACCAAATAACAAGAATTAGTCAATTAATCGTCAATTTTATTGATATAACGTCGAGTCTCCAAATTGACAAAGCTCGGCCTCAAAGATGCCAAAGTTAAAATGAGAATGACAAGCTAGCTATATATATGGGTGAAGTTCATTAGAGGAGGTATAAGTTTGCCCGAACTTGACATAGTCAAGTCCGGCCGAACTTGACTTCACAACATGAATCTCAAGCGAACTTGACCCAGAACATTATAAATACTTTGTTTCGCTGGCCTATTCAACTCTAATCTATACAGACTCGCTATAAGACTAAGACATAGAAAATTCTGCACCAACATACTCCCCCTTGGATATCGTCTTCGTCTTGTATCAGTCTTCAAAACTCTGTCTTCAAAATAAACTTTAACGAGCACGACCGAAGAAGTTCTTGAATGGCTTCTTTCGTCGTTCTTGCTTCGGATCTGGCATCTGATATGTAGGAGGCACTTTGTTCATGTACTGAAACCTTCTAAGCCTTGCCGCCCTACCTTTCTCGTATATTTCCTCAAGACGCTTTTCTTCCTTTAAGAATTCAACTCGTTCTAGTTCCCTCCAGCTTGTTATCTTCCTGAATTCACTTCACGAGCATAGCAAACATTCACAACCCTTTGATACTGCATGGCTTGTTCTTTCTCACGTTCTTCGAATACAATCTTGCTGTAGAACAAGCATTTGATATCTTCTCTTGAGCAGTTTACCAACCACATTGGATCTAGAATTTTGAGCGTTCTCCATAAACCTCTCATACCCTAAAACCGAATTATCTCAACCCTTTCCTTCGTGATATCCAGATGTTCCTCAAATCGTAATACTATAACAGCTTCGCATGTAGTAGGATCAATCTGCCACCACTTAAACACCGGATAGAAATTTCTGTTCGATTGGCATTAAGGACATGTTCCTCATCGCTCTCGGTCGTTTCATAATCAAAGTTATATCCTTTTCTCCTGTCTTTTTGTTTGTTTTGATGCGACGTCCTGGAATAAACGACTTCCAATATCTAAATCCCTTTGTCGCTTCAAATTTAATCATCTTCCATAATAACTGATCGATATACTTCATATGATATGTGACATTCAAGTTTGAACAGGTTCTTCAACATCCCAGTATGGTAGAGTCTTGAAATCAGCCAGATATTTGAAGTATTGCACCCCAAATTCCCTTTTGATTGCATAAACATTCAGCTCCTTGAACCATCCCCAACTTAGGATATCCCCCAACGATACATTTTTATCTCTGGTAAAGAATGCTAGAGGACGTCGAAACCTACGTTCACGCGGCATCTCTTTAAACCAAGATTTCTTCACTTGTAAGATCTCTTCTTTTGTCATAGGTTTTGGAACTTTGCCTTCACATATTGATTCTTTGATTTTCTCTTTCAACATATCTTCATCTAATTGCTTGTACATCTCCTCGAACGTAGGAAAACTACCAGTGTTAGGACCGACGTACTTAGTAGTTTCGTTGCTTTCATCATTAGAAGACCAATCTTCTACTATCACCCTATTATACTCATCTGCCTAAAACCTTCTCTGATAGTGATACTCATTTGGCTCAAATGTGTTTACGTTCAACACTTGCTCCTCAAAATCAAAATCCAGAGATTCTGCATCAACCTCAATCAGTTTAGCCAAATCTTCCTTCGTATAATTGTGCACATACTCTCCCTCTTCAACATTGTGTTCAAGCATAAGTATCAACAGTTTTGTTGGAACTGTAGCAACAGGATTAGCAATAGTGATAGCATCAGACATTTCAATATCTTCAGTAGGCCATGTTTGCCCTGACTCCCCCTCAATCTGTTCATTCATAACATTCGCCTCATCATTCATAAGATTCGTGAAGTCATAGCTTTCATTCAATGTCGCATCCACCACTTTAATCCCTGTACCACTAGGATCATCATCGTTACCTCCATCGTGGTCAGAATCATCCTTAGGATCATCATAGGATGGTTCATCATCTGCTTCTTCATCGTCTTTTTCTTCAGCAGCAGATACAGGATCAGAAGGCTTGACAGATTCGTCAACCTTAGAAATATCAGACTCCGAAGCTTTCTCTACATTCTCATCAATAGGTTTATCGGCAGCTTCAGAAGATTTAACTTTCTTGTCATCCATCATCTCTTTCTCCACTGAGCTTTGATTAACTTTCTTGATTAGCTCTGCTTTCTCCTCTTCATTCTTTTGTACTATATCTTCCAATTCTTTGACACGCTTTTCCAGAATATCAATATCTGTGTCAGGGAAGAACTCATCTAGATCTTGAATATCTATCGGCTCATTTGGAATATCACCAAACAAATTTGCCTTAGAAGCTTTCGGTGTTGATTTAGGAGTAGCTTTCCTTGGAGCTGATTTCGGTGTAGAGCCTTCAAGTTGAGCTGCTTTTGGATCAGGGTATTGAATCACTGGTAGTTCAAGTAAATTAGACTCAGGAGGTTCTTGTGTTGCTCCTGGCCTTTCAGCTTCAGATGTAATGATAACAGGAGGTTCTTGTGTGACTCCTGGACGTTCAGCTTCAGATGTAATAACAACAGGAGGTTCTTGTGTAACTCCTTTGTCCTGTGCGCTAGAAGGTTCTTGTGTAACTTCACTGCTTTTTGGCTTTCCATATATCTCCTGCTAGCTGGTTTCTGGGCTTTCTTTGTCTTTTTGCGCTTTGTCTTTGGAGATCATCTGGTTTTTGTTGTTGAAACCACTGCAGATTTTGCACGCTTTGCCTTTTTCTTTGGCCTTTTTCATCGGATTCCTTTTCGAGATTCGGATCAAAGTCAGCATCAAACTCTTTTTCTTATTCAACTTCTTTTTCAGCTTTTGACTTTTCTGTTTCATTCTCTTGTGTTTCATCAGAATCATCATCATTTTCAGAGGTAGCCGATATAGCATCATCTTCTTGAGATTTTCAACCTCTTGGCTTTCAGTAACAATCACAGCACTAGAACCAGCCTCTGCTTGAACATTTTCTGGCTCGTCTTTATCAACAAGCATCGTATCAACTTTCTTTGCTGCTCGCTTTCTTTTCTTTTCTACTTCAGCTTTAACGAACCATTCACTGCGAGCTTTAGGCTTAAACGACTGAAACCGCTCTTCTTCTGCGTTCAATTCCTTCTCGTCACCACTACCATCATTTCTCCACTTATTTCCTGGCGGCGCAACATAATTTTCATTCTTCAACGCCCCATATATTGGTTTAGCAACAGGTGTTGAATCCTGTTTCTGGAACTTTAACTTTTTTACTGTAGTATCATCAAGGTGACTGAGATATAGAACAACGTTTGGATCACGTGCAATGTCTGTAAACTCTTCATCGATGAGCATTTGCACAAATCTCGGATATAAGCATAATCTCGAATCATCCATATGCTTCGACATGTGTGTGAATACAAGATTAGAATAGTTATACGGCTTTTTCATAATTAACGTCGTTGCCATGCAGGCCATATAATCTTGAACGTCATCAAGGCCCGCCTTTCTGTGACTAAAAGTATGAATAATAGTGTGCATGAGGAGCTTATAGGGGTTTGGCACTTCCCCTTTCTTCAACGTTGGTTTATTCACACTACCCTTGTAACCCATCCGATAGAAACATCCTCGGACCATCTTCTCGTCTAAGAATATCGGATCATCTTTATCATCGTTAAACTGTAGAATCCTGCGAATATCATCTTCTGTTACTGTGATTTCTTTAACTTTGCTTCCGACTTGAACAGATGAAATAATGGTCTTCTTATCAGCACTAAGACTTGCGTTCATCCAAAAATGATAAGTGTGAGAATGATATGACATTGTGCGCTCCGTGATGGCTCTGTGAATAGGACAATCTTTTAGAAACTTTAGAATGCTATCATATTCCTTTAGCGACGGGCATAAGCCTTGTCAAGCGTGATATATGTATTATAGAACTTAGAGAAATCATAGTGATCACCCTCGCTGGTTCTTGAACCTGAAAACGACGCAAAAAACACTAGCACGCATTTCAAGAAAAATCACAAAATTTTTCAA
Source organism: Scalesia atractyloides (assembly GCA_947069175.1). Lineage (NCBI taxonomy): Eukaryota > Viridiplantae > Streptophyta > Magnoliopsida > Asterales > Asteraceae > Scalesia > Scalesia atractyloides. Next base: position 39,601,501 of record CAMTDV010000009.1, read on the forward strand.
CACATTTCATCAAGTTCGGGCGAACTTGATGTGTGTATAACGATCTGATTTGGTCAAATTCGCCCGAACATGTCCAACTCATGTTCAGATAATACTTTGTAAGTTCGGGCGAACTTACACTTAACCTTTCAAGATCATTTCATAAGTTCGATCGAACTTATATTTATTTTTTTATCTTTTCAATTTATTCACAAGTTCGGTCGGACTTAGGTTCTAATGATTTTATTCAATGATTTATTAACAAGTTCGGGCGAACTTCATAACAAGTCCGGTCGAACTTGTTATCCCTTCCACCAAAACCTGCACGAACAATTAATAACATTCTAAGTAAAATCATTTCGATTTTATGGACGATTATCAATGTTTATCATGAATTTAAATCCAATTTGTTCATTAAGACCCTAGTTCTATAAAAATTTTAGCATTTTAGATCTTGAATAATCGATTACAGTTCAATTCATAGTTCAAATCATGATTACACACCTCGGCCACTGAAGATGGTGTGTGAATCACCATAATCAATCGATTGTTGGGCAGAGTAATGGTATAAACTTGCCAATTTTCTCAAATAGCTCAAAGGTAATAAGTCCGCTCAGAGACGTGTATGATTGCAGGTAATGAGTTCGGCCGAACTTGCAAGATATTTATACCTTGGCAAGTTCGGGCGAACTTTCAAGCCCATGGATTGAAGCCCATTTCAAGTCCGGGTGAACTTACAATTTCACAAACAGCCATCAACCACAAGTTTGGTCGAACTTGTTTAAATGTCAAACTTTAATTAGTTTAGCAAGTTCGGCCGAACATGCCAAAACCAATTTTCAAAATTTTTCAAATTTTGCAATTAAGTCCCTGAACTTTTCAATTTTTACCAGTTCTGAAAATCCACTCAGTTGAGCAAGTCCAAGTTAATGACCTTGGTTAACCAATTTGTCTGCCAAGTCCAAGTTAATGACCCCGGTTTGACCCGTTACAAACAAACTGTTGATATTTTCAAAAAACAAGTTTCAAATTAATGAACTTTTCATTGTTTTGGCTTTTCAGATTTTACAATTAGCTCCCAGCCCATTGTCAATGAGATTCCCACCAGTTTAGCGCCTTACCAGACTTCGAAGATCCGTTCTCCAACATTGGTTTGCTAAAAACAATGTAGAAACAAAATCTTTTTGTATTTTTTGTAAGTTTATGCCAAAACCATTGAAAATCTTTTTGGATTTAATCTGTAAAGCAAATAAACTATCTATAGGACACTATAACTACGTACAAACATATTTACAAACATATTTTTGGTGAATTCGTGTCTAAGGATCATATCAATTAGTTGAGACATATCACCAGTACCATTGACCTTTAGATGACTTTAAGTTTTAAACTTGTTTACCTAGATTGTCGATACGTTTGTCCACTTAAACTTTACCACGTTTCTCAACTGTTCCATGATATGTTAGGTATGAATTATGAAACTTGACTTACCTGCGGTTCCCACTTCTTGAATATAATCGCGTATCAAGACACCCTAGATTTCATCTTACATGTGAATATAGTGTAATTGATATCTGTATCTGGGTTAATGCGAGGCCTTGAGAGCTCAGGTTAGTACTACCGTACAGACAAAGAGATGAAGGCTCGTCTTTAAGGTGTGTTCCACTTAAGGAATCTTTTTAGCATTGCATATGATTATATATTTCGATACTTTTCAATATTGCATGCAATTTGGAGGTTTATAGCGAAAGTATTATAGAAGTTCTAGGCCATTGCTTCCGCAAAATCAGAAGAACTTGTATAATACCCCAGATATCAACTATCTATAAAGACCTCGTATCTCGGAATCAGGCAATCTTTCAAACGAAATTTCGGAGTACTAAGTCCATATATCCAAGATGTGTTAATCCACAAATTAAGCAATTGTAAAATTTAGTTTATATCTTGAAAACAGTTTACTGAACGTGTTAAGCCTATCGACACATCCACAGTAAGACTTGTTTATCACTTTTAAACTTGACATTTCTTTAGCATATTGTGAGAGTCCACTGATGTACTATCATTTCCTTTTTGTGACACCGAATTCTTTTGTCTTTTTCAATGTTTTTGTACATTTTTTAAAATTTTTCATATGTTTTTGTATTTTCCCAAATATTTCTCCCCTAAAATCAAAAACATATTTTTGGATTTTAGATTTTTAAGAAATACTAATCTAGAAAGAATATATAACAAACCAATGCGGATTACGTGAACTCGTCGTTGATCCGTATTCAACCTCTGCTTCCACACCTGTCAGCAAAGTTTTAATAATTTTAAATCTCATTAGATATTTAAATCTTGTTAAGGAAATGCTTTGGTATAAAAATCAGCCTTTTGTTCGTCGGTGTGGATTTTTTCTATTCGCACCAATTTCTTTTCGTAACAGTCATGAATGAAATGGTAACGAATTTCAATATGTTTAGTACGTGAGTGATGAACCAGATTTTTGGTTATATCGATGGCTGCTTTGTTATCTACGAATAAAGGCGTATCAAGAAACTGCAGACCATAATGCCTCATCTGTTGTTGAATCCAGAGGATTTGAGAACAACAGTTGGAAGCAGAAATGTATTCTGCCTCACAGTTAGAGAGAGAGACTGTGGTCTGTTTCTTGCACTGCGATGTTACCAAACGTGTTCCGAAGAACTGGCATCCTGCCGTCGTAGATTTGGAGTTCAGTTTGCCACTCCGAAGTCTGAGTCAGCGCATCTCGTTAGGTCGAAATTGTCGTTTTTTGGATACCACAAGCCGGTGCTTGGACATCCCTTTAGATAACGGAAGATTCGCTTGACTATCTGCATGTGTGACACTCGAGGACTAGACTGATATCTCGCACATAAGCAGGTAGGATACATGATGTCTAGGCGAGATGCCGATACTCAGCGATCCTATCATCGATCGATAGAGTGTGTCATCAACTTTGGTTCCCATCTCGTCTATGCAAACCCCATGATTCAGTGCCAGCGGTGTCGACAACGGTTTCGAGTTATCCATTTCAAACTTCTTGAGAATGTCGTGAACATACTTCGTCTGATGAATGAATATCCCGTCTGGTAATGGTCCACCTGTAATCCGAGAAAGAATTTCATTTCACCCATTGAGGACATCTCGAATTTTTTCTTCATGATCTTTTCGAACTCTTTGCAAAGACTATCATCCGTAGAACCGAAGATGATATCATCCACATACATTTGTACAATTATTAGATGAGATCCGACTTCTCTGGTAACAAAGTATTGTCCACTGTTCCTCTCGTAAAGTCCGTTTCCAACGAGATGTTGCGATAACATCTCGTACCAAGCTCTCGGGACTTGGTGTAATCCATACAAGGCTATGTCTAGGAGATAAGCTTTATTCTTGTTCAGTGGATCGACGAAACCCGGTGGTTGGCCGACGTACACTTGTTCACAAAGTTTACTGTAGAGAAACGCAGATTTTACATCCAACTAGTACACCTTAAATCCTTTCCAAGCTGCGAATGCGAGGAAAATGCGAATAGACTCTAATCGTGCAACCGGTGCAATATACCTCCGTGTAATCAATAACCTCTTGCTGGTGGAACCCTTGACAACCAGCCGAGCTTCGTTTCTGACTATTACACCCCAATCGTCTCTTTTACACTTGAAGACCCACTTTGTATCTATAGCTTTCTGCTTCGGTGGCAAGTCTACAAGCTTCCAAACACCTAATTTCTCGAACTGTAACAGTTCTTCTTGCATTGCTATCACCCAGTTCTCGTCTCCCAGAGCTTCATTAACAGTTTTTGGCTCTATTTTAGATATGAAACATGAATAGTAGCCGTAATTCTGAGTTGGAGCAACTCGGGTGTAGAAACAACTAAGTGCTTTATTGATTTGGCTTCATGTACGCACACCAGTTTGTAGTTCACCAATGATATTTGTTGAAGGATGGTAGAATATGATTGTGGCATTTCTTCTGTAGGAACATCAATTGAGCTTTGCTGATTTGAGACATTCAAATCACTATTCATTTCAACATTAGGAGCACTCGATGAAGCTTGGTTCTGATTTCTCGGACAAGCAGATGATTCAACATGTTAGAGATCTGCTCAACTTCTTATCCGATGAGGTTTCACCATCAACATCAAATGTTGGCGTTTCATCTGAGTCAGAATTCTGATTCTGACGCATGCTGGGCTCTGATGTTGTATTTCCTGGTTCATTAGAAGTATTCATTGGAGTTGTAGCAGGGGTTACTCTCGCTTCAGAAACATTTTCAACTTGAACACCGCTACTACTCGGACCTGCTTCAGAAGATGTAGTCTCCAACGTGGTTGATTAACCACAATTGGTCTAGTGATTTGTTCTTGAATTGCCGACTTTTGAAGATAATATAATGTTGCAATTTCTTCTTCAGACGGTTCTTCTGCAAGTCGAATGACTTCCATAGATCTTGATAGTTGAACAACCATGCGTCGCCTCTCCTTTGAATAGAATCCGTATAGTTAAAGCAATCCACATGTTGTGCTTCAATTACTTTTCTCAGTAAGGCAATATATACACGTCTTAGCGGACTCGCATACCCGACAAAGAAACCTTCAAGAGATTTGGCTCCGAATTTACCATCTTGATCTATTACATACATGGCGCACCAAATGGCTCTAAGAATTTCAAGTTAGGCTTCCATCGGTTGATCATCTCAAAACACGTTTTAGGCTTCATAAAATCCACTTTTCGATAAATAATGATCAGGTTACAGCCAACTGAAGTTGGCTGTAAATGCCATTCAGCAACCTGTTTTCGACTTTTATCGCATTAGAACATGCTTAAACGATCAAACGCTTAATAATAATGATCAAGAACAGGTTTATTTGTCAAATATGATCATGTATATCAATATTCATGCAAACCCTAATCATATAACATGATCTTTATCGCTAAAACGCAGCCTATGATTTTTGTATTCATCATAACATCACAATCGCAAAAACTCGCACAATTATCCGAACTAATCATAAATCATAACACTTTTCATACCAATGATCCTACCATTACCATAATCATGATCAATATTACACAAACCCTAATGTGATTTGCAAAACAATTAAACCCTAACCTTGAAACGATGATGATTAGCGAACCGGGACAAGATTGGAATCAATCCGGAAGGTTGGAGGCTTGCGATCGTGAGAGAGGGGGGGGGGCTGCCGTCGGCTCTCTTAGGGACTAGGGTTTCTTGTTTTTTTTTTTTAAACACAACTCATGTATACATGCAAATATATAGCACAAGGGAAAAGAAGGGGAAAGGGGGTGGGGGTGGCGCGACCGCAAAGGGGGGGCGGTTTGGGTAAGTAGCTTGGGCCTCAAGTTTAGGTTAGTTCCTTGGGCCGCAAGGAGGTGAGGTCGACACGTTTCGCGGCTCGGTTTGGTTTGGTTATTTATTTATTATATTTTTTTATAACTAATAATCGCGAAATCAAAGCGTCATATAATAATCCACCAAATCTACAAACGTCTAATAACACATAGCACGTAATTCACCCAATGAATTCACAAAGTTAGCGTAGTTATTGCGAGCATGTAATTTAATTCTCCGAATTAAATTAGCATAGGAATGAATTACCGTGAAGTAGCGCGTTTAAGATACCTGAAAAGCCGGGATGTCACAGAATTGTTACCACTTGTAATTTGACAGTTTCGGATTTGGTTTCAGATTTTGATTCTTTCGTGTTATCGTTCTTTACAAGCTCAGACTTAATAACATCGGATGTTGTTAACTTCTTCTTTGCAATCCAGGCTTGAGATTTTATACTAGCTTTCTTGATGTAAAATCGTGATTCGTTTGTCTTAGAAGTTTCACCTATTTCGAAAGTTGAGTTTTCAAATTTCTTTTCAGTTTTAGGTTTGACTTCAGGTTTTGATTCATTTCTTTTCAAAATCTTCACAGGTTTTACAAACTCTGGTTGCTTTGGTTTCAAAACATCTTAACTTTCTTTTCTTCGAAGATAGGTCGGCTTTGATTTCGGACACTTGCGTGCAATGTGACCAATTTCGTTGCACTTGAAGCAAGTCCGATTATCATGTGAATGACCACTAGTGGATTTTACACCACTTGTGGCTTTCGCCTTATCTCGAAGTTCTTTCTGTTTCTTGAATTCATCGTTTGATTGTTTTCCGATCAAACTCTATTCTTGAACCGTGTTCGTCCCATAAACAAATTTCATGTGTTTATCTCTATACTCATGAAATGGTGACATTTTCTTTTTAGGTTCATCAGATTCCTCAAAACCCAACCCAGCTCTCCGGTTTTCCGGATGATCACCACCATTTCTTCGGTAGTTATTATAATTTCTTTTGGGTTTTGAATAGAATTTCTTTTCATTTTCTCTGCAGGTCATCTGATGTAACTTCAACTAGCTTGAACAGTTTATCCAATTGATCTTCTTTGACACCGAATCGGAAAACTATCATCAAAGTATAATCTATCAGATTCCTTAACCTTGTACATTACAAGTTAGGATCATCACATAGATCATCTTCCGATGATGTATCGTCATCTTCGGAATTTGTGACAGAACTGTTTAAACTCAGGTGGCGCTCTTGAAGTTGCCATCATCAGAATCGTTCAGAACATTTTCAACCACCTTTTTCACTACCGCACTGTCCTCAACTGATTTAGTATAGACTACATCAATGTTATCCGGCAACTCATTTTTCTTTTGAGATAACAACTCAATGTTGAGTGCCTTATCTATCCCATCAATGCTTTTGCGACAATACTCCTCGCATAGGGGAGGAGGAACATCGATGTATTCTTTACAAATTTTCTTTTTAGGTTTTTCTTCCGATGGAATTGTGGGAAGAATGTGATCAATGACATATGCGTTAGTTGTGTAACTTCTTAAAAGTTGTTGAACACGTTCTGTTTCAATTTTCATGTCCTGGAGTTGTTGTTTGGTCTCAACAATGGTGTTTATATAGATGTTTATTGCTTTTTGTTTATCCATTACTGTACCTTTCAACATCCTTACAGTATCATGTTGTTCAATATTATTTCTATCGAGCCTGCCATATTCATCTTTCATTTTGGCATACGCTTCCTACATTGTACGATAATCGTATTTGAAATGTTCATTATGTACATTGAGTTCAGCAATGATTTGTGATTTTTTGGCACATCCAGCACATAGCTCGGTACATTTTGTACAAGGTTTCTCAACCTCTACAACTTGTACTTTGACAACTTCCTTTACCTCTAGACCTACATTGGTTAGATTCGCCATCATACTTTATGGGCAAAGTCCTTGAGGTTTTCAGCAGTACCTTCTTGAACAACATCAATAACTTCTTCATTTGATTTCTCCTGATCACTTGCTCTTGAGAACTTCCATCAAAGTTACCTGCAAAACTAGAAGATGAATTAGAAGTTAAAATGCCATGTGTCTTCATGTGAAGATACATCTATTCTTCAACTATTTCAGCCACTAATGCAACTCCGGTCTTCTTACCGGTATAAGAGTTCCAATCGAAACCGTCATCTTCATTGGTAGCAACCATTGCCTTATCAGTGTTACTGTTGTTTGGTTTTTACTAGATCTCAACTTGTGTCTTCTTTGGAAAAGGCTTGTATTGAAGAGATTTCTTGTAATACTCGTTGCCTCAACCAAATGGACTCTGATTACCCGTTGCTTCAGGATTTTTGCATTCTCTCCTAAAATGCCCTTTCTGTCGGCACCTGAAACAAGTGACCTTGGTTTTGTCGAACCCTAGCTTGTTGCTTGAATTTCTTATATCTCGGCCTGTGAGTGCAACAAAATTTGTCACCCTTCGAATAATAGAAGCTGATGACCACTTAATGTCCATCAGTTCAAGCTCTTCTTTGTCACCTGATCGTAGACTTCGGCGGTCATTTCGGGATTGCGATTTTCCCTGCTACAAGACTTTCATACGATTCTAGAACAGTGGCGAGAAGTGACATGTGTTGCTTTGCAACTTGCTCCAAAACAACATTGTTTAGATTAACAGAAATGTTACACTTGTACACATTTGAATCAGATTTTGTTTGTTGATTCTGATTTGCTTGACTCTGATAAGACGAATTTGAACTTGTGCTTGAGAACGAAGAGTTCTGTGGACTTTAATCATATTGTGGATATGATTGGTTCTGATTCTAGGGAGAAGAATTCTGTTTGCACTGAATGTTGTCTGAATTTTCGGGCTTGAAATGTTGTCTTGCATCCGTTCTTGTAATACAGACCAACATCTTGAACAATGTTAGCATTCTTGGACTTTGCAATCTTTAAAAGTTACATCTCATGACCTTCGAGTTTGTCGATGAATGAAGACAACTTAAAGAATTCCAAATTCGAAGCTTCTTTTAGAACCATCAGATAAGTAGTCCACTCTCGTCAGGTAACACATCTGCAAGCTTATCGATGTACTATTGTTCCCTCTTCTCGAGACCGTGTCTTCTCATTTGGACTTTCAGATGACAGAAACGCTCAATCATCTGTTTCATTGTCTCGCCCTTCAACATGTTAAAGATTTCGAACTCCTTCATGATGAGAGCTTTCTTACTCTTGATCATCTATGCGCTTCCTTGGTATTTCCTTTGCAGTGATAGCCATAGATCTCTCACAGTCGTATATTCAGGCAACAAGACCAGAATATCCTCTTTAACAAATTGTTGAATGAGGCTAATCATCTTTTTTCTCAGCAATGTACTCATCCTTCTGTATTGTGGAGTACTTATACTTCTCTAGAACTTGCTGATGTTCGTCTAACAGAACAGTATAACCTCTTTCAATCGACACCCAGCCTTGGAAATGCATGGCCTGAACCAAATAAGTGAATTTCTCCTTCCATCCTTCGTACTCTTCCATGCTCATTAATTTCGGCGGTTTAACGGACGTGCCCATTTTGTTGTCTAGATTGACTTGTTGTATGACATTGGCAATGGATGTACCCACTCCTGACATAAACGCTCTTTGAATATCATCCATCACGAATATCGAGACACGTACGCTGAAAACACGTTCAAACTTTTGAAAAAGTTAGATTTACTACAAGTTCGGTCGAACTTGTGACTTTACTTGAAAATTTCCCTGAGTTCAACTTTGATCGAACTTGAAGTTTGAATTTTGTAAGGATTTTACAAGTACGGGCGAACTTAGCTAAGGTTTTCTTGATTTTTATCAAGTTCGATCGAACTTGATAAAATATCAATGAATTCTTAGCAAGTTCGAGCGAACTTAGCTGAAATTCCCTCAAAAATCACTCAAGTTCGAGCGAACTTGGTAAAAACTCACTCAAAAAGTGACTTTTTAAGCAAGTTCGGCCGAACTTAGGTAACAAGTTCGATCATGATGTGTTTTGAAAACATGGTTTTTGCAACAATTTGACACCAATTCGTTTGATTTTAGTTTCCAAACTCTCAGGGTTTATCTATGATCTATTTAACATGTCATATTCAAAATTGGACAGAATTTGCCGGTGAATTCTTTATTTTTGTGTAAAAGTTAAGAATAATAGAATAATGGAATAGAATTAGAAGTGTTCTTGTCTTGATATCAATCAAATCAGGATATTCTAGCTCTAATACCACTTGTAGGACCGATCCTCAATGCATAGGAACCTAGATTTGATCTCTAATGTCCATAATAGCGGAAATATTATGACACGATTACCAAATAACAAGAATTAGTCAATTAATCATCAATTTTATTGATATAACGTCGAGTCTCCAAATTGACAGAGCTCCGCCTCAAAGATGCCAATGTTACAAATGAGAATGACAAGCTAGCTATATATAGGGGTGGAAGTTCGCTAGAGGAGGTTAAGTTCGCCCGGACTTGACATAGTCAAGTCCGACCGAACTTGACTTCACAACATGAATCTCAAGCGAACTTGACCCAGAACATTATAAATACTTCGTTTCGCTAGCATATTCAACTCTAATCTATACAGACTCGATATAAGACTAAGACATAGACATTCTGCACCAACAATCATCCTCAATATAGTAGTAGTTGTAATCTTCTGAATAGTAATCCATTTTATTGGAATACACCCAAAAGATTAACGAGCCTCGGGATCAGAAAACAGAAAAATAAAATTCAACAGGGAGATGACCACGACCACGTGCTGAACTGGCACGACCCTGTGGGCAAGTCTGTATCTGGGTGTTTGAAAAGTTTTAATTAAGTTTCTGTAGCACGGGGCTGGCCAATTGGCACGACCCTAGTGGCAGACCTACTGTAAAAAAGTTTTGAAAACGGGCACATAGTTTTGAAAAATGTACAAAATTTGATTAGGCCGCTAATTTTAAGCTTTCTTAAATACTTGTGTCCCCGGCAATGACGCCAAAAACTTGACGTGGTTGAGCGTGGTTATATTTTTTTATATTTTAAGAACTTTTTACTCGTGGATCAAGCTTTAAATTTATAAAACACGATACAAAACTACCACTGTACACACGTAGGGTAAGTGCACCCATCGTAGACGTAGTATAGTGATGGTAAGATAACGAGGCCGTCCAAGGACACAAGAGCTTTTAATACTGGCTGATCGTCAACATCTAATCTAACCAAATTTTGATAAAATTTTAAAAGATAAAAATAAAAGTAAAAATGTAAATAAAAATGTAAAAACTAATAGACAAGAAAAAATCACCTGGTTCCAACTCCTCTTTTATGTATCCTTGATGATTTCTACACTTTGGGCTTTTTAAGAGATTATCTTAGTTAAAATGGTAGGCCCCTCTTGTGAAGGCGACGTTACCCTCGGCTATATTGGTCTGAGTCAGCAGGGATACAGCCCCGCAAGGCCGGAATATTGAAAGATAATTAAATTAACGTGAAAAATGGTAGGCCCCTCTTGTGAAGGCAACGTTACCCTCGGCCATATTGGTCAGACTCAGCAGGGATACAGTCCCTCAAGACCGGATAAAGTTTTAACAGTAGTTTATTTTTAAGGGATTCAAGTTCTTCTTACTTCCCCCAATTTGATGTTATCTACCTCAAAGGAAGTCCTAATTAGATTGAATCAAACTCACGCAGGATCTATGTACTGAACGAGGCAAGAACTTTACCCAGACACCCTTCTAACCCCCTTCCAGGAAGTTAATGTGTTTTATATAGACCGTAAAGACATGAATGAGTGAATCAACGAAACATGAAGTAATGTTTAACTAAAGTTCACTTTCAATATAAAAAACTAGTTATTAAAGTCATTAATACATACCAAATAAAAAGTTTCCCAAAGTTTAGAAATCAAAACTAATACATAAAAGATTTGTCTTCACCAAGTGATGTAAGAGATTAGTCAAGCATGGCCTTTGTTTGACAAGAACTCTTACGATCGATCTTGTATCCTAAGACTACTACACCCTCTAAAAGATGAAATATGGATGATGGTGGTCGGCGTTGGTGTTGTAGTGGTTGTGGACTTATGGCAAGTGTGATAGAAATGGTTTGCCAAGGATGCCTTTCTTCAAAGCCAAGCACCTCTATTTATAGCTGGAAACAGAGGGCAGGCACAACCGTGTGGTCATCACTTTCTCTCCCTTCATTAACTGAATATGTCAGGTCTTTGTACTAACACGCCTTGTGGTGTCATAGCATGGCCCCATGGTCAGCGTACTTGTTGTACTATCAAAGATTCTGCGGATATTGGAGTTGACCACGGACCAGTGTTAGGTTAGCACGGCCCCGTGTTGGTTGTCTGTTGCTGTTGTCTTTTTCTGTAAGGAATCTTTTCTATGCACGGCCCCATGCCTGGTGGGCACGGCCCATCCTAAGCTTCTGTCTTTGTTATTTTTGTTTTGGATGTGGATGGGGTTCGGAAGGTCGTGTTAATCCTTGAGCTTTGTATTTGTGCTAGTTTCTATTGTAAATTGGTCGGTTTATTCGTTTAAGCTCTTTTGATCCTATAATTTAAAAGTAAATAAAGAAACATGCTTTTTCCAACATTATTACCGAAAAAGGGTCGATTTTATGCTTTATTTGATGTAATTTAGTTGACACTTCTAGAGGAGAAAAACTACATCTTAATGGAAACATAATTCATACTTGGTGAATTTATTTTCATTTGAAGTGTTTCACCACTAATGATATGATTTGCTTTTAATTGCAGTTTGATATCTCATTTAGGTTGTTTCATTTATCTAATTGGTCTTGATGCCTTGGATCTCAGTGAGGAGCAACATCTTAACATCATATGTTTCTTAAATGGTCATCAATTATTCAATTGATGTGCCACCATTGTGCTTATGTTTTATCTCTAGTAATAAATTTAACTTGCAGAGACATGATATAATAAAGAAAAGAATAAACTCTAATGGAAAAGTCATTGAAGAGATATAAGAATGAATTGGTAGCCCTTAGGTTAGTGAAATTTTATCACCATCCTATCATTGTGTATATTGTAATGGCTTGGTCTTGATTGGCCTGTTTATTTACATTGGTCGGTGTAAGGCACGGGTCTGACTTTTCGTACTTTTAATGCTATATCTAAATAATTAGGCCATGTTACTTGTTAAGAGCTTTTACTTTTAAGATCATGTGGCATGCCAATCTTTAGTCCATTAGATATATTTATTTAATTTATTGTTTTACTTTAATTATCATGTGAACCTCTGTAGATTGAGAAGCCTTTGCAAAGACATAGTGGAGGCTTGAGCATAATCAGACATATTACGATTCATGCTTTGGTGCAGAAGTGGTACATCTATGTTTTCTCTTTCAAACAAGTCCATTAAGAAAAATGATGGTTTCACTATCTGAGGTTTATGTTGTAATCTTGATTTTATTAAGGACTATAGTATGAACTAGCAATCATACTTTTTGGCTGACATCATCATCAAGGTATGCAGTCTTCATACAACTATTATGAAGCAACTTATAAGACTCTTGCATCATTATCCATGGTTTCTGAGTGATCCCACTCATTCAGGGACTGAAAAAAAGTTTTGATTTCATTTATAAGTTTGTAAGTACAGTATCCTATAAGTAACTGTGGCTTTATCAATTCTGTTCAACAAAGTCAAAGGTTGTTATGAAAGTTAGATATTGCCAAAGAATAAGATAAAATCGGACACCTTATAACATTAGGGAATGTTAGTTTCCCTTATAAGGTCCGAATTTAATCTATGATGAGTCAGGGAATATGCCATTCCTGGATGAAACACATGCGTGTGATTTATTCCATGACTAGTGTAAGGGTTTATACCTATCAAGGAATAATTTGTGATTCCCTGATGCATGTTATTCCCTGAAGTTTTCGTCATCAGGGTTTATTTATTTCTAGCTTATATATTGCTTATGTTAGGTTAAATTCATTCAATTCAGAAAGTTTTAGAGAAAGAAAGTCTAGAGAGAGAAATTGTGGGTTAGGGACTCAGTGTCTAGTTTAGACTCGGTGTCCGGGTCTACGTGACCACTTTGTCTTCATGATAGATGTGTACTATTTTAGTATACGTAATATGTGTCGATTGAATAAGGTGAAAGAGTTACACATATACTACACTTTATTATCTTATGTGTTTTGTTTACATCTATATCAAGTGCAATGTTCGTGGTGTTTGTAATCGATCCACGTGGTCCCCACGGGGTACCGGGGACCTTCAGGTGGTATGAAAGCTTGGTTACCGATTCGCTTTGGTATAACCGCCTTCCAAATCACCATATCTCATGACTAGGTGATTGTTTCCGCCAAAAACCTTGAAGACGTAAAATTTCAGAGTATTTTTGAAGATTTTGAACTTGTTTATTGATCTTGTATCAAAAACAAGTTAGATTGGCAAGTTTGATTGATTTTTTTAAGTTGAAAAAATTTGAAGATTTGAGATGAAAATTGAGTTTTGGAATGAAGAAATTAGTTCAGGATTGATGTCAGGAAATAACTGGCCCAGTAACCGCTCCTTCACATAATAATAGCATCTCACCTAACTTCAAGGTTTAACTTTTGACTTAGTGTTTCATCACGCTCCATCAGTTATTCCCTAACAATATCTTATTTCCCAATGATTTTTCAGGGGTTAACACCCTATCAGGGATAAAGTTTCATCAAGGAATAAAAAGTGTTGTCCGGTTGTATAGATTATCATGGAATAACTAATGTTCAGGGAATACTAGTTTGGTCCAGAAATGAAGTTAGGCCTTGATGTTACATGGGCACAGCGAATACAAATCGTGATAGATGTGTACTATTTCAGTATACGTAATATGTGTCAACTGAATAAGGGTGAAAGAGTTTCACACATACTACACTTTATTTTCTTTTTTTTTTTTGTTTAGGTCTCTATCAAATACAATGTTCGTGGTGTTTGTCATCGATCCACGTGGTCCTCACGGGGTCCAGGGGACCTTCAGGTGGTATCAAAGCTTGGTTACCGATTCGCTTTGGTGTAACCGCCTTCCAAATCGCCATTTCTCATGATTAGGTGTTTATTACCGCCAAAAACCTTGAAGACGTAAAATTTCAGAGTGTTTTTGAAGATTTTGAACTTGTTTATTGATTTTGTATCAAAAAACGAGTTAGATCGATGTGTTCGATTGATTGTTTTAAGTTGAAAATTTTTGAAGATTTGAGATGAAAATTGAGTTTGGAATGAAGAAATTAGTTCAGGTTTGATGTCAGGAAATAATTTGCCTAGTAACCGCTCCTTCACAGAATAATAGCATCTCACCTAATTTCAAGGTTTAACTTTTGACTTAGTGTGTTTATCACGCTCTATCTGTTATTCCCTAACAATATCTTATTTCCCAATGATCTTGTCAGGTTAACATCTGTCAGGGACAAACTTTCATCAGGGAATAAAAAGTGTTGCCCGGTTTTTATAGATTCATCATGGAATAACTAATGTTTATGGAATACTAGTTTGATCGAGAAATAAAGTTGGGCCTTGATGTTACATGGGCACAGCGAATACAAATCGTGATAGATGTGTACTATTTCAGTACACGTAAGATGTGTCGATTGAATAAGGTGAAAGAGTTTCACATATACTACACTTTATTATTTATGTTTTTTGTTCACGTCTCTATCATGTGCAATGTTCATGGTGTTTATCAACGATCCACGTGGTCCCCACAGGGTCCTCGAGGACCTTCAGGTGGTATCAAAGCTTCGTTACCAATTCGCTTTGGTCTAACTCTCTTCCAAATAACCATTTCTCATGATTAGGTAATTGTTTCCGCCAAAACCCATGAAGTCGTAAGATATCAGTGTGTTTTTGAAGATTTTGGACTTGTTTATTGACTTTTGTATAAAAACGAGTTAGATCGAAGTGTTCGATTATTTTTTGAAGTTGAAAAAATTTGAAGATTTGAGATGAAAATTGAGTTTTTGGGATGTTAGGAAATAATTTGCCTAGTAACCGCTCCTTCCCAGAATAATAGCATCTCACCTAACTTCAAGGTTTAACTTTTGGCTTAGTGTGTTTATCACGCTCTATCAGGTATTCCCTAACGATATCTTATTTCCCAATGATCTTGTCAGGGGTTAACACCCTGTGAGGGATAAAGTTTCATCAGGGAATAAAAAGTGTTGTCCGGTTGTGTAGATTAATCATGGTATAACTAATGTTCAGGGTAGAATAGTTTGTCTAGAAATGAAGTTGGGCCTTAATGTTAGTGGGCACAGCGAATACAAATAGTGATAGATGTGTACTATTTCAGTAGACGTAATATGTGTCGATTGAATAAGGTGAAAGAGTTTTACATATAGTACACTTTATTTTCTTATGTTTTTTGTTTACGTCTCTATAAAGTGCAATGCTCGTGGTGTTTGTCATCGATCCATGTGGTCCCCACGGGATCCAAGGAACCTTCAGATAGTATAAAAGCTTTGTTACCGATTCGCTTTGGACTAACCGCCTTCCAAATCACCATTTCTCATGATTAGGTGATTGTTTCCTGCCAAAAATCTTGAAGACGTATAATTTCATAGTGTTTTTGACGATTTTGAACTAGTTTATTGATTTTTTATCAAAATCGAGTTAGATCGACGTGTTCAATTGATTTTTTTAAGTTGAAAAAAATTGAAGATTTGAGATGAAAATTGAGTTTGGAATGAAGAAATTAGTTCAGGTTTGATGTCAGGAAATAATTTGCCTAGTAACCGCTCCTTCACGAGTAATAGCATCTCACCTAACAAGTGTTTATCACACTCTATCAGTTATTCCCTAACAATATCTTATTTCCCAATGATCTTGTCAGGGGTTAACAACCTGTGAGGGATAAAGTTTCATCAGGGAATAAAAGTGTTGTCCGGTTGTATAGATTAATCTAAAATAACTAATGTTCAGGGAATACTAGTTTGGTTTAGAAATGAAGTTAGGCCTTGATGTTACATGGGCACAGCGAATACAAATTGTGATAGATGTGTACTATTTCAGTATACATAATATGTGTCGATTGAATAAGGTGAAAGAGTTTCACATATACTACACTTTATTATCTTATGTTTTTTGTTCATGTCTCTATTGTGTGCAATGTTCGTGGTGTTTGTCATCGATCCACGTGGTCCCCATGGGTCCCGGGGACCTTCAGGTGGTATCAAAGCTTGGTTATCGATTCTCTTTGGTCTAACCGCCTTCCAAATTACCATTTCTCATGAGTAGGTGATTGTTTCCGCCAAAATCTTGAAGATGTAAAATTTCAGAGTGCTTTTGAAGATTTTGAACTTGTTTATTGATTTTGTATCAAAAACGAGTTAGTTCGACGTCCATTGATTTTTTTAAGTTGAAAAAATTTGAAGATTTGAGATGAAAATTGAGTTTGGAATGAAGAAATTAGTTTAGGTTTGATGTCAGGAAATAATTTGCCCAGTAACCGCTCCTTCACAGAGTAATAGCATCTCACCTAACTTCAAGGTTTAACTTTTGACTTAGTGTGTTTATCACCTCTATCAGTTATTCCCTAACAATATCTTATTTCCCAATGATCTTGTTAGGGGTTAACACCCTGTGGGGGATAAAGTTTCATCAGGCAATAAAAAGTGTTGTCCGGTTGTATAGATTAATCATGGAATAACTAATGTTCAGGGATTACTAGTTTGGTCCAGAAATGAAGTTGGGCCTTGATGTTACATGGGCACAGCGAATACAAATCGTGATAGATGTGTACTATTTCAGTATATGTAATATGTGTCGACTGAATAAGGTGAAAGAGTTTCACATATACTATACATTATTATCTTATATTTTTTGTTTACGTCTCTATCAAGGGCAAAGTTCGTGGTGTTTGTCATCATCCACGTGGTCCCACGGGGTCCTGGGGACCTTCAGGTGGTATCAAAGCTTGGTTACCGATTCGCTTTGGTCTAACCGCCTTCCAAATCACCATTTCTCATGAGTAGGTGATTGTTTCCGCCAAAACCTTGAAGACGTAAAATTTCAGAGTGTTTTTGACGATTTTGAACTTGTTTATTGATTTTGTATCAAAATGTGTTAGATCGATGTGTTCGTTTGATTTTTTTAAGTTGAAAAAATTTGAAGATTTGAGATGAAGATTGAGTTTTGGAATGAAGAAATTAGTTCAGGTTTGATGTCAGGAAATAGTTTGCCTAGTAACCGCTCCTTCACAGAATAATAGCATCTCACCTAATTTCAAGGTTTAACTTTTGACTTAGTGTGTTTATCACGTTCTATCAGTTATTTCCTAACAATATCTTATTTCCCAATGATCTTGTCAGGGGTTAACACCCTGTCAGGGATAAAGTTTCATCAGGGAATAAAATGTGTTGTCCGGTTGTATAGATTAATGATGGAATAACTAATGTTCAGGGAATATTAGGTTGGTCCAGAAATGAAGTTGGGTCAGGCTTTAAATTTATTAGGGATTGATATTCATCTGGGAATATTTGTTTTAAGTTCTCATCAAGGAATATTTTAATATTATTCGGTTTGTCCAAATTAAAGTTTGATCATGGAAAATTTTAAGATTCTTCAGAATTAAATTTTTTTATTAGGGACAGATTGTTTGTCCGAAAATTGTCAGATTCAATGGATGATTTAAGTTTTAATATAAGGGTTAACGAATTGGATATAGGATGTTATGGCTATTGATGTTGTTAAAGGTTTTAATATTAAGGTGAAAAGGAAATGACACTTCATGGACAATCAAATGCTAGTCTTGAGAATGAAGTTAGAAAAAGTCAAATGTACTTTTAATCTTGGTCTTGGGAAGTAGTGATTTAAAATAATGATTGTCACTATAAAGCATTTTGAAGGTCCGTGATCTGGCGGTTCTAGACGGAAGCTTGAGCACGATGTAACCGATTTGGTAGAATGTTATTAAGAAAGGAGTAGAAATAGAATCAGCGGAAGAATATGTTCATTCATACCGAAAGAGTATACATCTTATCAGGCTGGCAGAGTTCCTGCAGAGAATTCGCCAGCGTCTCCCCTCAGGGAGTCTCCAAAACTTACAATGAAATGAACACACGACACTATTTATAGACCTCTTATCAACTCATATGAACAGAGCATGTTGACTTCAGACGAAGTGACACCACTTTGTACGAACTTTCAATTCATACGAAGTGACACTGTAGACTCTATTCAGTTCGTACTTAGGTCGCGTGTTCGTATCTAATCTATACAATATTCTACACACGCTCTATCTAGCCTATTCGTACAGTGACGGACACAAAGTGCATCAACAATTTCCCCCTTGCTCGTTACTATCGAAGCTTGATCTTGAACTTCAAATCTCTGAGCCGTGTTTGAATATTCTGCAACTTCAATCAAGGTATTTGTCGATGTCGTAGTACGCGTCAACAAATTCCCCTAAATTGATGATCCGGATTTGCATTATCAACATTAAATTCCCCCTAAAATCTCCAGTTTAGAACTTAGTTTGCACAATTTTTGACTTCCTCTGATTTGCTTAACTGACAAATTTTCTTTAATAAACACCAACTTGAAACTAGTCGATGCAGCTTCTACGTTTCAACGATAACCACATCCGTATTCGATTTAGCACACTCCTCTTATGCTTGATCCTCTGATCTTCAAAACCCAACCGGCAATTGATAGAAACTTCAAAATACCACAATGGTAAACTTCAAATCAATGAATATCCACGAATATCTGAAATCTCAATTTCCGTAATCACCCCTAATCAGCAAATCGGTAATCTTCTCAATCAGCAAATCATCATCGAATCAAATAATCTTGTAATACATTGAATCTGAGAAGCATTCATCCGCGATCAAAATCACATTCTTCCTCTTCAGTATAATAACAAATATATAGCTATCTCCGGTAGACATGCGCAACTTAACCAACAAACATCGTCATCCAACGACGATTAGTCCAAGATGAATGATTCATCTAGCTTGAAGACTAAAGATAATGGCACCAAAGACCATAGTCGATCATCCGTAAATTATGAAACCACAAGCTAGCCCTTAATACCTAAGATCATCACTGAACATTCGTGTACACTTCACCTATCTTGAACATCCTCAGATCCTCACTGGTATCAATGACCCTGCTAACCTGCTAACCCGCCCTTCACCGGAAATCTAGAGTCTAACCCTTAAGCATCAATCTGTATCATGATCTGAAATTACTAAACTTCCTATGATCATGAAATCCCAAATGTATAGTCTTTTTCGTGAGTAACTGGTACACAGATTTGTCTCAAAGATTCACTATATCATTTTCTTTAGTCATGATTACCCGTACAACCCAGAGCACTGAAACTACAAAGCATCCTTATTTCCGGATTACTCATGAAAATAGTTCATTTGCCTTGCAGAGTTAAAGATAGGCAGTTGTGTGTGCTTCCACCACCATACAGGGACTTTGGTGTCAATCCACAACCATGACCTTAGAATCTGATAAACAACTCCTCCAAGACTCAGTTATATAACCCCCCCCCCCCCCCCCGCTTTAACAAAAAATAGAAGTCGATTCGAGATCACTAATGAATCTAGATCCTCTGCATTTTCTAGATAACCTTTAGTCGGTAACCACCCGAATACAGTTGCAAGGTCACGAATTTCAAAAATGCTAGAATCTTCATATAAACTTGAAATTTTTATTCCCCCTCATTTTTGCAAATTCTGACCGTACCAAAAATATTCACTGAAATTCCCCCTCAAATCTGGAAAAATCAGTTTTCAACAAATGCGGATTTTACGTTTAGGCCCATTACTAGTCATGACACCTAGATGATAAATATTCTGCACATGTATCAATGAATCTCCATTCTGCACGTGTGGAGAAAAAACCCTAGTTTTCTCTCTAGCTATGAAGAAAAACAGTGCCCTCCATTCTTTGATAAAAAATTCATGATTCTATCATGATTATGGGGATTCATTGTGTGATTAGGGTTTACTAATTCCTGATTTACACTTCCAATTCAATATAATCACTAGGGATCCGTTTTTATACATTAGGGTTACGTTTTCTTCTTCTCTTTTTGCATTTTTCTTGGCTGTCGGTTCTTAATTGGGTTTCTTAGTTCGTTTTGGGTTGGGTTATTCAAGAGAGAGTGTTAAAGATTGGCCATCGTTTCTGAATTGTAAGGATTAGGGTTCTTTCTTGGTGATATTAGGGTTTGACGAATCTGATTGTTTTGGTTCTTAAAGTACGAAATAGGGTTTCAATATTGGCTGCAATTCTTCATCAACACTAGGGTTTGACGGCTGCCTCAAAGTGTTTGACGAATCTGATTACTCAACTTCAGGGGCTGTTCTGATTTGCTTTGTTTGGATCAATGGAGGGTACTCCTAGTCCACTAAGTACCAAGAAGGTTACTTTTCATGCTAGTACGAAATTCGAGGCATTGCTAGTAAGGTGGTGAATATAGATGGCATTCCTCTAATTCCGCGACGGGGGACGTTTGCTAATGAAAAACTAGTCTCGGGGATTAAGGAAATACAGTCCAAAAAGTTGGACCTATCTGTGAGCAAATCGACTATTGATTCTAGGTGAATTTGGAGCATGGTTCATACGCTTATTCTGTACAAGCTGATACACCAAAAAATCAGGTTAATTGTCGGTATTTTGAGTCATTGGATAAACAAAAAGATGTTGATGTGGTCCTTCCTAGGAATCAATGAAAGCAATTCAAGATAAACTAGCTTTCACATCTATGGGTACTTCATAGGGGATAGAGTTGCATATCCAGTTGTGGAGCATTTTGTGGAATGAACCGGAGGAGATATGGGCTTCAAAAAGCAATGATGAATGCAAATGGTTTCTTCTTTTTCAAGTTTGCTGATGAGAAGGTATGCTTGATGTGCTTAAGGGAGGACCCTGGCTGATCCGCAACAAGCCTATCTTCCTGAACACATGGTCTCCTACTACTACCCTTAAAAAGGAAAATATCAAGAAAGCTGCAGTTTGGGTAAAATTGCATGATGTTCCTCTTGCAGCTTATACCGATGATGGCTTGAGCATGTTGGCTTCAAAAACTGGGTCTCCTAGGTTGCTTGACTCCTACACTGCTTCTATGTGTTCTGAAAACTGGGGAAGGAGTTTCTATGCTAGGGCTCTTATTGAAAATTCAGCTGAACACGAGTTTGAGGAAGTGATATCTATGGCTATTCTTGATTTGGATGGGGAGAAATATGTTACGGAGAAGGTTAAGGTGGAGTATGAGTGGAAGCCTCCGACATGTGCTCATTGTGGTGTTTTTGGACATGATATGGAGCTTGTCCCAAAAGGTTGTTTCTACATCTAAACTCCCTCCTAAAACTCCTATAGTGGATGGGGATGGCTACATTGAAGTCACGAATAGGAAAGTGGTTAGGAAAAGTGGGGTTCTGGTTCAAAATCATAAACCAAAGTTTGAATATAAGCCGTTGAATTACAAGAAAATGGTTGGGAACATATATTCACCTGCTAATAAGGGTCCAATCCAGACTCACAACCCCTTTAGTGCGCTTAATACTGGAATGAAAAGAACTATGGGGCAGCAAATAATGAAGATTTGGATGATGATGATGTTGAGGTGGTGTATGATGAAACGATAGGCATCCAGAAGCGAGAAAAACCAGGGCCAAGCACCTCTTCTACACTGGTCTCCAATGGATAGGATTATGGCTTTATGGTACACCTGGGTTTCTTTGGGTGGAACTTTCATTTTTGATGATGGCGGCTGATGGTTTTATTATCTCTAAGTGTTTGTCTACTTTATTGATCATGTAATCTTGATTAGTTGGTAGGCTAGTTTTATTTATTTTTTTTTTTTGGTTGAGTTGTCTCATTGTTAACATATATGGGGACTGTCCCATATATGAACTAGTGTGGAACTCATCCCACTACTTGTACTTATTGGCGGTTATCTATATATAGAATTCACCGGGGTAACCCTTTACCTAAAAAATGAATCTCCCGTTATCTTCAACATTTTGTGACCGTATCACCAAATTTGTATTCTGAAGCTCTGGACGGTGTCCCCGAACATGCTGAATTAGACATTAAAATCTCGAAAAAAAATTATATCACCAATTTTTTTCTAGGGACCTGTCTCGTCAATACGATCAACAAAATTTATCAATGCAGAATCCTTAATTCTTCGATCCAGAATTTTTCTATCACCAAAAGTTTTCGATCTAGAATCTTTATTTTTTGGAATTTCGAGATGATTTCACCACAGATCTGGTCGAAAATGATTTTCTAACAATCCTATAAGTTCAATTTCACTTTTTGTCCGTGGATTGTATGTTTATTTGATGTTTTACGTCTAAAACCCCTCTTAAGTCCATAAATATCCAAAATTCATGAGTGTGGGTGATAACCGTGGCTCTGATACCAATTGAAGGTCCGTGATCCGACGGTTCTAGACGGAAGCTTGGGCATGATGTAACGGATTCGGTAGAATGTTATTAAGAAAGAAGTAAAAACAGAATCAGCGGAAGCATATGTTCATTCATATCGAAAGAGTATACATCTTGTCAGGCTGGCGGAGTTCCTGGAGAGAATTCGCCAGCGTCTCCCCTCAGGGAGTCTCCAAAACTTACAATGAAATGAACACATGACACTATTTATAGACCTCTTATCAACTCATACGAACGGAGCATGTTGACTTCGTACGAAGTGACACTATAAACTCCATTTAGTTCGTACTTGGGTCGCGTGTTCGTATCTCATCTATACAATATTCAACACACGCTCTATGTAGCCTATTGGTACAGTGACGGACACAAAGTGTATCAACACATTTAATCAGGAGATAAATGTGGGTCACACATAATGAAATATCTTTGTGAGCCAAGATAGTTTGTGTTAATAGTGGCCCGCAGGAGTATTTGATTGTTTAGGCTAGAGATGTTATTTTGCTCCTTTGATTGCGCCGTGGAAGAGTTATTTGGACACATTAACTATCTGGGCTAATAGGATGTATTCCTATCAAAGTTGTCTAGGGTTGTTTCTGTGATTTTGAGTGTCTTTGCAAAAGGAAAGGGGGAGTAAAAATTTAGAAATTTTTTTCTTTGCAAAACAAAATGCTATGTGTGCGTTAAGGATACAAGTTGGTGTTACAATCTTAAGATTAAATGGGTTAATCTTACTGGGGGCGAAATGGTTAAAACATGATAAAAGTTTGAGCATTTGTTTGGTTGAATTTTGTCAAGTATATTCGTGTTTTAGTCAAGTTGTTTGTTGTGAAGCGGATTATTCGGTGGTTGATTAGTTGAAGGTTGTGCTTTTATCATATGCCGGTTAGAGTAGAGAATAGTAGTTTTCTAGGTTCCTCTTCCAAGATTTGTTACTAGTCGAATTCTTGAAATAATTTAGAGGGTCTTACTTTGAAGGGTAGATCAGAGATGAAAAGCATCAGGTTGTTGGACATATAAAAGAAAAGATGGTATCCAAAAGCCAAGACATGACTCAAAGATCAAGAAATAAGCAGTTGATGAAGCAATTCTCTCCCCAAAGATTAACTGAAATTTTACCGCTATGCCAAAAGTCTCAAATAAATAACATCCAAAAGGTCAACCCACTGTACATATTTACCGCATACCCAATGTATAACTGAAAGGGTTAACCACATCATGAAAAGTAAAGAAATAAACCCAAGCCATACTGAAAGTTTAGGGTCGGGCCAGTTTAGACGTATGTTTGGACGAGATGGAGCTAATTAGGTAGAAGAATAGTCATAAGTAGAAGGTTCCATTCATACCAAAAGAGCATACATCATTTTACAAGCAGGAAACAAAATTTTTCCAGCATTTCCCTTCTGGGATCTCCAAAACTTATCAACTAATGAACACATGACCCTATTTATACATGGAGTTTGGTGAGGATGTACATGTCACACCCCAACCGATGGCAGAAACATCGGGGTAGTGGCACTAGGCGAATCAGATTGATCAAGGGATTCCATAACGATCATTTTAAAGACAATAATCAATATTTAATATCCCATACTATTAAACTCATACAATCTTCCAACCAACCATCACAATTCAACATAATCTCTTAAACATAAAATCTGATCCGATCTTCCCAAGATTTATTACATGATTTTCTAAACAAAACCTAAACTAAGCATCCATAGCTAAAGTCCTCAACCTGCGACATATGTTAAAATAAAACGTCAATACAATTAAGTAAAGGTGAGCATACAGTGCGTACAAAATAGATATAAAAGCGTTTAGCATACACCGCATGACATACGTAGATGTGAATGATGTAACTACTTAGCTTCATGCAAACCAACAAACCCCGATTGATCGAGGCATGCGAACAAGCGTTCACATCCTAAAAGAGAAAATAAATGCGAAATAAAAATGCGAGCCTTAACAACCTCGGGCCTCCAGGTGGCGGGTCAACCTCTAGTATACTATCATGTTAAGGGTGGCGTACAAGCAATCAAGCAATACATAAAATTCAGCAGATTTCACATATAATCATGTAACAGCGGGTTGCGAATAAGCGTTTGAGATTTGTGTGATGTGATTTTGATATACGAACATATGTGACACCCAAAAGTGCATTTAACCATAAAAGGGTTCAAGAATACTCACTGTGGGTGCATTTTGGGAGAAGTGCGGGATCTGATATGAGTCTGGAGAAGCGCCAGATCAGCCGGTAAGCGAATAGAAGTGCATCAGTCTTTCGAATTGCTGAAACGGTTAAGTTTGGATTGGGTAGAGGACAAGTTCGGGCGAACTTGTGATAACATGTTGAGTTGTGAGGCAAGTTCGGGCGAACTTGTCTAATTTCCAAAGAAATTATACAAGTTCGGGCGAACTTGTAAGGTCTCCTAACTGGGGAAGACAAGTTCGGGCGAACTTGTAAGGTCTCCTAACTGGGAAGACAAGTTCGGCGAACTTGTCTAATTCTCTTGACAATTGGACAGAGTTCGGGCGAACTTGTGCCATTTTTGCAGATTTGATGTGAGAGACCAAGTTCGGGCAAACTTAGTCACCAACCTGGTGACAAGTTCGAGCGAACTTGGTGTATTCCGAGCAAACTTTATGGTTTTGGCATCCAAATCGTGCGTTTTTGCGCCGTTTGCTGAGGAAATCGAGTGTTCATCCCTCCAACCTTAAGCCACTGCGTAAAACTTAGGCTGGGGAGGTCTTTTGGAGCGAGTTTAGCCATTTACAGAAACTCGGGCTAATCTGGGCGAACTTGAAGGTTCCTACGGGTTAGTCCAGCTTGTGTAAAGTGATGATTTCGTCCTTGTGCTTCCGGATCTGAGATCTAGCTTGACAACGCCTCGTTCCACTCCAAATTGAACGAAACATACGTCATTTACTCTGAAAATGGTGTAAAAATCAATGTTATAAAAGGTTTTGCTTAGATATAGTATATATCTGAGTGAAAACAGAAGTCTTTATGGAAAAAAATGAAGATTTTCGTAAACAGAAGATATTTGATGAAAACGAAGGCAAAGCCTTGTGCAAAATTGTTGTAAAGCATTGTAAAACGTTGTTGAACATCATTGTAGTTGAAATCGGGTTGAATCTTACTTAGAAAACAAAGGGTTTCGGGTTTGGGGAGCTCTGGGCGAACTTGCAGCAAGTTCAAATGAAAGAATGGAGCTGAGTATTTATAGGTAGAGTGAGAAATGAGAGCTGAAACATCAAGTCCGGGTGAACTTGCTACAAGTTCAAGCGAACTTCTAGTTTCTTTAAGTTTTAGAGCTATGTCCGGGCGGACTTGTGATCATTGTAAGGTTTAAGTTGGCTCGAGCAAGTTCGGGCGAACTTGTGATATACAAGTTCGGCCGAACTTGACCTATGGGCCAAGTTTTGTTTGATTATTTCGCGTTAAGAGTTCTTTTGGCGATTCGGTTCGTATTAGATAGTTACATTAAGCGTTATAAGTGATGTAATATTGTGATTTAGTGATTCGAGTGTGCGAGAACGTTGCGATAGCGATTATAACCATAACATAAACAAACATAACAGACATAAAACATAATTTCACATAATTAACTGTGTTTTGCGATGCGATGAGATAAGCGATGCGATGGCACAAGTGTTTATTAAACAATAACACACTCGGCTCGTATAGTAGCATAACTACTTGTGATTGCGATTAGATGCGATATAACTGTAATATGCATAACTAATTTACACAACTTTCTTACAAATCGAATCTCGGGATTACAAAAGGATCGATACAATGGAAATAAAAGAAAAAGATAACAACGAAAATTGGAGTTGTTATAGTCTCCCCTACTTTAGGAAATTTCGTCCCGAAATTTAAGTAGTGTTCGTAACAAAGAGGTGTGGATACTTAGCCTTCATGTCACTTTCCAATTCCTAAGTGAACTCGGCACCGCGTTTGCCTTCCCATCGGACCTTTACGATTGGGATGCGAGAGCGCCGTAGTTTCTTGGTTTCTTGGCCCATGATCTCGACAGGCTTTTCCATGAAATAGAGAGTCTCGTTGATTTGCAAATCTTCGAGAGGTACATGGAGATTCTCTTCAGCTAGGCATTTCTTGAGGCTTGACATGTGGAAAGTCGGACGGACGTTCCTGAGTTCCTCCGGTAGTTCGAGGCGATAGGCCACTTTGCCGATTCTTTCCAGAATCTTAAAGGGACCAATGTATCGTGGCGCTAGCTTTCTTTTCTTTCTGAAGCGGACCACTCCCTTCCAAAGTGCAACCTTTAGGAGAACGTGATCTCCCACTTTGAGTTGTAGGGGCTTGCGGCGTTTATCGGCGTAACTCTTTTGACGACTCCGAGCTTTCAAGAGATTGTCTCTCTGGAGGATTTTGTCTGTCGTTTCTTGAATCAGCTCGGGACCGGTGATTTATGCTTCTCCGATCTCGTGCCATGCAATAGGCGATCGACATTTTCTTCCATACAGTGCCTCAAAAGGAGCCATTTGAATGCTGGTGTGATAACTATTATTGTACGAGAATTCGATTAAAGGTAAATGCGTATCCCAATTACCACCAAAATCTATGATACACGCACGAAGCATGTCTTCGAGGGTGCGGATCGTGCGTTCAGTCTGACCGTCGGTTTGAGGGTGAAAAGCGGTACTGAGAGCGGATTGAAAATTCTCCCAGAGACGTGAGGTGAAGCGACCGTCGCGGTTAGAGATGATGTCACGAGGCTTCCCGTGTCGACGTATGACTTCGTCGGTATAGATTCGTGCTAATCGTTCTACCTTAAAGTCTTCTCGTATGTCAAAAAAGTGCATGGATGTAGTAAGACGATCGACGATAACCCAAATACTATCATGACCAGAGGAAGTACGAGGGAGTTTCGTAATAAAGTCCATAGCTATACCACTTCCACACCGGGATTTCAAGCTGTTCGAGTAAGCCAGAGGGCCTTTGAAGTTCGGCTTTAACTTTCGAACAAGTTAAGCACTTTGAGACGTAAACGGCGATATCCTTTTTCATGCCCGGCCACCAATACATAGGACGAAGGTCCTGGTAGATTTTGTCGGCTCCGGGGTGAATGGAATATCGAGACTTATGAGCTTCGGTCATTAGCAATTCACGGAGATTATCACGGGTAGGAATATAAATACGATCAAGATAGTAATAAATACCATTTGGTTTAACAACAAGCTGAGTTTCAGCACCACATTTCATTTCTTCCTGCAGGGTATTCTCGTTAAAACAAGCAAACTGGGCGGAGTGTCGCTCATAATTTCAAGATTATTCAAAGCTTGAGAGTCACGAATACTATATGCATAGCTTCGTCGACTTGGAGCATCGGCTACGATGTTTGTTTTGCCGGGATGGTAGCGTATCTCACAATCGTAATCGTTGAGAAGTTCAACTCATCTGTGTTGGCGCATATTCAGATCTTTTTTATTAAAGATATGTTGTAAGCTCTTATGATCGTTGAAGACCGTACACTTTGTACCGTAAAGGTAGTGTCGCCATATCTTTAATGCAAAAACAACTGCACCGAGCTCTAGATCGTGGGTTGTGTAGTTCTTCTCGTGGATCTTGAGTTGTCTAGATGCATATACGATAACCTTGTCTCGTTGCATAAGCACGCAACCAAGACCAAGATTAGAGGCATCGCAATAAACAACGAAATCGTCGTTTCCGTCGGGAAGAGCGAGAACGGGAGTGTTGCATAGCATACGCTTGACAATTTGAAAGGCTTCCTCTTGTTTGGAATCCCAAACGAAAGGTTTGTCCTTATGAGTTAAAGAAGTAAGCGGGACGACGATTTTCGAAAAGTCGGTGATGAATCAACGGTAGTAACCCGCCAATCCAAGAAAGGAACGGATTTCAGATGCAATCTTCGGCGTAATCCAACTGTTGACAGCTTCAATCTTTGCAGGGTTGATGTAAATTCCTTGACTATTAACGATGTGGCCGAGAAATTGGACTTCTTCGAGCCAGAATTCACATTTTGAGAATTAGCATAAAGGCGATTTTCTTGAAGAAGTTCGAGGACTAAACGAAGATGGCGTGCGTGTTCGTCTCTCGACTTCGAGTAAATAAGGATGTCATCGATGAACAGAATGACGAAACGATCTAAGAAAGCTTTACACACACGGTTCATCAAATCCATGAAGACCCGCGGGTGCATTTGTAAGACCAAAGGGCATGACCACGAATTCGAAATGGCCATAACGAGTACGAAAGGCGGTTCTCGGGAATATCTTCTTAAAATACGCGTAACTGATGATAGCCTGAATGTAAATCGATCTTAGAAAAACAAGTAGCACCTTGAAGCTGATCAAATAAGTCGTCGATACGAGGAAGAGGGTAACGGTTCTTTATCGTGAGTTTGTTAAGTTCACGATAATCGATGCACATTCGGAACGTCCCATCTTTTTTTCACAAAAAGAACGGGTGCGCCCCAAGAGGAAGTGCTCGGGCGTATGAAACATTTATCAAGAAGCTCTTAAAGTTGGCTCGATAGCTCGCGATTTCGGATGGTGCGAGACGATAGGGAGCTTTAGCAACGGGTGTAGCACCGGGAACTAAATCGATACGAAATTCAACATCACGAGTAGGGGGTAAACTAGGTAAATTGTCGGGATAGACCTTAGGAAATTCATGAACAACCGAAACGTCTTTAAAAGTATTCATTTCTTTCTGCGGGTTCACGATATGGGTGAGGAAAGCAACACATTGCTTTCATAAACATTTGTGTGCTCGAGTACATGACAAAAGCATCAACTTCTTTGAGGGAGTTTCACCGTAAACATGGAATTGATCACCGTTTGACAGAGGGAAGCGAATCATTTTATCGAAGCAAAAAACTTCAGCATGATTCTCACGAAGAAAATCCATGCCTACGATGATATCGAAGCTACCTAACTGCATAGGTATGAGATTGATCGAGAAGACATGGTTGTTGAGATCGAGAGAACAACCACGTAGGACGGAGTTAATGGTAACGGTTCTTCCGGTGGCGACCTCTACATCGAAAGTCTTTAGGAGTTTAGCGTGTTTACATCTTAAAACCTTTTCAAATTCTAACGATACAAAACAATTATCGGCACCAGTATCAAATGAACATGAAGCATAAATACCATTGAAAAGGAACATACGATTGACAACATTGTTGTCGTTCTGAGCCTGGCGATGATTGAGGTTAAAGGCTCGTCCACGTGCAGCCTATTGTTGCTGACGTTGAGGCTGTGGTGGCTGTGGCTGCTGCTGCTGCTCCTGCTTCACGGGTTTGTTTGGGCAGACATTGCTGAAATGATTCGGGTCACCGGACATGTAACAGGCACGTGCCCTGGGAGCTGCTGCGGATTGACCTGAGGCAGAGCTGGTGCTGCTGGTGCTGGAGGGGCTGACTGAAGAGGGCCTGAACGACAAATGATAGTAAAGTGGCCGTAGATGTTGCAGTTGGTACAGAAGCGGCAATTGCCTCCAACCGCATGATGATAAGTGCACTTTGAGCACAAAGGATGCGGGCCAGTATACGCACACTTTGACGGCAGTGCTTTGGTGCTGCAGACTACGCGGCTGAGGGTTTTGCGGAGCAGTAAGAGCAAAGCTCTTGCTCGGGTGTTCCCTTTTGCGACCACGGCGACTGTTCTTTGATTCTCGAGGCTGATCGGTAGGAGCTGCTGATTCAGTGATGGCTTGATTTGCGACCTTGTTGTTCTTAAAGTAACCAGACTGAACCCTTTGTCATTGATCTCTGCGGCTAGCTGGTAGGTCTCCTCAATAGTAGCAGGGCGTCCTGCTTGAACAAAGTCAGCGAAGCAATCGGGCAGAGCGTTGAGAAACTTCTTGATTGCTGTTGTGTCCACTTGACCGAGACAGATGATGCTCAGCTGTTTAAACCGGGCTATTAAACCAGCATTGTCGGGTCCGTCTTGCTTAATTCCCCAAAACTCATTTTCCAATCATTAGGATCTCATAGGGAGGACAAAATTCCTTGATCATGATTGTCTTAAATTCATCCCAGGTGAGTGTGTAGGCTTCATCGTTTCCCCTCTTGTTACGCTCCGCGGTCCACCAGTCGAGAGCCCTGGACTGGAAAACGCCGGTAGCGTTAATAGTGCGAAGGGGTTCGGGACACCCACTCTGACGGAATGTGACCTCGATAGCATCAAACCAGTGTAACAGGCACATGCCCTGGGAGCTAGCTGCGGATTGGCCTGAGGCGGAGCTGGTGCTGCTGGTGCTGGAGGGGCTGACTGACGAGGGCCTGAACGACAACTGACAGTAAAGTGGCCGTAGATGTTGTAGTTGGTACAGAAGCGGCAATTGCCTCCAATCGCATGATGATAAGTGCACTTTGAGCATAAAGGATGCGGGCCAGTATACGCACGCTTTGCCGGCGGTGCGTTTGGTGCTGCAGACTGGAGCGGCTGAGGGTTTTGCGGAGCAGTAAGAGCAAAGCTCTTGCTGGGTTTTCCCTTTTGCGACCACGGCGACTGTTCTTTGATTCTCGAGGCTGATCGGTAGGAGCTGCTGATTCGGTGACGGCTTGATTTGCGACCTTGGTGTTCTTAAAGTAACCAGACTGAACCCGTTTGTCATTGATCTCTGCGGCTAGCTGGTAGGTCTCCTCAATAGTAGCAGGGCGTGCTGCTTGAACAAAGTCAGCGAAGCAATCGGGCAGAGCATTGAGAAACTTCTTGATTGCTTTCTCGGTCGTGTCCACTTTACCGGGACAGATCATGCTCAGCTGTTTAAACCAGGCTGTTAAACTAGCATTGTCTGGTCCGTCTTGCTTAATTCCCCAAAACTCGTTTTCCAACTTCTGGATCTCATAGGGAGGACAGAATTCCTTGATCATGATTGTCTTAACTTCATCCCAGGTGAGTGCGTAGGCTTCATCGTTTCCACTCTTGTTACGCTCCGCGGTCCACCAGTCGAGAG
Source organism: Scalesia atractyloides (assembly GCA_947069175.1). Classification (NCBI taxonomy): domain Eukaryota; kingdom Viridiplantae; phylum Streptophyta; class Magnoliopsida; order Asterales; family Asteraceae; genus Scalesia; species Scalesia atractyloides. The sequence continues at coordinate 39,633,226 of CAMTDV010000009.1, forward strand.
CCCTGGACTGGAAAATGCCGGTAGCGTTAATAGTGCGAAGGTATTCGGGATACCCACTCTGACGGAATGTGACCTCGATAGCATCAAACCAGTGGAACATGGCATTCGGTCCTTCGGTGCCTGAGAAGGTAAGGGGTCCACAAGCTTTGGCCTGTTTAAAGCTGAAGGAAGTCTTGGACGTGTCGGCTTTGGAATCGACCGATGAATTGCTGCTAGCGGCATGGATCTCGCTGACAATCTGCGAGATCACCTTAGCCATTTCCTTGGCTACAAGAGAGGCGATGCGTTTGTCAGCATTGTTGCGCTGAGCGGTGCGGCGAGTGTGAGATCCCATTGATTCCATCTACATAAAGGATTTGATTGGATGAGATTCGATTATAATAGGTTTATGTTTAAAGTGTTTATTATTATTCACACAAGGCACAAAATCACATAAACACGTAGGAAAGTAACACATAGGCAGTCAAACAGCACATAAGCACAAGCACATAAGCACGTAGTCACATAATTCATGTACACATATACTTTGCACGTATTCGCGTTCTTACAAGTAAAGCGTAGCGCGTTCGAGATGCGATGTATAAGCGAGATATATATATATATAAGCGAAATAATCGAGTAATATCGTGTATGAGACACACATGTCCTCATAGACGTAAGCGAGTTAAGCGATTAGTTTGGTTGGTGTATTAATTGGAGTTTTAGATTACGAGAGCTGTGCGAGTAGTGCTTGCGTTTATGGAGAGTAAAGCAATAAATCGAGAAATCGATAAAGCGAGAAATCGAATAAAGCAAAATTCTCAAAATTTAAACTCATAAATAATAATAAACTCGATGATGCGTAAATCGATGATAATAGGCTTAAATCAATTGGGAGCGTCCTGGGTTTTGCGACAGCGACTACCCAAAGTGATGCGACCATCCTTTGAACTTGGACCCATGTTTTGGCCTAATAGATAGATGCTCTCACCGCAAGCGGCTAACGGCATTATCCTTCCGGTTACTACGTGTTCCAAATCATTGGAATAATCGAGACTTTAGTGAGATTGAAAATCAAAGGGCGGAACTAGTTACTAAGACGCGGGTTTCACCCCTAAGTTAACAACCTCATTCCTAGTTGTGGTTACAGTCACCGATCGAGTTGGGAGTTCCCTAGATAGAAATGGACATTTTCGTCAAGGTTTGGATATCACTCCTAACTCAATAAGGTATCTTGTGCGATAGAGAATGCGCGAAGTGAATGATCTCATCGAGAGTTCTCGGTTTTCACACCTATTCTCGACTTGACCACTCGTTTTGTGTGATACGAGCGTTCTTCACGTGTGTTGTGTGCTTTAGGAAAAGCGTTGTATAAAAGTTCAATCCCAAGTTTTCTGATCAAGTTCGGGCGAACTTGGCATCTGTCTGATGTCAAGTTCGAGCGGACTTGATCATTCCAAGCGAACTTGTTTAATGTTTGAGAGACAGGCAAGTTCGAGCGAACTTGGTCAAGTCCGGGTGTAACTTGATCAAGTTCGGGCGAACTTGATCAATTTCGAGCGAACTTGCCACCCCAAGTTCGGGCGAGCTTGTCTGTTCGTATGAGTTTTTGTCATTAATCAATGCGTATCAGTCTGATTTGGTATCCTAACTATAGTCTAAGGCAAAACATGGCAATCCTACCTAATTTCCCTATAGTTATAGCTCTGATACCAATCTGTCACACCCCAACCGATGGCGGAAATATCGGGGTACTAAAAACTAGGCAATCAGATTGATCAAGGGATTCCATAACGATCATTTTAAAGACAATAATCAACATTTAATATCCCATACTATTAAACTCATAAAATCTTTCAAACAACCATTAAATTCAACATAATCTCTTAAACATAAAATCTGATCCCGTCTTCCCTAGATTTATTACATGATTTTCTAAACAAAACCTAAACTAAGCATCCATAGCTAAAGTCCTCAACCTGCCACATATGTTAAAATAAAACGTCAATACAATTAAGTAAAGTTGAGCATACAAGTTTGCATACATAATAGATATAAAAGCGTTTAGTATACACCGCATGACATACGTAATAGATGTGAATGATTAACTACTTAGATTTATTCAAACCAACAAACCTCGATTGATCGAGGCATGCGAACAAGCTTTCACATCCTAAAAGAGAACATAAATGCGAAATAAAAATGCGAGCCTTAACAACCCGGGCCTCCGGGTGGCGGGTCAACCTCTAGTATACTATCATGTTAAGGGTGGCGTACAAGCAATCAAGCAATACATACAATTTAGCAGATTTCACGTATAATCATGTAACAGCGGGTTGCGAATAAGCGTTTGAGATTTGTGTGATGTGATTTTGATATACGAACATATGTGACACCCAAAAGTGCATTTAAGCGTAAAAGGGTTCAAGTATACTCACTGTGGGTGCGTTTTGGGAGAAGTGCGGGATCTGAGATGAGTCGGGAGAAGCGCCGGATCAGCCTGTAAGCGAACAGAAGTGCATCAGTCTTTCGAATTGCTGAAACGGTTAAGTTTGGATGGTGTAGAGGACAAGTTCGGGCGAACTTGTATGTTTCCATACAAGTTCGGATGAACTCGTGATAACCTGTTGAGTTGTGAGGCAAGTTCGGGTGAACTTGTAAGGTCTGCTAACTGGGCAAGACAAGTTCGGGCGAACTTGTCTAATTCTCTTGAGAATTGGACAGAGTTCGGGCGAACTTGTGCCATTTTTGCAGATTTGATGTGAGAGAACAAGTTCGGGCAAACTTAGTCACCAACCTGGTGACAAGTTCGAGCGAAATTCCGAGCGAACTTGGTGTATTCCGAGCGAACTTGATGGTTTTGGCATCCAAATAGTACGTTTTTGCACCGTTTTCTGAGGAAATCGAGTGTTTATCCCTCCAACCTTAAGCCACTGAGTAAAACTTAGGCATGAGAGGTCTTTTGGAGCAAGTTTAGCCATTTTACAGAAACTCGGGCTAATCCGGGCGAACTTGAGGTTCCTACGGGTTAGTCCAGCTTGTGTAAAGTGACGATTTCGTCCTTGTGCTTCCGGATCTGAGATCTAGCTTGACAACGCCTCGTTCCACTACAAAGTGAGCGAAACATACGTCACTTACTCCGAAAATGGTGTAAAAATCAATGTTATAAAAGGTTTTGCTCAGATCTAGTATAGATCTGAGTGAAAACATAAGTTTTTATGTAAAAAGATGAAGATTTTCGTAAACATAAGATATTTGATGAAAACAAAGGCAAAGCCTTGTGCAAAATCGTTGTGAACCGTTGTAAAACGTTGTTGAACATCATTGTAGTTGAAATCGGGTTGAATCTTACTTAGAAAACAAAGGGTTTCGGGTTTGGGGAGCTCTGGGCGAACTTGCAGCAAGTTCAAATGAGATAATGGAGCTGAGTATTTATAGGTGGAGTGAGAAATGAGAGCTGAAACATCAAGTTCGGGTGAACTTGCTACAAGTTCGAGCGAACTTGTAGTTTCTTTGAGTTTTAGAGCTAAATCCGGGCGGAATTGTGATCATTGTAAGGTTAAGTTGGCTCAGGCAAGTTCGGGCGAACTTGTGATATACAAGTTCGGCCGAACTTGACCTATGGGCCAAGTTTTGTTTGATTGTTTCGCGTTAAAAGTTCGTTTAGCGATTGGGTTCGTATAGATAGTTATATTAAGCGTTATAAGTGATATAATAGTGTGATTTAGTGATTCGAGTGTGCGAGAGCATTGCGATAGCGATTATAACCATAACATAAACACACATAAAACATAATTCCGCATAATTAACTGCGTTTTGCGATGCGATGCGATGGAAAAAGTGTTTATTAAACAATAACAGACTGCTCGTATAGTAGCATAACTACTTGTGATTGCGATTAGATTAGCGATGCATTTAAATAAGCGATTAGATGCGATATAACTGTAATATGCATAATTAATTTACACAACTTTCTTATAAATCAATCTCGGGATTACAAAAGGATCGATACAACAGAAATAAAAGAAAAAGATAACAACGAAAATTGGAGTTGTTACAGTACACATCCGTGCAGATATGTTACGTCCGTGCAGATGTGTGGCGTCCCTACGAACGTGCTCTCGTCCTCTCCAAGGTCTCATGTATTCGTTTCTAACTCGCAACTATACAATATTCAACACACGCTCCATCTAGCCTATTCGCACAATATGCACTAAATTTCCCCCTTGTACGTCTTTGTCGAATCTTGATCTTCAAATATGAGAGTCGTGTTAGAATATTCTGCAACTTCAATCAAGCATTTGATATCTTCAGATAATTCCTCTTTGATTGATGATTCGGGTTTGCGTTTTCTCCAATAAGTTCCCCCTGAAATCAATCTTCAGGTCTTTGTTTGCATGGTTCCCGACCTCCTCTGATTTTCTTAACTGCAATCTTCATGAGTAGTAACCAACTTGAAACTAATCAATGTAGCTTCTCCGTTTCGACATTAATCACATTCGCGTTCGTTTTTATATACCACTTAAAGCTCAAACTCTAAATCTTCAAAAACCCACCAGGAATAGATACAAACTTCGAATGACCACACCAGTAAACTTCAAGTCTGTGAATACCCATGAAAATCTGAAATCCCATTTTCCGTAACCATCTTTAAGCACACTACTGAATGATTGATCAGTGTAAAACGGTAATCTCCACAATCAGGAAATCTTCATCAAATAACAAATCATCTGCTAACACATTCAGATGTAAGAATCAATCTTCCACGATCAAACTCACGTTCTTCCTCTTCAGTCACGATAATATATATATATTCTTCTGTGTTAGTTTCGGCAGCAACTTAATCAACAAACATCCTCATTCCCCGGCGATTAGTCTAGAAAACAATTCCTTTGTTCGAAGATTAATCATTCTGACACTTTAGACTATCAGAACTATTAGATAAATTTTTGAAAGCCCTCTGATATCTTTTAAGTATCGAAATATTGATGCATCCTTTGACGCAAATCATGCTAACCGGCTTGTACGAAGACTTGGGACTCAAACCCTAAGACATCAACCTGATTTCGTACTATAGAATCTGAACTTTCTCTGATCACGAACTAACGAATCCAGCTTATATGCATCCCCGGACAATCTGAAGTCGGAACCACCCGAATACGGTGCACTGTCTGAATTTCAAAAAATGTCTAATATTTGAAAAAAATTCTTCCCGCTCATTTTTGGCAAATTCTGACATCTCTAAACTATTCAGTGAATTCCCCCTCAAACTTGTCAAATTCAGTCCACTCTATTCATTAAAAAACTCAAATATGACATTTTGTTCCACAAAGTCCATTTTTCATCAACAGCGAATTTTTTTTGTTAGCCCATTAATAGTCACTATACCAAATCATAAACATTCTGCGTAAGTATCAATGACTACCCCACTATCTTCAAACTCTATGATCTCATCATCATATCTTTTCTCTGAAGCCTCTGATGGTGTTCCCAAATAGCCCGTATTTTGACGTTAAAATCTCAAAAAAAATTTCAATCACCAAATTTTTTCTTGACACTCATCACGTCGTCATCACGATCAAAGAATGCTTTTTTAGGCAATTTAACTCATTCGTGCGGATGTAAAATCTTCATCCGTGCGAATGTCTTATTCATGTGGATGACTGATTTTAGAACGGATAATGTTAGTTCGTGCGGACATAGTCTGGTTTGTACAAATGAATGTCTTCCATGCGGATGTAGGTTAGTTCGTGCGAATGAAGGTCTGGTTCGTGCGGATGAACACGATTTGTCAAATGCATAAGGTTTACCTCCGTGCGGACCTAACAGGTTCGTGAGGACGTAATACCTTTGTACGGTTGTGACATTCCTGCACACGAAACTCTATCGTACGTTCGAAACCTACTTTTCCAATCAATTCGATCTAAAATCTTTATTTCTTCTAATTTTAAGACGATTCTTTAACAGACTAGTTCGAAATTCATTATAGATCAATCCTATGGTTTCAATTTTACTTTTTGTACGTGGATTGATCGTTATTTTGATAATTTGTGTAAAAACCCATAAAAGTCCATAACTCATGAGTGTAGGTGATTCAGTCAACTGTCTGATCGATTGAATCGGTACCATAGCTTTGATACCAATTGAAAGTTCTAGATCGGGCGGGTTTAGACTGAAGTTTGGACGGGATATAGCTAATTCGGTAGAAGAATAGTCATAAGTAGAAGGTTCCATTCATACCAAAAGAGCATACATCATTTTACAAGCCGGAGACCAAATTTCTCCGGCATTTCCCCTCTAGGAGTTTGGTGCGAATGTGTTACGTCCGTGCGGATGTGTGACGTCCATGCGAACGTGCTCTCATCCTCTCCAAAGTCTCATGTGCTCGTTTCTAACTCGTAACTATACAATATTGACACACGCTCTATCTAGCCTATTCGCACAGTGGCAGCTACACATAATACGCACCAACACAAACAAAAACATGAAAACATGTTACCTAAACATATTCATTCTCAACAACCTCAAAAAACCATGAATACCCCAAAAGAAATATTTAACTAACCCATAAAAGCATCATACAAACTAGACAACGTTTAGCAAAAAACAACTTCTTAAACCTAAAAGGTTAACCGGAATGTCAAAATCCTTAAGGGGTACAAAAGCATATTACCATAAAAATAAAACAAATCATACCTAAAAAACTAAAACTACACAGGAGTGGAAAACATGCCAGAGAAACTGAACGTCACCATGAATAGTCGTAAGCCAAAGGACACAAGTGCGTAGCGGATCATTGGCGGTGGTTACAATGTAACACATCAGGTAGGTGAAGTGACTGTAATGAATGTTTAAGCATTTAAAGACACCCAATCCTTAAGATAAACGTTCGGGATGGAAAAGGAGTGGCGAAGCTTTAGGCAGCAATGTAGGTGAGCGACGGAGTGTTTGACCACTAGGGTTTGGTGAACTGGTGGGAGAGGATAAGGTGATGGGAGAATTTCGAAATGAAGCCAAAACGAGGGTTTTTAACTTAAATACCCCACAAATGTACAACACTACAAAAAGAAAGTACAACACCCAAATGCATAAAAACCAACAAAGCCAAGAGTACAACCCAGATAATTATTTAATTAAACATTTCACTAAATTTTTTATTTCCCACATTTTATTATACCGCATTTCGTAAACCAATATTTAACAAGTAAATATCATAACTTATTTGCCGTCAAAGTGTAACTCTTTGGATCGTACCTCATTAGCAATGTTGTTTAATCGATCATCAAACATCTAATATCCAACATAACAACATCATATATTACATGAATCAAGACGTTTATATTTTCATTTCAACATATCTCAAATTAAAATTTTTTCCATCTTTAATTTTTGTACAACATTTTAATGATTATTTAATCCATTATATAAACATGATATAAGAACCATTATCCACCTTAATTAATAATTCTAAATAAACCTCTTATCCCTCAAAAAAATAGATATACCATGATGCTCAGGTTAATAAATTATACTATATGAAATAGAGATAAAAATATAAGAATTGTTTTATCTAATACTAATAAAAGAGTCAAATTAATTCCACATGGCATTCTCTCATAATAAATGATTTCATCAAAATGTCATGTGGCAAATTCTCATGATATCTCAACAATAATAAATAATAACTAAATTAATGTAAGGACCATTATCCACCTTAATTAATAATGCTAAATAAACATCGTATCCCTCCAAAGAAATAGATATAGCATGATTGCGTGGCGTAGTGTGAGTATATTTTTAGATATAATTGAAGTACTTTTCACTCGTTTATTCAAGCTTTATATTTATAAAACACGATATAACACTATCACTCTCTACAGCACGCAGCAAGTGCACCCACCGTTGGCATAGTATAGTGATGGTATGATACCGAGGTCGTCCAATGACACAAGAGCTTTTAATACTGGAATATCGTCGACGTCTAATCTAATTAATTTTTAGAAAAGATTTTTAATAAGCAACCATAAGGAACTATACTAAGTAATGAAGAAAAAACAAACAAAATAGAATCACTTAGTTTTGACTTGCTATTTATGTATTCTTTGATGATTTCCATACTTCGGGTTTTTTAAGAGATTATCTTAGTTAAAGTGACATGTCCCTCTTTTTGAGGCAACGCTACCCTCAGCCATAGTGGTCCGAGTCAGTAGGGATACAGTCCCGCAAGGCCGGAATATTGAAAGATAATTAAGCAAGTTATTAATGCAAAATGTTGCATGTCCCTCTTTCGGAGGCAACGCTACCCTCGGCCATATTGGTCTGAGTCAGCATGGATACAGTCCCACAACGCCGGTGTAAAGTTTTAATAGTAGTTTATTTATAAGGGATTCAAGCCGTTCTTAGTTCTCCCGATTTGATGTTATCTGCCTCAAAGGAAGTCCTAATAAGATTGAATCAAGTCCTCGCAGGATCTATAGACTGAACGAGGCAAGAACTTTACCCGTACCACCCTTCTAACCCCCTTCCAGGCAGTTAACATGCTTTATATAGATCGTAAAGGCACGTGTCAATGAATCAACAAAACATATAGATATGATAGAATAAACTTCACTTTTATTATAAAAAATTAGTTGTTAAAGTTATTAATACATACCCAATTAAAAAGTTAACCAAAGCTAGGAAATCAAAAGTAATACATAAATAACTTATCTTCACCAAGTGATGTAAGAGATTAGCCAATCATGGCCTTTGTTTGACAAAAACGATCAATCTTGGATCCCGAGACTACTACACACACTCTAATGATGGATGATGGATGAATGTGGTGGATGATGGTGGTATTGTGGTGGTGGAGTGGTAGCAGGTGTGAGAGAAGTGGTTTGCCAATGGATGAGTTGAAATGAATCCAAGCACCCTATATATAGCTGGAAACAAAAGCTTCACATGGCCCCATGCCCTGCGGGCACGACCCCGTGTCTTCTCTCTTCTATGTCGTCATTTGATCAGATCATTTGCTACATGGCCTCGTGTGTCAACGTCACTGCCCCGTGGCCATTGCACTTCCTGTACTATCCAAGATATGCAAATCTGGAAGTTGACAACGGCCCGTGTCCATGGGACACGGCCCCGTGTCTCTTGTTTGCTTCGTTTGTCTTCTTCTGTCCTGGAATCTTGAAGGGGCATGGCCCCATGCCGAGCAGGCACGACCCCGTGTTGGACTTTTGATTCATTTTTTTTGGACTTGGGGTGAAGCTCGGAAGGTTGGTATAGTGTGTCATCTTCCCGTCTTCTATACTTATGCTGGTTTTTGTCGTTAATTTGTTCCTTTTGTACATTTAAGCTCTTTTAATCCTGAAAATCAAAAGTATACAATGAAACGCACTTTTTCCAACATCAGTACTAAAAGGGTTGATTTTACACCATATTTGATACAATTTATATATTGCATTTGGCGCATATCAATGTTTCTTAGGTCAGTATCCTCAAAAGATATTCAATACACAGATTTTACATACTAGAGATCAAGATTATCTTCGCCTCTATGACATACGATACAGGGTCATTATATTTTTTTAATATGTCTGTATGATATCCTTTAAAATCAAAAGCCTTTTAATCGTCAGTTTATTATTATCTATAATAAAACTAGAATAAATTACAACAGGTATCCTTTAGGTTTGCATTAAATTACAACCAGTGTCCTTTAACTAAAGAAATTACAGGCTCTGTCCTTTATGTTACAAGTTTTTAGCATGCTATGTCCTTTAGCCCTAACCTAGTTAATTTTATTGGTTAAGTCTTACCATGTGCCTCTCATATGAGGGCAACATGGTTTACTTTAACATGAATTATATTTTTGTTTGGGTTAACTGAAAATTTTTAATACTTTACTTTAAAATTTTATAATTTTTCTTTTATCCACTTCATTTTTTTCAGTCGATCGCTCTTTTTTTTAGTTAATCCAAACAAAAATATAACACATGGTTTGGAATTGAAATTATAAAATCAAAGTAAAATATTTTAAAATTTTCAGTTAATCCAAACAAAAATATAATTCATGTTAAATTGAGATGAAAAAAACCATGTTGCCCCATTGAGAAGCATATGGTAAGACTTAACGAAAAAACTTAACTAGGTTAGGGCTAAAGGACATAACATGCTAAAAACTGTCAACATAAAGGACAGAGCCTGTAATTTCTTTAGTTAAAGAAACCGATTGTAATTTGATACAAACGTAAAGGACACTGGTTGTAATTTACTCATAAAACTATTAATATTTTTTATTATTATTAATATCTCTCCAATTTAATAATTTATGCATTATTATAATTATTATAACTTTATATGGTAATATAACACCCCTTTAAGATTAACCACATATATTCTAAAACCCAATGGTTGAATGTCACACCCTGGTCGTAGCGGGAGCACGAACGTGTGACTAATAGGTAATCATTGCATCCAATCGTGTAAACAAATAATAATTAACAACGATGCCAAAATCATACATTAAGGGGCTGTTTGTTTACCTCTTAATGAGGCTCTGAATGGTCCAGACCTCTTACTGGTTCAACACCTTTAATGGTTCAGACTGTTTGTTTCGCAAGCAAATGTCTGAATGGTTAAGACATTTGCCTCTGAATGGTTAAGCACTATACTAAGTCTGAATGGTTAAGACCTCTAATCTGAATTGGTCAGACATTTGCCTCTTAACGGTTAAACATTATACTGACTCTTAATAGTTCAGACCTCTTACTGGTTCAACACTTAATGGTTCAGACCTCTTAATGATTCAGCACTTAACCATTAAGAAGTTGCCAAACAGCCCCTAAGTTGCAACCAAAGTTTACAAGTTCCAAAAGTAAGATTACATGTTTACATTTGTTATCCAAAATATGGTTTAGTTCCATTGCATCATAATCAAAAGATTGTTTTCATCATAAAGCAGAGTGAGGTTTTGACTCCTACATACCCATACAAGGTTTGGATATAAGAGTCAAATCCTCCAAAAGGTGGCAACCGTTGTTATGTCATTCCCATTTCCGAAGTCTATCACCGGCTCATGTCTTGTTTCCTGAAATACATGTAAGTTTGAAAAGTCAACAAAAGTTGAGCGAGTTCATGTAGTTATTGTTTTCGTATAAAATGTCATATTTGTAATCCAACATTGAAATCCGGGTATGTTATTAGCATGCATGGAATTTAAGGATCTATCAATGGTAGCGAGTCCCCTGACATCATGTGCCATAAGTAAATAACCAAACCGAGACAACTTTGGCATCATAGGGCTCGCAAAAGCACTCCATGGTTAACAACTAGGAGTGGAGCGTGTCTCAAGCTCAATAGATCTACACCTTTTGCACCTTGGTCACTAAGTGATTAATGGTTACTATTGTCATCATCCTACTTACGCACATTAATCGTGTTATCATCTAAACCCATAGCTAACATACCGTTCGTCATCCACATGTATTTCCCCCGAGTGTTGTAAAACTGAAAACGTTAAAAGAAAAAGGGACATGAACTCACAGGTTTGCGTTTTGCTAGTCATACGATAGAAATTAAAGTGTTTGTACACGTATGTAACCTACATGTGTATTAAATTCATTAGATCAATAGGTCTCGTTGGACCTCGTACAAGTTGTAAATCTTGAAATCTTGTTATGTATTTATTTATCTTCTTTGAACAACTTTATTGTTTTTATAGTGTTGGTAGTTTGTGTGTTTGATTACTATTTTTTATATATATTTTTACAAATACTAGCAGAAACCGCCGCGATGCGGCGGTGGCGGCGGTCAGTTACATTGTGGTCCTTTATATGTTAGGTTATCAATCCTTTCGTGACATATGGTATAGTATGCCGGCTAGTTTTCTTATGTGTAACATAGGTGTGATCTGTCTATGCCATGAGCCTTACTGATCTCAACAAAACGATAATAAACATAATAAGAAGAAAATATATGTCAAAAACATAGTAATTTAAAATTAAAAAATCTAAACGCAAGAATAAAAAAATATCACTCATAAACAGAAGGGAAAAAACCAAGATTCAAACCTATGAATTGGCTAAAGGTGGTAATTATAATACTCAAACGTATCAATAGCCAGATAGGTTTCAATATGTGAAATCGATTTTACTTGATGAAATCCATTTGACTTGAATATTTGACCTTTTAGATAGGAATAAGATATTGGTTATAACATTATAAGCCTTGTGGTTTGTTTAAAAACCAAATTAGATATGATTTATTAAGTGACTTGAATACTTGACCTTTTAGATAGGAATAAGATATTGGTTAAACATTATAAGCCTTGTGGATTGTTTAAAAACAAAATTAGATATGATTTATTAAGTTTATATTTCTAGGGTCCATTTCTTTATTCTCGTTCCGGGCCCCAAACTTTTTGACATTTATAAAGATAAAACTTATTTAATTGTGGTATGACTAAATTGCTACCTTTTTTTCTTCATTTTCTATTTAAGAACCTTAATAACAAGAACATGATTTTTAGGTTTTTCCCTAGCAAGCATAAATCAACCCAATCTAAACCTATTTCTTCCTTAAGCTCAGCACCACGGCACTAAGAGTACTTGCCACATAGCCGAGAGAGCTTTAGTCGAAATGTGGTATCCTACACACAAATGGAAACGGATCAAAAGTTAACACACGAGTCTTCAAATATAGAATTACTACTCATATTCATCACATTTAGACATTAAGTTTTATTACTGGTTTATTAGAAATTAATTTTGATCATTATAAAATACAGATTTATTAGCCATATATATCAGATTTAATGAAACTACATAACTCAAAAAATGGACAAAAAAGAGGTTTGAGGGTCGGCCCTAACTAACTCCGACTCATGTTTCAAAAAAATTAATTTGCTCAATGTTAGGATGGAGATATACAGGGATGAGCTCGAGGGACTAAAGGTACCTATCATGAAATCGCTAATAATAAATAGCTGTAAGGTATCAAAAGTGTTAAGTACTGAGTACAGTACAATTATCGGTGTCAGTACGCTATTAAAAGATAAAGTGGGTAAAATACCTTACCTAACAAAACTGAAAGTACCGATCCTGAACAGCATCAAAAGTGGGTTATGAATTGGTACCGAAATTCAATGGTATGATACAATTGGATACCGGAATTTTTCGGTGCCCAGTACGGATTGCTCATCCCTAAATTTATATGATTATTAAAAAGGGAAAATGTCACAGAATAGTAACCAAGTTTCAAAAGTGTTCTAATTAGGTCACTCGTATCGTTTTTGTCCCAATTAGATAACTTAACATTCAAATTGAGTCATGTTCTTTTTTTCATGTGTCAAGAAGAAAAATGGAGCATAAGATGCTAAGGTCGGATTATATTAATACATGAAATTTTTTATTAAAAATAAAAACACTTTAATTACATTAAAAATTAATAAAACAAGTTAAAATTCACGTCATCACTGGACGTTAGCATCAAATGAAAGGGAAAAAAGAAACAAAAATTCACATCACCACAGTTACTTATGAAATTGATGAAAAAACCCTTAATTTTAATAAAAAAAATGAATGTTGAGTGACATGATTAGAACACTTTTGAAACTTGAGTGACCTAATTGAAACACTTTTACTATTCTACAAAATTAACCCTTATAAAAAATGGACTGGTTAACAGATGAATTTGTAACAGAGTTCACGCAGAATTTGGACTTGCAATATAAAACTTTGACCTAAAAAGTCAAACCATGTGTATAGACCGCCCCTTGTGATGGGTAATGAGCCTTTGCCTATGTCTATGCTAGTATCCGTCTAAAGCCCGTGCCAGGAATCAAGAGTAGAATCCCCAAGACTTATTTTGGAAGATTAATTTTGGTTATTTTATTTTATGTACTAAATGACTTTAGATTGCACATGAGTTGAATATGCTATTATGGTACTAGTTTGGTAATTCATAAACACCATTTATTACAAAACCATCACATCATATAACAACCATTTCTCTTCCTCACATAAGCATCAATTATTAACATAAGCCTAAATTTTTGGTTCATATTTTGCCATAAAACCGATATTCCTTGCTCGAACGTAAACAATGGTAAGATCTAAGACATGATGTTAATCGATAACTTTAAGTTATCTAGCAAATATTAAGTACTTAAGTAGGTTTGGTAAGGCAAGATAAGCCCCTTTAGGCAAATCGATAACTTCAAGTTATTTTTTTAATCTGTTTAGGTGACCCAAGATCCACCTAAATGCATACAATGGGGTCTAAACGCCCACCACTTGGTTGAGGGGAATTCATCAATGTCGTTGGACTAACGAACTTCAAGTTAGGATTTTTTTATTTTTAAGCATTCAATGGCTCGATAGCAACTTAAGTTTTATATTATATTCATACTTTTAATGCTACTTCTGCTTGGGATTCTCTTTAAAGAATCATTAAAAAAATCTACTTTTAAACAATAGCTTTCGGTTTTGTATTGTAATCTTCATTGCAAAATTATAAGAAAATTCTACTTTAAACAAAAGCTTTTGGTGCCTTGCTAGTTGTCGACGTGTGTCCATGGTCGCCAATCTTGGGGCTCATGGAAATCAAGATACCACAATAAACCCTGTTGCACGGTGTGCATTGTGTGCAGCTTCTTTGTAATATAATGACTCGTCAATAAGTACCAGCATCGAGCAAGTTGCTCAATAAGCTAGCATTTGGTTTGAAGAATGTAGTGGATGTACACATGAGCAAGAAAATGAATGAAATAAGTCAAATTTTAATCACCTTTGTTTTTGGAACCATGAAAGTAAAAAACAAGACTCAACCTTATAAACATAAAAATAGAAAAATCACTATATGAAGTTATAATCATTAAGCTTATTAAAAAATTCACATGATATGAAGTTATAAACTCATAATCTAAAAATTATAAGTTCCAGTCGATTCTAACAAAACCACTAAAAGATCAAAACTTTAATGTAGACCAGCAGTCCAACATGCATAACTGGTCATCTTCGTACCAACATTTATCACTTGAAACTCAAAAAGTAATTAAACTAATTGTAAAAACAAGATTACAGCAACAGAACATCAGTAAAACAAAGAGTCCAATTCATAACAAAAACGCAACAAAAACTCATTTTATAACATAAAGTAGAGATAATTCTAATCTTGCTTCCGTCATAGGATTTAGACAGGTACTGGCATGGACATAGGCAACGGCTCGTCACCCATCACAAGGGGTGGTCTATATTTCTCCACTTCCTTTGGTGGGAGTGCCAAAACATCATCCTTGGGCATATGGATTACAACATTATCAGGTAATGGCGTCTTGGGTCCAAGCTTTCCAGTTGGGTCCCAGTCAAGCATGATCTTAACCTTTATACCTAGAACACCCTGTTTGTTTCACACAGATTATACGAACTTCAATCAGTTCTTGATACAAACGCACTACAGTTTGGAGCATGAAATCATCTTCACAAGTGTTAATATGAGGTTACCTGTCTAAGAAGCACGTGCCTGATGGCAGAATCGATGTACTCCTTGACTGGTTGACCAGAGGACACCATGTATCCGTCCTTGAACTTCATTGATTTTGCACGCTGAGCTCTAAGCTTGCCGCTAACAATAACCTAAGGAGAGAAGTGAACAGTGTTAGCAATTATATAAATTAGGATAAAAAGCAATAAAGATAACCATATATTTATATACCTCACATCCTTTTGCTCCATTCTCTATAACAAACCTCAGAACACCATAGCAAGCCCTAAAACAGGTCAACAAAACATCTGCTAATAATGTTGTAATTCATAGACGAATCGGAAAAATAAAGAGGTTTATTAACCTGTGAACAACAAGACCTCCAAGTAATTTGTAACGTAGAGACTCGACCTGATCAATGGCACAGAGACCTCTGTTGTTAACCCTTTCAGCATAAAGTTCCACATTGTTTTCAGGGAACTTGAAACGCTTTTGAACAAGTGATATCAGCTCCCTTATTCTCCTTCCCTTCTCACCTGCATAAACACGTTCGAGAATACATTAACCACAGTTTTCCCTTTATCTAATCACAATCTACTATGAGTTGAAGAGCATTAGAATAAGCTGAACAACAAAAAGAAAAACAAAAACACATTTTTTCACATGTTAATAACAAATATCAAATTACTCAAAGCTCTATACAATTGTTACATCCAAAATCATCGTGTCATACAGATGCAGGTATGTGTTACTACACGTCCTATTTTGTAATTAATATTTACCAAGAACATTTTCGGTTCGGGTGGCCCTGATGATGATCTCAGTGTGCATAGGTGTAACCCTAACTTCAACACCAGAGTAACCATCCTCTGCAAGTTCCCTGGTGAGGACCTCATTCAGCTCAGCAAAGAACACACCATCAGCTACAAACTGAATCAAACAAAACAAATTTACAATACATTCTATCTAACAAACAAACAAAATACGAACTTGTAATACCGATTGACGAAACTAACCTTTCGCCTCTTGCTCAATTGAGTTGCCATTTTCGTCATCCGAGTCACTGATCCTGAAACTTTAACACCAAAAGAGATATTACAATTAAAAATCATGTTGGTGCATATGTCTGTTGCCTTCGTCATTACACGAGAACGAGTCTGGAATAAACGAGAGTTTCGGAAGACCGAACAAGACAAAGTAGATATCCAAGAGGGAGTCTATTGGTGCTTAATGTCTATAGAATAGTCTTGTATCGAGTCTATATAGAATAGGTAAAACAAGGTGTATTTAAGAGGGTTAGATAGCAAGTTCGCTTGAAGTGACTTGAGAAGTCAAGTTCGGGCGAACTTACTTATGGCTGTCTCTCACCAGCGAACTTGTTCTACTATATATAGGTGCCTTGGATTTCATTTGTAAGAAGGAGTTGGAGATTTTGGCACAGAGACGGCGAAGCTCTGTCGGACCGGATCTTGAATGTATTGATGTTTAGATCAATGAAAACAACTATTAAACGAGTAATTCTTGTCATTTGGTTAACTTGTCATTAGTTTCTGCCTAATCGGACAATAGATAACAAATTTAGGTTCCCGAGCTGTTCGTGGACGTTCCTACAAGTGGTATCAGAGCCTGGATACCTGAATTTGTTGAAATCAAGACAAGAAACTCTCTATTTCATCTCTATTCTTCTATTTTTCTTAACTTTTGAACAAAACGAAGAATTCACGGTCAAATTTTGTCCAATTTTGAATATGTCATGTAAAACATACTAATAACAAACCCCTAAGGGTTTGGACATCAAATTCAAGCGTTTTGACATCAAAAGGTTGCAAAAACCATGTTTTTGAAACAAGCTATGGCCGAACTTAACATCAAGTTCGACCGAACTTGATTAAAATTTCATTGATTTTAATCAAGTTCGACCGAACTTGATAATTTTTCAAGTTTTTTTGTTGTATATTCGCTTGAACTTGAGGAAAATTCAATATCTTTGATCAAGTTCGACCGAACTTGATCAAATTTCACTGAAATCCATTCACAAGTTCGCCGAACTTGATAAACTCTTTGAAATACTACCTAAGTTCGACCGAACTTACCTGTTTCTTGGTAAGCTTTCACAAGTTCGTTCAAAATCATAATTTTTATCCAAGTTCGACCGAACTTGGGTATAAACTGAAATTTTTTGTCTGTCAACAACAAGTTCGACCGAACTTATTTAAAACTGAAAAATTTTCACTTTTTCACTGCAAGTTCGACCGAACTTGTAGTTAGTTTTAATATTTTTCAAAGTTTCAAATATTTTCAGCGTACGTGTCTCGTTTTTCAAAATGGAAGATTTCCATAACGCATTTGAAGCTGGAGTAGCACAAGCCTCAATGTCAAATTCAATTGCGGTTAACCAGATGAACCTTGATAATGAAATGGGTACTTCTCAGAAACCGCCGAAGTTGATGAGTATGGACGAGTTCGAGGGTTGGAAAGAAAAGTTTGTTAATTGGATTCAAGCGAATCAATTCAACGGCTGGGTTGCGATTGAAGATGGTTATACATGGCCCAAAGATGAACGTGATCAAGATCTTCCACTGAACAAGTTTTCAGTAATTGACAAAGAGAAATATGTTGCTGAAAAGAAGATGATCAGCTTGATACAATAATCTGTTAAAGAAGATATCTTGATATTATTACCAGAATATGATACTTCTCAAGAATTATGAATTCTCTTTGCTAAAAATTTAAAGGAAGTGATGAAATGATCAAAAGCAAAAAGGCTTTGATAAAGAAAGAATTTGAGATCTTCACG
Organism: Scalesia atractyloides; assembly: GCA_947069175.1. NCBI lineage: Eukaryota > Viridiplantae > Streptophyta > Magnoliopsida > Asterales > Asteraceae > Scalesia > Scalesia atractyloides. The sequence goes on from CAMTDV010000009.1 coordinate 39,651,470, forward strand.
ATGATCAAAGGAGAGACAATGAAACAAATGATTGATAGATATTGTCATCTCATGGTCCAGATGCGAATACATGATATCAAGAGAACTAACGAAGAGCAGATTGAGAAGCTGGCCGATGCACTTCCAGAAGGAGAATGGACAACGTATCTGATGATTCTAAAGAATAGTCCATCTTGGAGACATTTTAAGTTGTCATCTTTCATTGACAAACTTGAAGGTAATGAAATGGAATTGACGAAGATTGCAAAATCCAAAAACACTAATGTTGTTCAGGATTTCGGAGTTTATTACAAAGGTGGTGTTCCAGATACTCCGATTCAAAGTCCAAAAATCCAAACGGCATTTAGTGCAAACATGAATACATCAGATCAATCGTCACAAAATCAGTATTCTCCAAACACTGGTTATTCATATGTTGGTTCAAGTTCTTCTTCTCAAAGTCAATCTCATCAGACAAGTCAATCCACTGCTAATTCAAATGTTTTCCAATGCAACATAGCAGTAGATTTAAAGAATGTGTTTCCTGAAAAAGTTGCCAAACAGCACATAGCACTTCTTGCTACAGTTCTGGAATCGTATGAAAGTCTTGTTGCTGGAAAGATCGGAAATCCTGAAATAACAGCTGAGGATTACGATCAGGTAGATGAGGAAGAGTTGGAACTGATGGACACAAATGGTCCTTAGCATCGATTATCCGGAGAGTTTCAAAGTTTGTAGCACTCACTGGAAGGGATATTGGTAACTCAAGCAATAAACTTGGTTTCGAGAAAACGAAAGTTACTTGTTTCAGATGTCGACAAAAAGGCACTTCAAACGTGAATGTCATAATCAAGAAGCTAGTGGAAACCAAAACTCTTTTGGAACCGGTAAGAATATTACAAGAAAGCGCTGCAATACAAATCATATCCGAATAGAACACAAGTTGAAGTTCAAGATAAACCTGCAAAGAAAGCCGAACAAGCTCTTGTTGCCAATCATGAAGGCGATGGTTCGATTGGAACAAATACATCGGAAAGAAGACTGGTGTTGCTATGATGGCAGAGGTTGTGAATGAATCGGATACATCATTTGTGGTGTGCAAAAGAAATGCTATTCAAGAAGCATTAATGCGGAGAGTTGAGGAAGAAGCTGTCCTGGAGGATGCAGTTCTGGAAAATATATGCAACAAATAGAGGAAGAAGGAATAGCTTATCTTGAGACGCAAAAGCAAGAAGAGTTGAAAGCAGAAGCCGAAAAGGTAAAAGCTGAGGTAAACATGTCTGAAAAGGAAGTTGTGAAAGTTGTGGAGGTTGAAAAACCTTGCACAAAGTGCGCAAGTCCTTGTGAACCTGTCTGGATAAAGTCAAAGTCATAAGAGAATTGACTGAACATAACGAAAACTTTCGTTATGATTACAGAACCATAAAAGAAGCTTATGACAAAATATCAGGCAAATATAAACATGTTGAAAGAACTAACAGTGAACTCAATGCTAATGTCACCATGTTAAATGCCACAGTTATTGAAAAAGAAAGGCAATTAACATGTACATTAATACAATTGCTGAGACAAAATGTGAATTTCACGAAATGAAAATTGAAACTAAAAGAGTCAGACAATTATTAAAAAGTTACACCACAAACGCATATGTCATTGATCACATTCTTCCTACGATCTAGTCGGAGGAAAATGTTGATAACTCAAAGCGTAAAGTTTACGGAAATGTTCCTCCACCATTTCTTGCATGTTACTGCCGCAAGAAAGATGATGATATTGAAAAGGCATTTAATCTTTTACTTCTTAGAAAAGAAAGATAGATTGCCTGAAAACATTGACGTAGACTTTACAAAATCAAACGATGATAATGAATCGGTGGTAAAAGATGTGGTAAAGAATGTTTTGGGAAATGATTCTGATAACGACAGCTTTAAAATCGCTAACTCGAGTTCAAACATTTCTGATTCACAATCTGAAAGTGATGATATATCATCAGAAAATGATCCAAGTGATGATCCTAATGTTGTCATGTACAAGGTTAAGGAATCTGATAGATTATATTTCAATGATAGCTTTCCGATTCAGAATGTGAAAGAAGATCAAATCGAAAAGCTGTTTAAACTTGTGAAAGTTTCATCAGATGATCTCGAGAAGAAGTTTTATTCTAAACCAAAACAGAACTTTAACAATTACTGTAGAAACGGTGGTGATTTTCTTGATAACAGGAGAGCAGGTTTAGGTTTAGAAGAAGCTGAAGATGAACCGAAGAAAAATCAGAAGTCAACGTTCCAGGAATACAAAGGTAAGAACATAAAGTTTGTTTACGGAACGAGCACGGTTCAGGAGGAAAGGTTGATAGGTAAGAAGTCAAATGATGATTTCAAGAAGAAAAGGAACTTCGGACAAGGCTAAGTCTGCAAGTGGAGTAAAACCCATTAGTGGACAGGTTCATGATACTCGGACTTGCTTTAAATGCAATGAAGTTGGTCACATTGCTCGAAAGTGTCCGAAGTCTAAACTATGTTTCCCCGAAGAAAAGAAGTTTCAAAAGAGGTAAAACAACAGCAATCTGATAATGGTCAAATCAAGATTGTAAAAAGAAATGGTGACTTAAAAGAATCGAAACGTAATGTTGAATCCAATCTTGAAACAAAACCTAAAAATGAATCAAACTTTGAAAATTCAATTTTTCAAAAAGGAGAGACTTCAAAGTCAAATAATGATTCCAGGTTTTATATCAAGAAAGCTAGAGTTAATTCTCAAGCTTGGATTGCTAAAAAGAAATCACCTGAAAAAGTGAAGGTTATTTGTGATAAAACCGAAAATGTCAATCAAGAAAGATAAAAGTAAAGTTGATTGTGAGTTTGAAGTTTGTGATGTTGAATATGCTTATCAAAGAGCATACGAAAGTGATTACGAAGAGGTGTATGAGGAGTTATATCAAAACCCAAGACCAAGAAGTTTTTGGGTTGAACTCTTTAACTAAATTCTTTCATGTGCAGGAGTTCCAAGATCTACTTGATCAAAAGTTGATTCTGGATTCAGTTTTAACTTATCCAGAAATGTCATATCTTTGTCATTTTGAGGGGGAGTAGTTAAAAAGAAAAGTTTTTGAAATTACAAGTGGTTGTTAAAAGGAAAAATTTTGAAAAGTCAAAATTATGAAAATCCACACCGTTGAACAGAAAACTGATTTCAAAGTTCTTACAAGTTAAACCGCTTTTACAAGTGGTAAATGAGTTTAATGATTGTTTGTTAAACAATTGCATATACAGGATTGAGAAAAAGGATCGGACGACGAGGTCACGGGATCCGCATTAGTTTGTTACATTTTTTTAGAAGAATTTCTTTAAATCTAAAATCCAAAAATATGTTTTTGATTTTAGGGTGAGTAAGAAAATTTTAAAAATTGTTGAAGAATCAAAAACATATGAAAAAGTTTAATGCTCAAAAACATTGAAAAATTCAAAAAGTACAAAAACATGAAAAAGACAAAAAGAATTTGTTGTCAAAAAGGAAATAATATTACACCAGTGGACTATCACAGTATGCTAAAGAATTGTAAAGTTTAAAAGTGATAAACAAGTCTTACTGTGGATGTGTCGATAGGATTTACACGTTCAGTAGATTGTTTCCGGGATATAAACTAAATTTTACAACTGCTTAATCTTGTGGATTAACATATCTTGGATATATGGACTTAGTACTCCGAAATTTCGATTGAAGGGTTGCCTGATTCTGAGATACGAGGTCTTTATAGATGATTGATATATGGGGGTATTATACAAGTTCTTCTGATTTTGCGGAAGCAATAGCCTAGAACTTCTATAATGCTTTTGCTAAAATACCCCAATTAGCATGCAAACTTGAAAAAAATCGAAGATCTAATCATTTGCAATGCTGAAAAGATTCCTTAAATGGAACACTCCTGAAAGACGAGCCTTCATCTCTTTGACTGTATGGTAGTACTAACCTAAGCTCTCAAGGCCTCGCACAACCCAAATACAGATATCAACTACGCTATACTCACCTTTAAGATGAAATCTAGGGAATCTGAATTCGGGAGTATATTCAAGAGGTGGGAACCATAGTTAAGTCAAGTTTCTATTTCTTACCTAACATATATTGGAACAATTGAGAAACGTGATGAAGTTTAAATGGACAAACGTATCGACAATCTAGGTAAACGAGTTTAAAACTTATAGTCATCAGAAGGTCAACAGTACTGGTGATATGTCTCATCAAAACTGATATGATCCTTAGACACGAATTCACAAAAATATGTCTGTAAATATGTTTGTACATAGTTTACTTTTCTTGTAAGAAAAAGTTCTGTAAATATATTACTTGCTTTTTAATCCAAAAAGATTTTCAACGAGCCAATGTTGGAGATCGGATCATCGAAGTCTGGTAAGAAAAAGTTCATTAATTTGAAACTTTAAAATTGAAGATAATATCAGTTGTTCACAACGGGTTTAGCCAAAGGTCATTAACTTGGACTTGTAAACCAAATTAGTTAATCAAGGTCATTAACTTGGACTTGGTAAACAAAATTAGTTAATCAAGGTCATTAACTTGGACTTGATCAACTAAGTGGATTTCATTTCAAAAAAATTGAAAAATTAAATAAATTGAAAAAGGTTTTGAACATAAAATGTTTCAAGGTCACTAATTTGAACTTGAAAATAACTGAAAAATGAAGATTAAAATTTGAAGTACAAATTTTTGTACAGGTGGTATGTAATTCATGTGGAACAAAATTTCAAAGTTAGAATCTGAAATGTTTATTTGAATTCCCAAGTACTTTGAAACAGGAAGTAAAGTTTTAGGGGAGTCAGGATGAAACGTGATTGTAGATAAAGTTCAAAGTTAGGGGGAGCACAGCTCACAGCTAGGGGGAGCTTGGAGATTAAAGTTTTATCAAGTTAAATTGAAGAAAAGAGAACATTTGAAGATCATAAAGTTTAATGCTTATTCAAGGATTAGGATAAAGACTCAGGAACTTATTTGAAGTCTGATGATTACGAGGCGTTCAGAGAAGAATATGTCACTTGAAGACTGACGAGGATGATTATTGTCAAAGATGTCTATGAAAGTAGATGATTGCGGCAACATCCAAGGGGGAGTCTGTTGGTGCATATGTCAGTTGCCTTCGTCATTACACGAGAACGAGTCTTGAATAAACGAGAGTTTCTGAAGACCGAACAAGACAATGTAGATATCCAAGAGGGAGTCTATTGGTGCTTAATGTCTATAGAATAGTCTTGTATCGAGTCTGTATAGAATAGGTGAAACAAGGTGTATTTAAGAGGGTTAGATAGCAAGTTCGCTTGAGAGTGACTTGAGAAGTCAAGTTCGGCACTTGACTAGGTCAAGTTCGGGCGAACTTACTTATGGCTGTCTCTCACCAGCGAACTTGTTCTACTATATTAGGTGCCTTGGGATTTCATTTGTAAGAAGGAGTTGGAGATTTTGGCACAGAGACGGCGAAGCTCTGTCGGATCCGGATCTTGAATGTCTTGAACTTTAGATCAATAAAAACAACTATTAAATGAGTAATTCTTGTTATTTGGTTAACTTGTCTTTAGTTTCCGCCTAATCGGACAATAGATAACAAATTTAGGTTCCCGAGCTGTTCATGGACGTTTCTACAAATCCATAAAAATAAGATTAAGAAATATTCTACAAGCAAAACTAACCTTTTCGAACGACCCTACATCAATAACTAAAAAACACATTATGAATTCAAATAGCCACGAAAATTTCAAATTTAAACCTGGAAATTTAATATCCCAAATTTCAAATTTATACTGTGCTTTAGAGAGTTGTACATTGTGTATTAAGAGTGTTTGAAGGGAATGGCAAATTACATTAAAAAGTCCTTGGGATATGCTTATTATATATAGTATAGTATTATATATATATATATATATATATATATATTATGTATTATATTATAATATATATATAATTGTCGTGTAATAAATCATGCGTGAACGGGTCTTGCCCTTCACATGTCCCCGTGCCTTGCACGCGTGTCACTGGGCCTAGCCCATGTCTCATCATGTCTTATTGTTTTGGGCCTAGCCCATGTTATCTTGTCTTTGGGCGTTGCCCATGTCTTTAGTTATTTGGGCCTTGCCCATGTCTTTTATATAATGGGCCTAGCCCAGCTTAATTTTAGGGGTCCATGAACTTTTGTGATTGGGCCTAGCCCAAAATAATTATTTGAGTTCATTTTGTGTTATAATCTTACACATGTAAATTCTTACTAAGTCTAGACTTCAAGTATATTCATATACTTACATAAGGTCACTTGGTAATTTTTATACTTTTTAACTTTCCGGATTTTTTGTTATCGGTAATATATATTCATTCGGTGTCTAAAAGTATATATTTTTGAATGTGTCGTCGTAATCGTTTAACATATAGATTTTCGTATCGACAATTCGCCCAAGTGTCGTAGTAGTTCCTTGTAATGATGATATGCTCGTTTGTCGTCGTGACGATATTTATTGCTTTATTTACCGAATGGTTTATATGTCTTAATTGTCGGCTTTGTCAGGATCTAAGTTTGAATCACTGTTTCAAAAGATGGAAAATGGATTGAATACAAGAGATATGCAGCGGAATTAATGGAAAACTTTTACTACAAGCAACCGGTCGTTTGTTTTCATCACCATCATTCTTTCAAGTTGATAAACTTTGCATGTGATTCACAAACTCCCCCTTAGCCAATAACAATCGTTTGATAGTAAGAAATGAAGAAGATAAAGTGCGAAATGATCTTTTTCAGGAAGACAAGTTAACTGTTACAATCGTTCACCTATTTATACTAACTATCTAACCACTGAGCATCCTTTGTGACGTCATGGTTGATAGTGACTGCTAACAAAATTGTAACTAACTAAAACACTGCTATAATAATACTATCAGTGCATAGCACTGTTACATAATAAAGTAAAAACTATTCTAAGCACTGATCTCTATCCTCAGATCTTGTTTCTTCTATCAGACCTTTGTTTCTTGAACGATCAGATGATAGGAGCAGTTGTTTAGGTAAAGCAGTGTAAAGGTAGATCAGAGGTTGTAACCTCTGATGGTTGAACCGAAGCTCGATAGTGTATTTGGCTTTGATTCCTCAACAGAAGTTCTCTGATTTGGCCTTTAAACTGTAATTCAAAATTTAGAGCAACTTCATCATCATCATCATCCTTTTCGAGTGTCAAATCCAAAAGATCTTGAAGGTCTTCTGCATTTAGCTCATATGCAGCCTCCATGCTAATCTTGACTGCCTCACCATTAGACTTGAGCAATGTCAATTCGTGGGAGCCTTTTTCGACTTTCCACTTTAGAATTTTTTTGTCTTCTGGCTTTCTAGGATGACTTTTATTTGTTGAGGTTTGAAGAACTTGTTGTTGAACTATCTTTGTCAAATCTGCTCTGAGCTTTTCACTAGCTTCATCTGTGTAATAGTCAACCATGTTTTTGATTCCCTCTTTGATGTGTTCAAACACTCTCTTGTCTTCTTCATCTATCTTTTCTTGCCTTTTTAATTGATTGAAAGCAAGGATGGAAGGGACAGATGATGAGATAGACTTTTTAGAGTGTTGAGCTTTATGAACATCATCTGATGGAGGATAAACTGATTTAGGAGGCATGTTTGGATCTTTCTTCCTCCTCTCTTCTAACATCTTATACGTTTCAATCACCCTGACTTCTCCCCACCTCATCACTTGGTTCCTTGAACCATAGTGAATCTGTATCAGTTCTTCCTTCATCCTCTTAAGCTTCAAGGCTCTTTTAGTCATATCTTTCTTATGTTTTTCCCAGTTAGGAGGAGTTGGCTTCTTGTGAGGATCTTTTAACATTTCTTGCATTCTTTTAATTTCTTCTCTCAGCTCATCTATACTCCAATCCTTGAAATATGCCTTTGATGCCTTATATTGCTTGTTCTTCATGATATATTCAATGAGTTCACTTTTAAGATATTGATCTTCCCTTTTTGACAGCTTGTTGCTCAGATCTTTGAATAAATCTTGCAATGTTCTGGCTTTGCTTAGCTGAAAAGACATGATGGTTTGTATCTCTCTATCACTTTTACCAGCTGAGTCTCTCTTTGCTATATCATCTGCTTGTTTCACTTTAAGTTCCAGGTAATCATTAACATTTGCAGGTCTTGGATAGCCTTCAAGAGATAATATAGTTCTTTTGTCAGGGTCTTCCTCAGAATAATAGCTTAGAATTTCTTCCCTGAATGCTGGTAAATCAAGAGGATATTTTGTTGTTGCAGGTATGACTTTAAGGGGATTAGTGGTTGGATTTGAGGGTGGTGGAAGCATTGATGTGGAGGTCAGTGGTTTTGATGATAAAGGAGTAGGAACAGGAAAGATCTCTTCTTCATTCACAGCCTTTGTTGTCCTTCTCCTCTTGAATTTGACTTCAGGTGATGATGGGTGAGTTGGAATTCTGTTTGGTGTTGGTAAAACTTGGGTGGATGTATTAAAAATGACTATGGCAGTGGATGGGATTGCATCTGCTGCAACCTCTGCTGTGTCAACAGATGTTGTCACAATAGTTGTTGTAACATCTAATGTGATGGATTTATAGCAGGCTCAGTTTTGGAAGGTGTGGATGTTGGTTGCCTTACTTGTCTAGCAGGTTTCCTCTTTGCTGAGGTACCAACCTCTCCCTTTTCCTTTTGCTGCTTAATATTTTGCTCAACCAACACCTTGCCATCAAGAAACACTTTTCTCTTCTGCTTCTCATTTTCCCTGGCCAAGATATCATCTGTTAAGATCCTTTTCCTTTGAACCATCTGGCCTGGGTATATCCACCGTTGGACTTGCCATTTATCATCAATTGTAAGCTTCTTCTGTCCCAAAGGTTTCTCCCACTTTTTGGCATCATCTTCAGTGTTTACAAAAATTACTATGGGTGGAGCAGTACCTGTGGTTTGGAGAAGATGAGCTTTTATAGCTTTGATATCTGCTCTGGTATCCATGAATCTTGCTTCAACAATGTTTCTTACTTTTTGCATTTGATGTTTGTGTTGTTGATCTGAGAAGTGCTTTTGTTGCTGAAACAGAGGGTCTAGGGCTTGTTGTAGATCAGCAGTGGTTAAGACAGAGGGTTGGCTCTTTGTAGCTAACAACTGCTTCACAAGATTTTTGCTCTCATCAACTGAAGTTTCAAGTGTTGATACTCTCTCCGTCAAATCTTTGTATTTTAGATCATCACCTAATTTAATAGGATCATCTGAACTCCTACTTGAGGTGGTAGTTATATCTAAGGGATCATGAGCATGTGTTTTAACACTAGCTTCACCCTTAGATGCCCCTTGTTGTTGGTACTGGGGACTTCCCACAACATCAGAGGTTACCTTAGTAGCCTCCGCAGTGGTTGCCTTCAACAGAGACTTAGAAATGTAACCACTGTCCAAAGGAAAACTAGGTAGTTTTGCAATTGTAGTGGCTGCTCTAGTTGAACTATCACCAAGGGTTACATGTAACCCAAGGGATGTAGCCTCTTCATTTGCTGATGGGCTAGTAAAGAATAGAGAATCTGACCCAGCATCATGTTGAAGTATATTCTCATTGATAAGTTGGTGAGAAGTGCTAGATAATGTCTGCTCTAGTTCTATTACATTCAGCAAGGGTATAAAGGTTTGTGGTAGGGATTTGATTGGAGAGGGGATAGGTGCAGAAAGAGACATTGCCTGGGAGATGGGCTGTGGAAGATAGAACCAAGTGGTCCTAGAGCTTCAAAATTTGGTGTCCCTGTGTTTACAACCTGATCCTTTTGTGAGGATGCAAGAGGAGTTTCATAGCTAGGTGGAGATCTTTCAACCATCTGCTGTGAAGAATTAGCAGCAGTGGTTAGTGACATTTGTGTTGTCACGGGGTTTATCTCTGGGATCTCATCTTTTGAAGGACCCTTTTTAGGTTTGGTGGGTTTTCTAGATGATTTTGTTGGTTTCTTTTTGGTGATTTTAGGTGTGGGTTTCAGAGTAGTGGTTGCAATGCTCTGATCACCTAGAGTAGTGGGCTCAGTAGCAGGAGGAAGGAGATTGAACATTTTGTTTTGTTAAAACTGGCTCATCCTCCTCTACTTCTGTTTTGGAAACCTTTTCTTGATTTGTTAAACGTGTAAAGAGTTCATGAGTTAGGCAGCCAGGTGTGGTCTCTGCGCCTTGTTTACTTGCATCAGATCTGATCTGGTCTTGCAAGTAAACACTCAAGAATGAGGATGTATCAAGAAAACTTTTCTTTTTGAAATATTTTAAAATTATTTACAAGATCATTGAACAATACCTGGGAATAGTTAAAATCTGATTAAGTTAAAATTGCATATCCCAGATATTGCATGTTCAATGGAATTTCATTGAAAGCAGTAGATTTTGCAGAGAGACAAGTTAAAAGATTATGGAAAAAGAATTTCATCTCTGCTGGAAATGGGGTTTAAAGATTGTCATACCTTTCAATTGACCAGTGTAACCCCTTTCCACAAACTCTGCTTGCATCTCTCTTAAAGGAAAAGTACAGGATGTGCCATATCATTCAGTTGAAAAACTTGAGAGATTGATTGTGGACTTATTTGCATAGGAGTACCCCCAACCTTTGAGACTATCGCATAAGGAACATCATCAGCGGATGTTTTGACCTTAGCGTTTTTCCATAAATCCTTAAGAGAGTCAATGTAAATCTTGGTTTTGACTTCGAGCATATGTTTAAATTTAACTCTCTTAGAATCCGAATCATTATGTGGTATCGTGTGTTGACCTCGGTTTCTACTAAGATTCCGGTGTAATTGTGTGGGGTTTTGATAATCAAGTTGAAGGGTGGTAATTCTTGCTTTGATTTCGCCTTTGATTTTGTTTTAGGAGCCATGATTTGAGTGAAAACTGTCTTGGGATTTTTGAAATCGTTACAGTTTGGTGAAACCTCTATTCTGGATAGAACAAGGTTTTTGAAAAAGTGATGATGACGTGGCATCTGATGCAACGACTGTCAAATAACATCTGTCCACGTGTATCCTCTATTTGAAAATGGAAGACAGTTGTTTAGCTAAACACTATTGGAAATTTTGATCAGTGGACAAGAACAGTGTTTACAACTATCAAAGGATACACTTTTGACAGTGGATAGATTTTTCTAAATGACCAGTGTTTTTATGCTATCAGTGCTTTGAACAGACTTTGAGGATTTATTGAAAATTCAATTTTAAACTATTTTTAAGGATGGATTTTGATTTTCTAAAAACAATTTATTGCTATTTACACATGGATCACAAAGAAATTTTGTTTTTAATCCATGTTTAGCATCCAAGCCTAGATATCAAACTGTCAAAAGTGTGAGCATCAAGTGCTTTTGTCAATACATCTGCCAGTTGATCCTTGGTATGGACATGTTGAAAGGAAATCAAACCTTTTTCATAGCAATCCCTCACAAAGTGATGTCTGATGTCAATGTGTTTGGTGGTGGAATGAGAGACAGGATTTTGATGATATTTTCTACTGCTTCACTATTAATTTTGAGTGGAGTTTTCAAAGCACTGATACCAAAATCCAGCAATTGATTTTGAAGCCACATGATTTGAGCAGTACAACTTGCAGCAGCTATATACTCTGCCTCAATAGTGGATATAGAAACTGCAACTTGCTTTTTGCTTTACTAAGACACTAAGCAATCACCTAGGAATTGGGCTCCTCCAGATGTGGACTTCCGTGTTGTTTTACATCCAGCAAAATCACTATCAGAATATCCTGCAAGCTCAATGTAACCATTAGCTGGATACCAGATACCAAGTGTGGGAGCACTTTTTTTGTATCTGAATATCCTTTTTACAGTAATCAGATCTGATTTTCTTGGCAATGACTGTGATCTGGCACAAACACATGTTGCAAACATGATGTCTGGCCTTGATGCAGTTAGGTACAGTAAAGACCCAATCATGCTTCTATACAATGTTTGATCAACAAGGTCATCTTTGCCATCAAATATGACTACCTTGGATGTTGCCATGGGTGTGCTGCAAGGTTTACAATCATCCATATCAAATTTCTTAAGTAGTTCTTTCACATACTTTTTTTGATGGATGAAAGTGCCATGTTGCATTTGTTTGCCTTGTAAACCAAGAAAACATTGCAACTCACCCATTGCACTCATCTCAAACTCTCCTACCATGAGTTTTCTGAACTCTTCACACATGGCAGTGCATGTGGATCCAAAAATGATGTCATCCACATAAATTTGGACAAGCATCAAATTTTTTCCTTTCCATTTTAAAAATAGTGTTTTATCAATCCTACCTCTGGTGAAACCAACGGATAAGAGAAAAGTGGATAGAGTTTCATACCAGGCTCTGGGTGCTTGTTTTAGACCATATAGTGCTTTGTTTAACCTGTAAACATGATGAGGATGAAATGCATCTTCAAAACCGGGAGGTTGACACACATACACTTCTTCCTTGATCTTTCCATACAGGAATGCACTTTTGATATCCATTTGATACACCTTGATGTTGTGGTTAGCAGCAAAAGCTAAGAACAGTCTGATGGCCTCCAATCTTGCAACTGGAGCAAATGTTTCATCATAGTATATGTTTCTTCCCGTCTGTAGCCTTGAACCACGAGCCTTACTTTGTTTTTGACAACAATACCCCTTTCATCTGTTTTGTTCTTGAAGACCCACTTTGTGCCAATAGGACTTACATATTTTGGCAGTGGTACAAGTTCCCATACTTGTTGATCTTTTGAACTGTAGGAGCTCCTCTTACATGGCTTCTACCCAACTGTTGTCTTTTACTGCCTCTTGGTACTTGACAGGTTGTGTGAGTGATAGAAAACCAGCAAAAAGACAAATGTTTTAGGATTGGCTTCTGGTGAGCACTCCCTCATTGATGTTGCCAATAACTTGATTCGCATGATGGCTTTTGAGGAAAATCAATTCACCTTGATATGGGACAATGGCATTTCTGAGGTGAAGCTTGCAATTGTGTATCATATGAGCTATCTCCTGTTGGGTGAATTTGATGGTCTACATCGCCTTCTGATTGAATGGGGTGAGGAATATGTTGGAATGGTGTGAAAGTTAGGTTGACTTTTGTCCATTTGTTGTGTACTTTATCAACAGATGTTGATTTGAGAGCTGGCAGAGGTTGAGTACTAACCATTGTTGGATTCCTGGCGAGCTTCTCACATTGTACTAACATCTGCTCCTCTGCTCAAGGATATTTCGAAATTTGGAAGATGCAATCATATCCTTGCTCTTGACTTTAATGACGTGGGATACCTGCATGGTTAGTCTTGACAGACACATCTTCAAATGTAAATTGGATAGGTCAAACAATTCACAGGATTTGCTGGGATTTCAAAGATGAGAGTTCATTGAACTTCACATTCAGAGTTTCTTCAACACACTTGGTCCTAGGAGTTAAAAACTGTGTAGGCTTTAGCAGTGGTTGAGTATCCAGAAAATAACCATAATCAACTTTGGCTGCAAACTTGGATATTGAATCCTTTAAATTTAAAATGAAGCATGGGCAGCCAAAGACTTTAAAATAAGAGAGCAAAGTGTTTGATTTTATAACAATTCATTAGCAGTGTTACAGCCTCTGCCAAAAAGACAAGGATAAACCAGAATTGCTAGCATAGTTCTTGCTGATTCAATTAAAGTTTGTTTTTCCTTTCAACAACCCCGTTTTGTTCTGGAGTCCTAGGGATGCTATATTGCCTAAAAATCCCTTTTGACTCACAAAAGGCATCCAACTCTTTGTTCCTAAACTCTGTCCCATTGTCACTCCTAAACATTTTTACACGAAGATCAAATTGCTTTTCAACTTGTTTAACAAAGTTTTTAAAATGTTTGTGTTTCATCTTTAGAGTGTAAAAAGAAAGTCCATGTGAACCTGGAAAAATCATCAACTATCACCAGGCAATACCTTTTGTGTTTTAAGCTCATGATTTTGACAGTCCAAACAAGTCCATATGAAGGAATTGTAAGCACTGACTTGTTTTGGACTCTTCAATTGGCTTGTAAGAACTTTTATGTTGTTTACCTTTTAAACAGGAAACACAATGTTCTTCACAAGTAAAATGTTTGTGAGTCAAACCTCTAACAAGACTTTGTTTTGAGAGAGTGGAGATGGTTTTTAGATTTGTGTGACCTAGTCTTTTATGCCATAGTTCTGTTTCTTTGCTTGAAGCAACTGAGAACAAACATGCATTTGACATAGGATTATCTTTTACCATGTCTACCACATACACATTTCCTACCCTATTGGCAGTAAGTTGTGCTTTGCTCTCTGCAATTATTTGATTAATCCTTTTAACAACCTCTGGGCCAACTATTTGACAAGTTTCCTTTGTGAAGAAGGATCCATAACCCTTATCACTCATTTGTGAGACACTCAGAAGATTGAATTTTATATTTTCAATGAGATTCACATTCTCAAACTTGAGTTTTCCAGCTGAAAGACGTTCTGACCCCAACACCTTCCCTTTTGAATTATTTCCAAAGGATATATCACCCCCTCCATGAGCTTTAAAATCTCTGAGCAGGGCTTTACATCCTGTCATGTGACTGGAGCCCCCACTATCTACATACCAAAGACTGTCAAGGCAAGTAGAAGCTCGCTGCACATAATTTGAAATAATTAGTTCATGTGAGTTTTTAAAGCCAGGATGGCTTTGGATGGGGTATCAGATGATCCAGACTCAAGTTCAGATGAATGAGCAGTGGTTAGATCAGGTTTTTGTAACCACTTCTGTGAGCCACTTCCTATTAACTGTTGGTAACAACGAGGATGCCTATTTAGCCTTGGCTTAGAAGATTTTTTGTAAGTCCCATAAACCATAGGCACCTTTTGATAACTAGGTTGGCTTTTACCTCTTGAAAACTGATTTGATGGAGGTGCATTTGTCACTTGAATTTCTCTGTGAACAGAGGTTTGATTTAAAGCTTTTATAACAGATGTTTCAATTGATTCAAAGTTCTGTTTAGATTTGTTTTTAGAAAAGCTTGAACATTCTCTTTCAATAGCTTTTGCTCTAATCTATTTTATCTTTTGATGATAGATTTTGAGATAGGCACACTATTGGGTCATGTGATTTGTTTTGTTGCAGATGGTGCATCTAGGATATTTGGGTATAACACAAGTTTTGTTTATGGCATAGGCTTTTAAAAGAAAGCAACCTACAGCCACATGATTTCTCTTGTCACAAAATTGACAAAACAAGTATTTAACATTTTCTTTCCTTTTCCTATCAGACTTTTTGAGAGCAATAGGTGTAACCTCTGCTGGCAAGTCTTTGATAGGGATCACAAGTGCTTTTGGTGCTTTTATACCATCGGTGGTTGAAAAGTCCATTGGTTGAAATTTTCCAAAATATCACATTCATCTGACTAGGTTGGTTTAAACTGTTATTTTTCAATTTCCTTATCTTTTGCTGAAACCTTTGGTTTTTCAAGAATGATTTTGTTTCCATTTTTATCTGTTATTTTAATTTCTTCACCACCTAAGTTTCTTGGGGCTATTTCAATAGGCTCAGAATCAATTTTTGCAAAATTTTCACAAGTCTGGTCATAGTCTCTGAAGCCTACCCCAAACTTTATGTTGCTATTGATTTGAGCATCAAGCATAAGCTCATAACCTTTACAAGACTCTACCCATTTTTCACAGGTGATCTGGGTAGATTCAAGCTCCTGTTTGCAAACTTGTTATTTTTCTACCATAGTTTGGAGCTGGTCTTTGGTTATGCTTGATTCATGCCTTAGGCTACTCATTTCAGAATCCTTTTTACTCAACTTTGTTTTCAACTCTTTGATAAGTTTTTCAAAATTAAGTTCGTCTTCTAAAATTTTGTTTCTCAGGTTTTCATTCACCTGTTTTATGTTTGCAAAAGCAATATTGCAATTATCATAACATAGATCTTTGAGGATCTGAGGTGATACCTTCGAAGTAGCCATAAGTGCACAATCACACTCATCTTCCTCACACTCCTGCTCATCCCATGGGTCAGATAGAGTGTCTTTTCAACATCAATAGCATTCACTTCAACCACTGGTGTAACTTCTGGTATAATCACTGCTTCACAACAATCAAACACATTAGACTTTAACTCCTGCTCCACAGATTCATGACTTCAACAATGGTCTCCAAAGCCATTACACATATATTTTTCATTTTCAAAATCATTTTTGGCTATGAGAGCAAAGTTTTCATCTGTTAAATCCTCAGGCAAGCTACTCCAATCAACAAAGCCATGTGTGAAAAAGCTTTGTTGTGTAACCTCTGCTGGTGTAGCAGTGGTTTCAGTAGGTTGAGTAACTTGTGGCATTTGCTGCACATGTACTTGAGGTGGTGCTTGAACATATTGAATCTGTGGTGCATGTGTTTGAACATAATGGAAATGAACTGTAGCAACATGATGTGCAAAATGAGCTGTGTTTTGCATTTGAGGTGCAGGGGTATATTGGGAATATTGGGCAGTGCTTTGAGGTCTGTTGCCAGGATGTGTTACAACTGGTCCTGTAGATTGTGATATGCATTCTCTGGCAAAATGACCCATCTTGTTGCACTTGTAACATTTGATTTTAGATTTATCTAACCCAACTTTTAAACCCCCATGCAATCCTGGAAACCTTCTACCAGTTCTTTTGTAAAATTTGCTTGCTCTAACACTTAAAAGTGCCAGCTGATGCAAAATGTCCATCTCTTCAAGGTCAGTGGGTTCAAAATGTTGTAAGTCATGTAATTCAAATGATAGATTGTCAGAGGTCTGGCTTTCACAATTTGCAGCAAAGGAAAAATTGGGTGTACAGGGATCAGAGTTAAAATTGTTTCCAGATGTTAAGTCAATATAGTAATCATAACTCTGATCCTTTCCACATCTAGACCCCTCCTCATGACTATATAGAACAGTGTTTCCTAAAGTATAATCATCAGTCATTTTCCCTGACTCTTGCAACTTCATTTTCTGGTTCAACTCTCTCTCATAAGTGAGGAGTCGTCCGTGAAGTTGTGTCAAGGTCATTTCCTTGTAACCAACGGCTATTCTAGTGACATAAGCTACAGTCTTCCATTTCTCAGGTAAGGATCTCAAGAAACGACTATTGACAGTCGAATTTGGAAATTCCACATTTAGCTCACTGACGAGACATCTATATCGTTCGAACTGTTGGGTTAACGATTCACCCTTAACGTGGCAAAATGTTTCATACTTAAAACCTCTCTATTATTCTCGATCACCTCTTCAGTACCACAGAATTGCTCTTTAAGAGCATCCTATAACTCTTTAGCACTATTACAATGAAGTAATCCCGCATAAATCTCATTGGGCAAAGCCGAAGCAACGATGTTTAAGGCCTTAGCATCCAATTCGATTTTGAGGAAATCCTATTCAGAGTAATTTTTGAGTTTTTAGGGACCTAAGGGTGGGATCCTCTGTACTTGGAACCATAGGGACATGAGGTCCAAATACAACGGATCTTCAACATCCGGTGTTCTGTTGGGCGAGAATATGACCCATCCGACGTTGCCAAATAAAATATTCATTTCGTTTCAACATCGGTGGTTTGAACATGGATCCAATATTGGATTCCGGTGGGTTTTGTGCCATTTCTCTTGTTTATAACAGATTTGTGTTTTAAAAACTTTTGTAGTAGTAAAACTCTGTACTCAAGTAAAACTATCAGACAAATTAGCACAAAGAGCTGATCTGTTCAAATCAATTTGACAGTTAAATCAAAATCGATTGACCAAGCTCTGATACCAATTGTCAGGATCTAAGTTTGAATCACTTGTAGTTTTTGTTTCAAAAGATGGAAAATGGATTGAATACAAGAGATATGCAGCGGAATTAATGAAAAACTTTTACTACAAGCAACCAGTCGTTTTTTTTCATCACCATCATTCTTTCAAGTTGATAAACTTGGCATGTGATTCAAAAAACTCCCCTTAGCCAATTACAATTGTTTGATAGTAAGAAATGAAGAAGATGCAGTGCGAAATGATCTTTTTCAGGAAGACAAGTTAACTATTACAATCGTTCACCTATTTATACTAACTATCTAACCACTGAGCATCTTTTGTGACCTCATGGTTGATAGTGACTACTAACAAAATTGTAACTAACTAAAACACTGGTATAATAATACTATCAGTGCATAGCACTGTTACATTGAATAAAGTAAAAACTATTCTAAGCACTGATCTCTATCCTCTGATCTTGTTTCTTCTATCAGACCTTTGCTTCTTGAACGATCAGATGATAAGAGCAGTTCTTTTAGGGAAAGCAGTGTAAAGGTAGATCAGAGGTTACAACCTCTGATGGTTGAACCAAAGCTCGGATAGTGTATTTGGCTTTGATATCATCTGTTCCTTTGTTAAGGTTCAATCCCAACAGGCTTGAAGTATATATTATTTCTTAGGAATATATTTTCATAGACGCGTCCGTTGCCCAATTTGTTCGCTCGTCCGTTTATTCGTTGAAGGATTAATATTGGTAGGTGTATATGTATATCCGATGTTGTGGCATTTCCTTGGTATTTTGTGGATGTTGGTGTACATGTATTTATGTAGCTTTTTCTACTTGTTTTCTTACAATTTTTTCATGGCATGTATTCTCCTAAACACTAATACATACAACTAATCCACAAGTATTATACACCAAGTAGGGTATTTAAAGTATATAATTTTTATCAAAAGAAATTATATTTACATATATTTTTACTTCCATCCATTTAACTTAGTAAAAATATATGTATGTGTTTATAAAAACTCCTGGGGTGATAAGGGCTTAACCCTTTTCGTTAAAACTTCTATAATGACGATTATGGTCACTGATCGCGTTCAACCTCGCGATTAGATTTTTAGAAAATTTCGCCATTGTTCCCCTAAACTATGGCGTTTTCCACGTTTTTTTAAACGTATTTAGTTTACACTTTTATACCCTAAATCATCATCATCTCAAGTTAAGTCTCAAAATATAACTTGTCAAGTATAAACTCACATGACAATCCTCAAATCTTCAGGAACTCATTTTATATATATTTGTCATGTTTTCTAAAAATAATAATATTTTTATCTCGATATTTAATCACACATTTTTATATAAGCTTGTTTATATATATCTTTCAAGACCGCTAAAATAAATATACTTTTAGGTTTATCCACAAGTTTCATATGCATATATAACCTTATTTGGTTATATTACAAGTTTAATAGTTTAAAAATCATGTCTTTAAGTTCCTTATCAACCTCATATTTTTCAAGAATCATTTTTTTATGTCTACATATGGAGTTCATGAAGCTTTGATGATGATGATCTTGCCTAATCTAAACATATTCATGTTTAGATTGTTATTATACATTTTTTTTTAAAGATAATAGGGCAAGATCATATTTTCTAACATAACCTACACTACTACAAACATCAATTAACAAGAATACTATATTTTTAGTTATATTATCTTTTTTTTAGAGTTTTATGTATTTATTTATGGAGTTTAAAGATGATTTTTCTTGTACATTTATAAATAATATAACGTAAGATTTATATAAAAATATAAGTTTGAGTATCTTACTACTTGCACTTAGGCTAGGGAAAATCTAGGATGAAGATGAGAAGTTGACGTTAAAGCCTACAAGCACCAAAGTGAAGCTCCTAGTGCATCCCCATAAGCTTCAACCACCTTAGATCATCTTGAATGGTTATGTGAGGCTTGAATTAGTTTGTTTATAGATTGAAAATGGTGTACGGTTGAGGGTGTTTGGGAGCCGAGATTTAGAGAGAGACTAAGGGTGTTTCTAATTTGTAAAGTGTTTTAGAAATAAGGGGGAAAATGATGGGTGTTGTTGATGTAAAGATCTTTACAATTCTTAAGTTAACATGTGCCAGTATCTAAGTTTGAATTGATTGTTGTTTTTGTTTCAACTAATGGAAAATGATTGGAAAACAGAGATTAAGTGCAGCGGATCAATGGAAAACTTTTACAACAATATTTTGGTCGTTTGTTTTCATCACCATCATGCATTCAAGTAATTAAACTATTGCATGTGTTTCACAAACTCCCCCTTAGCCTAATAACGATCGTTTGATAGTAAGAAATAAAGAAGATATGCGAAATTGATCATTTTAAGAAGACAAGTAAAAACTGTTACATTAAGCGCCAATTTATACTAACTATCTAACCACTAATCGTCTAACAATGATGTCATGGTTGATAGTGACAGCTAACAAACATAACTAACTACAAACACTGCTTAAACTAAAACTATCAGTGCCTAGCATTGTTACATTAATTAAACTAAAACAAGACTAAGCACTGCTGGCCATCCTCTGTTCTTGTAATCTTCTATCAGCGGTTGGGAGTTTCTTCTATCAGAGGATAGGTAACAATGTGTTTATTGAATGCAGTAGAAGCCTATCAGTGGATAGAAACCTCTGATAGCTTGAACAAAGCTCGGATGGTGTGTTTTGACTTTGTATCATCTGTTCCTTTCCAAAGGTTCAATCCCAACAATCTCCCCCCTGGAACAGATGATGCCAAAAACACCTTATTCTTGATCTTTATTCCTCAGAAAGAATTCTCTTATTTGGCCTTAGAATTGTAGTTCAAAGTTAAGAGATTCTAAATCATCAGCATCCTTCTCAAGCTCTAAACTTAGTAGTTCATGGAAGTCTTCTACTGTAAGCCCATAAGCAGCTTCCATGGATAGTTTAGTGACTTTACCATCAGACTTGATCACAGTCAATTCGTGGGTGTCTTTGTTGACCTTCCACTTTAGAATTTTTGGGTCTGAAGGCTTTCTTGAAGGAGCTTTTATTTCAGAGGATAGGAAGGGAGCTACTCTTGTCTGATCTTCGGCTAACTTAGCACTTCTATCATCGTTGGATAGTCCATCATGTTTTTGATACCTTCTTTGATAAATACTTCCTCAAACTCTCTGTCAACCTTCTCAGACGTCTCCTCTTGCCTTTTTCGCTTTAGCAGATGTTGAGCTAGGCCTTTTAGAAAGTTGGGCTTTGAGAGCAGCATCTTCTTTGGTATAATCAGGTTTGGGAGGCATTGATGGATCCTTTTTCCTTCTAGCTTCAAGCATTTTGTAAGTATCCAACACTCTTATCTCCCCCCATCTCATGACCAGGTTCTTTGACCCATAGTGATTCTGAATTAGCTCTTCCTTCATTCTTCTAAGCTTCAGGGTCTTTTCAGGTACATTCTTTTTGTATTTGTTCCAATCTGGGCATGTAGGTTTGTTGTGAGGATCTTTTGATTGTGCTTCTATTCTTGCATTTTCTTCTTGAAGCTCACTCACATACCAATCTTTGAATGTGCCCTAGTTGCAACATATTTCTTTGTTTGCATGATGTGTGAGATGTAATTTTCTTTCAAAAGTTTATCTTCTGCTTCAGAAATTTTATTTGACAAATTCTTTGAAAATCTTTCAAGTGATTGGACTTTGCTCAATTGAAACAGAAGTTGATTTTGCACTTCTCTATCACTTTTGCCTTTAACAACTTCTTAGCAATATCCTCTGCCTGTTTTTCTTTGAGTTCCAGATACTGATCAATATTTGCAGGCTTTGGATAATCTTGAAGGGAAGGGAAGTGTCTTTTGTCTAGATCTTCTTCAGCATAGAAAGATATGATTTCTTTCTTAACTGCAGGCAAATCAAGAGGAAATTTTATAGCTGCAGGAATCACTTCTTTTGAGGGAGCAGATGTTGCAATTAGGGAAGCAGAGGTTAGATTTAGCATTGGTGCAGATGCAAGAGGCAAAGGAGCAGGAATCTTTTCTTCATGTATGACCTTTGTAGTCTTCCTTCTCTTAAAACTGATTGATGGTGATGATGGATGGCTTAGAATTCTTGGTGGTGTTGGTAAGGTTTGTGTGGAAGTGGAAAAGGTGATGATGGAAGTGGTTGTGATAACATCTGCTACAACCTCTGCTGTGTCAACATATGTTGGCACAACAGTTGCTGTAACACCTGTCGGGGTGGATAAGGATTTGTGTGAGAATGATCTGGTTGATTTTGTATTGGCAGAGGTTATTGTGATTGGATTGGTAGCATCTTTAGTTTTGTGATGTGTGGATTCTGGTTGTCTTGCTTTTGTAGAAGATCTCCTCTTTGTTGAGGTACCAGTCTCTCCCTTTTCTAACTGCTGATCAATCTTTTAATCAACCAGCTACTTACCTTCATCAAACACAACCTTCTTATGGGACTTCTTTGCCCTTGCCAAGATATCTTCAGTTAAGTCTGGTTTCTTTGAACCATCTGGCTTAGGGATATTCATTGTAGGCCTTGCCTTTGAGTCATCCATCTTCAACTTTTTGTTACCCAAAGGTTTCTCCCCCTTTTTGGTTTCATCTGAACTTACAAAAATGACAGTAGGAGGATATTTACCAGTGGTGGTGAGCAAGTGGGCTTTGATTACCTTGATATCTGCAGCAGTATCATTATATCTTGCACCAACCATATTCCTGAGTTCCATCATCTGATGCTTATGTTTTTGCTCCAGGAAATGTTTCTCTTGTTGAAAGATAGGATTTATCGCAGATTTGAGCTCAGCAGTGGTTGGAACATGGGGTTGGCCCTGAATAGTGATCAACTATTTCAAAAGATCTTTAATTTCATCAATAGTGGTTTCAACCTTGGTAACCCTTTCCGTCAATTCCTGATATTTTAGCTCATCACCTAACTTAATAGGATCATCTGAACGCCTACAAGATGTGGTAGTTTTATCCGAGATATCATGAGCAAGTGGTTTACCACTTGCTTCAATCTTAGATGCCCCTTTGTCTTGGTCTGGGGACTTCCCACTGGAGCAGAGGATACCTTAGTAGCCTCAGCAGTGGTTGCCTTCAACAAGGTCTTAGCTATGTAACCACTGTCCAATTGAGAACTTGGGAGTTCAGCAATTGTAGTGGCTGCCATTG
Source organism: Scalesia atractyloides (assembly GCA_947069175.1). Taxonomy (NCBI): domain Eukaryota; kingdom Viridiplantae; phylum Streptophyta; class Magnoliopsida; order Asterales; family Asteraceae; genus Scalesia; species Scalesia atractyloides. The sequence goes on from CAMTDV010000009.1 coordinate 39,674,389, forward strand.
TTGAACTATCACCAAGGGTTACATGTAACCCAAGGGATGTAGCCTCTTTATTTGCTGATGGGCTAGCATTTATAAATAAGTCAGACCCAACGTCTGGTTGAAGTATATTCTCATTGATGGGTTGGTGAGAAGTGCTGGATAATATCTGCTCAATTTCTATTGCATTCAGCAAGGGTAACATGGTGGGTGGTAATGATGGCATTGGTGAGAGTGGTTGTGTAGAAAGCGACATTGCCCAGGGAGAGGGGCTGTGGAAGATAGAACCAAGTGATCCTAGAGTTTTATAATTTGGTGTCCCTGTGCCTACAACCTGATCCTTTTGAGAGGATGCAGGAGGAGTTTCAAAGCCGGTGTGAGATCTTTCTACCATCTGCTGTGAAGAAGTAGCAGCAGTGGTTGGTGACTTTGGTTGTGTCACTGGGTTAACCTCTGGGATCTCATCTTCCAGAGGACCCTTTTTGGGTTTGGTGGGTTTTCTGGATGCTCTGGATGGTATCTTTTTGGAGATTTTAGGTGTGGGTTTCAGAGTAGCGGTTGTGATGCCCTGATCACCTAGAGCAGTAGGCTCAGCAGCCGAAGGTTGAGCTTGAACATTTTGTTCTTGTAAAATAGGCCCAGCCTCCTCTGCTTCTGTTTTGGAAACTTTATCTTGATTTGTAATTCGTGTAAACGTTTCATGGTTTAGGCTGCCAGCTTTTGTAACTGCGCCTTGTTTACTTACGTTTGATTTGATCTGATCTTGCAAGTAAACACTCATGAATCTTGGATGTATCAAGAAAGCTTTTCTTTTTGAAATATTTTTAAAATTAATTATAAGATCATTGAACAACACCTGGGAGAAGTTAAAATCAGAACCAGTTAAAATTGCAAATCCAAGATACTGCATGTTCAATGGAATCTCGTTGAAAGCAGTTGTTTTTGCAGAGATACATGTAAGTAAAGTGTGGAAAAAGAATTTAATCTCTGCTGGAAAATTAGGTTTGAAGATTGTCATACCTTTCAACTAACCGGTGTAACCTCTTTCAACGAATTCATGCTGCATCTCCCTCAACGAAAATGATACCAGATGTTGCATATCATTTAACATGAAGACTTGGGAGATAGATTGTGGGCTTATTTGCAGTTCTGTGCCACCAACTTTAGAAGTGATAAAATAGGGCACACCATCAGTTGATGAGTTTACTTTAGCCTTTGCCCAAAATTCTCTTAAAGAATCGATGTAAACTAGGGCTTTGACTTCCAACATGTGTTTGAATTTTGATTCTTTTAGAATCCGGATCATTGGATGATAACGAATGTTTGAGTCGGTTTCTTCGAGAATAGCAGTGTAATTGTGTGGTGCTTTGATGATAAGGACAAATAGGGGTGGTTCTTGTGTCGATTTCTTCTTCGATTTGGTTTTAGGAGCCATGATTTTGGAAGATTTTTTATAGAAGGGATTTGAAAAATTTGCAATCGCACAAGAAAAGTGAAACCTCTGTTTAGGGATAAAACATGGTTTTATAGGGTTTTTCAAAAAGTGCACTTGACGTGACGTCTAATGCAAATCTGTCGAATAACATCTGTCCATGTGTAACCTCTGTTTGACAATGGAAAATAGTTGTTTGGCTAACCACTGTTAGAGCAAAAACTATCAGTGGTTGTGACCAAATTTTAAACACTAGAGGTTTACATCAGTGGATAGATTTTTCTAAACAACAGTGTTTTTTGTGCTATCAGAGCTTTGAACAGACTTTAATGATTTTATTAAAAAATTAAATTTTAACTATTTTTAAGGATGAATTTCTGATTTTCTAGAAACATTTTATTGCTATTTACACATGAATCACAAAAAAAATTGTTTTTAATCCATGTTTAGCATTCCAAGCCTAGATATCAAACTGTCAAATATGGAAGCATCAAGTGCTTTTGTCAACACAACTGCTAGTTGATCCTAGGTATGGACATGTTGTAAAGAAATCAGACCTTTTTCATAGCAATCCCTCACAAAATGATGTCTGGTGTCAATGTGCTTGGTGGTGGACTGTGAAACTGGATTTTTGATGATGTTTTCTGCTGCTTGACTATCAATTTTGAGAGGAGTCCTCAAGGCAGTCACACCAAAATCCAAAAGTTGATTTTAAAGCCACAAAAATTTGAGCAGTGCAACTTGCAGCAGCTATATACTCTGCTTCAACAGTGGATGTGGATACTGCAACTTGCTTTTTACTTTGCCAAGACACTAAGCAATCCCCTAGGAATTGGGCTCCTCCAGATGTGGACTTCCTTATTGTTTTACATCCAGCAAAGTCACTATCAGAATATCCTGCAAGCTCAATGTTACCATTAGCTGGGTACTAGATACCATGTGTGGGAGCACCTTTTATGTATCTGAATATCCATTTTACAGCAATAAGATCTGATTTTCTTGGCATTGACTGTGATCTGGCACAGACACATGTGGCAAACATAATGTCTGGCCATGATGCAGTTAGGTACAATAAAGACCCATCAAGCTTCTATATAATGTTTGATCAACAAGGTCATCTCTGCCATCTACAGTGACTAACTGGGATGTTGCCATGGTTTGCTGCAAGGTTTACAATCATTCATATCAAATTTCTTAAGTAGTTCTTTCACATACTTATTTTGATGAATGAAAGTGCCTTTTTGCATCTGTTTGACTTGTAAACCAAGAAAACATTGCAACTCACCCATTGCACTCATCTCAAACTCAGCTGCCATGAGTTTTCTGAACTCTTCACACATCGCAGTGCATGTTGATCCAAAAATGATGCCATCCACATAAATCTGGACAAGCATCAAATCTTTTCCTTTCCATTTAAAATAGTGTTTTATCTATCCTACCTCTGGTAGAACCAATGGATAAGAGAAAACTAGATAGAGTTTCATACCAGGCTCTTGGTGCTTTTTTTAGACGATACAGTGCTTTGTTTAACCTGTAAACATGATCAGGATAAAGTGATCCTCAAATCCAGGAGGTTGAGAAACATATACTTCTTCCTTGATCTTTCCATACAGGAATGCACTTTTGATGTCCATTTGATACACCTTGATGTTGTGGTTAGCAGCAAAAGCTAAGAACAGGCGAATGGCTTCCAGCCTTGCTACTGGAGAAAAAGTTTCATTATAGTAAATCCCTTCTTCCTGTCTGTTGCCTTGAACCATGGGCCTTGCTTTGTTTTTTACAACAATACCCCTTTCATCAGTTTTGTTCTTAAAGACCCACTTTGTGCCGATGGGACTCACATCTTTTGGCAGTGGTACAAGTTCCCATACTTGTTGTCTCTTGAATTGTAGGAGCTCTTCTTGCATGGCTTCTACCCATCTGTTGACTTTCAGTGTCTCTTGGTACTTGACAGGCTGTGTGAGTGATAGAAAACCATCAAAAAGACAAATGTTTTAGGCTTGGCTTCGTGTGAGCACACCCTCATTGATGTTGCCAATAACTTGATCCAATGGATGGCTTTTGAGGAAAATCAAATCACCATGATATGGGACAATGGCATTTTGAGGTGAAGCTTGCAAATGTATATCATCTGAGCTATCCTCTGCTGGTGAATTTGATGGTCCAGCCTCTTATTGGAATGGTGGTGGAGAAATTGGTGGTATGGATGTGAAAGTGGGTTGATTTTATCCATTTGTTGTGGACTTTTATCCATAAAGGTTTGGTTTTGAGAGCTAGCAGATGTTTGAGATTAACCACTGTTGACCTGACAGAGCTTTCACCATTGCTACTAACATCTACTCCTCTGCCTGTAGGATTGATTTTGAAACTTGGAAGAATGCAATCATATCCTTACCCTTCAAATGATGATTGTGGAGTACCTGCAGGGGTAGTCTTGACATACACATCTTCAAATGTAAATTTCGACAAATCAAACAATTCAGCAGGTCCATTTGCTGGGATTTTCAAAGATGAGAGTTCATTGAACTTCACATTTAGAGTTTCCTCAACACACTTGGTCCTAGAGTTAAAAACTCTGTAAGCTCTGGCAGTGGTTGAGTCTCCCAGAAAATAACCATAATCAACTTTGGCTGCAAACTTGGATATTGAATCCTTAATGTTTAAAATGAAGCATGGGCAGCCAAAGACTTTGAAATAAGAGATTAGAGGTTTGATTTTGTAAAGCAATTCATAGGCAGTCTTTTGATGCCTGGGGTTTATCAGAACTCTGTTCTGGACATAGCAAGCAGTGTTTACAACCTCAGCCCAAAAGGACAAGGGTAAACCTGAGTCTGCAAGCATAGTCCTTACTGATTCAATTAAAGGTCTGTTTTTCCTTTCAACAATCCCATTTTGTTCTGGAGTTCTAGGGATGCTTTATTGTCTAACAATCCCTTTTGACTCACAGAAAGCATCCAACTCCTTGTTTCTAAACTCTGTCCCATTATCACTCCTAAAGATTTTTACAGGAAGATCAAATTGCTTTTCAACTTGTTTAACAAAGTTTTGCAAAATGTTTGTGGTTTCATCCTTAGAGTGTAAAAAGAAAGTCCATGTGAACCTGGAAAAATCATCAACTACCACCAGACAATATCTTTTGTGTTTTAAGCTCATGATTTTTACAGGTCCAAACAAGTCAATATGAAGTAACTGTAAGCACTGACTTGTTTTGGATTCCTCAATTGACTTGTAAGAACTTTTATGTTGTTTACCTTTTAAGCAGGAAACACTATGCTCTTCACAAGTAGATTGTTTATGGGGTAAGCCTCTAACCAGATTTTGTTTTGAGAGAGTGGAGATAGTTTTTAGATTTGTGTGTCCTAGTCTTTTATGCCATAGCTCTGTCTCTTTGCTTGAGGCAACTGAGAACATACATGCATTTGACATAGGATTACCTTTTAACATATCAACCACATACACATTTCCTACTCTATGAGCAGTCAACTGTGCTTTGCTCTCTGCAATGATTTGATCAATCTTTTTGACAACCTCTAGCCCTACTATCTGGCAAGTTTTCTTTGTGAAAAAGGAACCATAACCTTTATCACTCATCTGTGAAACACTTAAGAGGTTGAATTTTAGATTGTCAATGAGATTCGCATTTTCAAACTTGAGTTTTCCTGCTAAGACACATCCTGACCCTAACACCTTCCCTTTTGAATTATTACCAAAGGATATATCACCCCCTCCATGAGCTTTAAAATCTCTAAGCAGGGCTTTACATCCTGTCATGTGCCTGGAGCCTCCACTATCTACATACCAAAGACTGTTAAGGCAAGTAGAAGCTCCCTGCACATGTTTTGAAATAATTAGTTTAGGTGAGTCTCCAAAGCCAAAATGGCTTTGGATGGGGTATCAGGTGATCCAGACTCAAGTTCAGACTGATGAGAAGTGGTTGGATCAGACTTTTGTAACCACTGTTGTGACCTACCTTCTATCAACTGTTGATAGCCATGAGGATGCCTATTTACCCTTGGCTTAGAAGGATTTTTGTAAGCCTCATAAGTCATAGGCACCTTTTGGTAATTAGGCTGGCTTTTACCTCTTGGAAACTGGTTTGATGGAGGTGCATCTGTTACTTGAATTTCTCTGCGGATAGAGGTTTGGTTTAAAGCTTTGGTGACAGATGTTTCACATGATTTCAATTTTTGTTTTGCAATATTTGAGTTTTCTCTTTCTAGAGCTTTTTCTCTAATCTTTTTTACCTTTTGGTGATAAGTTTTGAGATAGACACACTCTTGTGTTGGATGATTTGTTTTGTTGCAAATGGTGCATCTAGGAGATTTAGGTATAACACAAGTGTTTTTATATCATTAGCTTTCAAGAGAAAACAATTTGCGGTATCATGATTCCTCTTTTCACAAAATTTACAAAACAAGTGTTTAACCTTTTCCTTCCTTTTCCTATCAGACTTTTTGAGAGCAGATGGATGTAACCTCTGCTGGCAAGTCTTTGATAGGGATTACCAATGCTTTTGGTGCTTTTATACCATCAAGAGTTGAAAAGTCTGTTGGCTTGAAGTTTTGCAAAATATCACACTCATCTGACCAGATTGGTTTAAATTGATATTTCTCAACTGCCTTTTCTTTTGGTGAAACTTCCGGTTATTCAAGAACAATTTTTTTTCCCTTTTTATCAGTGATTTTAATTTCTTCACCAGCCAAGTTTTTAGGACTATTTCAACCAGCTCAGAGTCAATTTTTGCAACATTTTCACAATTATGGTTATATTCCCTAAAGCCTAATCCAAACTTTATGTTGCTCTTACTTGAGCATCAAGCATAAGCACAAAACCTTTTTAAGACTCTACCCATTTTTCACAAGTGTTCTGGGTAGATTCTAGCTCCTGTTTGCAAACTTGGTATTTTTCTACCATAGTTTAGAGCTGATCTTTGGTTATGCTTGATTCATGCCTTAGGCTGCTCATTTCAGAATCTTTTTCACTTAATTTTGTTTTCAACTCTTTAACAAGTTTTTCAACTTTAAGTTCATCTTCCAAAATTTTGTTTCTCAGGTTTTCATTCACCTGTTTTATGTTTGCAAAAGCAATAATGCATTTTTCAGAACATAGATCTTTTAGGATCTGAGGTGATACCTTCGAAGCAGCCATAAGAGCACAATCACATTCTTCTTCACACACCTCTGTGTCCCATGGGTTAGATAGATTTTCTTTTTCAACCTCAGCAGTATTCATTTCAACCACAGGTGTGACTTCTGGTGTAACCACTACTTCACAACATTCAACAACATCAGATTTTGACTCCTGTTCCACAGACTCATCACCTTCAACTATGGTCTCAAAAGCTATAAAACATAGGTTCTCATTTTCAAGATCATTTTTGGCTATGAGAGCAAAGTTTTCATCTGTTAAATCCTCAGGCAAACTAGTCCAGTCAACAAAACCTTGGGTAAAGAAGCTTTATTATGTAACCTCTGCTGGTGTAGCAGTGGTTTGAGTGGTTTGAGTGACATGTGGAGTTTGTTTGCACATGCACTTGAGGTGGTGCTTGAACATATTGAATCTGTGGAGCACGGGTTTGGACATAATGAATAGGGACAGTTGTTACAGGGGTTGCAAAATGAGCAGTGCTTTGCATTAGATGTGCAGGAGTAAACTGGGAATATTGGACAGTGCTTTGAGGATTGGTGCCAGGATGAGTAACAATTGGTCTTGCAGTTTGAGTTCTACATTCCCTTGCAAAATGTCCCATCCTATTGCACTTGTAACATTTTATCTTTGGTTTATCTAACCCAACTTTTAACCCCCCATGCAACCCTGGAAATCTCCTACCAGTTCTTTTATAAAACTTACTAGCCCTGACACTCAAAAGTGCCAACTGGTGTAGGATGTCCATTTCTTCCAAATCCGTGGGTTCAAAGTGTTGTAAGTCATTCATCTCAAAACTCATATTGTCAGAGGTTTGGCTTTCACAATTTGCAGCAAAAGCAAAATTGGGTGTACAGGGATCAGAGTTGAAATCATTTCCAGAAGTTATGTCAATGTAATGATCAAAACTCTGATCCTTTCCACTGCCAGACCCCTCTTCATGACTATAGAGAGTAGTGTTTCCTAGTGTATAGTCATCAGTCACTTTCCCAGACTCTTGAAGCTTTTTTTTTCTGGTTCAACTCTCTCTCATAAGTGATAAGTCGACTATGAAGCTGTGTGAGGGTAATTTCTTTAACCAACAGATGTTCGAGTAACATACGCTATTGTCTCTCATTTTTCTGGTAGTGATCTTAAGAAACGACTATTTATAGTCGAATTAGGAATGTTCACATCTACCAGTTTTAATTCGCTTATGAGACAGCTAAATCGCTCGAACTGTTAGGTTAGTCACTCACCTTTTACATGGCAAAATGTTTCATACTGCTGATTTAAGACTTCTCTATTATTCTCGATCACTTCTTCAGTACCACGAATTGCTCTTTAAGAGCATCCCATAACTCATTAGCACTATTACAATGAAGTAATCCCGCATAAATCTCATTGGACAAAGCTGAAGCAACGATGCTAAAAGCCTTAGCATCCAATTCAATTTTGAGGAAATCCTGTTCAGAGTAATTTTCGAGTTTTTTATGGACTTGAGTGTGGGGATCCTCTGTGCTTGGAACCATGGGAACATGGGGTCCAAACACAACGGATCTCCAGCATCCGGTGTTCTGTTGGGCGAGAATATGACCCATTCTGCGTTGCCAAATAAAATACTCATTTCGTTTCAACATGGGTGGTTTGAACATGGATCCAATATTGGAATCCTGTGTGTTTTGTGCCATTTCTCTTGTTTTCAACAGATTTGTGTTTTAAAAACTTTTGTAGTAATAACATTCTGTATTCAAGCAAAACTTATCAAACAAAATTAGCAACAAAGAGTTGATCTGTTCAAAACAATTTTGACGTTTAAATCAAAATCGATTGACCAAGCTCTGATACCAATTACCAGGATCTAAGTTTGAAATGATTGTTGTTTTTGTTTCAACTAATGGAAAATGATTGGAAAACAAAGATTAAGTGCAGCGGATCAATGGAAAAATTTTACAACAATCAATCGGTCGTTTGTTTTCATCACCATCATGCTTTCAAGTAATTAACTATTGCATGTGATTCAAAAACTCCCCCTTAGCCCAAAAACGATCTTTTGATAGTAAGAAATGAAGAAGATATGCGAAATTGATCTTTTTAAGAAGACAAGTAAAAACTGTTACATTGAGCGCCTCTTTATACTAACTATCTAACTACTGATCCTCTAACAGTGACGTCATGGTTGATAGTGACAGCTAACAAACGTAACTAACTACAAACACTGCTTAAACTAAAACTATCAGTGCATAGCACTATTACATTAATTAAACTAAAACTAGACAAAGCACTGCTGGCCATCCTCTGTTCTTGTAATCTTCTATCAGCGGTTGGGAGGTTCTTCTGTCAGAGGATAGGTAACAATGTGTTTATTGAATGTAGTAGACGCCTATCAATGGATAGAAACTTGATAGCTTGACCAAAGCTTGGATGGTGTGTTTTGACTTTGTGTCATCTGTTCCTTTCCAAAGGTTCAATCCTAACAACATGCAATCTTTCACACCATGCTACATCTCCTATTCTTCTTCAATGATCAAGTGGGTGTGGGCCCACTTATAATGAACGCAATGGGGAAGGTAGGCTAGGTGATGATGGTTGAATTTATTTATTTTATTATGCGTGTGCCTAATATATAAACCTTTAGATATTTAGGTAAATTATGTTAAATATGCTAATTGGTGTGTAACTAGAGATTTAGGATGTTAAGTGATATTAACTAGTTCACTAGTTTAGTGGGTATTGATTTTAGATGGTAAAAATGCTACTAGTTCGCTCGTTGGTTTGATATCGGGTGATCTACGAAAGGTAGGATATAAACCGGGAGCGATGGTTTTAATTTACCATTGTTGCTATGGCGTTTATGTAAGGTGCTTACGACGCCAAAATATGGATAACTAGTTGGCTAGCCTTTTAGTTTAGCCAATTGGTTGGTAAAAATATAATTTGTTCGCCAGCTATTGGTTCAAATTTGTACAAGTTACGAACGATGCAGTGTAGCACCGGGAGTTTACGTTTCGGTATCCCATTGATATCCCTAAGCTTATTTAGGATGTATAACCATATATACAAGTCCTACAAACGAATTAAATTGTTATTATTTATTTTTTTATAGCCGAACCGGACTTGTGATTTAAACGTTATACCGGAAAGTTATGTATTATTGCAAGTGAGGTTTCCACATTAGTGTTTTCATGTATATATGGACACAGTTATGTCTTCATATGTCTTATTTCATGGTTTTGATCCGGTTCATCGGTTTTGCTTACATGAATAGTGCAACCATGAACAGTGCGCTCACCACTTTCTACCAACACTTTTAGGACATAGTTTTATTTGTTTCGCGTTGTGACGGAAACCAATATGTGTTATAGAATGTTTCACTTGTCCTAACACTTGTTATATGACGTATGACTAATTTACGTAATTAAATTACGTTAAAATGCATGAGATTATATAATAAAAATAGTGATTAGATTGTACGGAATTACCGGTTATTTGCCGTTTGCCAAATACTCCCCCTGTTGAAAAGAATTTCGTCCCAAAATTCATGTTTATTTATCCTTTGAAGGAGTCTTCTCAAACAGGTGGGGGTACTTTGTCTTAATTTGATCTTCACGTTCCCAGGTGTAATCGGGTCTGTGATGTGAGTTCCAGCGAACTTTGACTAGTTTGACTCGACTTCCCCTTGTCTTTTGAATCTTCCAGTCCATAACCTCAATGGGGTTTTCGGTAAACTGGAGCTTGTCATTAATATGAATTTTATCCGCTAGGATGACAACCGTGTCATTAGTTGGGTTTTCTTGAGGTTGGACACATGGAATGTGTCGTGTATGTTGTTGAGTTCCTCTGGCATTTTAACTTGTAAGCAATTGTACCAACTTTTGCCAGAATTTCAAAAGGTTCAATATATCTCGAGTTTAGTGCTCCACGCTTCCCGAATCTAGCTACGCCCTTCCAAGGTGAGACTTTTAGTAATACTTTATCTCCGACCTCGAAGGATAATGCCTTACGTCTTCGATCTGCGTAGCTCTTTTGCCTGTCCCGAGCTGTCTTGATACGCTCGTGATTTTGAATATTTTATCTATGGATGCTTGAACTAGTTTGGGACCAATGAGTTGTTTGTCACCGACTTTCGCCCAACACAACGGAGATCGGCACCTTCTTCTATAAAGTGCTTTGAAATGTTGTAATAGGAAAACTCTACCAATGTAAATGGTATCTCAGTTTCCGCCTAAATCCATCACACAGGCGTGAAGCATGTCTTCCAAAGTTTGGATGGTTCGCTCGCTTTGGCCATCTATCTGCGGATGAAAAGTTGTGCTCGGATCTAAGCGAGATCCAAATGAAGCTTGAAATGATTGCCAAATCCGTGACACAAAGCGACCATCTTTGTCTGAGATTATCGACACTGGCACTCCATGGCGTGCCACAATTTCCTTAAGGTAAAGTTCAGCTAACTTCTCGATACTGCTCTTCTCGCAAATTGGTAAGAATTGAGCTGACTTGGTCAATCGATCAACAATAACCCAAATCATGTCATGACCTCGTGAGGTCCGTGGTAGTTTTGTAACAACATCCATTGATATTTGTTCCCATTTCCAAACGGGGATCTCAGGTTGTTGTAATAAGCCAGATGGTTTCTAGTATTCGACCTTGACCTTTGCACATGTTAGTCATTTCCAACATAGGTCGTGATATCTCCCTTGAGATTAGGTTGAGTATTTTGACTTGTATGCTTCGTCCAGCACCAAGTCTCGTAGTCTACCAAAATGTGGAATCCAGATCCTTCCCATAAAATATACTGTTGATCTTTGTTTGGTTTCAATTGTTTCTCCATTACTGTAATGATTTCGCTTGAATGTTTTCCGTGCACTCGAGTCGTAAAGTTCGTATGAATTGTCATTTTTAAAGATCGAACACTAAAGTTTTCACTCGTTCCTTCCGGCTCAAAGCATCTGCCACTACATTTGCCTTTCCCGGGTGATACTTGATCTCACAGTCATAATCATTCACCAATTCCACCCACGCCGTTGGCGCATATTTAGTTCCTTTTGATTGAATATGTGTTGAAGAATTTTATGATATGTGAATATGGTACACTTAGTGCCATATATAATGACGCCAGATTTGTAAGCAAATCCACTGCGCCTAGTTCTAGGTCATGAGTGGTATAGTTCTTTTCGTGAACTTTTAACTGACGTGACGTGTACGTGATGACTTTTTCATGTTGCATTAACACGCAACATAAGCCTTGATGCGAAGCATCACAATACACCACGAAGTCATTGGTACCGTCGGAAATAACTATATCGGCACCTTGCATAGTTTATCCTTTAATAGTTGAAATGCCGATTCTTGTGTTTCTCCCCAATCGAACTCTTTATCATCTTGTGTAAGCGAGGTTAGCGGCTGAGAAACCTTCGAGAAGTTCACAATAGATCTCTGGTAATATCCCGCTAAACCTAGAAATTATCGTACTTCTGTGGGAGTCCTTGGAACATTCCAGTTCTTTAAGCTTCTATCTTTGATGGGTTGACATGTATCCCATTCTCTTTCACTACATGACCGAGAAATTGTACCTCAAGAAATCCAAAATTCGCATTTTGAAAATTTCGCACACAGTTTCTCCATCTTTAATAGACCCAGTATAGTTCTCAATTATTATTCATGTTCCTCCTTGATTCGTGAGTATTTTAATATGTCATCAATAAATACTATTTTTTGTGACCAAGGTCGACTACTCGAGCGCCGCCAGCCCCTTGGCTCTCCCAGATGCGCGGAAACCCGACCTCCACCCGCCCGGAGGCATGATAGTGGAATAAATGGTAAAACCTCGTCTCCCATCCAAGACGAACCGCGCCACCCGTATTTGCCCTTCACCTGGATGCCGCAGAAAATAATGTGGAGACTGGGAGTCGAACTTGGGTCTCTAGGAATACCAAGTCTTTCCCCAACCACTCCACCACAACCTCATTGGCTTTAATAAATACTATTACGAACTTGTCGAGGTAAGGTTTGCATACTCGGTTCATCAAATCCATAAGTACGGCAGGCGTATTTGTTAAGCCAAAAAGGCATAACAAGGAATTCATAGTCACCGTAACGAGTCCTAAATGCCGTTTTAGGAATACCTTCCTCTTGGATTCTTAGTTGATGATAACCGGATCTCAAGTCAATCTTGGTGTAGAAGCTCGAGTCATATAAGTCGTCAATCCTTGGTAATGGGTACTAGTTCTTAATGGTGAGTTTCTTCAACCTCGATAATCTATGCACATCCGAAAGCTTCCGTTCTTCTTCTCGACAAAAGACACCAGAGCTCCCATGGCGAGGAACTCATTCTAATGAATCCTTTGTATAACAACTTTTGAAGTTGTGTCGATGGAGTTAATCGGTATGGAGGTTTCGCTACTAGTGCGGCTCCCGGTACCAAATCAATACGAAACTTGTCGGTTGTTGCGGTAATTAATCCAGCTGATGGAAAGAGTTCCAGGGAATTCCTTCACAACGGTTATTTCCTCCAATTTTTGCTCCTCAGTTTCCTTGTCGACTACGTGAGCTAGAAGGCTATGCAACCTTTCTGTAGGCACTTCTTGCCTTCGTGCAATTAATGATTCGTAAGGGCGTCTCGCACTCCTCTCTGTGTACTATAAGTGTTTCTTCATTAGGCAGGGGATGCGGGTAGTTTTCTTAGGATAAACTACTTCCGCTCATTTTTCGATTAACAAGTCTATGCTAAAAGCTACGTCGTAACAACCCAGAAAAATGGGCAAAAGATCGATATTAAATTCTCGTTCTCCAATTTCCAAAGTGCATCCTTTTATAACTTCTTCTGACTCGACTTATTTACCGTTGGCAAATCCTAAAGAATGAGGGAACGTCTAGTTTACTTGACTTTAGGCCAATTATATTTTGAATTCTTATGAGATGAAGCTAGAATCAGCATTTGTATCAAATAGTGTAGATGCGAAAGGTTGGTTAATAGAGACGTGTTGGTGACCTTTAATGATTCCTCATGAGTCATCTAATTCCCCATTAGCTAACTTGATAGCGTTCTAACTTACATGACTCTAGTTCGAGTACATGCTTAACACCTAAAGACACTAGCTAAGCCCAGCGTCGGTATCAAAAGAACTGACACGTAATAATTGTAGAGTAGAACGTAATAATTAGAGAACTCCTGTTGAGGAATAAAGACCAAAAATAAATCAGTTTGGCATCATCTGTTCCAGGGGAGATTGTTGGGATTGAACCCCTTACAAAGGAACAGATGATACAGTGCCAAATACACTATCAGCGTTTTGGTTCCACTATCAGATTTTACAACCGCTGTTAGTTAAACTCTGCCTTTCCAAAGATCTGTGTCTATCATTTGCCTTCTATTATCTGTTGTTACAAAACGACAATTTGCCAAAATTCTGCAAGAAGATAAAGAGCAGAGGATAGTTATCAAAGTTTTACTTTTATCAGTATAAAAAATCAATGTAACAGTGCTTTGCACTATCAGTGTTTACGATCAGAGTTTAAGTTAGTTATTTTGTTTGTTAGATGTCACTTTCAACCCTGACGCCATCAAAGATGCTTAGAGGTTAGAAGGTTAGTATAAATAGGTAATCGATGTAACAATATTTTCTTATCTGTCAAAAGATCATTTTACCGGTCTATCTTCGTTGCATTTATGTACTTTCAAACGATTATCATTGGGCTAAGGGGGAGTTTGTAATTCACATGCAAATACTACAATTAGTTCAAAGCATGGTGATGAAAACAAACGACCATCAATTGTGATAAAAGTTTCCATTCATTTTGTTGCATTAAAACTTATTTTACATTCATATTTCTATTCTTGAAACAAAAATCACAATTGGTTCAAACTTAGATCCTAACAATTGGTATCAGAGCCTTGTCAAAAAAATTGGATTTAATTCAATTTGATTTGAAAGATCATCTCTCCTGCTAATTCGTTTGTTAGTTTTTGTTGAGAAACAGAGTTTTATTATGTTCAAAGTTTTTAAAACATAAATCTATTGAAAATCAATCAGAAATGTCTCAAAACACATCAGACTCCAACATTGGATCTATGTTTAAACCACCATGTTGAAACAAAGTGAATATTTCATATGGCAACGTCGGATGGGTCACATTTTAGCTCAGCAAAACACCGGTTGTAAGCGATCCGTTGTGTTTGGACCACATATTCCATTGGTTCCAAGCACAGAGGATCCCAATACTAAGTGCCTAAAAATCCTGAAGACTACTCTGAGCAGGATTTCCAGAAAAAAGAGTTGGATGCAAAAGCGTTTAGCATTGTTGCTTTCGTGCTACCCAACAAAATCTATGCTGACTACTCCATTGTAACAGTGCAAAAGAGTTGTGGGATGCATTAAAAGAGCAATTCGGTGGGACTGAGGAAGTGATAGAAAACAATAGAGAAGTTCTGAATCAACAGTATGAAATGTTTTGTCCAAAAGGTGTTGTTAACACAACAGTTCGAACGTTTTAGCTGTCTCATCAGTGAATTGGAACTGGTTAACAAGGAATTTCCTAATTTAACTGTTAATAGATCGTTTCTTAAGATAGTTACCAGAAAAATGGGAGACTGTAGCTTACGTCACTCGAACATCTGTTGGGCTTAAAGAAATGACCCTTACACGACTTCATGGTCGACTCCTCACATATAAGAGAGAATTGAACCAGAAAAAGAAGTTTCAAGAGTCAGGTAAAGTAACAGACGACTATACCTTGGGTAACACTACTGCTTTATTGTTATGAAGAGGGTTCTGGCAGTGGAAAGGATTAGGGTTATGACCATTATATTGATATAACTTCTGGAAACAATTTCACCTCTAATCTTTACACACCCAATTTTGCTTTTGCTGCAAATGGGGAAAGCCAAAACTCTGACAATATGTCTTTTGAGATGAATGACTTACAACATTTTGAACCCACTGATCTGGAAAAAATGGATATTTTACATCAGCTGGCACTCTTGAGTGTTAGAGCAAGTAAATTTTACAAAAGGACTGGTAGGAAGTTTCCTGGATTGCATGGCGGGTTAAAAGTGGGGTTAGATAAATCAAAAATTAAATGTTATAAGTGCAATAGGTTAGGACACTTTGCCAGGGAATGCAGATCTCAAACTGCAGGTCCAATTGTGACTCACCCAGGCCCTAGACCTCAAAGCACTGCTCATTGTTCCCATTATACCCCTGCACCACAGACGTAAAACACTGCACTTTGCACATCCTGCTACTACAATTCCTGTTCATTATATCCAAACAACTGCTCCACAAATTCAGTATGTCCAAGCACAACCTCAAGTGCATGTGCAACAAGTTCCACATGTCACTCAAACTACTCAAACCACTGCTCGGCAGAGGTTAACCAACAGAGCTTCTTTACACAATGTTTTGTTGACTGGAGTAGTTTGCCTGAGGATTTAACAGATGAAAACTTTGCTCTAATGGCCAAAATGATTTTGAAAATGAAAATATTTGTTTAATGGCCTTAGAGACTATAGTTGAAGGAAAGGAGTCTGAGAACAAGTGTTAAAATTTGATGAGGTTCAAAGTTCTGATGAAGCAGTGGTTACACCAGTGGTTTCACAAAACATTGTTGATGAAGAAAAGACATCTCTATCTGATCCATGGGATACAAAGGTGTGTGAAGAAGACTGTGATTGTGCTCTTATGGCTGCTTCCAAGGTATCACCTCAGATCCTTAAGGATCTCTGTTCAGAAAAATGTATAATAGCTTTTGCTAACATTAAACAGGTGAATCAAAACCTTAGGAACAAAATCTTAGAAGATGAACTCAATTTTGAAAAACTTATCAAAGAGTTAAAAACAAAATTGATCACAAAAGATTCCGAGATAAGTAGCCTAAAGCATGAAGCTAGTATAACCAAGGACCAACTCCAAACTATGGTAGGGAAATACCAAGTTTGCAAAAAGGAGTTAGAAACTACCTAGATCACATGTGAAAAATGGGTAGAGGCTTCCAAAGGTTTTGAAATTATGCTAGACAAACGATCAAGAGTAACATAAAATTTGGCATTGGTTTTCAAAATGAAGAACAAGCCACTGAAAATGTTACAAAAATTGATTCTGAAAAGGTTGAAGTGGTTCCTAAAAATGTGGCTGGAAATGAGATAAAGATCACTAATAAAAATGGTAACAAAATTTCTCTTGAAAAACATGAGGGATCCTCAACTTTTAAGGAAATTGAGAAATACAATTCAAACCCACATGGTCAGATGAATTTGATATTTTGGAAATTTTCAAGCCTATAGACTTCTCAACCATTAAAGGTATCAAGGCACCAAAGGCTAGAATAATTCCCATTAAAGATCTTCCAGCAGAGGTTACAACATCTGCTAAGAAGAAATTAGACAAAAAGAAAAGGGAAAAGATCAAACATCTGTTTTGCGAATTTTGCAACAAAAGAATTCAGGTAACAGAAAACTGTTTTCTTTTAAAAGCATATGACATAAACAGAACACATGTGATCCCAAATGATTCAAAATGCTTTATCTGTGATAAAACAAATCATCTAACTCATGAGTGTGCTTATCTTCAAACCTATGATCAAAAGATAAAAGAGATCAAAGCAAAAGCTCTTGAGAAAAAAAAAAGTTCAAGCTCTGCTAGAAATAAATCTAAGCAGACCTTAGAACTTGTTGAAGCATCTGTCACAAAGCATTGAACAAAACCTCTGTTCCCAGAGAGGTACAAGTGACAGATGCTCCGCCTGCCAACTGGTACCCAAGAGGACATGAACAACCAGTTTATCAAAAGGTTCCTATGAGCTATGAAGGTTACAAAAAACCTTCAAAGCCCAAAGTGAATAAATATCCTCATGGTTACCAACATCTGACAGGAAATGGTTCACAACAGTGGATACAAAGCAAAACTCAAACCACTGACCATGTTCCTGGATTTGAGGGTGGACACTTTGTGACCCCATCCAAAGCCATTCTGGCTTTGGAATCTCATCTAAACTAATTTTTTACGTATGTGCAGGGAGCTTCTACTTGCCTTGATAGTTTATGGTATGTATCCTTTGGTAACAATTCAAAGATTTCTCAGCTAATGGACGGGGTGATATATCCTTTGGTAACAATTCAAAGGGGAAGGTGCTGGTCAGAGTGTGTTCAGGCTGGGAATCTCAAATTTGAAAATGTTAACTTAATTGACAATCTAAAATTCAATCTTCTGAGTGTCTCACAAATGAGTGACAAAGGGTACGGATCCTTCTTTACTAAGAAAACCTGTCAAATTGTAGGACCAGAGGTTGTTAAAAAGATTGATCAAATAATTGCTGAGAGCAAAGCACAACTTGTTGCTCATAGGAGCGGCAATGTGTATGTGGTTGATATGTTGAAAGATAACCCTATGTCTAATGCATGCATGTTCTCAGTTGCTTCCAGCAAAGAGACAGAACCATGGCACAGGATACTTGGGCACACAAATCTGAAAACAATCACCACACTATCTAAACAATGTCTTGTTAGAGGTTTACAACAAAAGCAATTTACTTGTGAAGAACATTGTGTTTCCTATTTAAAAGGTAAACAACATAAAAGTTCTTACAAGTTAAAGAGTCCAAAACAACCCAATGTTTGCAATTGCTGCACATGGATTTGTTTGGTCATGTCAAAATCATGAGCTTAATGAAGAAAAGATTATGTTTAGTCATTGTTGATGACTTTTCAAGGTTTACATGGACATTCTTCTTACACTCCAAAGATGAAACTGCTGGTATATTGCAAAATTTTGTTAAACAAGTTGAAAAGCAATATGACCTTCTAGTAAAAATCTTTAGGAGTGATAATGGAACAGAGTTTAGAAATAAGGAGTTGGATGCCTTCTGTGAGTCAAAAGGGATTGCTAGGCAATTTAGTGTCCAAGGGACTCCAGAACAAAATGGGGTGGTTGAAAGGGAAAATAGGACTTTAGTTGAATCTGCAAGAACTATGCTAGCAGACTCTGGTTTACCCTTGTCTTTTTGGGCAGAGGCTGTAAACACTGCTTGCTATGTTCAGAACAGAGTTTTGATTAACCCCAGGCATCAAAAGACTGCCTATGAATTGCTTTACAAAATCAAACCTCTAATCTCATTTTTCAAAGTCTTTGGTTGTCCATGCTTCATTTTGAACTTAAAAGATTTTATCTCTAAGTTTGCAGGCAAAGTGGACTGTGGTTATTTTCTGGGATACTCAACCACTGCGAAAGCCTACATAGTTTTTAACTCCAAGACCAAGTGTGTTGAAGAAACTTTAAATGTGAAGTTCAATGAACTTTCATCTTTAAAATCCCAGCAAATCCTGCTGAACTGTTTGATTTAGATAAATTTACATTTAAGATGTGCCTGTCAAGACTAACCATGAAGTATACACAATCATCAACACAAGAGCAAGGATATGACTGCATACTTCCAAATTTCAAGATCAGTCCTTCAAGTAGAGGAGCAGATGTTAGTAACAATGGTGAAAGCTCTGCTGGTTCAACAGTGGTTAATACTCAAACCTCTGTCTGCTCACAAAATCAAAACATTGTTGATAAAAATCCACCCAATGTGGATAAAAATCAACAAACATTCACATCCATACCACCCATACCTCCACCTCCATTCCAATCAGAGGCTGGACCTTCAAATTCACCAGCAAATGATAGCTCAGATGATATATATCTGGAGTCTTCACCTCATAATGCAATTATTCCATATCAAAGAAGTCCACATCAGGAGGAGTCCAATTCCTAGGAGATTGCCTAGTGTCTTGGCAAAGCAAAAATCAAGTTGCAGTTTCTATATCCACTACTAAGGCTGAATACATTGCTGCTGCAAGCTGCACTGCTCAACTCTTTGGCTTCAAAATCAACTTTTGTATTTTGGTGTAACTGCTTTAAAGACTCCCACAAGATTGATAGCCAAGCAGCTGAAAACATCATCAAAAATCATGTGTCTCGTTCTACCACCAAACACATTGACATCAGACATCACTTTGTGAAGGGATTGCTATGAAAAAGATTTGATTTCCTTACAACATGGCCATACTAAAGATCAGTTGGCAGATGTTCTAACAAAATCTTTGGATACATCTACCTTTGAAAACTTGATCTCTAAGATTGGAATGCTAAACATGGATTTAAAAACAGGTTTCTGATGATCCATGTGTAAATAGAATTAAAATGTTTTCAGAAAATCAAAAATCCATCCTTAAAAATAGTTTGAAATTGAATTTTTCAATAAATCCTTAAAGTCTGCTCAAACCACTAATAGCATTAAAACATTGTAGGTTTAGAAAAGTCTATCCTCTGATAGTGCCAAAACACTATTCACAATCCATTGATAGCTATACTCCAAAAAAAACCACTGCCTGAAACCCACACCGGCTATCTCCAAAAAGAAACCAAAGAAAATTACCAAAAATCACACCCAACCCAAAAAGGGCCCTCTGGAAGACGAGATCCCAGAGGTTAACCCTTTGATTACACAAAAATCACAAGAACACACTGCTGCTACTTCTTAACAGCAGATGTTAGAATCTCAGCCTGGCTTTGAAACTCCTCCTTCTTCCTCACAAAAGGAACAGGTTGTAAGCACAGGGAAACCTAATTATGAAGCTCTAGGATCACTTGGTTCTATCTTCGACAGCCCCTCTCTCAGGGCAATGTCTCTTTCTGCACCACACCCTTCACCAATCAAAAAACTACCACCTACCATATTGCCTTTGTTGAGTGCAATTGAATTAGAACAGACATTAACCAGTTCTTCTCACAAATCTATTACTGAGAATATACTTCAGAATGTGATTGGGTCTGATTCTTTATTCTTTGCTAGCCCATCAGCAACTAAAGAGGATACATCCGTTGGGTTACATATAACCTTTGGTGATAGTTCATCAAGAGCAGCCACTACAATTGCTAAACTCCCAGGTTTGCAGTTGGACATTGGTTACATTCCTAAGACTCTGATGAAGGCAACCACTGTTGAGGCTACTTGTTGGTGCAGAATGTCTATGTCTTAGTCTTATATCGAGTCTGTATAGATTAGATTTGAATAGGCTAGCGAAATCAAGTATTTATGTGTCTAAAGGTCAAGTTCGCTCGTGATGAGTTTGTGAAGTCAAGTTCGGCCGAACTTGACATAGTCAAGTTCGCCGAACTTCCTCCTCCACCAGCGAACTTGGGAGCCTATATATAGCTAGCTTGTTTGTTTCATTTGTAACTTTGTGCACTTTGAGGCGAAGCTGTGTCAAATTGGAGACTTGATGTTATATCAATAAAATTGACGTTTAATTGACTAATTCTTGTTATTTGGTAATCGTGTCATAATATTT
The DNA here is from genome assembly GCA_947069175.1 of Scalesia atractyloides. NCBI lineage: Eukaryota > Viridiplantae > Streptophyta > Magnoliopsida > Asterales > Asteraceae > Scalesia > Scalesia atractyloides. The sequence continues at coordinate 39,695,253 of CAMTDV010000009.1, forward strand.
CTGCTATTATGGACATTAGAGATCAAATCTAGGTTCCTATGCTATCAGGATCGGTCCAACAAGTGGTATCAGAGCTAGAATAGCCTGATTTGATTGATATCAAGACAAGAACACTTCTAATTCTACTCCATTCTTATATTTTTCTTAACTTTTACACTAAAATGAAGAATTTAAAAGAAATTATGTCCAAATTTGAATATGTCATGTTAAATACATCATAGATAAACCCCTGAGAGTTTGGGAGACTAAAATCAAAACGAATTGGTATCAAATTATTGCAAAAACCATGTTTTTCAAACTCACTTTGATCGAACTTGTTAGCCAAGTTCGGGCGAACTTGACTTAGAAACTCACTTTCTGAGTGATTTTCTATCAAGTTCGCTCGAACTTGTAAGTTTTTGATAGGATTTCAGTTAAGTTCGCTCGAACTCACTAAAGTTTCATTGATATTTGTCAAGTTCGCTCGAACTTGATAAAAATCAAGAACTTTTATCTTAAGTTCGCTCGAACTTGCAATAGTCTTTCCAAATTTCAATAGTAAGTTCGACCGAGGTTGTCTCAGGGACATTTTCAAAGCAAAAGACATAAGTTCGATCGAACTTGTGTATAAATCTGATATTCTTCATTCTCACACTGCAAGCTCGACCGAACTTGTCGTAAATCTAACAATTTCAAAGTTTGAACGTGTTTTCAGCGTACGTGTGTCGATATTCACGATGGATGATATTTAGAGGGCATTTATGTCAGGAGTGGGTACGTCTAATGCCAATGTCATACAACAAGTCAATCTTGACAACGAAATGGGAACGTCCGTCAAACCCCCGAAGTTAATGAGTATGGACGAGTACAAAGGATGGAAGGAGAAGTTCAGTTATTGGGTTCAAGCCATGCATTTCCAAAGCTGGGTAACTATTGAGAGAGGTTATACTGTTCCGTTAGACGAAAATCCGCAAGTTCTGGAGAAGTACAAGTACTCTACAATACAAAAGGATGAGTACATTGCTAAGAAAAAGATGATCAGTCTCATTATACAATCCATTAAAGAGGATATTTTGGTCTTATTGCCCGAATACACGACTGCGGGAGAGCTATGGTTATCACTGCAAAAGAAATACCAAGGAAGCGCAGAGATGATCAAGAGTAAAAAAGCTCTTATCTTGAAGGAATTCGATATTTTTACCATGTTGAAGGCGAGAGAATGAAATAGATGATTGAGCGTTTTTGTCATCTGAAAGTCCAAATGAGAAGACACGGTCTAGAGAAGACAGAACCGGAGAACATCGACAAGCTGGCGGATGCGTTACCTGACGAGAGTGGACTACTTACCTCATGGTCTTGAAAGAAAGTCCGAATTGGGAATTCTTCAAGCTGTCTACATTCATCGACAAACTAGAAGGTCACGAGATGGAACTTCTAAAGATTGCAAAGTCGAAGAATGCGAACATTGTTCAAGATGTTGGTCTGTATTACAAGAACGGAATACAAGACAACATTTCAAGTCCAAAGATTCAAACAGCAATCAGTGCAAATATGAACTCTTCGCCACATAATCAAAATCAATCATATCCACTATATGATCAAAGTCCACAGAGTTCTTCGTTTTCGAGCACTAGTTCAAATTCTTCATATCAGAGTCAAGTAAATTAGAATCAACAAACGAATTCTGATTCAAATGTATACAAGTGTAACATTGCTGTCAATCTAAACAATGTTGTTTCTAAGCAAGTTGCAAAACAACACATGGCACTTCTCGCCATAGTTCTAGAATCGTATGAAAGTCTGGTATCAGGGAAAATCGGCAATCCTGAAACGACCGCCGAAGACTACGATCAGGTGGACGAAGAAGAGCTTGAACTGACGGACATTAAGTGGTCATTAGATTCTATCATTCGAAGGGTGACAAAGTTTGTTGCACTCACAGGCCGAGATATCGGAAATTCAAGCAACAAGCTAGGGTTCGACAAATCAAAGGTCACTTGTTTTAGATGCCGACAGAAAGGGCATTTCAAGAAAGAATGCAAAAATCCTGAAGCAACGGGCAATCAGAGTCCATTTGGAGGTGGCAACGAATACTACAAGAAGTCACTTCAGTATAAACCATTTCCGAAAAAGACTCAAGTTGAGATTCAAGAGAAATCACCCAAAAATACCGAGAAGGCAATGGTTGCTACCAACAAAGATGATGATTTCGATTGGAATTCTTACATTGGAAAGAAGACAGGAGTTGCATTGATGGCTGATATCGTTGAAGACACTCCTGCCGAAGACGCAGCAGCAATGGAGAATGCTCTACTGTAACAGTATCTGCAACAACAGGAAGAAGAGGAGATGTATCTTCACATGAAGACACAGGGTATTTTAACGCCTAATTCAACTTCTAGTTTTGCAGGTAACTTTGATGGAAGTTCTCAGGAGCAAGTGATCGAGGAGAAGTCGATTGATGAAGACATCATTGATGTTGTTCAAGAAGTGAATGCTGAAAACCTCAAGGACATTGCCAATAAAGCTATGATGGAAAATCTAACCAAGGTAGGTCCAGAGGTAAAGATAGTCGAAAAAGAAGTTGTCAAAGTGCAAGTTGTAGAGGTTAAGAAACCTTGTACAAAGTGCACCGAGCCGTGTGCTAAATGCGTTGAAAAATCACAAATCATCGCTGAACTCAATGTACATAACGAACATTTTAAATACGATTATCGTACAATGAAGGAAGCGTATGAAAAAATGAAAGATGATTATGGCAGGCTCGATAGAAATAATATTGAACAACATGATACTGTAAGGATGTTGAAAGGTACAATAATGGATAAACAAAAAGCAATAAACATCTATATTAACACCATTGCTGAAACCAAACAGCAACTCCAGGACATGAAAATTGAAACAGAACATGTTCAACAACTTTTAAGAAGTTACACAACTAACGCTTATGTCATTGATCATATTCTTCCTATGATCTCGTCGGAAGAAAATGATAAAAAATTTAAAAAGAAAAATGGTAGAGAATACAGCAATGTTCCTCCACCCCTATGTGAGAAATACTGTCGCAAAACTGTTGATGGCATGGATAAGGCAATCAACATTGAGTTGTTATCTGAAAAGAAAAATGCGTTGTCAGAGAACATTGATGTAGTCTATACTAAATCAGATGATGACAATAATGCGGTGGTTAAAAATGTGGTTAAAAATGTTCTGAATGATTCTGATGTTGGCAGTTTTGAGAGCGCCACCTCGAGTTCGAACAGTTCTGATACAAATTCTAAAGATGACGATACATCATCGGAAGATGATCTATGTGATGATCCTAACGTTGTAATGTACAAGGTTAAGGAATCTGATAGATTATACTTTGATGACAGTTTTCCGATTCGGAATGTTAAAGAAGATCAATTAGATAAACTGTTCAAACTGGTTGAAGTTACATCAGATGACCTGGAGAAGAATGAAAAGAAATTCTATTCTAAACCCAAAAGAAATTATAATAACTACCAAAGGAATGGTGGTGATCATCCGGAAAATCGGAGAGCTGGGTTGGGTTTAGAGGAATCTGATGAACTTAAAAAGAAAACCTCACCATTTCACGAGTACAAAGATAAAAACATGAAATTTGTTTATGGGACGAACACGGTTCATGAGGAAAGTTTGATTGGAAAACAATCAAACGATGAATTTAAGAAACAGAAGGAACTTCGAGATAAGGCAAAAGCCACAAGTGGTGCAAAATCCATTAGTGGATACTCACATGATAATCGGACTTGCTTCAAGTGCAATGAAGTTGGTCATATTGCACGCAAGTGTCCGAAAGCAAAGCCGGCCTATCTTCGAAGGAAAGAAAGTTCAGATGTTGTGAAACCAAAGCAACCAGAGTTTGTAAAACCAGTAATGATTTTGAAAAGAATGAATCAAAACCTGAGGTTAAACCTAAAATTGAAAAGAAATTTGAAAATTCAACTTTCAAAATAGGTGAAACTTCTAGGGCCAACGAATCACGGTTTTACATCAAAAAGGAAAATATTAAATCACAAGCCTGGATTGCTAAGAAAAAGACAACAGCATCTTAGGTTATCAAGTCTGAGCTCGTTAAGATTGTTAACAAGAAAGAATCAAAATCTGAGATCAAAACCAAAACTGTCAAATCTACAAGTGGTAACAATTCAAAAGGTAAAAAGAAAGTGAATTTTAAAAATGTAACTGGCCGTGGATGTTCAGATGGAGATTATGAAGATGATTACCAAGCTTTCTATCCAAAATCCAAGACCAAAAAGGCTTAGGTCACGCTCTTTAACTAGATTTTAACATGTGTAGGGGCTCCCAAGATCCGTTCTTTCAAAGTGGATTTTGGATAGTGGAGCATCCAGGCATATGACGGGAATGAAAGCTCTTCTGTTCGACATAAAAGCTATCAACTGCGGATATGTTGGATTTGCGAGTAATCAGGGTGGAAGGATCGTCGCCGAAGGAAAACTTTCCAATGGCATTGTATCATTTGATCGCGTGAATTACATTGCAGAGCTATAGAATAATCTTCTGAGCATATTGCGGATTTGTGACAAACAGTTCACGGTGCATTTCAATGACAATGAATGTATTATTCTGCAGCCTGGTTTCAAAATACCTGATGAGTGGATTCTGATGCAAGCCCCGCGCGAGAACGATTTATATGTCTTCGATATGGGTGTCACTACCACATTATCAAAATCAGCGCAATGTTTTGTGAGGAAGGCTACTGAGAAAGATTCTATTTTTTGGCATCGAAAGATGGGGCACGTTCATTTGCGAAAAATGAATTTCTTGGTTCATAATGATCTGGTAGAAGGTGTGAGTCTTAGGAGCTTCCATATGACTGATCACTGCTTAGAGTGTAAAAAGGGGAAGCAGATCAAAAAATCACATCCGAAGAAAATTCTGAACTCAATCAAGTTGCCTCTTGAACGTCTCCACATGGATTTAGTTGGTCCTATCAACGTTCGAAGTATTTCAGGAGACTTATACTGCTTGGTCGTAACAGATGACTATTCACGTTATTCATGGGTATTCTTCCAAGAATCAAAGGACGAAACGTTTGAAAATTTGATGATTCTTTTCAAGAAACTCGAGAATCTTTATCATCTGCCGGTCAGACGCATTCGTAGTGACAACGGCACAGAGTTCAAGAATACTAAGATGAGAGAATTTTGCAATGCTAAAGGGATTCTACATGAATTTAACGCACCATATACTCCGCAACAAAACGATGTAGCTGAGGAAGAACAGAACCTTAATCAAAACAGCAAGAACCATGCTTGCAGACTCAAAACTTCCTGTCAGCTTCTGGAGTGAAGCGGTTGCAGCGGCTTGCTACACACTAAACAGGGTTTTGACTATTAAACCAACGAAAAAGACATGTTTTGAAATGATCAACTGACGGAAGCCAAATTTGAAATTCTTAGAGCCATTTGGTGCGCCATGTACTGTAATCGATCAAGATGGTAAATTCAGAGCCAAATCACTTGAAGGCTTCTTTGTCGGATATGCGAGTCCGCTAAGACGTGTATATATTCCCTCATTGAGAAAGGTAATTAAAGCACAACATGTGGATTGCTTTAACTATACGGATCCTATTCAAAGAAGAGGCGACGCATGGTTGTTCAACTATCAAGATCTTTAGAAGTCATTCGACTTGCCGGAAGAATCGTCTGAAGAAGAAATTGCAGCGTTATATTATCTTCAACAATCGGCAAATCAAGAACAAATCATTAGACCAATTGTGGTTAATCAACCCACGTTGGATACTTCATCTTCCAAAGCAGGTCCGAGTAATAGCGGTGTTCAAGTTGAAAATGTTTCTGAAGCAGAAGTAACACCTGCTACAACTTCGTCGAATGATTCTTCTAAACCAGGAAATGCAATAACAGTGCCAAGTATGCCTCAGAATCAGAATTCTGACTCTGATGAAGCGCCAACATTTGATGCTGATGGTGAAACCTCATCGGATGAAGAAGTTGAGCAGATATCTAACATGTTGAATCAATCTGCTAGTCCGAGAAATCAGAACGAAGCTTCATCAAGTGCTCCTAATGTTGAATTGAACAGTGATCTGAATGTCTCATATCAGCAAAGCTCAGTTGATGTTCCTAGCGAAGAAATGTCGCGTTCATATTCTTACCATCCTTCAACGAATATCATTGGTGAATTACAAACTGGTGTGCGTACACGAAGCCAAATCAATAAAGCACTATGTTGTTTCTACACCCGAGTTGCTCCAACTCAAGACTACTACTATTATTCATATTTCATTTCTCAAATAGAGCCAAAAACTGTTAATGAATCCCTGGGTGACGAGAACTGGGTGATTGCAATGCAAGAAGAACTGTTACAGTTTGAGAAATGGGGTGTTTGGAGGCTTGTAGACTTACCACCGAAACAGAAAGATACGAAGTGGGTCTTAAAGCGCAAAAGAGATTGGTGTAATAGTCAGAAACAAAGCTCGGTTGGTTGTCAAAGGTTTCCACCAGCAAGAGGGTATTGACTACACAGAAGTATACGAACCGGTTGCACGATTAGAGTCTACCCGCATTTTCCTCGCGTTCGCAGCTTGGAAAGGATTTAAGGTGTACCCGTTGGATGTAAAATCTGCGTTTCTCTACGGTAAACTACGTGAACAAGTGTACGTCGGCCAACCACCAGGGTTCGTCGATCCGCTGAACAAGAACAAAGCTTATCTCCTAGACAAAGCCTTATACGGATTACACCAAGCCCCGAGAGCTTGGTACGAGACGTTATCACAACATCTGGTTGGAAACGGCTTTACAAGAGGCATAGTGGACAGTACATTGTTTACCAGAGAAGTCGGATCTCATCTAATCATTGTACAAATCTATGTGGATGATATCATCTTTGGTTCTACGGATGATAGTCTTTGCAAAGAGTTCGAAAAGATCATGAAGAAGAAATTTGAGATGTCCTCAATGGGTGAAATGAAATTTTTCCTCGGATTACAGGTCGATCCGTTACCAGACGGTATATTCATTCATCAGACAAAGTATGTTCATGACATTCTCAAGAAGTTTGAAATGGATAGCTCGAAGCCGCTTTCGACTCCGCTGACACTGAACCGTGGGATTTGCAAGGATGAGACGGGAACCAAAGTTGAGGACATACTCTATTGATTGATGATAGGATCTCTGATGTATCTGACGGCATCTCACCCAGACATCATGTATCCTACCTGCTTATGTGCGAGATATCAGTCTAGTCCTCGAGTGTCACACATCCAGATAGTCAAGCGAATCTTTCGTTACTTGAAGGGATGTCCAAGCACCGGCTTGTGTCACACCCTCAAAATTACCACCTGTGGGGTTTTACCGCGAGGCGTGTGACTGCCCAGGATCCAGCCACTAATCATGTTGAACTAATGGTAAATAACAGAATACACAATCCTCATGTTGAAAATGATAGTGAAATTTGAATTTAACGTTTTATGCATAACATATGTGTTTAGCGGAAGCAAATGTAAATATCTCAAACAATTGAAAGATCAAAATGTTTTAATGCGTAAAGCTTTATTCTTTGCACTCACGTAACACGCCCCATGACACTTCAAGCTCCCCAGACTGCAAGTTCTCATGCATGAATCATGTAACAACCTGCAAGCATGCAGAAAAAAGTGTATCAGCGGTTAAGCCGGCGAGTTCACAGTTTTGTTTAGCGAAAACAAGTTGGTGTTTAGTTTAAAGACATGTTACGACTAATAAACTCTATGCCCTCATCAATGTCTATCATCATTGATCAACGTGTTTAAGGTCGTTAGTTCACGCCCGTCCTCCAAGGCACGGTGTGAGGTTTGTCAGGCCTAATAGCGCTATCAACTAATACCCCGTTGCCCTCCAGGAAACTAGTTCGGTATGTAAGTAGGGACTTTCCATGATAGAGTTTGAGTTTATTAACTAACATCGGAATTTAAACTACAACAGTTATAACAAAGTATTCCCCCAAGGAATAGTAGTAATCCCCTCCAGGGATAAAAGTTTGCAAAGTATCCCCTCCAGGGATATTAGTTTGTTTGTTTGTCCCCACTGGACGCATGCTTGTAAAAGAGTAGTGAACTCACCTTAGTTAGCTCGGTAATGTTCAGTGTCTTATGAGTTAGGTGTTTGGTCTGTTACACGCGACCTTCCAAGTAGCAAGAGATATGAAGAAGATGTTCTTGAATGTAAATCTTCAAAGGAGAAGACCTCAAGCTTGTATACCCCAAGCTTGCAACAACACCTTATGTTGCTAGGATCTTTCACTCGTGAACACCTCTTGATCAACAAAACTTTGGCCAAAAATTCTAGAGAAAATTTTAGTGTTCTTGCACTTGATTTTAATAATAGAAAGAGTGTGTGTGTGTGTGTGTGTGGGTCATCTCTAATTCTCACCAAATCATCCATATTTATAACCTCTTGTAAGATCTTTTCTGGATTGTGTGAGATCTTGTAAGATTTGCAACATATCCATATATCTTACAAAATCTAATCTTGGATTGTGTGAGATCTTGTAAGATTTGCAAGATATCCATATATCTTATAAAATCTAATTTTGGATTATGTGAGATCTTGTAAGATTTGCAAGATATCCATATATCTTACAAAATCTAATCTTGGATTGTGTGAGATCTTGTAAGATTTGCAAGATATCCATACATCTTACAAAATCTAATCTTGGATTGTGTGAGATCTTAGAAGATTTGCAAGATATTCATATATCTTACAAAATCTAATCTTGGATTGTGTGAGATCTTGGAATATTTGCAAGATATCCATATATCTTACAAAATCTAATCTTGGATTGTGTGAGATCTTGGAAGATTTGTAAGATATCCATATATCTTACAAAATCTAATCTTGGATTGTGTGTGCACCAAATGATAAGAGAGGTGATGATTTGAACCTGCCGTAAGATTGATTTGTGTGGGAGGTTTTAGGGTTAGGGGTTTTATTAAGGTTTCTAATCTATTCACAATGCACCCCTAGATATGTAATTTTTCTTCATATGGCACATAATATCACGTAATTACAAACAAAGCATGATTTCATATCTAAATTCATTGTGTTTTTAGATTACAGTTTTAACCAGAAATTGCGGGTTGTCACATCATCCCCAACTTGAAAGAAATTTCGTCCCGAAATTAAATAAACAGTAACTGTGCGAGTAAGTTAAGATGACTGTGGGTTTTCCTTGGGTGTCACATCATCCCCCTTGAAAGGGAATTTCGTCCCGAAATTTGATAAGTAGACACAGGAGAGTGAAAGACGAGTTAAGATGACTGTGGATTTTCCCCGGCTACCACATCATCCCAAGTTGAAAGGGAATTTCATCCCGAAATTCGCTAAGCAGTCATGGAAGAGTGAGGGAATTCATTAAATTTAAACTACCAAAAGTAACAGGAAGGAGGTCAATGTCATATACTTGAGCATGAGATCAAGTTTGCACCAACAAGAATATAGGATGTTCCACTTGGTTATCCGTCATTCAGTTCCTGAACGTTTTTGGTTCTAGAGCGGTTTACGGTCAACACTAACAGTCTACTAAGTTTCAAGGACACGAAACTCTAATCGATGCAAGAATTGAATAAGACATACGAAAAGGTTTCCTGTAGCAAACATACCGATCACAGGGTGTTATCATTCCTGGCGTCTCCCGCCCCAATCTCAAATGCCCTCCCGCAAGCACCATCTCCTCCGTTGTTATTATCGTTGTTATTGTTACCCCCAGTGTTATTGTTGTGATTCCCTGTGTTGTTGGCATTCTGGTTCAACTGAGGGCAGTCCTTCTTGAACTGATCCTTGCTTCCACACTGGAAACAACTCTTACGATCATCTTGTTGCTGTTTTGGTTGTTGCCTTTGTTGTTGTTGTTGTTGTTTAGGGAACGGCGCCCTAAAATCCCTAGCTAGGTGACCTACCTCGTCGCATCTTGGACATGTTCTAGTGCACTGCCCAAGGTGATGATAGTTACGCTTGTAACACCTCGGTTATCTACCAGCTTACGAGCCCTGATTCTGATTAGCGCCCTGGTTCTGATTAGCAGAGGAAGACCGTTTGAAGGTGCGGTAATGAAAAGAATGTACGACGCACGAATGTGAGTTCGGATACACGAAATAAGGACAAGAATCATCTTGTTGTAAGTGTCATACCAGATTGCTGTTCGACTAAAGCCTCTGCCACTCGTGTGTTGATGAGATCTGTCAACTCCGCCTGAGTCTTGACAATGTTGCCACGTCCACCGCGCATGCTACATCCATATTCAGTACAAGTAGTCGAGAAAAGTAGAAAGAGTAAGGATAAAGATCGAGTAGGAGTCCATCATCGCTATGGATCCTATGAATAAATGAGTCCCCAATTATGTCAGATAATGGGTTAGAACCTCTTTACACACGTTTGGGTCTCACTAGGACTCACATGCATCCTCAATTATTATTACGTGTGCACCCATAATGATAATTCGATTTGCATGTTTACCCCAATTCCTCCTAACTTGTGTCAAAAGATCCTCATATTTGAATGTCAAAGTGAGTGCTATCAAAACGGTAGATATCGCGAAAGATATAGAAGTAATGCCATAATAATGACCCGTCATGGCATAGATAAGTAACACATGAAATCGTACTATAGTGTCGTGTATGTGTGTCTATATGCAGTGAAATGCATATGTGCATGCTAATGTATGCGATAATAAAAGATGAACCTTGCAATCTGGAGCGTAGTGTCATGGTCACTTTCGGAACTAATTCGGTTATAGTCTGGTCTTAGAAAAACTTTTTAAAACCTAGTTCACTATAACCAGTGGCTCTGATACCAAACTGTCACACCCTCAAAATTACCACCTGTGGGGTTTTACCGCAAGGTGTGTGACTGCCCAGGATCCAGCCACTAATCATGTTGAACTAATGGTAAATAATACAATACACAATCCTCATGTCCAACATGATAGTGAAATTTGAATTAAACTTTTCATGCATAACATATGTGTTCAGCGGAAGCAAATGTAAATATCTCAAATAATTGAAAAATCAAAATGTTTTAATGCGTAAAGATTTATTCTTTGCAATCACGTAACACGCCCCATGACAATTCAAGCTCCCCAGACTACAAGTTCTCATGCATGAATCATGTAACAACCTGCAAGCATGCTGAAAAAGTGTATCAGCGGTTAAGCCGGTGAGTTCACAGTTTTGTTTAGCGAAAAAAAGTTCGTGTTTAGTTTAAAGACATGTTACGACTAATAAACTCTATACCGATTGACTGTTATGTTTTTGGTGCCCTCGTCAATGTCTATCATCATTGATCAACGTGTTTAAGGTTGTTAGTTCACGCCCGTCCTCCAAGGCACGGTGTGAGGTTTGTCAGGCCTAATAGCGCTATCAACTAATACTCCGTTGCCCTCCAGGCAACTAGTTCGGTATGTAAGTAGGGACTTTCCATGATAGAGTTTGAGTTTATTAACTAACATCAGAAATTAAACTACAAAAGTTATAACAAAGTATTCCCCCAAGGAATAGTAGTAATCCCCTCCAGGATAAAAGTTGCAAAGTATCCCCTCCAGGGATATTAGTTTGTTTGTTTATCCCCACTGGACGCATGCTTGTAAAAGAGCAGTGAACTCACCTTAGTTAGCTCGGTAGTGTTAAGTATCTTTATGCGTTAGGTGTTTGGTCTGTTAAACGCGACCTTCCAAGAAGCAAGAGATATGAAGAAGATGATGTTCTTGAATGGAAATCTTCAAAGGAGAAGACCTCAAGCTTGTATACCCCAAGCTTCCAACAACAACTTATGTTGCTAGGATTTTTCACTCGTGAACACCTCTTGATCAACAAAACTTTGGCCGAAAATTCTAGAGAGAATTTTAGTGTTCTTGCACTTGATTTTAATGATAGAAAGAGTGTGTGTGTGTGTGTGTGTGTGTGTGCATCTCTAATTCTCACCAAATCATCCATATATATAACCTCTTGTAAGATCTTTTCTTGGATTGTGTGAGATCTTGTAAGATTTGCAAGATATCCATATATCTTATAAAATCTAATCTTGGATTGTGTGAGATCTTGTAAGATTTGCAAGATATCCATATATATTACAAAATCTAATCTTGGATTGTGTGAGATCTTGTAAGATTTGCAAGATATCCATATATCTTATAAAATCTAATCTTAGATTGTGTGAGATCTTGTAAGATTTGCAAGATATCCATATATCTTACAAATCTAATCTTGGATTGTGTGAGATCTTGGAGATTTGCAAGATATCCATATATCTTACAAAATCTAATCTTGGATTGTGTGTGCACCAAGTGATCAGAGATGATAAGAGAGGTGATGATTTGAAACTGCCGTAAGATTGATTTGTGTGGGAGGTTTTCGGGTTGTAGAAGTTTTATTAAGGTTACTAATCTATTCACAATGCACCCCTAGATATGTAATTTTTCTACATATGGCACATAATATCACGTAATTACAAACAAAGCATGATTTCATATCTAAATTAATTGTGTTTTAGATTACAGTATTAACCTGAAATTGCGGGTTGTCACAGCTTGTGGTATCCAAAGAACGACAATTTTGATCTAATGGGATACGCTGACTCAGACTTCGGAGTGCGCAAGCTGAACTCAAAATCTACAGCGGCAGGATGCCAGTTCTTCGGAACACGTTTGGTAGCGTGGCTGTGCAAGAAACAGACCATGGTCTCTCTCTCTACCTGTGAGGCAGAATACATTTCTGCTTCCAGCTGTTTTTCTCAAATCCTCTGGATTCAACAACAGATGAGGGATTATGGTCTGCGGTTTCTTGATACGCCTTTATTCGTAGATAACAAAGCAGCTATCGATATAACCAAAAATCCGGTTCATCACTCACGTACTAAACGTATTGAAGTTCGTTATCACTTCATTCGTGACTGCTACGAAAAGAAGTTGGTGCGAATAGAAAAAATCTACACCGATGAACTAAAGGCTGATTTTTATACCAAAGCATTTCCTTTAACAAGATTTAAATATCTAATGAGGCTTAACGGTATTAAAAATTTGCTGGCAGGTGCGGAAGCTGAGGTTGAATACAGATCGGACGACGAGTTCACGTGATCCACATTGGTTTGTCATATCTTACTAGTTAGTATTTCTTAAAAACTAAAATCCAAAAATATGTTTTTGATTTTAAGGGAGAAAATATTTGGGAAAATACAAAAACATATGAAAATTTTCAAAAATGTACAAAAACATTAAAAAGGACAACAGGAATTCGATGTCACAAAAAGGAAATGATAGTACACCAGTGGACTATCACAATATGCTAAAGAAATATAAAGTTTAAAAGTGATAAACAAGTCTTACTGTGGATGTGTCGATAGACTTAACACGTTTAGTAAATTGTTTCCAAGATATAAACTAAATTTTACAACTGCTTAATCTTGTGGATTAACATATCTTGGATATATGGACTTAGTACTACGAAATTTCGTTTGAGAGATTGCCTGATTCTAAGATATGAGGTCTTTATAGATAGTTGATATCTTGGGTATTATACATGTTCTTCTGATTTTGCAGAAGCAATAGCCTAGAACTTCTATAATACTTTCGCTATAAAGCCCTAAACTGCATGCAATCTTGAAAAGTATCGAAAGATATAATCATGAGCAGTGCTGAAAAGATTCCTTAAATGGAACACACCTTAAAGTCGAGCCTTCATCTCTTTGTCTGTACGGTAGTACTAACCTGAGCTCTCAAGGTCTCGCATTACCCACATACAGATATCAATTACGCTATATTCACCTGTAAGATGAAATCTACGGAATCTTGATACGGAGTATATTCAAGAAGTGGGAACCATAGATAAGTCAAGTTTCATAAATCATAACTTAACATATCTTGGAACACTTGAGAAATGTGATAAAGTTTAAGTGGACAAACATATCGACAATCTAGGTAAACGAGTTTAAATCTTAAAGTCATCTAAAGGTCAACGGTACCGGATGATATGTCTCAGTTAACTGATATGATCTTAGACACGAATTCATAAAAATATGTCTGTAAATATGTTTGTACATAGTTTACTTTGTTCTGTACATAGTTTATCTGCTTTACAGATTAAAGCCAAAAAGATTTTCAGTGTGTTTTAGCATAAACTTACAAAAATACAAAAAGATTTTGTTTCTACATTGTTTTCAGCAAACCAATGTTGGAGAACGGGTCTTCGAAGTCCGGTAAGGTGCTAAACTGGTGGGAATCTAATTGTCAACGGGTTAGGAGCTAATCTGTAAAATCTGAAAAGCCAAAAATGATGAAAAGTTCATTAATTTGAAACTTTAATTTTGAAAATATCAACAGTTTGTTCATAACGGGTCAAACTAGGGTCAGTAACTTGGACTCGGCAGACAAATCGGTTAACCAATGTCATTAACTTGGACTTGGTCAACTGAGTGGATTTTCAGAACTGGTAAAAGTGAAAAGTTCAGGTACTAAAATTGCAAAAACTTGAAAATCTGAAATTGAGTTTAGGCAAGTTCGGCCGAACTTGCTTAACTGTTTAAAGTTTCAATTTGAAACAAGTTCGACCAAACTTGTGTGGATATTGTTGGGTTTTGTGAATAAGTTCGCCCGGACTTTGCATTGGGCTTCATATCATGGGCTTACAAGTTCGCCCGAACTTACAAAGGTATAAATAACAATCAAGTTCGCCCGAACTTCATTAACTGCATTCGAAACTATCAGAGCGAACTTAGCAATATTGTGTTTTTTGTCAAAATTGTCAAGAAATTACCGTTACTCTGCCGAAATTTCAATTGATTGTGGTGATTTGCACACCATTCTCAACGGCTGAGGTATGTATTGGCATTTTGAACCGTGTATTGAACTCAAATCTGTGAAATTAGATCTGAACTTGTTAAATCTTACAGATCTAGGTGGTTTATGGTCAAATTGGACATGAAATTGTAATAAACAACATAAATCGACCATGAAACTATGTTAAAATTGATCAGATTGGTATAAAATGGATTTGCAGGCTTTTGTGAATGAGATAACAAGTTCGGCCGAACTTGTTATCAAGTTCGCCCAACTTGCATCTGAAAACAATATAATCAATGTTTAAACTATAAGTTCGACCGAACTTAGTGTAAAATCTGAATTATTCAAAATGTTTGAAGTTCGACCGAACTTAAGCAATAAATTTGAAATGTGTTGAAAGTAAGTTCGCATGAACTGAAATTGATTTTATTGAACATGTGTTGGACATGTTCGGGCGAACTTGACTAAAACCTGTTTGTTACACCAACATAAAGTTCTCCCGAACTTGATGTTAAGTGTTGAAAAATTTTGTAACTTTTTCTCGAAATGCTTGCTAAAATGTTTTGCGTCGATTTTCAGTTCAAGAACCAGCGTGGGTGATCATGATGGATTTTTCTAAATTCCACAACACTTGTATTACGCTTGATAAGTTGTTGTGTCCGTCGGTGAAGGAATATGAAAGTATCTTGAAGTTTCTGAAGGATTGTTTGATTCATAGAGCTATTACGGAGCGTACATTGTCTTATCGATCGCATACTTATCAATTTTGGATGAATGCAAGTCTCAGTGAAGACAAGAAGACTATTACGTCGTCTGTTCAAGTCGGGAATGAGGTTAAAGAAATTACAGTCACTGAAGATGATATTCGAAGGATCTTGCAATTCAACGACGATAAAGATGATCCTATTTTTCTAGACGAAAAGATGGTACGAGGTTGTTTCTACAGAATGGGCTACGAGGGAAGTGTTAATAAGCCGACGTTGAAGAAAGGGGAAGTTCCAAACCCCTACAAGCTTCTCATGCATGCAATTATTGACACATTCAGCCACAGAAAGGCGAGTCTTGATGATGTACAAGATTATATGGCCTGCATGGAAACGGCGTTGATTTTGAAGAAGCCGTATAACTATTCTAAGCTCGTATTCACTCATATGACAAAGAATATGGAAGACACAAGATTATGTCTATATCCGAGGTTCGTGCAGATGCTTATCGACAAGAAGTTTACAGATATTGCACGTGATCCGAATGATATTCTATACTTCAGTCATCTTGATGAGACTACTTGAAGAAGTTGTTAAAGTTCCAAAAGCAGGATTCAGCATCGGTAGAAAACCAATATTTGGGGCGTTAAAAGACGAAAATTATGTTGGCCAGAAAACAAATGGAGGAACGATGGTAGTGGTGATGAGAAAGAGTTGAATGCAAGAATGAATGGTTTAAAACGTTCAAGCCAAAAGCTCGCAGTGAATGGTTTGTCAAAACTGAGATTGAAAAGAAAAAGAAACGTGGTGCTAAGAAAGTTGATACTATGCTTATTGATGAAGATGAGCCTGTAAATGTGCAAACAGAGGCTGGATCGAGCGCAGCAGTTGTTATTGAGAGTCAGGAAGCCGAAAAGACTACTCAAGAGGACGATGTGATTTCTGCTACTTCTAAGAATGATGATGATAGTGATGGTTCTCTCGAGAAGGAAACAAAGAAGGCCATAGCAGAAAAAGAAGCTGAAAAGATCAAAGAAACTGATGCTGATTTTGATCCTAATCTTGAAAAAGAGTCTGACGAGGAGAGACCAAAGGAAAGAGCTAAACGTACAAAGTCTTCAGCAATTGAAATATCTAAAAAGACTACAGGGTCTCCAAAGACCAAAGGCAAGAAAACAAAGAAAGCTGCAAGCAGGAGATATATTGGAAAGCCTAAAAGCGCAGAAGTTACACAAGAACCTTCTGGAGCACAGGAGAAAGGAGTTACACAAGAACCTCCTACACAAGAACCTCCTGTTATTATGTCATCTGAAGCTAAACATCCAAGAGTCACACAAGAACCTCCTGAGGCTGGTTTACTTGAAGTGCATGTTATTCAATCTCTCATCGCTCCAACGACTTCTCATTTTGAAAGTTCTACTCCAAAGAAGTCTACAACGAAGACCGCAACTCCAAAGTCGACACCAAAAAACATCAAAGACTACTCCAAGTTTGAAACTGTTTGGTGATATGCCGAATGAGCCATAGATATTCAAGATCTGAATGATTTCTTTCCAGATACAGATATCGATGTTCTTGAAAAGGTGTCAAGATCTTAGAAGATAAAGTACAACAAAATGAAGTTGAAAAAGCCGAGGTAATCAAGAAAGTGAATCAAAGTTCAGTAGAGAAAGAAATGATGGATGATAAGATCAAGGTGTTGGAAAGTGAGCGTGAATTCTTCAAGGCATTGATTGAGAGCTTGCAAGATGCGAATGAAAAGCTACAGACAGAAATTGCTGATCTGAAAAAGTTACAAGCCCTAAACATAGAAGATTCACAAAGTTGCAAAAAGTTATATCTAACAGTCTTGGAATCAACTTTATTGATGAATATGATCGATTGGATAGACAAGAGGCGAAAGAAAGAGCAGAGCTAGCAGCTAGTGGCAAAGGAAAAGGTGCTGAAGGTGATACACCTAAGTCTTCTGAAGCTGCTGAAAAGTATGTTGATGGGCATGTTGAAAAAGCTTCTGAGTCCGAGATTGCTAAGGTTGACGAATCTGTCATGCCTTCTGATACTGTACCTATTACTGAAGAAAAGGATGATGATGAAGCAGAAGATAAGGAAAAGGAGGATGAACCACCAACTAACGATCTAAAAGATGATTCTGACCAGATGGAGGTAATGATGATGATCCGAGTGGTACAGGGATAAAGGTGGTTGATGCAACAATGAATGAAAGCTTTGATTTTTCTAATCTCCTGAACGATGAGGCGAATGCTATGAATGATCAGAATGAGGGGGAGTCAGGGCAAACAGGGCCAACTAACGATATTGAAATGTCTGATGCTGTCACTAATGCCAATCCTGTTGCTGCAATTCCAACAAAGCCTTTGATACTGACGCTTGAACATAACGTCGAGGAAGGCGAGTTCGTGCACAACTATACTAAAAAAGATTTGGCAAAGTTGAGTTAAGTTGATGCTGAATCTTTGGATTTTGATTTTGAGGAGCAAGTGCTGAACGTGAATACGTTTGAGCCTAATGAGTATCATTATCAGCGTAGGTTCGAGGCAGACGAGTATAACAGGTTTATAGTAGAAGATTGGTCTTCGGATGACGAGAAAGACGAAGCTACGAAGTACATGGGTCCTAACACATATAGTTTTCCTACTTTCGAGGAAATGTACAAGCAATTGGATGACGATATGTTGAAAGAAAAGATTGAAGAATCTATTCATGAAGGTAAAGTCCCGAAGCCATGACAAAGGAGGAAATAGCTCAAGCTAAGAAATCCTGGTTCAAATAGATGCCGCGTGAACGTAAGTTTCGACGTCCTCTAGCATTCTTTAACAGAGATAAAGATGTGTCGTTGGGAGATATTCTAAGTTGGGGATGGTTTAAGGAGCTGAATGTTTATGCCATCAAAAGAGAATTTGAGGTGCAATACTTCAAGTAGCTGGCTGATTTCAAGACACTACCTTATTGGGATGTTGAGGACCTTGTTCAAACCAGAAATGTTACATATCAGATGAAGTTCATTGATCAGTTATTATGGAAAATGATCAAGTTTGAAGCGACAAAGGGTTTTAGATATTGGAAGCCGTTCATTCCAGGTTGTCGCATCAAAACGAACAAGAAGACATGGAAAATATTTAACGTTATTCATGAAACGACCGAGAGCAATGAGAAACATGCCTTTGATGCCTATCAAACAGAATTTTTATCCGGTGTTTAAGTGGTGGCACATTGATCCTAACACATGTGAAGTAGTGATAGTATTACGATTTGAAGAACAACTGGATATCACAAAGGAAAGGGTTGAGATATTAGGGTTTAAAGGTATGAGAGGGTTGTGGAGAACGATCAGGATACTAGACCCGACGTGGTTAATAAATTGCTCGAGAGAAGATATCAAATGCTTGTTCTACAGCAAGACAGTGTTTGAGGAACGTGAAAAAGAACAAGCCATGCAATATCAAAGGGTCGTTAACGTATGCTATGCACGTGAAGTTAACTCTGGAAAGATGTGGGAAACAAGCTGGAGGGATCTTGAACGTGTTGAATTTTTGAAGGAAGAAAAGCGTCTTGAAGAAATACACGAAAAAGGTAGGGCAGCAAGGCTCAGAAGGTTTCAATTTATGAACAAAGTGCCTCCTACTGATCAGACGCCAGATCCGAAGCAAGAAAGACGAAAGAAGCCGTTCAAGAACTTCTTTGGTCGTGTGCGTTAAAGTTTTATTGAAAACAGAGTTTTGAAGATTGATAAAAGACGAAGAAAATATCCAAGGGGGAGTCTGTTGGTGCAGAATGTCTATGTCTTAGTCTTATATCGAGTATGTATAGATTAGATTTGAATAGGCTAGCGAAATCAAGTATTTATGTGTCTAAAGGTCAAGTTCACTCGTGATGAGTTTGTGAAGTCAAGTTCGGCCGACTGACATAGTCAAGTTCGCCGAATCCTCCTCACCAGCGAACTTGGGAGCCTATATATAGCTAGCTTGTTTGTTTCATTTGTAACTTTGTGCACTTTGAGGCGAAGCTCTGTCAAATTGGAGACTTGATGTTATGTCAATAAAATTGACGTTTAATTGACTAATTCTTGTTATATGGTAATCGTGTCATAATATTTCCGCTATTATGGACATTAGAGATCAAATCTAGGTTCCTATGCTATCAGGATCGGTCCTACACTACTAAGGTAACCTCTGTTCATGTGGGAAGTCCCTAGAACCAAGAAAAATGGGCATCTGTGTTTGAAACAAGGGTTGAAACCTCTGTTCATGATGACATAGATATAACTACCACATCTGGTAGGAGTTCAGATGATCCTATTAAGTTAGGTGATGAGCTAAAATACAAAGATTTGACGGAGAGAGTCACAAACATTGAATCTATAGTGGATGAAATCAAAAATTTGCTGAAACATATGATAACTACAAAGAGCCAACCCTCTGTCATATCCACTGTTGAGCTGCAACAAGCCTTAAACCCTCTGTTTCAACAACAATAACACTATGTTGATCTTCAACATAAGCATCACATGCAAGAAATCAGAAACATGGTTGATGCACGATACATGGTTACATCTGCAGACATTAAGGCTATCAAGGCTCATATTCTCCACACCACTGGCACTGCTCCTCCCACTGTCATTTTAGTTGACAAAGATGATGCCAAAAAGGGGGAGAATTTTTACAAGAAAGAAGAAGGCCTAGTACTTAAGACAGACAAACTTTCAAGGCCAACAATGGTTATCCCAAAGCCTGATGGTTCAAAGAAGTTAGATGAGATAGAAAACATCTTGGCAAGGGAAAAGGAGAGAAACAAGGAAAGGGTAAGGGATGAGAGCAGAGCTATGGTTGAGCAAAAGATAGCTCTGCAAAAAGCAAAAGAAGAGGTTGGTACTTTAACATAGAAGATGCATGTGAGAAAAACAAGGCAACCAGCATCCATACATTCTCAGTCTAAGCCATTTGCTAATCCAACCACAACCTTTGTTCCCACAAATCATTACACCTCCACCTACAAAATCTAAACCTATTATCACACCAACAGATGTTACACATCTGTTGTCACATCAGAGGTTATAACAAATGTTAACCCATCCACTGCCATGATCATTTTTCCAACCTCCACCCAATCTCTACCAACACCCACAAGAATTCCTCAACCACAATCACCCAACATCAACTTCAAGAGAAGGAGAATCACAAATGTAGTACTTGATGACATGATCATCCCTTCTCCATTACCTTTGTCATCACAACCACTAACCACCACAACAGCAGTTAAACCTCCTTCTTCTCAGATTACCATATTGCCTCTTGCCACTCAATTCCCACTAGACTTACATGTTGTCAAAGAAGAGATCAAATCTTTATTTTCAGAAGAAGATCCAGACAAAAGGGAATTTCTATCTCTAGAAGGATATCCCAAGGCAAGAAATTTGGATGAATATTTGAAGGTGAAGGCTAAACAAGCAGAGGATATCACAAAAAGGGATACCCAGGGAAAATATGATAGAAAAATTCAAATTATTTACAGTAACCAGCTGTGCAAAGTCAGACGTCTAGAAGATTTTGCAAGAGACTTAAGCAAACAGCTGTCAGATAGAGAGGATAAAAGCCTTAAAGATGATTATATTGATCCCATCATGAATAATAAGCAGTACAAGGCTACAAAGGCACAATTTAAAGACTGGACTGTGAGTGAGTTGGAAGAAGAGGTGCAAAGAATGCAAGAAATGTTGAAAGATCCTCTCAAAAAGCCCACTCCTCCAAATTGGAACAAATACAAGAAGAATGTGCCTGAAAAGACTTTAAATTTAAGAAGAATGAAGGAAGAGTTAATTGTTGCTAACTATGGGCCAAAGAACTAAATCATGAGATGGTCATAGGTTAAGGTGAATGACACATATAGAAGGCTTGAACAAAGAATAAAAACTGATCTAACACTACCAATGAATCCTGTATATGCAACAGAGGATACAACTCATTAGACCCAACCTTCTACAAAACCATTTGAAACATCTGCTCAATCCATCCTGGCGTTAAAGCAAAGAAAAAGTCAGAGAGAGATGTCCAAAGAAGATGTAAGAAGGTATGAGCATGACCTCATCAAACAAGGAATCATGGACCAGATTTATTTCCAATCTAATGATGCAAGCAATGTGTTAAGAGAAACATTATCCAAGATTGCTCATCAACTACAACCACCACCCTTAACAATAAGCTATCCTAGAAAACCATTTGACCCAAAAATTCTAAAATGGAAAGTTGATAAAAACTCCCATGATTTGACACTGCTCAAGTCAGATGGTAAAGTTTCCAAGATAAGCATGGAGGATGCATATGGGTTAAATGCAGAAGACCTTCAAGAACTTTTGAATCTGGAACTTGAAAAGGATGAGGATGATGTGGAGTCTCTCAACTTTGAATTATAGTTCAAAGGGCAAATTAGAGAAATCCTGTTGAGGAATTACAGTTATTTTGTTTGTTAGATGTCACTTTCAACCCTGGCGTCATCAAAGATGCTCAGAGATTAGAGGTTAGTATAAATAGGTAATCAATGTAACAGTATTTTCCTATCTATCAAAAGATCATTTTATCAGTCTATCTTCGTTGCATTTATGTACTTTCAAACGATTATCATTGGGCTAAGGGGGAGTTTGTAATTCATATGCAAATACTACAATTAGTTCAACGGATGATGATGAAAACAAATGACCATCAATTGTGATAAAAGTTTTCCATTCATTCTGCTGCATGAAAACTTATTTTACATTCATATTTCTATTGTTAAAACAAAAATCACAATTGGTTCAAACTTAGATCCTAACAGTTTCTGATCACTCACACTTTAATTCACTAGTCTAATTCATTATTAAGACGTTCATCCTTGAAGTGACCTTCATGCCACACTTAACATCCTAGTTCTTGGTTGAGTATTACTAACTTATTGGTTTTCTGTTTTATGTCCTGTTTCACCACGCTTCTACTATAGCCACTTTTGAAAGTGCCCTCAAGAGGAAATTTTGCTTATCACATTTAGGATTTCAGTAAGTACCAAGCCTATTTCCTTGTGCGAGCATCAATTATGGAAGTAATTGCCTTTGTTTCTATCATCGCGGGAGTTCCCTTTCGTTTGTTACTCATTCTAGATCCTTCATTAAGGTGTGAGTACTTTCGCTTCCCTTTGGTGGTAGATTTCCACATGCGTTTCCTTCCTCTCCGCACCTTTCTTCGGAAATTTCCCCATTCTCACCGCACCCTCGGTGAGACTAACTGCGAGAGTTGCTGGTTAAGTGATCGAGGTAGGGTGGGATAATGCGGTCATGCCTCGGATCTCAGGGGCTAAACCCCGAATGTAGCTCTCAATGCGTTTGATTCAGGTGTTACCTAGTATGGAACAACCATTAAGAGGTCGTGAAATGTCGAGTGTAACAAGCAACGTTGGTTGCAATCATGATCGGGTTCTAGGATTCCGTTTCCACCCTTTGAATTCTAGTCAGTGAGCAATAATCTTCTTGCATAAGATTCTTGAGTTCTTCCCATGATAACATTTGTAGTATCACTCCCTAAAGTTTGTACTTAAGGATTTCACCAAGTTAATGTTGCATTCAATAGGAGACTCTTTGTTTACCTAATCATTTACTCATGAGTACATTTACTAGCACTGCTAACGGACTCCATTGTCTTTATTTAGCGGACATAACCTACTGCACCTATCGTATCAATGAGGTCTCGCAACTTACAGTCCATGAAAGCCTTAGAATTATATCCTCGTGTGATTGCATCTTCAGGTCTAGCATTGCCACGCGTTCCCGATCCTTCGGGATTTGGACCACTTGAATTACCAGTACCACCGATACCGCTACTAGTGTCGTCTCAGTTAACCTCAGGTTGTGTGATTTCCACAATCCTATGTCCTTCCATAAGAACTCTAGTTCGGCTTACCCAATAAGTCATGAATTAACTAACCCCTTTTAGGTGTAGACCTTCCTTTTGGCGCCATGTTTCTTCTTAATACTCATATTAAAAGAAGCTAGACATATATCTGGATAAACACAGTGTACCAGGTGCCTAAGAATAAAGAATGCCATCGGGTCATGGAAACCTCAAGATTGCATTGTTGATACATGTTTGAAACAATAATAACGTGAATAACAACAATCCAAAATGCGTAGTACCTCTTGTGTATATCGGCCATGTGTCTAAGTGGAAAGGAAATAGCTCGTTGAGGAGGAGAAACCAAACGGTCGTCTCCAACCTTATAGCATGTACTCCAATCTTCGTGGGTCCAAAATAGGAAAAATCCTTCGCCAAACCAACCCGTGTGACGAATACGTTGATATCCCTTGAGCTCCACGAGCTCCAGTTAGATTGTTATAATCTCCATAGATATCGAATAGAATGCAATGAGGGTGTTGAAGGATGGCTCGTGCCATACCATCCATTGGAATAAGACAAATGTCAAATGACGGAGTTTAATATAATCTCTTTCCAATAAATAAGATGAGGTGCCATATACACCATGGAACCAACCCATGTACAAGAACTCTAGACCATTGAGGAAATATCCTCCCTGGGTGGCTAACCAGTTTCGTTTTTTTTATGACTAGTCTCAATCGACTCGTGATATAGATCGAATGTTAGATGCGAACAAATACATGTGGTGTTTCTGTAGCGTAGGGTGTTATAGCAATCACCTTGGTTAGTGTTCTACTAGATAGAAACTTGAACAACTTAATATTTCAAATGGGTAGTGATCATTAGCTTGACCCACAGAGTCCACCAGGATTCCCATCCACTGCAAGTTATTATTACGTGGGCCCCCATAATAATAAATTGCCTTGCATGGTCACCCTAGTGTTCTCTCGTTCAAAGCCGATGATCAGTAAGAGAGAGGACGCTATTGTCTACATACCTTCAATATATAAGGGACCTTCGTGATGGTCCACGTGCTATCGCCCATTGACATTACTCGCGGAAGGGCACGTCGTTAGACAAATTTAGAATAGAGAGAATTTGTAACAATAACAACTGGAGGGGAACCTTCAAGATGAGTACTTCACCTTCGTTGTCTGGACAAGATTGTCGTTATTCATGATTAATATGAGTCATAGGGACCTCGTCCCACTATTAGAGTTGTTGTCCAAGGCTACCAGATCTGCCTCGTCGTCACTACCGAAGTCAGGCATCTCTGCATTCGCGAGAAAAGCAACCATCTTATATGGAATTGAGCTTAAGGTCTCACTTAGGAACCACGTCCGCCATAAGCACCACAATAGACGCGAGGTCGATATTCTCATTGTGCGAGTCAAGGTTAATAATATTAGTCATAGCCGAAGATATTCCGTTCTTGGCAAAATATTCCATACAACACATATATTAATAAATTATATATATAATCACATAAAATCCCATCTAGCCAGGATTTCTATCTTTTGTAACGTTTCAATGACACATAGTCTAATAATGTAATGTCTCTATTTCTCATAGACTAATTATGTATTGATCCTTGTTCGTTACTTATGGCTGAGCTCGTGTGATAGATCCTCGTGTTATCGTGACACAATGAAAACCTTTTGTCATTTTTATCATATTTTTAAAATACTTTTGTGATGTTATAAACTTTGTTTTCATGTGAGAGTCCTTAGTGATTGTAGACCAAACTTAGTAAAAGTTTTTCCCCAGTTCACTACAATCAGAGTTCTGATACTAATCTGTCATACCCTAGTCATAGCGGAAGTGCAAACGTGTGACTAATAGGTAATCATTGCATCCAATCGTATAACAAATAATAATTAAGAACAATGCCAAAATCATACATTAAGTTGCAACGAAAGTTTACAAGTTCCAAAATAAGATTACAAGTTTTCAACAAGTTTACATTCGTTATCCAAAATATGGTTTAGTTTCATTGCATCATAATCAAAAGATTGTTTTCATCATAAAACATAGTGAGGTTTTGGCTCCTATATACCCATACAAGGTTTGGATATAAGAGGCAAATCCTCCAAAAGGTGGCAACCGTTGTTATGTCATTCCCATTTCCGAAGTCTATCACCAGCTCATGTCTTGTTTCCTGAAATACATGTAAGTTTGAAAAGTCAACAAAAGTTGAGCGAGTTCATGTAGTTATTGTTTTCGTATAAAATGTCATATTTGTAATCCAATATTGAAATCCGGGTATGTTATTAGCATGCATGGAATTTAAGGATCTATCAGTGGGTAGCGAGCCCCCTGACATCATGTGCCATAAGTAAATAACCAAACCGAGACAACTTTGGCATCATAGGGCTCACAAAAGCACTCCATGGTTAACAACTAGGAGTGGATCGTGTCTCAAGCTCAATAGATCTACACCTTTTGCATTTTGGTCACTAAGTGATTAATGGTTACTATTATCATCATCCTACTTACGCACGTTGATCGTGTTATCATCTAAACCCATATCTAACATACCGTTTGTCATCCACATGTATTTCCCTCCGAGTGTTGTAAAACTAAAAACGTTTAAAAGAAAAGGGGGACATGGACTCACAGGTCTGCGTTTTGCTAGTCGTACGATAGAAATTCGAGTGTCCATACACGTGTGTAACCTACATGTGTATTAAATTCATTAGACCATTAGGTATCGTTGGACCTGGTACAAGTTGTTCATCTTGAAATCTTGTTATGTCTTTATTTATCTTCTTTGAACAACTTTATTTTTTTTAGTGTTGGTAGTTCATGTGTTTGACTACTATTTTTATATATATTTTACAAATATATATATATATATATATATATATATATATATATATTGTCGTGTAATAAATCGTGCGTGAACGGGCCTTGCCCTTCACATGTCCTCGTGCCTTGCACGCATATCGTTGGGCCTAGCCCATGTCATCATGTCTTTGGGCCTAGCCCATGTTATCTTGTCTTTGGGCCTAGCCCATGTCCTTAGTTATTTGGGCCTTGCCCATGTCTTTTATATAATGGGCCTAGCCTAGCTTAATTTTTAGGGGTCCATGAACTTTTGTGATTGGGACTAGCCCATGTAATTATATGATTGGGCCTAGCCCAAAATAATTATTTGAGTCCATTTTGTGTTATAATATTACACATGTAAATTCTTACAAAGTATGGACTTCAAGTATATTCATATACTTACATAAGGTCACCTAGTAATTTTTATACTTTTTAACTTTCCGGATTTTTTGTTATCGGTAATATACATTCGTTTGGTGTCTATAAGTATATATTTTTGAATGCATCATCGTAATCGTTTAATATATAGATTTTCGTGTCGACAATTCGCCCAAGTGTGGTAGTAGTACCTTAATGACGATATGCTCATTTGTCGGCGGTGACGATATTTATGATGAACGTAATGGGGAAAGGTAGGCTAGGTGATAATGGTTGAATTTATTTATTTTATTATGCATGTTCCTAATATATAAACCTTTAGATATTTAGGTAAATTATGTTAAGTATGCTAATTGGTGTGTACCTAGAGATTTAAGATGTTAAGAGATATTGACTAGTTCACTAGTTTAGGGTGTATTGATTTTAGATGGTAAAAATGCTACTAGTTCGCTCGTTGGTTTGATATCGGGTAATATACAAAAGGTAGGATATAATACCGAGTGATGGTTTTAATTTACCATTGTTGTTATGGCATTTATATAAGGTGTTTACGTCACCAAAATATGGATAACTAGTTCGCCAGCCTTTTAGTTTAGCCAATTGGTTGGTAAAAATATAATTTGTTTGCCTATCGGTTCAAATTTGTACAAGTTGCGAACAATGCAGCGTAGCACCAGGAGTTTACGTTTCGGGTATCCCATTGATATCCCTAAGCTTATTTAGGAGTATAGCCATATATACAAGTCCTACGAACGAATTAAATTGTTATTATTTATTTTTTCTATAGCCAAACCGGACAATTTTGTGATTTAAACGTTATACCGGAAAGTTATATATTATTGCAAGTGAGGTTCCCACATTAGTGTTTTCATGTATATATGGACTTAGTTATGTCATTCGTATGTCTTATTTCATTGTTTTGATCCGGATCAACGGTTTTGCTGACATTAATAGTGCAACCGTGAATAGTGCGCTCAACACTTTCTACCAACACTTTTAGGACATAGTTTTATTTGTTTCGCGTTATTTGTTTCGCGTTATATAACGTATGACTAAGTTACGTAATTAAATTACGTTAAAATGCATGAGATTATGTAATAAAAATAGTGATTATATTGTACGGAATTACCGGTTATTTGCCGTTTGTCACATTGAAACTATTAATTATCGATAAAGATGGAAAAGTTACAAATAAAACATTAAATATAAATAAACTTTTAATATAAGATTCCCATTATTGTTACGTGTCACTCTCTCCTTCAATCTTACAATTTAGGTTTGCATTTTATTTTAAATTATTTTTTTAGTCCTTATCCTTACTAATATAATAAATTTAATTTAGATATGTTAATAACCATATTAGAATGCACTATTTAATTAATATTATTAGATAAATACAATGTATTTTATTAAATATTATCATAAAATATAAAAATGCAATAATTAGCTCTTTTTTACTAAACCATCCTTATATTAATACTAATCGGAAAAACGCAATAATTAGATTATACTATTATTACACTTTTTTAACTAAGTGATTAGGATTATATTGCAATATGATTTACATTTTATTATTTTTTTGATATATTACGTGTGTAAAACACAGGTTTGTAACACTTGCAAATTAAAATATTATTCAGTATAAGTTTTTTTAGGTTTAATTCATGTAATACACAAGTTTGTAAGCTAGTAACTTTATAAGAATAGTTAATTGAATTCAAATTATTTTAATAACTAGAATTTAAATGATCTTTAATGAAAGATTTATGATCGATGGTTTTTTTATTTATCGTCATGAATTGAACGGTTGCCAATCAAAGAATATCGGTACTAATATCATATTCATTTTTATGATTTTCTTAACTTGACATTAAAAATTTGTTGAACACAAAATTACATTCTCAAGGAAGTTTTTTTCGTATTGTAAGTGCTACTATCATATCAAATACCATGGAACCGACATCGACTTAATAGCAATGTCACCAGTACTACTGATATTCTTTTTTTTCTATCGATGCAAAACATGTATTGATTACTATACCGAGTGCCTGTCACACCCTAACCGATGGCGGAAATATCGGAGTGAGACGAAATAGATTGCTCATCACACGTAACACTATTTGCCACAATAATTAAGTTCAAAACCGATTTCATTCATAATCAAAATTGTTGAGTACAATATAGGAAATTCAAATTACAACATCATAAAACAAATACGACAATGTTTAACATAATGGAATAATCTTATCTAGTATTTCAAGCGGGTTTCTGTGTCGTCCCTGCTAGATTTGTCATAGCATCATCAACCTGTAACATGTTAAAAATAAAGGTTCAACGCAAAAGCATTGGTGAGCACATAAGTCTTAATTACATAGCATAAGTATAAAAAGAATTTACTCGAATCCACATGGAAATTGTATACGAGGTAAACTAGCATGCAATACTAAATGTCAAACCCAAGTGTCCACAAGAATTATAAGTGTCCCTCGCTACAAACGTAACGGACTAATTATGATAAAGCTTAACAATACCCCGACGGGCGGCGTGCTACTCCTATAGCGCTATATATGTTAAGTTGGGCTAGCTAAGTTAATGAAAAAAGCATGTATGTATCTAGCATGTACCTAAGCATAACAATAAGCATGTATAACGGATTGAGTGTATAAAGTATGTTGTGTGTATTTGTGTATTTTGTAAGTTAACATGTTACAACCCAAATCATGTAAAAGTTGAAAATGGGTCAAGTGTACTCACGGTTTTGCAAGCTTCGAACTTGATAAATCCGTGAAGTGTTGTATGTTGGAGGTTAGAATCACCAAGTCACCCTACATGGGGAAACGAAGGTGTGTAAGTCTATGTAATTTGGGATGGAAGATTCGGACATGACATTTAAAGTATCAAAAGTATGTTTAACTGAAAGTAAGATCCAAGTTCTAAGAGTTTGTTTATGACACCATAACTAGTGGTTTCATGGGTCTCAAATGGCCCATTGGAATCATAACAAGAGCTCTAGATCTTTGATATGATAGCTTAGGTTTATGATGGTAAATCATGGTTTGATTAACATCACAAATTCGGCCATATTTTATACAGTTACGTATAGTTTATATAATAATAACATCCTAAACCTAAGTCCAATCATGGATTATCATGTAGCATCATGAATGTCAAGCATGGAGGTTATAACCTCATTATATGATTCACCACTACACAAACCATCTTGGAGATGATTTGGAGGGTCATGAATAATAAGAATATGAATCTAACTATTACAAGCTGAAGTGACCAAATACACTTCAACCCGGGTGAGCCATTCCCGACATAGAAAGTGTTAACTAAGTGTCGGAGGCTAGACTGGGTTAAGGTACTTTGATTCTAGTAAATCATTTTGAGTTTTCATACACAAGACCAAATGAAGGAGTGGAACTTAGTTTGGAAAGCCCAAGCTTCCATTCGTTCACACTTCACAAGTCACAAGTTCACCAAATTGAAGATGGTGTCTTGTGCTTGTTTTCATCACTCGACTTGCCATGTATAAACTAAAATAAAATGAGTTTTTAACTTAAACCTTGATGGAAATCACCTCTACACAAACCCCCAACCATATACTAGGTTATGAGCTTGGTGAGTACAAGATTCCACCAAGTTTCCATCAAGAACATAAAGATTTGAAAAGATAAAAATGAACAAAAAATTTGCTGCACTTTGGGCCTTGTTTTGGATGAGGTTTCACCTTAGTTTGCCCAAGCAAACTTGTGAAAACCTTCCTAAAGGTTATCCAAGTGTTTTAGAAGAAGAAACAAGAAGAAAATCGAAGTAGAAAGTGAGTTAAACTCACGTTTTATGGCTGAATGTTTCTGATGTTGTTGCTGAAACTCAGCTGTGTTTGTGATATTCCGGGTTTTTCGGATAACTTACACATGACACATGTCGAATAATGTATATGCTAAGTATTAAACGTGCACGAGTTAAATGAATACGTGTTGTGTGTTGTGTGATTGTTTTAGTTATAAAGAAGTGTGGTAGATATGTACATGAACTAAACCGAACCGCGACACGAACCAGCTTTGATTCATTGGAACTCTAGGAATTAACCAAGTTAGGACTCAAACATGTCTTGGCTGCAAGATCAAAACCTAAAACTAATTCGGCCAAGATCAAACCCAAACCCGTAGCAAACCTAAAACTATTCGACCGATCAAACCCTAAACCAAAACAGCCCAAACATGTTTCGGCCGTGAAGATCAAACCCAAACCGACCCACCCTAGTCCTCGGCCATAAGATCAAAACCCAAACCAAACCACCCAAGTCCCTTGCGGCCGTGTGCAAACCCAAACCGCAACCCTATCCCTTTGCGCCTATATATATCATCCATTGCATGCCTTCATTCACAATTCGCAAAACCCTAAAAAGAAACTGCCGTCGGCAGCCTTGTCTCACCCTTGTGATCGCAAACACGGATCAGCCTTGCTCTCTTCTTCCTCTCGGTCGCAGCAGCAGCAGCCGTCTTCATCTTCACCTTCATTCAGTCGCGAAATCTGCCCTGGTTCACCTCTAGTCGATCAACAAAACAGCCCACGATTATCAACGTCCTCTCGGTCGCAATCTTTCTGGAAAAGTCGGGTAAATCTTGTCCAAACCTCGGCTTGTTCACCTAGTTAACCAAGGTTAGGGTTATCTCTGATTACAAGATCGTGTGCGGATATATGTATGCTTGAATGACTAGTTGTTTCGGATGTTATATGCTGAGTTGATTGTTGTTTATATGTATAATAGTTGCGGAACTTGTAAGTTGCGAGCATGTTTGATTGATAAAAACTAGAGTTATTGAGTAGGGTTTGCATGGAATTGTTATAGGTATTGATCTAGGATTAGAAAACCGGTTCATGATCGCCTAGGGTAATAATAGGAACGGTTTATACGAACCTATGATAATCATATGCTGAAACAGTTGCTGAGTAGTAGTTACAGCCGACTTCATCTGGCTGTAACTCGATCGTTAGTTGTCGAAAAACGGATTTTCTGATGTCTAGAACGTAGAGATTTGAATAAGGAATCTAATGGCACTGGATTCATAATTTTCTGAAGTCGTTTGATATTTTTAAAGGGCCAAATAAGTTCGGTAACTAAAACTGTGAAAATCCTGAAATATTGTTAGTTGTTTATCAAGTTGGATTTTAAAATCAGTAGGGAGTTGAGTCATGATTTTTGTACAGCAACTAGGTATGGAAATTTCCGGGCAACTCCAACTGGAATTTTGTTAATTGGTCGATCGATGATTTTTAAATAAATTCTTCCGTGGGCTGCAGTCAGAAAGTGATAAATCAGACTGCAACCTAGTATATTAATATTTATGGTTAATTGGTAAAGATTTAGGACTTGGAAAAATTATATAAATTTCTATGGTATAAATGTCACCTACTGTAAAAATATGGGAATTTTTAGAATGTTGGAACTATTTTATAAAAATCCTAGAAAACAGCTGAATTATAAGTGCTAAGCTGAAATTTGAGAACTTGTGATTGTATGCACCAAATTGTGGCATGAATTGACTTATGGTTATGATAAATTGTTTGATTACTATGATCACATGAGAATACTTGCATGCATGTTTGAGTGTTAGATATGTTGTTTGTGTGTATCACTTTGTGAGTAAATTGCGTGTGGAATTTGTATTGGTGTGTTCACACACTGACGTGGAATTAATTGGTTTGTTAGGACGCAACTAGCGGTCCCATCTCTTATAACATCTTTGCTACACTAACGAGCAAATAAAGGTGAGTTCACGGCCCCTAACTTTATCCGGTTTTTAAACAACAGGGGGAGAAACATGTATACACTCTCAAACTCAATCTCTTTACGTTATACGAATTTAACGTCACATAACTATACGGTAACTAAGTTAATGTTAATGTAATGTTATGGTCACTAAGCAGCTTTATCACTTAAGTCCTCGACAATCTCCTCGGATCGTTAGTATTTGGGTTAAATAGCGGGGGAATTATAAGTAGTACTACTGGGCCCGACAAGCCCCATCCGAGCTAGTCGCGCTAGCCGACCTGGTATGGTCAACGGGTGAATAATTGGCCTAACACCGCCATGGTCATGTGATAGGCCTGGCAAAACGGAGGCGCAACAGTCAGCTTCGATCGCGAACACTTAGTGACATGACTTTAGGCTAGCTACCTATATATATTAACATTGAACTTAATTACGAATCAACTTAATATTCCTGGTTTGGAATATTGGAAACAACAACTCAATATTCCTGGTTTGGAATATTGGAAACAACAACTTAATATTCCGGGTTTGGAATATTGGAAACAACAACTTAATATTCCTGGCATGGAATATTGGAAACAACAACTTAATATTCCGGGTTTGGAATATTGGAAGCAACAACTTATTATTCCGGGTTGGAATAATGGAACCAATACGTTATCCCGGGTTAGGGATAACGGAGAAAACAAACTATAACCGAACAAACGAATTTATGAAAACCTGTGAACTCACTCATCTTTAATGTTGACACTTGTTTCTTTACATGACGCTAGGAGCTCTAGGTGCACGCACATGCATTGAATAAGACATCTTTTATCGAGTCTTATTTATTAATATTGTTTTGGGGATTTTTCATTTGTTTTGGCGTTTGTGTTGGCGCCGCTTCACCACTTATTTATGCTTCCGCTCAAACTTTAAAAACTGATGCTCCTGCTAAATATTGGTAACATAAAATCTACAACAAGTGATTTTGCAAAATGTATTATCAAATCATATAGAGTCGTTCGACGTACTAGTGTTTCAGATTCTGGTTTGTTCACACGCCTCGCGGTAAAACTCCGCAAATGGAAATTGAGGGTGTGACAGTGTTTAAAGAGGTTTTTTAAGTGTTTGGAGGCTTGTAAAAGTGGGATAAAGGATGGGGAAGTGTTCATTATATAAGGAAGAGATTAGGGATTCAATGGGTTGGGCTTTGGACAAGATTAGTGGGTCATTAACCATGAAACAAGCCACTAAACCCAACCCAAAGTGGGCTGTCCACTTTTTATTTTATTTTATTTTTGTTAGTTAATTGATATATATATATATATATATATATATATATATATATATATATATATATATATTTGATGCCATTAATTATATAATTAACATATATTAAGGTGTGGCATGGTATTTTTGAAGTATGGACATCATATGCTAGTGTTTACTTGGTAAAAAGAACAAGTTTATAAAAGTTTAATGTCACATAGTAGATAACCAGGGTGAAATTTATAATGAAGCGTCGAATGATTATAATTCGCGATTGAATAACCAAGTATCTTGTATGAATGACATGCTTTAAGAATTACGATTACACGAGAATTGTTTACGAATTAATTTATGATACGAACTATGTTAATAAACGTGTGTATGAATCGATGTATAAACATGTATAAGTAGTGTATATTCCACATAAAGATCAATTTCATTACGATCGAAGTCTCAGATTTAAAACGATACAAGATGAGATACTATTACAAAGGAAAAAGTTTCCGAAAATTGAATTACGATATAAACTTCCTAAAAGCAGAAAGCTACGAAAAGCGAGGCGTTACAGTGCCAGTATCATATGATTTTTTTGAAAGTCCAACAAAATATATATTTATATACCTTTGGTTAACCCACTGTTCAGCAGAAGAGTACCTAGTACAGAAACATAACATCAAAAATACATTGTTCATATCCCTATACAATTTAAATCAAATGAACACCAATTCGCCCAGGATAGAGTCGTGAGTTTTGCCCAATTATTTAACCATAGGAAGCTATATAGTCTGATCTCCTCCTTCATTCTCGCCAAGTTAATCTGCTTCCTTTCAAAAACTATCCCGTTTTGACTCTTCCAAGTGACCCAAAGTGTAACTTGAGTAATTACCTAAACGAGTTTCTTCCACCTATTTGATCCACTATTTTGGTTGTGAATATCAGCCAAGTCTTTAAGATCTTGAATAAAAGCAGGATTAATCTTGCACCAACTCGATAAAAACTCCCAACCCTGATCTGTGACACGACATGATCCGAAACGATGCAGCGCTGTTTCGTCTCCTTCATCACAAAAGTTACATCGAACACTAGACATCGAGACATTTCTTCTTACGAGAGCCATTTTCGTGGGTACCTTGTCTTGAATAATCCTCCATACCAGGAAATTTACCTAGATTGGAGTCCAACAATCCACTCAAACTCCAAACCAAGATTTACAAACTTGATACATTCTGAGTTGTTTCGAATGCTTTTTTACAAAGAAATCGTCATTTCTTTCTAGCACCCACCCTCATCGATCAAGCCCAACCCCAACCCCAAACCTAAACCCTTGGACCGCTGCCGTAAGACAGCTGAGATCCAAAATCTCCACTCGTTGCTCGAAAGTCTGACCCATTCGAAGTGTAGCTCTTCAAGACCTATTACGTCCATAACTCTATTCGCAATTAACACATTCTTATTCCTCTCCAGATTATACAGACTATGGAACTTGTCACATAAAGGATCCTCGAAAAGCCATCTATCCTTCCAGAAATACATCTGCTTCTCGCAACCCGAGTAGGCCCGAAAGACGGTTGCCAAATTAATGCCTATGTCTCTGTAATCAATTGCTAACTTATGGATTTGCTTCCAAGGCCCCATCAATGATAACTTTTTGGGAACGAAGCTCCACGCCCTCGAGCTATTGTGAAGTGACCAAACTACCCTCCGCCACAAACTTCATTTATCCACCTTAAAACGCCACACCATTTAGATTGCATAGACAAGTTTGCAAATTGTAGTGACCCAAACCCAACCCTTAACTCCTTTAGCATCATCATATTCTTCCACGACACCCATTTCATTTTTTTCCACTTATGGATTCGCCCCCAAAGGAAATCCCTTCTCAATTTCTCTAACTTTTTTATGATACCAACGGGGGGCCTTATATAAGGAAAAGTAATATGTCGGAAGTGCATTTAGAACCGAGCGAATTAGTATAATTCACCCACCAAAGGAAAGTGTATTTGCCTTTCACAATGATAGACTTTTTTTTTAATATCTCTACCACCGGACCCCAATTTTTGATTAAATTCATATTTGCTCCTACTTGGAACCCGAGATATTTGAATGGAAACGAACCCCTCATGCAACCCAAGACGTTTGCCATCAACTTTACATGTGTATCCTCCAGCCCAACCCCAAAAAGACTACTTTTTTTAAGGTTTACTTGAAGCCCCGAAACAAGGAAGAAGCATCTAAGTAGGCGTTTAAAGTTAATCACATTGTGGAAAGACCATTTCCCTATGAAAACAACATCGTCTGTGTAGAGGAAATGTGATAAAGGAGAACCGTTGAAGAGTGCCAACCCGTTAAATATCCCAATCGAACAAGCCTTCTTCATGAACCTGGTCAAAGCTTCCAGACATAGAACAAATAGAAAAGGAGATAACGGGTCCCCTTGTCTCAACCCTCTATGGCACGAGAACTCTTGAGTTGGGGAATCATTGACTAAGACCGAGGCCCGAGCCAATGCCACAATAACCATGATCTAATTACGCCATTTTAAAGGAAAATTCATTTGAGCATGTATCGAATTAATAAACTCCCAACTTAGTAAATCGTATGCTTTCTCAATATCTACCTTAAAAATCAACCCTTCCTTTTTATTTCTCTTCAACCACAGAATCACCACGTTTAAGATAATTACCCCATCTAAGATGCTACGTCCCCCCAAAAAGGCAGTTTGTTCCTCCGAAGCTAGCTTATGGATGACCGACTTTAATCTATTAACAAGGAATTTTGACACCACTGTGTTAATACACCCAATTAAGCTAATAGGTCGGTAATCATAGAGGTCGCCGATATCATTTTTTTAGGGGGGATAAGTGCTGGACATGCACCCAGTATTTAGTGATTCGGCCGAGAAAAAAATGCTCAGCCATATTTACAAAGTCTCCTTGTAGACTACCCCAAAACCTTTTAATGAAATTCAGATTTACGCCATCCGGGCCTAGGGCTCGATCACCGTCACAATCCCAAACTGCACATTTTATTTCTTGAAGAGTAAAAGGACCGACTAACATATTTGCATCCTCATCTGAAACACTCGAAAGACAAGGACACACCAACGTTGGTCTAGAGGCAATCGGTCTTCAAACTTTTTTGTAAAAAAAGAGAAAATATGATCCTTTACCAGACAGAGGCAGGGCCGTCTCCCAAACCCCATTTACATGAAGGCCATGAATCCGGTTGTTACTCGTGTTAGCATTTACCACGCCATGGAAGAATTTGGTGTTCGCGTCTCCTTCTTTTGCCCATCGAAAAGGCGACCTTTGCTTGATATCCACTAACTTCAACTTATCCACCTCCATGATAAAATTCCTATAGTCCTCCCTATCCTCCAACTCAACCGAATTTCAATTCCTTTGTTCGACTTGTATTTCAAGTTCCTCCACCCTTTTAACCTTCCCATTATAAGCATTATCCATATCCAGTTTCCGTTTTAAAACCTACTCCTTAATCCTTTTTAACCCACTTCAATTTGACGTCTAAGGCTAAGTCGGGTGGACCGTTGAAAGTAAAAAACGACAACACTCATTAACATATTCGATCGCCCTAGGTATCTCGAACCATGAGTTAAACTGCCAAGACAGAATCTTGCCATAATCAGTTTGAGTTGTAAACAATAGAATATGGCAGTGATCCTACGCCAAGTTTGACAAGCCAACAACCGACCCAAGGGCCATTTATTCATAAAACCCCAGCTTACCAGGAATCTATCCAACTTACTCAGCTTCTCCCCGTTGTCTGATCTATACGTGAATTGCCTGCCCCCCCCCCCCTTGATACTCCATAAGGTCCGCATCCTCAATGAACCGATTAAAAAACTGGGCATTTAAACTAACAAAATGAGAGTTCATCCTTTCTCCCGCATATCTAACATCGTTAAAATCACCAAGGAACACTCACATTCCGAGCAGTGAATTTTTTAACTGTAGGAGTTCCCCCTAGAGGCCTCGCCTTTCAATCGGGTGATTTTGGGCATATGTATTAACCACATTTATGCCCTTCCTCAACTTTCTAATCCTCCCCAAAAGCACTAAATAGTTTCGGTTTTTTATTACCCCAGATCTTTCCAATACTATTGGGTCCCAAATTGATAGAATAACACCCGAACTACCCACCGCCTCCACAACTTCAAATTCAAGGGAAGTTCTAACCCAAAACCTGCTAACCATGAAACTAATATTGCCTAACATTTTTGTTTCCTGAACCGTGACGAAATGTGCACCGTTAGAGGTCTTGGGGCCCCTCACCCACTCCACCATTCTGGAGTCTCGGACTCCCCTCAAATTTATTAATATGTAATTCATGATTAAACCGGCTGATCGCCTTCACCGCTAATTAGAGACTACATCTGATTTTGTGCTTCCTCCAATTAAAACCCACTTTTGACCCTGATTGTTACATCTGCTTCTTGTCTACTGCCATAATCTCGCGTATCAGTAATGAGTGAAGGTTTAGCCGGAAGCTGATTCATTGTTCCCCATCCTCCAGTCGATCACCCTACCATTTTTCGACGCCCGGTGGTCGTCGGACCTATCATGCTCTGGCGCCGCCCCATCGTTTGAGTAAAAAACTATAGTCTCTACCCCGCTTTAGTTTGTCACTGTGTGATTCAGGTAAAAAGACCCCTGTTCTTTTAATTGGGAAACGAAGGCTTAGGCCCAGTTAACTTCCCCATCCACCTTTTGAGGAGTTAGGCTTCTGGTACTCCTGGCTCGCTTCCTGGAGCTCCCCTCTGTTCCAGTTCCCGTAGCATAGGTCCCATCCCCATGCGCATGTGCAGCCGCCATGGGGCTTTGAGCCTGACAATCCAATCTTATGTAATTCCCATGCAAACAGTTCGTATTCCTTTCACCTCCCAACCTTGCGAGTCCCATTAACGTTTCGATACCTTCCATGTTTTCGAGTCCATCCTTTCTGGCCCATGTTCCGGTGAGACCCAAGGTTCCGGCCTGAATTCACCCTCTTCAACCCCATCGTTTTCTGCCGCCACCGATTCACACGATTTGACATGTGACGATGGGTTAGTCACCGTAAGATCCGTGAGAGCATCGTTGAGAACCCATCAGTATCTTCGGTAACCCATACTGAGAAATTCCTGTCCTCCCATGATACATTACCTCCTCGTCAATCTGTCTCCCAGATTTAGTTAGAACGCAACATTTTGAATCGTGGTTTAGTATTGAACTCCAAGAGAAGTCCGACCTGCATAGTACTTTCCCGAACAAGCTTACGACCTCATTGAAGAAGTCATCACCCTTACGTGAATCGAAGCGCCTCTGATGCGGATCCATGCCATTCGTCATAATCTACATCTTGTCCTTCCCATAAGGATGCAGAAGAAAATACGGGTCTCCACAAGTCCACTTTATCTCTTATAAACTCCACAACAGATATTTTTTCTTTAAAGATTATCAAGAATTTGAGACCACCAAGATAACCGAATTGCATTATCCCGGTAGCCTCTGACGTCTAACATACCACGAATCTGCCGAATAGCTTCCAGATTGACCACGTCCACGAGTACCGACCTCGTCATGCAATGGCAGGGTACGTTGCCATCATATGATTGCTATAATAAACCGAAAAAATACCAACTGAAAGCCGTCGCAAAGCACAGGAAAATTCCATATTATAAAAAGTAAAATGTTAAAATATTCATAAATTATTTTCCTTCTTTACGTCCCACCCTCGTTTATTCAGCTAAATTTAATGTTCTCTTTGGAGTCCGTAGAGAGTGTGTGTTATATATAGTGTGTGATATATATATTTGTTTCAGGTTGTCTGACCCAAAATTTCCCTTTTCCTTTTTCATGTCTTTCTGATCTGCTTCATGCTTCCACCTGTTTGTAGAAAGTCCTAAGAGAAAACTCATCAAAATTTACAGACCCACATCGAATCTTCAACCGTTTCAAGATTCTACTATTCTCTCAAAGGTATGGATCTCCAAGCTTGCATCGTATTCTCTTACATCTGCTGTAATTTATGTACCCTAATTTCCTCTTTTTGAGCTAAAATCTTGTGCCTTTTAATAGTTGTCTGAACATTTTCTATGATCTAATGTTTTATTTTCTTGAGTCACTTAAGTTTGATCCCATCTAATTAATGCAAATTTGTGGCTTCAATTTTATTTCAAGTTGTTATTTTGTAGTTTAACTTGAATTTTAACATGGGTTTATTCAGATCTTTGTGGTGCAGAATTGATGGAATCTTAGCTTTTTCCCCATCAGTTTTTTTTTTATCAGTAGTTTAGGTTGTGCTATATAATACCCCTTTTTTATTATCTTAATTAATATTCACTTAGGAACATGAGGTATCTATTGTAGATATGATTGAGGAGGGTATAAAGAACATGCTTATAGTATATGCTTAATTTCTAAAGCATGATTAAACAAAAACAAGGGGAAAAATAAAAATTAAAAAAAAAAAGATTGTTTTCCCTCAGCCACTTTCTAGAGCATTTTGACTTTTTCTGTTTTTCATTACATACAACTTGCTTTAGTCAATGTTGTTTTGGATGCACTTCAACCCTTCAAAATTCGTGTTAGTCATATTAGCCATGTGATTAGAAGAGACTTTTATGTATCTTTAGTTCATTACCTTCAACATCGTTATTCGGGACCGGCGTTTGCGGATTGATTCTGTAAGAATGTAACTGACCCGACTTTAGGCTAAAACTTGAAAGTGTTCTTGAAAAATATATAAAGTTAGTCCTTGATAAAGATGTGCAATTTAACTTCTTTTGAGGCCCATATGATGATGCTTTTTCCCTTTTTCCACAATCTGATTTACATTTTTTTTTCTTTTTCAGCTGTCTTCAGTGAGAAGAACTCAAGAAAGAAATCTTGTTTTTTTGTAGTTGATGTCTTTCCGGACATAGTTCGTGATGTGAGGGGCGGATTCGGGAGCTTATCGAGGCGGGGATTTGACGTAAGGCTGTCAGGACATCACACCAGAGGAAAATCACAGGGTTCGGTTAATGATTTGAGTGATAATAGTCAGGCAGTGCTCGTGGTTCAAAATAGTCGGTGGGCGAATCTTCCACCGGAGCTTCTTTTCGATGTGATTAGAAGATTGGAAGAAAGTGAAAGCAGTTGGCCTGCTAGAAAACATGTTGTTGCTTGTGCTGCGGTTTGTAAATCGTGGAGAAGTATGTGTAAAGAGATTTTTAGAAACCCTGAGTCATGTGGGAAGCTTACTTTTCCAGTTGCCTTGAAGCAGGTATATACTCTTTTTCTGTTATTAATTATTTCTGCCATTACGGTTATTTTAATATATTATTATTGTAGTTGTTTTATAATGTTTCAGCCGGGATCTCGTGATGGTACCATTCAATGTTATATTAAGAGGGATAAATCCAACTTGACATACCGTCTATTCCTTTGTCTTAGTCCCGGTGAGCATTTTTTATTTATTTTTATGTAATGATTTTATTTTTTATTCACAAAAGTAAATTGGACCTAGCCGGACTGGACAGGTGTTGGGCCCTTTAGGAGTTAGGAATGTTGGGCCCAGCTCGTTAACACGCTTAAATTGGGCCTCTGATTGAGCCAGTGACCGGTTCGGGCCCGTCTTTATGCATCTTTAGATATAAGCTGGGTAGGAACTTATTATGTGTGTAAGGCAATACCCCAAGAAAACATAACTACTTTTTGATTATTACTAATGTGACTGTGAGGCGGTGGTGAATTTGACCCATTTACCTAAAAATGGTTGATATATAGTATACGTTACCATCACATGTCTAGGGCTAAATTTAAAAAGAGTAAATTACACCGTTTGTCCTTTAACTTTACACAAACTTGCAACGTATATCCTTTATCTTTAGCAATTACACCACATGTCCTTTACACTAACTTCCATTTATTTTCTTGGTTAAGACCAATCATGTGCTCCTTATGTGAGGGGCAAATTGTCATTTTATTATTTTTATTAAAATTACATGTATTGCCCTTTAAAAAAACATTGTAAGTTAATATATGCAACCCATTTAATCGTCTCCTCATCTTCTCACACACAACCATATGAATTTAAACCCTAACAATCCTCACCCGCACCATAGATAATCCTCCAAATGATGAAGAGATGTATACACATTACAGATTGGATAGGTGGAGAGAGGTTCTTAAATATTGTTTTGTACAGGTTTTCATCACATTATTTAGATTTATTGACAACATTTTTTTTAACAAATAAATTGCATACACCAAACACGAAAGCAAGTTTTTACCAAATAAATCGCATACAACAGGTTTTTACATCATGTGGCTATTGATAGTAGGTTTTACCAATTGCAACAAAAAATGCGTACATTATACAACACATCTTTCATACAAAAGAACTAGGAATAAACACAATTGTAAACACTCTAATTTGATGAATGGCGCTATAAAACCTAAGATTTTTTTAAGGACAATACATGAAATTTACATAAAAATAAAAAGAACAGTTTTGCCCCTCATGTGAGGGGCACATGATTGGTCGTAATCAAGAAAATGGATGAAGGTTAATATAAAGGACTTGTGATGTGCAAAAGTTTCAAATAAAGGACACTCGGTGTAATTTCTAAAGACAAAGGACACACGATGCAAGTTGGTGTAAAGTTAGACAAACCGTGTAATTTACTCATTTTAAAATCTTACCTAAAAATTGAACGGGGTTAATTGATCAATAGTTGCCCAAGTGTATTTAAGAGCTTACATCTTTAAGCTGTTTTTATTAAAAAATAGATCATTCTTATGACAGTTTAGTTTTTGACTTTTTGTAATCAGTTTTATAAAAAAGATGGACCAGAAAGTGTTTTCAGGTGAACTCGGCCTGATCAGTTTTAACTTGTATCAAGAATAACCCATCTTGACCGGTTACCCAACCCGCCCATTTTGTCCGTGGGTGGCACCTTGGTTTTAAAATGCGTGCATCAGGAGCACCTAGTGCGCGCATCACGTGATGCAGCGATGAGATCGCATCGCCAGATGTGATTCTATGAAGCACGCATCACATGATCGGTCTGATGTAGTGCTTTATGCAGCTGACCAGTGTTTGAACAAATTGGAACGTGGTTGCAATGGATCTGACTAGATATGAGAATATCTTATATTTTAATGTTTTAAGGTTAACGAGTTAAAATATTATATACAAATATTTTTTTAACAACGAGCGCATCGCATACGTGATGTGTGTGCTATGCGCATTGTGCATCACACATCGGCTTTTGGGATCAAAATGCATCGGACTGCCACACTCTTTTTAAACCAAGAGAGGCAGAACAAGGATATTATTTCTTCTATTAATTGTTTGAATTTTGGTATTACAGCAGCTTTACTTATAGAAAACGGTAAGTTTTTGCTCTCTGCAAAAAGAAAGCGCAGAACCACGTGCACCGAGTATGTCATATCAATGGATGTCCCGATCAAGCAGCACTTACATTGGAAAGCTAAGGTTGATAACTAAAGTTCTGTTGTTTTTTATTTTCCAATTACGCATTTCTCATCCGAACACTCTTTAAGTTTGAACACAACTATGTTTATTGCATGGGTTTCAGATCGAATTTTCTCGGGACGAAGTTTATGATATACGACACACAGCCTTCACAATTCAATGCTAATGTACCACTACCGGGTCGGTCAAGTCGAAGGTTCAACACCACGAAAGTCTCTCCAAAAGTGCCAAGTGGCAGCTACAACATCGCCCACATCACCTACGAGCTTAACGTTCTCGGGACACGGGGCCCACGCAGGATGCACTGCGTCATGCAGTCAATCCCCGCGTCATCACTCGAGGTAGGCGGCTCGGTCCCCGGTCAACCGGAAATCCTCCTCCCTTCCCATCCCTTAGAAGACTCTTTCAGAAGCATTTCCTTCTCAAAGTCCCTTGACTGGTCAACCGAATTCAGCAGCTCGAGGTTTTCCAAAATCTTGGGTGCCGCCATATCATGCGACGTCCCCGATAGTGAAAAGTCGAAATTGCCCTTGGTGTTAAAAAATAAGGCGCCTCGGTGGCATGAACAGTTGCAATGCTGGTGTTTGAATTTCAAGGGACGGGTGACAATCGCGTCTGTGAAGAACTTCCAGCTGATCGCCAGCCAACAACCGCCAACGGCACCACCACCGCCACCTGCAGCAGCAGGAACGTCGCAACCGGCTCAGCTGGAGCATGAGAAAGTCATCTTGCAGTTCGGCAAAGTCGGTAAAGACATGTTCACCATGGATTACCGGTATCCATTGTCGGCATTTCAAGCTTTTGCCATCTGTTTAAGCAGCTTTGATACCAAACTAGCTTGTGAATAAAAGAAAAAACACACAATAAGGTTTAAAAGAGTTTATTTGAAATGATTAACGATGTCCGGGCGTGTTTTATGTGAAACTCCGAAGTTTAGCTGCTATTGTTTGTTATCTAAATCTTTAAACCATCTAGTGGAAACTTTTAATGGGTTTTTTTATGTTTAATAATATTTTAATATAAACTTAAATGTAGGGGTTGAGTTATAATACAAAGTGGTTAAAAAATATTAAATGTAAGAAGTCACTAGAGAGTGTACAATAGAAAAACAAGTGGGAATGATAGTTTCGTGCAAGAAAAAAAACTCTACTTACACATGTTTGTCACATGCTAAGAATCATGTATATGCAAGTCACATGCTATTTTTCCTCTCCCTCAATTTTTTAAACGTCTGTAACTTTTT
The DNA here is from genome assembly GCA_947069175.1 of Scalesia atractyloides. Lineage (NCBI taxonomy): Eukaryota > Viridiplantae > Streptophyta > Magnoliopsida > Asterales > Asteraceae > Scalesia > Scalesia atractyloides. The sequence goes on from CAMTDV010000009.1 coordinate 39,739,626, forward strand.
ATATGTCATTTGTTTTTAAAAAAAATATATACAATTGAGGGTCTTGTGATCTTTAATACGAGTACCCTATTGTTATACTTTCTGAAAAAATCGAAAACCCAGTTGTATGTATTACCCAATGGACATAACGTAACACACAATGAGTATCAAGCTAAAAGTATAATAGAAAGTAAACTGAAAACACAATCAATCATAACATATAAAAGACAATGGAAGACTAAAACACAATGAACATAATGTATAACACAATGGGTATCAAAAAAATACAATTAAAAGTAGACTAAAAACATGATGGATGACAACAGACAAAAGACACAATTCACATCAAACTAAAACACAATAGACAAAAGACTAAAAACACAATAAATAACAGACTAAAACACAACGAATAATAGACTAAAAACACAATTAACAACAACAAACTAAAACAAAATAATGAACAAATTAAAGCACAATGGATGCAAAACAAAAACACAATAGACAACAAATTAAAAGACAACTGATAGTAGACAAAACATAATAAACAGAACCTATAAAACAATGTTTAGAAAACCCAAATATCACACATTGTGTTTATTTGTTTCGACAAAAACGCAATAAACATAACCTAAATTAACATTGTGTTATAAATATTGATAATAGCACAATATATAGAAACTCTAGTAAAATTGTAATGACCAAAACTCAGTTGAAAGACATAATGACCCGAACCTTTAACACAATTCGAAGAAAACCCATAAAATAAATTTTTTATTTTATTTTTATATAGCAATATTACACTTATATTAAAGATAAAAAAATGCTCGTTATTAGGTTGTAGGGTGTGGTATAAAGCCCCTAGGGGCTTTATCACGCCACATCAACGCCACGTAGATGCCTCGTCACATAGGGGGCTTTAAAGCCCATCCCTATAACATCATTACAATGGTTTAAGCCCTTTTAAATAATATAAAAAAGAAAAAGAAAATCAAAAAAGAAGGAAATCTGATTGGTGGAAAAGGAATGGGTCTCACATGTTGCCGCTATTTTGCTCGTTAGTAGGCTGGCGAGAGGGCTTTAGCGCCCCTTCAATGGCGGGCTTGGGGTGGGGTGGGGCGCCAGAGGGCGCTGTTAGTGCACGATCTATATTGTCTATGTCTTGGATCTAGTCTAAATGTATAGGGTTATAATGTTTAAGTTTAAGTTTATGTTTGTTAGTGATGTAGTTCGCACGAAGTAGGTTGATGTAATGTACCTAGTTCGTACGAACTAGGACACTAGTTGTTTGGTGCGAACTACAAAGTCTATAAATAGCCGTCTTAGGATTTCATTTATAACAGTTTTGCAATCTTGACGGCGGAGCTCTGTCAGTTTGAGATCTCGAATGTACAACTTTGACAATTAATAAACTGACGTTTAAACTGAATATCTTGTGTATATTGTCACTAATTCACGTAAGTTCCGCATACATGGATTAGATACAAACTTAGGCACCTTTGCTAAGGAATTCAACGGTCCTACAAGTGGTATCAGAGCTATGGAGGCCTGATTTGTGGACATCTACACAAGATCTACTTCTACTTCTACTCATTTCTTCTTATTTTTCACTTTTTAACGAATTCACGGTTAAAATGGACTGAATTTTCAGTATGTCATGTAAAATCACATAATGATAAACCCTTGAAAGTTTCAGACCTAAAAACAAACGAATTCATGTCGAAAATTGCAAAAAATCACATTTTGGAGAACCATTCTATGCGAATTGAAGACCTATAATTCGTACGAATTACAAGTCCAAAGTTTTCCAAAAATTATCACTCTAGTTCGTACGAACTAGGACTCCTAATTCGTACGAATTAGACCTTGTAACTGATAATTTTCAAGTTTGAACGTGTGTTGGTGAATAATGTCTATCATCTAAGTCTTGGATCGAGTCTGTATAGTATAGGGTTTGATTTGTTAGATTTAAAAAGTATTTATGTGTGAGAGGACAAGTTCGGGCGAAGATGACATGTCACATGGACAAGTTCGCCCGAACTTAAGTTCGGCAGAACTTGGCCATGCCATGTTTCAACCGAACTTGCTCCTCTATATATAGCTCAGCCTTGTTTCTCATTTGTAACTTTGCAAAGATCAGAAGAGGAGATGATTAATCATGAGACTAAAATGAAGAACATTATTCCTTCTAATCTTCTGTCTAGTTTTGCAGGTTGTTTCGAGGCTACATCTCAGGAGCAAGTGATGGAAGAAAAGAAACCTGACATCAAGGAGATCATTGATGTGACAAAAGAGATGAATGAGAGAACTTGACCAAGATTGACGACAAAGCAATGATGGCTAACCTAGAGAGGTAGGTCGTGAGGTCGAGGTAAAGGTAGTTGAAAAGGAAGTGATCAAAGTACAAATTGTGGAGGTTGAGAAACCTTGCATAAAGTGTGCTAAAGCTTGCGAGCAACGTGCTGAAAAAATCTTTAATCATAAGTAATCTAAAGGTGCATGATGAAAATTTCAAATATGGTTATCGCACAATGAAAGAAGCTTAGGATAATATGAAGGGCACTTATGGCATTTGTGAAAAAGCTAATCGAGAACTAACTGACACAATCAGAATGTTAAAGGCAACGTTAATGGAAAAACAAGAAGCCATTAACATGTACATTAATAACATAGCTGAGCTAAAACATATGAGCTTCAAGAGATTAAAATTGAAACTGAACGAGTAAGACAGTTGTTACTCAGCTACACGACGAATGCTTATGTCATCGATCATATTCTTCCAACGATTCCATCAGAAGAAAATGATAAAAAAAAACTTAAAGGTAAGAAACGTGGAGATTATAGCAATGTTCCTCCTCCTTTATGTGAAAGCTATTGTCGAAAGAAAGTAGATGGCATAGAAAAGGCACTCAATGTAAAACTTTTATCTGAAACAAAAGAAGAGTTGCCTGAGAATATTGATATAATTTACACGAGATCTAATGATGACAGTGAAGCAATCGTGGGTAATGTGATTGAAAATGTTTTGGGAAATGATTCTGATGACAACAGCTTTGAGAGCGCCAAATCAAGTTTGAATAGTTCTGAATCACAATCCGAAAATGAAGATACTTCATCAGAAAATAGCCTAAGTGATGATCCTAACATTGTGCTATACAAAGTTAAGATTCTGATAGACTATATTCTGACGAAAGCTTTCCGATTCGAAATGTGAAAGAACATCAAATCGATAAACTATTCAAACTGGTTGAAGTTTCATCAGAGGATCTAGAAAAAATGAAATGAAATTTTATTCAAAATCCAAAAGAAGTTACAACAACTACTGCAAAAATGATGGGGATTTTTCGGAGAATAAAAGAGGTGGGTTGGGTTTTGAACCTGAAGAAAATGAGAAGAAAAAGTTACTATTTCATGAATACAAGAAGAAAAATATGAAATTCGTGTTTGGGACTAATACTGTGGTAGAGAAAAATTCGATTGGCAAGCAATCAAATGATGAGTTCAAAAAGGAGAAAGAACTTCGCGATCAAGCTAAATCTACAAATGGAGTAAAATCCACGAGTGGAAAAACTGTTGATACTCGGACTTGCTTTAAGTGCAATGAAGTGGGTCATATTGCCCGAAAATGTCCGAAATCAAAGTTTGATCGTCGAGGAAACAAAATCTCAGATGATAAAAAGTTTAAGAAACCAGAGGTTGTTCAAATTAAAATCTTGAAAAGAAACGATGAATCAGAAGTTGAAAAGAAATCTAAAATTGAAAAGAATTTCATTTTTTGAAAAAGGCGAATCTTCAAAACAAGCAGAAAACAAAGATTCAAAGTTTTACATAAAAAGAGCTAGAATGAAGACACAATCCTGGATTCCGAGAAATTCATCATCATCTGAAGTGGTTAAACCAACTGGTCCAGTTCAAAGACAGTGATGTTAAAGAAACAAAGACTGACCAGTGGGTACCAAAGAAAGAAATGAAAAGTCCTACTTTTGATATCCCAAATCCACCCAAGACCAATAAGGTTTGGGTTTCCCTCTTTAACTAATTGCTTTAAACTTGTGCAGGGGCTTCCAAGGTCCATCTTGTCAAAGTGGATTATGGACAGCGGAGCTTCTCAGCACATAACTGGGATGCGAGCCTTACTATACGATATCAAAGATATCAACGGAGGCTACGTAGGATTCGCGGGAAATCAAGGCGGAAGAATTATTGGAGGAGGGAAATTGTCGAATGGTGTGGTATCCTTTGATAAAGTCAACTACATTGTTGAGCTGGAGAACAATATTCTTAGTATCTCTCAGATCTGTGACAAGAAGTTCACCACTCATTTCAACGACAAGGAGTGCATGATTCTAAAACCGGGTTTCAAGATTCCAAAGGAATGGATTCTCATGCTGCTCCTCGAGAGAATGATCTTTATGTGTTTGATATTAGTATCGCTACAACTACATCGAAGTCGGCAAAATGTTTTGTCACGAAGGCCACATAAAAGGAAGCGATACTTTGGCATAGAAAGATGGGTCATATTCACTTGAGAAAAATGAATTTCCTGGTTCATAATAATCTCGTGGAAGGAGTGAATCTTAAAAGCTTTCACATGAATGACAATTTTGTATGTTGCAAGAAAGGAAAGCAGGTTAAAAAGTCTCATCCAAGAAAGATTCTGAACTCGATAAAGCTTCCACTGGAGCGTTTGCATATGGATCTCTTCGGTCCTGTCAATGTCAAAAGTATTTCAGGAGATCTGTATTGCATGGTCGTAACTGATGATTACTCGAGATTTTCATGGGTGTTCTTCCAAAAGAGAAAAGATGAAACATTTGATAACCTAATGATACACTTTAGGAAGCTTGAAAATCTGTACCGCCTTCCTATTAGAGGAATCCGAAGTGACAATGGTACAGAATTCAAGAACAAACATATGTGAGAGTTCTGTAATGCGAAAGGGGTTCTACATGAATTCAGTGCTCCGTATACTCCACAGCAGAACAGGGTTGCTGAACAAAAGAATCGAACACTGATAGAGACAGCTAGAACGATGCTTGCAGATTCTAAGTTACCCGTGAGCTTCTGGAGTGAAGCAGTGGCTTCAGCATGTTATACATTGAACAGGGTGTTAACTGTCAAACCAACCAAGAAGACATGTTTTGAACTTCTTAACCAAAGAAAGCCTAATTTGGAATATCTGGAACCGTTTGGATTTCCGTGCACTGTTATTGATCCTGATGGTAAATTCGATGCAAAGTCTTTAGAGGGTTTCTTTGTCGGTTACGCAAGTCCACTTAGACAAGTCTATCTTCCAAGTATGAAGCAAGTGGTTCTTGTTCAACATGTCGACTGCCGAAGGTACACAATGCCAACACAAAAGGCAGGTGATGCTTGGATGTTCAACTATGACAGTTTATGGAAATCTTTCGATCTTCCAGATGAGCCGACTAACGAAGAAATTGCAGCATTGTACTATTTGCATCAGTCTGCTAATCAAGAGCAAATTTCAAGGCCAATAGTGGTTAATCAACCATCTGTTGGTACATCTTCTTCTGGTGAAGGTCAAAGTAATGTTCAAGCTGAGCCAGTTACACCTGTCGCAGAAACCAGTGAATACTACTTCAGAACCCAATCTTTCTCAAGCGCATTATTCTGATTCTGATGAGGCTCCGACTTTGATCAAGATGGCGAATCCAGTTCTGATGAGGAATCCGAGCAGTCACTAGTTTGTTAAATCAATCTGCCGGTCCGAGTTCTAGAAATGAAGCATCGTCAAGAAATCCTCCTGTTGAATCAGTGGTTGATCTGAATGTTAACAATCTGGAGAGTACAGTTGATGTCTCTGATGAAGTGATGCCGAGATCCTATTCTTACCATCCATCTGACACTATTATTGGTGAACTACAAGCTGGAGTTAGAACGAGAAGCCAGATCAATAAAGCGCTTAGTTGTTTCTACACCAAGGTGGCTCCAATTCAAGCACTGCTCTTATCGGTGTTTTATATCTCAAATAGAGCCAAAGTCAGTTACTGAGGCACTTGGAGATGAAAACTGGTTTCTTGGAATGCAAGAGGAGTTACTACAATTTGAGAAATTTGGTGTATGGAAGCTTGTTGACCTCCCAGCGAATCAAAAGGTGATTGACACTAAGTGGGTGTTCAAATGTAAACGTGATGATCGAGGGGTAATTGTGCGAAATAAAGCTTGACTTGTTGTCAGAGGATTTCACCAACAAGAAGGTATTGATTACACAGAAGTGTATGCACCAGTTGCGAGATTAGATTCTATCCGCATTTTCTTGGCGTTCATGTCTTGGAAAGGTTTTATGGTTGTACCAGCTTGATGTTAAATCAGCTTTTCTCTATGGCAAATTGAGAGAACAAGTGTATGTCGGCCAACCACCGTGGTTTGTCGATCCACTGAACAAGAAGAAAGCATTTCTTCTGGATAAAGCGTTATATGGGTTGCATCAGGCCCGAGAGCCTGGTACGAGACATTATCTCAGCACCTATTTGGAAACGGTTTTACCAGAGGCACAGTGGATAGTACTTTGTTTACAAGAGAAGTTGGAAATCATCTGCTGATCGTACAAATCTATGTGGATGACATCATATTTGGCTCAACGAACGATGATCTATGCAGAGAATCTGAATCTATCATGAAGAAAAAGTTCGAAATGAGCTCAATGGGCGAAATGAAATTGTTTCTGGGATTGCAGGGTGATCAGTTGCCGGATGGTATCTTTATTCACCAAACCAAGTATGTTCATGACATTCTGAAAAAGTTTGAGATGGATAGCACGAAGCCGTTATCAACACCTCTGGCACTCAACCATGGAATCTGCGTCGACAAGCTTGGAACCAAAGTTGATGAGACTCTTTATCGATCAATGATAGGATCATTGATGTATCTGACGGCATCTCGTCCGGATATCATGTATCCTACCTGCCTCTGTGCACGTTATCAGTCCAGTCCAAGAATATCTCACATGCAGATCGTGAAGCAGATTTTCAGATACTTCAAGGGATATCCAAGCACCGGCTTGTGGTATCCAATGAATGACAACTTCGATCTGACGGGATATGCTGATTCTGATTTCAGTGTTGACAGATTGAATGGAAAGTCTACGATGGCCGGTTGCCAGTTCTTCGGAACACGATTAGTAACTTGGCAGTGCAAGAAACAAACCACGGTCTCTCTCTTACTTGTGAGGCTGAGTACATCTCAGCTTCCAGCTGTTCACAACTTTTCTGGATCCAACAGCAGATGAGAGACTATGGATTGCAATTTCTTGACACTCCATTATATGTAGACAATAAGGCAGCAATCGACATAACTAAAAATCCAGTTCATCACTCTCGAACAAAACATATTGAGATTCGTTATCACTTTATTCGTGATTGCTACGAAAAAAGATTGGTACGAATTGAGAAAATCCACACCGATGAACAAAAAGCTGATTTTTATACCAAACCTTTCAGTTTAACACGGCTTAAATACTTAATGAGGCTTAACGGTATAAAAAATTTGTTGACAGGTGCGGAAGCAGAAGTTGAATATGGATCGGACAACGAGTTCTCGTGATCCTCATTGGTTTGTTATCTTTTAGGATTAGAATTTCTTAAAAACTAAAATACAAAAATATGTTTTTGATTTTAGGGGGAGAAATGAAACGAGAAAATACAAAAACATATGAAAAACAGGTTCTCCTAGCACTAAAGGTAGAGTCTTACCTAAAAGGAGATATATCATTCAAAAGAAGAAAGTTATTCCTCAACCGAATGTGATTGTTCAAGAACCACCACAACAACCTCCACAAGAGCCAATGGTTACTGCACAACCAATCTCTCCTCAGCAACAAACAACACCAAAGCAGGCAACTCCAAAAGATGCTCCAAAGCAACAACGTGTTTCAGATATTTTCAGCATATCAAAATGGATTTTGAGTTTTATAATGCGTTCGCAACCAATGCAACAAAAATAACAAACGCAGTTGCTCAAATGAATCTCGAAAATGAGATGGGAACGACGATGAAACCTCCAAAACTAATGAATCTCGAAGACTACGAGAGTTGGAGAGAAAAATTCGAGAACTGGGTTCAGGCGAATCATTTCATCTGTCGGCTTGCGATCGGAACCAATTATTCTTTGTCAAGAGAGAACAACTTGGAGAAAATTCCAAAGAACTTTACTCCAGAAGAGAAAGATAATTTTGTCAATGAAAAGAAAATGATGAGTCTACTGTTACATTGATCAAAGAGAACATCCTAATGCTTTTACAACATGATAACCATTCACAAACTTTGTGGAACGCTTTGTGTATGAAATATCATGGGAGCACAGAGATGAGGAAGAGTAAAAAGGCGTTATTAAGGAAGGAGTTTGATATATTTCGTCTGACGAAAGGAAAATCAATGAAACAATTGATTGAACGCTATTGTCAGTTGTACTTCAAATGAAGAGACACGGAATTCTCAAAACCGATGAAGAATTGGTTGACAAACTGGCAGACGCTTTGCCAGAAGGTGAATGGTCAACGTATCTGATGGTGTTGAAGAACGGGATTGAGTATAGTGGGTATAACTTACCAACATTCATTGAAAAACTCGAAGGTCATGAGATGGAACTTCAGAAGATAGCAAGATCTAAAAGCGCACAAGTGGTACAAGATTACGGTCTGTACTACAAAACTGGATCTACTGAAACTCAAAGCCCGAAAATATAAACTGCATTTAGTGCAAATACTTCTGGAAGTTCAAATTCTAGTCAATCAAGTTTTCAATCATTTCCAAGTTTCAATCCGAATACACCTCAGACACCTCAGACATCACATGATACAAATCCGTTTCATAATCAATCAAATCAATCCAGCAATGCAAGCTCAAACCTGAATGTCATTCAATGCAACATTGTTGTTAATCTGAAGAATGCTCAAAATTTCAACGAGCAAACAGCAAAGCAACATATGGCACTACTTGCAACTGTCTTAGAGTCCTATGAAAGTTTGGTCGCTGGTAGGATTGGGAATCCAGAGATGACAGCTGAAGATTATGATCAAATCAACCAAGAGAACTGGAGTTAATGGACATAAGATGGTGTACGGCTTCTATTATCCGAAGGGCAACCAGATTCATGGAATTAACTGGAAGAGATATTGGAGATGGAAAGAGTAAATTGGGGTTTGATAAGTCAAAGGTCACTTGCTTCAAATGCAAAGAAAAGGGTCACTTTAAGCGTGAATGTCCAAATCGTGAGGTAAGCAGTAATCAAAATCCATTTGGGAACAGCAATGATTACTATCAAAGGGCTATATACCATTGGCCTTCTCCGCAAACAAAAGTCATTCAAATTGAAGACGGACCGTCACCATCAAGAGAAAAGGCTTTGGTAGTAGCATAAGAAGATGAGGGCTTTAACTGGAACAAATATCTTTCCAAGAATGAAAGCTTAGCTTTACTGGCTGAAATCATTGAAGAACCAGAACCTGAAATTGAAGATTCAAGTGCTGTTTTCGATGAAGAAGAATCTTTGGAAAATGCACTATTAGGGGAATATCTTCAACGCACTGAAGAGGAAAATATTTTACACAATGCATTTAAAAATATAATTCCACCTAATTTGATGTGTTCTTTTGCAGGATTCTTTAGTACTGGATGTCATGGACAGACAGTGGAGACAGTGAAGCCGGAAACTGAAGAAGTGATTGATGTGGAAACGGAAATGACAGCTGAAAATTTCACTGAAATTGCTAACAAAGCAATGATGTCAAATTTGAAAGAGGTAGAGCCTGATTCAAAAGATAAAATGGTTAAGAATGAGTAATCAGAAGAAAAGGAAGTGGCTAAAGTGCAATTGTCGAGGTTGAGAAACCGTGCACAAAATGCCTTAAACCATGCGAAAAATGTTTTGAAAAGAATGAAATAATCAAAGATCTTAACAAACATAATGAAAATTTCAGATATGAAAGAATCATATGATAAAATGAAAAGAACATATAAAATGGTCGAGCAAGCAAATCTTGAACAAAGTAAAACGATGGACATGTTAAAAGCCACATTAATGGAAAAACAAACGGCTATTAACATTCATATAAACAAGATTGCTGAACTTAAAATGGAACTTGACACAGAAAAAACTGAAAAAGAGTAAATAAACTTTTGATCAGTTATTCGAAAAGTTCATATGTCAATGATCATATTCTTCCTATTGTAAAGATAGGAGATTATGGTAAAATTGATAAGAAAAGTGTGGATTATAGATATGTTCCTCCACCTATGAGGCAAAGTTATGTGAAAAAGAAACCTAAAGGAATGGGGGAGGCGCTCAATTTGAAACTTAAAACTGAAACAAAAGATGAGCTGCCTGAGAACATTGATATAATCTACACTAAAACAGAAAATGACACTGAAATTGAAATTGTGAAAAATGTGGTTGAAAAGTTTTTGGAAAACGATTCTGATGATTCAAATTTTGAAAGTGTTGAGTCAAGCTTAAACAGTTCAGAATCTGATTCACAATCTGAAAATGAAGATAAAGTTTCTTCAGAAGATTTAAGTGATGATCCTAACGTTGTTTTATACAAAGTTAAGGATTCTGATAAACTATACTTTAATGAGACTTTTCCGATCCAGAATGTGAAAGAAGATCACATTGATAAACTTTTCAAACTGGTAGAAGTAAAATCAGAAAATCTTCATAAAAATCTGACAAAGTTTTATTCAAAATCCAAAAAGATATTCAACAATTATCGAAGGAAAGGTGGGGATTTTCCTGAGACAAAAAGATGAGGGTTGGGTTTTGAAACAAAGAAAATAACACAAAGCGTCCAAATCAAAATTATAACAACAAGAAAATGGAATTTATTTTTGGAAGTAACACAGTTGTTGAAAAGGAAATCATTGGTAAACAACTAAATGATGAATTTAAGAAAGAGAAAGAATTCCGTGAACAAAAGTTGGATTCATCTGCTAGATCTGATAGCAGAAGATGTTTTAAATGCAACGAAGTTGGGCATATCGCACGACGTTGTTCGCAAAAGAATCCAAGATTTGCTTTGGTGAAAGGAAATTCACAGAAGATATAAATAAGAAATCACCAGATTTTGCACCAACAAAAATTTTGAAAAGGGAAACTGAAACTGAGAAACCAGTAAATGATTTTGTACCTAAAAATGATACTGGTGATTCGTCGGTTAAAGTTGAAAAGATAGAATCAAAATATTACCCTAAAAAGGCAAATTTGAATCAACAAAGATGGGTGGTTAGGGAAAAATCATCTTCTGTGAATTCTAAACAAGCTGATTCAACCAAAGGAAAGGAAAAGGTTGAACACACAAGCACGAGTGAGGGTGTAAAACTTGAGAAAGTTGAAAAACCGGTAAAAATTGACAGTGCAAAAGATTTTCCTAAACTCACAAAGATAAAAAAGAAAGCCAATTTTACCAAAGAGATTGTTGATGAGTATTTTGATGATGAGAATGAATATGCTTTTGAGAGTGATTATGAATATGTTTATCCAACCCCCAAGACGAAAAATGCGTGGGTTTCTCTCTTTAACTAGATTCCTTACGTGTATGCAGGGGCTTCCACGGTCTGTCACACCCTGTCTTTTGCGGAAGCGTGTGTGTGTGACTTGATCAGTTTTCATTGCATTCGATTATAATAAACAACTACATGATTAAAACAACGATGTTCATCCATTCATAAGTTCAAAATATTACAAACCATAAGTTGTTTAAACTACCAACCATCACAAATACTTAGTTTATTTTACAACCACATAAATTTATAAAGTTCCATAAAGGACTTCTTTAACAAAAGTTCATATTTATGAGGCTTTGCATCCTATATCTCATCAAGGATAAGATATATGGATCAAACCCTCCCAAAAGTGGATGACATCGATACTTGAAATTCAAAAGCTTGCTTGTAACACCATCACCAAGATCCGTCTAATTTCCTGAAATACATGTAAGTTGAAAACATCAACAAAGTTGAGCGAGTCCATGTGTTTTATATATGCGTATCATATGAATCTCAAAAACATTTGAAAATACCAGTGTCGAAAATAGGTTTGGTATGTAAAACGTCTATGAAAATGTTGATCATTAATGTTTTGCAAGGACATTAATATGTGTGACGACATAGGAGGTACTCAACCCGTGTAGGCAATTTAAGTGTCGAACCCTTGACAGCGGACACAACAGCACTCTAAGTGGTCACCCATGGACCGTGAGTGGGGCTCGCCCGTACCCATTAGATCTAACCTTTGTTACTTGGTCCTCAAAAGGATTAATGGCACCTTAGTTTCAGCCTATGCTCACATGATCTAAGAGTTCATTCCATAGTTTAACCATACCGTTGTTAACATGTATTTCCCCGAAAGTTGTAAACCGAAAACATTAAAAGAAAAGGGGGGACATGAACTCACAAGTTTGCGTCCATGATCTTGCGTAATCAACGAAAATATCCTCAAGTCGTACGAATACCTACACGCGTGTTAGGTCTTATTAGACGTTTAGGTCGTGTAACGACTCTAAGCCTTAGTTATTTAATAAGACTTATTTGGGAATATTGTTAATATTAGTATATTTCCAACTTGTTTCATCATATGACTTTCACATGTATTCCCAAGTATAGGTATACTTGTATTTGTGTATTTTACCAAGTATTGGTTGTGTATGCCGGTACGTACTTATACGTATAGGAATACGTATCTCTTGTATTTATTAAGTATTTTCCGGATTATTATTTTTGTACAAACAAAAAATACCGACTTTATATTCTTAAAATATATACGTATTTTAAGAGTATTTTATAGAAAATATCCATAAATTTTATTTGGCAAAATATGTATACTTCCATATATATATCTTAAAAATAATATATTTTTAAGATTAAACTTAGAAATGCGTATTTCTAGTTTTCACCCAATTTCTGTCGGAATAACCGCCTCCGTGCCATAGACTAGGCTGAAGGGGGTTTCACTGTAGCTTGTTTTCGGCATAGTACGGTGAGCCCACAGTATGCTTGGTAGTTTGTCTACCCAGCCCCTACGCTTGGTGCCCAAACGGGCTTCGATTCCCTCCATGATGCTTTTGTTAACGCTTTCTACTTGGTCGTTCCCTTGCGGGTGTGCAACCGAAGAGAAGGTATGTTCTATTTGAAGTTCTTGCATACAGTCGTGGAGGTCTTCCAATGCGAAGTTGCTGTCGTCGTCTGTGACGATGCGCAATGGTAAACCAAAGCGGCAAATGATGTACTCCCATATAAATTTGTGCACCATCATCGCAGAAGTAGATGCCAGTGCCTTCGCTTCCACCCACTTGGTGAAATAATCCACTGCGACAATTATGAATTTTACTGCACCGGGAGCCTCTAGAAATGGTCCAACCATGTCAATCCCCCATTGTTGAAAAGGCCACGCCGTGGAAACTGGGATCAGATCATTCTTTGGGCGCATTGTTTTTGGTGCATGGCGTTGACATGCGTCGCACGTTTGCAATTCCTTCACTGCATCCAGGTGCATACCTGGCCAGTAATATCCAGCGTTCATGATCTTCGCAACCACATGTGCGGTCCTGTGTGGATTCCACAGATGCCCTCATGAATTTCACGTATCAGGTAGTTGGCATCTTGTGGGTCCACGCAGCACAGTAGTGGACCTAAGAAGGATCGGCGATATAGAATTTCGTCCTCCATCTAGTAAAATAGCTCTTTGTTTTGGATCTTGCGCGCTTCAGCCTTGCTCTCTGGAAGAATCCCTGTTTGCAGGTATTGAATTATAGGTGTCATCCAAGATGGTGAACCTAACTCGATGACATTGACTTGTCGTAGAGGAACTGAGGGATTCTTCAAGACTTCGGTTCTGACATCTTTTGCGAGATGTTGGAAAGCCGTTGATGCTAGTTTTCTTAGCGCATCTGCCGGTTTGTTTTCGCTCCTGTTGATATATATTACTTTGAAGGTTTGAAATTTCTGGATCAGTTCTTTTGCCTGCTCAAGATATAATGCCATGGTTTCACCTTTTGCATCATACAAGCCATTGATTTGTCCCGCAACGAGCAACAAATCAACATGTGCTTGAATGTTTCTGCCCCCATCTTGATTGCTAGGCGCAAGCCAACGAGAAAAGCTTCGTATTCTGCTTCATTGTTAGTGCTTTTGAAGTTTAGTCTTCTGGCATAGGTGAACTCGCTTTTCTCCGGACTAACCAATCGTAAACCTGCCCCTGCGCCAACTTCATTTGATGCACCATCGGTGAATAGTAACCATAGCTCTTCTGTGTTATCTGGCGCATGAGCGTTGACTTCATCACATTCTAGGATTTTCCCCTCTGGGATTTCTGTGGCAAAATCAGCAAGGACTTGTCCTTTAATAACTGGGCGCGGGCGGTACACTATGTTATGACCCCCTAGTTCAATTGGCCATTTTGCTGGTCTTCCCGAAATCTCGGGTTTCTTGAGAATCATGCCGATGTGGAAGTTGGTTAACACGTGAATGACATGGCCACTAAAATACGTTCGCAATCTCCCAGATGCATGTACTAAAGCAAGTACCAGTTTCTCCATGAGGAATACCTGATTTCTGGATCCGTGAGCATTCGGCTCACGTAATAGATTGGAGTCTGAACTGTGTCTCGCTAAACGAGTATGACCACGCCTACTGCTTTGTATGAGGCCAATAAATACAGTAACAATGGTTCGTCCTTGCACGGGCTGCCAGCGTTGGTAGTTGAATCAACCATTCTTTCATTTCCATAAAGCAGTCTCTACTTCCGGTATCCATTTGAACTCTCTCTTCTTTACACAATTGCGCAATGTGCTTATGAACGAGAAAGACTTTGCTGCATTATTCGACAAAAAATTGTTTAGCGCGGCCAAGCGGGTGGCTAGTCGTTGCATGTCTTTAATGCTTTTCGGTGAAGGCATACACTCTATAGCTTGTACTCTCTCTGGGTTTACCTTGAAGCTACCCTTAGTTACCATGAATCCCAAAAACTTTCCTTCCTCCATTCTGAATGAGCATTTGCTTGGTGTAACATCCGTCAAAAACGGATTTTACCAAACCCGCTCCGTTTATTAACCGAACAGTCAGTTAAAAATTTCGTTGCGAATTAAATGCCTAAAATAATTTTAAACGATACATAATCAATTATTATATGGGATTATATAATTAGTTTTTGAAAATCTGTCAAAAATAAGAAAATAAAAACAGTTTGGTTCTGCCGGGTTTCGAACCCGGGTCAGTAACCGGTCCAGCAACAAACTTAACACACAACACTTGAACCACTGCGCCACTGATGCTACTTGTTAAATGTTGGAATCATTTAATTCATAACGCGTCTTTTCGAGTTCAAAACCGGCGCCCAAAGTTCAGTCGTCGGAAATCCTGGCAATCTCGCGAGTTTTAACGACATCTTCAGTTATAACGTAAAACTTAAACGCTACATCGGTTATAACCGACGTCTGTGTCCGCGACACAAACCATAACCGCCGGAGAAATTATAACCGACGAATCAAGTCGGAAGTCAGACCAAGTTCATCGATAATTTGCCCTATAAATACCCCTCGAACCTCTGCAAACCTTTTCGCTCAAAACCGCACCCTTTCTCGGCGAAAACTCACTCGCCGGAAATCACCTGCAAATCGCCGGAAAACCGGGTACCTCATTTCTGAGCCTTACTGAACCCCCTAAGCTTATACCGAAGTCACCCATACCTTTTTCAAACTTTCTGAAGACTCGCTGCTGCAAGACACACGTCGCCGGAAGTGGTTGTTGTCGCCGGAGTTCTGCCGGAAAACAGAGGAAGCTAGTCGGTATACCTCACGCCTAATTTCTTCATTCTTTTTACTTAATCTCATCTGTAATTAACTAAAAAACGCTAAAGAAACTGATTTAATCATTGAACCAGTCAGTCATCATTTCTGGATAAAAACTCAACGAAGAAGACGAAGTCACGGAATAAATAAGTATAATTTAAATCATGAAATAACTCGGGTTAGACACACAGTCCAGCGGTGGACTGTGTGCACAATAAACACACTAACCTCTCGAGTTCGAATCCTGTTCCACACACGCTGCCTTAATAAAAATGAGTTTTTTTGTTAACCGAACCGGAGTCACACTGTTATATATTAAGTATATTAATAACCGGAAAAATAACCAAGTTAGACACACAGTCCAGTGGTGGACTGTGTGTATGTTTAAGCAAAGCGCACGAGTTCGAGTCCGGTCTTCTGCATCGACCCGGACAATTATTTACCTTTTTAAATAAGTCAGAAATAAAAATAATTAGTTTGTGTTTAAGTATAATAAAAATTGGATTATATAACATGTTAAACACACAGTCCAGCGGTGGACTGTGTGTTAGCGCAACCCACAGGTCCCGGGTTCGAGACCTGTGGAGCGCACCGGTCCGAATTCAATTAAATCGTTTTTAGAAAAAAGGATTTTCTGTTTAACATAATTAATATATAAATATAATTAAAAACAGAAATATTTCGGGTTAGACACGTAGCTCAGTTGGTAGAGCTGCGTGCACGCGTACGGGAGGTCTCGGGTTCGAGCCTCACTCAGCGCACAATTATACTAACGAACCGGTCAAAGTCAACAGTCAACGGTCAACTGTAGCAAAAAAAATCAAATTTTTTTATTATTTTTATTTATTTATTTTAATTAAAAATCAATTAAAAATACTTAAAAATAACATTTTTAAGGTTAGAAAATAGCCTTAAACTCACAAAAATACACCCAACAATTCTACTAAAATGGATTAATAAAATCCGTTTACTTACCAAACCATAATGCGATTTATCTAGGTTAATCTCACTCGTGGTTAAAACCACTTTGCGTGCATTCAACATCATCAACCAAACGCACCCACTGTGAGTGAATCTTACAACTCCCCCTTTTTAATTACACGTTTTGGGGTGTGTCATGTGTCACAAATTAATTAACTCGTTTATTTAAACTTGTGCCATACCATATCGTGATCTAAACTTAGATTGTTTATATTGTTGTGATTACTTATTTCATTTTGTCAAATTAAATGAAATTCATTCATTAAGCCCATCAGTTCCTCGTGGGAGACGAGTTGAACAACGCGTGCCTCAAAACCAATCCATTATTGTTCATGTGTGTATCATTGAGTTTATATTGTTTGTAGTTGTGTCATTCATATTATCATGTTTATGCAATTCATTCATTAGGCCCATCAGTTCCTCGTTAGAGACGAGTAGAGCAACGCGTGCCTCTAAATGTTCCATTATTGTTCATGTGTGCTTTATTTAATATCTAATGATTGTTGAATAAGGTTGCATCTATTTTTACTCATGTGTGGTTGTGCACTCATTTCATAATCAATTAAATAAACTTGTTCAAATGTTTTCCATAGGATTCACTCGCCAACTTTTTGTTGATCCAAAAACCTTTTTACACATGATACAGGTGAACAGGTTGAAGCAAGGAAAACATAGGAAATGCCTTAGAAGAGAACAAAGAAGATTAGATTGATAGTAGAACATGTTGTAGTATTTATTGTCAATTTCCTATTAAATTGTATTTAATGAATATGAAACGTATAATAAATGTCATGAGCTTTGATGATAACCCAATCATGCCCCGGTCACCTTTTCCGCTGCGGGTCGGGGTGTGACACTTGGATTGAGTTTCATATTGAGGCTGCGCAAGGAGTTGAATGTTTTTTCAATGTCTTTCAGTATTTGGTCTTCCTCTGGGCTCATGATCCCTAAATCATCAATATAAACCTCAACGTGCTTCCCAATGTTACACCAAAAACATGATCCATCACGCGTTGGTATGTAGCCCCTGCATTACATATGGCATTTTCGTGTAACAAAAAATACCCATTTCCATTCGGAAGGCTGTCTTGTCTTCGTCGTGAACTGCCATTTGCACTTGATGATAACCTTTATAACAATCAAGAAAAAATTTTCATCTGAAAGATGCATGTGAGTGGATTTTTTTATCTATCTCCAGTAGAGAATAGTAATCTTTAGGGCACGCTTTGTTGAGATCTTTGTAATCGACGCACATGCGCCACCCTCCATTGGCTTTTTCAACCATCACTGGGTCTGCTACCTATGTTTGATATCGTACTTCTCGCAGTATACCAGCCTGTAACAAATCTGATACTTGTTCATTCATTGCTTTGGTCTTTGCTTCTCCAAGGCTGCGCTTTCTTTGTACCTTTGACTCGACAGACGGGAAGGTATTGAGGCAATGTTCTGCCACATCGTGCAGGACACCATCATGTCAGTCGGTGACCAGGAAAATATGTCCATGTTGCGAAACAAATTGCTTCAAGAATGCCCAAATATTCTCAGATATTGCGGGGCCAAGCGTTATCGTCGGCTCTAGGTATTTTGTTCAGAATCCATCCGGTTCAGTGTGCAGGGATTGCTTGTTTCTTTTTGGCGGGGGTGTGTAATCCACTGCCATAATCTCCTTCTTAGAGTATATGAGCGCCACCCCTGTTTCAGTAGGAAAACCTATCATAGAGTGAGGAGGTGAGATCACCATGTGCAACTGACGTTGGGTCTCTCTTCCAATCAAGACGTCATGTCTGGAGCTAGCTGGCATGACCATGAACGTAATATCAATCGTTCTTGAATTCTTTTCGTCACCAAGCGTGACCGGTAAAGAGATTTGACCCAGCGGAAAAACGGTTTCGTTACAAAAACCTGACAAGGGGCAATCCACTGGCTCTAATCGCACCTGGTCTTCTTGATCCAATTGATTAAAACATTGCTTGTATATGTTGTATGTCGTGCTCCCGGGATCGATGAACATGTACTCTGTTTTCATAATGGCCAAAGATTCCAGTGATCACGACTAGTCCTGTGGCGTGAGGCCCCCCGTGAACTACTAGGAAAATTACTTGCTTTTCACGCCATGTATCATTATTGCATAGGCGCTTACCCTTATCCTTTGCGCGCTTTCGCGATGGTCCACCACTTACCATGTGAGTTTCCAAACGACGAACCTTCTTCTGTCCGCCATCATCATTTCTTTGTAACTGTCTAGTTTCCTTGCGCATGTTTTTGACCAAGTGACTGGGCTTGCCATTCTTGAGGGCTTTCTCGATTTCCACGCGCAGACTGATGCAGTCGTCATTCAAGTGGCATGTATCTTTGTGGAAATCACAATACAGGTTCGGGCCTTGGCCCTTTTGGTTCTTCATCTGAGGTGGAGCTTTGAAATCGTAATTCTCCGTCATAAGAACTTCTTTAGGAGTCTTAGAAATTGGGGTCCAATGCCTCTCCATGTTTTCGTTCTTGACTACTTTCTTATATTCGATCTTATCGATTGTTGCGCGCACATCCTCTTGATACTTGTGTCGATCATCATAACGAGGCTTGTCGTCGTAACTGCCGGTCTGGTTTGTGCTCCAGCTGGAGCCTCTATTCCTCCTATTACGCCTACTTGACTCATGTGCGTGTAACTTTGAATAACGGCGTCCGAGTAGTAACTCGACCTGCCTTTGATGAGAGATTCTTCTGTCTGTGTGACCACTTTAGCTAATTCCATCAGCTTGTCCCATTCCTCTGGCATTCCATCCTTTCCAGTGATGGTTCTAATCAAGGTATCACACCTGATTGCTTTCTTGAAGTGGGCGCGCATGAGATCTTTGCTTACATTACTGATTTCAAGACATTCTTTGTTAAAGCGGGTGATGAAATACTCGAGCCCTTCGTTATCACACCTCCAGATTTTCATCACCTCTGAGGTGCCGTGCTTGTACAAAAAGGAGATTTATATAAAATAATGTTTGGGTAATGGATTGAAAATGAGTTTTGATGCTTTGAAAAGGAGAAGCTAGGAGGAGTTAATTTTCCAAAAAGGAGAAAAAGGTGACAGAAAAAGAGTTTTTGATAAGCAATCCCAAACACCCTTAGCCTAAATACACTTTTTTTTTCCTAACTTTTACATTTTGCAACTGAACATCAGGCTTGTAGATGGGAAAAAAATCTTTCACTTCTCATGTTAACACTCATTTATATGTTAAGTGTATTTGATTACTACTAAACTTGTTAGAGCATTCACATCATGTCCACCAAATTCTATGAGAGGACCCTCCATATTATAGATAGTGCTTACGAGAAGTTGTTAGGGAAAGAGAGAGAGAAAATGTAACTGTTTATATATAAATATGAAAAAAAACACTGATCATTCCTATAAATTTTTTAATATTTTTAAAAAGTGATTGTAAGTATAGAGAGAAAAGATAGTGATAAAAGTATAAACAAAGTATTATTAAATTGAAAAAGAAAAGTAGTAATTTTTAGTATAATTAAAAAATGAAAATAATAGATGAGATGAGAATGCTATCAAAACCTTTAATTAAAGTTGCACTATTTTAAATTTCATTTTTACAAACCTCCGTGTCTTGAAAATTTATTGAATAACTAAAGAAAATTGATTGAATAATTAAAAATCGAGCATATATTCAAGTTAAGTCACCTATAAATTATAAAACAAAAGCTACAATATATAAATTGGAATGCATATAAAATATATGAGAACTGGCTAAATGTTGTGCATACTTTACATGGATTCCCACTTTAATGGCTGTTATGTGGATTCCTTTGTTCTTCGACATGAATCTTTTGTTTTTTGCGATTAAGCCCTAGTCGTTTCAACCAGCTGATCATATTTGTCTTCTCTAGATTGAACCTTTAGGACATGTCTATTTTGACAAATGCTAAGAGTCAATACCTATTTTGGAGTTTTTGTCTTTAAATAATCAACACTCATAACTATCATTTCCGTTAACAATAATCATCACAATTTAATGAAAACAAAAAAAACTTTGTTTGGGCGAAACTTTATTGGGGCCGGGGGTGTCTCGGCTTCCAACGATTTTTCGCTCGTAATGTTAATTATTTCGAAAATTTTTGAATTATTAAAAGTCCGGCCTTATTGATTTTATTTTTGAGATTTCAGCTTTCACTGAGTTTTTGTTCAAGCTCCGCTATTGATCGTACTATCACATGTAAGTAACCTGACCTCTCCTTGCAAAAATGTATGTCGATGTAATCATGTTACGAACAATGATATTGCATTTGGTAAGAAAAAAAAACATGATATAATAAAATATAAAAAATATTAGATATAGAGTATGTGTATTAATTTAATGAACTTTATTCTCATTGGTTTGATTCTGTCATCTACAAAACATCCTTCCTTCTTACATACTCTCGGGATTTATGTATCTTTCAAAAAATCAAACCCCTTCCTTACGCTTCCTCCATCAATCCAACTTTCATCATAATAATATTATTCTTTACTTCACATTTCATCTTCCAATCAATTCAAAGGTATTCAATCATCATCTTGCTTCTTCATCTTATTAATCTGTTTTTCAATTTCTGTTTTCATCAATCAAAGACTTTTGTTTATGTTCTGTAACCGTTTAATCGTTCGATCAAAATTGTTGATATACATGACACAAAATTATTAATTTCTTGTTAAGCTTGCTTTAATATGTTGTCTTGTTGCAAGACCCATGTGACTGATTGTGTGAATTTTGTTATTAGATTGTGAATTGTTTAGCTAGGGTTTTGTGTAATTGATTTGTCTTGATTGGATTCTTTTAGGCATTTTCTTCGAACAGTTGGTGCTCTAGGAGTGAAATGACTTCTACTAGTAGTTCTAGTAAATCGTTTAAGGCGTTTCGTCGAACGGTTTTAGGGTTTGGGGGTGATCACACTCAGGTGCATTCTGAGGAGGTGAAGAATGAGCCGAAATCGTTACAGGATCGTGAACTTGACGAGTTTCAGAATCAAGTTTTTAGCCGGTTTAATCCACTATCAGCTTCTTCAGCGAATGACTTTCTCTCCATTGATTGGATGTGTAAGCTGCTAGACGCGTTTGTCGCGTGTTTAGAAGATTTCAAACTTGTTTTGTTGAACAATGAAAATGTTTCAAAATCGCCTTTAGATAGGCTCCTTATGGAGTTTTACGATAGGAATATCAAGGCTCTTGATATCTGCAACGCTGTTCGTGACGGGATTGAGAAAGTCCGGGTATGGAATAAGCATTTGGAGATTGTTTCGAGTGCTTCTGATTCGAAACAGAGGAATGCAATGAGTGAATGGCAGTTTAGGAGGGCGAGAAAGGCGTTAAATGATTTAGCTATACTTATGCTCGATGATCATAAGGACTCCGGATCTGTTTCTTCGCATAGAAACAGATCGTTCGGGCTTCCAACAAAGGGAAAGATGTAAACCAGCAACGAAAGCCAGGACACTCGAGATCCCTTTCGTGGAGCGTGTCTAATTCGTGGTCAGCAAATAGGCAGCTTCAGTCAATGTTGAACGGTTTAGTTCAGCCTCGGGTGAACGATATTCCGCACCATTTTGGTCTTGCCAACTGTGTTTTCACCATGGGTTTTGTCCTGATGTTTGTGTTGTGGAATGTAGTGGCTGCAATCCCGTGTCAAGATCGCGGTCTGTTTAATTTCTCCATACCAAGGCAATACTCATGGAGCGCTCCGTTGTTCTTGATTCAGACTCGGGTTTTGGAAGAATCGAAGAAGCGTGAGCGTAAGAACAGTCCTGGGCTGTTAAGCGAGATTTACCAGATGGAGAAATCCATCAACTTGGTTTCGGATTTGATCGATTCGGCTCACCAGTTTCCGTTAACTGAAGAACAGCAGAAAGAAGTGAAAGAGGGAATTCAGGAGTTATCTTTGGTTTCTAATTCATGTAAGAATGGATTAGACATATTGGACCGACAACTGAGAGATGTGTTTCGCAAAATCATGTCTTGTCGAACTGAAGGTCTTGCAACATTGAGCAGTGCACAATCTTGAAGATTATCAGAAGCATACCTACCTATTGTTAGCCTCAGATTTCTGAAAAGGGTTTTGGGCAGGTAATTTACGGTTAAGCTTTTTATGTAAAGAAGCAATCTTGTCATTGATCTATCTTGTTTGGTTCATTTCTGTGTTTTGTGGAACTCAATCCATATGTTTATTTTTTGTTATATACACAAAAGACTATATATACCTTTATACAATTGTCCTCTCTCTTGGTTGCGATGCAAAGGCGCTAGTGAATTACGTTTACATAAATAAAACATAATGAGGTTATAGAAATTGGGAAAATGTCACAGAATAGTAACCAAGTTTCAAAAGTGTTCTAATTAGGTCACTCGTGTCGTTTTTTCTCAATTAGATAACTTAACATTCAAATTGAGTTATGTCCTTTTTTTCCATATGTCGAGAGAAAAATGGAGCATAAGATGCTAGGGTCGGATTATATTAATATATGAAATTTTATTTATTAAAAATAAAAACACTTTAATTACATTAAAAATTTTAAAAAAAACAAGTTAAAATCTACGTCATCACTGGACGTTATCATCAAATGAAAGGGAAAAAATAAATAAAAATTCACATTCCCACGGTTACCTATGAAATGTATGAAAAAACCCTTAATTTTAATAAAAAATGAATGTCGAGTGACCTAATTGGAACACTTTTGAAACCTGAGTGACCTAATTGGAACACTTTTAAAACTTGGTTACTATTCTACAAAGTTACCCCATAGAAATTAAGTTATTTGACTGACATGAGTTCTAGTCAGAAATGAATATGCAAAGGTGATATATTTTGTTGGTCCCCTCCATCCTTTCCTATATAGCTGGAAGTGTGGTGGTTTGAGTGGACAATGGTAATGCACCAGGCTGGCTGGCTGTATCATAGTTTGGACTTTGGAGGTCAACAATTCAATGCTATTATATTAATCATGTTGTGGTAGATTGTGATTTATGCATTACTTACAAGTTGTCCATTATGTTATTTTCGACCATTATGATGCGGTAAGTAACTAAAGACTAGTAAGAAGGTTTTGGTTTGTTTGAATTCAATGGAAATGAAATCTGAATACCCCACAGATGAATTTCAAACATTTTACCAATAGAAAATATGATTATTTTGCTAACATCACACATTAAAAATAAATACAATTTCATCAAACTTCATTTACCTTGTCCATAGCTTTTAGTAGTATTCTTTAGGGGTTTATGTATTTTTTTTTAACTTAAGAACAAAATACTCTCAAGTGGACTCATATGTATGTTTAATTATAGTTAAAATCTTTCTGAAAACCATAATTGGTTAAGATATTATAGTTGAGTGATTTATATATATGGTTGGATGATAGAAGACATCTGTGGGACCCACGAGCCAATATATGAGGAAGTGGTCTCCACTAATTGTACCATGCCAAGAATAAGTTAGAATTGATGTTTTGTACATGTATTGCTTTTAGATACATTTCTTTTTACCAATTATTGTTTTATGCTAACAATTAACTGGGCATGAAAAAAAAAGAACGACAAAATAACCAAATCAAACCAATCTTCGGTTTTGGTTTCAAGATAAATACACTTTCAATTCGGTTTGGGTTTGCATAAAACAACCAAATTAATAGAAATCAACCCGATTAATTATAAAAGTGGGTTTAAAATTTTAAATGAAAATCGTTTACCAACAAAGCCACTGTTGACTTCTTGTATCTACTGGCGTTTACCAGCAAAGCCACTGTTAAGTGAATGCACAGGTCCATGCTTTATAGCCTAGTGGCATCTTGGAGGTTCTCACAACGGGGGTTTTCCCATATTTATTGGATTTCCTCTTGAATTGGTGTATAGGCGTTATGCCTAGTGGAGATGGATATGATCGGGTGGTTCCGCTGGTGACACGATGATATTCCAGTGGTCCGTCAGTGATCCAAATTTACCGCTAAAAATAAGTGAATGCACACACTGACATGTTTTTAATGTTAATTAATAATTATGAAAATTCATCGTATACAAGCTTTTTTTTAATTGGTTTGTTAAATTTTAATGGTGTAGTATATATGTGTATATATAGACACGCATATGTTATTTTATTTTCGATACATTTTTATAATTTGGTCATTAAGTAATTGATATTTTGATATATAAGAACTGTCCCCTGTCCCACATGTGACTAATTGGATTTATTTGTTAAAATAGATTTCAATAGAGCATATAGCCGTCAAAGTTAACCAACAATAACCAATATAACTGAAAACAATCAGTTACAACTAATTAAAATCAAAATCCATAGAATGATTTTTTAGCAACAAATTTGGATCACTAACGAACCACCGGAGGATTATCGTGTCTCTAGCGGAACCACCTGATCATATCCATCTCCACTAGGCTATAATTTAGGAAGAAACTCAATAAATCTGGGAAAAAACTTCTGTGAGAACAAACACAGGACCTTATGGTCGCTAAGCCTTATCTCACTCCATTCTATTCATATGTTTATTTAATAAAAATGTATGTATTTATCATATGTTAGTTAATTTATATAACATGTTAATTGATCAAAGATTAAATATAGGTAGGTTCTTATGCTGATTTAATATTTTACTTTTTTTTTCTAAACGTCTGATAATAAATCACTTTTCAACTTTTTGCTCAACCATCATGCTATTGGCATGTAGATAAATTCGTTTACCATCTTTCCCTTATAACTAACAAGACAAAAAGAAATTACTAACAAAAGGCAAACTGTTACCGCAACACAAGTAAACATGAGATCAACTTAAGCAACCCAAGAACATTGCCGGCACATGTCTCTACCCTCACCGGACCTATTTGCCAGCGTCCGTGAACCTCGCAGCCATCATTAGTCACCGCTGAAGCCGGTTGCAAAATTCCCGGAAGCAATGAAACCACACCCTCCTCAACCCTGTTGATTGGTCATTTCAAGCGAGAACGAACCCTTGCTTTATATTTATATATACAGTTAGACATAAGTAACACACTAGATTGATTACACTAAAATAAATATAAAAATTTCTTGCGACTATGTCCAAGCTTTCGAAGAAGACGCCCAAGAACTAATTTCCTCACTGCATTGCCTCCCCTGTTCAGCCCAGTTCTCGAGCCCAAATATCGATTTGCAGCCCACAAACACAAGAGTTTCTCAGCCAAAAGGCCCATAGGCCCATAATGGTTCCATACATTTACTTTTACTTGTGTGATATTTAAAATGCAACTAAATGAATAGTAATTTTCAATTTCACCCAATATATATATATATATATATATATAGGGTAAGGTTCATGCGAAACCGCGAAACCACCTTTATTGCAAAATAAAATCTAAAAAAAATAAAAAAAGCACTCCAAAATTTTTTATTTTTTTATATTTTTTTTAAAAAATTCGCTATATTTCGTTTCTAAAAAAAACTTTTTTTTCGAGTAACAGTTATCCATGCACATGTGCATATGTTTCATAACTTTGACAAATTCCGTAATACATTATCAGCAGTAGACAATTGCACTTTAATTTACAATACCATCCATAATACACTACTTTTTACATTACCAATATTCAAAATGAACATGTGCATCATTATGTATAACCATTATATAACGTGTTTTGGTACAAAAAGTTTATGATTTTGAATGATGAAGTAGGCCCATATACATGTTTTTTGGTTAGTTGTGGTTGATGGTTTGGTTTATAGTTGTCACTTTATGATGTAATATGTTGATTGGATGGTGTAAATGGTGTTGATATACATATAAAAAAGTGAAAATATTGGTATTGGTATTGTATTATAGATGGTAGGAGGTAATGGTATTGTATTATGGATGGTAAGAGGTAATGGAAGTGTATTATGGATGGTATGATAAATGAAAGAGAAAGTGTATTCATAGTAGTGTACCAAAACACCTTATTTCATGTTGATACATATAGATGCACATGTGCATTTCGAATATTCGTAACGTAAAAAGTAGTGTATTACACATGGTAGTGTAAATGAAAGTACAATTGTCTAATGTTTGTAACGTATTACGGAATTTATCGAAGAAATGATACATATGCACATGTGCATGGTAGTGTATTATGGACGGAATGATAGATGAAAGAGAAAGTATTTTCAAAGTAGTGTACCAAAACAACTTATTTCATGTTGATACATATAGATGCACATGTGCATTTCTAATATTGGTAACGTAAAAAGTAGTGTATTACACGTGGTAGTGTAAATGAAAATACAATTGTTCAATGTTTGTAATGTATTACGGAATTTGTCAAAGAATGATAAAAATGCACATGTGCATGGATAACTGTTACTCAAAAAAATATTTTTTTTTTGATTTTTTTATTGTTGACGATATATAGCGAATTTTTCAAAAAAAATATATAAAGATAATTTTTGGGGTGTTTTTTAGATTTTTTTAGGTATTACTGTTTGTGTACACACTGGTTCTCGCGGTTCTCACAATAAAGGGTGGTTCTTAACGGATACTTATCCTATATATATATATATATATATATACACGGTAGGGATCTTAAGAGAAGAGCACCCTATTTGAGAAACTTGAGAAGCATTTTGGATCACACATTTTTCCTAAGCAAAAAATGCAAAAATAAAAATATAAAAAATCGCTGCTGTTACTGTAAGGTTTTTTTTTAGGGATTTATACACATGTGTATATTGTTAATCTCTTAACTATACATATATGTATATTGTCAATCTTATAACTATACATATGTGTATATTATGAAAAATATATATTCTTAATCTAAAGAAGTGTTGGAAACCGGGTCAAATGAATGTTGATTGAGCTCATTACAGCGGCACTGAGACCGGCTCATTAAACAATAAGCAAAAATCTCTAAACACTAAAACTAAACCCTATGCTAAAATCTAAAACCTAAACCCTAAAGCTAAACCATAATGCAACCCTAATGCTAAACCCTAAATCTAAACTCTAAAGCTAAATCTAAACCCTATCACTAAAACCTAAATACAAATGCTAAACCCTAAAGACCACTACTAAACACTAAAAAACCCTTAAACCCTAAAGTTAAACCATAATGCTAAACCTTAATGCTAAACTCTAAATCTAAACCCTAAATCTAAACCCAAAAGTTAAATCTAACCCCTAAACCCTAAAGCTAAACCCTAAATACCAATAATAAACACTAAAACTAACCTATAAACCCTGAACCCTAAAGCTAAACCCTAATGCTACACCCTAAAGCTAAACCATAATGCTAAATCCTAATGCTAAACTCTAAATCTAAACCCTAAATCTAAACCCAAAAGCTAAATATAAACCCTAACACTAAACCCTAAATACTAATGCTAAACCCAAAAGACCAATACTAAACACTAAAACCAATCCCTAATGCTAAACCCTAAAAACTAAACCCTAAAGCTAAACCCTAATGCTACACCATAAAGCTAAACAATAATGCTAAACCCTAATGCTAAGCCCTAAAGCTAAAGCTAAACCCACCCTAACGCTAAACCATAATGCTAAACCCTAAATACTAATGCTAAAACTAAATCAATCACCTCAATTATAAATTTACAACACTTATTTTTCAATTTTATACATGTATATACACATACGGATAGTTAAAAATTGACAATGTACACATATGTATAGTTAAAAGATTGACAATATACACATATGTATAGTTAAGATTAACACTATACACATGTGTATAAATTCCAAAAAAAAACCTAGAAGAAAAAGCATCGATTTTTCCAAAAAAAAATATATATTTTTTTGCGTTTTTTTACTTTTTTTTTTGCTTAGGAAAAATGTGTGGTCTAGAATGCTTCTCAAGTTTCTCAATTAGCCTACTACTTCTCATATGATCCTAACCCTATATGTATAAATAGAGAGAGAAAATGTATCGTACAATGTGGCTTAACGTAAGCTCGTACGCTGAGATGAATTCGCATGTTATGGAAAAAGCGCGTGGTTGATTTTTGCCAAATCGCATGTTGATAAAAATGCAATGAATTCGCATGGATATAACAATTTCGCATGGGATTTTTTGTTGTTGATGAAATCGCATAACAAACCATGAAATCGCACGTTGACAAAACCCCCAGCGTACGCTCGTACGTTAAGCCCAATTGTACGTTAACCTCTCCCTATATATATATATATATTATATCTGTAACTAATTTAGTCTCTTATTAATTTAATTTTCCTCCAATACTCACGTTTGATAATTTATAAATACCGAATGCGCGTCTGTGTTTAGGTTTTTTTTGACATTCTAGGATAAACTTTGTTCAAACTAAGTTATGTTCGAAATATAGTGTTTTTTTGGTATTGTAGATTTGTAGGGTGTATCAAGTGTTGTTGCCATGCAGTTACCCTAACGAACCAAACGGATTCCGATCAAACAATACCGATACCAATATCAGTATTATCGAAACCACTATCGGTATTCGTTTCTATGGTTTTCGATAAACTTAAAACACGACTTTATTTTTTGGGTTGCACGATTGTTATTGTTTGGGTTACATCAGACAATTTTTGTGTAATGAAATCGTTGTGCAAAGTCATTACTGTTTTCAGTAAACTATACCGATTGTCGGTATCATACGAATTTCCATAAACTACACCGATTGTTGGTATTGTACCAGAAGCGGCAACAAAATAAATATTGTATTCTTTGTGACGTATACTAAACTAATTGCCGGTATGGCACCTGTAACAAAAAGAAGTGGCTCGATTGGGACCGAACAACGTCAGTACCGATATACCGATATTCATTGCTATTGTTTTCAATTGAATAAACATGTTTTGGTATCCTTTTGTGCATATTGTGACTTTATTTTTCTTGGTTTTCGCTTTTGTTGCTAGACCAAGTTTCGATACCAAAATGAACAAAATTGATACCGAGCAAATTCCCGCCACGTAATGCGAGGACTTCCCACTAATGAAGTATTAAAAAGGAGTTTAGTTATAGGAATCTTTTATTTGTATCACATAGGTGCAGTTTGTTTTTTAAGAGGTAAAATGTCTGGAGTCTTCAAACCAAATCTGTAGACATTTGTAGAAGAATAGGTGGACCAAACCTCTGCAGTCTGCAAGAAGAAGGCTATTTGTTTTATTAACTTATGTAGACTTCTAAATAAATTGGTGGTGGTGGGTGGTGGTGGTGATGACGTTGGTGGTGATGACGGTGGTGGTGTGGTGGACGTGGACGGTGGGTGGTGGTGGACTGTGGTGGTGGATGATGGTGGTAGACGATGGTGGTGGGTGGTGGTGTTTAACCCTCTGCAAATGTTAGAAGATCTTAAAAGTGGTTGGGCTAAGTCTGCACTAATAAGAGCTCGCATAGACATTTTTTTAATGAAACGTCTTCGGAAAAACAAACAGTCCGCAGATGGCAATGTCTGCGCGTGGTCTGCGTGGCACAAACAGAAGAGCCCGCGCAAATCTTTTTTAGAAAATAAACACCATCGTAGTAATGATATAAGGTCTTTGGATATACTTTAACCTTTCCTAACTCCACCTAAGTGTCACATCTTTCTTCCTCATTTCACTTTGCCTCACATTAACCTATTTTTGGTTTAAAAGAAAATGAATAATTAATTCAGTCTCTAAACATCCGGTTAACATGTTAACATATAATCCTTTTAATGCCGCTTAACAAAAGAAGGGAGTTGTATGCAATGTCAGTTAACATGCCATGTTACCGTTATCACCACAAATGTTAGGGGTGGGGGTGCTCCACTAGCCATCACTCACCACACCCAATCACCAAACGCCACGTTAGCGTGATTCCATCACTAGTGATGGATTTTAGTGGGGGTGCCCATCACTAGTGATGAATTTTTTTTTGTTTAATAATAAGTTTAGATTAATAATTTCATTTAAATAAAAACAATATTTCTAGACGTATTTTAGGTTACAACATAAATAAATATAAAAATAAAAATATACATATAGAAAATCTACTCGTCCAAATCTGGAAATTCCAAACCTAAAGAACCTACAAGTTCAATTAATCATATCTCAACCGAAAGTGAATTTCTTCATTGCGCAAATCTTGTTGGACATTTTTGGAAACGGGAGCTTGTGTGGGAGGATCCGACACCCAATCTGGAGATACTGCACGTCCATCTTCTTTAATTAGCATATTGTGCAATATGATACATGCATATACTATGATATGGATTGTTATTTATTCATTGCACGAACCGGTCGGTTTAGTATGCCACATCTACCCTTTAAAACACCAAAAGCCCTCTCAATATCTTTTCTTGGCGATTCTTGCAACTTCTTGAACGCCTTTTATAACATCGACAGGAAATGAAAGAGTTTTCACAAAAACATACCATGATGGGTAGATACCATCCACAAGAAGATAGCCTCGTCTGTAATATCTTTCGTTAACCACAAACGGACAAAATGGTGCAGTACCATCAGTTACAGTTTGAAACAACGGTGATGTGTACAAAACATTGATGTCGTTGTTGGAACCAGGAACACCTAAATATGAATGCCAAAACCATAAATCATTCGACGCCACTGCTTCAAGCATGATGGTCGGCCTTTTGATGTCACCCCTAAATACGCCCCTCGCAACTCTGTTGGACAATTTCTCCATTCGATATGTGTACAATCGATGCTACCGAGCATCCCTGGAAAATGCCATCTAGCCTCATGCGTGGCGTAAATATGTGTGATGTCGTGTCTTGACGGTTTATGTAGAAACTCTTTGCCATACAATTTAATGATCACGTTACAAAAGAATTGCAAACATTCACCTGAAGTTCTTGCCGACATAGCTAAGTATTCATCAAATTGATCGGGAGGCTACCTGTCGCTAGTTGGCGAATGGCGGATGTGTATTTTTGTATCGGCGTGAAACTTCGTTTGCCCCTCATGTCGTAACGTTGTTGAAACAATTGTTCGCTTGCTTCGATGTCTCCTATAATTTTAAAATAAATCTTTCGGTAAACGAAACCGATTCCTAAAGGTTTTAGCATTGTAGACCGGATTTTCCACAAGATAATCATTCATTAAAACTTCGTTGGCATATATATGATCACGATCCACCATTTGCTTCTTTGATCGGCTCAAACGTTCAAGTTCGTTGTATACCCCATCTCGAAAATTCAAGCGTGTTATCGTCGGAAGCTGAAGAGCTATCGGTGTTTGGCGGAAACGTATCGGTTGGAAATTCCACTTTAGAGTGTAGAGATGGTATTTTTTTGTGGGTTTAAAATGTTAAAATGGATGATTTATATATAGTGGTTAAGGTTTTTCTTTTTATAAAATTCAAATGCTCAACGGTCGTGTGATACCCATGACGAAACTAGGTACACCTAAATCGGTCCAAAACTTTAAAGCATGCCTAAAACAATAATTGTGCGAAAACCCTAATCACATGCATGACTTGTGTGCTATGCTAAACAATATTTCTTATGTCTCGGAGGAATCCGAGAGCACGTCATGGTTAACATGACACTATTAAGGACAACCGGTGCGAGGTTGGTGTCCTTAGCTTGTAACAACGTGTTAAACGGGAGCTTTCCGTTTAACAGCGCATTAAACATTTGACGATGATTGTTAGGCCTTTGTAGGGCTATTTAAGATTCTGAGTTCACGAAACGTCTTAGTTATGTGCCTTAAACCATCACATAAGATTTGAAGCAAATCGGAGCTCGGGCACACAAAAAGAGGCAGTTTCTCGGTTAGGGAAACGCCTTCGTTTTGAAAACAACACAAGGCAACCAAACATGCAAGGAATGGTCAATCAAGCTTAAAACACTTAAACTACCCTAATACGAGCCTATTATGATTAAAACGTAACTGTCTTATTGAGACGGTTATGCACGGTTTTTAAAACCGAGTCTTTTAACACTAAAAACGCAAAAAAGGAGTCTGTTTTCGCAAATTGGGGACGCGTGTGGGACCCGAAAACGAACTTAAATCGCAAAACCGAAGATAAACATCATCTTTATTAAAAGCACGACAAAGCAGGGGGTGGGGTAGGGGTACCCCACCTGCGACCCCCCCCCCCCCCTTATATTCTTTTTTTTTATTTTTTCTTCATTTTCTCCATAATTCTGCTCAAACTCTCAAAGAACTCAGCTGACCATCCCTTCCATCAAGCTAAATCAAAGGTATTTTGCAAGTTTTAAGTGGTTTTGATTTGATTTCTTGAGAAATCATGAACTAGCTTAAGAAAACTCTTTTTAATCCATGATTTTGGATGATTTAAACATGATTCTTGGCAAAATAAGATCACATCAGGGATTCCCTAATGTTATATGTCACACCCAACTGATGGCGGAAACAATCGGAGTGAGACGTAAACAAGATTGCAAGAGACTTCATAACGCTATTAGCGACCATATTTAAACAAAACCCATATTTCATTCGTTCAACGATAACATTGTCAAATTACATCATTAAGTCAATTACAACAATTCAGAAATTTAAAGAAGAGTACAACATAAGCATAACAACAAAATAATACAACATTTTAGCCTAACGTCTAAATGTGTATCTAGAGCATCATCACTACTCCAATTTCATGCAAAATCTTCATCAACCTGTAACATGTTAAAAATACGAGTTCAATGCAAAACAAAGGCGAGTACACAAGTTTGGTGATACATAGCATAAGTATAAAAGTGTAACTCGAATCACATGGTAATTGTAAGAAAGTTCTATACTAATATGCAAACGAGACTCGAAGGCTTCCCTTGCCACAAAAGCGAGAAGACTAAAATGAGAATGAGAATCTTAACATAACCCCGACGGGCGGCGTGCTACTCCTATAGCGCTATATATGATAAGTTGGGCTAGCTAAATTAATGATCAAGCATGTATCTAGGCATAACAAGTATTCATGTATAAGGATTGAGCATGTAAAGCATGAGTTTGTGATATGTGTATTTTGATAGGTAAACATGTTACAACCCAAAAGTGATTAAAACGGTAAATGGGTCGAGTGTACTCACGGTTTTGCTAAGTGTTCCACTTAAGTAATTCCGGGAGCTTGTTGTGTTGATTAGATTTGGCACCTTGTCCTTCTACAAGAAGAACATAGGTATTAGTTAGGAGTGTAACGGTAGAATTGGAGTATTCGAGCGAGATTACGGAAAGGAGAATTAAAGTATTATGTATGAAAATATTCACTAAGACATAGCACTTGTTCTTGACACTATGACAAACCGAAAAGGGGTTTATATGGTTTCATAGGTTCGAGACCTATTAGAATCGTGACAAGGAACTACGTACTTTAGTGATAAACTTAATAACTTGATAGGTGATTATTTAGTCATTATCAAGGTTTCGATTTTAGAATTACATTATAGTCCATAGTATATACATAATAGTAATATCATGTAGGAGGTGGGAGGATGAACCATCCACTTTGGTACCTCTAAGTATTCAAGTAAGTCAAGCATGGAGGTAGGATGATGAACATCCATTTAACCTTGTTATATGATTCACCACTACACAAGTTGTCATAGACAACAAAGAGGGTCATGAATGAGAACAATAGAAGAATGAAATGACAAGAATTATAAGTATGTCACCATAATACCAAGTAGCCAAGTGAATACAACCCGGAGAGCACACGAGGACACATGTCAACGGCTTGGCGGGGTTGTGACACTTTAGGACTAGCAAACTACTTGAGATGATGATGAAAATCATCAAGTGCTGTGTGGTCTCAATATTTAGGATAGCCAAAGCTAACCTTGGTGGACACATATTAACAAGTCTATGAACTTGCATCACTTGTGAGCTAAATGCTCTATGAAAACAGAATTATTATGAGGTTTACACCTCTTGTTTGAATGTCTCAACCTTGTTTTTAAGCCTAACCAACCACAAGAAGTGTTGTAAGCATTCGGACATAGGTTTGAGATGAGTTTGACTCAAGTTTGATGAACATAAACAAAGTTTGAAAGAGTTTGAAAACAAACAAAAAGTTTTGGACAAATTAGGGGCATTTCCAAGGTCTGAATTCTCCAAGGAGGACCATGGAATCATGCCCAAAGGAAAACCAAGCATGTAGGAAAAAGAATGAGGCAATTTGGTTGAGTATTGAGGAGTTATGCTCACTTTTGTGTAGAGGTACAAATTGCCCGAAAATTGGATTCAGCTACGAACTTGGAGTGTTTTGGGAGGCTTGGAGGCTTTGTAAAGTGGAAAAATGGCTGGAATATAAGAGGTACTTATAGGGAAAGGATTAGGGTTTAAGTGGGTTGGGTTTTGAATTGAATTAGTGGGTCATTAGACTTGAAACAAGCCCAAAAACATACCCAAACAAGGGCTGATTGCAAGGCTATTTTCAGCCTTTATATTCTTTTTTTTTTTGTTGTTTAAATGTAATAAAAGGTGTATTTGAGATGCACTTTATATAAATAAGATGTTACATGATGTTTGGTGTATTATTCATAGGTTATTAAGGTCTAAAGTGCATATTAAACATGTTTTGAAGTGCTAAAATGTGTGATAAAAATACATGTAGGTGACATATCAAAAGTAACAAGTATGTTTGATTTATGGTTAGGTATAATCAAGTGAAAACATATAACTTATTCTTAAAATCGAATAACCAAGTATTTGAATGTATGCAGATTTGAGAATTACAAATACATGATCAATGTTTACGAGTTAAACTTACATTTAAGCGAATTATGAATCATGTATCAACCGAATGCACGTATTAATGTATAGACATGTATAAACAATGTATAAAAGATTCATTTTATTACGATCAAAGTCTCGAATTTACAATGATTTGAAAAGGAGATACGATTACAAGGGAAACAAGTTTCCGAAAAATGGAATTACGATACAATCTTGCTAAAAAAATGGAAAGCTGTGAAAAGAGAGGCGTTACATTATATGGTAGCAAATATCATAAAACTTCGGATTTTGATACCTTAATCGACCCTAATCGACAAATCGATTAACAAAGTTCTAAACCGAAAAACTATGAAACAAGGCTTGATTGGAATGATTTATGGCATGTTTGGATTGTACTTGATGTGTAGGTACTGGATATAGCACCCACACACTTCTGGACTCAAGAGAAACGCCCGGAAAAGAAGCTTGCGCTAGGTATAACGCCCGAAACTTGAAACTAGCATAGGCAAAATATTGTTTGGTCTATACCTTGGTCTGTGATGCTTGGATTGAGCTGAAATTTGTTGTGGTGATGTAGGGTATTGTCAGGAATGTCCACGTAAAAGTTTAGAATTTTTGGAATTTTCTATGATTTTTACCTGTTTTACCGAAAGAAATTTGAAAAAAATACCAAACAGAGTCAATAAATCACCAAAATTTATATAAACACTAAGGAACATATAGGAAATGTTTAGGAAGTTTGGGAGTCCACTGGTTGAAGTTTGATTCGGATTAAAAATCCGTGTTTTTGGGAGTTTTTCGGTAGCCGGAAACGCACTGAAACGAAATCAGAAAAATCCCAATTTTTGCAGGGAGTTCCTGAGCATACAAGGAGTTTACTGAAATATTTTGAGAACCTTTAGACATCGGATGATAAGCGATGTAAATTATTCAGTTAAATACTGTTTTACAAATAAAATATTTAAGTTATAAAAATAACTTTATAAATATTTTTCCTGGAATCTATATATTATTACTGATTTCTACAAATATTTCTAGAATTTTATAAAATATGTAGAATAAATGGGATTTTTCGGCTTTTAAAACGCTTCTTTTAATTAATTTCGGCAGTTTACCGGACAACGAACCTGCCGGAACTGGGAACGGACCGAACCCTATTGTGACTATAAGTGGAACACCGGAGGTATTGGGGAAATTCCAGGGTAAGCTGGACATTCTGGGTGTGTTCCACCACCGTTCGGCAGAATCCCCGACGGCGAAAACGGAAACTCAATTTTGGGCAAACTAGACTCCCCAAACACCCAAACTCCCTTAATGAAAATTCATCTTTCTTAAATGACAACATGTTGACACTATTGGTATTCACGTACCATCACCCGAACATGTTAAACAACCGACTGTGGCTGGCACGCAAAACGGTGCCCGGAAGCCAAACTGAAAACTGATACTACCCTGACATCCATCACCATACCAGTATCCTACGGGTTCAATCCAGGGTGAAAACTCATAACCAGGTCCAAGTTATAACCATTACCAACTTAGATACTGATTTGAGTCCCTACTTGCATGCTTGTTACTAAAGCTGATCCAATCGACTGATCACTCTTTGTTTGGGACTACTACTTTCACTGTGAGTTTCACTCCCTACTTTTAAACTATTTTATCGTTTTCTGGGGTGACTTGCATGTTACAAACTGTGTTAATTGCACCAACTTGTGATGATGTGAATTACCTAACACACGAACGAACCATCCCCACTACAAGTGATTAACGTAAGTCGTGGGCAGTGGATAGTACTATTGGTCTAACAAACTCAGTTGCTACGACCGGATTGTCTGTCGGCAAACCTGCAACTGCACGCGTCCTAAACTTGTTATGTTGTTAGGCATAACATCAAGGGGCGTTTTGAACTGCACGTGACGCAGTTGGTGGGCTAGGGGTGTCTGTGGTGACACTGCTCGGCGGGCTGAGGTGTCTGTTGTGACACAGCCTGGGGTACCGAGGTGTCTGTGATGACACGGTCCAGTAATAACAGTCAAGGTTTCACTTGTGCACTCGTGTAATTCCATCTGTGATTGTGACACGTGCAATTAAACTTGTTAACACATTTTGCTGTGAAACAACCAAACCAGTGAAACTCACCGGCTCGTTTAGCTGACCCCTTTTAAAACTAACATGCATTTCAGGTGAAACTAAACAGGAGTAAGGAATGTGCGTATGGAATGGCTTGGGTAGCGGATAGTAGCAGAATAAAAGCTATAGTGGCTTGTAGTACCGTACTTAAACTTGTGGTTTGTAATATGATACTTTAAGTATGTTGTAACCGATGTTCCATCTTTATATGTTATCACGCTTTTAAATTATGAGGAACTACCATGTGTCTGCCGCACCCCACAATTGTCTTCCCTACGAGTCGGGTGTGACAGGTTGAATGCCAACGGATAGTTCCAGTCTTCAATGCGTGATGAGTTTGACGCGTTTTCTTCACCACGCGTGATGGACACGGGTGGCTGCGGTGTTCCACGCATGGTCACATGCTACAACGGAGACGCCCCCACTCCCCTTAGGGTATACCCAATAGCCTAATCATGTAATCAATTCTATAGATCACTAAAATACACATTAATATTTGAACATCCAATGCGTTATTTAACAATTCGATACTATATTCAGTTTCACTTGTTATTATGATAAGTCATTGTTTTGTTCACTTGGTTGTATGTCTTAATTGTTTTTGCACGAAATAAGCCTTTATTGTAATTGTCTCGGATATTTGTTTATTGTCACTTGAGTTGTGTTTATACTGCTACTCCATGCCATGCCCGAGCAAGACTCCTATGGGAAAGCACAAGTGCGTCGTTAAGGCATCAATGGGATGGCGTAGCACCATCCATGGCGGTGTGACTAGTACAAGACGACTCTATAGTCTATACTGTATTGATTGGGCTATAAATTGTGAGAGACTAATTGTATTGATTTGATGACTAGGTAGTGTGTGTCAACATCCCAACTCTCGATTTAGTGCATTTGGGTTTACGAATCCGACGTATGTTTATTGTGCTAAAATGGATACTTCCTAGGAATGCTACTTTGTTAGGATATTACTTAGCCGTTGCTATGTTCTACAATCGTCATTCATGTGTTCGGATATTCGATGTCCGATTGATTTGATTGTATAATAGTTTCATATCGTTGCATTTGAAAGTATTGATTTCCTATGTTCTTTCTCTTTCAATTTGTAACAACATCCTAATAACGACATGAAGTTTCGCCATTTTTTGATTTTTTTGACATTTTGCGAGGGAAATAACTTATAAAATTTAGATGGAAATACAAGTTATAAAATTTTGATCAATAACCGTTTCCTATATTATAATATTTTTCCTAGTTAAATCTTTTCTCAATAATCTACTTTTGCATAAACAGAAAACGTTTCAAACTCCGTTACGTTTCGTTTACATACTACTTTAACTCGTTTTCTATATTTATATCATAACATTCATTTGTAATCACTAAATTTGTTTTTGAACAGCTATACTATATAATATACTATATAGAAGTGTATTTTAGGATACCCAAAAGTAAGAGAATTTTTTTTAGTCTAGTGCATAAAGTACAACCGTAAATTAGTTTTTTAATCACTAATAACATTTAAATCCCCATCTTTATTACACTTTAATTAGTCATCTTTCACCAAATTCTAATTAATTTTTTTTTTGAAAGGTTAACTTCATTCAACCAAAATTCTAATTAATTAACTTTTAGTTACGCTTTATCCCTTTATAAATTATAAGTTTTGTCATTTATGTTTCCACCAAATTGCAGCCGCTGTTCTTTAGCGCAAATTTGACGAGTTCTGTATCTAATGTTTCAAAATCTTGCACGTTATGTCCTTTAGGCCAAACTCAGTTAGATTTTTTAGTTAAGTATGGTCATATGCCTTACACATGAGGGCTTTCCTGTCTTTTTACATTCCAAGGGCTATTTTGTAAATAAGTGTTATTCAAGGACTAAATATTTTATGCAAAACTCAAAATTAAAAAAGAAATATAAACTCTCTCTTTCTTCTCCCTTTCTAATCTGAACCTCTTTTCCCTCTTCTCCCTCTCTTCTAAACTTAATGTTATCAACCGGAAAGTTAACCAGTCCGACACGGCGGCGATTCTGTATTCCTCCGGTAGAATCAAAGGTTTGGAGTTAACTCACTGAATTTCATCGCGATAACCTCCAATTCACACTACAACAGTGGTGATACAAAATACTTTTCGTTAGGGCTAAGAACGGTGGTTGATTTGTGTCGAATGACGGTGGCGGTGGTTGTCGATGACGTCAGCGAGAAGAGGGCGGCAGATCGGAGGTGATTTATAGCGGCGGAGATCTCGCCTGGGTTGGATAAAGGTTTGATGACTTTTGGGATGTTTAGGGGTGATCGGGAAGGGTTTCGACGACAGTTTTTGGTTTGTGGTGGTGGTGGTGGTGGTGGTGAGATGGCGGAGGCGTCAGCTTCTGCGATGGTTGTGGATTGGGGTTTGAGTTGTACGGTTGTGGTGGTGATGAGAGTTTGCGGAATTTTTGGGGGCAGATTGGGATTTTGGAAGGGTTTGAAGGGGTAAGTTGGGAAATTGAAGATGTTAAAGATGGTTGTTCCTCCGATGGTGGTGGTGGTTGAGAATGGGGTGGTGATGGTTGTTGATTGAGTGGCTTGTTCTGGGTCAGAGGGTAGGGTGCTTGTTGGGTTGTGGTAGCAGGTGGGTGGTAGAACACGGTGGCAGAAGGTGGTAGGTGGTGGTAGAAGACGGTGGTAGAAAATGATGGCAGAAGGTAGTGAGGGAGAGGATGGGTGGTGAAAAAGGAGTTTTTATATCTTCTTTTTGTTTT
The DNA here is from genome assembly GCA_947069175.1 of Scalesia atractyloides. Lineage (NCBI taxonomy): Eukaryota > Viridiplantae > Streptophyta > Magnoliopsida > Asterales > Asteraceae > Scalesia > Scalesia atractyloides. The sequence continues at coordinate 39,779,920 of CAMTDV010000009.1, forward strand.
TTAATATACAAAATAGTCCCTTATTAACAGATCTTTACAAAATAGCCACTCGGAAGGTGAAATGACAAGAATGCCCTCAAGTGCAAGGCACATGATCATACTTAACCAAAAAATCTAATGAATTAGGCCTAAAGGACATAACGTGTAAAATTTTGAAACATTAAGTATAGAACTCGTCAACTTTTGCGCTAAAGGACAACGCTTGTAATTTGGTGTAAACATAAAGGACAAAATTTTAATTTACTTTAGAAACTAATTAGGTTTATGATTTTAAACGACCATAACCTTTTCATACATTTTTTTTTAAATTATACCATAAAAACGAGCATTTTTATTCTCTTTAATTTAGTATTGTTATAGTTTTTTTAATTAAAAAATTGATAATTTAGGTGATTGGTCTAAGGGTGAATCGTTAATCGTAACCAAACCCAAACAAACAAAATTGAACCAAAATCAACAAAAAACTGCATTAACCGATAATTGATTAACCGAAAACTCAATTAACAAAAAAACTCAAGCTTTTTATACCCTCGTTTAAGCAAATTAACCAAACCGAACCATTCATATTTTCATATATTTCTAGTTTTTATACATCCAGTTCATGTATTTCATATTTTATACTTTCATATCATATATTTATACTTTCATTTCAAATATTTATACATCGATTTCATGTATTTTTAACCAAAAGTTTTATCACAAGTTTTGTTTTGGCTATTAATTGAAATTAAACGAAATAAACCAAAAATCGTTAATCTAACCAAACTGATTAACCAAAAATGATTAGTTAATAAAATAGACTAATTGATATTTAGTTAGTAATTACAATTTTTCACTCTTATAAAAAATTAACTACCTTCACGATTTTTTAAACGACAGTAACTTTTCTGTACGTAAATATTTATAAAAAAACACATCATAAAAACTAGCATTTTATTCTCTTTAATTTGAGTATAGTATAGCTACAGTTTTTTAATTAAAAAATGATATGTTACGTGATTACGATGTCTAGGGTGAGCAATAACTGAACCGAAACCAAACTAGAAATAGATAAGATCGAATTGAAATTAACCAACTGGATTAACTGTAAACCAATTAACCAAAAATCAAGTATCCGTTTTTTTGTGCACTCGTTTAACCAAAATTAACCGAACCAAATTAAACCGTCATATTTTCATATATTTCTAGCTTTTATGCCTCCAGATCATTTACTTTATATTTTACACCTCTATTGCGTGTATTTATACTTCATTTTATGTATTTATATATCCATTTCATTTATTTATACCTCAAGTTCATATATTTATAAGCAAAAGTTTTAGCCCTAGTTTGGTTTTAGCTATTAACCAGAATTAAACGAACCGAACTAAAAACCATCAATCTAACCGAATAAACCATACTGATTAACCGAAAACCAGTTGGTTAATAAAATAGACTAATGATGACTTCGGTTTGTGTTTTAGTTTAGGATAATAACCGAACTAGTCGAACATGCACACCATAATGAAATAGACTAACCGATGTTTGGCTTATGGCGTACATCCACTAGTGGATTCTACAATATATATTATACGGATAAGAAAACATCAGAAAGAAATACCACAACGCAGGCGCATCCCACGGACACCCTACTAGTTTTATTATAAAAGTGAATGGTTTCTAAATGATGTTTTTTTTTAAATTTTAAGGTAAATATAATAATAATGTAGTTTGTATACATAGATTGAATTGTATATATCGTGGTCTCCACATGGTGATTGTGTGTTGAATAAGGGAAGATTATGACATATGTATGAAGTCGGTGAGTTCATGAATTTGTCTATATATTCTAATTGAGTTACAACATGTAGGTAACTATGGATTTCTAATTATTGAATTGTATACATGTTAGAAATTAAGATTTTTACAAGAACAAAATTACCTTTGAATCTCTTTACAACACAACAAACTTTCACAATCAGACTGATCCAACAACTCTCGTAGATAATATCTAGATAGAACACTACTGGACAATTATCAATGAGATGATTACCAAGATGAACTTTCTAACAAATCCTAGATATTTCTAGAGAGAGAGAGACAGTGATTGAAGTGAATGGTGCATATACTGTTGTGAACCGTTAATGAACACAACTACGGGTAAACGAATTGGATTGATAAGCTGAGTTTCTATTACTTTCTATAATGATTACAACTACTAATTGAAACAATACTCGATGAATAACACTAGAAAGAGATGGGAAATCAGAGATTACAGATACGAAGATGGGAAGAAGAAAACACATACTTCATAGTCATTATCGATACCCTATTCTTTCACTGTAACCTCCTTTATAACTTGCAACGGTTCCCTTAATTTGATGGGCCTCTTGGACTGGGCTAGTTGTCTGGGTTTGCTAGTTTAGGACCATTGGGTTCATAACATATACTATATGTCTATATATACACTCACTGGGACCTTCCCATTAGGTTATAACCCACAACAACAGACTCTCGCCCAGCTCCTGATCCACACGAACTTCATTAGCCCATGAACTAAGCCCATCATTCCTATATATATTTGAGCCCAAGTGCAATTTGTATCTCATATTTAAATATAATCATATTTTACCAAATATAAAACTGAAGATTATATTATTCTTTCAACAAAGCCTCCACTTTAAATAATCAAACGTGTCATATTAACTACCAAATTAGATATCTACACATCTTTTAAAAATACTTATGTTTTCCTGACTAGAATGGAAGCCTGTGCTTCACAACGGCTCATTATACAAAAAAGGGGTTTGGTTTGGTTTGGTTTGATTTTTATAGCTTACCACACGCACGCACCCACCCTAACCGGGTTCAATATCTTAAAAACTTCGTCTTCTTCTTTATCTCACCTGATGCGGGTGTTGGAGGTCGCCGGAAAGGCGATTTGAGTTTAAAGAAGACAAGAAATAGTTTGAAAAATTGATGCATTTTTATAGAACTGAAGAAAACGGCCTTTAGGGATCATGGTATTCAAAAACCTGAATAACATCACCACGGCCATTAGCGACCAGAAGACAAGGTGGTGATGTATGTTAGTGGTGGCGGTTTTGTGGTGGAGGGTTGGGGGCCCGTTATGCAGAGAAACCAGAAGCCGGAACGGATCACTTGCTTCACGTTGATCAGTACTCGCTTCACGTTGAAGCCACCGTCAAGAATTTGCTCCGTCGCCGTGAATCATCTTTTTTTTTTTTTTTTCATTCTTACGTGTGTATTTTTTTCATTCTTACGTGTGTATAAAAAAATAAATAAAAGTGATTTTAGCATTTAGGTACATAAGTTACTGGCATTGAAAAATCGTTTTCGTAAACCATTAAAGTCCGATGGTTTTAAGAAAATAAATAAATAAAGAATCACAATATCTTGGAGGAACAAAAAGTTAGATGAGAGAAAATATGTAACTAAGATTTTGGGCATATATTTAATTTTAAGTAGGCTATCACCCGAGAATTTTTTAGGCTTGGAAAAATTTAATTTACACTAAATAAATAAAAGTACGTAAATAACATTTTGACCTTCACACACAAATTTTTAGTTCGGTTTTATAAGTATCCAAACTTTCATCCATATGTATTCAAAGTTTTCATGTAAAACTAATTCTTTTTTAATTGATTATAATGAGATCTCTATATAAGAATGATTTCTAAACCATCCAAAATGTTTTATTGATTTATGTTCTTTTTTTAATTTTATTAAAATATGTTGTTACTTTAATTTGCAACGAACGACATTAATGAGAAATTATAATCAACATCTTTTATGAAATTATATCTCAACTTCACGGGTAGAAAATTTTAATTAATCTAAATTTGTGTCGTAAAATGACATAAAAATAAGATTTTACAAATGTTTTATTGATTTACGTTATTTTTTACACTAATTGACATGTGTAGATGAGATAATTTGAAACGAAGAACGTTAATAACGAAACTATGACCCACCATCTTAAAGTTAAGACTTGTTTCATCCTAAACCCTTTAATCCTCACGTGCGTTACACTGCGAATTCTACCACATTCACCCGATAATTTAACCCCTACACACCCTTCAAGTTTTGTTTTCGCGTTCATCTCTTTAACATGACAATTTTATATTTTCTATTTGTTAAAAAGTACCAACGTATTTGACGCAGATATCAAACATATCGTAACGCATAAACTTGCATAAAACCTCCAACGATACTTTATTCTGAAAACTACATTACTACCGAAATAGTATGATTTTTATGACCATGTCTGACAAACCGAGTATTGTAGAAAAAAATATTACAAAAATAGTTTTGGCTCAGATTACAAATGTTTTATTGAATTGTGTTATTTTTTAATTCAATTGACATGTGTAATAAGATAATTTGCAACGAAGGGCGGTTATAACCCGGGAATTTCCTTGACAGGAAAAAGTAAATTATATTAATGAAATTATGTCGTTGAAAAAGAAAAAGACATGTTTTCAAACATTATAACTATTTAAATAAATGAATTAAACTTCGGTGTCGATAGTATGCTACCATGCGGTACTAAATAACATTATTTTTCCGCATCGGGTGTCTCCCTCCTTTTCTTTACATGTCAGGGCACCCCTATGTGATACAGTACCGGTTAAGTCAAACCACTTATATGAAGAATTGGGTTGAATTTGCCTTCTACCATAATCCCAAAGATATAAAGGCACTTCGGTTTTACCATTTTTAACCAAAACCCGATTACCAAACCTGACCAAATGCTACCTAAACCGAGTAAGAACGAACTTGAGGAACCCAAACCCAATTATTAATAATACCCGAACCCGAACATCTTCAGGTTGGTAATCAAATCTTTCCTGAAAAGAAAGAACCCGAGAATTCTGGACCAAATTATTATTAATACCCGAACCGAATACCCATCTTTAGTTTGGTAATCAAATCTTGTTGCTTGGATTCAAGTTTACCCGTTTATATAATTTATAATTGTGTCAAAATTCTTATAAACAAAGTTACACATTACATTAAAAACAAAAAATGAAGTTACAAACACAATTCGATTGCCTGGATGCAATGGTGGCGGAACCTGGCCATCTCAGTGTACATCTGTTCTATATAGAACCGTTTTGAGGTCGTGTCCCTATACTCCTTGTACATGTTAAGATATCTGGGCCTCAGCCAAATGCAATAGTTCTTGATAGTTAATGGTTTTTTTTTTTTTTTGCTAAAAATATAGAGAAATACATATAACAGAAATTTATAGACAATATTTATAAACATAGTGAAATATAAAATAAGTTTATAGTCTACCACTCTACACATAAGAAACCATTTATGATAATACTCCCTCAAAACAATAACCAACACTATCACTGCAATTATTAGATATTTAGATTTAAGATCAAGATTATCTAGCTTGTCAACATAAAATATACTGATTTTCAACTTTTTTTACCAACTAAAGCAAACATTATTAATTGAACTTAAGCCATACAAGAGATAAATCAGCAAGTAACCTAGCATAGCTATAGAAAGAACCAAAAGAAACCAGAAAACAACACCTCTAGAAACATCTTATTGATCGAACTATAAACCTTAGCTAGGACATCACTTAACTGGATTTTCCTTGCAACCTAGCCGAGTCTATCCAACTGAATCTTGTTCATTCTTTCACAACTTGAGTCTTCTTGATAAAGGTAACACATCACCATTGACCCTTGTAGATAAAGAGATCCACTGTCTTCTTATTGAAGTGGCAAGGATGAATAATCATGAAACATTAAGTAAACAAATACTAATACTGATAAAATAAATAAATAAATAAATAATCAGTTTTAGGCTACTCCTCATCACTAATAAGTAAACTTATCTTCAGGAGACTCACATTGCTATCAGATCCTTTACCACTCACAATTACACCTTGTTTTTCAGCCATTAAATATCCCATCACACAATTCTAGCATTTAAATACTTTGATTCTTTAGAATAATAAAATGTTGAACCAGGGTAAACAAAAATTGCAACTATATCCATTAGCTTATATAGCATTAATTTATATACATGAGAAAATGTCATAGCAGCAAGGGCATTCATTAAACCATCATATTCAGTTATTCTTCATCTTTTTGGACCAAAATCATAACCAATTCTTCCAATACATTCTGGCATATCAAAAGATCCTATCCCTTAATCAACTCATACATCCTAAATTGCATCTATATCCTCTAATACATCCTATCGACTCGTAACAAAAGAAATTGACTCATTGCTTAACAGGTCCGGCCCACCCATTTTGCCACATCTGAAAATAAATGTATTGTTTCATTTGGGTGATTTACTATAGGCTGGAACAAATGAAGTTGTAATGAACCGTAAGGGATATCAGCAATTGATAGTCATAAAAAAATCAAGTTGCTTCGAAACTCTCTCCAGTGGAACAACAAAATGAACCGAAAACATATGCTAGAAATAATACATACTAAATTGGAAAGGCAATAATATTGTTTTGCTTTAAGTGTACCAGCTGTATAAAATGTCTAAAAATTAACCAATAAGTGTTAATTAAGCACCATCGGACAACAGTCCGTCCTGTGCTGGGATTATTTGTGATGTGGGCCAAATTAACCCATTTGATCGCTTCCCTTTTGTCTAGTTCTTTTGTTTGACCCATTAAGAAATGAACGGGTAGGAATCACCACCTCTAAATTAGAAAAATAAAGACAAAAATATCTAATGACAAATCTTACCAGGATGGAAGCTCTTGCTTTAGTTATACCAACATTCATTTGTCAAAAATCAGCCACTAATCCAATACTCTTTATTTACTTTCCCTAACACATGAAAAGATTGCAACATCTTTTTCTCAGCCTGCATTTAACAGGTTTAAAAAGATCGTTCAAGTTGCTATTGAAGCTTTATAAATATAAAAACATATATGTTTTACAGAAATAAATAAATGTTAACATGAAAATCCATCCATAGTGCTAATATCCACAAACTTTATCTGAATCCCCTCGAACTTACTACGAAAAAGCTTCACTTGAATTTCTAAACCCACTCCACTACAACATGAAATGTTGGAAATCCAAGATAATTGTTTAATTTCCTTTACATGTAATGAAATTGGCTCAACCCAAAAGTAGATAATTAATGATGATGAACAAAATATCCAACATAAGTAAACTAAGAACACATGTGGGGCCAGAAAACTCAGCAAATACCTATACTGGCTGGTTTAGATAGAGTTAAGCTTTTGGTTGAGAAGCAAATTAGGTGGAAGATTTAGACAGAGTTAAGCTTTTGGCCAGAAAACTCAACAAATACCTATACTGCTGATCTAACTGGAAAGGAACATGTAGGTGGAAGATTTAGACAGAGTTAGGCTTTAGGTTGAGAAGCAAATTAAAAAAATTTGTGTGTGTGACAAAGGATTTATGGGAATATAAATAGAGTGCAGTGGAAGAGTCAAATGCCAAAATGCCATAGGTAGCTGCTTAACATAGGCAGGGGCGTAACGTAGACAGTGGCATTGCATGCCGGTGCTCTTATTGTTTTAGTTTTATGCTTGTCATACTCAAGTTTAAAATAAGTTACCCAATTATTAAGTAGGGGTTTTTAATATTTTAAATAACAATATACCTCAATTTCTAGTTATAGCAATTAATTGATGCATCAGCCGATTGAGGCTGAAGTAATAAGAAAGAAATAAGTCAATTTGGCCAAATAAAAATTCATAGCACTGAAATTTGTTCATGATCGATCAAAAGATTATGTTTCTGACTCAATAAAGACCACTAATACTACTGTCATGCATAATAGACCATAGCAGCAAAAACATAAAACATATGAAAATTCTAAAAGGAACAATAGTTGATAAATGGGAACCGAAACATGACGCTTACGTCTTGATTAAGAAAAGATATTATACCTCAGATTCTTGAAATCTCGTTATTCATTATAGCATGAGCCACATCTGGTATATCCATCCCACGCTCTGCAACTTGAGTAGCAAACAAAACATTAAGCCTTTTGGTCCTGAAACCTTCGAGGCTAATTTCGCTTTGTTCCTATGACTTGCAACTGTGCAAAGTTGTTCATCACTTCCTTGTTAATCAAAATATAGTTATTTAAAAACTCCAAAATACAATTTATTAGTTATTTTATACGGTACCTGTTTGGTTAATACAAAACAATGCTGGCCACCTACTTCTAGGTAATAGCTTGGGTTCTTCTTCTATATTTGCAGGCGGTCTGAAAAGAAGCACCTCTATCATTCTAAGAGCCATATTCAACTTCGCCTTCCCTTTCACCGCCTCTCTTATCTCCTCTACAGTTTGTGGTTTTTTTTCAGATCTTGATGACCTCCAGCACCAAACACACATATTATAAGAACAAAAACATCCTACAAATTACCGGCGAAATTATAACCAAATTAATTGAAACTTACTCTTTCCGACAAGAAATAAAGATGATGTTTTTGGCTTACACCATCAGGCATCTAAGCAAACCGCTAACTGAATTGGTCAGCGATCGAGTTAATAATTCCCATATTATACCGTATTTTGCCACCGGTGAAGAGCCTGTTTTGATGGTGGTTCCTACCTTTAGAACCACCAGCGCCATCAACCCTACCGCCGCAGTGACCAGTCCAACATACAAGCGTGGAATACGGAGCTAGCCATTAAAGGCACAACCGTGTAAAATAATCAATCAACATTTAAAACCTAACTTGTATGTCTAGGTAAGGACAAACTGAAAGAACGGAAAACTGAAAACACTCGAGATTTAGATGTTAAAAACAAACCTGTGGCTTTGCAACTTGATGGTGAGAAGATGAAAGAAACCCTACAGGCCTATCTATATTTATAGGTTTTCTTTATTACAATCTCCAGACTTCAACCTATAGAGTCAATTTTCGTTGAAGATTTCTACTCCCTTAAATATATATGTAAAAACTGATTTATGTAATTTTAAATATTTAAGCCAATCACATTGAAATTGAAAAGATACAGTACCTTTGTGACGAAGATTTCGATTTTAGAAACACAACGAAGGAGGGATACCCTACGAGAATGGGGCGTATAAGTTTTTACATGTGTGTTTTTGGTACTAATTTTGATACGGCCAAAAAGGAAAGAAGATGCTTCCAGTTCTTCGAATATTGGATATAGTTCCAGTTCATGTATCAACATCATAACAAAAAAGCACATCCAAGTTTGATGTCAAAAAAAAAAAAAAAAAAAAAACAAGTTTTACCAGATATCAGAGTTTCCCTTTATTTTAACAGTTCAGATTAGAGATGAGCTCGGTACCGGTAAAGGTACCAAAAATACCGGTACCCAAACTTGTCAAATATGAATACTGGTACCGAAAATGTTCGGTGCGGTACAAAACCGATACTGCACCGAACTGATACCGGTATTTGTGTATAAAATTTGGTAAAGTATTGAACTGTACCGAACCGATACTGAACAGAATATATCGGTACCAAAAAATACTCGGTATAGAAAATTCAATACCGGTACGGATCTCAAGTCCCAAATGCTCATCCCTACTTCAGATAGCAATAACATACCTTTCTTAACTTCAACATCCATAGATAACCAACAACTATATGATTGTCATCCGTGAACGCACACCATCCCATGACCACATCCCTAAACCATAAAACATGTAATTATAAAAGTAAATTTAGATACGAAACAACAATGACATAAGTTATTTACTAATATAAAGATACGTTAAAAAAGTAAAATTATATGAAAATAACTTGGATTACCACGATCCATTTCTACACGCAATTTCATCTTCCATTCCATTTAAGGTCAACAAAGATGTAGCACCACCACTTTTTGTATAATAAAAGGTCAACAATTAGGATGTTTGATGTCTCTATCCAAAACAATGACACCAGACCCTTGTGTTTCCTGCTTTGACTTATCTTGACCATCCGCATCAGGCAATACATCTTCCATTTTCACATCAGCATTCGCAGTCCCACTTGTTTCATGCTGATGTATACCTGAACTCGCCACGTCACCGTTGCTCTTCTCGGTTTTAGTTACGGGTGAGACGGTTTTGATGATTTCTTGATGTATGTATTGATTCAAGTGGTTGAAGGTTCTTTTTCAGCTTGAAACTTGCGGGTTTGTTGGCTAAATATGTTTCTACTGAATCAACAGTGTTTTCCTCGATTATCTTGCACATTTGCGATCACAAGTTTAATTCCAAAAAAAAATAAAAATGATAGCAGAAACTATTATTAACCTAAATATGCAAAAATTTTATAATTATATAACAATAAAAACATTAAAATTTAGTACTTACGTCGTTGTAAAGGCGAGCCACTGCCAAACGATTTGGTTTATCATCACAAGCAGCTGCTGATATTTCTTCTACAGCTGTACAAAGACATAAATAAGTCATGATTTGACAATTTACCTTAAAATAATATATATTTACACACTTAGAAATATGTTCAAGTTTAGGCCGTTGACCAATCAACTGAGTCAAAGTTTCGTTTTGGCTTGCGGGTGGCAGTCTGTCTACAACCTTTTGTTCAGTCTCCATATCATCACTTCGAATATCATTCGGTTTTTCATCACCCTGCATAGAGGTATTTACAATTACCAAAATATATAATATTATACTGTTACAATAAAATAAGAGTATATAAAAATAAAATGGGTAAACAGTTACTTACAAAGTATTCTTTTTGGTATTCAGCGTTAAGTCCTTTTTCAAGCAGTATGACACTTTTTTTTGACAAACTCAACCACTCTTCTCTGCATTTCTCTAAAGTGATATAATGCGTTATTTGAAGCAGCGATATCTTGTGCTTGAATTTGACCACCAGGACTGTCAACACTGCCACCCGAAGGGGCGGTAAACTGAGGCTGAGAAGCTCCTGGAACACCTAAATTCGCACTCGAGAGATTCAATTCTTGACAGATGACTTCCTGAATCCGTAAATCCTTGTCATCAACAATAGCTTGCCATCTTCCATAACCATGCCTTTATAAACAAACGAACACCTAAATCCACATATTCTAATAATCTAATAAAGAGAGATTACAACTCAAGAGTAAAATGTCATTTAGGTTTGGCCAGTTTTGCGACTTCCGTCCAAAGGTTTTTTTCCACATCTGGATCCAAAAGGTTTGAAATCTTACCATTTTTATCCGGCTCGTTAACTCCGTCCATTTTTCTCATTTAAGTCAGTGGTATTACGTATTTTTTATTAACTTAAAAGAAAATTCGGTCTTTTTCACTTTATATATTCGTATAAAAGCTTATAAGCTACATAAAAAAGTCACCTGAAAAGGTTGCAATTCTTCTGAAATGTGTGACAAGAAGAGTGTTCCATAACTGCAGGTCACGAATAAACCGAAAACAAAAACATTTTCAAAATCTCAAGAAAAATATTTAACCAATGGCTTCTCATTAATTTTAAACATTAATTGTTAACAATCTAAAATGATCTTTATATCTTTATTCAACTCTGCATTGAAGTAGTGATGTGTGCAAAATGCAACATATAAATTACATCAACTGAGGCATAAAACTAATCCATTTTTAGTACTAATGTTGGAAAAAGCACGTTTCTTTGTTCCTTTTGTATTTTCAGGATAAAAAGAGCATAAAAAAACGAAAGAAGCAAATAAGCAATCAAAACCAACCTAAATACGAAAAGAAGGAATAAGGAACCATGCCCGACCCCTCAGCAACACCCCAAAGGACAAAAACAAAGTTACAGAAGACGACCACGGGCCGTGTCCATCCAACACGGGGCGTGGTCAGACCTTACACTTCAAGACAAAACCTGCAGAAGCTTCTACACCCATCAAGGGGCCGTGCCCAGGCCAACATGGGGCGTGGTCAACTATAAGATTTGCAGAATCCAGATAGTACAGCGAACAGTTGACCACGGGCCGCGCCCAGAGGCCACGGGGTCGTGTGGGGCCCTCTGTTGTCAGATGCAATTAATGAAGAAAGAGAAGGATGATGGCCACGAGCCGTGCCCAATGGACACGGGGCCGTGGCTGGGCCTCTGTTTTGACTATAAATAGGGGTGCTTGGTTCCCTTCAAAGGCATCCCTTGGCAAACCACTTCTTTCTCACTTTGCCACCACTCCACCACCACTACAACACCAACACCCACCACCATCATCTATCAATCATCTTTAGAGTGTGTAGTAGTCTCGGGATCCAAGATAGATTGTAAGGGTTCTTGTCAAACAAAGGTCATGCTTGGCTAAATTCCTTACATCACTTGGTGAAAACTAATCTTTTATGTTAATCTTTTGGTACTTTTTAATTGGGTATTGATCGGAGTGTCGCGCCCCGGTCAAAGATAATACTTATATGCCCGAATTACCCTTAACAAATGCGTTAGTGGTAGTAAGTGGTCGATCCACGAAGAGTATGTGGTTTACGTATGGATTAATTCGATTATGAAGTTGTCACATTTTATGAAGCTTGCTATTTTGATTAACTTAATTTGTTGGTTGGAAAAGGTGTCGGAGTTCACCGACAATGTTTATAAATGTGGTTAATGTCACACCCCGACCCGCAGCGGAAATAAGAATCGGGGCATAATTGGGTTATCACCAAAGCACATGACATTTACTATTATGTTTCATAATTAAATGAAGTCAAAGTTACATTTCTCAAACATTCAAACATGTTCATTCATTACAAAGGAAAATAACCAAACATAATAATCCAAATACTAAATCATTTTATTTCTTCTAATCCAGGTCCTACGTGTTCCTAGCTGCTGCTGGTTCACCTGTATCATGTGTAAAATGGGAAGTTTTTGGGTCAACATAAGTTGGCGAGTGAACCTTATAGATAAACATTTAATAATGATTTTCTGGTTAGTTTATTAATAAAATATTGTGCATAATCATAAAAGAGCATATGTATGAAATCAAACAATGGCAACATCAGTTACAATTATAACATACATTAACAATCGATAGCATACATGAACATACCAACATCATATGATAATTAACATAAATGAACTGTGAGATCAAGGCTCAATCAAACGGAGCCGATCGTATTGCATGAACTGAAAATGTAAATTGAACTGTGCGCTCAAGGCTCAATCAAACGGAGCCGAACGTATTGCATGAACTGGAAATGTAAATTGAACTGTGCACTCAAGGCTCAATCAAACGGAGCCGAGCGTATTGCATGTATTGAAATGTAAATAAAATGACCGATCAAGGCTCAATCAAACGGAGCCGATCGTGCGGGCACGCCCTGATCAACCTCATAATAAAATGGGGATCAAACTCAACCTCGATGGATGGGGAGCTACGGCCTCAGCAATTGCATGTACTGAAATAATAATTTGCAAACAATAATAACTACTTATCAGCAACAACTAACACACATGTCATGATATGATATATGCACAATAACTTAGTTATAATAAGTAAATGAACAAGACACATGATACACCCCAAAAACGTGATTAAAACGGGGAATTTGAAGGGTTCACTCACATTGGGTGCGTTGGATTTGAGTTGGTGAGATGCGTACGATTTAGACGAAGCGAGTCAACGAGGAATCACTGACCTAAATAATAATGGGAAAAAATATATTAAATAGATGGATTTTATTAAAGATTTTAATGGGATTTTTAGATATATTTTTGTGAGTTTATGGCTATTTTCTATCCTTAAAAATGTTATTTTTAAGTATTTTTAATTGATTTTTAATTTAAATTAAACAAATAAATATTTAAAAAAAAATATTTTTTTACTGTTTGACCGTTGACCGGTTCGGTCAGCGGTAATACTTGCGCCGAACGGGATTCGAACCGGTGACCTTCCGTTCACGCGCACGTAGCTCTACCAACTGAGCTACGTGACTAACCCGTTAGAAATCCAGTTTTAATTATATTTATACACTTATTCAAATTTACCGAAAATTCCTTTATTTTGCAAAACGTTTTAATCTCATTGAACCGGTGTTTGTGACGGGACTCGATCGCGCGACGTGTAGTTTGTTTTGCACACAGTCCACCGCTGGACTGTGTGTCTAACCCGGTTATATTCTTGATTTATATTATACTTAACAACTACTCGTTTCAACCCGGTTAGTTCATGAATAAAAAGGAATGTTTATTACGCAGAGTGTGTGTAGTAAGGATCGAACTCGGGACTTGTATATAAACTTTGCACACAGTCCACCGCTGGACTGTGTGTCTAACCCGTTAATTATCCGAGTTTTATTTACTCTTATCCCGTTTTTAGATTCGTCTTCTTCATTACGATTACCGGTTTTTACTCAGACAACTGATTCATGGTTCTACTACTTAAATATCATGCCTACTAGTTTGAATGAACAAACCGAACAGTTTGGGGAAAAGAAATACCGAACAGGTCGTCTTCTTCAGGAAGTCCGGCGAGAACAGGCAACTCTGTTTTTGAAACTTCGGCTGAGAGGGTCTAACAACAGAATTAAAGAATTAGATTTGAAATTGAACCAGAGTACATGGATTATTAGCACGATTGAATGTGTTTACCGTCAACTAGCGTGTTTCCGGCAAATCCCAGAATTTTTTCGGCGAAACCAGAAAATCCAGCAAAGTCTTCTGTGACTGATTTTGAGTGACGGAATAATGTTAGTAGTGTCCTAACAATAGATTGAAACAGCAAGAGAGGAAATTCTTACTGGTTTGTGTTGAACACGGTTTTCCGGCGAGATTTGCAGAGAATTCCGGCGACAGTTTTCTTGTGCTCAAAAGACTTGAAAACGCGACGAAAAGGGATTGGAGTGTATTTGAGACGGTTCTGAATCGTATAAATGATTGGAATCTGAATTATTTGGAGTTTGAATGTCTTTCGGTTTCAAAAACCCAAAACTTGAAGTTCATTAAAATTGGAGCTTAATTAGAAACCGATATTCGTCGGTTATAAGTTAGCTAAGCGAAACAAAACTGATTTGGCGATTCGGCTTACCGATTTCCGTTATTCAGATATCATTAACCATTAATCCGTGTTTGCGTATAAAATTCAATTGTTTTCATAATGTTAACAGAAAACAATTGGTGGCGGAGTGGTTAAAAGATCGGTTGCTGAGACGTTGGAGGCAGTTGACCCGGGTTCGAGTCCGGTCAGCTCCAAATATTTTTTATTTATTTTATTTTAACTTTTTATCAAATATAATTTTTATAGTTTAGTTTATATATTAATTATGTAACGTTTAAACTCAAAATACTCATAAATACTTAATGAAATTTCGTAACTTGGTATTTGATTACAAAACGGAGCGGGTTTTGGAGACCCGATTTATACAAATGTTACAGTATCCCCTACTTTTAGGAATTTCGTCCCGAAATTTAAACAGTTGAAGTAGTAGGGAAAAGATGAGGGTATTTTTCACGCATTGAGTCTTCACGTTCCCAAGTAAACTCAGGTCCCCGTTTTGACTCCCAGCGTACACTAACAATAGGAATGCGACTTCGACGTAGACGCTTTTCTCCATAGTCCATAATCTCCACTGGTCTTTCAATAAAATGCATGGATTCATCGATCTGAATATCTTCTAGTGGAATATGAAGATTCTCATCAGCGAGGCACTTCTTCAAGTTCGACACGTGGAATGTGGGATGAATCCTGTCGAGTTCTTCCGGTAGGTCAAGCTTGTATGCTACAGGACCTACTCTTTCGAGTATCTTGAAAGGTCCTACGTAACGTGGTGCTAGCTTTCCCTTTTGACCAAAACGAACTACTCCCTTCCACGGTGACACTTTTAAAAGCACATGATCACCAACGCTAAACTCCAAGGGCTTCCGTCGTTTATCTGCGTAACTCTTTTGACGACTTTGAGCCGCTAGAAGATTGTTTCGGATTTGATGAATCTTATCTGTGGTTTCTTGGATCAATTCTGGACCAGTAATTTGTGCTTCCCCAATTTCGTGCCAACAAACAGGAGATCGACACTTTCGACCATATAAAGCTTCAAAAGGTGCCATGCCGATGCTAGAATGATAGCTGTTGTTGTACGAAAATTCGACTAACGGTAGGTGGGCGTCCCAATTTCCCTTGAAGTCTATGACACATGCTCTAAGCATATCCTCAAGGGTTTGAATGGTGCGCTCAGACTGTCCATCAGTTTGAGGATGATAGGCGGTACTGAGATCTAGTCGAGTGCCCATAGCGGATTGTACTGCCTGCCATGTTCGTGAGGTGAAACGACCATCCCGATCAGAAATAATACTTAACGGAACTCCATGTCGGCTGACGATTTCGTTGATATAAATACGAGCAAGCTTTTCGTTTTTGAAATCTTCTCGAATAGGAATAAAGTGAGCTGATTTTGTGAGTCGGTCTATAATCACCCATATAGTGTCATACCCACTAGAAGTGCGAGGTAACCCGGTAATGAAATCCATGGTTATATTTTCCCACTTCCAGACAGGTATTTCTGGTTGAACTAGAAGTCCTGAGGGTCTTTGGTGTTCAGCCTTTACTTTAGAACAAGTGAGACACTTGGAAACAAAAACGGCAATATCTTTCTTCATTCCAGGCCACCAATAGGTGTACCGTAGGTCTTGATACATCTTATCGGCTCCTGGGTGTATAGAATATCGCGACTTATGGGCTTCATGCATGAGTGTTTCACGAAGATTGATGTGGTTAGGAATCCATATACGATCTAGGTAATACAAGATACCATCAGACTTAGTTTCAAGTTTTAGCTCGGCTCCACAGGACATCTCTTTTTGTACATCTTCCTCTGTTATGGATACGTGTTGAGCTTCTCGAATTTGATCCTTAATATTGGTTATAATTTGCGAACATAGAAGATGAATGGAATTCGCATAACCCTTTCGACTAAGTGCATCAGCCACCACATTTGCTTTACCAGGGTGGTATCTGATTTCACAGTCGTAATCATTTAGGAGTTCGACCCATCTTCGTTGCCTCATATTTAACTCTTTCTGATTGAAGATATGTTGAAGACTCTTGTGGTCAGTGTATATTTCACACTTCGTACCATAAAGATAATGTCTCCATATCTTAAGAGCGAATACAACGGCTCCAAGTTCAAGGTCATGAGTGGTATAGTTCTTTTCGTGAGTCTTGAGTTGCCTTGAGGCATAAGCTATGACTTTTCCTCTTTGCATGAGAACGCAACCTAATCCTTGCCCTGACGCGTCGCAATAGACTACAAAATCATCACAACCTTCAGGAAGAGTGAGGATTGGTGCATCACAAAGTTTTTGCTTGAGAGTTTGAAAAGCTTCTTCTTGCTTGGGCCCCCATACAAATGGTTTCCCTTTTATGGGTTAAAGCCGTGAGTGGCACCGCAATGCGAGAGAAGTTTGAAATGAATCGACGATAGCAGCCAGCAAGTCCAAGAAAAGACCTTACTTCAGTTGGCGTACGTGGAGCTTGCCATTCTTGAACTGCTTTGATCTTTGATGGGTCCACATGTATTCCTTTGTCATTGACTACATGCCCGAGAAATTGCACCTCTTTTAACCAGAATTCACATTTAGAGAATTTGGCATAAAGCTTTTCCTTTTTAGAAGTGCAAGAACAAGTCGCAGATGACGCTCATGATCAGCTTTAGATTTTGAATAGATAAGAATATCGTCGATGAAAACAATAACAAATCGATCAAGGTAAGGTTTGCAGACTCTATTCATTAGGTCCATGAAAACAGCTGGTGCGTTGGTTAATCCAAATGGCATAACCATGAATTCATAGTGACCATATCGAGTTCGAAAAGCAGTTTTAGGGACGTCTTCTTCATGCACCCTAAGCTGATGATAGCCCGATCGAAGGTCGATTTTCGAAAAGCAACTGGCACCTTGTAATTGGTCAAGAAGGTCATCTATACGAGGTAAAGGATATCGATTTTTGATAGTTAACTTGTTGAGCTCTCTGTAGTCGATGCACATGCGAAAAGATCCATCCTTCTTCTTTACAAAGAGTACAGGTGCACCCCAAGGCGACGAGCTGGGGCGTGTAAATCCCTTGTCAGTCAACTCTTGCAATTGACTGGCTAGCTCTTGCATTTCAGAGGGGGCTAACCTATATGGAGATTTTGCCACTGGTGTAGCACCAGGTATAAGATCGATACGAAAATTCGACATCTCTGATTGGAGGAAGTCCTGATATGTCGTCAGGAAAAACTTGTGGAAAATCTTTTACAACAGGGATATCTTCAAGTTTCTTTTCTGAGGTCCCCTTCTTGATGATATGGGATAAAAAACGCGACATAATTCTTGCGAAGGTGTTTTTGAGCTTGAAGACAAGACATTAAGTTAAGTCCTTTCGCCGAGGTTTCTCCAATAATTCGGAGAGTCTGACCGTTTGAAAGAGGAATACGAATAAATTTCTCACGACATACAACTTCCGCATTATGCTGACTGAGCCAATCCATTCCGATTATGATGTCGAAACTTCCCATCTTCATAGGAATAAGATCGACTGAGAAATCGTGGTCGTTTAGGGTGAGCGTACAGTTGCGTAAAATAGAGTCTAACGAAACTGGTTTTCCATCTGCAACTTCCACCATTATGGATTCCGCGAGCTTATCTCGATTTTTATTTAAGACAGGTTCAAACTCTAATGACACGAAACTTCTATCCGCACCAGTATCAAATAACATAGAGGCATATCTACCATTTATAAGAAACGTACCGTTGACTACATTGCCGTCAGCTCTGGCCTGGTTTGCGTTAATATTGAAAGCCCTTCCTCTAGCAGGTGGAGGAGCTTGATTTGCTTGGTTCACAGGGTTGGCTTGGGCCTGAGCATGAATAATATTGACCAGTCTTGGACATGAGTTCCTGAAATGACTTGGATCTCCACAATTGAAACATGCCCGCATAGGTTGGCCCATAGGGTAGTTGGGTTGATAGTATGTTTGGGCTAAATGTTGAGTGGGTGGAAATGGTTGTTGTTGTTGGGCTTGACCCATAAATTGTTGGTGGGTTTGGGTTATAGGTTGGTGGCGGTTTGTTCGTTGAGGTGCGCGGCAGTGTTGTACAGTGTGTCCAGCGCGACCGCAGCTGGTACAGTATTGGCAAGGATAGTCAGGGGAGTGGTGATACTGACAACGGTTACATTTTGGTAGTGGTCCTGTGTATGGTCTTTTGTATGGCGCGGGTGGAGGAGTGGCTTGAGTGATGGGTGCAGCAGGAACAGGGGTGTTGGTGTGAGTGACTGCAAAGTTCCTGTTGTTACGCTTCCTCTTGTTAGCAAATTTAGAGGAAGGAGTGTGGTGGTTTGAGGTTTGTCCCTCAGCAGGGGTTTTCTTCTTTTCCTCCTTGAACTTCCCATTGCGAATTTGGTTTTCGGTCAGTTCTGTCGCCAACTCCATGGCAGCTTCTAGTGTTACCGGTGAAACGCTGAGGACCGAATCTTGAATTTTCGAGGGAAGTCCTTGAATGTAATGTTCTATCAGACGGTAGGTTGGAGTGAATAAGTTTGGAACCATTTGGTTCAACTCCAAAAACCTTTTGTTGTAAGTAGAGTGATCACCATCTTTTTGCTTCAGGGCATGAAATTCATCTTCCAATTTCTTAATTTCACTCCTAGGACAGAATCGCCTAGTCATGATTTCCCTTAACTCCTCCCAAGTTAAGGCCATCGCATCTTCCGTTCCCCTCTTTCCCTTCTCGGTATTCCACCAAGTGAGAGCTACACCAAGTAGTCTCCCGGTGGCATAACGAACTTTGCGATCCTCAGGACAATCGCAGTTTAAGAAAACGTTTTCCATCTCCTCGAACCAACGTAGGAGAGCAGTGACTCCCTCAGTCCCTTCGAATTTTGGGGGATCGCAGGACTTAAAATGTTTGTAGGTGCATTTGTTGGTAGGAGGGTTGTTGATGATCTGGTCCTGTTGTTGAGGAGGGTTAGTAGGATTTGCAGCAAGGGCTTGTTGTACTTGTACTACTATGTCAGGTAATATCGTGGCCATTTGATTGGCGATATGAGTGGCCAAACGTTCCTGAGACTTTTCCGATTTCCTACTCCTTCGATGCGGTCTAGAAGACATCTACAGGATCATAAAATGAGAAGATTGTGAGTTTATGGTATCTTTTAAGGTGTCATGTGTCTTTAAGAAAATGAAAATAACATAAATATCAATAATGCAACTACATCCGAAGGATGTCTTGGGTTCGCTCATGTTGGGCCTCAAATGTCCCCCATACCTTCACCTATATAGTCATGTGGGCCCCCATGGCTATTGGCTTGGTAGGATTCACATTAGTATTGGCAATTTAACACTCGCATCCCCCGAATGCTAACCACAAAATATGTTCATGAGATGTTTGGTCGGAACGTGTCCAGGTGTAGACACAATGACAACTCAAAGTGGGATTAGCTCTCACGACGTTTGGTATAGCATGCTTTGGCCTAATAAGTATTTCGTACTCTCATCGTTAGTCCCCAGGTAGGCAAACTGGTCCTTTATTTTGGATTTATACGAATGCCAGCCTAGACAGGACGTTCCGACTACCGGTACTAGTACCCTTCCAGTTACTACATGCCCGCCATGAGAACTCACTTTGATGAGATTTGAAAACACGAAAATCGTTGTAAAATCAATCATGATGTGGTGTGTGCTTGCATGGATGTGATATATTATGATCATACGATTTCATGATAGGCATTATTTGATAATACATACTTATGAACATGCTTGAACAATATCAAATGTAACATTTAACATAAACATATAAACATCATGAAATTTGGCATATAACACACAAAATTCTTATAAGTTTCTAATCGACTATAGTATAGGCTCTAAGGGTCTAATAACCTATCCTATATCCCTATAGTCATGGCTCTGATACCAATCTGTCACACCCCGACCCGCAGCGGAAATAAGAATCGGGGCATAATTGGGTTATCACCAAAGCACATGACATTTACTATTATGATTCATAATTAAATGAAGTCAAAGTTACATTTCTCAAACATTCAAACATGTTCATTCATTACAAAGGAAAATAACCAAACATAATAATCCAAATACTAAATCGTTTTATTTCTTCTAATCCAGGTCCTACGTGTTCCTAGCTGCTGCTGGTTCACCTGTATCATGTGTAAAATGGGAAGTTTTTGGGTCAACATAAGTTGGCGAGTGAACCTTATAGATAAACATTTAATAATGATTTTCTGGTTAGTTTATCAATAAAATATTGTGCATAATCATAAAAGAGCATATGTATGAAATCAAACAATGGCAACATCAGTTACAATTATAACATACATTAACAATCGATAGCATACATGAACATACCAACATCATATGATAATTAACATAAATGAACTGTGAGATCAAGGCTCAATCAAACGGAGCCGATCGTATTGCATGAACTGAAAATGTAAATTGAACTGTGCGCTCAAGGCTCAATCAAACGGAGCCGAACGTATTGCATGAACTGGAAATGTAAATTGAACTGTGCACTCAAGGCTCAATCAAACGGAGCCGAGCGTATTGCATGTATTGAAATGTAAATAAAATGACCGATCAAGGCTCAATCAAACGGAGCCGATCGTGCGGGCACGCCCTGATCAACCTCATAATAAAATGGGGATCAAACTCAACCTCGATGGATGGGGAGCTACGGCCTCAGCAATTGCATGTACTGAAATAATAATTTGCAAACAATAATAACTACTTATCAGCAACAACTAACACACATGTCATGATATGATATATGCACAATAACTTAGTTATAATAAGTAAATGAACAAGACACATGATACACCCCAAAAACGTGATTAAAACGGGGAATTTGAAGGGTTCACTCACATTGGGTGCGTTGGATTTGAGTTGGTGAGATGCGCACGATTTAGACGAAGCGAGTCAACGAGGAATCACTGACCTAAATAATAATGGGAAAAAATATATTAAATAGATGGATTTTATTAAAGATTTTAATGGGATTTTTAGATATATTTTTGTGAGTTTATGGCTATTTTCTATCCTTAAAAATGTTATTTTTAAGTATTTTTAATTGATTTTTAATTTAAATTAAACAAATAAATATTTAAAAAAAAAATATTTTTTTACTGTTTGACCGTTGACCGGTTCGGTCAGCGGTAATACTTGCGCCGAACGGGATTCGAACCGGTGACCTTCCGTTCACGCGCACGTAGCTCTACCAACTGAGCTACGTGACTAACCCGTTAGAAATCCAGGAGGGTGATTAACCGTTATTCAGATATCATTAACCGATTTGGCGATTCGGCTTACCGATTTCCGTTATACCGGTACCCAAACTTGTCAAATATGAATACTGGTACCGAAAATGTTCGGTGCGGTACAAAACCGATACTGCACCGAACTGATACCGGTATTTGTGTATAAAATTTGGTAAAGTATTGAACTGTACCGAACCGATACTGAACAGAATATATCGGTACCAAAAAATACTCGGTATAGAAAATTCAATACCGGTACGGATCTCAAGTCCCAAATGCTCATCCCTACTTCAGATAGCAATAACATACCTTTCTTAACTTCAACATCCATAGATAACCAACAACTATATGATTGTCATCCGTGAACGCACACCATCCCATGACCACATCCCTAAACCATAAAACATGTAATTATAAAAGTAAATTTAGATACGAAACAACAATGACATAAGTTATTTACTAATATAAAGATACGTTAAAAAAGTAAAATTATATGAAAATAACTTGGATTACCACGATCCATTTCTACACGCAATTTCATCTTCCATTCCATTTAAGGTCAACAAAGATGTAGCACCACCACTTTTTGTATAATAAAAGGTCAACAATTAGGATGTTTGATGTCTCTATCCAAAACAATGACACCAGACCCTTGTGTTTCCTGCTTTGACTTATCTTGACCATCCGCATCAGGCAATACATCTTCCATTTTCACATCAGCATTCGCAGTCCCACTTGTTTCATGCTGATGTATACCTGAACTCGCCACGTCACCGTTGCTCTTCTCGGTTTTAGTTACGGGTGAGACGGTTTTGATGATTTCTTGATGTATGTATTGATTCAAGTGGTTGAAGGTTCTTTTTCAGCTTGAAACTTGCGGGTTTGTTGGCTAAATATGTTTCTACTGAATCAACAGTGTTTTCCTCGATTATCTTGCACATTTGCGATCACAAGTTTAATTCCAAAAAAAATAAAAATGATAGCAGAAACTATTATTAACCTAAATATGCAAAAAATTTTATAATTATATAACAATAAAAACATTAAAATTTAGTACTTACGTCGTTGTAAAGGCGAGCCACTGCCAAACGATTTGGTTTATCATCACAAGCAGCTGCTGATATTTCTTCTACAGCTGTACAAAGACATAAATAAGTCATGATTTGACAATTTACCTTAAAATAATATATATTTACACACTTAGAAATATGTTCAAGTTTAGGCCGTTGACCAATCAACTGAGTCAAAGTTTCGTTTTGGCTTGCGGGTGGCAGTCTGTCTACAACCTTTTGTTCAGTCTCCATATCATCACTTCGAATATCATTCGGTTTTTCATCACCCTGCATAGAGGTATTTACAATTACCAAAAATATATAATATTATACTGTTACAATAAAATAAGAGTATATAAAAAATAAAATGGGTAAACAGTTACTTACAAAGTATTCTTTTTGGTATTCAGCGTTAAGTCCTTTTTCAAGCAGTATGACACTTTTTTTTGACAAACTCAACCACTCTTCTCTGCATTTCTCTAAAGTGATATAATGCGTTATTTGAAGCAGCGATATCTTGTGCTTGAATTTGACCACCAGGACTGTCAACACTGCCACCCGAAGGGGCGGTAAACTGAGGCTGAGAAGCTCCTGGAACACCTAAATTCGCACTCGAGAGATTCAATTCTTGACAGATGACTTCCTGAATCCGTAAATCCTTGTCATCAACAATAGCTTGCCATCTTCCATAACCATGCCTTTATAAACAAACGAACACCTAAATCCACATATTCTAATAATCTAATAAAGAGAGATTACAACTCAAGAGTAAAATGTCATTTAGGTTTGGCCAGTTTTGCGACTTCCGTCCAAAGGTTTTTTTCCACATCTGGATCCAAAAGGTTTGAAATCTTACCATTTTTATCCGGCTCGTTAACTCCGTCCATTTTTCTCATTTAAGTCAGTGGTATTACGTATTTTTTATTAACTTAAAAGAAAATTCGGTCTTTTTCACTTTATATATTCGTATAAAAGCTTATAAGCTACATAAAAAAGTCACCTGAAAAGGTTGCAATTCTTCTGAAATGTGTGACAAGAAGAGTGTTCCATAACTGCAGGTCACGAATAAACCGAAAACAAAAACATTTTCAAAATCTCAAGAAAAATATTTAACCAATGGCTTCTCATTAATTTTAAACATTAATTGTTAACAATCTAAAATGATCTTTATATCTTTATTCAACTCTGCATTGAAGTAGTGATGTGTGCAAAATGCAACATATAAATTACATCAACTGAGGCATAAAACTAATCCCTTTTTAGTACTAATGTTGGAAAAAGCACGTTTCTTTGTTCCTTTTGTATTTTCAGGATAAAAAGAGCATAAAAAAACGAAGAAGCAAATAAGCAATCAAAACCAACCTAAATACGAAAAGAAGGAATAAGGAACCATGCCCGACCCCTCAGCAACACCCCAAAGGACAAAAACAAAGTTACAGAAGACGACCACGGGCCGTGTCCATCCAACACGGGGCGTGGTCAGACCTTACACTTCAAGACAAAACCTGCAGAAGCTTCTACACCCATCAAGGGGCCGTGCCCAGGCCAACATGGGGCGTGGTCAACTATAAGATTTGCAGAATCCAGATAGTATAGCGAACAGTTGACCACGGGCCGCGCCCAGAGGCCACGGGGTCGTGTGGGGCCCTCTGTTGTCAGATGCAATTAATGAAGAAAGAGAAGGATGATGGCCACGAGCCGTGCCCAATGGACACGGGGCCGTGGCTGGGCCTCTGTTTTGACTATAAATAGGGGTGCTTGGTTCCCTTCAAAGGCATCCCTTGGCAAACCACTTCTTTCTCACTTTGCCACCACTACAACACCAACACCCACCACCATCATCTATCAATCATCTTTAGAGTGTGTAGTAGTCTCGGGATCCAAGATAGATTGTAAGGGTTCTTGTCAAACAAAGGTCATGCTTGGCTAAATTCCTTACATCACTTGGTGAAAACTAATCTTTTATGTTAATCTTTTGGTACTTTTTAATTGGGTATTGATCGGAGTGTCGCGCCCCGGTCAAAGATAATACTTATATGCCCGAATTACCCTTAACAAATGCGTTAGTGGTAGTAAGTGGTCGATCCACGAAGAGTATGTGGTTTACGTATGGATTAATTCGATTATGAAGTTGTCACATTTTATGAAGCTTGCTATTTTGATTAACTTAATTTGTTGGTTGGAAAAGGTGTCGGAGTTCACCGACAATGTTTATAAATGTGGTTAATGTCACACCCCGACCCGCAGCGGAAATAAGAATCGGGGCATAATTGGGTTATCACCAAAGCACATGACATTTACTATTATGTTTCATAATTAAATGAAGTCAAAGTTACATTTCTCAAACATTCAAACATGTTCATTCATTACAAAGGAAAATAACCAAACATAATAATCCAAATACTAAATCGTTTTATTTCTTCTAATCCAGGTCCTACGTGTTCCTAGCTGCTGCTGGTTCACCTGTATCATGTGTAAAATGGGAAGTTTTTGGGTCAACATAAGTTGGCGAGTGAACCTTATAGATAAACATTTAATAATGATTTTCTGGTTAGTTTATCAATAAAATATTGTGCATAATCATAAAAGAGCATATGTATGAAATCAAACAATGGCAACATCAGTTACAATTATAACATACATTAACAATCGATAGCATACATGAACATACCAACATCATATGATAATTAACATAAATGAACTGTGAGATCAAGGCTCAATCAAACGGAGCCGATCGTATTGCATGAACTGAAAATGTAAATTGAACTGTGCGCTCAAGGCTCAATCAAACGGAGCCGAACGTATTGCATGAACTGGAAATGTAAATTGAACTGTGCACTCAAGGCTCAATCAAACGGAGCCGAGCGTATTGCATGTATTGAAATGTAAATAAAATGACCGATCAAGGCTCAATCAAACGGAGCCGATCGTGCGGGCACGCCCTGATCAACCTCATAATAAAATGGGGATCAAACTCAACCTCGATGGATGGGGAGCTACGGCCTCAGCAATTGCATGTACTGAAATAATAATTTGCAAACAATAATAACTACTTATCAGCAACAACTAACACACATGTCATGATATGATATATGCACAATAACTTAGTTATAATAAGTAAATGAACAAGACACATGATACACCCCAAAAACGTGATTAAAACGGGGAATTTGAAGGGTTCACTCACATTGGGTGCGTTGGATTTGAGTTGGTGAGATGCGCACGATTTAGACGAAGCGAGTCAACGAGGAATCACTGACCTAAATAATAATGGGAAAAAATATATTAAATAGATGGATTTTATTAAAGATTTTAATGGGATTTTTAGATATATTTTGTGAGTTTATGGCTATTTTCTATCCTTAAAAATGTTATTTTTAAGTATTTTTAATTGATTTTTAATTTAAATTAAACAAATAAATATTTAAAAAAAATAATATTTTTTTACTGTTTGACCGTTGACCGGTTCGGTCAGCGGTAATACTTGCGCCGAACGGGATTCGAACCGGTGACCTTCCGTTCACGCGCACGTAGCTCTACCAACAGAGCTACGTGACTAACCCGTTAGAAATCCAGGAGGGTGATTAACCGTTATTCAGATATCATTAACCGATTTGGCGATTCGGCTTACCGATTTCCGTTATTCAGATATCATTAACCGTTAATATCCGTGTTTGCGTATAAAATTCAATTGTTTTCATAATGTTAACAGAAAACAATTGGTGGCGGAGTGGTTAAAAGATCGGTTGCTGAGACGTTGGAGGCAGTTGACCCGGGTTCGAGTCCGGTCAGCTCCAAATATTTTTTATTTATTTTATTTTAACTTTTTATCAAATATAATTTTTATAGTTTAGTTTATATATTAATTATGTAACGTTTAAACTCAAAATACTCATAAATACTTAATGAAATTTCGTAACTTGGTATTTGATTACAAAACGGAGCGGGTTTTGGAGACCCGATTTATACAAATGTTACAGTTAATTACTACTATTGTTCAAACACAAGTAAACGCAATTGCAAATGATGATTTAAACAGTAATGAGAAAAAGGGTTCACACCCGGTTTCGGTAATTGCAACTCTAGGTTTTCTACAAGTTTTAGATTAAACTCAATTGTATAGTGGTTAACGGATTTAGTGTACCGTGATGTAGGTGCCAATAACTATCAACGCTCCGAAGAACGGACAAGAATGCACTTTATAATCACAACAAGTAAAACCTAATCATAACAATGCATGAATACACATAACCATTTCGCAAAGTCATAACTTTATCATCGTTCGACAATTTACGAATACGAAACAAATGTAAGCTATTGTTAATGATTTCAAAAACCAATACAAATTGTCACAAAGTCAAATCGCATAACAATTCAAAACCCTAGAATTAACAACTACCTACACCGGGGTGAAACCAAGGTGATTAGCCGCTCATGGTCTTGCAAACTTGATCACCGAAAGATTGACCCTTGAAATTGATCATCTTGATACTTGGAGATGGAGGTATGGTGTGATTAGGGTTTGGATGAATGATGATGATGATTGGTGAAGAGTGATGATGATGATGATCTAGGGTAAGAATCGATGTGGATGAATCAGATGGATTGGGAATTTATTAAAATGGATTGATGGTGGTTTTTGGCTCCAAGAACAAGGTTTCAGCTCCCCAAACTCGTAAAAATCCAATTAGGTCAAAGATATGTGTTATAACTCGTTTTCAAACCAACAAAATTACAAAATTCGCGAAGCAGAAAAGGAGAGGCCGTCGCCGACGACCTGATGCCCTGTCGGCGACGACATGTGCAAGTTGGCAATTCCTCCGACGCCTTCCCCTCCTGTCTACGAACAAACCAGCCGACGGACCTTTGCATAGGGCGTCGCCGACGACCCAATAGGGCGTCGACGACGGGCTCTCTAACCTCACTTTTCCTGTTTTGTTATTTCTTGCTTCCGTTTGATCACGTTTCGCATTCCGGTGTTCCGTTTAGCTTCCAATTAGCTCCTTAAACTTCATTAGACCTGCAAAACACAATTCTAATTAAAGTAGGCTATTCAGAATTAAAAGTCATGTAAAAACATTAACTTAAACCATAACAAACACCGGTATACACCCACGCATCAGGTATGTATTAATGCCTTTAATAACTAGTTTCTTATGTTGAAAGTGAATTTTCCTAACAATTTCTTCATGATGTCATTGATTTGCTCATTCGTGTCTTTACGGTCTATATAAAGCGCGTTAACTACTTGGAAGGGGGTTAGAAGGGTGGTTTGGTAAAGTTCTTGTCTCGTTCAGTGTATAGATCCTGCGAGGACTTGGTTCAAACTTATTAGGGCCTCCTTCAATTCTCTATGAGTATTGGATGGCGGGGGCGCGAATAGTTTGAACCCCTCATATGTAAACTACTATTAATGTTTTAAACCAGCTACTTGGGATTGTATCCCTGCTGACTTAAACCACTTAGCCGAGGGTAACGTCACCTTCAAAAGAGGGGCCTACCACTTTTCGCATTAATAACTTACTTAATTATCTTCCAATATTCCAACCCTTTGGGATTGTATCCCTGCTGACTCAAACCACTGGGTTGAGGGTAACGTCACCTTCAAAAGAGGGGCCTACTACTATAACTAAGATAATCTCTTAAAATGTCAGAAAGTGCAAAAACTATCAAATGATACATAAAAGAGAAGTTGGATCCAAGTGATTCTATCTTGTCTATTTGTATTTTATTTTATTTATCTTCTTATTTATAGTTTTAATTTTATGTTTAAAAACTTTTATAAAAAAAATAGATTGATTAGGCGTTGACGATAAATCGGTACTAAAAGCTCTTGTGTCCTTGGACGATCTCGGTATCTTACCAACGCTATACTACGCTCACGATGGGTGCACTTGCCCTAGTGTGTGTTTAGTGTTAGTATAATATCGTATTTTATAAATCTAAAACTTGACTAATGCGTAAAATGGACTTAAATGTTAATAAAAATATAATACGCTCAACGCACACCAAGTTTTTTGGCGCCGTTACTGGGGACACAAGGATTTTAAGAAAACTTAAAATCGACGGCCTAATCATTTTCAAAACATTTTCAAAACTGCGCGCTCGTTTTTGATTTTTTAGGAATTTTTGACATTACAGTAAGCTGAACACGGGGCGGTGCCCACTGGACACGCCCCCGTTCTGCAAGTGACCAGTATAAATTTTCAAACGCCAGATATAGGATTTGACCACGGGCCGTGTCCACTCAACATGGGCCGTGGTGAGCTTCTGTTTCAATTTTTTTAATTTTATTTTCTGGTCTCGAGACTTTGTAATCTGTTGGGTATTCCCTCATGGATCAATACTCAGGAGATTACACTCACTACTACATGGAGGGTGATTATGATGAAGAATATTGTACCATTTGCGGTAATCCCCATTCGATACAATATTGTGACTTTTTCCAACCATCCGTCTCATATTCTTATTATGAGGAACCTAGTTTTGAACTTCCAAAATCAAGCTTTGATTGAAACACTTATCCCACTCATTTTGACACACCACCGACTATCCTTCCCGAAGCCGAAAGAATAATAGAACATCTCAAAACTCTTGAGCGGTTACTAAAAGAATCCCGAGCAAGGGAAGAGGCTGTTTGTACCAAGGAAGTAATGATCGAAGAAGTAAAAATGGAAGAACAAATAAGTGAAAAACCTATGCATGAGTCAACCAAAGAAGAAGGTAAGTCAACAAAAAAAATTTCAAAAAAGAGTCAAATTTTCAAGAAATTAACATTTTATGTAAGACCCTAACACGTTTTCATCGAAAAGACGCAGCGGAAATACGAACCATAAAATTTCTTTCTTTTTATATGTTCTGTAAATGTTTGAAAACCATTTAATATAACTCTTTTATATGAATTACATCCTTACTTCTTATTTAATATACAAGGTGTTACATACATTTACAACTAAGCGACCATACTCCCGTACAATCCATGTGTGAGCTCGATCTTCAACCGCATACACTAATGATGATGATGATAATGATCCATGTACCCTGCAGTCACCGTACACATCCACATCATTAGTAATTAGTGACAACGTACATAATCTAAAACATATATAATTTAAACGTCATAACGCATTTTTCCAACGTGTGATAATCCATTCGATTATTTTTCTGAATTCATTCCTTGCATCCCGGCAACGAACCTTCAAAAGCCAACAATAACTTCCATGCACCTTCATTCCATTCTCAAAAGTAACACGATTAGTAACATTAATACTCGTACGTATTATAAACCACGTACACATATTTACAAGTCCTATTCATTCAAGTGTATTAAATTCCAATATATGCATACATAGTGTTCTATCCAACTTTTACTTACATTTTGCACATTCAAGATACAATTCCTAGCCACAACATTCAAACATACAATCCCGCACATACAAACCTACGTACGTATTTATTCTTAATCACGCTCGTCTGTGGTTTTCTGCGACCAACAATTTACTGAAGATTGACTTTACTGATGTATAGACCTTGCTAATACATGCACTATACTGAAGTGTGCACTTTACTGAACTAGTGACACTTTACTATACTAGTGCACATTTTACTGAACTACTACACTTACTGAACTAGTGCACTTACAAAACTGGTACACTTACTAAACTAGTCACCTATTACTGAAGTAGTGTACGCTTTAATGAACTGGTACACTTTACTGAACTCGTGCACACTTTACTGAACTAATGCACATTACTGAACTGGTGCACACTTTACTTAACTAGCGCACTTTACTAAACTAGTGCATACGTCACTGAATTAGTGCACACTTTACTGAACTAGTGCACACTTTAATGAAGTATTGCACATTTTACTAAAGTAGTGCACTTTACTGAACAAGTGTAGACTTTAATTAACTAGTGCACACCTTATTGAACTAGTGCACTTTACTAAAATGGTGCACACTTTAATGAACTCGTGCTTACTTTAATTAACTAGTACACATCTTACTGAACAAATGCTCACTTTAATGAACTAGTGCACACTTTACTGAACAAGTGCACACTTTAATGCACTAGTGCATACTTTACTAAACTAGTACACTTTACTGAAATGGTGCACACTTTACTAAACTAATGCACTTCACTGAACTAGTGTACACCTTAATGAACTTGTACTTACTTTAATTAACTAGTGCATATTTTACTGAACAAGTGCACACTTTAATGAACTAGTGCACACTTTACTGAACAAGTGCACCTTTACTGAATTAGTGCACACTTTACTGAACTAGTGCACACTTTACTGAACAAATGCTCACTTTATTTAACTACTGCACAGTTTACTGAACAAATGCTCACTTTAATGAACTAGTGCACACTTTACTAAACAAGTGCACACTTTAATGAACCGGTGCATACTTTACTAAACTAGTTCACTTTACTGAAATAGTGCACACTTTACTGAACAAATGCTCAATTTAATGAACTAGTGCACACTTTACTGAACAAGTACACACTTTAATAAACAAGTGCACACTTTAATGAACTGGTGCATACTAAACTAGTGCACTTTACTGAAATAGTGCAAACTTTACCGAACTAGTGCACACTTTACTGAACAAATGATCACTTTAATGAACAAGTCACACTTTAATGAACATGTGCATACTTTACTAAACTAGTGCACTTTACTGAAATAGTGCACGCTTTACTGAACTATTGCACACTTTAATGAACAAGTGCACCTTTACTGAATTAGTGCACATTTTACAAAAGTGTGCACTTAGCTTTTCAATCAAGACTAAACTACATATGGTCCGATACGACCTCCTTACTTTCAAGACTTCATTACATAATTAGAAATTAAGTTTGGGAATCTCTTACCTTAAGCGTCCGTGTTCATTCTTGCTTCCTCGCCTCCTTTTGACATGTTAGCCTTTCGTGCTTGAGTCCGTGCTAATGTGGTTCCTATCCTTTCATGTCACCACATTCATATTCTTTGTTAGCATACAAACTCATACATATCATCAATTATTTCCAATTCATACCTTGCATTAGACTTTCATTAGTCAAATTTAACAAGACAAGGCATAAATCCACAATCACATCTTTTCATACGCATATAATTCATAATGTCATCACATACAATACATACTGATATAATATGTACCATATGATTTCCTAAACATTACAATATTGACAAAAGGTCTAACCTTGCTATTTATACATAGTTTACTTTTAGAAAGTCAACTATCTAGCATATGAACTTTCAACTTATGCTCATACATTCATGTCATTATAGTATGTTATACTAATGGCACCATATACATTTCATTATCCCAACTAAACATACAACGTGCATCATACCATTTAAGCAAATAGTGCAAGCCACTAGTGCACATTTCTACCCGAACATGATATCAACAAAACCTCCATATTCATCCGCTTTGCATACAATTTCACATAATATTGTCATTTAGACATTTCATCAAACATGTGGCTTGCGTACTACTATCTAAGCATAATGTACATGTAGTTCATGCTTTACTTCCTTTTTATTGCTTTCAATCATCAACACAACTAAACATCAAGTAAATTACATACCATACTCAACCTAACTAATAAATATCCATCACATACTACATTAAATGTACACAAGAATTGGACATGGGTGATTCACCCATATTATCATCCTTACCATAACAAACAGGTTTCACCTCAAAACATCGAATTGATCGAAATTATACATAATCCATGTTCTATATGGTGATTATAACACGTATTCATACTCAATTTCATACAAATTCATGGATTAAAACATAACCCACTTCATACAAGATCACCAATCTAAGTTTTAAGAGATACCTCATGATCCCCTCGTGTAGGTGATCATTAATTCATGTTCATTCATGGATTTGAGCTTCGATCCACCCTTCAATTTGGTGATTTGGACTAGTTAGGGTTTTGGCTCATTGGGAGCCCCTGGTCATTCTAGAACACACACGAAGTGTGCGTTTGTGTGTGATATTTTCATATTATAACTCAACTTTCCTCTTATCCCACTTTAGCCCCTCGTGTTTGCCACTAAAACATAATTGGCATAACTTTAGTCCTTTAATAGTTTTTACCCTACACTTAACTAGGTTAAATAGCCTAGTTATTTATCCATGATATATTATATTAGGGCATATGGTGAATGTAACATTCGAGCTTTGGGGCGTTACAAGTCTACCCCCTTAAAGGAGGTTTCGTCCCCGAAACGTTTCTTATTTTTACTAGACCAATTCTGGCCCTACTTTTAAATCAATTCATCCGAGAAGTTTTCTACAACACGAGAACACTTGTGACTTCCTCCTAACAGTCCATACTTTCCATACAACACTTTCACATAATATTTTCATTTGCTTGACCCGTTAGTAGCAGGTAAAAATACATACTTCTTCAGACTTGTAATAATACGTACATTTGTATGATCTGTTTACAACGGATCTAATACCTTCATCTCGTCTCTTAAGATTACATTCCGTACATGTATTATATAACATTTAATTATTGTTTTTTTATCGTAACAAACTACTATTTCGTACTCACATATTCATGCTTAACTCCAAAGTTAAACATCAATCTACGTTTCCTACAGTTACTTGTACCATGCATACATCTACGTTAGCTTCAAATCATCTCATTTCATAGGTTGTTTTCAATCTACTAATTTATACCCATCCAACATACCACCCTTTTTATGATTCCCAACCTCCTTACTTTCAAGACTTCATTACATAATAAGAAATTAAGTTTGGGAATCTCTTACCTTAAGCGTCCGTGTTCATTCTTGCTTCCTCGCCCCCTTTTGACATGTTAGCCTTTCGTGCTTGAGTCCGTGCTAATGTGGTTCCTATCCATTCATGTCACCAAATTCATATTCTTTGTTAGCATACAAACTCATAAATATCATCAATTATTTCCAATTCATACCTTGCATTAGACTTTCATTAGTCAAATTTAACAAACAAGGCATAAATCCACAATCACATCTTTTCATAGCATATAATTCATAATGTCATCACATACAACACATACTGATATAATATGTACCATATGATTTCCTTAATTACAATATTGACAAAAGGTCCAACCTTGCTATTTATACACAGTTTACTTTTAGAAAGTCAACTATCTAGCATATGAACTTTCAACTTATGCTCATACATTCATGTCATTATAGTAGGTTATACTAATGGCACCATATACATTTCATTATCCCAACTAAACATACAACGTGCATCATACCATTTAAGCAAATAGTGCAAGCCACTAGTGCACATTTCTACCCGAACATTATATCAACAAAACCTCCATATGGATTCAATCTAACACATGTTCCTCATGTAAGTTTACTAACAATTTCATCATTCAACACATTATATACATATGCATCCGCTAATTGCATACAATTTCACATAATATTGTCATTTAGACATTTCATCAAACACTTGTCGTGCGTACTACTATCTAAGCATATTTTACAAGTAGTTCATGCTTTACTTCCTTTTTATTGCTTTCAATCATCAACACAACTAAACATCAAGTAAATTCCATTGCATACTCAACCTAACTAATAAATATCCATCACATACTACTTTAAATGTACACAAGAATTGGACATGGGTGATTCACCCATATTATCATCCTTACCATTACAAATGGGTTTCACCTCAAAACATCGAATTGATCCAAATTATACATAATCCATGTTCTATATGGTGATTATAACACGTATTCATACTCAATTTCATACAAATTCACGGATTAAAACATAACCCACTTCATAAAGGTCACCAATCTAAGTTTTAAGACAACCTCATGATCCCCTCGTGTAGGTGATCATTAATTCATGTTCATTCATGGATTTGAGCTTCGATCCACCCTTCAATTTGGTGATTTGGACTAGTTAGGGTTTTGGCTCCTTGGGAGCCCTTGGTCTTTCTAGAACACACACGAAGTGTGCGTTTGTGTGTGATATTTCATATTATAACTCAACTTTCCTCTTATACCACTTTATCCCCTTGTGTTTGCTACTAAAACATAATTGGCACAACTTTCATCCTTTAATAGTGTTTACCCTACACTTAACTAGGTTAAATAGCCTAGTTATTTATCCATGATATATTATATTAGGGCATATGGCGAATGTAAACATTCGAATTTTGGGGCGTTACAAGTCTACCCCCCCTTAAAGGAGGTTTCGTCCTTGAAACGTTTCTTATTTTTACTAGACCAATTCGGCCCTACTTTTAAATCAATTCATCCAAGAAGTTTTCTACAACACGAGAACACTTGTGACTTCCTCCTAACAGTCCATACTTTCCATACCACACTTTCACATAATATTTTCATTTGCTTGACCCGTTAGTAACAGGTAAAAATACATACTTCTTCAGACTTGTAATAATACGTACATTTGTATGATTTGTTTACAACGGATCTAATACCTTCATCTCGTCTCTTAAGATTACATTTCGTACATGTATTATATAACATTTAATTATTGTTTTGTTATCGCAACAAAACTATATTTCGTTCTCAAATATTCGTGCTTAACTCCAAAGTTAAACATCAATCTACGTTTCCTATAGTTACTTGTACCATGCATACATCTACGTTAGCTTCAAATCATCTCATTTCTTAGGTTGTTTTCAATCTACTAATTTATACCCATCCAACATACCACCCTTTTTATGATTCCCAACCTCCTTACTTTCAAGACTTCATTACATAATAAGAAATTAAGTTTGGGAATCTCTTACCTTAAGCGTACGAGTTCATTCTTGCTTCCTCGCCTCCTTTTGACATGTTAGCCTTTCGTGGTTGAGTCCGTGCTAATGTGGTTCCTATCCATTCATGTCACTACATTCATATTCTTTGTTAGCATACAAACTCATACATATCATCAATTATTTCCAATTCATACCTTGCATTAGACTTTCATTAGTCAAATTTAACAAGACAAGGCATAAATCCACAATCACATCTTTTCATTGCATATAATTCATAATGTCATCACATACAACACATACTGATATAATTTGTACCATATGATTTCCTTAACATTACAATATTGACAAAAGGTCTAACCTTGCTAATTAGTTTACTTTTAGAAAGTCAACTATCTAGCATATGAACTTTCAACTTATGCTCATACATTCATGTCATTATAGTAGGTTATACTAATGGCACCATATACATTTCATTATCCCAACTAAACATACAACGTGCATCATACCATTTAAGCAAATAGTGCAAGCCACTAGTGCACATTTCTACCCGAACATTATATAACAAAACCTCCATATGGATTCAATCTAACACATGTTCCTCATGTAAGTTTACTAACAATTTCATCATTCACCACATTGTATACATATTCATCCGCTAATTGCATACAATTTCACATAATATTGTCATTTAGACATTTCATCAAACACTTGGCGTGCGTACTACTATCTAAGCATAATGTACAAGTAGTTCATGCTTTACTTCCTTTTTATTGATTTCAATCATCAACACAACTAAACATCAAGTAAATTCCATACCATACTCAACCTAACTAATAAATATCCATCACATACTACTTTAAATGTACACAAGAATTGGACATGGGTGATTCACCCATATTATCATCCTTACCATAACAAATGGGTTTCACCTCAAAACATCGAATTGATCCAAATTATACATAATCCATGTTCTATATGGTGATTATAACACGTATTCATACTCAATTTCATACAAATTCACGGATTAAAACATAACCCACTTCATACAAGGTCACCAATCTAAGTTTTAAGACATACCTCATGATCCCCTCGTGTAGGTGTTCATTAATTCATGTTCATTCATGGATTTGAGCTTCGATCCACCCTTCAATTTGGTGATTTGGACTAGTTAGGGTTTTGGCTCCTTGGGAGCCCTTGGTCGTTCTAGAACACACACGAAGTGTGTGTTTGTGTGTGAGATTTTCATATTATAACTCAACTTTCCTCTTATCCCACTTTAGTCCCTCGTGTTTGCCACTAAAACATAATTGGCACAACTTTCATCCTTTAATAGTTTTTACCCTACACTTAACTAGGTTAAATAGCCTAGTTATTTATCCATGATATATTATATTAGGGCATATGGCGAATGTAAACATTCGAGTTTTGGGGCGTTACAAGTCTACCCCCCTTAAAGGAGGTTTCGTCCCCGAAACGTTTCTTATTTCTACTAGACCAATTCTGGCCCTACTCTTAAATCAAGTCATCTGAGAAGTTATGACTTCCTCCTAACAGTCCATACTTTCCATACCACACTTTCACATAATATTTTCATTTGCTTGACCTGTTAGTAACAGGTAAAAATACATACTTCTTCAGACTTGTAATAATACGTACATTTGTATGATTTGTTTACAATGGATCTAATACCTTCATCTCGTCTCTTAAGATTACATTCCGTACATGTATTATATAACATTTAATTATTGTTTTGTTATCGCAACAAAACTACTATTTCGTACTCACATATTCGTGCTTAACTCCAAAGTTAAACATCAATCTACGTTTCCTACAGTTACTTGTACCATACATACATCTACGTCAGCTTCAAATCATCTCATTCATAGGTTATTTTCAATCTATTAATTTATACC
Organism: Scalesia atractyloides; assembly: GCA_947069175.1. Taxonomy (NCBI): domain Eukaryota; kingdom Viridiplantae; phylum Streptophyta; class Magnoliopsida; order Asterales; family Asteraceae; genus Scalesia; species Scalesia atractyloides. Next base: position 39,817,844 of record CAMTDV010000009.1, read on the forward strand.
CATCCAACATACCACCTTTTTTATGATTCCTAACCTCCTTACTTTCAAGACTTCATTACATCATAAGAAATTAAGTTTGGGAATCTCCTACCTTAAGCGTCCGTGTTCGTTCTTGCTTCCTCGCCTCCTTTTGACATGTTAGCCTTTCGTGCTTGAGTCCGTGCTAATGTGGTTCCTATCCCTTCATGTCACCACATTCATATTCTTTGTTAGCATACAAACTCATACATATCATCAATTATTTCCAATTCATACCTTGCATTAGACTTGCATTAGTCAAATTTAACAACACAAGGCATAAATCCACAATCACATCTGTTTCGTACGCATATAATTCATAATGACATTACATACAACACATACTGATATAATATGTACCATATGATTTCCTTAACATTACAATCGTGACAAAAGGTCTAACCTTGCTATTTATACATAGTTTACTTTTAGAAAGTCAACTATCTAGCATATGAACTTTCAACTTATGCTCATACATTCATGTCATTATAGTAGGTTATACTAATGGCACCATATACATTTCATTATCCCAACAAACATACAACGTGCATCATACCATTTAAGCAAATAGTGCAAGCCACTAGTGCACATTTCTACCCGAACATTATATAACAAAACCTCCATATGGATTCAATCTAACACATGTTCCTCATGTAAGTTTACTAACAATTTCATCATTCACCACATTGTATACATATTCATCCGCTAATTGCATACAATTTCACATAATATTGTCATTTAGACATTTCATCAAACACTTGGCGTGCGTACTATATCTAAGCATAATGTACAAGTAGTTCATGCTTTACTTCCTTTTTATTGATTTCAATCATCAACACAACTAAACATCAAGTAAATTCCATACCATACTCAACCTAACTAATAAATATCCATCACATACTACTTTAAATGTACACAAGAATTGGACATGGGTGATTCACCCGTATTATCATCCTTACCATAACAAATGGGTTTCACCTCAAAACATCGAATTGATCCAAATTATACATAATCCATGTTCTATATGGTGATTATAACACGTAATCATACTCAATTTCATACAAGTTCACGGATTAAAACATAACCCACTTCATACAAGGTCACCAATCTAAGTTTTAAGACATACCTCATGATCCCCTCGTGTAGGTGTTCATTAATTCATGTTCATTCATGGATTTGAGCTTCGATCCACCCTTCAATTTGGTGATTTGGACTAGTTAGGGTTTTGGCTCCTTGGGAGCCCCTGGTCGTTCTAGAACACACACGAAGTGTGTGTTTGTGTGTGATATTTTCATATTATAACTCAACTTTCCTCTTATCCCACTTTAGTCCCTCGTGTTTGCCACTAAAACATAATTGGCACAACTTTCATCCTTTAATAGTTTTTACCCTACACTTAGCTAGGTTAAATAGCCTAGTTATTTATCCATGATATATTATATTAGGGCATATGCGAATGTAAATATTCGAGTTTTGGGGCGTTACAAGTCTACCCCCTTAAACGAGGTTTCGTCCCTGAAACGTTTCTTATTTTTACTAGACCAATTCTGGCCCTACTTTTAAATCAATTCATCCGAGAAGTTTTCTACAACATGAGAACACTTGTGACTTCCTCCTAACAGTTCATACTTTCCATACCACACTTTCACATAATATTTTCATTTGCTTGACCCGTTAGTAACAGGTAAAAATACATACTTCTTCAGACTTGTAATGATACGTACATTTGTATGATCCATTTACAACGGATCTAATACCTTCATCCCGTCTCTTAAGATTACATTCCATACATATATTATATAACATTTAATTATTGTTTTTTTATCGCAACAAAACTACTATTTCGTACTCAAATATTCGTGCTTAACTCCTAAGTTAAACATCATTCTACGTTTCCTACAGTTACTTGTACCATGCAAACATCTACGTTAGCTTCAAATCATCTCATTTCGTAGGTCGTTTTTAATCTACTAATTTATACCCATCCAACATACCACCCTTTTTATGATTCCTAACCTCCTTACTTTCAAGACTTCATTACATAATAAGAAATTAAGTTTGGGAATCTCTTACCTTAAGCGTCCGTGTTCGTTCTTGCTTCCTCGCCTCCTTTTGACATGTTAGCCTTTCGTGCTTGAGTCCGTGCTAATGTGGTTCCTATCCTTTCATGTCACCACATTCATATTCTTTGTTAGCATACAAACTTATACATATCATCAATTATTTCCAATTCATACCTTGCATTAGACTTTCATTAGTCAAATTTAACAACACAAGGCATAAATCCACAATCACATCTTTTCATACGCATATAATTCATAATGTCATTACATACAACACATACTGATATAATATGTACCATAGATTTCCTTAAGATTACAATCGTGACAAAAGGTCTAACCTTGCTATTTATACACAGTTTACTTTTAGAAAGTCAACTATCTAGCATATGAACTTTCAACTTATGCTCATACATTTATGTCATTATAGTAGGTTATACTAATGGCACCATACACATTTCATTATCCCAACTAAACATACAACGTGCATCATACCATTTAAGCAAATAGTGCAAGCCACTAATGCACATTTCTACCCGAACATTATATCAACTAACCGTACCAGGACAGATTTCATTCATCCGCGTAATGAGCTCTCGCTCGTGCACATCCTTTCACCAATTCGATTGGTTTTATCACATCAAGAGTTCTACCATTATCATCTACAAAATTGACGGTTGGCACATTTCTTTCAAACGTTCATTCTACTAGGTGATTATTCACCTATAATTATTCTACAATTTCTTACGTACATGCTATAACATATCACACTTGACACGTAACTTATACAAAACTTCTTTCATTCAACTAAAATTTAGGTCTAGAGGGTCCGTTATACGGATCGTTCTGGCACTAATTTGGCAAACCTAAGGTAAACGTGCGGAATCCGTTTGCATGGGTGACACTGGATACAAGTTTATTACTGTTTAATCACTGTTTCATTGATTAATAGACGTTTTACATTCTGGAAACACTTGGATAGAGCTTCGCCTCTATCGTGACAAAATCTCTGAATCTTGCAAATGAAATGACAAGACATCTATATATAGGATGAAAAGTTCGCTTGAACTATGTCATGGACAAGTTCGGGCGAACTTGTCCCTAGACATACATAAACTTCGACATTTCACTTCTAAATACAGACTCGACTTTATACGATGACGTAGGCAACATACATATGCATCAACTGACTCCCCCTTGGATGTTGCCGTAGTCATCATTCTTCAATTAAGTTCCTGAGTCTTTAATGTTCCCTTGATTTTTATTTCTTGAATAACTTTAACTTCCTTGATCTTCATAGCATCTACAATCCTTTTCTCTTTTCTTCTCGAGCTTGTCTTGATAAAACTTTAATCACCATGCTCCCCCTTGCTTTGAGGTTTCTGGAATCTTCAATCAACGTGTTTTATCCAACTCCCCTTTAAAAATCAACTTCATGTTTCAAAGTTCCTCAAACATTAAAATAAAACATTTCAGATTCAAACTTTGAAATTTCTAAACACCAACATTTCAAATTTTAATCTCCTCATCAGTTTTAAACCTCTAAGTTAAACAAGTTCAAATTAATGACCTTGAATATCTGATTCACGTATCAAGTTCAACTTAATGATCTTGATTAAACGTTTTGACACTAAACCGACACATTTAGTCAAATGTAAGTTTCAACTTAATGAACTTTTAAACTTTCAGATCAATTTGAAATTTTCAAACTTTTGATCAACAGCTTTAGATTTTGAAAATCAGCATTTCATCATCATGGTTAAAACTAAAGATAATATAATCTTTTTGTTTTTATGTAATGAATATTAAACTCTAAGTATGTACAAACATATTTACAAACATATTTTTGTTGAGTTTGTGTTAAAGGATCATATCAGTTTTTAAGACAAATCACAAGTACCATTGACCTTTTGAGACTTTAAGTTTTAAACAAATTTACCTAGATTGTCGATATGTTTGCCCACTTAAACTTCGACACATTTCTCAATTGTTCCAAGATATCTTAGGTATGAATTATGAAACTTGACTTAACTATGGTTCCCATCTCAGAATATACTCCCGCATCAAGATTCCCTAGATTTCATCTTACATGTGAGTATAGCGTAATTGATATCTGTATCTGAGTTATACGAAGCCTTGAGAGCTCAGGTTAATACCATCGTATCGACAAAGAGATGAAGGCTCGACTTATAAGGTAGTGTTCCAAAATGGAATCTTTTTGTACTGCAATTGTAGTATCTTTCGATATTTTCAATTGAATGTAGTTTTAGGGGATTTTAGCAAAAGTATTATAGAAGTTCTAGGCTATTGCTTCCGCAAAATCAGAAGTACTTGTATAATACTCCAAATATCAACTATCTATAAAGATCTCGTATCTCAGAATCAGGCAATCTCTCAAACGAAATTTCGGAGTACTAAGTCCATATATCCGAGAGATGTTAATCCACAAGTTTAAGCAGTTGTAAAATTTAGTTTATATCTTGAAAACAATTTACTGAACGTGTAAAGCCTATCGACACATCCACAGTTTATACTTTTTAAACTTTACAAATCTTTAACATACTGTGACAGTCCACTGATGTACTATCATTTCCTTTTTGACACAAAACTCTTTTTGCCTTTTCAATGTTTTTGTACTATTTTTGTCTTTTGCTTAATATGTTTTTGGATTTTATTAAAAAAAGTTTCTCCACCTAAAATTCAAAAACATATTTTTTATTTTTGATTTATAGAAAAAACATTGACCAACCGATGAGAATTACTTCAATTCGCCATCCATTACTGCTTCACAAATTTTCGTTTAAGCACTCTCCCCCTCATGATGACAAAAACCTTGAAACTTTTGTGTTTAAAAGATTTATATCCCTAGATTTTGTCTATTCAACAGTGAGAGTTCTGTGAAAATTTTCAAATTTTCTTCAAAAATTTGTAAAATTTTCAAATAAACGTTATTAAAACATGTTTTTGAAAAATGTTCTCCAAAATTTTTTCAAAAATTGTAAAGTAAACGTTATTTGAATATGTAATAAGGCCTTTATATAGAACTTGATAACCCGGCCCGTCTTCATTGTGTGCCACGGAACTCCATTCTCAGTAATTTGCTTTCTTCTCAGAAGTTCCTACACAGAAATTCAAACAATTAGTTGAATAGTGACACCAAACCTTTGCAGTCTTAGGTGTTTTTCTTCAACCTTAATTTTGACTTTCTTTTCACAATCAGGTTTATTTGGACTTTCTCAAGTTTCGGAAAATCCTCTAAACTTTCAATTTTCACTGATTGTTTGACTTCTTTTTCTTTACCAACCAGGTTTGATCTTTCATTAAAGCTTTCTTGAAATACAATGTATAAACTTTTTGTTCATTACTATTCGAAGATTCACCAGTTTCAAAATTTAAAAACTTAGTAATAACTGGTTTCACCTTGTTTGTAGTTTCTGTACATTGTTTCCAAACCTGAGTTGGTACTTCAGAATTTTCCTTATCAATATGAACAGGTTTAGGTTTAATTTGTAAACATTTTCTAGCAATGTGTCAATTTACTCCACAGTTGTGACACAACCTGTTATCATATTGATCATTTTATCATACCATACACTCAAATCATAACACTGACTTGAAGTGTGATATCCAACTTTCCTGCTTCTTTTATAACTTTGATTTGACGTTGAAGCACTGCGGTCCGACCTGCACCACTTATTTTCAAATTTTTGTAAGTTTTGATTTTCAAATTGTTTTGAATTTTTATAATGATTGGATGATCGTACCGATGAACTTTTATTTTTCTTTTGAAACCTTTTAGAATTTCTATAACTTCGTTTTTCTTTTTGTTTTCGTTCTTCATTCTGTTTAGAAGGTTTTTGCGTTGAGCATTCACCTTTTCAGTATATTGTAGAACAATTTCTTGAAAATTTTCTTTTAGTTTTAAAATATTTCATTTTTATCATTTTTAGCTCTTTCATCATCGGTATCATCATCACAATCCTCAATTATGACATTGTCATTGTCACTTATTGGGATTTTCTTTTTATTTTCGTTGATCGGTTTTGGACTTATATGTTCTAACATTAATGACGAGGTCACAAAACCTTTCAACTTCTTTTCTAAATCAACAGCTTTATTTTTAGCATTCTCAACATCTTGTTCAAGTTTTTTGATTTTTTCAAGATGCGAGTTTATTATAACTTGTTTTTCAAAAACATTTTTATTTAAAACAGATTTATCATTTTCTAAAATTTTTATTCTATTTTCAAAATCTTTTCATTTTCTTTTAACTTTTTATTTTCTAATGTCAAACTCTCCAGATTGTTCAAGAGTTTGGCATTATCTGCCAGATAATCATTTTGATCTACATAAAAGACTAGGCAAATTGGTTTAGAACTTGAAGACTCATTTGTAGATGTACTTGAAACTTTTTCTTCACAGTTCTTCGCCATTATACTTCCTTCTCTCTTCAACTAATCATTTGGACTTTGCTTTTCCAAATCATTTCTTTGATTACTGACAAGATCAGACTTCTTTAGTAATTCCATTCTCTAACTTGTCAATGAAAGTGGATAACTTGAAAAATTCCCAGCTTGGACTTTCTTTTAGCACCATTAGATAAGTTGTCCATTCACCTTCCGGTAAAGCATCAGCCAACTTGTCAATATATTCTTCTTCAGTTTATCAAGAACATGCCTTCTCATTATCACTTTCAAATTACAGAAACGTTCTATCATTTGTTTCATCGACTCGCCTTTCAGCATTATGAAGATGTCAAACTCTTTGATGATTAGAGCCTTCTTTCTCTTAATAATCTCAGCACTCTCCATATATTTAGAACGTAGAGCATTCCATAACTTTTGTGTTGTATCACATTCTGGTAGTAGAATCAAAATATCTTCATTTATCGATTGCTATAACAAGCTGATCATCTTCTCTCATGAACATTCTGGTAGAAGAAATATGCTCGTTTCCAGTTCTCAAATTTTTCTTTCCAGCTTTCATACTCGTCCACACTCATCAACTTTGGCGCTTCACGGACCCCATTTCGTTTTCCAAAATGATTAGCAAATAGACAATTTTAGTAAAATTTGACTTTTTAATCGACAATATTAACGTATCGGTCGCTAAAAACGTTTTAAACTTTTTCCGAAAACTGTTTTTACCAGATTAGAGCTTTAAACTCGTCTCGTCAATACAAACTCAACGATGTATAATGTCCGAGACGTTTTTCTAAATTTTCATGCCTTTTTTAGAAGCCTTGGACAAGTTCGAGCGAACTTGTCACAGCTTGTGAAAAACAGCTACTTAAGAAGTTCGGGCGAACTTGTAAGAATTTCAAGAGAATTAACAAGTTCGGGCGAACTTGTAATAAATTTTCAACAGTTTGATCAAGTTCGGGCGAACTTGATGAAACTTTGAAGAAATACTAAGCAAGTTCGAGCGGACTTGTTTAAATCTTGTGAAAAATCAATCAAGTTCGGGCGAACTTGATAAAAAATTGTGAATTTTGATGTCAAGTTCGAGTGAACATGTGTTTTCAAACATTTGTTTTCAAACATGGGTTTTTCAAATTTTCGACATGAATTCGTTTGTTTTAAGCTCTGATCTTTTCAAGGGTTTTACTATTATGGATTTTACGTATTATACTTGAAAATCAGTCCATTTTATCCGTGAAATGTCCAAGAAAAGTTTAAAAATGAAAGAAATGAGTAGAAGATGTGAATTTCTATGTCCAATGTCTTCAAATTAGGCCAATCCTGCTCTGATACCAATTGAGGGTCCGTTATACGAATCGTTCTGGCACTAATTTTGCAAACCTAAGGTAAATGTGCGGAATCCGTTTGCATAGGTGACATTGGATACAAGTTTGTTACTGTTTAATCACTGTTTCATTGATTAATAGACGTTATAGATCCTGGAAACACTTGACAGAGCTTCGCCTCTGTCGTGACAAAATCTCTGAATCTTACAAATGAAATGACAAGACATCTATATATAGGATGAAAAGTTCGCTTGAACTATGTCATGGACAAGTTCGGGCGAACTTGTCCTAGCCATGACAAGTTCGGGCGAAATTGTCCCTAGACATACATAAACTTCGACATTCGCTCCTAAATACAGACTCGACTTTATACGATGACGTAGGCAACATACATATGCATCAACAGACTCCCCCTTGGATGTTTCGTAGTCATCATTCTTCAATTAAGTTCCTGAGTCTTTAATGTTCTCTTGATTTTTATTTCTTGAATAACTTTAACTTCCTTGATCTTCATAGCATCTACAATCCTTTTCTCTTTTCTTCTCGAGCTTGTCTTGATAAAACTTTAATCCCCATGCTCCCCCTTGCTTTGAGCTTTCTGGAATCTTCCATCAACGTGTTTTATCCAGCTCCCCTTTAAAAATCAACTTCATGTTTCAAAGTTCCTCAAACATTAAAATAAAACATTTCAGATTCAAACTTTGAAATTTCTGAACACCAACATTTCAAATAAAACTTATGACCCGTTTGTCTCAATCATGGTCAATTTGTCAACACCTTCTTATGTAGGTTCATTTCATCCTTTTTATATTTTAAATTCGTCTTACAGATTGAAACACATTATTCACACTTTTCACTCTCTCTAGGTTTTGGATCCGTCTCGCGGATTCAAACATATCATGCATGCCTGTCATTTCTTCTATGTTTTGAATCCGTCTCGCGGATTCAGACTTATCATTCATACTTTTCATTCTTTCTATGTTTTGAATCCGTCTCGCCGATTCAAACATATCGTTCATACGTTTCATTCTTTCTATGTTTTGAATCCGTTTCGCGGATTCAAACATATCCTTCATACTTTGTTGATCCGTACTTACTTACGGATTCAACATTCCTCATTCTCATCATTCATGCTTTTCATTATCACATAGTACTCTCAACTTCTTGGAGTCTCACTTCCCATTTCACGCGTACATCCGCTTGCTACCCGATTCTACCAGACATACCTGCGATAATTAACATGGTCTCACGAAGATCATATGCTTCTTGCATACTGGCCAGGTGCGCAATCCACATACTAGTTTCGTGCCTTCATTTAATCATCGTCTTATGTCCGAAGAAGTGAGTTTCAGTTTCGTGCAACATCTTTTAAAACCTTAGCAAGACAATGTCGTTGTTTTCGTTTATTATTAACCCTCCCGAAGGAGATTTCTTCCTTTTTCTTTTAACACTGGTACCCATGTATATTAATATTGTGTACCTGGGGTCCATCTGTCTAATTACACGCTTGGTCTTTATCTTAGACCGCATCCTCAAATCATCTTTCTCAAACACTGAGTTTCCTTGCATACACAATACAGTTAGCTACTTTATATGAATACATAAATACGTGCTTTCATTCAATTTCTACCTTTGGATCTTGATCGAGTCATGGATTGTACGGGTTCCTTATCTCAAGAGCACACAGGTTTGAGTTCAAGTACCTACCTTCTCGTACTTGATTCTCTCACAGGGCTCTGATACCAACTTGTAAGACCCTAACACGTTTTTGTCACACCCCGACCGCGTAAAAAAACAAACCGCGGCGGAAACGTCGGGGAGTGTCGTATTGTTTCAACAACCATGGCAATAAAATTTTTTATTATTGGATGAAATTTGATTACAATGTCTGGGAATAAAAGAAAATAAACAAAAGTCTAATTGTCTTGTATATTTTAAGTCAGTAAAGCCCAAGTCCGTGCTAAGTGTCGCATGAATCAACCTTAAGCATTAGGTCCTGAAACACATGTGAAAATAGGTACGTCAGCATAAAAATGCCTGTGAGATACATAGGTTTTGTTGATGAGGATTCATGACTTGAAGTTAAATTAATAGTTTAACGAAAAGTAGTCATGAACCTTATAAAATGTTTTCTTTTATAAAATCATATGAAAATCAATATGAAAATCAAATGATATTAAAGAATGATGTGTGGTTAAATAATTAACCGGATGAAAAAGAATTGTATAAAATATGCCATTTGTAAAACAATGTTTTGTGAAAAATATATGTTATTTGTACCAAATGTATCATGTCTTTGTCTTTGTCAAAGTGGTTTAAGTAACACTACGATATGTAACATTATGAAAGCACTTATATATAGGAAGTACCAGCAGCGTATCCACCATGCTTTTATCATATTACACACATCCCGTTATTTAAATCACTTATCAAATAACCACAAAAAATGTCTTGTCTAACAAATGTCAAATGTCATGTATAACCAAATGTCGTGTACAAAACAATGTCTTGAATAAACCAAAGTTTAAATCAAAGTCATGTTTTGCAAAACCAATGCTTTATTTGATATGAACATTTATGTAGTTATGTTTATCGAATACATTTAAGCCTTGAGACTGTCGGATAAACCCTTATCAAGTCAAAGGTTTATCAAAAATGTATTCGGATTCTGTCATTCCCTACTTCCAAACAAACCTAGGAAGCGGGGAACGGGATTTGTCAAGTCCTATGGTACCATTACATACTACCGGACAGCATGATCAATGTTAATGAATGTATTATGTCCCGTTAAACAAACCAAATGTCTTAGTCAATGTAAGAAATGTCATGAAAAATGTATTTAAACCATGTACTAAGTATGCTAAGTCAACATACGAAGTAGAAATGTCCATAAAATCGATGTGCTAGCATGCTCAGTCAACATACATAGCAAAATGTAATGTAAATCAAAGTGCTCATATGCTAAGTCAACATATGCCGCAAAAGATGTCTTTGAAATCAATGTGCTAGCATGCTCAGTCAACATACATAGCAAAACATAATTGAAATCATGTACTATATATGTACTAAATGAACATAGCAAGTATATGTCATGAAAGCGTGAAAACATGAAGTATCGAGTAGGCACATGTGTATCACCCCAAAACTTTTGAAAAACGTAAAAGAGAGGAACTATTACTCACTTGAGGTTGCAAAAGTATCCTTGTTCAAGAAAAATAATAAAGCGCAAGAGTCCGAGGAATCAAATGGTTCCTAAGATCGGATAACTATGTTAATAAGTCGGGACTTTAATCGGCGGATTGGATAGAATGATGTCTTATAAATCAAATGAGTTTTGGAACTCATATGGTATGATTTAATAAACTCAACATTCTGATTTGGAAGTGATCCTAAGTGCTTTTGACCCGTAATGACCTGTTAAGGTAGTTTACGCTACTTTAACGTGTCATTTGCGTAAACACGTGATCGGATGCTTAAATATGTCCTATGATAAGTCTTGAATGCCCAAATATGTTTAATAATGTTGTAATATCAGTTTATATGTCAAAACTTTAGCCACATATGCCTAAATTGAATTTATGCGCAAAAAGGGCATTTTGGTCATTTATAAAGGGCATAATAACGACTATCATAATACTAACCAAAAGACGTGACCATAAGGTATAACCTCAGAGGGTTATTCCCTATACAACTATGGTCACAAGTATAGTTTGGTCGGATCCTAAGATCGACCAAACGGGTCGGATTCGAAAGTTAAAGCGGTGGTCAAGACCGCTCGACTTACGATCCTAAACAAGCACTAAACTAAAAGTGACGAGTTAGACATGTTTAACATGTCTAACTAAGTTTATAAAACTGATTTGGTATCAAAACAAAGTGTTTTGACACCTGAAAATAGTTCTGCCATAATATGCACATTTTGCGCATTATAGACCGAAACTTTGACTCGTCACTTCAACTAGTAACGTGGTAAATCAGTAGGTATGATCGTTAAGGATCATAACCATCGTGATTACGATCACGTTGCAAAGTTCAATTGAACTTTGTTTTGACCAATCAATGGTCAAAGCCGAAATTCAAACAAATATTTGACTGTTAGCTTGAAATAGCTAAAATAAATAAAAAGACTAAGGATGAGATCTTACTTGTGTTTAGGAACACCCAAGATCTCAAAGAACTCAGTAGGAGGCCTCCAAAAAGGATGGAAGCAAGCTCCAAGAGTATGGGAGGAAGAAGATGGATATGAGCAAGTTGTGAAGTGAAAATGAGGGCCTATTTATACTTGTGGATGATGCACAAGATCATTCCAAGTGTTAGGCACTTGATCTAGGATCATTACAAGTGTATAATGAGGTGTTGAAACCAGAAGAGTGTGGCAATTTCGTTTGCTTAGTGTCCAAGAGATTAAACAAGAAGCTGCCATGAAACTGCTGAGCTGGGGGGTTCTTACGGACCGTAAGGGGTATGGGCTTACGGTCCATAAGCCCCTTAGCTGACAGCAACTTTCAAAAGTTGCAGAACAGGCCCCTGAACACGTTTCGTCGCGTTTTGGCACCTTTAACACCCGCTAACCTCATTTTTAAGCTTTATAAAGACGTTAAAGCTTAGGAAACTTGAAATGTGTCCAAAAATGTCCCGGGTATCGGTTCGTTTGGTCATACGGTTGCGGTTTTTGGTTAATTACGACGAAAATCGTAACGAACGCCCAAATGACCGTAAATGCGTAACGAATGATATTTTTGCATTCCAATCATTAAAATACTATATTTCAATGATTACAAAAATTTTTGGATGTGTGTACATGTTCCGGATTAGGAAATACGCGTAACGACAAAGTTTCGCCGAATTTGCAAAATAGCCCCTGAAGTTGAATAAGCATGTTTTTGCCATACCGAAGCCCTCAAAACTTATTTCTAAGTTATGTAAAGGGTATTTAGGGTATGTTTAGCTTATGCCATTGTTCCAGAGTGTATGTTGCGCTTAAACTGATTACATTTGCGTAATGGTTTGCGATTACACTTCTAGAAAAGGTTTGGAAGATCAAAATTGAACAAGGATTGAAAATATGTAATGTAATAAGTATTAAAATAAATCTCGGAATAAAACACAATGTTATAAAATTACAAATTTGTTTGGAATAGTCCGATGATGGAAATGCACAGATGTCACAGTCTCCCTACTTTAGGAAATTTCATCCCGAAATTTAATTAGAGGAAACTTGTGAGAATAGATGTGGATATTTCGCCTTCATTTGGTCCTCTCGTTCCCAAGTAAACTCAAGGCCACATTTGGACTCCCAGTGAACTTTAACAATCGGTATACGTCTGTGCTTGAGCTTTTTGACTTCACGGTCCAATATTTCCACAGGTTTCTCAACAAAGTGCATCATGTTATCAACACGAATTTCATCAAGAGGGATGTGGAGGTTTTCATTAGCCAAACACTTTTTAAGATTGGACACGTGGAAAGTTGGATGAACATTTCCAAGTTCAGGAGGTAGCTCAAGTTTGTAGGCCACCTTTCCGATTTTCTCAATGATCTTGAATGGTCCAACATATCTAGGTGCAAGTTTTCCTTTCTTTCCAAATCTAACCACGCCTTTCCAAGGGGATACCTTGAGTAGGACATGATCACCGACTTGGAATTCCAAGGGCTTGCGTCGTTTGTCCGTGTAACTCTTTTGACGACTTCTAGCTGTCAAAAGATTATCACGGATTATCTTGACTTTGTCTGTCGTGTCTTGAATGAGTTCAGGTCCAGTGAATTGAGATTCACTGATTTCATTCCAACAGACAGGTGAACGACATTTTCGACCATAAAGAGCTTCGAAAGGAGCCATGTCAATGCTGGTATGATAACTGTTATTGTAGGAGATTTCGATCAAAGGTAGATGCGAATCCCAACTACCACCAAAGTTAATCACACAAGCTCTAAGCATATCCTCCAGTGTCTAGATTGTTCTGTCGGACTGTCCATCCGTTTGAGGATGATAAGCAGTGCTCAGGTTAAGTTTGGTTCCCATGGCAGATTGCATGTTCCTCCAAAAAGAGATGAGAATCGAGCATCACGATCAGATATGATGTCCAAAGGGACACCATGACGAGATACAATTTCATCCACATAGATCTTAGCAAGTTTGTCAGCAGGGAAATCCTCACGGATTGCTATAAAGTGTGCTGACTTGGTTAGACGATCAACGATTACCCATATGGCAACACGACCTCTAGAGGTACGCGGTAGTTTGGTAATGAGATCCATTGCAATGCTTTCCCATTTCTGGTTGTTCAAGCAAACCAGAGGGACATTGATGTTCTGCCTTAACTTTGAGACAAGTAAGACATTTAGATACGTACAAGGCAATGTCTTTCTTCATACCCGGCCACCGTATTGGGTACGAAGATCCTTATACATTTTGTCTGCACCTGGATGAATTGAATAACGAGACTTATGAGCTTCATCCATTATCAAGGTGCGGAGATTATCTTGACTTGGAACCCACAAACGGCTCAGATAATATAACACCCATTGTCTTTCATTTCAAGTTGAAGCTCAAGATGATGTGGTAATTCATCACCCATCATACCTTGTATAACACAAGTTCGTTGAGCTTGAAAGATACGGTATTGAATATCAGATCGAACTTGAACACAATGTAGCTTGACTCGTTCTTTACGATTAAGAGCATAGGCTACGACATTCTCCTTACTAGGATGGTAGCGAATCTCACAGTCATAGTCGTTTAGAAGTTCAACCCATCGTCGCTGTCTCATGTTTAGTTCTTTCTGATTGAAAATGTGCTGGAGACTTTTGTGGTCGGTGAAAACCACACATTTCGTACTGTGTAGATAATGTCTCCAAATTTTCAGAGCGAAAACAACAGCACCCAACTCAAGATCATGAGTGGTGTAGTTCTTCTAGTGAATCTTCAATTGTCTTGATGCATAGGCTATAACTTTGTTCCTTTTCATGAGAACACAACCAAGGCCTAAGTTCGATGCATCACAATATACGACAAAGTCGCGGTTACCTTCAGGTAAGGATAAAATAGGAGCATTACAAAGCTTCTGTTTCAAGGTCTGAAAAGCTTCTTCTTGTTTAGGTCCCCACTCAAAAGGTTTATTCTTTTGAGTCAAAGCAGTGAGGGGAACCGCAATCTTTGAGAAGTTTGTGATAAATCGACAGCAATAACCCGCGAGACCAAGAAATGAACGAACTTTGGTAGGAGTAGTAGGTGTATCCCATTCCTTAATCGCACTGATTTTGGTGGGATCTACATGAATACCTTGTTCGTTGACAATATATCCCAAGAATTGAACTTCCTTAAGCCAAAATTCACACTTGGAGAACTTTGCATAGAGTTGTTCTTTCTTTAGGAGTTCCATCGTTAAACGAAGATGTTGCTCGTGATCAGCTCGAGACTTTGAGTAAATCAAAATGTCATCAATGAAAACAATGATGAACTTGTCCAAATAAGGCTTACAAACCCTATTCATCAAGTCCATGAAAACAGTAGGAGCATTTGTCAGACCAAAGGCATAACAGTGAACTCGTAATGACCTATCGAGTGCGGAAAGCAGTTTTGGGAATATCTTCTTCGAGAACACGAAGCTGATGATACCCAGAACCTAGATCAATCTTTGAGAAGCAAGTAGCACCTTATAGCTGGTCAAAGAGATCATCTATACGGGGTAGGGGATATCGATTCTTGATTGTGAGTTTGTTGAGCTCACGGTAATCGATACATATACGGAGGATCCATCTTTCTTTTTCACAAATAGGACTGGAGCGCCCCAAGGTGAAAAGCTCGGACGAATGAATCCTTTGTCAGACAACTCCTGAAGCTGCTTAGATAACTCTTGCATCTCAGACAGTGCAAGATGGTATGGGGATTTGGCTATAGGGTTGGCACCAGGTACAAGATCTATACGAAACTTGACTTGACGTGCTGGGGGTAAACCAGGTAGCTCATCAGGAAACACCTTAGGATAATCCCCAACAACAGGGATGTCCTTAATAGGTTTGCCCTTGCCTTTCTCCTCTACGATATGTGCCGAGAAAGCAACATAATTCTTTCGTAGGTATTTATGGGCTTGGGTGCATGTCATGAGCTTAAGGCTACTGACGGGTTTTTCTCCTCAAACCTCTAGGATTTCACCAGACGGGAGAGGTATACGAACAATCTTATCAAAGAAAACCACCTCAGCATGATGTTTAGATAACCATTCCATCCCTATTAAGACATCAAAGCTCCCAAGTTGCATTGGCGTAAGGTCAATGGGAAAAATATGGTTGTTAAGGTTCAATTGGAAATCACGGATGACAGAATCAAGAACAAGGGGTTCACCACTAGCTATTTCGACTATCAAGGGCTTTCCTAGTGTGGTTCTAGGCATGGAAAGCAAAGGTTCAAAAGCCAGGGATACAAAACTCTTATCGGCACCCGAATCGAAAAGAATTGAAGTAGGATGGTTGTTAACAAAGAACGTACCATTGACTACTTCATTGTCAGCCCGAGCCTCATTAGCATTGATGTTAAATGCTCGTCCACGAGCCGGGTTTGCATTTGCCAACTTCGGGCAGTTATTTCTGTAGTGGGTAAGATCCCCACAATTGTAGCAAAACCCAGGTGGATAGTGAGGTCGAGCAGGCTGCTGAGCAGGGTTTGGGCTACTGGATTCTGGGTAGGAGCGAAACGACAAGCGTTGGCAAGATGACCAGATTTCCCACAGTTAGTGCAAATGCGGCACTGTAAATGTGGTTGATGGTGACTGTTACACTTGTTGCACAAAGGTACGTTGCCAACATATTGTTTCTTGGCCGGCGGCTGAGCAGGCTGATTGGGAACAGTTTGGTTAGGTTGTGTAGTGAGAGCAAAGTTCTTAGAAGCCTTGCGCTTCCTCGACTTCTTGGAGGTTTCAGCTTTGTTACCCTTTTGCTTCTCAGATTTAACAGACAGTTTCTTGTCACCTTTTCGATGAAGCTTCCCCTTTTTGACTTGTGATTCAGTAAGGGTTGCAGCTAGCTCAATGGCTTGACGTACAGATGTAGGGTTACTGCCAGTGACGATGTCCTGGACAGGATCTGGCAGACCATCTATGTACTTTTCAATCGCCTTGTCCAAAGGTGTCACCATCTCAGGGCATAATAGACTCAACTCCTCATACCGATTGGTATACGCACGGTGCTCACCACTGTCCTGCTTTAGATCGTGGAACTCATTCTCAAGCGCCCTCTTTTCATGACGGGGGCATAACTCTTTCATCATTAGAGCTCTAAGTTCCTCCTAAACCCATACAACATCTGCACCCCTATCTCTCACCACTCCGTTCCACCACGTGAGCGCCCTCTTTTGGAACACGCTCGAAGCAAACTCGACCTTACGATTATCAGGACACTGAACATGGCGAAAAGTATTCTCAAGACTCTCAAACCACTGTAGGAGCCCAGTTGCTCCTTCAGAACCACTAAACTTGAGTGGTTTAGCCAAGTTAAACTGTTTAAAGTTGCACGCAGCAGGTGCATTGTTATTGTTGGCTTGGTTGATTTGAGTAATGAGATTTGGTAGCATTGCAACCATCTGTTGTGTTATGATAGTTGCCAGTTCGGTGTTAGGTGGTGGTACGTTTCGTCGATGAGGCATTCTAAAAGAGGAAATATGAGAGAAAACGAGTGAGATGGATGTTCGGGAAATGAGATGTCATAAAAATCGACGAAATGAAAGGATTGTGGTCATTCGTTCGTTTACTTGCAACAAACAAACGACACACAGTGACTAATCAAAGTAAATGGGTTTTTATAATGTATTGCAAAGACATGCTTTAGCCTATAGGTGGACACTCACCCCAAGAGTTCCCAGGTAAGCGCGACTGGTCCGATTAAGTGGATTTGTACGAACACTCTAGCCTTAGACAGAAACTCAGGGTACAGGCACCCACCCTTCCAGATTGCATGTGTTCACATTATTAAAACCCAAACTTTGACGAGATTTTGAAAACTTTGTAGGCAAAAAGCGCCGATGATTTGTTTTGGCTTTTAAAATGAATTATATTTTGTTTTTGGTAATCACGTAAGGATAGGTGATGGTATTGTTTTAAGATCTAAACACATGATAACTTGCGTTAGGGTCCTAGAAAGGTTATAGTCTAGGTCAAAGCATTACTAATAACCTAATTCCCTATAATCATGAGCTCTGATACCAATCTTTTCTGTCACACCCCGACCGCGTAAAACAACAAACCGCGGCGGAAACGTCGGGAGTCTCGTAACAGAAGTATTGTTTCAACAACCATGGCAATTAAAGTTTTGTATTATTGGATGAAATTTGATTACAATGTCTTGGAATAAAAGAAAATAAACAAAAGTCTAAATGTCTTGTAGATTTTAAGTCACTAAAGCCCAAGTCCGTCCTAAGTGTCGCATGAATCAACCTTAAGCATTAGCTCCTGAAACACATGTGAAAATAGGTACGTCAGCATAAAAATGCCTGTGAGATACATAGGTTTTGCTGATGAGGATTCATGACTTGAAGTTAAATTAATAGTTTAACGAAAATTAGTTATGAACTTTATAAAATGTTTTCTTTTATAAAATCATATGAGAATCAATATGAAAATCAAATGATATCAAAGAATGATGTGTGGTTAAATAATTAACCGGATGAAAAAGAATTGTAAAAAATATGCCATTACATGTACCAAATGTGTCATGTCTTTGTCTTTGTCGAAGTGGTTTAAGTAACGCTATGATATGTAATATCATGAAAGCACTTAGGAAGTACCAGCGGCGTATCCACCATGCTTTTATCATATTACACACATATCGTTATTTAAATCACTTATCAAATAACCACCAAAAATGTCTTGTCTAACAAATGTCAAATGTCATGTATAACCAAATGTCTTGTATAACCAAATGTCGTGTACAAAACAATGTCTTGAATAAACCAAAGTTTAAATCAAAGGTCATGTTTTGCAAAACCAATGCTTTATTTGAAATGAACATTTATGTAGTTATGTTTATCGCATACATTCAAGCCTTGAGACTGTCGGAAAAACCCTTATCAAGTCAAAGGTTTATCAAAAATGTATTCGGATTCTGTCATTCCCTACTTCTAAACAAACCTAGGAAGCGGGGAACGGGATTTGTCAAGTCCTATGGTACCATACATACTACCGGACAACGTGATCAATTAATGAATGTATTATGTCCCAATAAACAAACCAAATGTCTTTGTCAATGTAAGCAATGTCATGAAAAATGTTTTTAAACCATGTACTAAGTATGCTAAGTCAACATACGAAGTAGAAATGTCCATAAAATCGATGTGCTAGCATGCTCAGTCAACATACATAGCAAAATATAATGTAAATCAATGTGCTCATATGCTAAGTCAACATATGCCGCAAAAGATGTCTTTGAAATCAATGTGCTAGCATGCTCAGTCAATATACATAGCAAAACATAATTGAAATCATGTACTATATATGTACTAAATGAACATAGCAAGTATATGTCATGAAAGCGTGAAAACATGAAAGTATCGAGTAGGCACATGTGTATCACCCTAAAACTTTTGAAAAACATAAAAGAGGGAGACTATGTACTCACTTGAGGTTGCAAAAGTATCCTTGTTCAAGAAAAATAATAAAGCGCAAGAGTCCGAGGAATCAAATGGTTCCAAAGATCGGATAACTATGTTAATAAGTCGGGACTTTAATCGGCGGATTGGATAGAACAATGTCTTATAAATCAAATGAGTGTTGGAACTCATATGGTATGATTTAATAAACTCAACATTCTGATTTGGAAGTGATCCTAAGTGCTTTTGACCCGTAATGACCCGTTAAGGTAGTTTACGCTACTTAACGTGTCATTTGCGTAAACGCGTGATCGGATGGTTAAACATGTCCTATGATAAGTCTTGAATGCCCAAATATGTTTAATAATGTTGTAATATCAGTTTATATGTCAAAACTTTAGCCACATATGCTTAAATTGAATTTATGCGCAAAAAGGCATTTTGGTCATTTATAAAGGGCATAATAACGACTATCATAATACTAACCAAAAGACGTGACCATAAGGTATAACCTCACAGGGTTATTCCCTATACCACTATGGTCACAAGTATGAGTTTGGTCGGATCCTAAGATCGACCAAACGGGTCGGATTCGAAAGTTAAAGCGGCGGTCAAGACCGCTCGACTTACGATCCTAAACAAGCACTAAACTAAAAGTGACGAGTTAGACATGTTTAACATGTCTAACTAAGTTTATAAAACTGATTTGGTATCAAAACAAAGTGTTTTGACACCCGAAAATAGTTCTGCCGTAATATGCACATTTTGCCCATTATAGACCGAAACTTTGACTCGTCACTTCAACTAGTAACGTGGTAAATCAGTAGGTATGATCGTTAAGGATCATAACCATCGTGATTACGATCACGTTGCAAAGTTCAATTGAACTTTGTTTTGACCAATCAATGGTCAAAGCCGAAGCTCAAACAAATATTTGACTGTTAGCTTGAAATAGCTAAAATAAATAAAAAGACTAAGGATGAGATCTTACTTGTGTTTAGGAACACCCAAGATCTCAAAGAACTCAGTAGGAGGCCTCCAAAAAGGATGGAAGCAAGCTCCAAGAGTATAGGGGAAGAAGATGGATATGAGCAAGTTGTGAAGTGAAAATGAGGGCCTATTTAT
Source organism: Scalesia atractyloides (assembly GCA_947069175.1). Lineage (NCBI taxonomy): Eukaryota > Viridiplantae > Streptophyta > Magnoliopsida > Asterales > Asteraceae > Scalesia > Scalesia atractyloides. Next base: position 39,838,371 of record CAMTDV010000009.1, read on the forward strand.
ACTTGTGGATGATGCACAAGATCATTCCAAGTGTTAGGCACTTGATCTAGGATCATTACAAGTGTATAATGAGGTGTTGAAACCAGAAGGAGTGTGGCAATTTCGTTTGCTTAGTATCCAAGAGATTAAACAAGAAGCTGCCATGAAACTGCTGAGCTGGGGGGTTCTTACGGACCGTAAGGGGTATGGGCTTACGGTCCGTAAGCCCCTTAGCTGACATCAACTTTCAAAAGTTGGCAGAACAGGCCCCTGAACACGTTTCGTCGCGTTTTGGCACTTTTATTTATAAAGACGATAAAGCTTAGGAAACTTGAAATGTGTCCAAAAATGTCCCTGGTGTCGGTTCGTTTGGTCATACGGTTGCGGTTTTCGGTTAATTACGATGAAAATCGTAACGAACGCGCAAATGACCGTAAATGCGTAACGAATGATATTTTTGCATTCCAATCATTAAAATACTATATTTCAATGATTACAAAAATTTTTGGATGTGTGTACATGTTCCGGATTAGGAAATACGAACCATAAAATTTCTTTCTTTTTATATGTTCTATAAATGTTTGAAAACCATTTAATATAACTCTTTTAAATGAATTACATCCTTACTTCTTATTTAATACACAAGGTGTTAAATACATTTACAACTAAGTGACCATACTCCCGTACAATCCATGTGTGGGCTCGTCTTCAACCGCATACATTTAATGATGATGATGATAATGATCCATGTACCCTGCAGTCACCGTACACATCCACATCATTAGTAATCAGTGATAACATACATAATCTAAAACATATAATTTAAACGTCATAACGCTGTTTTCCAACGTGTGATCATCCATTCGATTATTTTTCTGAATTCATTCCTTGCATCCCGGAAACGAACCTTCAAAAGCCAACAATAACTTCCATGCACCTTCATTCCATTCTCAAAAGTAACACGATTAGTAACATTAATACTCGTACGTATTATAAACCACGTACACATATTTTCCTATTCATTCAAGTGTATTAAATTCCAATATAAGCATACATAGTGTTCTATCCAACTTTTACTTACATTTTGCACATTCAAGATACAATTCCTAGCCACAACATTCAAACATACAATCCCGCACATACAAACCTACGTACGTATTCATTCTTAATCACGCTCGTTTGTGGTTTTCTGCGACCAACAATTTACTGAAGAGTGACTTTACTGATGTGTAGACCTTGCTAATACATGCACTATACTGAAGTGTGCACTTTACTGAACTAGTGAGACTTTACTATACTAGTGCACATTTTACTGAACTACTACACTTACTGAACTAGTGCACTTCCAAAACTGGTGCACTTACTAAACTAGTCACCTATTACTGAAGTAGTGCACGTTTTAATGAACTGGTACACTTAACTGAACTCGTGCACACTTTGCTGAACTAATGCACATTACTGAACTGGTGCAAACTTTACTTAACTAGCGCACTTTACTGAACTAGTGCATACGTCACTGAATTAGTGCACACTTTACTGAACTAGTGCACACTTTAATAAACTATTGCACATTTTACTGAAGTAGTGCACTTTACTAAACAAGTGTGGACTTTAATGAACTAGTGCCACCTTATTGAACTAGTGCACTTTACAAAAATGGTGCACACTTTAATGAACTCGTGCTTACTTTAATTAATTAGTGCACATCTTACTGAACAAATGCTCACTTTAATGACACACTTTACTGAACAAGTGCACACTTTAATGAACTGGTGCATACTTTACTAAACTAGTGCACACTTTAATAACTAATTGCACTTCACTGAACTAGTGTACACCTTAATGAATTAGTACTTACCTTAATTAACTAGTGCACATTTTACTAAACAAGTGCACACTTTAATGAACTAGTGCACACTTTACTGAACAAGTGCACCTTTACTGAATTAGTGCATACTTTACTAAACTAGTGCACACTTTACTGAGCAAATTCTCACTTTAATGAACTAGTGCACACTTTACTGAACAAGTGCACACTTTAATGAACCGGTTCATACTTTACTAAACTAGTGCACTTTACTGAACTAGTGCACACTTTACTGAACAAATGCTCACTTTAATGAACTCGTGCACACTTTAATGATCTGGTGCATACTTTACTAAACTAGTGCACTTTACTGAAATAGTGCACACTTTACTGAACTAGTGCACACTTTACTGAACAAATGCTCACTTTAATGAACTAGTGTACACTTTACTGAACAATTGCACACTTTAATGAACAAGTGCACACTTTAATGAACTGGTGCATACTTTACTAAACTAGTGCCTTTACTGAAATAGTGCACGCTTTACTGAACTAGTGTACACTTTACTGTACAAGTGCACCTTTACTGAATTAGTGCATATTTTACAAAAGTGTGCACTTAGCTTTTCAATCAAGACTAAACTACATATGGTCCTATATGACCTCACTTACCTTGATCCTACCATTACATACCACCCTTTTTATGATTCCCAACCTCCTTACTTTCAAGACTTCATTACATAAAAGAAATCAAGTTTGGGAATCACTTACCATAAGCGTCCGTCTTCGTTCTTGCTTCTTCGCCTCCTTTTGACGTGTTAGCCTTTCGTGCTTGAGTCCGTGTTAATGTGGTTCCTATCCTTTCATGTCACCACATTCATATTCTTTGTTAGCATACAAACTCATACATATCATCAATTATTTCCAATTCATACCTTGCATTAGACTTTCACTAGTCAAATTTAACAACACAAGGCATAAATCCACAATCACATTTTTTCATACACATATAATTCATAATGTCATCACATATAACACATATTGATATAATATGTACCATATGATTTCCTTAACATTACAATCGTGACAAAAGGTCTAACCTTGCTATTTATACATAGTTTACTTTTAGAAAGTCAACTATCTAGCATATGAACTTTCAACTTATGCTCATACATTCATGTCATTATAGTAGGTTATACTAATGACACCATTTACATTTCATTATCCCAACTAAACATACAATGTGCATCATACCATTTAAGCAAATAGTGCAAGCCACTAGTGCACATTTCTACCCGAACATGATATCAACAAAACCTCCATATAGATTCAATCTAACACATGTTCCTCATGGAAGTTTACTAGCAATTTCATCATTTACCACATTCTATACATATTCATCCGCTAATTGCATACAATTTCACATAATATTGTCATTTAGACATTTCATCAAACACTTGGCATGCGTACTACTATCTAAGCATAATGTACAAGTAGTTCATGCTTTACTTCATTCTTATTGCTTTCAATCATCAACACAACTAAACATCAAGTAAATTCCATACCATACTCAACCTAACTAATAAATATCCATCACATACTACATTAAATGTACACAAGAATTGGACATGGGTGATTCACCCAGATTATCATCCTTACCATAACAAATGGGTTTCACCTCAATTTCATACTCAATTTCATACAAATTCACGGATTAAAACATAACCTAATTCATACAAGATCACCAATCTAAGTTTTAAGACATACCTCATGATTCCCTCATGTAGGTGATCATTAATTCATGTTCATTCATGGATTTGAGCTTCGATCCACCCTTCAATTTGGTGATTTGGACTAGTTAGGGTTTTGGCTCCTTGGGAGCCCCTGGTCGTTCTAGAACACACACGAAGTGTGTGTTTGTGTGTGATATTTTCATTTTAAAACTAAACTTTCCTCTTATCCCTTTTAGTCCCTCGTGTTTGCCACTAAAACATAATTGGCACAACTTTCATCCTTTAATAGTTTTTACCCTATACTTAACTAGGTTAAATAACCTAGTTATTAAAACTCAACTTTCCTCTTATCCCACTTTAATGGAAGATGACTACAAATCAGTAATACAACCACAACGTAGAGTTAATCCAAATGTTCAAGAAGTTGTTAAAAACGAAGTCATAAAACTACTTGATGCCGGACTCATCTACCCAATTTCTGATAGCCCATGGGTCAGTCCCGTTCACGTAGTTCCCAAAAAAGGAGGTATGACGGTAATAACCAATGAAAAAACGAATTAATACCAATAAGGATCGTCACCGGATGGATAGTTTGAATAGACTACCGTAGATTAATTGAGGCAACAAGGAAAGAACACTTCCCTTTACCTTTTATTGATCAAATGTTGGAAAGACTATCTGGTCACAAATTTTATTGTTTTTAGATGGTGTTTCAGGTTATTTTCAAATATTGATAGCCCCTGAAGACCGAGAAAAAACAACCTTCACATGCCCCTATGGAACTTTCGCTTATCGACGCATGCTTTTTAGTCTATTTAATGCCCCCGCAACATTTCGACGTTGCATAGTGGCTATCTTCCATGATATGATAGAAAAAACCATGGAAGTTTTCATGGATGACTTTTCTATCTTTGTAGATTCATATGACCAATGCCCGATAACCTGGAACGAATGCTATCCAGATGTGAGGAAACGAACCTCGCCCTTAATTGGGAAAAATGCCATTTTATGGTTACGGAGGGAATAGTACTCGGTCACAAAATCTCAAGCGAAGGAATGGAGGTTGATCGAGCAAAGATTGACACTATCTCTCGATTACCTCCTCCATCCTCCGTTAGAGCCATAAGAAGTTTCTTAGGGCACGCCGGATTTTATAGACGATTTATCAAAGACTTTTCAAAAATCTCAAGACCCCTAACTAAACTACTTGAAAAAGATGCACCATATATCTTTGACAAAGATTGCAACGTGCATTTTTAACGATAAAAGAAATGCTAGTCAATGCACCAATCATGATAGCGCCCGATTGGAGATTACCCTTTGAAATCATGTGTGATGCAAGTGACTTTGCAGTTGGAGCAGTATTGGGACAACAAAAAGATAAGCATTTTCATCTAATATACTATGCTAGTAAAACTCTCAATGATGCACAAGAAAATTATACCACAACTGAAAAAGAATTACTAGCTATAGTATTTGCTTTTAATAAATTTCGTTCTTATCTTGTTCTTTCTAAAACAACAGTTTATACAGACCATGCAGCCATTCGTTATTTGTTTAAAAAACAGGATGCCAAACCACGTTTAATAAAGTGGATCCTACTCCTCCAAGAATTTGGCATCGAAATAAAAGACAAGAGAGGAGCTGAGAACACCGTCGCAGATCACCTATCTCGACTGGAAGATCCAGCTTTGGAGGCAACTAGGGACGAGCTCATCAACGAAAAATTCCCAACCGAATCTTTAGAAATGGTGGAATATCGGGAAGAACCATGGTACGCCGACTACGCCAACTACCTAGCTAGTAGGATAGTCGTGAAGGGATGGCCACATCATCAAAGAAAGAAATTCTTTTCCGATGTAAAACACTACTTTTGGGAAGATCCATATCTTTTCAAAATATGTGCTGACCAACTCATCCGACGATGCGTACATGGCAATGAAGCAGAAAAAATTCTCCGCAATTGTCATGAAGGACCGTATGGAGGACATCATAGAGCCACTAGTACCGCTCGAAAGGTATTTGATTCAGGATTCTATTGGCCAACCATTTACAAAGACGCACAAAATCTTATCAAGACATGTGATGCATGCCAACGATCAGGTAATATTTCTTCCAAAAACGAAATGCCACAAAGTGGTATTCTTGTTTGTGAAATTTTTTATGTATGGGGTTTAGACTTCATGGGTCCTTTCCCATCATCAAAAGGAAAAAAAATATATACTTGTGGCTGTGGATTACTTGTCAAAATGGGCCGAGGCCGAAGCTCTTCCAACAAACGATGGAAGGGTTGTGGTAAGATTCCTGAAACGATTATTCGCTCGTTTCGGCACTCCAAAAGCTTTAATAAGCGACAGAGGCACCCATTTTTGTAATCACCAACTCAAAAATTTTTAACACGATATGGGGTCCATCACTGAATTTCTACCGAATAGAGGTTTAAAACGAATACTCGAAAAAACCGTAGGGATAAATAGAAAAGAATGGGCCGAAAAATTAGACGATGCTTTATGGGCTTTTCGAACCGCTTTCAAAACAACAATAGGAACCACCTCATATAAGCTAGTCTATGGAAAAAGTTTCCATCTGCCAGTAGAAATAGCACATAGGGCCTACTGGGCATTAAAAAACGTAAACTTAGACCATGAAACCGCCGGTAAAAATCGATTTTATCAATTAAACGAATTAGACGAATTGAGGACTCAAGCTTATTCTAACTCTGAAATTTATAAGGAACGCATAAATAATTTACATGACAAACATATTAAACCTTATGATTTTCGAGAGGGAGATCAAGTGCTATTATTTAATTCACGACTTCGATTGTTTCCCAGAAAATTAAAGTCTAGGTGGTCGGGACCTTTTTCCATCACCCATATTTTCCCACACGGTGCAGTTGAGATTAAATCTCGAAATGGCGTTTCGTTCAAGGTTAACGGACAAAGGCTAAACTCTACCAAGGATTCATTGAGGATGAGGAGGAAGAAAATTCTCTTCAAACAAGCAAGGTATGATGAAACAAAGGTATCTATATGTATGTAAATTAATGTTATGACTCGTAAGTAGTAAACATCGAGAGAACTTTGGAAAATGTAAGATAACTTGGGAACCCTTTCTCGGGAAGGTCGCTAATAACATGAATCCTTTCCCTAAAAAAATTATATAGCCTGACCACGGGGCCGTGTTCGGGATACAGACATATATAAACCTTTCTTCTTAACTGTTCTTCATTACACCATGACCCGTTTCCCCAAGAACTCTCTGGTTCACCAGCGATTTTCTGTCCCATTTCACGTTTTCTCTTTGTTTAACGTCCACGAGGTATGATTCTTACACTTTTTCTAGATAGTCTGGCGATTTGCATGTAGAATAACATCAAGAAAATTGGGGAAAAATCTAGGGTTCTTGAACAAGAACCTAATTAATCCTCAAATTTCTGTATAGATCTAGTATTAATAGTATACATTCATGTTGAAAAGAGTAAATCAACCAAAATTGATCACAAAACACCCGATTTCAAGTGTAAGTCACAAACCCTTGTTTTTGAACCGAAAAAGTTAAAATTGATAGGGTAAATGGGTTGTTTTTTGGAAAAACGGGACTTGGGGTTTCATTTTGGGGAAAACCGCCCCTACTCAACCAAAAATTTTCAACTTTTCAAAACCGGGTAAAAAAATAATGTTTTGCAGTAACAGTAGCCTGACCATGAGGCTGTGGTCAGCCACCACGGGGCGTGTCCAGGTAAAGGAGATGAACACGGGTCGTGTTCAGTAACCACGGGGCCGTGTTCAACTCTCTGTTTTCAATTTTTCCCATAAATTTTATTCGTAACGCACTAATTGTACATTGGTTCTCTCATGCAGCAATGGCAAACAAGTTTCTGAAGTTCAAGACATCAGAGTGGGAGTACCAAAACCGCTTTGAAGTCCTTCAAACGAGGCCAGAAGAGGGACCAAGACAAACATGCTACGAAACCCTAGATGTCGTGGGTCAGGGAGGTGGATATGATATGCTGGTCACCGGCCCACTTCGAGCCGCTCTTGACAAGAAGCTCCATTCCATCTACGAGTTTAACATGGAGTTCTATAGCACCTTCAAGTTCGACACCAAGGCAGACCCGTTTGATTCCGATGTTGTTCAGTTCAGATGTGCTGGGCAACTTTTCTCCATCTCCATGGCCCAGTTTGGTGTTAGCATCGGGTTGTACACCGCGGATGAATCAGCTGATGAGCATGTCACGGGTGGTCTCCGTGAAATCCCAGTCAATATGAGGCAAACAGCATGGTCTGAAATTGGAGAAGGAGCATACAACCCAAGCATCACCAAAAGCTCTCAGCTGCGAGACCCGCTCTACCGATACATCCATCGGGTCTTAAGCAACTCACTGAATCAACGGCGAGATAGCACCGGAGTGGTAAGCCTTCGTAACCTCACATGCCTCCACTGCATCCACACCCGTCGACCACTCGATGTCACCTACATGCTCCTCAAGAACATGCACCTAAACCAACTAGCTAATCTACCCACACCAATCTTCTTTGGGGGATGGATCTACAAGCTGTTCAAAAACTATGTCCAGCGAGTTCCAAAGTCACTCACTCAAGGTGCAAAGTCCAAGAAGGTTGATGTCGACCTATGCCGATCCGTGGGGTTCATCCAGGACATGGGTGACGGGACCATCAACTTCCGGAATGCTGAAGGAAATACATGGGCCCCAGAAGAAGTCCTAGCCCTCGCTGACGACCCCAACCGTCCTCCTCCTCAATACCATGGCTACCAGGCGGGGTCCTCCTCTCAAGGAGGCGGGTTTCCTAATTTTCAAAGTTTAGCTGACCTTTTGCAGGAAAACCTCTTATGCACCCGCAATACGTACAACATGGCCAATAACGTGAACACCCGGGTTGGAGCGGTGGAACGTTCCATCAATGCTATGCAAGGAGACATCACACATATCTGGGAGCACATGGCGTATCATGGTGAAGAGGATGATGAGGATGAGGACATGGATTGAGTGGTGACGATGGCGGTAAGGTGATGGGTGACGAAGGCAGTATTAGGTTAATCTCTCTACCCTTTGACTGGCCTGCGTGCTGTGGTTTGAACAATTTACTCTTCCGAACAACTTTTTCTTTTCCGCATTTTATTTTTCTTTGTTTGTGGTGATGGATGATAACACTCGTAATTTAGGATTCGGTATTGTAGTATGCTTGGTGTGGTGTGATATTGGTAAAACAAGTACAAGAGGTCCATGTGCGCTGAAAATCAGTGCCAAACGAGAACGAATACCAGACGCAAATATCAGAAACCTGAGATTCAGAAATTGCAGACTGCCACCACGGGGCCGTGTTCACTAAACACGGCCCTGCCATACCTTAAAAAGCTGTTGTTTGACTTCTAGCCTCTGACCACGGGACGTGTCCATTAGGCACGCCCCGTGGGTGGCCCTCTGTAAGTTTTGTCACTGGCACTCTGGACACAGGGCGTGCCCAGTCAACATGGGCCCGTGCCCAGATGCCTAGTAACATAAAAATTTGTTTTTAAACACGCTTCTACGCATTCGAATCAGCCGAAAAAATTATTTTTGGACACATTGAAGACAATGTGTAATTTAAGTGTTGGGGGGGGACTAACACTTTGAATCTAGCAAGTCCTAATAACAAGCCTTACACAAAAACTCTATTGGAACCGCTAATCACCCCAAATCTTTTTCAAAATTTTTCATTTTCTTACTTGTCTTGGTTTAGTTACTAAAAAGTTAGGTTTTTACAAATTTACAACCGATAGCGTCGTGATAAAAAGAACCAAATAAGAAAAATTATATAAAAATGGGCATGACAAATCTTTTTAAAATTTGATTATATATACTTGATCACATTACAAACCCATTCCCACAATAAGTGAGCTTTGAGCCTTTATCGAGCATACATTCATCTTTAACCTAAATGCTCATCCTCGTTTCTTGTGTGAATAGCCGCTTGGTTCTTACGACTCTAGAACTTGCCAAGAAGATACATTCCAAATCCTTACCAACATAAACCCAAGTAAGTAAATGATGGAGGCACTAGGACTAACCCGTTTTTCATTCAAAACCATTATTTTCTTTTCTTTTTACCCATTACCAAAATCCCCCTAGTTACCCCTTTTGAGCCTAAACCTTTTTCATTTCAAACCCGCAAAGCAAAAACATCCATTACCCACCAAAACCCCTTTTCATTTCAAACCCATTAATTTTAGTAAAAGCTACGGTTATATATGTGCAAAAAACCATATCTCTCTAACCAAACAAGTTCTTTCAAAAATCTTGTTTGAAAATGATTGGTTTAAAGAAATAAAATTTTTTTACGATAACCGATGTTTTTTACGCTTTTCACCATTTTACTAACCGCTAACTCAAAGATCACATACCCTTAGCCCAAGCCTAACCCTTAAAGTCCTCTTGATACTCGCAAAGGTTTATAGTTAAAAAGGAGGAGGTTTGATCACTTGGCAAACATATGGTAGAAGTAAGTTCCAAACCGGAATCAAGCGATATCACAAAAATACATCTTCGGCCAAGTGTTGAGTGGATCTCTTGAGAGGTATGTGAACTTGTATATAAATAGAATTTTAAGGAGGCATGTTATTCCCAAAACAAATAATTTTATTTAAACCGTTCTAAATAAATCATGACGAATAGGATTGTAAATAAAGTAAAAACAAAATTTAAATAAAGATCTTGGATTCCCGACACTCAAAAACAAACCACAAAACTTCTTCTCTACCTATTCCATTTGGGTGTGTAAGCCACATTTAAAGAGTTTTGCTTGAGGACAAGCAAAGATTCAAGTGTGGGGATATTTGATGTGTGAAAAATGCAACATATATATTACATCAACTGAGGCATAAAACTAACCATTTTTAGTACTAATGTTAGAAAAAGCACGTTTCTTTGTTCATTTTGTATTTTCAGGATAAAAAGAGCATAAAAGAACGAAAGAAGCAAATAAGCAGCCAAAGCCAACATAAATATGAAAAGAAGGAATAACGAACCATGCCCGACCCCTCAGCAACACCCCAAAGGACAAAAACAAAGTTACAGAAGATAACCACGGGGCGTGGTCAGACCTTACACTTCAAGACAAAACCTGCAGAAACTTCTACACCCAACGGGGTGTGCCCAGGCCAACATGGGGCGTAGTCAACTATCAGATTTGCAGAATCCAGATAGTACAGCGAACATTTGACCACGGGCCATGTCCAGAGGCCACGGGGTCGTGTGGGGCCCTCTGCTGTCAGATGCAATTAATGAAGAAAGAGAAGGATGATGCCACGGGCCGTGCCCAATGGACACGGGGCCGTCGCCGGGCCTCTATTTTGACTACAAATAGGGGTGCTTGGTTCCCTTCAAAGGCATCCGTTGGAAAACAACTTCTCTCTCACTTTGCCACCACTCCACCACCACTACAACACCAACACCCATCACCATCATCCATCAATCATCTTTAGAGTGTGTAGTAGTCTCGGGATCCAAGATAGATTGTAAGGGTTCTTGTCAAACAAAGGCCATGCTTGGCTAAATTCCTTACATCACTTGGTGAAGACTAATATTTATGTATTACTTTTAGTTTTTAATCTTTCGGTACTTTTTAATTGGGTATGTATTAATGACTTTAATAACTAGTTTCTTATGCTGAAAGTGAATTTTCCTAACCATTTCTTCATGATGTCATTGATTTGCGTATTCGTGTCTTTACGGTCTATATAAAGCGCGTTAACTACTTGGAAGGGGGTTAGAAGGGTGGTTTGGTAAAGTTCTTGCCTCGTTCAATGTATAGATCCTGCGAGAACTTGGTTCAAACTTATTAGAGCCTCCTTCAATGCTCTATGGGTATTGGATGGCGGGGGCGCGAATAGTTTGAACCTCTCATATGTAAAGTACTATTAATATTTTAAACCGGCTACTTGGGATTGTATCCCTACTGACTCAAACCACTTAGCCGAGGGTAACGTCACCTTCAAAAGAGGGGCCTACCACTCTTCGCATTAATAACTTACTTAATTATCTTCCAATATTCCGACCCTTTGGGATTGTATCCCTACTGACTCAAACCACTGGGTTGAGGGTAACGTCACCTTCAAAAGAGGGGCCTACTACTATAACTAAGATAATCTCTTAAAAAGTCCGAAAGTGCAAAAACTATCAGAGGATACATAAAAGTGAAGTTGGATCCAAGTGATTTTATCTTGTCTATTTGTATTTCATTTTATTTATCTTCTTATTTTTAGTTTTAATTTTATGTTTAAAAAATTTTATCAAAAAAAATTAGATTGATTAGACGTTGACGATAAACCGGTACCAAAAGCTCTTGTGTCATTGGACGATCTCGGTATCTTACCAAAGCTATACTACGCTCACGATAGGTGCACTTGCCCAAGTGTGTGTTTAGTGTTAGTATAATATCGTGTTTTATAGATTTAAAACTTGACTAAGGCGTAAAATGGACTTAAAATGTTAATAAAAATATAATACGCTTAACGCACACCAAGTAGTTCAATTGTAATATGAAACTTTAGTTGACCTGTAATCAAATTTTAACCCATGTACCAAATCTATCCATGTAATCGTCAAGATATTAGGCTACAGAGAAAGCATTCTAAATCCACCGGATTGAAGAACTCCCATTTTTTAATGAGAAGCTATACTACTATTGAATCAATTAGAACAATAATTGCAATTAAATAGATATCCTTTACATTGTTTTGTCCTACGATTGCCTTCTCGTAGCTATTTTGTCAACATAACAGAATCTGAAAAGAGCATACATTTAAGCGAACATACTACCATTGAATAAATTAGAACAACAATTGCAATTAAAATACCCTCATTTGATTTCTTTAATTTTGGAACCAAAACTTCAGTGATAATCTTCTTCAAAGTTCTTTCTTTGTTTATCATCTTGAAGTGCGCATTCCGTGAACAATTATATCTGATTAGAAAACTAAAATTTATAAGCTAAAAAAAGAACAGGTTCCGATTACAGAGTACTGGTGATAAAGAATCAAGTGTGGCTTCCAAGATTGGCGATTTTGTGATCTGTAGCATATAAATTACCAGAAAGTAGAACATATACCTTTCAAAAAAACAAATAGAACATACATAATCAAGAGATAACCACGATTCCTCTGTCAAATCTCTTCAAGTTTTGCAAACAAAAAGTACACATGGCTGAAAAATCAAAACAAAATTCTTTGAAGACCACCTAAAAAGCAAAACCCACAAACTCAAGACTATTTAAAATAAAAAAAACCCCTAAACACTATCTATAAAACAATAGAGCAACAATCAGAAACATATACCAAACAATTGAAAAGGAAGAGAAATTGATGATGATACCAGTGTGTTTAGTGATGACAACGATTTCCATGTAGATGGCAACGATTATGTGGCATACTGGATGATTATGTCGATCACAATTGTGGATGAACTCTAGGGTTTGCCTTCTAGAGATTGTGTAGTGTAGCAGAGAAGATTAACGGGGAGAATCAACAGAGAGTTCTGCATTTTGATGGAAAACAACGACTTCATTATAAGTATAAATGAACATATGACATACATAATTGAAGATTAAAATACCAACCTTTAATCGATTAACACATTCATGAATCAATGTATTGAAGATAAGAATGGAAGATCTACGAAGGTATTCTTGATTTTTGGGATGATCGTGTGAAAAATGAGGGATTAGAACATTTAGGGTTTTTTTAGTTCATTATATACCCACGTCAAAATCATGGGTACGGGTATACCACACGGGTTCCATAAAAAAATTAACAATTCTCCATCGTTTTCCCGCAAAAAAACCAAAATGGTTGCACCAGAAAGGGCATCTGTCCCAAACCTTATTCATCTTATATATATAGATTATTACAAATAAACGTCACAATTTTGTATTGACACATTTTATATCCACAAAGTAAGTTAGTAATTTTGTTATATAATTTTATTTTATCAGTTTGTTAATTTAAAAATATTACATCTCTTATAATTAATTTAATTGTTGGGGTATGTTGCTAGCATTCCAATTTTAGATATATATTTTCATGTAACTATAAGTTTATAATTATGGATGAGATAGATATCATGCCGGTACTGTCAAAGTTGAAGAAAACTGTATACTAAGATATTCATAATCAACATATTCTTTAGTGATAATAAAGGCATTCATAATCAACATTCCGCTGTAACGCATGGGTTGCGTCAAGTCGTATATACATTTACAAACGTAAACAACTGTTATTTTTATTGACCGTTTTGTCTTTACCCCGTGTTTATTCTTTTTTTGTTTAGCATGTATTTCCGTCTATCTTTTCTTATTTACTTCTTAATTAATATTATATATTTTATAATTATATAAATAAACAACAGCTGTTTTTTGATTGATCATAATATGATTCTAAAATGTTAAATTTGCATACGTAATAGTTTTACACGTTTTTGTCTTTTGATTATATGGTGTATTTTGTATTCGATTTCATGATTTCCATATAAACCATTGCAAAATGTTTTATTTTAATTAAAGATAATAAAAGTAAATCATTAAGAAAATACCAACTGGGTCTTGTCTTGCACTTCCTATCTTATGTGTCGGTATCATAACGAATTGAACCGATACCAATTGAATTCTCTCGTAGTAATATGCGAGTTAAAACTTGCTAGTTTGTAACATAATATATCAATGTGTTATTATACACCTTGCAGAATTTAATCTAAACAAAGGTAAAAATAAGCAATCAACATTGTTAAGTAAACATATCTAGAGTTAAAAGTCAGCTTTAACTATAACAAGGTAAACAAAAAAGTAAATATATTTGTTACCTGGTATATTAAAAGGTTAACATAGACTATCCAGACTTTAATCTAAATGACAGTAAAAATAAGCAAGCAATACGATTTAGTAAATATGTCTAGATTAAAAGTTAGCTTTATTATAACAAATTAAATAAATATTAAGTAAAATAAAATAGAATTAAACTTATCAAAAAGATAAAAGAACAAATATCTATTAAAAAGGAAAAAATAACTGTATTAGACTTAAAGGGTCGTATGATAACTCTATTGAAGTTTGAGGAGTCGCAATGTAAATCTTTTATAAAAATACAATAGTATAAATATAAATCATTCATAAAGAAATCATTAAAGTTTATGGGTCAAATGCAAACTTTATTAAAGTTGAAGGTTAAACTGTAAATTAGTTATAAAAACAATAATGATGTAGCTTACAAATCATATTAACCAATGAGAAATAACAACTATTCACAAATTAAAATTGTTATATATAAATAAAATAAAATAAAATAGAATATTGCATTTGCATCCGCATCCGTTTTCAAACTTACTTTTATTTCCAACCTATCACCTCTTCTTTACATTTATATCTATATTCTAAATAAAAATAGTTTTTAAAACCACTTAAACTTAAAACAAAAAAGTACATTAGATAAAACAAAAATCACATTGCATCAATAAACATTGTATAAATCACTTCATGTTACGATTTAGCTCTAATATGTCTCACACAAAGTTCATATTTCTTGTCCAATCTTTCGGGGTATATGTGCAATCTATCCATAAATAGCAATGACATATCTGGTTAAAAAGATATTCATCCATTTGAGTCTTAAACGCAGTCATAACAGCATGAGGAATACATGTTTCATTGGAGAAATATAGTTTTTTGAAAATTCGAAATTTTGAATATGCCCAGTTAAAATTTATAAACTATTATTCTATAGATTTAATTTAATAAGTCTAATCTAATTTAACTTATAATAAAATACTACAAATAATGACACATGACATTCTCTCCTTCAACCTATAAATTTTATTTATATTTGTTTAATATATTTCTTTAATATTAATAACTAATATATAAATATAACATATCTTTATCTTTATATTTATATTTATCTAAAATTAATAAATAATTTTCATTTTTAACTCAAAAGTTTTCTTCTTTTGCAATTGAGACTCTTTATTTTTTTTCTTTTACTTTAAAGCCAAACTTTTCATCTTTTGCAATTTAATCACAACGCTTTTTTATTTTCAATTTTTGTCCACCATACTTTTTATATTTCCCAAGTTTTTCGTTTCATTCTAAATTTTGTAAGTTAACGTACCGCAACGTGCGTGTGGGGTTCAACATTTTTCCCGTTTGACTGGCCTGTCGCAACACATCTATTTTTCTCCGTTTAACAAGTTCGTTGCTATGCACGGGTCTGGGATTGACTTAGTTATTTTTTTATATGTTTTACGTTTCGGTTTAATTTCTCTGCAACGAGCAGTGTCGAGATGTGACCAAAGCACGGCGTTTTGGTCTGTTCAACCATAATTTTGTCTGGTTGACAGGACCAAAACGCGGCCAAAGCTCGGCGTGTGGGTCCGGTCAACAGACCCGTCAGACACCAATCAGTATTTGTATGGTTGACCGGACCAAAACGTCACGCTTTGACCACAGCTTGATACTAGTAGGTGTGTGTATAGACAAAATAGGTAGGTGGAGTATGTGAATAGCAGGTCCTTTTTTAAATACATTTATTTTGCCCAAACAATCGAAAACACGTGTGACACTGGGACCCACCGGATCAAAAATCCCCTACTGACGTGTGTATATATCAATCAAATCAAACCCTTCCTTCCGGTTATAATCATTCCGATCAAGAACAACAAATCCGTAACTATTAAACCGCCGTTCACAGCGACGGATATCGACGCCGCCTGGCAACTGATTCAACTCAGCGATTCAACTCAGCTATTAGTTACTTCGTCAGTTTACGTGAATATGAAGAGGAGAAAAGAGATCGATGACGACGGTGAAAGTGAAAGTAGTGGTGTGACATCGGTGAGGCGATTTGTTGCTCCGGCGGTTTACGATGGTGGAAGCAGGAGGAAGAGGAAGAAGAAGAAGTTCCGATCAGTTGTTGAGATCTATAAGTAATTTGAAGTATTAATTTGACATGCAATATGTTAATGTATGTAAATTAGTTTCGATTTTCAGTTTTGTGTTTATATCTTTCGATTTGATTGTCTGTCTGATTAACTGTAGAGTGTTATAGATAAATGTAAATTAATCTATTTGACAGAAGGCATCTGGGTTGTTTTTATTTTAGTCTTAGTGGTTTGTTTTCAAGCAGTGTATTACATGAAGCAAATATTATGTATGTATTTTTTCGGATTTCATCGATTGTTTCTCTCCATTCTTAGCGGACACTTCAAATAAAAAATGCACTCAAACTTGTTTATGAAATGTGCTTTAGTTTAGAACTAACTAAGTTTAAGTTCTTGCTTCCTTAATCTTAGTTTATGAAATCCATATCTTAAACAAAATGGAGAACGATAAGTGACCAAATGAAGATTTTGACTGAGTCCTTCCGTAGTGGGGAAGGATATGGTGCCACTGGCCACCATAGCGCCCTATGACGCCTCCCCACACCGTCTCGAGGGGCGCTATGGCCCTTGAATCCGGATCCCTCGTGAAAATTATAACGGGGTAAACAATTTGCCTCTCTCACACACACATATATAAACATACGTATATAACCCCATGTCTACATAATTCGTCACTACACACGCATCGTTATATAACTCTTCCAATTCACTTTTTTGTCATTTATCATATAATCCTCTATAAAGGGTGTTACCACTACACATGGCGTTGGCCCGAGTGCGAGTTTGGGTGTTGTAAAAACCAATTAAATTGGTGGCGAGGTTGATAAACAAAAAAAATCGATCGAACTTTTGTAAAAGACTACATGAAAAATAGAATTAACTCTATCACAAGCTTTGTCTAAATAATAATAAAAACTAAACGAAATTAGTAGCAAACTTTGTCTAATATTAATTGAATAATAAAAATTTGATCGGCCGCATAATTTCTAAAAGAAATTAGTTAGGCTGGAAAAAAGCGATGAACCTTATTAGATGCCTACCTCGTTTGCCGAACCCTTAACGTGAGTTACTTTTGCTTCGCTCTTGTGTGGGGTTGCCAAGATGTTGTTTGGCTTACGCACCTGCCAACCCTATGTTTGTTGGGAAAGCTGTATCTATTTTCGACAAGGCCTCCAGGACTCAATCGAGGACGCTGTGGTTTGTGGGGGGTCCATTTTTGGGATTTTCAATTGAGGGTTTAGGAGAGATGTCTGACTTATCCATGCGCCAGAAAGCGATATTAGAATGTCTTCGGGGTCCCCATGCACAAGATTTCTGATCGGTATCCCCTTTAAAGGTCTAAGCCAACACATGTCAGTGGTGGAGTATCGGTCCACCCTAACCGGTTAATGATTCCATTGTTTCCAGTTGATGAGCCTTGCCCAATTTGCCGCAAGGTTTGTTTTGATAACTTTGGAGAGCATGCAGTCCATTGCAAGATGCTAACGGGTTTCAAATACATGCATGACTTGGTCAGAGATGTCCTACGTGATGTGCTTAAGCGGGCAGGAATCTCCATAATGTGCTAAAAGTAGTTTATTAATTAACAACTAAATCAACCTAATCTAGACACTAAGTTAAACTCCACTCTCTAAAACTTGACTAAACTACTAACCGGCAAGCGAAGCGATCGGCTCTAGTAAAGCTAAGTAAGTTCGGATATCGAACCCACGAGACTCTTTTTATTACGTAAATTAGACTCACTAGACCTATTAGTTAACGCAACTAAATGTTTTTATGTTTTAAGGGGGTTTCCTAAAATCCTAAAATTGCAATAATATTTAATACTAATTAGACGAACGAATTAAGAGGCGAATTAGACTTCTAGGGTTTTACTCAGATGATGATGAAATAACTACCTAGACTAGAATCCTACACAACTCGGAATGGAACTCTATTGGTTTGACTATGTAATGGAACCGGGA
Source organism: Scalesia atractyloides (assembly GCA_947069175.1). NCBI lineage: Eukaryota > Viridiplantae > Streptophyta > Magnoliopsida > Asterales > Asteraceae > Scalesia > Scalesia atractyloides. The sequence continues at coordinate 39,856,779 of CAMTDV010000009.1, forward strand.
TCTTGGAATACTATACTCATTGTGTAACTGAATAGGACCCCCGACCCTTCTTGGGAAGACACCTATGGAACCCTAGCAAGCTTACATACTACCAGTTATTAAGGATTTCCTTACGGATTTCCAATTATGATAATAAAGTACCTTAATTTGACGATTTCCCTCACAGTGCCATAATCTAAGATAACTACGGTAAATTAGTTTGACTCGATTAGCAAGAAAAACGAGGTTAACTAAATTGGTCTTTTTACAAAGATCCTAACTTTAGCGATCTAACAACCTATATAAACCGATAATTTCTCACCTTACGGATTTTAAGATCAGTTAACCACATAGACCTAGTTGATTCATGAAATTCCCTCCTATGGTGTATTGGCCAATTAACCATAAAGAGCATAAACGCGAATGAATATAATCTAACACGAACCTATTCAATGAAAAACATTCATCAAGATACGTGTGAAGACAATAAACGTGAAATCAAACAATTCAAGATAATTATGCATACCAAATCATAGTTACCAAGTTTTCTACTTTATTAACAAACCATAATCATAACCAAAACCAATAAAAATTCAAACTTTGTTATAAATTCATCCTAGCCTAGGTAGTTTAAGAAGTTTAGCCAAGATTCATCATGAATGAACAAGCAAAAATCAAATAATCAATGAAAAACATGGTTTGAATCAAAAAGAGAAGAACAACGATGAAACCCGAGGAATGCTTAAACACGAGCCACTCGATCTCTGATCTTCAAATATTCAACCAATAGCTTGGAAACCTTCAATCTTAGCTTCTTGAACGCCAAAATTCATCTAAAGTGCTCTCCAATTCGTAGGGTTAGAGTTCTTGTAAGATAATGATGTTTATATACTATATTCCAACTCAACCCCAACAACTGATCAAAACTCTCTGTGAAAAAGGCCCCCGCGTCGTGCGGAGAGCATGTGGGGTTCTAGACACGTGACGCAGTGTGTTTAAAACTTCTGCTGGCCAATAATATCTCATTGCGTCGTGCGGGGAGAAGTCTTAGTCCTAGTCGCACGACGCGACACGACTCGGTGAAATTCCTCGATTTCCGTGCCATCTCAGCTCTCGTACTCCTAAACTCGATCCGATGCTCGGTTTAATATGAATCAATTTTTGTTGGACCTATAGAAGAACAGATGATATCAAAAAGCCAAAGCATGATCCACTGATCATGTAATAATCAAAACTTAAAAAAAAAAGAAAAGAAAAACCCTTTTCGGTCAACCCACGTTCAAGTCTTCACATGGTTTCAAAATCTTTATCATCACGTTCAGCAACTAAATGCCTGAAGAATCGGCATTTCCATCCTTGTGGGAGTTCGTTATAATCCACGTCTCAGTCTTTATTCGATTACCACAAAAACCCCATTGCACAACCGCAAACCTCCACTCCTGTTTAAGCCGCAGTCTACGTTCTGGCAGCTGGCGAGTCGTCACCGTTGCACCACCAATTGGGAATCTACGACAGTACCAAGTTCCGGTCAGCTTTGTTTAACACCTAAGCCACCGTACACCTTCCGATTCGATCAATTGCGGTCGTTTCCGTAATCTCTTTCTCGTCTCTCCGTGACCCAGGTACGAGTCATGCTTTCGTCCCTCTGAATCATGCTCATATGACATCAAAGTAATTAACTTAAGTCATTCCCCAATGATTGACGCAGCCAAAAACCATTGTTCCATCGTCGGTGAGCCGCAGTCGCAAAACTATCGTAGTGCTTTCTCTTGTTTACCGCTTACTACATCGATTCCCATTCCTGGCAGAAGGTACCGGTTATGATCTATTATTTTTCAATGTTTTATCTATTTAATTGATTCAGTTATGCGAATACGGCATCCGATGATCATTGAGTTACTCCAGAGATGTAGGACTCGTTTATTGAACATAAGATAAATATACAAATATAATGCCGATACAATATTCTGTTAATTCCTTGTTGTTTGATCTTGTTGTTACAACAGATATGAGACCAAGGATAGTGGAGGGACTGGTTAGGCTAAAAGGGTTCAGAGCTTCGGTTAGCCTAACGCAGGTCGTGGGGTCCTCCCACGTTTTGCATTACGTGGGGTGGATCACTTGTTCTTGTTCCTATTATTTTTGATGTCAAGGATTGAATGAAGATTCAACCCAGAACTTTGATCGAGTGTAATTTAAAATGAAGAACAGCTTAAGCCATAAGCAAAAGCTGAGGAGAGAAAAGTGAACCAAATGCTTCTGATCAAAGCGAGGAGGTGTCCCTTATATAGGGGAGTGGCATCTCCAAAAGGGGAAACCTTTGACTCCGTGATCCTGAATGCAGTGGTGGCTTACCCATTTATGGGGTTGAAGGAATCGGACCTGCGGATAAAAGATTGTACCTTTGCACTTGCTCTGGCCGAGCACTGTTTGGGTAGTAGTGTACACAAAGGCTGATGTGACAAGACCCTGTTATGTTCCTTTTCCTGGCTGAGATACTTCAACGCTTTTGAACCCTCAAACCTTTTAATCTTTTAAGCTGTATCGTATCTTAATCATTTTATTATGCTTTATGTTTTCCTTTGGGCTACCCCGTCATCAGAGCTCGTTAAGTGTTCTGAATAAAGAAAAAGAAAATGAAATGAGGCCCAGTTAGACTTAATGTTCCAGGGATAAAATAAGAAACAGATGTTTTAGAAATAAATGCGTACCGGCATATTCAAAGAAGAAAGATGAGAAATATTGTAGTTGATGTATGGTACCACCATTGTGCACAAAGACTTGTCTTTTGTTTTCTTTTTAAATCAAACTAATAAATAATAGAGTTAAATGTCATTTAGTCCATGTGGTTTGAGCCATTTTAGCAGTTTAGTCCAAGCGTTTTATTTTTTTACCTGTGGGTCCAAAAATGTTTTACCGTTGCCATTTTAGTCCACTGGGTAACTTCATCCATTTTTTATGTTAATGGGAAGGGCAATTCAGTCATTTTATATGTAATTTTTATTAACTAGAAGGGCAATTCGGCCATATAAAATGACTGAATTGCCCTTCTCGTTAACAGAAATAGTGGATGAAGTTAACCCAATGGATTAAAATGGCAACAATGAAACCTTTTTGGACCCACAGGTAAAAAATGAAACATTTGAACTAAACTGGTAAAATAACGCAAACCACAGGGACTAAAATGGCATTTAACTCTAAATAATATAATCACTATGTTATACGAAATATACAGTATTTAAATATTGAGTTTTAATACTAGAATTTGTACATTTTGAAGATCTTATAATCTGGTTGTACAAAGTGGTGGTCATATAAAGTCATCAATTAATGCGATTTAATATATATAAATCTCACCATGTCTTAGAACCCTTTCATTCCCATGTTTTGCTAATAATGTAAAAATTAACATAACTGGTAATTTAGAAACTTATCAACTAATTTTAATATTTAATATGTTGCTAAAAAAATATACAACAGTGACATAATTTGCAAAAGTAGTCCTCGGTTCAAATATTAAATGTCTAAATAAACAAGTTAAATAAATAATTTATGTACAACAAATCTAATTTAAAATGTAATAATGAACAAGTTAAATAAATAATTTATGTACAACAACTCTAATTTAAAATGTAATGGTTATGTAGGCTTTGGTGATAGTTAAAAGAAGTCATTGAGTTTTGTGTTATTATCATCTAAGCTAAGTACGGATTATGTGCTCTTTTCTCATAGCGTTTTATATCGTTATTGTACTCGTCGTGTCTGGTTTATCGAAAACTTACATTGCTTCCTATTGATTCACATGCGATAAATTAAATCCTTAAGCTCATTATCGCATGTTCCTAAATCTTTTATTATTACCATAGAAGTACATTATTGTACTAGTTGCCTTGACTTTAGTGTACAGTTTTATTGACCTCAATACCTGAGCACATCCACCTATGGGGACATAGGGCGTTATCATCGGCACCGATGACGTGCACCATCCGTGACGGTGCGATTAGTTCACGGCGTCTCTATTGTATTTATTGTTTATGGATTATTGAGAGGCGTATGGATCGATCCTAGGATATTATTGTTATTGTATTGATATTGGGATAGGTGTGTGTGCCCACATCCCCTTTACATACTGGTGCATTAGTCTGCAGCTAATGTACACACTGTTTATTGTTTATAGACATTGGCTCACATGGGTATTTCCACAAAGATTCTTATCGTATTGATTGACCATTGATTAGTGTTGACTGCATCGCTACATTGTTATTGCCATAGTATTTGTTTCACTATTTATCGGATACCGTATTGATCGTTCTCATCGAATTACCGTTATTGCTATTGTTTTTCCGTTACTGGGCAATTTTTGGCTCAGCCGTGTCTCTTTTTGTGGTTTTCTCTTATTTCTTAAACAGGTACCGAAGGGAACATGGGAAAAAGTGCGAAGAGAGAAAACTAAATGGCTAGAGTTGGAAATAAGGAGTTTAATATATTGCTATTCAAATTTAGACACTTTTATTTTCGTTAAGACCATTGTGTGGTCTTAGATTTTTAAACCTTTGGAGTTAGTGTTTTACTTGGGTTAACTTTTAATTTTATCTCTGATTGCTGTATTGAGTGACACGTCAGCCCTATTCGGGCCGGGGTGTTACATATTAAGAAATAAGAAAAAGATAGAACCAGTCTCTCCCCAAAGATAGTGAATCTTGAACACCTATTCAGAACATCTGTTTAAGAGTATGGCAAACATCTGATCAAGACTTGGAACCACTGTTCGAAGAGATTCAACATATGTTGAAGACTAACATCTGTTAAAGACTAACATCTGTTGAAGACCAAAACACTGATGAAGTCAAAGGTCTGATAAAGAAGACCAAACATCTGTATGGCCAAACAGATGTTTGGACAACTGCAACAGAGGATAGCTTAGACAGCGTTTTCTCATTGTAACAATATTTAGCTTATCAATGTTTAGATTCGCCTAGATCAGATGATAGGATTTGCACAGATGTTTGCAAACATCAGTGGAATCTTTTCTGTTAAGAATGTTAGATGTCACTATCCGGCTGACGTCAGCCAGTCAGTGAACAGATCTTTCGTACTTAGTATAAATAGATCACACCTGTTAGTGATCTATTTATCACACACATCACCTTTTCTCCTGTACGAATCGATTTGTTAAGTGAACGGCTAAGGGGGAGCCTGTAGAGTCAATCGAATTGTAAAACATTTGAATTCTTTGAGATTAATAAAAAATAATCATTGAAGATGACTTCTAGTTTGTGAATTTTATTGTGTTTAATCAATTTTTGTTCACACCCCAACCGATGGCGGAAACATCGAGGCGGGAAGAAATAGATTGCTCATTGCTCACAACGCTATTGGTGACAATAATTAATTAAAGCCGAATTTCATTTCATAAGTAAATTTTCATTACAATACATGGAATTTCAAATACCAATAACGACAAAAGACAAAATTTGATACAACATAAATAAACCTAAGGCGTCTATATCTGTATCTAGCATCAACGCTACTTCAATTTCATAGCATCATCCTTCTCAACCTGTAACATGTTTAAAATAAAGTTTAATGCAAAAGCAAAGGCGAGTACACAAGTTTATGTATAAGCATACGTATAAGCATAAGTTTAAAACGAATCCACATGGAAACTAAGTTTATACATGAGCATCATGCATGGCATGCGATATTTCTAGTCAACCCTCTTGCATACGCAAAAAATAAAGATAATTTAACATGACCTTTCATTCACGGGTGGTGCGTTACTCCTATAGCGCTATACATGTCAAATGGAGGCTTATGATAAGCTAATGACTATGGTATCACATAAGAATAGTCCAAATATAAGCATCAAGTAATGTATCAAAGTATTCATGTATGTTGGATTGTTTCATGCATTGCATAAAGTATAAGTTTAGTGATTTTTGTATAAGGTAAACATGATACACCCAAAGTCACAAAAGGAAAATGGGTCATGTGTACTCACAGTTTTTGCAAGTTCCAACTTGATGATTCCATGAAGAATTGTTTGGTTGATGGAGGAACACCGAGTTATCCTACAAGAGGAAAACATAGGTGTGAGTATTGGTTGTTAAAGGAGGATTCAAAATTTGGAATAAAGCATAACAAAATAATGTATACGAAAATATTCACTAAGGTCTAGCACTTGTTTTGACACTATGGGAACCCATTAGGGTTTATGTGATTTCATAGGTTATTACACCTATTAGAATCGTAACGAGGAACGAAACACTTTAGTGATTAAAGTTAGTCACTTGACATATGATTATTTAGTCATCATCAAGGTTTTGGTTTCAAGTATATTATATAGTCCATATATATTTTATCATAAGCCTAACTAACAATAATATCATGGAAGTCATGTAGGAGGTAGGTGGTGTAACCGTCCATTTAGGAACCTCATGTAAGGAGGGTCAAGGACTGTTATCACTATACCAAGTAGCCAAGTAATCTACAAACCGGGTGAGACACAAGTCGAAGGCTAGACGAGGTTGTATTACTTTCAACTAGCAAAGTACTTAGGATAGAGAGGGGAAATCATCAAGTGATGTGTGGACTTGTATGTAGGATAGCCCAAGCTAACCTTGTAGTCACACTATCTTCAAGTTCAAGACTTGGCATCACTTGTGAGCTTAAAGCTCATATAAAATAGAAAGTTTAGAGTGTTAAAACATCTCTTATTTCATGTAGAACAATCTTGGTTAGGCTCACTAACCATAAACTTGATTAGGAGCATAAGAACTCAAGGTTGTTTGAAGAAATCATAAGTTTTAAAGAAGTTTTGTTCAAAACAGAAAGTTTGGAGACTTTTTGGTGAATTTTCAGGTCTGGATTCTCCAAGGAGAATCCGTGGAATCAAACCTAAGGTTCATCCAAGTAATTAGAAAGAAGAATCAAGTAAAAAGACCATGTATGGAAGAAGTTATGCTCACTTTGGCAAAGATTGATGAATCTGCCAATGTTCTTGAGAATTCAGCAGATTTTGGAGTGTTTGAGGGTTTTGAAGAGTGGTTAAAGTGGAAAAATGCTTGGAGATGGTATGGTATTTATAAGGGAAGAGTTGGAGGTTGTTGGGAGGTGTTTTAATGAGGTTTAAGGCCATTGGGTGAGGAAGAAAGGTCTGGATCCATGCATAATCGTGGGCTGGTTAAAGAGTCTGCCCGCCAGACCCCATGCGGACCGTATGGGTGAGGCCATGCGGTCCGCATGGCCTGGTCAGGAGACATAAAAATTTATTTTTTGATTTAATTGCTTAAGGCCTTGTCTAGTGTTACATAGTGGGTGTTTTAAGATCATTTTGGGACTTTTAAGCATATGAGGCATGTACCAATGATTGTATAAGTATAAAATGATTATGATTAAGTATAAGCATCATGTATAAGCATACAATATGAAGTACGAATACCACATATTTACAAGTATAACAATGTTTCCAAATATCAAGTAGTATGAGCATGAATGAGTGTATGAATATGCATAACATGAATGGAAATAAAATACGAGTTTCATTATGATTCAAGTCTCGGTTTACAATGATTACAACGAAAGAACGAGTACAAGATACAAAGGTTTCCGAAAAATAGCAATACAGGTCTAGCTTTCTAAATATAGAAAAGTATGAAAAAGTAGGGCGTTACAGTCTCCCCTCCTTTAGGAAATTTCGTCCCGAAATTTAGGAAGATGCAATGAAGAGATGCGGATACTTAGTCTTCATATCACTCTCGAGTTCCCAAGTAAATTCAGCGCCACGTTTTCCTTCCCATCGAACCTTAACGATAGGGATTCGACTGCGTCTTAATTGCTTGACTCCTCGGTCCACAATCTCGACTGGTTTTTCCACAAAATGCAATGTCTCGTTGATTTGAAGATCCTCGAGTGGAGCTTGAAGTCCTTCTTCAGCTAGACATTTCTTGAGATTTGAAACATGGAAGACAGGGTGAACATTGTTGAGTTCTTGAGGTAGGTCCAGTCGATACCAACCTTGCCAATCATTTCGAGAATCTTGAAAGGACCTACGTAGCGAGGTGCGAGTTTTCCTTTCTTACCAAATTAAACATGCTGGGATTGAACCCTTTACAAAGGCACAGATGATACAGAGCCAAATACACTATCAGAGTTTTGGTTCAACTATCAAAGTTTACAACCGCTGATCGACTAAAACTTGTCTTCCAAAGATCTGCCATTCTATCATCTGCTACTGCAATTTACCAAAGGTCTGCCAGAAGATAAGAAGCAGAGGACAGTCATCTGTGTTTTTCTTTTATTTAGTTTAATAATCAATGTAACAGTGCTTTGCACTAATAGCGTTTAGCCATCAGATGTTAAGTTAGTTATTTTGTTTGTTAGATGTCACTTTCAACCCTGACGTCATCAAAGATGCTCAGAGGTTAGAAAGTTAGTATAAATAGATGGTTGATGTAACAATGTTTCTTTATCTATTAAAAGATCATTCACCAGTCTATCTTCTCTGCATTTCTGTACTTTCAAACAATTATCATTGGGCTAAGGGGGAGTTTGTAATTCACATGCAAATACTACAATTAGTTCCAAGCATGATGATGAAAACAAACGACCATCAATTGTGATAAAAGTTTTACATTCATTCCACTACATTATAATTCATTTTATCATTCATATTTCCATACTTGAAACAAAATCACATTTGATTCAAACTTAGATCCTAACAAAACAACACCCTTCCAAGGAGATACCTTGAGAAGTACGTTATCACCCACGCTGAATTCCAGAGGCTTGCGTCTTTTGTCAGCATAACTCTTTTGTCGGCCTCGGGCTTTGAGAAGATTATCACGAATCTGTAGAATCTTGTCTGTTGTCTCTTGTATAAGTTCGGGATCGGTGAGTTAAACGTCTCCGATCTCGTGCCAACAAATAGGTGAACGACACTTACGACCATACAATGCTTCAAATGGAGCCATTTGAATACTAGCGTGATAACTGTTGTTGTACGAGAATTATACCAAGGGTAAGTGCGAATCCCAGTTGCCGCCAAAATCGATTACGCATGAACGAAGTATATCCTCCAAGGTTTGGATAGTACGCTCGGTTTAACCATCGATTGAAGGTGAAAATCGGTGCTAAGATTGAGACGAGTGCCAAGGGCGAATTGGAAAGTTTGCCAAAGACGGGAGGTAAAACGAGCATCGCGATCGGAAATGATGTCAATGGGGGTACCATGATGACTAATGATTTCATCCGTGTAAATACGAGCCAATTTCTCAACTTTGTAATCTTCACGAATGGCGAGGAAGTGAGCGTCTTTGGTCAGTCGATCAATGATGACCCATATGCTATCATGAGCAGAAGGAGTACGAGGAAGTTTAGTGATAAAATCCATTGCAATACTCTCCCATTTCCATCTCTGGCTGTTCGAGTAGACCAGAGGGACGTTGATGTTCAGCCTTGACTTTGGAACACGTAAGGCATTTCGAGACATAAAGAGCAATATCCTTCTTCATACCAGGCCACCAATAAGATGCTTGAAGGTCATGGTACATCTTGTCGGCGCCAAGATGAATGGAGTATCGGGATTTGTGGGCTTCATCCATCAGGGTGTTTCGAAGGTTGAGACGGTCAGGAATCCAAATACGATCGTGGTAGTAAAGAATACCATCAGGTTTAGCTTCGAGTGGGCTTTCGACTCCACAATTCAACTCGTTATCGAGGTTACCCTCGTTAATGACTGAGAATTGCGCATGGCAAATTAGCTCGTGAGTCTTACGACTAAGTGCATCGGCTACAACATTTGCTTTACAAGGGTGGTAGCGAATATCACAGTCGTAGTCGTTTAACAATTCTACCCAACGACGTTGACGCATGTTGAGTTCCTTTTGATCAAAGATATGTTGAAGGCTCTTGTGGTCGGTGAAGACCGTACACTTGGTACCATAAAGGTAGTGTCGCCAAATCTTTAATGCAAAAACAACTGCACCAAGTTCAAGATCATGCGTAGTATAGTTTTTCTCATGGATTTTGAGTTGTCTCGACGCGTAAGTGATAACCTTGTCCCGTTGCATTCCGAGACCTTGGTTTGAGGCATCACAATACACGACGAAATCGTCATTCCCATCTGGGAGTGTAAGGACAGGAGCATTACAAAGCATGTCCTTGACGGTTTGGAAAGACTCCTCTTATTCGGGACCCCAAACAAAAGGCTTATATTTTTTAGTCAAAGACATAAGAGGAACAACGATCTTGGAAATTTCGAGATGAAGCGACGATAGTAACCATCTAGGCCAAGAAACAAACGAATTTCAGAAGGAGACTTAGGTGCAATCCAATTCTTCACAGCTTCTATCTTTGTGGGGTCAACGTGAATACCGAGTTCGTTGACGGTGTGACCAAGGAATGGAACCTCTTTTAGCCAAAATTCACACTTGGATAATTTGGCGTAAAGATTCCGTACGCAAAAGCTGAAGGATGAGATGTAAATGTCGCCCGTGCTCTTCTTTCATTTTGGAATAGATGAGAATATCGTCGATGAATACAATTACGAAGTGATCGAGAAAAGGTTTGAACACGCGTTCATCAGATCCATGAACATTGCATGCGCGTTGGTCAAACCAAAAGGCATGACCACGAACTCATAGTGTCCATAACGTGTGCGAAAAGCGGTTTTTTGGTACATCTTCTTCGAGGACTCGAAGTTGATGATAACCCGAACGGGGATCGATTTTCATGAAACAAGTCACACCTTGAAGTTGATCGAAGAGGTCATCAATGCGAGGAAGAGGAATCGGTTTTTGACGGTAAACTTGTTGAGCTCACGATAGTCGATGCACTTTCCGAGAAGATCCATCTTTCTTTTTTACAAACAAAACAGGAGCGCCCCAAGGAGAGTACTAGGATGTATAAAGCCTTTATTAAGAAGTTCTTGAAGTTAGCTAGATAGCTCTTGCATTTCCGAGGGTGTTAAACGATAGGGAGCTTTCGCAACAGGAGTTGTGCCAGGAATAAGATCAATACGGATATCAACAGAACAAGGAGGTGGAGGACCAGGAAGATCCTTTGGAAAGACGTCGGGAAAATTGCAAACAACAGGAACGTCACTTACGCTTGGACCCTTGTCATTCTTTTCCACAATGTGAGCCAGAAAGGCGAAGTATTCCTTACGTAAGTATTTGTTCACCTGGATACACGACATAAGCTTGAGACCTTTAGAGGGTTTCTCGCCATAGATGTGCAAGGAATCACCGTTTGGAAGAGGAAGACAGATGAATTTCTCAGAGCAAACGACTTCATCATGAACTCGCCTAAGCCAATCCATGCCTACTATGATATCGAAGCTTCCCAATTGCATGGGTATGAGGTCAATCGAGAACGTATGATCGTTAAGATTCAAGGAATAATTAGAAAGGACATAATCAACAGTGACGGACTTCCCGTTAGCGACTTCGATTGCGAATGGATTGTGCAACTTAGAATGTAAGCACTTAAGAAAGGGTTCAAATTCATTAGACACAAAACTTCTATGTGCGCCAGGATAAAAAAGACAAGAAACATAGACATGGTTTACAAGAAACGTACCAGTTATGACATCCTTCGCATTCTGCGCCTGAGCGGCACTGAGGGCGAAAGCTCTGCCTCGAGCAGGTTGAGGCTGCTACTGTTGTTGTTGCTGCTGAGGTTGGTTTCGTTGGGGGTAGACATTTGCAAGATGGTTAGGGTCTCCACACTTAAAACATGCTCGCACAGGAGCAACTTGAGCTTGAGGCTGAGGTTGAGTAGGGTTAGGGTTTGGCATGATGGCTTGGGGTTGTTGGTTTTGGGGTTGAGGGAAGTTTGGTAGGGTGATGGTAGGAGCAGTTAGCACACTGGGGATGAGATCCAGTGTAGCCTTGTTTTGGTTGCTCGGGGTTGGCAGGGTTAATGGATGCTACCGTTTGGATGGGTTGAGGGTTTGGCGGAGTAACAACCGTGCAATTTTGACTAGAAGCCTTCCGCTTCTTGTTCTTGGTGTTGCTGTTTCTTGGGGGTTTGGGTGAGGGTTCAACAGCGGCGGTGGTATTAGTGGTGGCTTGGTGTGCGTTCATCGTAGAGACCTTGTCGTAGGCCCAATGAAGAACACAGTTGTTGTTTAGCTCTGTGGCGATACTGTAGGCATCCTCAATGGTTTTAGGGCTGGCTGAAGCTACATGGTTGATCAGGACGGGTGCGAGGCAACGAATGAACTTGGCTATCACCTTGGGAACAGTATCGACTTGTCCAGGACAGAGGACACTAAGTTGTTTGAAGCGCGTGACCAGTCCTTCTACGTCGCTCCCCTTTTGCATGAGATTCCAAAATTCGTTCTCCAGCTTTTGGATCTCGTGTGGGGGGGGGGGGGACAGAAATGGTCCTTCATGAGCTGCTTAAGCTCGTCCCAAGGTAAAGAGTGGGCTACTTCATTACCTCGTTTTTTCCTCTTAGTGGTCCACCATTCGAGGGCTCTCTGACGAAAGACCCCATGGTGTTTAGAGTTCGGAGTTCGACGGTGCAACCACTTTGCAGGAAGGTAAGTTCGACTGCATCGAACCAATTCATCATGGATGTAGCTCCATCCTCACCGGTAAACTCCAGAGGCTTACATGCCATGAATTGTTTGAATTGGAACGCCACTTTAGGTGTTTCCACCTTGGAATCGACAGAGGATTTGGGGGTATCATGGATGGATTGAATTTGGCTAATGATGCCATGGATAATTTTAGCCATATGTTTGGCCATCTGCTCAGCGACTAAACCTACGAGTTCCTGCTTTGATATAGCGTCCCGGTTGTTGTTGGAACCCTTGGTTTTCTTTGATTAACTTGGAGAAGACATCTAGGGGTGAAATAGAAAGGAAAAGGATGAGACTCGATCATAATGTAAAAATAAGTTTTGCATGTATAAGCATGGGCATGTTCACGTATGATTCACATAGTTCGCATGTATTCATCAAGTATCGGCATGTATAATCACGTGTGAATGCGTATAAAGAGTGTAAATTTAGTTTCTTCATGAGGATTATTATTGTTTTTGATTGTGAGAGACGTGCGAATTGTGTAACGGTTTCGAAATGAAAAGGTATCAAGTATAAAATCACATAAAAATCGAGATGACATAAAAGATAGGCTCAATAAAACATAGGATTGTTTCAGGTAGAGAAACGTCGACTATTCCAAAGTGGCTCGTAAGATCTTTCGAGTTTTCGAGTAGGGAACATGTTTTGGCCTAACAGGTAAAATACTCTCGTCGAGAAGCGATTAACGGTATTTTACCCTTCCAGCTACTACATGTTCCTAGTCGATCGAAAATTCGAGACTTTGGCGAGATTGAAAATCGAGGAACGAGACTTCGACAAGGTGCGGGTTCCACCTCTAACTTGACGATTTCATACCCTAAGTGTGGTTGGTACTCGTCGGGTCAAAATTTAATTTCGACACCTTGACGAGGTTCCACTAGAGTTTGAATGGGAAGTTTTCCATCAAGGTGTGGATGTCACTCCTAACTTGATGGTGTCACTTCGTGAAACATCTAATACGCGGAATGAGGGATTTCACCAAAAATTGCGGGCCATTGGGCCTATCTTGGTGCAAATTGCCTCGTTTGAGTTACGAGTGTCTTCAAGTCTTCAAGTGTATTGTGTAAATGTCTTAGGAAAGACATTATGTAAGTATTAAGACTAAAATGATAAGGAAGAAGCAATGTAGGAAAAAAATGTTTTAAGCATGATATAAAAATGGTCAAAAATGGGACACTTAAACTATAGACTAGGTCGAACATGGCAATTCTACCTAATTCCCGATAGTTATGGCTCTGATACCAATCTGTCACACCCCAACCGATGGCGGAAACATCGAGGCAGGACGAAATAGATTGCTCATTACTCATAACGCTAATGGTGACAATAATTTCTTAAAGCCGGATTTCATTTCATAAGTAAATTGTCATTACAATACATGGAATTTCAAATAACAATAACGACAAAAGACAAAATTTTGTACAACATAAGTAAACCTAAGGCGTCTATATGTGTATCTAGCATCAACGCTACTTCAATTTCATAGCATCATCCTTCTCAACCTGTAACATGTTTAGAATAAAGTTCAATGCAAAAGCAAAGGCGAGCACACAAGTTTATGTATAAGCATACGTATAAGCATAAGTTTAAAACGAATCCACATGGCAACTAAGTTTATACATGAGCATCATACATGGCATGCGATATTTCTAGTCAACCCTCTTGCATACGCAAAAAATAAAGATAATTTAACATGACCTCTCGTTCACGGGTGGCACCTTACTCCTATAGCGCTATACATATCAAATGGAGGCTTATGATAAGCTAATGACTATGGTATCACATAAGAATAGTCCAAATATAAGCATCAAGTAATGTATCAAAGTATTCATATATGTTGGATTGTTTCGTGCATTGCATAAAGTATAAGTTTAGTGATTTTTGTATAAGTTAAACATGTTACACCCAAAGTGACAAAAGGAAAATGGGTCATGTGCACTCATGGTTTTTGCAAGCTTTCCAACTTGATGATTCCGTGAAGAGTTGTTTGGTTGATGGAGGAACACTGAGTTATCCTCCAAGAGGAAAACATAGGTGTGAGTATTGGTTGTTAAAGGAGGATTCAGAATTTGGAATAAAGCATAACAAAATAATTTATACGAAATATTCACTAAGGTCTAGCACTCATTTTGACACTATAGGAACCCATTAGGGTTTATGTGATTTAATAGGTTATTACACCTATAAGAATCGTAAGGAGGAACTAAACACTTTGGTGATTAAACTTAGTAACTTGACATATTATTATTTAGTCATCATCAAGGTTTCGGTTTCAAGTATATTATATAGTCCATATATATTTTATCATAAGCCTAACTAACAATAATATCATGGAAGTCATGTAGAAGGTAGGTGGTGTAACCATCCATTTAGGAACCTCATGTAAGTTTACCACTACACAAGTTGTCATAAACAACAAGGAGGGTCAAGAACAAGAATAATAATGGAAATGAAATTACATGTTATCACTGTACCAAGTAGCCAAGTAATCTACAACCCGGGTGAGCCGACGTAGACACAAGTCGAAGGATAGATGAGGTTGTATTACTTTCAACTAGTAAACTACTTAGGATAGAGAGGGGAAATCATCAAGTGATGTGTGGACTTGTATGTAGGATAGCCCAAGCTAACCTTGTAGTCACACTATATTCAAGTTCAAGACTTGGCATCACTTGTGAGCTTAAAGCTCATGTAAAACAGAAAGTTTAGAGTGTTAAAACATCTCATATTTCATGTAGAACAATATTGGTTAGGCTCACTAACCATAAACTTGATTAGGAGCATAAGAACTCAAGGTTGTTTGAAGAAATCATAAGTTTTAAAGAAGTTTTGTTCAAAACAGAAAGTTTGGAGCCTTTTTGGTGAATTTCCAGGTCTGGATTCTCCAAGGAGAATCCATGGAATCAAACCTAAGGGTCATCCAAGTAATTAAAAAGAAGAATCAAGTAAAAAGACCATGTTTGGAAGAAGTTATGCTTACTTTGGCAAAGATTCATGAATCTGCCAATGTTCTTGAGAATTCAGTAGATTTTAGAGTGTTTGAGAGGTTTGGAAGAGTGATTAAAGTGGAAAAATGCTTGGAGATGGTATAGTATTTATAGGGGAATAGTTGGAGGTTGTTGGGAGGTGTTTTAATGAGGTTTAAGGCCATTGGGTGAGGAAAAAAAGTGTGGATCCATGCATAATCGCGGTCTGGTTGAAGAGTCTGCCTGCCAGACTCCATGCGGACCGTATGGGTGAGGCCATGCAGTCCGCAAGGTCTGGTCAGGAGACACAAAAATTTATTTTTTAATTTAATTGCTTAAGGCCTTGTCTAGTGTTACATATTAGGTGTTTTAAGAACATTTTGGGACTTTTAAGCATATGAGGCATGTACCAATGATTGTATAAGTATAAAACGATTATGATTAAGTATAAGCATCATGTATAAGTTTTGTATGAAGTACGAATGCCACGTATTTACAAGTATAACAATGTTTCCAAGTATCAAGTAGTATGAGCATGAATGTGTGTATGAATATGCATAACATGAATGGAAATAAAATACGATTTTTCATTATGATTCAAGTCTCGGTTTACAATGATTACAACGAAAGAACGAGTACAAGATACAAATGTTTCCGAAAAATAGCAATACAAGTCTAGCTTTCTAAATATAGAAAGTATGAAAAAGCAGGGTGTTACAGTTTGCAAACAAGAAACTCAGTTCTAACAATTGGTATCAGAGCTTGGTCACGTTAAACTTGATTTCACAATCAGTTTTACATAAAAAGATCAACTCATCAAAGATCCAATAAAGTTCGTAGCTCAGAGTTGTACGATGAAGAACTAATAAAGTGTCTTTCACATACTCTATTTTTCTTTAAGAGAACTTGAGAAAATTGCACAAAATGATCCCCACAACATAGACTTCAGCAATAAACCACCTATCTCACACCTTGACCTGCAGCGGATTGGTACGGGGCATGATGATTGTCCATGGTTCATGATAACTAATCATTGTTACAATATTTAAAGCACATCTATTTAAATTGTCACATAACATATAATAATGTTCAAAAAACAAAACATAACATAAGTTTTCTGATTTATTTTCCTAAAGCCCATGCTACGTGTCCTAATCTCTTGATCATCAACCTTGATTACCTATACCACGTTAGAAAAATATATTTTTGGGTCAACAAAATGTTGGTGAGTAATTTCCTTATTTTATAGAAAAACGGTTATAAATTTAATTTAAAAAATAGTTTTAACATGTCTTTCAAGGTTAGTATGATGATTGTCTCACATTATTAACATATTCAACATCTCCATATACACCAAGCAAGAATACGCAATCAATTAACAATACTAAAACAAACTAAATATAAGACTCATGACAATACCGTGCATTAGTCTCATGCCCCGAAAAGCGAGTCTAACACTGGTGGCGATACTACACTACAACCCATGGTCACGGGGAACCTAGTCAGCCGTGGATCCACATGACAAGATAACATGCAATAGACTGACATGACATAGCATTTAAAAACACATATAAACATCCATATATTAACACATTGAAATATAACAAAACGATAAATTAGGTCGAATGATTCGAGTTCTTGTATTTAGGAACTTTTGTATAAAATATTACTATATTTTAGTAATTGTAAAAGAAAAATAAAACATATTTAAACGAGTTAAATTATTAAAAAATGAATTGTAAAGAAGTTCTCAAAGCTTGTGTGGTGATTGTGTGTACCATGTTTACACAACCGTCGTAATATATACCAATATATATCTTATTAAATAAAAAACAATATTTTGAGAGTTGTTATAATGTATATATACACAAACGTATAAAAGAACCATTAGATGCTAATAAACAAAACCACATCTATGGCTGTCAACGAGAGCCCCTAGTTGGGCTCCTTGTCTGGGCTGCCGAAAGGCTGCTTATAATAAAGGCCCATTTCATACTTTCTCATGACACTGTGCATCATAAAAGGATCGGGTATAAGAAAGGGTATCATCACACATCATCGTCCCTGCCATGAGCATTTAATGCCTGCAACAAGAGAGAGAAAGTGATTGCCGGAATAGTACGAGGTTGTACTGACTTCATTAAATGAAAGGATCATCGGCCGAGTAAAGACGAGAAACGAATCCAGTGATGACTGAGATCCTCTCTGACGTGCAGGAGACCGTTAGATCTCAGCGGGATTCCCACTATCCGATAAGCTTATCTTTCTATATAAGCTATGCATATGATTGGCAAAGGTAAGCATTCAATAACTCCTTCCTACCAATAGAGAATTGCATTTACTTCGAACATACATTCCGGTGACCTCATCATGCGGGAATATCCTTTCTTCTTCGGCAAGTTTACTTACTCTCACGGTGGGGCTTGGTCACAGACTCCCCTCCGGGGCCCTCCGTGACGAGGCTAATGTTGTTCTCTTTTGCAGACCCTCTAGAAGATCTTTTTGGACGCTAACGAGTCTCTACAACCAAAATCCAGGGTTAAGGGATTCGACATTGGTGCCATATGTGGGACCACTGTCATCAGAGGTATCCCAACAAGAACACTTGCGTTCAAAATGGTATTTCCTTAGAGTTAGCTTACAAGATGACAACACCACCTCCCACCAATGCTAAGATTTCAAAGGTTACCCAGATGAACGAGAAGCACGTCTCAGTTGAAGATATCACCGAGAGTTTGAGAACGTTATAGACACGGAACCACCATCATCAAAGAAGAGCGACATCACCCAGAATTTGTGTCAAGACACAAAGACGAGTTACGAAGACAACTCAACGACTTGGACAAGATGGAAAAGTTGGAAAGCCTCTGATAAAGGCTCATTTTTTACACACCCCAGAAGGAGGGCGACACCTCCTCTCGCGACGGGGACGTCAACCCAGATCCTTTGGCTACTTTCATGGCGGTGTTCAAACAGCTGACACCAGAGGAAAAAGGTCGCAATGATGGAAGATAAGGGAGGTGACAAAGAAAGAAAAGACCATAAGCATGATGAAAACAAAGGTAACGATGTGTTGGACATACCTTATTTGCCTAAGGACCTTGCAGAGGTCTCCAAGTTCCCTAGACGGATAGCTAAAGCACCACTACACTGAAACTCAAGCCACCTAGTAACATGGACATGTATGATGGGACCAAAGACCCTAAAGACCACTTGCATGCCTTCAGGGGAGTCGGTTAGATAGGCCGATGGTCCATGCCTACATGGTGCCACATGTTTGTGCAGACCCTGACTGAGAGAGCTCCTCTTTGGTTTGATAGTCTTCTTGCAGGAAGCGTAGATAGTTATGAGGACTAATGTGAAAAGTTCCTAAGGAACTTAAACCAGCAAAAGAAAGTAGTCAAAAACCTGAATAAGATCATGCACATCCGTCAAGGGGACAACGAGCAGATAGATCAGTACATGGAGAGATTCATCAAGGAAAGCATGAATATAAATGGAGTCCCGGAGGTGATGAAGATAAGCAGCTTCATCAATGGGCTAAAATACACACAACTATGTGAGAAGCTGGGTGAGGAATTCCACGAGACCTTCGACGACCTCATGGACAAAGTCAGGGCTTTCGTCAGGGGAAAGACACCACCAGCAAGGCCAAGGAGCTGGATACTGGATCCCGGAGAACCAACACCGCTCCCCGACCAAAAGATAAATGTAATCTCTACCCTAAGATACCTCTTTATAATAAAATGCAGCAAGACAGGTCTCGGCCAACTTTTTCCCCTTACAAGCCTAGGGGAAGGGGACCAGTCCCCTACTATGACACTTTTACCCCCTTGACCAAGACGCCAAGCGAAATACTAGCAACAGAAAGAGTCAAAAACTTTTTCCCAAGACCTCCTCCCCTCAAGCCTGGACCGAAAGCCTACCCAAATGAAGATTGTGAGTTCCATAAGGGATGTGGTCACAAAACAGACAATTGCATGTATTTGAAAAGAGAAATTGAACTAGCAGTGAAGACGGAAAAGTTTTCCCATTTGATAAAGGAAATAAAGAAAGGGGAGATAAGAAGGGGAAGGACGTGAAATCGGAAGAGCCAGAAAGAGGTTTCGTGGACATGATCAGAGAACATAGTTCTACCCGGAGCTTCAAGGCTAGAGTGCTGGGACCACCGGATTGCATGAAAGCGCCAATACTCATGCCTACCCAAAAACTCTCGCTGAACATCTCAGGAAAGATAACATGACATAAGGTGGCCCGGATACACGTAGACGGCTGGAACGGGGTAGAGGTAATCTACGAACATTATTTCCTTAGGTTTGACAGGGACATAAGGGACAGACTGGAGGAAGACTCCTTTCACTCATAGGTTTCAACAACAATATTTCTCATCCGTTGGGAAAGATAAGACTCCCATTCACAGTGGGGTAGGTGACAAGGTCAGAACCATAGAGCTGGAATTCTTGGTAACTAGCAGTGAAGACGGAAAAGTTTTCCCATTTGATAAAGGAAATAAAGAAGGGGGAGATAAGAAGGGGAAGGACGTGAAATCGGAAGAGCCAGAAAGAGGTTTCGTGGACATGATCAGACGAAGGGACGACATAGTTCTACCCGGAGCTTCAAGGCTAGAGTGCTGGGACCACCGGATTGCATGAAAGCGCCAATACTCATGCCTACCCAAAAACTCTCGCTGAACATCTCAGGAAAGATAACATGACATAAGGTGGCCCGGATACACGTAGACGGCTGGAACGGGGTAGAGGTAATCTACGAACATTATTTCCTTAGGTTTGACAGGGACATAAGGGACAGACTGGAGGAAGACTCCATTTCACTCATAGGTTTCAACAACAATATTTCTCATCCGTGGGAAAGATAAGACTCCCATTCACAGTGGGGTAGGTGACAAGGTCAGAACCATAGAGCTGGAATTCTTGGTAATTAGGTCACCTTAAAAATATAACGCTATATTGGGAAGGCCAAGTATTAGGGACCTCCTAAGCACAAGCTTCAACCCCACATGGAGCTCTGTTCTTCCAAACTCCCAAAGGGCTGGCATGGGTTAAATCTTCTTACGAGGCATCTTTGGTCTCAGAGGAAGGGTAAAAAAGAAGCCTAAAGAAGAAGGAGTAGAAGAATGGGTTTTGAATGAAAGGTTCCCGGAACAGACCATACGAGTAGGTGCACACCTGAGCGTTAAATGCAAAAGCGCCCTCAATGAGATGCTACTCTTTAACATAGATGTCTTTGCATTCCAGCATGGGGACATGCACTGGCTCAACACCCACAGTTGGATAAAACCGGTCAAGCAAAAGAAACGAAGTATGGGGCCAGGGAAAAGAAGGGCGACATGCGAAGAAACCAGGAAGCTCCTAGGGTCGGCATTGTAAAGGAGGTACAGTACCCTACCTGGATTTCAAACCCAATAATGGTAAGTAAAAAAGACATGGGGTGGAGAATGTGTGTGGAATTACAAAGATCTCAACAAGGCATGCCCGAAGGACTGTTACCCTCTGCCGGAGATCGACGTTCAGATAGACTCCCTGCCCAGTACCCTCTAAAATTGTTCTTGGCTGCATACAAGGGGTATCACCAGATCCAGATGTCCCTGGAAGACGAAGAAAAAATGACATTCGTAACAAATAAAATAACCTTTTGCTACACCAAGATGGCATTCGGGCTCAAAAATGCAGGTGCAACCTACAAGAGTTTCTTGAACACATTGTTTAAGGACCCGTTGGAATGGTACGTGGAGGTATACGTGGACGACATCGTGATCAAAATCCTTACAGAGACCACGTTGCTCGAGGACGTGGTAGAAACGATTAGAACCATGCAAGGGGTAAACATGAAATTGAACAAGGGGATATGTTATTTCAGGGTGGAAGAAGGTAAGTTCCTGGGGGTAGTAGTGACTAAAGGAGGGATTAAGGTGAATCCGGAAAAAAATGGTTGCAGAAATGAGATCCCCAAGATCCCTCAAGGACATCCAGCAATGAAACGGGAGACTAATCGCACTCAATCGCTTCTTATCAAAAGTTGCTAATAAAACCCTCCCATTCATGAAGGTCCTGAAAGAAGTTTGCAGACAAGTAAGTTTCGATGGAGCCGGGAAGCTGAAATGGCCTTCCAAGAAATGAAATAGCTGCTGTGTAACTTGGCCACTCTTGCCACACTCGTACTAGGAGAAGACCTCATGTTATACTTCTCAGCATCCAAGACAACTATCAGCGTTGTGATGTTGGTGGAAAGACAAGGCAAACAAATATAATCTAATTCATCAGTAGAACACTCAAAGGACCGGAAGAAAGATATCTCCCGTTGGAGAAACTGACATTGTCATTGGTCTTTGCATCCAGAAGACTTAGAAGGTACTTTCAAGCACACAAGGTAGTGCTACACATAGACAAGCCCCTTCAGAAGGTCCTGAGGCGACCAGAACTTTTAGGCGGCTCGCTAGCTAAATGGGCTCCTTACGGAAGTCTCTGAGGAAGAGGAAAATGAGCTCCTCAAGTGGAAGGAGCTGGAAGAATAAGTGGAAGGAGCTGGAAGAATAAGTAGAAGAAGAAGAAGAAGAAGAAAAAAAGGAAGGGAAAACAACAATATGTAAATTGCATAACGATGCGGCATCCAGTTAAGAGGGCAACGGTGTAGGCATCACCCTCACCGGCCCATAGGACATCGAACTGACCTATGCAATCAGGCTAGACTTTGGAAATACAAACAACACTTCTAACCTGCCTCAGACTAGCCAAAATGATGAAAGCAAGAAACATTGAGGCTTACTCAGACTCACAACTGGTGGTTAAGCAATACAATGGGGGAATACGATGCTTAGGATGACACCATGGCCCAATATTGTATCTAAGGTAAAAGAACTCGCTGAATCCTTCGCTACTTTCAAGTTGGAGTACGTCCCCGAGAGAGAAACAGGAAAGCAGATGACATAAGTAAACTGGCTTCGGTGGCCTTCGACCACTTGGCCAAAGAGTTAAAGTGGAAGTCCTTACTTCACGTCTATCACATATAAGGAAGTATCTTCAGTAGGGGAGACAAAGGAGTCCTGGATGACTCCAATCGTTAAATTCCTAATGGAGGGAACACTCCCAGAAGATGAGATGTTGGCCAGGAAAATAAGGGTGAAGGCACTTCAATACGAAATTATAGACGCCAGCTCTTCCGAAGATCATACTTGGGGTCATCATTGAAATGTGTAGACGAAGAGGAAGCAAGGTACGTGATTCAAGAGATCCATGAAGGAATATGTGGGATGCATTCAGGACCTAAAATGGTTGTAGCCAAGGCAATCTGTTGATGCATACTATGTCCGACACTGTGCGAATAGTCTAGATAGAGCTGTGTAGAATATTGTAGAGATTATATACGAACACATGACTTAAGTGCAAACGAGAACGGTGTTTATGTGTCACTTCATACAAAGTGGGCCACTCCGTACTAAGTAAAAACTCAGTTCGCATGAGGTGAGTCAGGTCTACAAATATGTGTTCATAGTTTTTCAAGTTTTGGAGTTCCTAGAGGGGAAACGCTGGCGAAATTTCTCCAGAATTTCGCCAGCTTGTAAAGATGTATACTCTTTTGGTGAATGGAAGTTTATGACTTATGACTATTATTCTGCTTCTACTCCTTTCTTAATAACATTCTACCGAATTAGTCCTATTTTACCCAAACTTCCGTCTAGAACCACCAGATCCTGGAATCTCAATTGGTATCTGAGCTACGGTACCGATTCAATTGATCTAACAGTTGAATGAATCACCTACGCTCATGAATTATGGACTTTAGAGGGTTTTAGACGTAAATCATCAAATAAACGGACAATCTGCGGACAAAAAATAAAATTGATACCGTAGGATTGTGAGAAAACTGATTTTCAACCTAATCTATGGAAGAATCAGCTTGAAATTCGAAGAAATAAAGATTTTGAATCGAAAACGGTTATCTTCGCACAAAAAGAGAAGTTACTTCTACGAAGAGAAGTCACTTTGTACGAAGAGAGAATTCACTTCATACGAAGTGAACCTAAAATGCCTAAAAAGGCATTGAAAAAATTTGTTGATCGTATTGATGAGACGAATGTCCAGAAAAAATTTGGTGATAGAAATTTTTTCGAAATTTTAACGACAAATACGGGCTGTTTGGGGACACCGTCTGGAGCTTCAGAAAATAGATTTGATGACACGATCACAAAAAGTTGAAGATATTGAGGTAGTCACTCATACATATGTAGAATGATGATCATTTGGTATAGTGATTACTAATGGGCCTTAACGTTAAATCCGCATTTGCTGAAAACTGAATTTGCCAGATTTGAGGGGGAATTCAGTGAAGAATATAGAGACGTCAGAATTTGCAAAAATGAGAGGGAATAAATTTTTTTTCACATAGGATATATTGAATGCATTTTTGAAATTCGTGACTGTGCAACAGTATTCGGGTGGTTCCGACTGTAGATTATCCGGGGATGCAGAAGATCTAGATTCGTTAGTTCTCGCGATCACAGGACGTTTAGAATTTTCATGATACAAATTGATGTCTAAGGGTTAGAGTCCCGATCTTCGTCAAGTTGGTTAGCAGGATAAGCCTCAGGAGATGCACTGTATTGTAGATACTTCTAAGATATTACATCTAAGGTGTCAGAATGGTTAATCTTCAAGCAGAGGAATTGTTTTCGGACTAACCGTCCAGAAATGACGATGTTTGTTGATTAAGTTGTTGACGGTCTAGTGGAGATGGCTATATATATGTTATTGTGACTAAAGAGGTAGAATGTGATTCTGATCGCGGAAGAATGTTTCTTAGATCTGATGTGTTACCAGATGAATTTGATTCCGATGAAGATTTGTTGATTGAGAAGATTACTATTTTATTGATCTATCTTTCAGGAGTATGCTTAAATGTGATTACGTAAAACAGGATTTCAAATTTTCGTGGGTATTCACATATTTGAAGTTTACCGGTCTGGTGATTCGAAGTTTCTATCAATTTCCGGTTGGGTTTTTGAAGATTAAGATATTCAGCTCAGGAGCTATAATGGTAAAATAAAAAAACCGAACACGGATATGTTTAAAGTTGAGACGGAGGAGCTGCAATGATTAGTTTCAAGTTGGTGATTATTCAAGAAAATTTGTCGATTAAGCAAATCAGAGGAGGTCAGGAACCGTGCAAACAAAGACCTGGAGATTCATTTCAGGGGGAATTTGTGCATAATGTTAATAATGCAAGCCCGAATCATCAATAAGGGGGGAATCAATTTAGATTTCAAGATACCTGATTGAAGTTTCAAAATATTCAAACACGACTATCGTATTTCAAGATCAAGCTTCGACAGTGACGTCCAATGGGGAAATGTGCGAATAGGCTAGATAGAGCGTGTTGAATATTGGATAGATTAGATACAAACACATGACTTAAGTACGAATGAGAACGGTGTTTATGTGTCACTTCATACGAAGTGGGCCACTCCGTACGAAGTTAGTCACTTCGTATAAAGTAAAAATCTCTATTCGCACGAGGTGAGTCAGGTCTATAAATAGTGTCGTGTGTTCATAGTTTTTCAAGTTTTGGAGTTCCCAGAGGGGAAACGTGGCGAAATTTCTTAGAAATTGCCAACTTGTAAAGATGTATACTCTTTCGGTATGAATGAATGGAAGCTTATGACTATTATTTTGTTTCTACTCCTTTCTCTATAACATTCTACCGAATTTGTCCTATTTTACCCAAACTTCCGTCTAGAACTGCAGGATCCTGGAGTCTCACAATCAACACCGGGTTTTATTGGAATCACATGTATGACAGCACCTTGGAAGAGATCAGTGGAAGTTGGCATAAAAGAATAACAGGGTAAAGAAACATTATCCTTCCTTTTCTCGAACCTAAAACAGTAACCATCGGACCGTAACCGATAGAATCATTGGAACAATGACACTGAGGGTACCCCAAATGCAACACAGGTTAATTCAAAGTGTATGATCCTCAGAAAAGCAAGAGGATGCACTTGTGAAAAGTGGATGCCATAGTGTTTAAGGAGACTCATCTTAACGATGGTAGTGGATAACGGACACCACAAAATGAAAAAGAAAGGGTATAGATCACGATCCGTTCCGACGAACAAGTTGCTGGATCATTGGGGCCGGGAAGACGTGGTAAAAGATCGGGAGGGATGCGATAAGATGTGATGAAAGATTGCAATTCCTCTCGACTGTTGATGAACGGATCAAAGCCCTACCTTTGCGACTCATTATCAAGAAAGATAATGAAAGTGGGGGACGAAAAAGGTGAAGTGCATAGAAAAGAAAGAGAATGGTGAAGAAAATGAGCTATTTCCAGGGTTTTAATAAGGCAATCAAGTGGGCGGTAACTATCTCATACAAGTTTCAAAGATAACCGTACAATTTACCCACGTGGTGATACCCTACTCTCCCTGACCACTAGATCACTTAGATGCGACAGAGTAAGCTGTCACCAGGGGAAGCGCCAATACATCACCAGGGCCCACACAAAGACGCAGCGCCTTAGATGACGTAGTCGAAGCCCATACACGAAAGATTAATGGCCCAGGACTAAGGATGACTTGTCGACGAGGGCCCCTAGTTGGGCTCCTCGTCTAGGCTCCCGAAAGGCTGCTTATTATAAAGATCCATTTCATACTTTCTCAAAGAAAGGGTATCATCACATATCATCGTCCTTGCCATGAGCATGCATATGATCGTCAAAGGTAAGCATTCAATAATTCCTTCCTGCCAACAAAGAATTGCATTTACTTCGAACATTCTCTGATTCACACCATACATTTTGGTGACCTCATCGTGCCGGAATATCGTTTCTTCTCCGGCAAGTTTACTTACTCTCACGACGGAGCTTGGTCACGGACTCCCCTCTGGGGCCCTCCGTGACGAGGCTAACAGTGTTCTCTTTTGCAGACCCTCTAGAAGATCTCTTTGGACGCTGACAAGTCTCTTCAACCAGAATCCAGGGTTAGGGGATTCGACAACGGCTAATAGCTTATGATAGACTATTAGTCGCATGTAGGTGTTTTAGAGATGAGCCAACCATTTGTAGTTTTAGTGTGTGTTTTAAAACTTGAGCCATTCAGATTAATATACTAACATTAGATTGATTATAAATCATCCCATTTCAACTAATCGTTAATATATCGACTAACACCTATGCTTTTAAATTGAAGACCCACTCATGGTTTTTACTAAACATTACGGGGTCAGGTTCGAAACCGAAGAATCAGTTCAACAAAACTTTTTTTTTCCATGTTATTAGTATATTTGTCTTGTTTATAAAATAAAATTCAGGTTAGTAATGTTTTCTCCGTTGGAACAATTGAATCAACAACAAAAAAAAACAATAATAAAATAAAAAGAATAAAAATAAAATAAGAAAAAGTTTATATGTCTGGATTCGAATCAAAAGAGTGTTAGATTAGGTACCTTTATTGCCGAACGGGGCTGATCGGAAGATACACTAACAAAAAGGATATTGCATAACGGTTCAATAGCGGTGGCGAAAAGGTTGCAGTGGTGTACGACAGTGTAGCACAACGGCCGTAGCGATTCATGGTTTGAGTGATAGCCAAAAGCTTGGGTTGTCCAAGTTCTTAATCATCATGTGTGTCGGTGGATGCAACTGCCGGAAAACACAAAAAAAAATCGAGCAAATCGGCGGGTGGTTGGTGGATGTATCAGAACAAAAAAAAATTGACGGTGACAGTTTTACTATGGTTTGGGACGACTCACGTCGCCGAGTAGCAGAGACACAATGAAAAGAAACGTAAAGATGATGATCAACGCGATATTATTATATAGAAAATTGTAATTGATTGCATTAAAATTGGATTTACTGCATACGAAATTTATTTGAAATGTGGTTACCAATTCCATGGAGAAGAAGATGAAACACTTTAAATTTTCAAATTGACCCTTGAGATGATAAGTAGTTTATGAGCGCCCTTCTAGTTTAAGTCAAATTCTAAATGTAGAAATCATATGAATTAAATTGAATTATTACTATATTACCATTAATAAAAGTAATATTGTTGTAATATAAAAGGAAAATTGGTTATTATAATTTTGTATAATTAACTTCACGTGAAAGTAACTAGTATTTGAATAATAAACGCGAATGTATTCATGTATCAAACTGTATTAAAAGATGATCATTACTTTAAACTACCAATTTTGCGGATGTTACAACATATGTTTGTCAGCTCTGAATATATAATATCTGGCGATGTAGGATGGAATATATGCTATCTCAACAAAATACAGGGTGTTGGAGATCTGTGGTTTTCGGTCCACATGTCCCAATGATACCAAAAACACAAATGTATTTAAGCCAAAGAAGCCTGAAAACTACTTAGAGCAAGATTATCAAAAATTTAAACTAGATGCGAAAGCCTTCAACATCGTGGTATGGCACTGCCGAATGATATCTATGTCGGTCCTGTTACATTGTAATAGTGCTAAAGAGTGTCATGATTCAAGATTTTGTGGTGAAGAGGATGTTCTCAAGAACATTCGTGAGATCCTTAACCAACAACACGAGACTTTCAAACATGTCAAGGGAGAATCCCTTACACAACAGTTTGAAAGGTTTTCATGTTTAATCAGTGAATTAAAGTTGGTGAACAAAGAGTTCACAAAATCAACTTTGAGTAACGATTTCTGAGGTCTTTACCTAAGAAATGGGATACAATTGCCATAGTGGTGAGAAAAAATCCGTATTCCAAAGATATGACACTTACCCAGCTTTATAGAAAGCACTTAACATTCGAAAGAGAGCTTGTCCTGAAAAAGAAGCTCTAGGAAACTAGCAAAGTGTCTGACGAATATGTATTCGGGAACACGACACTTCTGGGTCAGAAGGATCATCAACAGGAATGATAATTGACCAAGTTATGATCACTTTATTGATATATCAACAAGAATCAACTTTGGTCAACATTCCTCAAACTATGCTTTTACTGCTAGTAATGATAATCATAATCTCAACAATCTGTCATTTGTTTTTGATGATCTTAAACACATTGATCCCATTGATCTTGAGGAGACGGATATTATGCACCAGGTGGCTTTACTAAGTGTGAGGAGCAAACAATTTTTACAAGAAAACTGGTAGGAGTTACCCAAGACTTAATGGGAGATCTAGGGTTGGCTTAGATAAATCGAAGATGAAGTGTTTCAAATGTAATTAGCTAGGTCATTTTTAGGGAATATAGGAGTCAAAACTCTGCACCAATCATTACCTATCCAAATCAAAGACCTCATGCTAACAATAAAACACACTTTTATCAAAATACCCAAAATACCCTTGCATCAAGTGTTCAAAACACATCCCATTTCGTAAGTCATGCACCTATGCATTATATCCAAGCACCACTTCCTCAAGTTCAGTATGTTCAAATGCCCATATCACATGTTTCAGCACCACAAACTATTCTGCTCCTGCCTGCTCCTGCTCCTACTCCTACATCAGTTCAGCCAAATCAACAAAGCCTTTTCACATAAGGCTATGTAGATTGGAGCAGTTTGCCTGGAAATTTAACTAACAAAAATATTGCTTTAAGAAAATGTTAGTGGTGAGCATGCAAACTTTTGTTCTATGCTTGTGATCATACTCAAGTGAAGAATCTCATGAAAATCAAATCTCTGCTGGTGAAAAACTGCTGAGAGCCCAAGAAAAACATATGTTCAAAAGAAACCAAAAACTATCCCGAAGATACCACTAACCTCATCAATTTTGATCATCTAAAGGTTGTTGCTTCCAAGGTATCACCTCAAGTTCTAAAAGAACTATGTTCAGACAAGTACATCATCGCATTTGCTAACATCAAGGAGGTAAATGAAAACCTTCGTGAAAAGGTCCATGTTAGTGAAATTATTTTAGAAAAAAAAACTAAAAGATGATTTCAAAATTAGACAAATTTAAAAGGATTAAGAGATCAGCACCTTGAAACATGAAGCATCCATAATCAAAAACTAGCTCCAGTCAATGATAGAAAACAATCAGAACTGCAAAAAGGAGTTGGAGTCCACCAAAATCACTTGTGAAAAATGGGTGGAGTCTTGCTCTGATTATGAAAAAATACTAGAAAAACAAATAAAAAGCAATGAGAAGTTTGTTGTTGGTCTTGCAAAACATGACCAAAATACGAACGGTTCCATTTGCTATGAATTGTTTAGACGTTCAATCAAGTCAACTAGAAAAGAAATAAAGAGTATTGAAACCAGCGCAAGAATGTCACAAAGATTCTTGAAAAGCCACAAAGTTCTATCTAGTCTGAAAAACCAAAATATGTTTTTAAACCAACTTGGTCAGATGAATGTGGTAATCTTTTCAAACCAGTTGATTTTCAAATCCTGATGGTCTTAAGCCACCTAAGATAAAACTTGTTCCTATTACCAACTCTCAAATAGAGGTTAAACCATCTGTTTCTGAAAAGATAGACAAAGGTAAAAGGAAAGATAAGATTCCAGACATGTTGTGTGATTTATATGGTAAAACAAATCACTGGGTAAAAGAGTGTTTCAAGTTAAAAGCCTTTGATATCAATCAAATAACAATATCTGTGATTCCACTCTTAGTTGCACAATTTGTGGTAAACCAACCATTTAACTCAACAGTGCTCATTTCTTAGATCACACATTTTTTAACAAAAACTAGTCAAGAAAGAAAACGAGCTTCAAAAGGGAAGATGGACCTGGCAATAGGATTACCCAATCTCTTCCCAAAAGAGTTGAGTCATACCACACTATTCACCCACAAAAATAAAAGATACGGATTTTCACTCCATCATTGACATCATCAATTCATCAAAATATCTCGACATCCTCACCGTAGACGCACCCATCTATCTTGCCACACTCATAGAATTTTAGGCAAATGCAAAGCTTTCTCTGTAAAAACAAAAAGCCTTTTTTCGTAACCTCCACCATTAATAAAGAACATGTGGAAATCACCACAAAATCAATCTCCACCATGTTTTGATTAGAGGATATGACAGGTATGGAATCTTACCCCAAAAATGACTTACATGTTGTGTTCATAGAAAGGGGCTATAAAGGTCAGATGGTGGGAGCAACACCTTTTAAACCAAAGTTCCCACCTGAAATGAAATTCTTTTTCCATACACTCTTAGTTTGCCTATCTTCTAAAACCATTGCTTAACTAAATACCCCTAAAGACTCAGTACTTTTGATATGCTATTTTGATAAATTCAAAACATAAGTTATCCCAGAAACTGTTCTAGATTTGGTAGCAAATTTAAGGGCAATCAAGAGAGGAACTGGCAATTCTTTTCTCGATATCCATGACTGTTAAGCTTTTACCTAAAAACTGTTCTAAGAAAAGAAAATTTTGAAAAAGGTGAAGCACTTGAAAGTAACAGTCTTTCAAATGAAACTTTTACTCGCATGATGGCCAAAAGCCAAGAAAATGTGGTTAATGAAAACATTTTAGAAAACTATGAAACAGATGTTACAACATCAGTTGTTGAGCCCACTGCTTCTTGTGGCCATGGTGCACAACCCAACAGTATGGAACGCGCACCTAACATTTCCATACAAATCACTTCCATTGCTATCCCCAAATCCAAAAGAAAAAACAAAAAGAAAGGATCTCTGGAGGTTGATATGCCAGAGATACCTATTGTAAAACAAATGCAGCTAACATTTACTATTACTTCTCACAACAGATGCAAACATCTCCACCCATCCAAACTCCTCACTCATCCTCACAAAAGGAGAGTGTTGTAATCACAGGGGACACACATCAAGGGGATATATAATACTTGATTATCTATACTTAAGCCCTTCTCCTAGGGTTGCTTCTCTTTCCACACCTCCACCCACTTCAACTTTCCCTTCACCCTTACAAAAATTGCTTGATTCAATTGATACATCTGAATTGCATATATCTAGTTCATCTCAACAACACATTACATAGAGTTCACTTCAACAAGTGACTAGGGCATGTTCAGGGATCATTGCTATCCCAAGTTGATGAGGCAACACCTCTTGTATCCAAAGAGATACATGTTGGTATTTCAAGTGGGGCAACTACTACAACTGTAGAGATAATAGTCAAGACTTGGAACCACTGTTCAAAGAGAATCAACATCTGTTGAAGACCAAAGCACTGATGAAGTCAAAGGTCTGATGAAAAAGACCAAACATTTTATGGTCAAACAGATTTTGGACAACTGCAAAAGGATAGCTTAAACAATGTTTTCTCAATATCTTATCAATGTTTAGATTAGCCTAGATCAGATGATAGAATTTGCACATATGTTTGCAAACATCTGGGAATCTTTTCTGTAAGAAATGTTAGATGTCACTATCATGGTGACGTCAGCCAGTCACTGAACACAGCTTTCGTACTTAGTATTAATAGATCACACATGTTAGTGATCTATTTATCACACACATCACATTTTCTCTTGTACGAACTGATTTGTTAAGTGATCGGCTTGAAGGGGAGTCTGTAGAGTCAATCGAATTGTGAAACATTTGAATCCTTTGAGATTAATGAAAAACAATCATTGATGATGACTTCCAGTTTACGAATTTTCTTGTGTTTAATCAATATTAATTTGTAAACATGAAACTCAGTTCTAACCATTTTCGACCTTTTTCAGTTATTCTTCACTCCCGAGACCTGGAAAACACAATTCGATCAGCAGTAAACATATTCTAACTAAAAATGAAACCAAAACTAATAAAAAACTATACAAACTATAAATGGAAAACAGATGTATTTTGCAATACATTAAATATCCCTACACTTACTCTTTTTTGTCCCTGAATAAGAATTATGCTAATGGAGTAATATTGGAACCTGAGTTTGGGATAAGCGTTACCTTTGTCTCGTAATCTTGACAACGCACTCGGTCTTTGGGAACTGGAGTCCAGCTCCTTCGCCTTACTGCGGTGTCTTTCCTCTCACGAAGGCTCTTACCTTATCCATCAAAGGTTTCTAGGAACTCTTCCCCTAGTTTTTCACACAGCTGGGTGTGCTTCAAGTCCTTGATAAAATTGTTGATCTTCATGACTTCAGGCACACCTTTAATCTTCATACTCTTTTTGA
The DNA here is from genome assembly GCA_947069175.1 of Scalesia atractyloides. NCBI lineage: Eukaryota > Viridiplantae > Streptophyta > Magnoliopsida > Asterales > Asteraceae > Scalesia > Scalesia atractyloides. Next base: position 39,889,425 of record CAMTDV010000009.1, read on the forward strand.
TGAACCTTTCCATGTATTGATCTACTCACTCATTGTTTTTCTGTCTAATATGCATTATTTCATTTGGATGTTTGATGACCTCTTTTTGCTGGTTAAAGTTCTAGAGATCTTATCACAAAGGTCTTCATAGCTATCAATTCTCTCCGCTGAGAGGCTGTCGAACCCAGGCGAGCACCTTCTGTTAAGGTTTGGACGAACATGTGGCACCATGTGGCCATGGACCATCGTCCTACTTGGCTTGCTCCCTTGAATGCATGAAGATGATCTTCAGGATCCCTCATATCTGTCTATGTTGGTAGGGGGTTTTAACTTGCGTGGTAGGTGTGCCAATGTTATACGTGGGAAAATATGGCTTGCTTAGAACGTCATTACTCATGCCTTCATTTTTTTTTCTCCACCTCCGTAGTTTTGTTGTTTTCCACTCCCCCAACAACGTCGTTTTTTTTCTTTTCGTCATTTGTTTCAGCACAGACATGAATATGGTCAGCAGATCTGGGTTGTCACCTTTCTTGGTTTATTTCCCTCCCTGAGAAAAAGAGTCTCCTCCCTATGGGGTATCGAAGATAAGCTTGGATCGCATGATTTTTAGCTTTTCCATCTTTGTTGGTGCATATGTCTGTTGCCTACATCATTATGTATTGAGTCTGAGTGTATAGGGCTTAATCTGTTAGAAACGAGGCGTATTTAAGTGAGATTTAGGTCAAGTTCGCTGGTAATGGTGTGTATGAAGTCAAGTTCGGCCGAACTTGACTAGTTCAAGTTCGCCCGAACATGTTCTCTCACCAGCGAACTTGTTATGATATAAATAGGTGCCTTGGTTATTTCATTTGTAACTTTCAGAGATTTTGTCACGACAGAGGCGAAGCTCTGTCCAAGTGTTTCCAGGGTCCGTAACGTTGAATATTAATGAAATGGTGATTAAATAGAAACAAATGGGTGTATCCAATGTCGCCTATGCAAACGGATTCCGCACGTTTACCTTAGGTTTGTCAGATTAGTGCCCGAACGATCCGTATAACGGACCTACAAGTGGTATCAGAGCAGGATTGGCCTAATTTGAAAACATTGCACATAGAACATCTCATCTTCTACTCATTTCTTCTATTTTTAACTTTTCTTGGATAATTCACAGACAAAATGTACTGATTTTCAAGTATAATACGTAAAATCCATAATAGATAAACCTTGAAAAGATCAGAGCTTAAAACAAACGAATTCATGTCAAAAATTGCAAAAAAAACATGTCGAATAACTCATGTTCGCTCGAACTTGCCATCAAGTTCGCTCGAACTTGACTAAAAAATCATAACTTTTCATCAAGTTCGCCCGAACTTGATTGATTTTTCAAGATTTTTGATAAGTTCGCTCGAACTTGCATACTTTTCATTAAGATTTCATGAAGTTCGCCCGAACTTGATTAAATTTTGTTGAAAATCTATTACAAGTCGCCCAAACTTGTAAGTTCTTTTGAAAAGTGTCACAAGTTCACTAGAACTTGTCAAGCAATATACAAGTTCGTCCGAACTTGTTAAATCTGATTGTTTGTTAGCACAAGTTCGCCCGAACTTGTCTCACAAGCTATTACAAGTTCGCCCGAACTTGTCAAGGGTTTCAAAAAAAACGTCTCAGACATTATATATCGTTAGATTCGTATTGACGAGACGAGTTTAAAGCTCTAATCTGGTAAAAACAGTTTTCCGAAAAAATTTTAAAAGTTTTTAGCAAACCGATACGTTAATATTGTTGGTTAAAAAATCAAATTTTTACTAAAATTGTCTGTTTGCTAATCATTTTTCAAGTGTTTTAAACGACAGATTAGTTTGGAAAACGAAATGGGGTCTGTGAAGCTGCCAATGTTGATGAGATTAGAAGAGTATGAAGCCTGGAATGAAAAATTCGTGAACTGGGTCCAAGCCATGCATTTCCGCAGTTGGATTGCGATTGAGATAGGTTATGTCGTTCCTAGATATGAGAATCAGAAAATTCTGGAGAAGTGCAAATATTCTACTCAACAGAAAAATGATTATTTTGCTGAAAAGAAAATGATTAATCTTATCCAGCAATCGGTTAAGGAAGACATCCTGATACTTTTACCAGAATACAAGACTGCGAAAGAATTATGGACATCTCTGAAGAATAAGTTTCAAGAGAGTATAGTGGTTAAGAACTCTGAAGCTCTAGTTTCAAGTATATCCACAAATGAGTCTTCAAGTTCTAAACCAGTCTGCCCGGTCTATGATGTAGACAATTATCAAGCAGATAATGCCAAACTCTTGAATGAGATTAAGAGTTTGACATTAGAAAATAAAAAATTAAAAGAAAATGAAAAGAATTTTGAAAACAAAATAAAAATTTTAAAAATGAAAAATTACAAATGGTAGTAGATTTTCAAAATGAAATAAAAATGTTTAAAATGATAAAATTGTTTTTGAAAAATTATATATAGAAAATCAAATAGCAATAAATTCTCATATTGAGAAAATAGCTCAACTTGAAAAAGAAGTTGAGACTGTTATAAATAAAGCTGCTAATTCAGCAAAATTATTGAAAGGATTTGTGACTTCCTCATTAAAGTTAGAACATACATGTCCAAAACCGATCAATGGTAATAAAAAGAAAATTCCAATAAGTGACAATGTCACAAATTATGACGATGTCATAATTGAGGATTGTGATGATAATACCGATGATGAAAATGATAAAAATGATAAAAAGGAAATATTTTTGAAACTAAAAGAAAATTTTCAAGAAACTGTTCTACAATCTGCTGAAAAAGGTGAATGCTCAACACAAAAACCTTCTAAGCAGAATGGAGAACAAAAACAACATGAAAAACAACATTCTATAAATTTTCAAAACAAAAATAAAAGCTCATCGGTACGGTCATCCAATCATTATAAAAACTCACAAAAATTTGAGAATAAGTGGTGCAGCTCGGACCACAGTGCTTAAAAGTCAAATCAATTTTACAAAAGAAGCAGGAAAGATGACTACTACACGTCAAATCAATGTGTTGATTTCGGTGTTTGGTCTGAATGGAGAGATTGGTACGATAAAAGAGTGTGTTACAACTGTGAATTTGGTGGACACATTGCTGTTAACTGCCTGAAAAAGAGATTTGATACGAGAAGATGCTATAAATGTCAAATCAAAGGTCATATTTCCAGGGATTGTCCGACTAATCTGAAAAGAAGATCGGTTAAATCTCAGAGGGAGAAAAGACCAGAGGAGAAGAAAACAGAGAAGAAAAATGAGAAAATTGTAGAGAAGCCCAAAGAAAAAAAGTCAAGTTATCACAAGGGCAAAAAGACAAACTGAGAAAAAAAAGGAAAAAAGTTATAGAGTATTTGGAAAAGATTTTGTCCTCGATACGTCTAAAACTCAGGTAAAAGTTCTAATGAATCATTTTACTCATAGTCAAGTAAAACGAATTCATCAGACACAAATATGAGGACAAAAGAGAGAGCAGTGAGAAAAATTTTGATAATTCAAACAGTTAAAAAATCAAAGAAAGTAAAATTTTCAATAAAGTTTCTATCAAATTGTTTAAATATCAAAGAGAGTGTGAATGTTTGTTTACTTCAGATGTTAATGATTTTGGTAAACCTAAATCCAGAATGGATTGGGTTCCAATTCAAAACTGATTAAAGTTTGTTTGAATGTGCAGGATAACCAAGCTTCAAGCCAAAGGTCATTTCAGAAGCAGTGGTTGTTCATACAGAGAGACAAGAGACATGAGTGACATTCCACACAAACAAAATGGTAGTCTCGCGTTCACATTCGTAAAAAGTCGTTAACTGGTTAAAATGGAAGATTCTTATTTTCGATTTTAATAAGATGTTTTCAATTTAGGGGGAGAAAAAAATTTAAAAATTGTAAAAAATTCATGTAAAATTGAAAAACATCGTTTCGAAATCATTTTAGATAGATAAAATGATTGGAAAAGCCAAAAACAATAGAAAATCTTAAAATATAAAAAACATTGAAAAATGAAAAATGAGATTACTTGTGCGAATAAGGAAATGATAGTACATCAGTGGACTATCACAGTATGCTAAAGAAATGTAAAGTTTAAAAGTGATAAACAAGTCTCACTGTGGATGTGTCCACAGGCTTAATACGTTCAGTAAACTGTTTTCGAGATACAAACTAAATTTTACAACTGCTTAATCTTTTGGATTAACACATCTTGGATATATGGACTCAGTACTCCGAAATTTCGTTTGAGAGATTGCCTGATTCTGAGATACGAGGTCTTTATAGATAGTTGATATTTGGGGTATTATACAAGTTCTACTGATTTTGCAGAAGCAATAGCCTAGAACTTCTATAATACTTTCATATAAACCCCTAAACTGCATGCAAACTTGAAAAGTATCGAAAGATCTAATCATTTGCAGTGCTAAAAGATTCCTTAATTGGAACACTCTTAAGACGAGTCTTCATCTCTTTGTCTGTACGGTAGTACTAACCTGAGCTCTCAAGGTCTCGCATCTAACCCAGATACAGATATCAATTACGCTATATTCACCTGTAAGATGAAATCTAGGGAATCTTGATACGGGAGTATATTCAAGAAGTGGGAACCGCAGTTAAGTCAAGTTTCATAATTCTAACTAACATATCTTGCAACAATTGAGAAATGTGTTAAAGTTTAAGTGGACAAACATATCGACAATCCAGGTAAACAAGTTTAAAACTTAAAATCATTAAAAGGTCAACGGTACTGGTGATATGTCTCAAAAACTGATATGATCCTCTAGCACGTTTTCTCACAAAACTACAAACTGTAAATATTACATTTTAGTATGTTTACATTTCTGCATTCAATATTAAAAATCCAAAAAGATTTTCTCTCATATCTTCCATGGAAACCTAATAATGTTGAATGTGAGCCGGACCAATGAGATTGTTAAGAAACTGTTTGTGTGTGGATACGTGTGATTGTTCTTAATCGTCAAATCTTAGAGATTCGGAGCATCATTTGAGGAGGAGCTGGATAAAATATTGTTCAAAGATTTCAGAAAGCTCAAAGCTAGGGGGAGTTTGAAGTCTAAAGATCAAAGCAAAGATTGAAGATACCGGAAAGCTTAAAGCAAGGGGGGAGCTTAAAGCTAGAGGGAGCATGTTGATTAAAAGTTTTATCAAGACAAAGCTTAAGAAAGAGGAAGAGGATATAAAGATCAAGATGTTAAAGTTTATTCAAGAACTAAAGATCGGAAGACTCAGAGATTTTAAAAGTCAATGACTACGACAACATCCAAGGGGGAGTCTGTTGGTGCATATGTCTGTTGCCTACGTCATTATGTATTGAGTCTGAGTGTATAGGGCTTAATCTGTTAGAAACGAGGCGTATTTAAGTGAGATTTAGGTCAAGTTCGCTGGTAATGGTGTGTATGAAGTCAAGTACGGTCGAATTTGACTAGGTCAAGTTCGCCCGAACATGTTCTCTCACCAGCGAACTTGTTATGCTATAAATAGGTGCCTTGGTTATTTCATTTGTAACTTTCAGAGATTTTGTCACGACAGAGGCGAAGCTCTGTCCAAGTGTTTCCAGGATCTGTAACGTTGAATATTAATGAAATGGTGATTAAATAGAAACAAATGAGTGTATCCAATGTCGCCTATGCAAACGGATACCGCACGTTTACCTTAGGTTTGTCATATTAGTGCCCGAACGATCCGTATAACGGACCTACAATCTTGTTCAGCATCTCAAGTTGTTTCTAGAGCTCACTTTTGTTTGCCAACACGAACTCCGGTGTGACATTTGTGCCTTTACAACCATCATACAGCTCTGAATGATTTTGAATCCAATGAAATCTTGCATTTCATTCCCGGAAGTTGTATAATTACATGTGAGATTCACACATTTAAGTCCATGTACAATTTCGACTCCTCAAAGCTTTTCTGGAAGTTATACACAAACTTTTACGCAAACGTAATCAGTTTAACATGACATACACTTCGGAACAATGAAATAACCCAAACATACCCTAAATATCCTTTACATAACTTAGAAATAAGTTTTGAAGGGTTCGGTATGGCAAAAACATGTTTATTCAAACTCGGGGGCTATTTTGCAAAATCTGCGAAAGTATGCTGATTCACGTATTTCTAAATACGGAAACGTACGCACATTCAAATTTTTTTTGTAATCATTAAAATCTTGTATTTTAGTGATGATAATGCAAAAATATCATTCGTTACGCAATTACGGTCATTTTCGCATTATTAAAGTGTTCGTCGTAATTAAGCGAAAAAGCAACCGTACAACTGAACGAACTAACATCCATGACATTTTTTAGCATAATTCAAATTACATATGCTATAACTTCCTCATAGAGCTTAAAATGAGGTTAACTGGTGTTAGAAGTGTCAAAACGCAACAAAAGAAGTTCAGGGGCATTCCTGCCATTTTTCAAAAGTGTGCCCCAGACCAGGCTTACGGACCGTAAGGCACAACTCCATACGGTCCATAAGGGGTCCCCAACTCAGTAGATTCTTCACATCAACCTGGCAGCTTCTTGTTCATTGTCTTGGGTTCCAAGTTCTCGAATTTGCTAGCTTTGTACCTGCATTTGACACATGTTAACACCTCTCTAAGATCATGCCAACACATGGCACACTTGTGATGATTTTGTGGATTCAAGAACACTATAAATAGCCATCAAGTTTGGCCATTTTTCCTTGCTCATTCAATCTTTCTTCCTCCCATCTCTTTGGAGCTTGCTTCCTGCTTTTTAAGGCCTATATTCTCTGAGCTCTTGAGTGTTCTCAACACAAGTAAGTGCTCTATCCTAGTCTTGTTCATTATTTTAGCTTATTTTGAGCTAAAAGTCAAACGGTTGACTTTCTGTTTGACTTTCGGTTCTGACCATTTTTGGTCAAGTCAAAGTTCAATTGAACTTTACAGCATGATCGTAATCATGAAGGTTATGATCACTAGCGATTTCACCTTTTGATTACCAAGTTTACTAGTCGAAGTGACGAGTCAAAGTTTCGGTCAAAGATGCGCACAATGTGCATTTTATGATGAAACTATTTTCGGATATCAAAACACCAAGTTTTGATACCAAATCAGTTTTATAAACTTAGTTAGACATGTTTGACATGTCTAACTCGTCACTTCTTGTATATGCTTGTTTAGGGTCGTAAGTCGAGCGGTCTTGACCACCGCTTTGACTTTCAAATCCGACCCGTGATCTTAGGATCCGACCAAACACATATATGTGACCATAGTGGCATAGGGAATAACCCTTTGAGGTTATACCATTATGGTCATATCGTTTGGTTAGTGTTATGATAAGTTTGTTAGTACAGTATGTCTATGTCTTAGTCTTATATCAAGTCTGTTTAGTATAGATGAGATTACGTTAGAAAATGAAGTATTTATGTAATATAGAGATCAAGTTTGCCCGGAAATGAAGATGTGAACAAGTTCGGCCGAACTTTTTCAAACAAGTTCGCCCGAACTTGTATCCTCCCAAGCGAACTTGACTCTATAAATAGGTGCCTCATGGTTTCTCATTTGTAACTTTTGCACACTTAGAGGCGAAGCTCTGTTGGATCTGGAACTCAAATGTATATGAATTTGTGATCAATAAACAGACAATTAATGAGTAATTCTTGTTATACGGTTAATATGTTACTTAGCTTCCACCTATTTGGACATTTAGATACAAATTAGGTTCCCGAGCTATTCAGGAGCGATCTAACAAGTGGTATCAGAGCCACGGATACTTGATTTGGTGAAATCATCACAAGAACTACTCTATTCTACTCATTTCTACCATTTTTCTTAACTTTTTCATGAAAAACAATGAATCTACAGATAAAATCTGCTAAATTTTGAATATGTCATGTAAATCCACTAAAGATAAACCCCTGAAAGTTTCAAGCCCTTATTCAAACGAATTGATGTTGAAAAGTTGAAAAAAATCATGATTTGCAAAACTAGTTTGACCGAACTTGACATCAAGTCCGCTCGAACTTGATTGAAAAACTAACTTTTGTGTGATTTTTCATCAAGTCTGCCCGAACTTGATTGATTTTTCACAGATTTTAATCAAGTCCGCTCGAACTCGCTAAATAATTCTTCAAATTTCATCAAGTTCGCCCGAACTTGATCAAATTTTGTTGATAATTCTTTACAAGTTCGCCCGAACTTGTTATTTGTGTTGAATTTCTTTACAAGTTGCTCGAACTTACTCAGGGTGATAATTTTCAAAACATTTCAACAAGTTTGCCCGAACTTGTTTGAAATTGAATTTGATTTGTTTTGTTTGCACAAGTTCGCCCGAATTTGTCAGTATACTAATCAATTTTCAAGTTTGTGAACGTGTTTTCAGCGATACTCGTTTGTTTTCCGTGATGGAAGATATTCACAGTGCGTATATGACAGCTGGGGCTTCAACATCGAATGCCAACATGGTGAATCATGTTAATCTGGATAACGAGATGGGTACGTCAGGGAAGCCACCGAAACTTATGAGTATGGATGATGAGGGGTGGAAGAAAAAGTTTACGAACTGGGTTCAGACTACTTTGTTTCACAGTTGGGTTGCGGTTGAAACAGGTTACACATGGCCAAGAGATGAACATGATAATGTCATTGAGATGAGCAATTTTTCTACTCAAAGAAGGATGCTGTATGTTGCTGAAAAGAAAATGATCATTTTGATTCAACAGTCTGTGAAGGAAGATATCTTGGTGTTATACCAAAGTACAAAACTGCACAAGATTTATGGAAGTCTCTAAAGGCGATATATCAGGGTAGTGCAGAGATGGTTAAGAGCAAAAAGGCTCTAATCATGAAAGAGTTTGACATATTCACAGTGATCAAAGGCGAGTCGATGAAACAAATGATAGAACGATTTTGTCATTTGAAGGTGATAATGAGAAGGCATGGTCTTGAGAAGACTGAAGAAGAATTTATTGACAAATTGGTTGATGCTTTGCTGGAAGGTGAATGGACAAACTATCTAATGGTGCTTAAAGAAAGTCTAAGCTGGGAATTTTTCAAGTTATCCACTTTTATCGATAAGCTGGAGGGGCATGAGATGGAACTGTTGAAGATTGCCAAGTCAAAGAATTCGAACATTGCTCAAGATGTAGGGCTTTATTACAAGAGTGGAGCTCAAGAGAATATTTCAAGCCCAAAGATCCAAACTGCTTTCAGCAGAATAGAATTCCTCGAATCATTCGCCACAGAGCCAAACTCAATCATATCCTAACTATGATCAGAGTCCTCAGAATGCATCATATTCAAGCACAAGTTTTAACTCACCATTTCAGAATCAGACGAATCAAAATAATCAATTAAATTCTGATCCAAATGTGTTTAGATGCAACATTGCAGTTAACCTAAACAACGTCGTTTCTGAACAAGTGGCCAAACAACATATGGCACTACTTGTCACAATGTTGGAATCTTATGAGAGTTTAGTGGCCGGGAAAATTGGTAATCCAGAAATGACTGCCGAGGATTACGATCAAGTGGATGAGGAGGAGCTTGAGTTGATGGACATCAAATGGTCTTTAGCTTCGATTATACGGAGAGTTACCAAATTTGTTACTCTAACTGGAAGAGACATCGAAACTCGAGCAACAAATTGGGTTTCGACAAGACGAAAGTTACTTGCTTCAGATGCGACAAAAAAGACATTTCAAACGAGAGTGCAAGAATTCAGAAGCAAGTGGCAACCAAAGTCCTTTCAAGGTGGTAGTGATTACTACAAGAAATCGTTGCAATATAGGCCATTTCCGAAGAAAACTCAAATCGAAGTTCAAGAGAAACCATCCAACAACGCAGAAAAGGTGATGGTTGCTTCTAATGAAGATGACGGTTTTGATTGGAACTCATATATTGCTAAGAAGACAGGAGTTGCTCTAATGGCCAAAATCGTTGAAGAACAAGATACATCTGTTGAGGATGCAGCTCTAGAGAATGCAATGCTAGAAGAATACTTGCAACAAGCAGAAGGAGAGGAGATCTATCATCATACGAGGATGCAAAGTGTTCTTTCTCCTAACATTACTTCTAGTTTTGCAGGTTGTTTTGGTGTCTTCCGAGCATATCATTGAAGAAATCCGGAAGTTGAGGAAGTCATCAACGTGACTAAGGAAACGAATGAGGAAAATCTCACAGAGATCGCCAACAAAGCGATGATAGCAAATTTGACAAAGGTAGGTCCAGAGATAAAAGTTGTAGAAAAAGAGGTTGTAAAATGCAAATCGTTGAGGTCGAAAAACCTTGCACGAAATGTACTGATCCTTGTGTGCAATGTGCCAAAAAATTTCAAATCATAAGTGAACTCAATGTGCATAACAACAATTTTAAATATGATTATTGCACAATGAAGGAAGCTTATGATAAAATGAAAGGCGATTACGACAGGCTTGATAAAAACAACATTGAACAACATGACACAGTAAGAATGTTAAAAGCAACGGTAATGGAAAAACAAAAAGTAATTAACATTTACATAAATACCATTGCTGAAATAAAACAAAAGCTTCAAGATATGAAAATTGAAACCGAAAGGGTGGGACAGCTTTTGAAAAGCTATACCACAAATGCTTACGTCATCGATCATATTCTTCCAACGATTCCGTCAGAAGAAAATGTTCAGAAATCAAAAGGTAAGAAACGTGGGGATTATAGCAATGTTCCACCTCCTTTGTGCGAAAAATATTGTCGCAAGAAAGTTGATGGGATGGAAAAGGCGCTTAATGTTGAACTTTTGACTGAAAAGAAAAATGAGCTGCCTGAGAACATTGACATAACTTACACAAACGATGATAGCGAAGCAGTGGTAAAAAATGTTGCTGAAAATGTTTTGAGTGAATCTGATGATGGCAGCTTTGAAAGCGCCAATGCAAGTTTGAATAGTTCTGATTCACAATCCGAAGATGACGATACATCATTGGAAGATAGCCTAAGTGATGATCCTAACGTTGTCATGTACAAAGTTAAGGAATATGATAGACTATATTTCGATGATAGCTTTCTGATTCGGAATGTTAAAGAAGACCGGCTTAATAAATTGTTCAAACTTGTCGAAGTATCATCAGAAGATTTGGAGAGAAATGAGAAAAAGTTTTATTCTAAACCTAAAAGAGGATATAACAATTACCGGAGAAATGGTGGTGACTTTCCTGAAAACAGGAGAGCGGGTTTGGGTTTGGAGGAAGAAGATGAACCGAAAAGGAAAAGGTCACCATTTCATGAATACAAAAATAAGAATATGGCATTCGTGTATGGGACTAGTACGGTTCAAGAAGAGAATTTGATTGGAAAGCAATCAAATGATGAGTTTAAAAAGGAAAAGGAACTTCAGGATAAGGCTAAATCCGCAAGTGGAGTAAAACCCACTAGTGGACATTCTCATGATACTCGGACTTGCTTCAAATGCAATGAAGTTGGTCACATTGCTCGCATGTGTCCGAAATCAAATTCTGTGTATCACCGAAGAAAGACAAATTTCAGATGTTGAGAAACTTAAGCAACCAGAGATTGTAAAACCAGTCACAATCTTAAAACGAAACAATGAATCTAAAAACGAAGTGAAACCTAAAACTGAATCAAAGTTTGAAAATTCAACTTTTGAGAAAGGTGAAACTTCCAAATCGAACAAAAACAAAGATTCAAGATTCTATATCAAGAAAGCAAGAATTAATCACAATCTTGGGTTGCAAAGAAGAAAACAACATCATCTGAAGTTGCAAAGTCTGAGTCAGTCAAGATTGATAAAGACAAGGTGTCTGAATCAAAGGTTAAAACTGAAACTGACAAAGTTTTTCCAAAACTTTCAAAAGAAAAGAAGAAAGTCAAGTTTGAAAACCTAAATGTTAATGAAGTTTTAGATGATGATTTTGAATATCAGAGGGCTTATGAGGATGTTTATGAAGATTATTATCCCACACCCAAGACGAAAAAGGCTTGGGTTGCACTTTTTCACTGAGTTGTTAACGTGTGCAGGGGCTCCAAAGATCCATATTATCAAAGTGGATTCTGGATAGCGGAGCTTCGAGGCACATGACGGGGATGAAAGCCCTACTCTTTGATATTAAAGCGATTAACGGAGGTTATGTAGGCTTCACTGGAAATCAAGGAGGCCGGATTGTAGCTGAAGGAAAGCTTTCAAATGGTGTGGTGTCTTTTGATCGTGTTAACTATATCGCCGAGTAGAGAACAATCTTCTCAGTATCTCACGGATTTGCGATAAGAATTTCACTGTTCATTTCAACGATAAGTAGTGCATGATTCTTAAACCAGGCTAAAGATTCCGGATGAATGGATTCTAATGCGCTCTCCACGCGAAAATGTTCTCTACGTGCTAGACATGAGTATTGCTACAACATCGTCAAAGGGTCAGCTCAATGTTTTGTCAGAAAAGCCACAGAGAAGGATTATATTCTATGGCACAGGAAGATGAGTCATATACATCTGAGGAAAATGAATTTTCTGGTTCACAATGACTTGGTCGAAGGAGTAAATCTTCAAAGCTTCCATATGACGGATCATTGTCTTGAATGCAAGAAAGGGAAGCAGATAAGAAGTCACATCCTAAGAAGATTCTTAACTCCATAAAGCTACCGCTTGAACCCTACATTGGATCTTTTCGGTCCGGTGAATGTTCGTAGTATATCCGGAGATCTGTACTGTCTAGTCGTCACAGATGATTATTCTCGATATTCATGGGTTTTCTTTCAAGAGACTAAAGATGAAACGTTTGAAAATCTTGTGATTCTCTTTAAGAAGCTTGAAAATCTATATCATCTCCCTGTTAGACGAATTCAAAGTGATAATGGTACAAAGTTCAAAAATACCAAGATGAAAGATTTTTTGCAAGCCAAAGGTATTTTACACGAATTCAGTGCACCCTTACACTCCACAACAAAAAGGAGTAGCTGAGAGGAAGAATAGAACTCTAATTGAAACAGCAAGAACCATGCTTGCAGATTCCAAACTTCCTGTTAGCTTCTGGAGTGAGGCAGTTGCAGCGGCATGTTACACTTTGAACAGGGTCTTAACAGTCAAACCGACCAAGAAGACTTGCTTCGAAATGATTAACTGAAGGAAACCAAATCTAAAGTGTCTAGAACCGTTTGGTGCACCTTGCACAGTGATTGATTCGGATGGAAAGTTTGGTGCCAAAACGCTTGAAGGTTTCTTTGTCGGTTATGCTAGTCCGCTCAGGAGAGTTTATATTCCTACTTTGAGAAGAGTGGTCGAAGCACAACACGTTGATTGATTTCGGTACACAACTCCTATTCAAAGAAAAGGCGATGCGTGGTTGTTCAATTATCAAGATTTGTGGAAGTCATTCGACTTGCCAGAAGAACCGTCTGAAGAAGAACTTGCAGCTTATTATTATCTACAACAATCGGCTAATCAAGAACAAATTTTAAGGCCAATAGTGGTTAATCAACCTACTGTTGGTACATCGTCTTCTGGTGCAGGTCCGAGTAATAGTGGTGTTCCAGTTGAACAAGTTTCTGAAGCAGAAGTAACACCTACTACAACTCCAGCAAATGTTTCCATTAAACCAGGGAATACTACTACAGAGCCCATTCTTTCTCAGAATCATAATTCCAACTCTGATGAAGCTTCGACTTAAATGATGATGGAGAATCTTCCTCTGATGAAGAATCCGAGCAGATATCCAATATGTTAAACCAATCTGCTGGCCCGAGCAATCAAAATGAAGCAGCATCTAGTACTCCTGAAGTTGATTTGATAGATGATTTGAATATTACGAATCAGGACAGTATGGTTGATGTTCCTAGTGAGGAGATTCCGTGATCTTATTCATATCACCCTTCGAATAATATAATTGGAGAGTTACAGACTGGTGTGAGAACGAGAAGCCAAATCAACAACGCTTTAAGTTGTTTCTATACTCGAGTGGCTCCAACTCAAGATTATTGCTATTATTCATGTTTCATATCTCAAATCGAGCCGAAGATTGTAAATGAAGCTTTGGGTGATAAGAACTGGGTGATAGCGATGCAGGAAGAGTTGTTACAGTTTGAGAAACTGGGAGTTTGGAGACTTGTTGACTTACCATCAAAGCAAAAAGCGAGAGATACGAAGTGGGTCTTCAAGTGCTAGACGGATGATCGAGGTGTGATCGATTAGAAACAAAGCTTGGTTGGTTGTCAAAGGTTTCCACCAGCAAGAAGGAATTGACTATACGGAAGTCTATGCACCGGTTAGCACGTTTAGAGTCAATCCGCATTTTCCCTGATTCGCTGCTTGGAAAGGTTTTAAAGTGTACCGGTTTAGATGTGAAATCCGCATTTCTTTATGGTAAGCTATGCGAGCAAGTGTACGTCGGCCAACCACCGGGGTTCGTCGATCCGTTGAACAAGAACAAAGCTTATCTCCTGGACAAAGCCTTATACGGATTTACACCAAGCCCCGAGAGCTTAGCACGAGACGTTATCTCAACATCTCGTTGGAAACGGCTTTACTAGAGGCACAGTGGATAGTACATTGTTTACCAAAGAAGTCCGAAGTCATCTAATCATTGTGCAAATCTATGTGGATGATATCATATTTGGTTCAATAGATGATAGTCTTTGCAAAGAATTCGAGAAGATTATGAAGAAGAAGTTCGAGATTTCTTTTATGGGCGAAATGAAATTCTTCCTCAGGTTACAGGTTGATCAGTTATGGACGGCATTTTCATTCATCAAACAAAATATGTTCATGATATTCTGAAGAAGTTTGAAATGGATAGCTCGAAGCCGCTTTCGACTCCTCTGCCACTGAATCACGAAATTTGCATCGACGAAACTGGAGCCAAAGTGAATGATACGCTCTATAGGTGATGATAGGATCTCTTATATATCTGACGGCATCTCGCCCATATATTATGTATCCTACCTGTCTTTGCTAAGATATCAGTCTAGTCCTAGAGTGTCTCACATGCAGATTGTGAAAAGAATATTCCGTTACCTGAAGGGATGTTCAAGCACCGGCTTGTGGTATCCAAAGAACGATAACTTTGATCTGACGGGATATGTTGATTCTGACTTTGGGGTGGACAAGCTGAATTCAAAGTCTATGACGGCTAGTTGCCAGTTCTTCGGAACTTGATTAGTAACGTGGCAATGCAAGAAACAAATACGGTCTCTTTTCTACTTGTGAGGCAGAATATATTTTGCTTCCAGTTGTTGTTCACAAATCCTATGGATTCAACAACATATGAGGGACTTTGGATTGCAATTTCTTGATACGCCTTTATATGCAGATAATAAGGCAGCTATCGACATTACTAAAAATCCAGTTCATCACTCTCGAACTAAACACATAGAAATTCGTTATCACTTTATTCGTGATTGCTACGAAAAGAAGTTGGTGCGAATAGAAAAAATCCACAACGATGAACAAAAAGCTTCTTTTTATACCAAAGCTTTTCCTTTAACAAGATTTAAATATCTAATGAGGCTTAACGGTATTAAAAATTTGTTGACAGGTGCGGAGGCAGAGGTTGAATATGGATCGGACGACGAGTTCACGTGATCCACATTGGTTTGTTTATCTTTTAGATTAGTATTTCTTAAAAACTAAAATAAAAAAATATGTTTTTGATTTTAGGGGGAGAAATATAACGAGAAAACATAAATATGTTTTGGGTTGACCATAAATGTCCACATAATCTAATACTGTCCAATATCCATCACACCCTACTGGTGTCTTGGATGTATTCCTTGTTGTTGAATATGATCTATAATTTTCACTAGATCTTTGATCGTGAGAATTCCAATAAACTCTCGGATTTTCCGACCATTGAAAATTATTATCTCGAAACCTTCTTTTCTCATTGTCATACCATGAAGTTTGGAAAGATTTTGGATTGGTTCGAACATTTGAGTTACAAAAACCCCTATATCCATTTCTTTGTTGAAAATTTCGCTTACCAGAAGATTGGTATCGATTTTCATATCCAAAATTTCTACTTTGAAACCGATTTGATTCACCATTAAAATGACTAAATTGTGGAGAAATACTTCTTGATCTATCGAACCTTTCTGATGGTAAAGTCTTTAATTGAAATCTTGGTTGATTACTTTGACAATGTTGTTGCACATTATTATTTAAACCAACCCCGATTCCTATCATTAACCTCAATCTCAGCCTCAACATCCACTTTCTTACCATTCTTAAAAGGACAACAACTCGCCACATGCCCTTTATTGTGACATTTAAAACACGATTTTTTTCTTATAAATTCTCCTTTTGTTAAATCCCTTTTTAAATGTTTTTTCTCTTTTCGTCCTCAGTATCCTCATCAAATTTATGACGTGTACTGTTAGACCCAACAGATTCTTTCAAAGATACTGGACTATTAGGCAAGTCCACAGTTATCGGATCCACTACAGCTTTGCAGTGGGCACAAAATCAGTTAGCTCATTCTCTTGATGCATCGAAGGAGAAGCTTTAACAAATCCCACTCCCGTTTTATCATTACTCTTTTTCAAACTTTTCTGAATTTGAGTCCTAACTAATGAAGATTTTCCAAACAGGTCTAACTTTTGATTAATACAAGGATTTGGTCTTGTGACTTGCCAATTCCCTACACTTTTCAGAAAATTCATTAGTTTTCTCTTTCACAGTTTCACGAGCCAAATCAATGATCTGCAACAGTTCATTGACTTTGCTTGTTAAACTGCTGATTTCTTGTTCATTGATTTGATTTATTTAGACAATTTGTCCCACCTTTTATCAAAAGAACATTTGACTCTTTCAGTTTTTCTAATTCAGCTAACAGAATTTTGTTTTGCTCTGATAGTCTGTCAACTTTACCTTGTAGTTCAGTGCAATTATGACAAGTATGACTTACATATTCTGATTTTACCTTTACCTCTGTTGTAAGGCCATTCACGTCATCCATGCACTTTGAAACTTCTGCATCCTTCTTCTCAACAGTCTTCTTCTTTTCATTCATCACAAATCTACTTCAGCTTCTCCTATCTTCACAACTCCAATCTCAGCTACACATGCTTGACCACATTTACTCTGTCTTGAAGAACTCTGATAACGTTTCTCTAAAGCTTCCCACAGCTCTCTAGAAGACCCATACCTATTAAACATATGTTTTATTGCAAATGGCAAGGACATCTTTATCGTTGTTAAAGCTTTCTTCTCAGCATCATACATACGCTTCTCAGATTCTTGCATCTTCTCATATGAAGTCACTATTACGCTCTCATCAACTCGACGTGTGGGAGGAATATACCCATCAATCATACAGCTCCACATTCTAACATCTTCACTTATAACATATGCTTCAACCTTCTCCTTCCAATCAGCATACTTTTCAACCTTTATCAGTTTTGGCCAATTCTTAACAGTCCCACTGAAGTTATCCATTTTGGCCATCACGCAGCTTAAAAGTTTAGATGGTTTTGGTATACCTGTGTCAAAATCCAAATCTAGCTTCTCTACTGGTCCTTGTCGAGTTTAACCGTAAACGTACCGTCAAACACGTCCAAATTTTTCCGAAAACTATTTTTACCAAATTTTACCATTAGACTCGTCTCGAGATTACGAATCCAATGATATATAGTGTCGTTTTTTTGTCCTACAAATTTTTCGGATCAAACTGCGCAACCCGTTTTCGAAAATTCCTTACGGATAGTTTTCTATTCACGAAAACGTTAATTACACTAGACGCAAGCTGAAAATAACTCCACCCCTCAAAATTAATTATACCAGATTAATTACACCAGAATTTAATTACACCAGATTAATTACACCAGAATTTAATTACACTAGGAAGTCAAAATCCTGGGGTTAATTACGCTGGTTAGTCAAAAACTCTAAGTACAATTATGCTGGTCTAAATACGATGGGTTAAATATGCTGGAGTTAATTACACTGAAATTAATTTCGCTGGTTAATTACGCTGGTTGATCAGTTCAGTATTACGACGACTAGCAAAGTCGTCGAACACCGTAATAATGTCACGAAGGACTATTATCACTGTCACCAAAGTCGCCTTTGGATTTAATTACACCACTTAGTCAGAAACACTGGTTCGATTAATTACACCAATTAGTCAATTACACTGGTC
The DNA here is from genome assembly GCA_947069175.1 of Scalesia atractyloides. NCBI lineage: Eukaryota > Viridiplantae > Streptophyta > Magnoliopsida > Asterales > Asteraceae > Scalesia > Scalesia atractyloides. The sequence goes on from CAMTDV010000009.1 coordinate 39,907,514, forward strand.
CAATTAATTACACCAACTAGTCAATTTCGATGGTTTTCAGTGTAATTATCCAAAATTCAGTAACTTCTCCACCAAGCTACTATATACACCAGATCTGATGAAATCATTTTCAATCTTTTAAAAGATTTTATCCTGACCTCTTAACACTTTCCTGCAAATCACAAAAGCAAAATATTAGTAATTCTCAAGAAAAAACGAAGAACAGAATGAAGAACACGAAGAACAAATCTTCAAATCTTCAAGTTTTTCTTCAAAATCTTCAAGTTTCAGCCACCAGAATCACCAAAATATGCAGAATTAAATACGCAGGAATCCAAAATCAGCCTTTTTTCAAACCAAAACTAATACCAAAACCCTAAAATTTTTAAAATTTCAAGAACACCTTCAAAATTTTGAAATTCTTCAAAATAACCCGAAAATCCACCTTTTTCTGCAGCAACCAATTCTGAACCGAGCCAATCAAGAGCCTAATGCTCTAATACCAATTGTAGGTCCCCTCGGTCCTATGGATCTTCACTGAATTGTCTATCTAACCTAGAGTGCGGAATCCTCTAAATCAGATTGTTACAGAAAATAGCAGAAAACAGAATTCCAATTAAACTAGTATTTTATTGATTATCCAACTTGTAGTTTACAAACAACTCAATACCTTACACAACCTCACAGCCTATCTCTATGATCTTGCCTCACTCACAATTTCGATTTCTCTCTCTAGAATTCTCCTAGCATTTCCCTAGTTGTTACAAACCCTAATCACAAAACATTTTATATATCATATGCTGTGAACTGGGCTTCCTACTGGGCTAGGCCATTCTCCAAGCCCATTACAAAGTTAACTCACTAATCAATAAGCTAAGTCCAATACAAATATCTAAAGACTAAATAATTAAACTATTAAGCTGTTGTCACAGAATATGCACCAACCCAGCTCGAAGCTGAGATGTATTCTGTTTCACATGTGGACAACGACACAGCAAGCTACTTCTTGCATTGCCAGGATATCCACGACTTCCAAGCAGTTGAGCACCACCAGAGGTTTCTCTCCTGTGGATTGGGCACCGACAAAATCCGCATCCACATACGTTATCAAATCTAGGCCTCCCTCAACTGGATACCATAACCCAAGTCTTGGTTTGCCTTTTAGATAACGGAAAATCCGCTTAACGGCTTTCAAATGCGACTCTTTTGGATTAGCTTGGTACCTGGCACACAAACAGACAGCGAACATTATATCGAGACGAATTCTGTAAGATACATTAAAGAACCAATCATTGCACGATAAACCAAAGGATCCACTTCAGGATCTTTGTCCTTTTCATCAGATAGCTTATGATTGGTAGGCAATGGGGTTTCGTAAGGCAAACTGTCTTCCATGTTGAATCCCTTCAGGATCTCGTGGACGTACTTTGTCTGATGAATATATGTTTCGTTCTTTTCTTCATCCACTTGCAACCCATGGAAATTTTAAGTTTACCCATTGCACTCATCTCTAACTTCGATTTCATAACTTCTTCGAATTCCCGACAAAGCTCTTCATTTGAAGAACCAAAAATAATGTCATCGACATATATTTGCACGATCAGGAAATCTAACTCTTTCTTCAAGATGAAGAGTGTGGAATCTAATGCCGCACGAGTGAAACCGTTCGCTAACGAATGCTTTGAGAGCGTCTCGTACCAGGCACATGGATCCTGGTGGAGATCGTATAAAGCTTTGTCCAGCAAGAAAACTTTGTTCGACGAGTCTGGAACTTCAAAACCCGGTGGCTGGAAAACATACATAGATTCTTTCAATTTCCCATAAAGGATTGCACTTTTGACGTCTAACTGATAGACTTTGATGCGCATATGAGCTGCAAAAGCTAGAAGCAGACGAATTGCTTCAAGTCGAGCTACAGGTGCATTAAAGCTCCATGTAGTCTATCCCTTCCTCCTGATCGAACCCTTGCACTACCAAACGAGCCTTATTCCTGATGACTACGCCTTTATCGTCCTTTTTCATTTAACGACCCATATAGTATTGATTGCGCGCTGATCGGAGTGTCGCGCCCCGGTCAAAGATAATATTTATAAGCCCTAATTACCCTTAACAGTATGTTAGTGGTAGTAAGGGGTCGAACCAAGAAGAGTTTGTGATTTGCGATCGGATGTGATTGATTTTAACTAAGATTGTCACTTTATGAAGCTTGCTAAGAAGTTTGTTTAGTTTGTTTGATTGAAAAGGGATGTCGGATTGAACCGACAAGTTTGGTTTTGTTACTTAACTACTAAACTTAAAGGATTGCATGAAAACTTGATTTATGATTTCAAACAATAATAGAGAACAAGGTTCACACCCGGTTCGACGATTATAGGACCTAGGGTTACTACATGTTTTAACTTGGTTTAATCGAACTAGTTTATTAACGGTTTTAAAATCACAAGGCTTAGGTGCCAATTTCATCAACGTTATAGCCAATGGACCGCAATGCACTTCGTTACCTTGGCTAACAAATCCTATCAAAAGACTAGGCATTATATTCATTTCACAAAGTCAAATTTCATAACTCATTAGACAATTCGTAAATTCAATATAAACGTAAGACAATTATCTAATGATTCAAATGCAATTCAATTTGTCACAACTAAATATCAATCAAATAGCAAACCCTAGAAATCCTTACAAAAGTATACACCAGGGTGAAACCCTCGAGAATTAGCCGCTCGTGGTGAACAGAACTTGATCAACGGATGATGAATTCTTCAACTTGAACATCTTGAAGCTTGATGATGGAGGATGATGATGGTTAGGGTTTGTGGTCGTTTATGGAGGTGAGTGGATGATGATGTTGATGAAGGACTAGGTTTAATGGTAGGATTATTCAGATGATTGGTGATGATTGAGGATGAAGTGGATGATGATGGTGGCTCCAAGAATGGTATTCAAACTCAAAAACTTCATAACTCCTCGAAAAAAATGATCGAAAAACATGTTATAAGCCGTCCCCAAAACCACAAAACAAAATTTTGCGATGTGATAAAGTAGAGGGCGTCGATGACGCCCTATAGGCTCGTCAGTGACGGCATGTGCATTCTCCAATTCCTCTAGACGGCTTAATCTATTATCTACAGAGGATTTTACGCGACAGAATTACCTGGGGGCGTTGGCGACGATGCCTGCATTTTCCGTTTTCTGTTTTTCCCATTTCTTCATCCCGGTTGATCCAATTTACGTCTCGGTGCTCCATATAGCTCCTGATTAGCTCCATAAACTCCATTAGGCCTGTAAAACACAATTCCAATTAAAAGTAGACTATTCGAGATTAAAAGTTATGTAAAAACATCAACTTAAGCATTAACGAACACCGGTTTTCGACCACGCATCACATCCCCACACTTGTCTTTTGCTTGCCCTCAAGAAAAATCTGTTTTTCACTTTCACATGGGTCGAACGAGAAACACACTTCCCATTCTTGAGATGTAAGCTAAGGTCTAATGTCATACCTGGTTCATGATTCTTACAAATTTCAAAATATTTAGCGATAGATGACAAATCATATCAGAATGGTTATCCAAGATTAACCCACCCTTGAAACTCACAAATCATACACACCCCTCACAATATTCTCTCCACTCGGTTTACAAAATTGGCTAATAAATGATGCATTAGCACTTTTGACGTAATCACTCAAACCGATTAGAACACGTACCCGCATAGCTTGCAAGTCAATCATTCTCCACCACCAAACACAAATACTAAGCACAAGTCAAAAGGTCTTTAAAGGGTTGTAATGGGGCTAGGCTAAGGGTATGGAGTAGGATGTTTTAAAGTGGCTAAGGTGATGAAAATTTAATTTTTATTACAATAACAACTATTCTAAAAACGACTAAACACGAATCAACAACTAATAGGCAAAAAGTGTTCGCCTTTTATTCAACAACTACCACACATCTCTTTTTTGTGCTTTTCTCAATGATTTCTTTTTCGTTTTTTTAACAACAACTAAACCTAAAATCGATTTTTCAACACATGGGTTAAAATAGAAGGCTAACGGTTAAGGGCTAAATGGGTTAATCAAACGAAAGGTTTAGGCTCAACATTGGCGACTAAGGGACTGATTTCGGGTGAGGATATATAAAGTGTGTAAAAGGAAACGGTTTACCTAATGCATTAATTATTCTTGTGCTTGTATTCGGTCTATGGCCTCAAACGTATCAAAAGTTGCAAGTTCTATAATACATGACTAATGATCCACTCAAACAAAGAAATATATGCATATATGATGTATAAAAGTGGCTCAAAATCTCACGTACAAAGGGTATGGTATGTGATATGTACAAAATGCATGTTTCTTAGGCGGATTATTCCCAAATAACCACCTGCTAAATACCCGACATGTTATTAATTCGAACTTGACAATGACAAGAGACCGCATGGGTTTTGCCATCCCTCATTAACTTAGTTACTTGTGCTTTTTAGATTGCTTCAAACAGAGACATTTTTGAAAAATTTTAATTTTTGAAATTTTCCCCCATCGCCACACTTGAGGTCAACATTGTCCTCAATGTGTAGTGTTTAAAATGAATGGGTCAAAATCGAAAAACTTTTTCTCCTCATCCCCACACTTGAGGTCAACATTGTCCTCAATGTGTGGAAATAGAGCTTTTAAAACGTACAAGGGATGTGACACGGCTAACCTCCCCTAAAATTTCACCCCAGGAAAATAAAATACAAAGTACAATCCACTTATTACTAACTAATAATCAAAGCTAAAAAGAAATGTATGCACCTGATTTTTGCTCAATCCTCGTGTGCTCTTCATTCTTCAACAAACACTGCATTCGTGCATGCTTAAGTTGTAAATCTCTTGCTCTTTGATTTCTCTGGACAAACATTGCATATCATTAAGACTCCTGCTTCGAGTCATAATTCCTCCACGTGGATCATTGATAACATCATCGATAATATGATTCCTATTTGTCGAGTGACAGGACGACTGGAGCTTGTAGATTAGAACCCAATTTGGACTGGATCTCCCCCTTAGCAGGTGCACTACCAGATGCTTCAGCATTCCCAAAGAAAGTATCAGTGTTTGTAGCTTTAGCAACATCAATATCATCATCGGAATCGCTTGAATCTGCATTGTTGTGGTTTTGAGCGGCGACGACCTCGTTGATGTTTGACGTGCTGGCAACGTTAACTCCTAAATCACCATTTGAAGAAACATTGGTTGGAATTCTAGTACGCCAACCTGCATCCACTTCATCTTTGTCAATTTGATGTGTATAAACCAATTATATCTCATCATCTGTTAAATCAGGTAAAGCAAAAGAATCAAACAATTTGTCATATTGGTAACCAGTTTTGGGACCGAACTCAGATGGTGGCGGATCATAACTCAAAGGAGTTATATCAAATAACACCTCCACCATCCGTTTCTTGACATTGTATACTCGTTTGTCTGGAGAGCCTATATCGTAACCTATGAAGATACCAATTTCTCTGACCTCTTTAAACTTCGGAGTATCCTTTGTCCGTTGAATAATGCACTTAATCCCAAAAGGCTGGAAACCTTGTAAATTTGGTTTCTTTTTCTCAAGAAGTTCAAAACTTGTTTTATCTTCCCTTTTTACTGTAAGCACACGATTTAGCACATAGCATGCGGTGTTTACAGCTTCGGCCCAAAAGAATATTGGCAATTTAGATTCTTAGAGAAGGGTACGTGCAGCCTCGATAAGGGTCCTCCTCTGCCTTTGAGCAACTCCATTCTATTGAGGAACGTAAGGAGCGCTAAACTGACGAACAACCCATTTCACAACATAACTCATCCATATATTGATTTTTAAATTTTGTTCCATTATCATTGTGAAATCGTTTGATGGGAAGTGAATAATTTTTCTCTAACTGTTTGAATAAATCTTTCGAAGTGCCGAAAGTTTGATCTTTAGATTTTAAGAAAAATACCCACGAATATCATGAAAAATCGTCAGTGACAACTAAATCGTAAGACATGCCAGCAATGCTAGTTACATGAATCGGACCAAACAGATCCATGTGAAGTAGCTCTAGTGGTTGTTGGATTGAGTTTATGCGTTTAGGCTTATGAGGTTTGCATTTAATTTTCCCTTTCTCATAGAATTCACATTTACTATGCACGTTGAAACTACATAAAGGAACACCCAACACCAAGTTGTTCTTTATCAAGTGATTCATTTTGCATAGATGCACGTGGCCCATTCTTCGATGCTAAAGGAAGGATTGACCTTTTGTTGCCCTAGAAAGCAAACATGTCTCTGGTCCTAAAGAGTTCACAACTGGACGCATATCCATTACATGAGTGTTGTTCACTCTTGGAGCCCTCATCACGATCCAATCTTCTGGAACTACAAACCCTCGCTTAAGAACGAAACAATCCTTATCCGTGAAATTCATTGTATACTTGTTATCACAGATCTGAGATAGTGACAGCAAGTTGTGCTTCAGTTCTTCAACATAGTTCACCTTGTGCAAGGTGATTTGTCGTTTAACACAGAACCTTCACCCGTGATGTAACCACCATTTTCACCCGCGAAATTTACATAACCACCTCGAATAGATTTTACATTTGTTAACAATTCCTTATTTCCCGTCATATGCCTGGAACAGCCACTATCAATATACCAAATATAGATAGCCCTCTTCAGTTGTTCCTGCATTGCCAAACAGGAAATTAGTTAGAATGGGGGACCCAAGCCGTAATGGTCTAGGGTCGTCCGTATTCATCAACAAATGAAAATTCCTTGAAATAACCATTTCCACTGTAACTTCGAATATTTCCACCTTGGAAATTATTCGCAAATCGAGGATTATGCGGTGGATGAGAACGGTTATTAAACCCAGAATTTTCACCAAAACGATTACCAGAATTTTGATATCCAAAGTTTTGACTGTGAGTTCTAAAACTTCTATCAATGTAACAGCCCTCAAAAATATTCCCGACGATAAACCATAATCAAAACCCATAGTATGCGCGACGAAACTCGTAATACTCAATTAAAAAACTTAGCGGTTAAGAAAACCTCACGGTTGATAAACCAACCTGCACAAAAGTACCCTTACTAGACTCACAATTAAAAACGGAATCCGTTAGGATCAAGACCCGAGCATACGTCATAAGAACCGGCACAAAAATAGAGAAAAATGTGTGATTGGGCAAAAAAGGCGGCCGTGCACACATGTCATGTCGAGGCTCCATGTGTCAGACCTACCTAGGACACGTGGTAGGTCTAGGCCAAGCCGACCGCCCTGGCGCCACGTGAGAGATACCATGGTTTCTCCCACGTCGTGCGTGAGATGCCAGCCAGCCTATATAAGGGTCGGGTCTGGGACGAATTCAGTGCACCAGTTTCGATCAGAAATCGATACTTCTTTCTCTCTCGAATCGTTGTTCTAATACCCAAAGCCCTAACCCCTAAACATTGCTCTGTACTCAGCGTGTTAACCCTAATCACTGTCTGATTGATAGATAAACCAAGTCAACGGATGTTTAAGTACTACCTAAATCAGGCTATACTTTGTCATCTCGTTGTGGTTTTGATCTCGTGATTATCGTTAAAGTTTGAAATGGGGTTAATACACTAATACGTGTGCATTGTGTGTTTAATTAGGAACCCAAGAGTTAAGCCAGGAAGCTGTTATTGAAAAACCTATACCTGCAATTGATTAGGTGTTTGATCAAGACAGATAGCCAAGTAGCAAACGTTAAGCTATAGATATCTTTCCGTAACTATCAAGTGAATGCGCTTAACTACTTTTAAACTTTAAAATGTTTTATATAGCATGAGTTGTGTTAAATATATTTTTTCATATGGTATTCTATGGATAGCATTCAGATTATAAGTGCACATATAGTTTGATCAAATGGTAGATGTGTAACAAACTGTAAAACCGGGCACGAAGTTCAGTTGGAGAAATACGTAAAACCGGGCACGAAGTTCGGTAGTAAAACGGGCGGGAGCTCGCTGAATGTGTAGATGACTAGTATGTTTTAAATAGCTTTAATACCGCTTATGCTAAAAGTCTTTAGTGTCAGTTAAACATTATTCACCAGTTTTTCGATGACATATTATTTTCAAAACGTTTGCAGGTAATAAGGAATAGTTATGAATAACATACTAATGCCGAAAAGAGGACGATTCCCTAGGCACATAAGAACCATGTGGCTAAAATATTTTGTAAAACTGGCGTTAGACAGAAATTATGATTACCATATGTATGAAACGTTTTGTATGGAAAAAGAGGTGTTTAAATCACCATTTATAAAAGTATGTTTTATTCAACTTACGAGTTGTTTAAAATAATAAAAATACAAATGTTTTTCCGCTGCGCATTTATCAAAACAGGTACCAACCAATTGCTCGCACGCCGGGGTGTCAGAAAAACGGGGTGTGACAGGTTGGTATCATAGCACAGGTTTTAGCGAATTAGATACTTGGTTAGTATCTAGGCTTTAACCAAATTAAAGTTATCATGCCTGTAGATAAAATAGTTAAGCATAAATAAATAAAGCCTATGACGACTAATCTTATAGGGCATGATATTATCTGCTTGTATAATTTTGTGATACATAGTGTTACACTAAATCTAATATTGTATAATATTAGATTATGATATAGTCATTTAGGAAATTATATGTTTGTATTACTACATATTGAATTAAGACACTTCTTGTTAAATATTTCGTCTTAGAATGTCAAGGCTAGTAGAGAATAGTGGACCTTCTTGAAACACGAGGAGACGTAAGAACAAAACCATAGAGGTTAACGACCTTGTTGAACCTATAATTAATAAAGAAGAGGTTCAGCAATTGATAAAGCAAGGGATAGCAGAAGCTATACCTACACTATTAGACGCCATGAAGCAACAGGGATCTTCAGAAAACTAAAATGCTAATTCAAAACTAAAAAGAAAGGCGAACGACTACCAAATCTCTAATGAAGATAATGACTCTGACATAGATGAATTAGAGTATAAAAAGACGAAACAGGAGGGATGTACTTATAGGGCATTCCAATCCTGTAAACTAGTAGAGTTTGGTGGTAGTGAAGGAGTTGTCGCTGTCTTAAGATGGATGGAGAAAATGGAAGCTGTGTTAGCCATCAGTAAATGTGCTGACAAGGATAGGGTGTTGTATACTACCAGATGAAGCACTAGAATGGTGGAACACAATTATTTAGACAAAGGGTAGGAATAGAGCATACGGAATGAAGTGGGAAGATTTCTATGAACTAGTGAAGCAGAAATTTTGTCCCATGCACGAGAAGGAGCAGATTGAAGAAAAGTTTCTGAATCTTAGGATGGAGGGAGCGAAAGTTCGAGAATATACAAAGACGTATTTCGAGTATTCTCGACTTGTACCATATCTAGCAAAACTGGAACCAAACTTAATCCGACATTATATTTGAATGCAAGATTAGCAAGAAGATTCATCTGGGAAGATGTAGGTTTGAGAAACTTAGTTTTTTAATCATTGTAAGACCTCAAGACATACAGTTGAGAACTGTTTCAAAAAGAATGGATTTGGATGCTTCAATTGTGGTGAACAAGGACACTTTAAGTTTAATTGTCCAAAACTGAAAAAACAAGGTGCAAATGAAATTGGAAGAAACCAGACTGATAGAAATCAAGGAGGTGGAAGCGGAGCTGGTGGAAACGGTGGAGCAAGGAAAGGAAATGCACGAGCATTTTCTCTAAACACTCGTGAGGCTGCTCAAGTACTGGACGTGATTACCGGTACGTTCCTCGTAAATGTTAGTACATAATGTCTATGTCTTAGTCTTGGATCGAGTCTGTTTAATTTGGGCTAGATTATGTCAGAAATGAGGGTTATTTATCTAATTAGACAACAAGTTCGCTTGAAAGTTGAAGTTAGAACAGGTTCGGCCGAACTTGTTCAAGACAAGTTCGCCCGAACTTGTTACCTCCCCAGCGAACTTGTTGGTCTATAAATAGTGTGCCTTAGTTTCTCATTTGTAACTTTTTCAACTTTGTCATGACAGAGGCGAAGCTCTGCCCGATCCGGATCTTACATGTAATTGGACTTAGTGATCAATAAACAACATTTAAACGAGTAATCTTTGCATATTTGATTAACACGCATAGTTTCCGCCTATATGAACGTTAGATACCAAATTAGGTTCCTGTGCTAATTAAGGAGCGATCTAACAAGTGGTATCAGAGCCACGAGTACCTGATTTGGTGAAATCATTGCAAGATCTACTCTATTTCTACTCATTTCTACCATTTTTCTTAACTTTTTCAAGAAAATCAATGAACCTACAGATAAAAGTTGCTAAATTTTGAATATGTCACGTAAAATACACTAAAGATAAACTCCTGAGATTTTCGAGATCAAATTCAAACGAATTGATGTCGAAAAGTTGAAAAACCATGATTTGCAAACTTGTTTTGGTCGAACTTGACATCAAGTTCGCCCGGACTTGATTAAAAATTCACTGTTTTTAATCAAGTTCGCCCGAACTTGATAGAATTTTTAAGGTTTTTGAAGAAGTTCGCTCGAACTTGTTGGATATTTCAACATTTATAATCAAGTTCGCCCGAACTTGATCAAATCTTGTTGAAATTCATATACAAGTTCAAAAGTAGCCATGAATCATTATAAATGTATAAACATATATATATGGATTGTTGGCGAATACATGAATCATTATAAATGTGTTTCTTTTATGAAATCATATGAAAATCAAATGATTTAAAAGAAGAAATGCAAGGTTAACTTAATAACCAAAATACGTCATGTCTTGTATAAAATATGTCATGTATAAAACAATGTCTTACGTAAACCAAATGTCATGTGTAAACCAAATGTCATGTACAATGTCTTGTGTAAACCAATGTCTTTGTGAAAACAAATTGTCATGTATGAACCATTGTCTTTGTGTAACCAAAATGTCTTGTATAAAACAATGTTTTTGAATAAACAATAGTCTTGTTTAATCAAAGGTTATGTTTTATAAATCAATGCTTTTATTGTATAAACATATATATATGGATTGTTGGCGAATACATTCAAGCCTTGTTGACTGTCGGATAAACCCTTATAAGGACAAAGGTTTATCAAATCTTCATCGGATTCTATCATTCCCCATGGATACTTCCAAACAAACTAGGAAGTGGGAATGGGGTGTCAAACCTATGGTACCATAACATACTACCGGTCGGCGGGATTAATGTTAATGAATGTATCATTGTTGAGTTCAAAGCACCAAAATGTCTTAAACAATGTAAGCATGCCGTGAAAATGTTTTGAAACCATGTACTAGGTATACTAAGTCAATATACCAAGTAAAATGTCTTTGAAACCATGTGCAATATGTACTAGATAAACAAACCATGTATAATGTCTTAAAACAAGAAAGTAGTGATAGGCACATATGAATCACCCCAAAACATTTGAAAAACGTAAAAGAATGGACTATGTACTCACTTAGGATTGTGTATAAGTCTTGTATAAAAGATCAAACAAAGCTTGGAGCATCAAGGATTCAAGTGGCTCCTAATATCGGATCACTATGTTAATAAGTCGGGACTTAAATCGGAGGATTGGATAGAATGAAGTTTTATAAATCAAATGAGTATTGGAACTCATATGTCATGATTTAATAAACTTAACATTCTGATTTGAAAGTGATCCTAAGTGCTTTTGACCCGTCATGACTCGTTAAGGAAATTTATGCTACTTTAACGTATCATTTGCGTAAACGCGTGATCACATGGTTAAACATGTCCTATGATAAGTCTTAAAAGCCCAAACATGTCTGAAAATGTTATAACATCAGTTTATATGTCAAAAATTTGATTACATGGGCTTAAAATGAATTTACGTGCAAAAAGGGCATTTTGGTCAATTTTAAGAACATAAGAACAACTTATCATAACACTAACCAAACAACGTGACCATAAGGTATAACCTCAGTAGGTTATTCATTATGCAACTATGGTCACATCATGTGTTTGGATGGATCCTAAGATCGACCAAACGGGTCAGATTCAAAATTCAAAGCGGTGGTCAAGACCGCTCGACTTACGACCCTAAATAAGCACTAAGCTAAAAGTGACGAGTTAGACATGTCTAACTAAGTTTCAAAAACTGATTTGGTATTAAAACTTGGTGTTTTGATACTTGAAAATAGTTCTGTCATAAAATGCACATAATGCGCATCTTTGACCGAAACTTTGACTCGTCACTTCGACTAGTAAACGTGGTAATCAGAAGGTGAAATCGTTAGGGATTATAACCTTCGTGATTAGGATCACGTTGCAAAGTTCAATTGAACTTTGACTTGACCAATTATGGTCAGAACCGAAGTCAAACAGAAAGTCAAATTGTTTGACTTTTAGCTCAAATAGCTAAAAGAAATGAAAGAGACTAGGAGTTAGTACTTACTTGTGTTTGGAACACTAAAAGAACTCAGAATAGAAGGCCTCCAAAGCTGGAAGCAAGCTCCAAAGAGTTGGGAGAAAGAAATGAGAATTGAGCAAGTTAGAATGAATGAAATTGGTGGCTATTTATAGTGTATTGGATGCCATAAGATCATCACAAGTGTCCAATGAGGTGTCATGATCTTAAGAGGGTGTTAACATTTATTCAAATGGAGCTTAGAAGTTGGCAAAATCGAACTCTTGGGGACCAAGGCTTCAAACAAGAAGCTGCTAAGTTACTGCCTAGAATCTGCTATATTAGGGACCCCATACGGACGATATGGACTATAGTCTTACGGTCCGTAAGCCCTAGCAGGGGCAGAAGTTTCAAAAATGGCAGATTTGGCCCCTGACTTGTTTCGTCGTGTTTTGTCACTTTTAAACCCTTTTAACCTAATTTTTAGGCTCCATAAAGGTGTTAAGGTGTATGTATCTTGGATTTTTCCTGGAAATTTCATGGATGTTGGTTCGTTCGGCTGTACGGTTACGCGGTTCGCGAAATTACATAAAACGCTTTAACGATCACGAAAATGATCGAAATCGCACAACGATTGACATTTTTGCATTCTCATTAATCAAATGCAAGATTTATTGATTACAAAAATTTGTGGATGTGTAAATATGGTTCGTATTCAAAATACAAGAATTGGCAGACTTTCGCAGTTTGTCGAAAATAGTCCTGGACTCGAATAAGCATGTTTTTTCCATACCTAACCCTTCAAAACTTATATCTAAGTTATGTAAAGGGTATTTAGGGTATGTTTAGCTTATGTCCTCGTTCCAGAGTGTTCGTCACGTTAAATTTTACACAAGGGTTACAATTACTAAACTTCCCCAAACCACTCGTGGGAACGATACACTTTAGGTTATCATAGACGGATTGACTAAGTCTGCTCATTTCTTCCCAATGAAGGAAACATATAGCATGGATAGGGTGACATGACTGACGTTAATGAGATTGTATCTCTACACGGGGTGCCACTATCTATTGTATCTGATAGAGATAGTCGCTTAACATCTCGATTTTGGCAAAGTTTCCAAAAAGCTACGGGTACACGTTTGAACCTTAGCACTGCCTATCATCCGCAAACTGACGGGCATAGTGAAAGGACAATTCAAACCCTAGAAGACATGCTTAGATCATGTGTTATATAGTTGGGATGATCATCTACCCCTAATGGAATTTTCATATAATAATAGTTATCACACAAGTATTCAGGCAGCACCGTCGAAGCACTGTATGGCAGAAAGTGCAGGACGCCTGTATGTTAGTCAGAAATTTGGGAGAATCAGTTGTCAGGTCCTGAATTAGTTCAAGAAATGACTGATAAAGTGCTACAAATATGTGAGCGTCTGAAAACGGCCAGAGATAGACAGAAAAGTTCTAGATAAAAGAAGAAAGCCGTTAGAATTTAAGGTCGGAGACAATGTGCTATTAAAAGTTTCGCCTTGGAAAGGTGTTGTCAAATTTGGTAAGAAAGGAAAGTTAAGTCTGAGATATGTTGAACCATTTAAAGTTATCAAACAGATTGGTCCAGTAGCCTATCAACTACAGTTACCAGAAGAAATGGCGGGCATACACGATTTATTTCATGTATGTAACCTAAGGAAGTGCTTAGCTGATGAGTCCTTGATAATACCTCTTCAAGATATAGAGGTAAGTGAAAAACTAAAATTTATTGAGAAACCTCTTCAAATCGAAAATAGAAAGGTTAAGAATCTCAAACATAAGAGGTTGATTCTGGTCAAAGCGAAATAGGATTCAAAACGTGGACCAGAAGATACTTGGGAATTAGAATCAGAGATGAAACGGAAATACCCATGTTTCAGTAAATCTTGAGGACGAGATTTAAAACAAGGTGGGGAGGATGTAACAACCCTCAAAAATATTCCCGACGATAAACGTAATCAAAACCTATAGTATGCGCGACGAAACTCGTAATACTCAATCAGAAAACTTAACGGTTAAGAAAACTTGACGTTGATGAACCAACCCGCACAAAAGTACCCTTACTAGACTCACAATTAAAAACCGAATCCTTTATGATCAAGACCCAAGCATAGGCGATAAGAACCGGCACAAAAATCAAGGAAAACGCGTGATTGGGAGAAAAAGGCGGCCGAGGACACGTGTCACGTCGAGGCACCACGTGTCAGACCTACTAGGGACACGTGGCAGGTCTAGGCCAGGCCAGGCCGACCGCCCTGGCGACACGCGAGAGATACCATGGTTTCTCACGCGACGCGCGGGAGATGCCAGCCAGGCCTATATAAGGGCCAGGTCTGGGATGAATTCAGTGCACTAGTTTCGATCAGAAATCAATACTTCTTTCTCTCTCGAATCGTTGTTCTAATACCCGAAGCCCAAAACCCGTAAACAGTGCTCCATACTCAGCGTGTTAACCCTAATCACTGGTACGATACCCTGTCTGATTGCTAGATAAACCTAGTCAACAATGTTTAAGTACTAACCAGGCTATACTTTGTCATCTCGTTGTGGTTTTGATCTCGTGATTATCGTTAAAGTTTGAAATGGGGTTAATACACTAATACGTGTGCATTGTGTGTTTAATTAGGAACCCAAGAGTTAAGCCATGAAGCTGTTACTGAAAAACCTAAACCTGCAATTGATTAGGTGTTTGATCAAGACAGATGGCTAAGTAGCAAACGTTAAGTTATAGATGTCTTTCCGTAACTATCAGGTGAATACGCTTAACTACTTTTAAACTTGAAAATGTTTTATATAGCATGAGTTTTGTAAAATATATTTTTTCATAAGGTATTCTATAGATAGCATTCAGATTATAAGTGCACATATAGTTTGATCAAATGGTAGATGTGTAACAAACTGTAAAACCAGGCACGAAGTTCGGTAGGAGAAATACGTAAAATTGGGGACGAAGTTCGGTAGTAAAACGGGCGGGGAGCTCGCTGAATGTGCAGATTACAAGTATGTTTTAAATAGCTTTAATACTGCTTATGCTAAAAAGGCTTTAGTGTCAGTTAAATGTTATTCACCAGTTTTTCGATGACGTATTATTTTCAAAACGTTTTCAGGTAATCAGGAATAGTTATGAATAACAGACTAGTGCCGAAAAGAGGACGATTCCCTAGGCACAGAAGAACCATGTGGCTAAAAATATTTTGTAAAACTGTCGTTAGATAGAAATTCTGCTTACCATATGTATGAAACGTTTTGTATGGAAAAAAAGGTGTTTAAGTCACCGTTTATAAAAGTATGTTTTATTCAACTTATGAGTTGTTTAAAATAATAAAAATACAAATGTTTTTCCACTGCGTATTTATCAAAACAGGTACCAACCAATTGGTCGCACGCCGGGGTGTCGGAAAACCGGGGTGTGACAATCAAACCTTGGTTGTTCGTTATTATGAAAAACATTTCTTTGTTGGAAACCCAAATATTGTCTTTGACCATGGAATCTGCTCGGTGACATGTTTCAATTTTCAACATAATGGTTTTGAGCATGAGGTCGTACTTTGTGATTATAAGAACCTCCTAATTGATTAACTTGCTCTTGTTATCAAAAAGTCACTTGAGGTTGTGGTCAAGCAGGGGTTTTTTGACGGCCCTCATGTTTTGCAGAAGAACTTTCCAAACCATGACCACTGCCATTATCCGCAAGATTGTTTTCCTGATCCTTTTCCTGTTGATTTTTAACCTTTTTTAAAAACTGGTTTGAATTCTTGTTTATCAACCATAGGTTTTTTTACCTTTTGTGTTTTACCACTTTTCTTTTCATTCCTTTTAGGTTCATTTTGTTGGTTGGTACAAAAGGTTCATCAAGATCAGGATCAACACTACTTTTACCTTTGTCTTTCGAACAATTGGCAGCTAAATGTCCTTTCAATCGACATTTATAGCATCGTCGTTTATCGACTTTTTCAAGCTTTTCATGTTGCTCATCTTGACTGCTAGAGGATGAGAATGCTTCGCTTGAAGCTTTAACACTTTGTTTTAAAAAATCAGAATTTGAACTCTTCTCGATTTTTTCAAGTTCATTGTTAAAGGTTTCGCCTTTTACAAAATTCGTTTTCTTGATGTTCTTAAAACTCTTTTTATCCTTCTTGTTGGACTTTGAATTTTGTTGAACCTTTTGAACTTGATATAGAGCTTGTAAAATTTTTGAGTTAATTAAATCCTCAAGATTGTTCAAATTAACTTCTTTAGCTCTAGCATCACTCGACCTTGTTTGTTAGAACCCGATTCAGTTTCGGATTCAGACTCTTCCTACTAATAGGATCTATAGTCAGAGGTGCAACAGGAACAAAGTTTGCAATTTCGGGATCGATTGATGGTGTTGTGGTATAGTTGTTGTTAAAAGGTGGTGGAACCTATCTATACCCAACTCCATACATCTCATCTTCTGAGTTTTTGAGACGTTGACTGTTTATACAAAAGTTCATCATTTCTGAAGAATTTTCGAATTTCTCAAGTTTACGTTGGAAATCTAAAATCAAGTTATCTTTGTCCAAAATTATTTTGTTCTTTTATAAGATCGAATTTTGACAAGTTTCAAGTTCAGTTTTTAAATCTTGATTTTTTGACGGTTCTTGTGCCAAACGTCTTTCAAACTCAGAGATGTCCTTTTTCAAGGCAATCACCCTACTTCTATGTTTCTTGTCGACACTAGAAAGTGCAACAACTAAGGTGTTGTTTGTTTTTTGCAAGAAGTACTTCGTGACCTCTTATGTCTGCGCTGCGCAGACCACGCGCAGACATAAGGGTCTGCAGCTTGTTCGTTTTTTTTTGAAGAGTTTTCATTTAAAAAGCTCTTCCCCACCTCTTTGTGATGCAGACCTTAACCTAGCTCTTCTTGCCTCTTCAAAACACTTCTCCACCATCAAAACATAACAACAACAACCCTAATCTCTCCTCAGCCGCTCCACTACCTGTTGCCGCCCTGCTCCACCCTGCTTGCCGCCCTGTTCCTCCTCCTTCGACGTCCCCACCTCGTCGACCTCCACTCTACCGCCGTCCCCAACTTCTCCCGCACCCACCCACCTTGTTGACCTCATCTCAGCCCCTCGACCTACTCCTCAGCCGCACCACCACCACCTCCACACCTCCACCATCTGCCTGCTCCACCTCCACCTCCTCCGCCACCCCCACCTCGTCGACCTCCTCTCTACAGCCGCACCCAACATCTGCCGCACCCCCACATAGGTCGTCGACCTCCATCTCAGCCCCTAGACCTCCTCCTCAGCCGCACCACCACCTCCACACCTCCACTATCTGCTGCTGAGACACGGGTATGTTTAATGTATGTAAAGTGTTAGGTTAATTTTTTTTATTTTGTTAATTTATCAATGTTAATTCATAAAGTGTTAGGTTAATTGTTGTTTATTTTGTTAATTTATTAATTGTTGTTTATTTTGTTAATTTCAGCAGTTTGCAGAAGTAAAAAAACAGTCTTTTTCTTGCAGACTGCAGACATTTGGTCCAGCACTTCTGCTACAGACGTCTGCAGATGTGGTCCGCAGACTGCAGACGTTTTACCTCAGAAAAACAAACAGCACCTAACTCTCTAGATTTCTCCAGATCAGTAATCAAATTACTGTTATGAGAGAGCGTATCTGTCACACTTAGCAACAAATTCAACGCATCTAGGACACCTTTTATCAGCAAGTTTAGTTTGTACCTCGATGTTAGCCATGAAAGCTTGATCTGAGCTACCTGCATTCCCTGCTTCTTGCTTTGCCATTTCTTCATCAGCAAAACGTTTCATTTCTTCACTCATGATCTTGAATTCAAACCGATCATTTTCTTCTTTCTTTTCTTTTTTCTTCTGCTTTCCTCTTTTTCATTCTCTTTTCTTAAGCATTCTTCAGCTTCATTAATTTTATCCATTTCCAGATTCTCACTTCTTCCGCTGCCACATTTAATTCTACCAATAAGTTCTATCACCCAAATTCGGACTAATCAAACACATGTCTATCCAAATTTATCTAGACAAAACATGAACTTAATAGAAGTTATAAAATAGACCTTGAAGAATCTTTAAGTAGCAGCATCCAGCATTTATCATCCAAAAGGTGCACTTACAGACCCCCCCCCCCCCCTGATACATACAGGACCTGCAAGTCTTATGAAGATCTTCATCATATCTTTTAAAAGTCACTTCCCGCTCCTACCTTGTTCCTCACACAAAATTCCCCAATGAATGCTTATGAAATGATAGCACCAGCTGTATCTTCCATAATAATTCCCCAATCCTGTGGCTCGCTAATGGATTGAAGCGGTTGAACAACCAATGCATTGTGTGGAGAAGGAATAAGATTATCAGATGAAGTTGTTGTAGAAGTGACAGGAGTTGTATTAGATGAAGCTGGACTGTTGTTGTTGGATCTTGATGAACTTCCTTGACCGTTGTTGCCTTCTCTTTCTCGTTTAGGTTTGCAGCATTCTCTTGCATAATGACCATAGATACCACAATTATAATATTTTACTTTGGTCATATCTACTCCCATACGAGTCTTTGTGTTACTTCCGATAAAACTCTTTCCATTCATTGAAGAAATTTCTTAGCTCTTCGAACTAACAATGCCATATTCAATTGTAAATCCAACTCGTCCATTTCTTCCTGGTCTATCTGGTCAAAATCTTCGTCTAGACTAGAAGGTTCAACAAGCTTTCCCATGGCAAAATTTTCTTATGCAGTCATAAATGATGCAAGAAGACTCATGTTTTCTTCAATGAGTTTTATACATTTAGGATCAAGCTGAGGAACATTTATACTTTTTCTAACATTAACATTTGAAGACGAAGTTCCTTGAGAAGTATAAGTTCCACCCGCAGAACTTCCACTATTGCTACAACAAAGGCACTTTGATTCATAAATTCTCCTTGAGTAGCATTTTCCGAGAGCAAATCAGCACCCGCACTACTTCCTTTTTCAGCTTGTTTAGCTCGATACAATGTAGGATCCTGAAGCTTCACAAATTCAGAATCTTGATCTTCCATAGACCAATCATAACCTTTAATCTTCTGAACTGCTTGATCAAGCGTTAATACATCATATGTTGGACTCTCTTTGATTAAAGCAGTAAACATGTTCCACTGCTTAGGTAAACAATTCAAGAACTTTTCAACCTTCTCAAACTCCGTGTATAAACCTATCTGACTTCTGTCCAATTCCTTAAAAGATGATAAAATCTGTTGACAAGATCATCTAAAGATTCATTTTTCATGGCCTTAAACACTACAAACTGTGACTTAAGACATTCTAACCTTCTCTTCTTAAACAGCTCATTACCTTTACACCTTTCACTCAACCTGTCCACGTCTCATTAAGAACTTTATTACTAAAAGTGTGAAGTATTGATTGTGGTAAAGACATTGTGATCAAGGCCATGGCCTTTTCTTCACATTCGTAATACTTTCTCTGTTCGTCAGTTAAAGCCAAATAACCTGCAATCATCAACATTTGAATAGGTTGTTCTCTATGACCCGATGTCATGCAGAACCACATTTAGGGCTGCAAACGAACCAAACGTTCGGCGAACAGCTCGTGAACTGTTCGACGGGAAGTTCGTTTGTGTTCTTTCGTTTATTAAACAAACAAACACGAACAAGAAATTTCATTCGTTTAGTTAAATGAATAAACAGTAACATAGGTCGTGTTCGTTCGTTTATGTTCGTGAACGTTCGGTAACGTGTTCGTTTGTGTTCGATAGCTCATTAGTGTTTTTAGTTTTTATATTTAGTTAAATACTTCAAAATTCTGACAAATTAAATATCTAATCAGTGTCGGTGTATTATATATTATGTTCATGAACGATTGTTTGTATTTGTTTGTTTCCATTTGTGTTCATGAACATTAGTTTGTGCTCATTTGTGTTCGTCAACGTTCATTTTTGTTCGTTGCCTAAAATTAACAAACAAACACGAACAAGTTCATTTCCTTAACAAACGAACACGAACATAAAATCTCGTTCGATAAGTGTTTGTGAACGGTTCGAGAACACATATATTTCTTTACAAACGAACACGAACAAGGTCTTGTTCATGTTCGTTCGGCTCGTTTGCAGCCCTAACCACATCCTTAAATCTTTGGCCTTGATATACCTCTCGAAACGACCTTTCCATTCTGAATAATCTAGCTCATTTAGAAGTACCGGAGGTTTGTCACTACTTCCAACTTCATTGTTATGTTTTATGTTTTGAACCACCGTTGTTAAATTGCTTGCCATGTTTATAAAATTTTAGTACCAGAAGTTTTGGTTTCAGAAACAGTTAACAGTAATCAAGAATCTCTCAAGTTCGGAGAGAAACACGCACTTACTATCCCAGGATCAGAAACAAGTTCGGATTAGAGGGTTGACACAAATTCGAACAAATCCACAAATTCGGATTAGAGGGGTGAAATAAATTCGAACAAGTGAAACATCAACAAATTCAGATTTAACTAAAAATTCACAAATCCTGACAAGTCTCAACTTCACATAAATTCGAATTCTGAGGGGTGTATAAATTCGGACAAGGAGAAAGAATTTATATTTGGACAAGTTTCTAGAAACCTCAACAAATTCGGATTTAAACAACTCCACAAAATCGGACAGAAAAGCTTGTAACAAATTTGGATTACTCAAATTCGAACAAGGGAACCTTCACAAATTCGGATTATAAGTAACTTTGATTAAATTCGGATAAACCAAGGGTTTTCCAAATTTGGACACCTTTAAGCTCAGATTAAAACTCCAGAGTGTCTAAATTCGGATTATTTATCCAAATCACCAACTTCCAAGTTTATTTCCCAAGCGTGACACACTTGATCATCAATAAATTTAGAAGTAACAAATACGGACATATGGATAAAATCGGACAATGTAAAAAAAACTAAATGAAAATGATGATTGCTTACCTCAGCAGACTCTATCACTTTTTCAGAAAACAACAGAGAATTTGTAGATCAGACACTCTCTGAACCCTAATCTAAACAATCAAATCAAGAACAGTCACTCAAAAACAGAAACCTAATCTATATCTATCAAGAGAA
Source organism: Scalesia atractyloides (assembly GCA_947069175.1). Classification (NCBI taxonomy): domain Eukaryota; kingdom Viridiplantae; phylum Streptophyta; class Magnoliopsida; order Asterales; family Asteraceae; genus Scalesia; species Scalesia atractyloides. The sequence goes on from CAMTDV010000009.1 coordinate 39,928,990, forward strand.
ATCGAGAAATAGATGAGGAATCCATGAAAATCATAAGAAAAAGGTAAGAAACCTAGAAAGTAGAAAACCCTCTAGATCTAACAAAATCCAAACAATAAATCTGACCTTCTACCTGAAACTCACAGCGGCAAGAACACTCTCTATACAGAGCCTGCTCTGATACCACTTGTAAGCCCACCTACGGACCTCGAACAACCGAACAGGAACACGAACACGAAACACCAAGTCACGTGGTGTGCTGAATCCACCATGTGATGCAAACCGCTGCAAGGACACGATGTAGAAGGTGTAGAAGAACAGAGATGATGATTGACAATCTGTGTATCCATAGAATATTCACAGATTACCAACAACACAAGAACACACAGTAGCTGGCTAGGGTTTTTCTTCACACAGAGAAAACTTGCACAGAAAGATAAATCTCAAAAAGTTCTACCATTGCATTCATTCACAAAGTATAAATACAAGAGGATGTTCGGGCATTACATAATCCTATCATTAAGTTCTACCAATAAGTTCTATCAACCAAATTCGGACTAATCAAACACATGTCTATCCGAATTTATCTAGACAAAACATGAGCTTAATAGAAGTTACAAATAGACCCTGAAGAATCTTCAAGTAGCAACATCCAGCATTTATCATCCAAAAGGTGTACTTACACCACTCACAGGAAATATCCTACAGAAAAGAACATCGTTAGCCTCGCCACGGAGGACAGTGGGGGGAGGGGGTAATGCGTGACCAAGCTCTGACATAAGAATAAATCTCATGCATTGGTATGGATTTAGGGTGGTAATAAATTGGTCGAACTGTAGTTATGATTTCCGAATTCAATGTGAGAATTCAATGATATGGGGAGTTCTCTATGTTTTTGAGTTCGAAGTAAAAAATAAAATAGTAAAAATTTAACATGTTCCGATTAAAAAGAAGAGAAAAGAAACAAAACGTATAACTTTGTAATTATACCCACCTTTGATTTTGTAATATTTTAAGTTGAAGAGTAGGAAGTATTTCCTTCCCTTCCTTTTATTTCCATTTTTAATAGAATTTTGGAAAACAAATTTTTTAACAACATTTCCACTATGTTTCAATTCCTTCGGTTAGTAAACTCGGAAACACAACGTTATTCACGTTTAGCATATTTGACTTTGTATACTTTAATCAATTTGACTTTGTATACTTTAATCAATGTTATACTACTGATTAGATAAAATTTCATTTCAAAAACTTAATTCATTTTTTACCACGACAAAAAAGTTGAATCCAAAATTGCAAATAAGAAAATAACAATGTTTTCATAACTGAACTTGAACTGGTTAAACTAGTTAAAGCTGCCAGACCAGTACATACATATACTTGTTCCCGCTCCGGGTGGTTATGAAAACGGTGGAGAATAATGAGATGAATGAATTAGTTGGCTATGTAATTAAACACAAATTTCAAAGAGGTCGTGACACATCGATTCGGGCTTTGATTCACAGTTAAGTTCAGGGTACTATTTTCATATTTTGCGGTCCGGTACAACCCTAACTTTTAAACGACCCAAAACCCCATATGGCCAAGTAGGGTGTGTTTGGACCAGTCATCAAGAATCATTCCCTTCTGATCTGAACATTTCAACGCATAAGAAATACTAGCAAAATGAAGTATGCGACTGAAACCAGAATTTGGGATTTACACGCTTTTAGTGCTCAAGATGAAAGACGTATTCAGTCAAACGCTGCAATTTGGACGGGTCAATCTTCTGCTCTGTAACAACAGCATGCTTCTTGACAGTAAACATTTGGGAAGCAGCATCCACAGTCCACCCTTGTTGCAATACATCTGCATTTAAGATTTTATTTTACTTTTAAAAAATGAATGAGGTAGTGTGGGTAGTTGGATCTCAAGCCAATGACCAACAAAGTAATATTTATTTATTTATTTATCATTACTGATAATGCCAGCATAAATGGAGTCTACAACGCAAAGAACTTACAGTTTGTGGCTTCATTCTCATTCATTCCCAAAAAGAGAGCAGTGTCTTGAATGCTTATAGTTGAATAAGCAGACATCAGTAGCTCCAACATCCTTCGCGTGTATCTTACTGCAAAATTTAATCAAAAGACCTTAAAAAGTAACCAAAACGAACCAACGAATGTAGGAACAAAACGAACCCACCAAAACTAGCTTCAAGTAACTATAAACTGTTTAAAAATGAGGGGAGACATGGTAACTTGCCTGCAAATGAAGCAACAAAATCTTGAATCTCTGCACTCCAGTTGAATCCACGAATTGCGTCATACACACCTGCATAATTCCGAGTCCACAACTGTTGCCCGATTTTCCAGATGGCAGCCACCTCTGGACGACTCTCTTTGATTGAAAGTGGTATGGATTTCCACAGAAACCGGGCGCTATTTCTGTCAATTGTAAATAAATAAATACATGGGTAACAACTACACTCGGGAACCCAATCCTTTTAATCAGCTTTTGTGCAAATATAGAACAAAAATAGCTTAGAACAAAAAAGAGGGGGGAAATTCTCAAATAAAAAATTTTCCATATAATCTGATCTTCTTCTGATTAAAGTGATTCCATCTTAAACCAACAAGCTACTTCTGATCAAATCTTTTGTTGCATCTATTATGATACTTTCTTTTGCACATGGCTCTAACATAATATGCAAGCATATAAAAATACTTTACAGATGTCTTGTGTAAAGATTGTATTATACATAGATGGTCGTTTTATATCATATATTCTTTTACATGTGGGCTTCTTTTGTCATGTCTATTATCATACTTTCTTTAGCACATGGCTTTCTTTATACTTTTTAAATGGCCGTTTTAAATCCAATTTAAAGATGCACGGTCGTACCCCCGTATCATAGTCAGTATTCTTCTTAATACGTTATCAATTAAATAGGCAGAGACTTAAAAGCAAGGGCCGAAGACTAATGTTTCTTGTTTTCGAAGTTCAACCGAGAGAACTATAATCTTCTCGCTGCAGAATTGTTCTTTATTCTAATAAGAGGGGTTACGTAGTTATGCTTATGTTCAGCCGACACCAAGAAATCTGAGAGTTATTGTTTATATGTTTCTTGTTCCAATGTTTGCAGACAACAATTTCCATAAGAGAGATTTTTATTTTTTGTTGTTTCAAGTGTTTGCTAAATGGGATCGGTGGATTTGTAAATCCATTCGTAAATTTATAAGCCTACATTTCGCTGTAATTTTCTTAGCCAAAAAAATTGTCAAATTAAACCCTAATTTGTAATCCAATATTCTCATAAACTGAGTTTGAGAGAATCACATTCTTAAGTCATATGAAAACTTTAAGTTAAAGGTTTATGCACTTATGCTTGAATTAAGTTAAAGGGTACTCAGATGTTGAAAAGTTTATGCTTGTATGATATTATGCTTTAAGCTTTTTTGGTTCACGTTGTTTTAGTAATTTATTTGTTTTCTATTAGGAATTGGTATCTCCATTGCTATGTTGGGAAAGTGATGAATTGTGTCTTTGATACTTAATGGTTTTAGTTAGTAAAAACTGGCATCTTCGTTTATGTTGCAAACCTTACTGTACAATGCATTGGGTGTGATTGACTGGCTACTTTATTGGAGACATGTTTTGACCCAACATTTACCGTTGACAAGTAAACATCCCGCATGGCCATATACATTATATGTCACTACTCACTACACACAACCTTTATTTCCATTTCTCTTAATACTTAAACTTGCATTATTGCATTGAATCACTTGACTTGCTTCAGCTCTATCTGTTTCCTAAACAAAACCCCTTATCTATGTGCTCTAATGACAAAACTCTGCAACTAAACCAGCAAAGAGCAACACGACCTTAGAAGTTTTTAAACTGAAAAGCATTTCAGTTTTAAAACATGAGCAAACGATAGCATGTGTCACAAAATCAAATTAGTGACAACCCAGGTATATTTAGAACAAAGAGGCCCATTCAAACATTAACTAAACACAATACAGTATGATCTTGATAAATGAATTACCTAACCAAATGAATAACTTTCCCCAGTCCTCAAAACCATTTACCGGCTTGGTTTTAAAAAGCACGAAACGCGCAAAAGTGAAGAGGTATCAAACCAAGGCACGAAGCGCACAAACGCAACCGAGGCGCAAGGCGATTATGTAATTGTTTATATGCCCCATAGGTTTTTAGCATCCCTATCCAAAATATAGCTACAAATAAGATTTTTATATGATTTTACCTACATGTACAAGCCAAAAACCCTATTGTACAACATTTTAATGCATAAAAACACCGTTTATAAACAAGGCGGTGCCTCAGGCTTGAAAATCTCCAAAATGATGCGATTTTCATGCGCTTCCTGTTTTAGGCGTGCCTCACCCTACACAAGGCACCAACCTCTATGGTTTTTAAAACCAAGTTTAACGATGAATTAATAGCCTCACTAAACAAACTATTTTTTCAGTCACGAGTATATTCATTTATCATGGTAACACCCTCATATATACATATACTATTACGCATACCTAATGTATCACGCAACAGCTTGGATTCAAACTATTCAGCATCGTCATATTTTAATAACCGGATTCCTTCTAAAGCTCTACCCCTACCAAACCCCCAAATCAAATGTTTCAAGTAACAATTGAACAATGCACCAAAAATCTACACTCTCAATAAGCAAATACGAACTAAACAACATAAAAAAATCGCCTGAACTTACAGATCATTTAGGTAAATGTGCCCTAGGAGATGAACAGCATACGGCCACTCGTCATGAAACGTAACACCTTGCGAAGCAATCTACATAACAAAATCAGTAAAATGAGATTGAAATCAAGCCGGCGGTGACGAAATTAGGGTTTCAAATCTGAAGAAAAAAAAAACCGCAAATCAGTCGACGATCGTAACTATATCGAATCTAGGTTACCTGAAGCATGAGCTGATCACAGATATCAGCGATTTTGTCGTACGATCTTGATGAAACGGCGTCTGTGAGTTGAGAGAAATCCATTGGAAACTGTCTGTAGGTGCTGGCTCTTGCTGCTGTTGTTGTTGAGACTTGAAAAGGAAGAAAAGGGGAATGGCCCAACTTAAAGTGGGCCGAGCAACACTCAACGCTGATTTCCAATTCGTCAGTCCGGTTTGGAACCTAAAAGGATCTGAAATACCAATTTACTGGTTTCAACCTGACCCGGACGGCCGGACCTATTTGTATAGGGTTCAATATTTGCCTCCACAACTAGTTGCGACTCAAACCGGTTTTGGCCAAAGCTAAACCAAAGCGATTCGATTTAACAACCCGAACCGGTTTTGCCAAGAAAAAAAAAAACAAAATGTACACCTCTTTTATTGGTGTCATGTGTTTACGGTTGTTTTGTAATTGCATATAGTTTTTTTGTATAATCAGGTTGATTGGTTACTAATTTACTAGTTGAACCGGGTGGATGTGACTCAAGAACCAAATGTCGTCATAATTAAAATGAAAAGTTATTTTAATGTTATGAAAAGTTAAAATATTATATTGAATTAAAACGTTTAATATAACTATATGTGATACGTTAGTTGTTGCTAAAGAATAAAACATGACAGAACAAAACATGACATGTAAAGAAGTTATGAATAAACAAAATAATGATGACATGTTTTTAAGAAGGAAAACATTTAAAATGTTTGACAAAGGTACTTAGTTTATATATTAAAAAAAGTTAAATCCGGTATTGTTCACAGGTTTGACAAAAATAATCATTTTTCTTCGAAAGATTAAAAACATCAATTACCTTCAAAAGTTACAATAGTTGTTCCATTTTTACTAGGCCTTTAACAATATATGTTTCCTCTATTAAGTGTAAGCTATCCACCTGTCATGTATGTGCTTCTTGGTCACTTTCTCTCTGATTGACTAAAATCAAGATACCCTACAAAATCCAAATCCTACCCACGTCTGATCATTCATTCCAAGGAAAAAAATACTAGGATGAGAAGGGGAGACACATGCGGGAAAGGATATTTTTTTCTTGGGATGAACGAGCGAACGTGTGTGATATTTGGATTGCGTATGGTTTCTTGAGTTTAGTTAATGGGAGAGACAATCAGGGACGGATCTACTTCATTACAAGGGGGAAGTCCGCTACCGCTTGCCGCTCCGACGGTAGTGTAAATTTTGGAAAAATATGACGTTTTTTTCGATTTCGTTGCTGTTTTTTTATAAAACGTTACCGGTTGGTGGATTTTCTAGATCCGCCACTGGAGACAATGACCAACATGTCAATCGTATGATATGTCCAGGGTTAGACTTAACGAAGGAAATAGTTGTTGTTTGATGTATGGATATAAATGAAACAAGTAATAAAACTTTTGGAGGTAAAATGATAGGAGCAAAACCAAATTTCACTCTATTAAAAATAATAAACAAACATCTTCTTAAAAAGAGTTGACAATGACTCCGTTAATTAATTTATTTCTTTTTTGAAAGACAAATTTCATTCACAAGGTCATTCAAGACAAAAAAAAAAACAAAACAATTATATCACATCAAATTTACATCAATCCGACTAAGCTAACAAACTTGAATGTGGATCGAAATACTAAGATATTACACCAATATATTCATTAAAGAGTTTGGGAAACCATTTATGAAATATATAATATAACAACATACAAAAAAAATTAAAAGATTTATTAACGCTCCTTTCTAAATACACTTATCTATCTATACTTACTATATACTAAAGCTATTCCATTGTATATGTCATTCATAAAACATTTTCTTGACATGTGGCATTACATCCTATTGAGTTTTTTTTTATACATTTGTGCGCGTGGAAATCCATGGATGAGGAAGCTGTTTTTTTTTTCTATTTGGGCCCGCCTAACCCGATTTGAATGTATACGAGTCATATTCGGATCCTATATAAAGTGGTTTTGTGTTCATTTGTGAAACCCTAATATTTCAACAACACTCTGTCTCCCATAGGCTTCTCTCTACTGCTACTAAATTGATCGATCATAACATTTTCGAGTGCTGATTTTAATCATCATCGTCATCGAGGCATGAAAGTACATTAATCGAATTACGGTAATCATAGTCCAATACTTTGGATGGTCATTCTTTTTTTCAACCAATTTAGGGTTTTAATCATCTATTTGATGATATTCAATTCTAGTTGTATAATCCATATCCAATATTATTTTTTTTCGTTTATTTAAAACAATTTAGTGTTTTCCTAACATTTTGTTCTTTTAATATTACGATTATTACATTATGATATTAAAGCCTAAGTATGAGTTTTGATTGAAATATATTCATCATTACATTTAAGAATAGGACATAACTTGATGTTAAAACATTAATATTTTTGTTCAAACGAGGATGAAAAGTGACTCTTTTTTAGGTTTTTATCTTAATTTGTTATATATTAAATGTTTTCCTTATGTAATTTCTTTGTTTTATCATTACATTGTCTAATGTTGTTAAAAATTGTATGTTATGCATTTTGTATTTGTTTTTTTCAAGATTTAGATTAATACCTTGATGATTAATCTTTTAACTTTTTGTTATTAAGTTTTACCATCAACGTTTGTTCACACATTTTATGGTAAGCTAGTCCCTAATGAGAATGTTTAATACGGTCTTGTGGTACTGTCATGGAATGTTAGAGTTAGGGCTACGAATTGATGGAATCAAGTTTTCAAGGATTGTAGGTTCAGAGCATACGACTTAGTTGTTTTTTTTTTGTTATCAGTCGCACAACCTTTTCTATGTCTTATTTTCGACGAAGGGTTTGCGGTGAATCTTTATACAAAAATTCTTACTACTCTCATTGCTTCTAACCTGGTATTAACATATTTATTTAACATTCAATTTAATCATATCTCTTAAATTAATTAACTTTTTTCACTATGTTGCAGAAGATTCCTGGTCGTTTTGCAAAAGTACATCTTGTTGACAAATGTTTGAAATGATTCATTAACATATTGTTTGGAAAACGTTCATGGCATGTGAATTTTTCTGTCAGTGATGGTCACTACTACTTCGGTAATGGATGGAAAAAGATGTGTGAAGATATAAAGCTTAATGATATATATAGTTTGGTTTTCAGAATGCATTCCATTCAAACTTTTGAGCTTACAGCCTATACTTTAAATTGTACTCGAATACTTTTTTCCAAAGAATGAAGCTATGCAACTTGATGAAGAACTTTGTGCACCGGATACTGTTGTTGATCATACTCAGGTTGTGTATTTCTAATTTTATCAGCTTGGAAGTGCAACAGGAGAATGAACCAATTCCGCCAGTTGACTCAGTTGTTATTCAATGTTCTAAAGAGTTGCTCGTTGGTTGCGTATCTCTGCTTCTTTCCAAATAAAAATGTTCTTCATACTTGTCAGTTTCTGAGAAGAGGCGTGTTGATATGCACCAAATGCAATATATAAATTATATCAAATAAGGTATAAAATCAACCATTTTTAGTACTAATGTTGGAAAAGTGTGTTTCTTTGTATACTTTTGATTTTCAGGATTAAAGAGCTTAAATGAACAAAAGGAACAAGTAACGGCAAAAACCAGCATAAATACAAAAAAAGGAAAGTTGATACATCATACCAGCCATCTGAGCTTCACCCCAAGACAAAAAAAACAAATTAGAAAACAAGCACTGGCACGAAGTCGTGCCCCACTCAAGATTCCAGAATAAAGAAGACAAACAGAAGCAGGCAAGAGACATGGTGTTAGGATCTGAGTTTGGATTGATTGTATTATTTTAACCAAATTGATAACAAAATGATAAATCATGAAGAACTTTGCAGCGGAAGAACATGTAAAACTTTATAACACAATCAATGAGAGAATAGTTTTCATCATAACATGTTTTCATTACTTAAAAGATTGAAATCATTACAAAGTAATTACATGAATGAATCACCAAACTCCCCCTTAGACCGAGCTACACACAGAATGAATGTACAGAAAGTGCAAGTGTGAAAAGCTAAATAGAAAAGTAGTACAATCCTAACCGCTGATCGTCTATGCTGACATCATCTTGACAGTGACATCTAACAATAATAACAAACTCTAACCACTGCCTAAGCTATCCTCTGATAGTGGATATAAGCATTGATGGCAAAGCACTGGTGATCCTATCCTCTGATAAGCTTAAATTCTGATGAAGCATTAGCAGATGTTCTTCAAAGGGTGATTAGTCCTTTGACTTCTAGCAGACCTTTGACCCATCAGAGGTTTGGTGATACAATAGTTCTTATAACTGGCAGAGCTTTGGCACAAGGCAGTTGTTAGAACTATCAGCGGTTAGGTAGCCGGTCTTTGAGAAGAATGACTCTAAACTCTGTTTATTCTGGATCATATATGGCATACCTATTTTGGCATTTATAATCTAATCTTTTGTATTGCTCAATCCCAACAATCTCCCCCTAGAACAGATGATGCCAAAACTCTTCTTTATTCATGATCTTTATGTCTCGTCATTTTTTCCCTGATTTGTACTTTGAATTGTGATTCAAAGTTCAAGGAATCTTCATCCTCCTCATCCCTGCACAGTTGTAGTTCCAAAAGATCTTGAAGGTTAGCTACACCCAGGCTTAGTGCATCCTTCCTTGATATACTCACAACTTTCCCATTGGACCTGAGCAGAGTCAATACATGGGTCTTTTTATCAGAGAGCCACTTTAGTATTTTTGAGTTCAATGGGTTTCTTGGGAGAGGAGTTATTTGTGATGAGAATTGAAAAGGTGAACTTCTTGAAAGCCTTTGAAGAGGATCTTCAGATTTAGCTTGAGGCTTCAATGGTTCTTTATTCAATTCAGGCAAAGGTTCCTTTGTGATAGCCTGCTTACTTTTGTTAGCATCCGTTTAATGATCTTGCTTATCCATCTGCAGCTGCCTCTTCCTTTGGTTGAGGGCTTGGATGGTTGTTTCTAAGATCAGATATGCACTAGGTTCTTAACATCTTTCCAATCTAGTGCATTCTGTCTTATTTGAGGGTCTTTCTTCATCCTACCAATTCTATCTGCTTCTTGTTTGAGAGCTTGGATGGACCACTCTTTGAACTGGTTCTCCTCAGCTTGATAGGGTTTTTCTTTCATGATAAATCTGATGAGGTTTACCCTTAGCTTCTTTTGAGGATCATCTTCTGGAGATTCTTTTGTTATTTTCTCATTTAGCTCTTTTGCATACTCTTCTAATTTCTTAACTTTGCTTAGCTCATGCTGCTCCCTTCTTGTTAAATAGGTATTACCTTCCCCTTTGCTTTCTTCTTTTGCTATGATTTTGGCTTGTCTAGTCTTCAGTTTTAGATAATCCACAATGGTTTTGGGAATTTCTATAGCCATGAAGAGATGGGAAGGTTCTTTTGGATGGATCAGCTTCTGTATAGATTGTAGGATTTCTCCTTTTACTGCAGCTAACTCTAAAGGATATGATGTTTACATAGGAATATTTCTATTTGGATTTTGACCTTTGAGTGATTCAGCAAAACTGATTTGTAATGATGATGAATGGATGGTGACTGGTTCTGGATTTGTTTGGATAACAAGTGAAGATGGTATGTCATCATCATTCACTGTAGCCGTTCTTCTTCTTTTTCTAGCATACCAGTTTTGGTGCAGGAGCATTTGTGCAAACCACTGCTGTCGTAACATCTGCTGTACTTTTGATAGTATCAACATCTGCTACTGTGACAGGTGGTTGCTGAGATGAGGAAGGCAATAAAATTGAAGTGTCAGTGGTTTGCCTTTTAATACCAGCAGTGGTTTTGGGACCAGCAGTGGTATCCTTCATCTCATTCTCTTTTATCCTGACATGACTTTGATCGATCCTCATTTGTATATCTTCATCATCTGCTTGAATTTAGGGTTTCATCACCTCCCTTTTCCTTTTCTTTGACAGATGTTTTAGCAGAAGGTACTGAGAGATTTTCCTCAGAGTCATTTTTCTCCCCCTTTTTGGCATCATCAACTCTTTCGAAGACAGGTGCAGGGGTAGTATCAGGAATGAGAATTTTCATTATATCTTTAAGCTCTTCTTGTGTGTCTTTATACCTTGCTTCAACTTCTTCTTTGAATATTTGCACTTTTGAATCATATAACTGATTAGCATGCTGATAATGTTGCTGAAGCAGAGGATACACTTGTTTTGCAATTCTGGTGGCTTGAGCAGAGGATTGAGCAGTGTTTCGAGATTGTGTAGAGTGTAACATATGTTGCAGCACATTTTTGATATCTCCCACTGATGTTTCAATGCTTGTGACTTTTTCCATCAATTCCTTATGTTTTAGCCCCTCCAAACTTAATAGGATCATCTGAGCTCCTACCAGAGGTGGTAGTTGTATCTAAGATATCATGAACAAGTGAATTAACACTTGCTTCAACCTTAGATGCCCCCTTTTCTTGGTACTGGGGTCTTCCTACTGGAGCAGATGTTACCTTGATAGCCTCAACAGTGGTTGCTTTCAAAGGAGACTTATATATGAAACTATTGTCCAGATGTAAATCAGTGGATTCAACATCTGTGGTAGCTGCTCCAATTGAACTATCAACAAGGACTTCGTGAAATCCAAGTGATGTAACCTCCTCAACTGTTTGTGGGATAACCAATTGACTTTTATCAGACACAACCATTGTGGAAGTTTTGCTCTTTGTAATGTGTTGGTGAGAGTGGCTTTTTTGTGACTGACTATCAAAGGCTTCAAACATTGATGTGGTGGTTGTTGTGATTTGAAATGTGGAGAGTGGTGTGGAAAGCAGGTTTGTCTTGGGAGATGGACATTTTAACATACTCTCAAATGAGGGTGATGTTATCAGTTATGGGATCCCTATGCTTACAACATGTTCCTTTTGTGAGGAATCATGAGGAGTTATAGTTTTGGGTGGAGATCTTTCTACCATCTGCTGTGAGGAAGTAGCTGCAGTGGTTTTATGTGACTTTTGTGTTGTCACTGGATTAACTTCTGGGATCTCATCTTCCAGAAGGTCCTTTTTGATAGGTTTGGTGGGTTTTGAAGGTTTTTTTTGGTCTTTTTAGTGGTTTTTGGTGTGGGTTGCACAGCAGTGGTTTTGCTGCTGTGGTCACCAAGAGCAGTGGACTCAGCAGCTGAAGTCTGAGGAGCAGATGTGGACTCATCTAAATTTTGCTCAGACTCCCCTGCTTGTGTTTTTGAAACTTTTGACTCTTTGGCCATAAGGCGAGTATATGTTTCAGATGATAAACTGTTTATTTGAAAAGGCACACCTTGAACAAGAGCATATGCACTCTCTTTTGGGATTTTCTGTTTTAAATAATAACTTAGGAATCTAGGAAATAGCAGAAAAGCATTTTTCCTTTTGTTTTTCATATTTTCTAGATTTGTTACCAAATCATTAAATAATACTCGAGAGTAATTGTAATCAGCTTTAGACATAATGGCATACCCGAAGTATTGAATTTTCAATGGTATTTCATCAAAACCAGTTGTTTTATTTGATACACAAGTGAGCAGGGTATGAAACAAAAGTTTCATAGGAGATGGGAATTTTCCCTTTTTCATAGTAACTTTTGATAAATCTCCTGTATACCCTCTGTTTTTCAAATCAATTTGATACTCACTTTAAGGGAAAGAAATTTTACCAGTGAGATCATTTGTCTAAAAGACATCTGAAATAGTTTGTGGGGTTATTGCGACCAAAACCCCTCCCACTCTTGACGTGATTGCCCAAGCCTTCTTGTTCTGGTTCTCAAAATCGGCATTTGACCAAAAATCTCGAAGGGCTTCTTGATATATTGGTGCGTTACAGGTTAACAAGGTCTTGTACTTTGAGGAAGACAGGATATCAATGATTTCATAAAACTCTGTATTCTTCTCCATTTTCTCAAGAGTACAAAGGTAGTTGTGTGGATTTTTGATGTTAAGAGAGTGTTTTGGTGGTTCCTGTGTTGATTTCGCTTTGGGTGCCATGATTATCAGAGGAAATAGTTTTGAGAAATTTTGAAATGGCATAGTAGAAGTGAAAACTCTATTTGTGGATGAAATAGGGTTTTATAGGGTTTTCGAAAAGTGATGATGACGTGGCATCTGACGCAACGACTGTCGAATAACATTTGTCCACGTGTAACCTCTGATTGACAATGGAAGACAGTTGTTTGGCTAACCACTGACAGAGTAAACTATCAGTGGTTGTGACCAAATGTTAACACTATCAGAGGTTCCACATCAGTGGATAGCCTTTTCTAAATAACATTGTTTTTAAGCTATCAGAGCTTTGAACAGACTTTAAGGATATATTAAAAAATTCAATTTTAAACTATTTTTAACAAAGAATTTTGATTTTCCGAAACATTTTGATGCTTTTACACATGAATTACAAGAAAACTTGTTTTTAATCCATGTTTAGCATTCCAAGCCTAGATATCAAACTATCAAATGTGGAAGCATCACGTGCCTTTGTCAACACATCTGCTAGTTGATCTCTGGTGTGGACATGTTGTAAAGAAATCAACCTTTTTCATAGCAATCCCTCACAAAGTGATGTCTGATGTCAATGTGTTTGATAAAAATTTTGATTATTTGCACGGTTAGTTTTGACAGACCATTTCAAATGTCCTTCTGGGATTTTTCAATGACATAAGTTTCTAAACTTTTTCAGTCAAAGCTTCATTCACATGCTAGTCCTTGTGTACAAACACTTTACAGACCTTGGCAGAGGTTGAATATCCTAGAGGGTACAAACTATTTTGTCTGTAGGGACAGGTTGTCAAGGACATTTAAATCTGATTTGAACTACTCATCATCCAGAGTCCTCTTGATTCACTATCAGAGGAAGTATCTTCCCTTTCTAAAAAAAGGTTCTACTTTAGGCAGGTACTTAAGTTTTGTCTATCAAAAACAAGCAAAACTCAAGGTGTATTATCTCCAAAAAAAATCAGAGGAGAGATACAAAACCTTATATAAACATGAAATTTCTACTATCAAACTCGTAAAAATTTTCTTGATATGTGAATCAATTAGATCTGATAGATTTCCAGCGATCCTTTTGAGAAATTTATGAATTAAGAGTTCATCTTAGTCATTTTTATGAGACTGATATGAATCCTCTTCATCAATTTGTTATGAAATCAACACAAACACACCTACGTAACACTCAGACCACATAAAATGTCATTTTCCGCACAAACTAAGACTCTGATTTCAACACATATAGATAACGCAATAACAACGAGATCGAGCTGATCTTTTTAGGTCAAATTGACGGTTAGATCAATTTGACTGACCAAGCTCTGATACCAATTGTTAGGATCTGAGTTTGGATTGATTGTATTGTTTTAACCAAATTGATAACAAAATGATAAATCATGAAGAACTTTGCAGCAGAAGAACAGTTAAAACTTTATAACACAATCAATGAGAGAATAGTTTTCATCATAACATGTTTTCATTAATTAAAAGATTGAAATCATTACAAAGTAATTACATGAATGAATCACTAAACTCCCCCTCAGACCAAGCTACACGCAGAATGAATGTACAGAAAGTGCAAGTGTGAAAAGCTAAATAGAACAGTACAGACACTGTCTATATATAGTACAATCCTAACCGCTGATCGTCTATGCTGACATCATCTTGACAGTGACATCTAACAATAATAACAAACTCTAACCACTGCCTAAGCTATCCTCTGATAGTGGATATAAGCACTAGTGATCCTATCCTCTGATAAGCTTAAACTCTGATGAAGCATTAGCAGATGTTCTTCAAAGGGTGATCAGACCTTTGACTTCTAACAGACCTTTGACCCATCAGAGGTTTGGTGATAGAATAGTTTTTATACTGGCAGAGCTTTGGCACAAGGCAGTTGTTAGAACTATCAGCGGTTAGGTAGCCGGTCTTTGAGAAGAGTGACTCTAAACTCTGTTTATTCTGGATCATATAAGGCAGACCTGTTTTGGCATTTTATCATCTTTTCTTTTGTAGGGTTCAATCCCAACACACGGGATCGTGTCCCATGGAGACAGACCGTGGTCAACTTCCAGATATGCATATCTTGGATAGTACAATAAGAACAAGGGCCACGTGGCCATGCCATTGACACACTGGGCCGACCACCCTTAGTGGGCCAATTTACGCTGAGAACATCACCCCCGCTGTTCCGTTATCCGTCACCACCATCGGATTCCTTAGTCTAGGTTTAATGTGTTTAGACTTACTACACGTCGGAATCCGGCCAGCTACCGATGGCTTGCCCGCTTTCTCTCACATTCGTCACTCTCTTTCTCTCCCAAATCTGTATTCTTTTTTTTTCTCCTTTGAAATAGATCCACTCTCTCTTCCTTTATGTTACACATATGTATAATAGGTGGGTGAGTCAGCATGAAACCGGCCAGTGGTTTTATTGTAAACCATTGTCCAACATTCAAAGCTGGAAATACAACCTTGAATGCACCCAGATGTTACAAGTTAAGAATATATAAATATAAATATTGGTGTTGTTACTCTTCCAGCCGAAATTTAAGTGGTTTCTCCATTCAAATACGTTATCCCATAGTCACTTGATCAAGTGAAGTAGTTTCGAGGATTGTATTAGTTAAAACACTAAATCATGATCCAAGGAAACTAAAGGTCATAACATGGGGATCACTCTCATGACTTTTTATTCCATTTATGAACAAGTATGTCACAATCAGTTGACCATAAGGTGCCAAAATTTGGACATGGTCATATGATGGTTATGTATGAGAACTAGGAGCTCAAAACCATGGTTAGTGACTTAGTGAGGTCATGGTAATAAATTATGTGAGATCATCAGCAACATGGGCCTTTAGAGATTACTAGTGAGCCAACATAGCTTTCCGTGGTCATAATCCTTATAGGGTTGTAACTTCGGAGGTTGCGGTCATGACTTTCAATATGCTAACCCATTTTACATGAAATTTGAATCCAAAGACTCCAAAACAATTTCATAGGGTCATTTTTCTGACTCCAACATTTGTGGTTGTAAGAGATACATATTGCGTGTGTAAAACACACATTCCTTACCTTCGAATACCTATTTCAGACGTTATATATTTGTTTTATTTTCTACATATGTTTTCTTCATTACACAAAATCCTCTTCATATCATCGTCAAGCATCTTGGCATTTCTTATCCATCCACAAAACGATCATGGCCTCTCAACATTCCACAATCATAGTCTACCCGTCTATACTATCCTTAATTCTCTTATGCCGATATCATCTTTATTTATGTGGAGATCTTTACTATTTTACCCTTTAGTTTGAGCGTCTATCATCCACTCACACTCGCTAAATATATTAGTCGGGGTATATTATAAATTATAGGCTTTTGGATGCTTAAGACTATATTATAAGACCATCCACAATAAGAGAATCAAAAAACGCTTAAAAGCATGTCTATTCAGCTGCCACACTAGAAAAAAAAAGTCGTTATTAAAAACAATCAAAATTCACCTAATAAGAAAACTAAAAAACACCTAAAATACTGACTCATCACCACATTTTATATATATATATATATATATATAAACTAGCATGGTGCCCCTGCGATGCGACGGGGGTGAAACATGCATTGCGATACTCGTTTCTGTTAGTTTTCTTATTCGTATAATATTTATTGTAGTATCAATGTGATGGATATACGTCATAAGTGAAGTAATCGATTAGTCCATTTCATTGTGGTGTGCATGGTTCGGCCGGTTCGGCTATTGTCCTAAACTGAAGTTGAAACCAAGGTCATCGGTTAGTCTATTTTATTGACCAGTCGGTTTTCGGTTAATCAGTGTGATTTATTCAGTTAGATTGACGGTTATTTGTTCGGTTCTTTTAATTTCGGTTAATAGCCAAAACAACACTTGTGTGAAATTTTTGATTAAAAATACATGGAATGGAATAATAAATACACGAAAATGGAGGCATAAAATACATATAAAAGCAAGAAATATGTGAAATATGAAAGGTTCGGTTCAATTAATTTTGGTTAAATGAGGGTACAAAAAGATACCCGGTTTTTTGTTAATTCGGTTTTCAGTTAATTCATTTTTTTGTTGATTTCGGTTCGATTTCTTTTGTTTTCGGTTAACAATGCAATTGTTGTTCACCCCTAGACACTGTTAATCATGTAACACATCATTTTTTAATTGAACGACTATATATATGCTACACTCAAATTAAAGAAATAAAATGTTTGTTATTATGATGTAATTCTTTAATGAAAATATTAACGTAAAAAAAATTACGTTCATTTAAAAGTAGTGGGGTAGTTAGTGTAGGGGGGGGGGGGGGTTAAAGTGTATTTATATAATATCAATTTGTAAGATATTTAGGCTTAAGTGGTTGTAACTTTTGCCTTAGTGGTGTTTCATGCTTAGTATTTGTAACATACTTACGCTTTAAGTGGTTGTAACTTCTGCTTAATGGTGTTTCATGCTTAGTTTTGTTGTACCTGTATGTGTTGGGGATTGTACACTTTTTTAAATTATATACTATAAATTTGTAACAATTCATGGCATTTTTGTTTGTACTATGTGTATTGAAGTTTGTTTGATGGTTTTAAGAAACCATAGTAAATATTAAATAAGCAACACTTTTGTGTTTTATGGAGTTATACCCTTAGCGTGGAGAGTTTTTCAAAAAAGAAATTGATTTCTCACTTTGATGCCCCATACTTTTCATCTTTTTGCAAGTTTTTCATTTTACTTTTAGTTCTATATTTTGCAAGTTAACACGCCGCAACGTACGTGTGGGGTTCAACGGTTTTTTCGTCAATTATTTTCCAGTATAACAGGCCCGTTGCAACACGTCTATTTTTCCATGTTTGGCAAGTTCGTCGCAACGCGCAGGTCCTAGACCAACTTAGTTATTTTTTTCTATGCCTACGTTTCGGTCCAATTTCTTCGCATTAACACGCCACAATGGGAGTACGTGGTTCAAAGATTTTACTTCGCTTTTTGTTGGTGACATTTTTTTTAATTTATTCTGTTTTTACGAGCTTTTTCGGTGTTTGTGGTCACCGACAGTGGTGTTGCATTCGTGCTACTTGGCACGGTTTTAGGCCTCCGCCGCAACGCGTGGATAGTTTAATACTAGTTATATACTTTTTTTAAACTAATGAAAAAAATTATTATACAGTATATTTTTATTAAATGTTTGATCCAAAAAAAGTTTATTGCGTGAGGTCTTGGCTTCAAATTTCACAAGCAAGAAATTCGCCGTTAAAAAAAATTACTTAATTATTTTCTAAAAAAATACTTAGTTATTTTATTAAATACATCTATAATGTAACGCCATGTTTTCTCATACTTTCCATATTTAGAAAGCTCGCTTGTAATGTTATTTTTGGAAACTTTATAATCTCGTTCTAGTCATTTCGTTGTAATCATTGTCAAATCCGAGACTTAAATCATAATGAAATTCTTATTTTGATTTCAATTCATGCTATATACATTCATACACTATACATATGATGCTTGATTCATACTACTTGAAAACGTTTGATAAATTTACAAATATGTGACGTGCATGCATTATACGATACAAATACACGATCCTCATACTAAATCATACTTGTTTATACTTGATTATGTGATTAATTTACATAAATAACCCTTATCTATGCCTTTTATGCGAAAAACACCTTAAAACTATCAAAAACAAACTTCAGGGACTAAAAATGACAAAAATCAACAAAGTTTGGGAATTTACCTTCTCGCGGGCCGCGAGCGTGTTTCCCTTTTCTTCTCGCGCCCCGCCAGAAGGTGAAATCCGTAGAAAGTTTGATCTGGTCTTGGATTGCGCAATTTGGTGTTTGTAGGATTGTGCTCTTACATTGAATGCTCACCGAGCTTAACCCTAATCACTTCCTATAAAGCCTAAGCCTCCTCCACACTTCCTCCACTTTGCAAACATTATAATCTCTCTCTCAAACACTCTAAATCCAGCTGAGAAATCAGTAGCAAGGCAGATTCACTAGAAATTGCAAAAGTGAGCATAACCTCACTTATACTTCATCTTTTTCATTCATTCTTCTTTCAAAACACTTGGAACAACCTTGGGTATGATTCCATGGGTTCTCCTTGGAGAATCAAGACCTGGAACTTCACCACGAAGGCTCCAAAGTGGACTAAACTTTCTGTTTTGATTCTAAACTTTGTTAAACATGTTCAAACTTGAGTCTAACTCATCTCAAACCTATGTCCGAATGCTTACAACCCTACTAATGGTTGGTTAGGCTTAAAAACAAGGTTGAGACATGTCAAACTAGAGCTTAAAACCTCACAAACTTTCTGTTTTCAGTTAGGGTTTACACTCACAAGTAGTGTCCAAGTTAATCTTCTTGAATGTGTGATGTAGGGACTAGCTTGGGCTATCCTAAATGAAAATCCACACACTACTTGATGATTTCTCGTCACTAATCCAATATGGTTTGCTAGATGAAAGTAACACAACCCCGTCTAGCCTTCGACATGTATCGACGTCGGCTCACCGGGTTGTAGCTTACTTGGCCATTTGGAATGGTGATAACCATGTATTTCATTCTTATTATTAGTAATCTTATAACTAGTTCGTGACCCTCCTTGTGTTTATAACACAAGTGTAGTGGTGAAGATCCGAGGTGCCTAAATGGAAGCTTGTTCTTCCTACCTCATGCATGAAATCTATGACTCAAAGAGGTGCCTAAATGGAGACTTTGATCTCCTACCTCATGCTTGATTTATGACTTAAAATATCTAATCGAAGTGTATATATATGTGTGTGTGTGTGTGTGTGTGTGTGTGACAAAGACTTAATAATAACTCAATAGTTAATTTTTAAGAAACTCGTTACATCATCTAAAGACCATACACTTGTTACGATTCTAATGGGTCTTGAATCCATGAAAACACACCAAACCCTTGAGGTTTCTATAGTGTCAAGAACAAGTGTCATGAGTACAAAGATGATTATTTTCATAATACTATTTTCACATTATTTTAATTCCGAATCTATAATCCTCCGAACTCCCAGCACTCATACGCCTGTGTTACTTCTTGTAGAAGAAGAAGGTGCTCCAAGATATTCAACCAAACACTCCCGGAATTCAAGTCAGATTAGCTTGCAAAACTGTGAGTATACTCGATCCCATTTTCCATTTTAATATTTTGGGTGCAACATGTACAAACACCATGAAACTTGTTTACAAATTTACTCTATCCATTATAACATGATACTTGTTTACATACTTGAATAATGCATGCTATGTTAGATTTGTGTTATATGCTTATTAACTTTGCTAGCCAACCTTAATAAATATAGCGCTATAGGAGTAACGCCCGCCCGTATGCTTGTGGTATTGTTAAGTAAACTATTAAACACCCGTTTTATGACAATGTTTGGTAATCACAATTGCGTTAGACTTTGGATTGACATATAAGAGCAAATGTGTAGTATGTTATGACAATTATATACCATGTTACCATGTTGGATATGAGATAAACTTATTTATTATTATGCTATGTATCAAACTTGTATGCTCGCCAACTTTTTGTTGATATATATTACTTTAATACATGTTGAAGGAAACTAGGTTGATGCTGTTGAAGATATATTTAGGGTGGATTAGATACACACCTAGTTTTAATTTCATGTATTTTGCTCTATGATGTGTTGTCTTTTGAAACTTGTCGTATTTCCCTTTTGAACCATTGTATTACAAATTAGTATCAATGTATTTTGAATTATTAAATATTGTCGCAAAGTAGTATTATGACGTTTTGAGCAATTTGTTCGTCTCATCCTGATGTTTCCGCCATCGGTTGGGGTGTGACAGATTGGTATCAGAGCCATAATTGTAGGGAATTAGGAAAATTGCCATGCTCTTGACCTAGTCTATAGTTTAAGTACCGATTTTGACCATTCTTTCATGCTTAAAATGTTAATTCTCCATACTTTGCTTCTATCTCCTCTGTTGTCTAAATATTACAATGTGTCTTTCCTAAGACATCTTACACAAATTACACACTTGAAGACACTCTTATTACATCAACGAGACGATTTGCGCCAAGATAGGCCCAATGGCCAGCAATTCTTGGCGAAATCCCTCATTCCGCGTTTATGATTTTTTCGCGAAGTTATGCCATCAAGTTAGGAGTGATATCCACATCTTGATGGAAGACTTCCATTTCAAACTCTAGTGGACGCTTACCAACGAGTCAGAATTTGCTCCTCGTTTGGTAAGTACCAACCACATTTAGGGTACAATATTATCAAGTTAGGGGTGAAACCCGCACCTTGTTAACTAGTCTCGTTCCTCGATTTTCAATCTCGCCAAAGTCTCGAATTTTCGATCGACTAGGGACATGTAGTAACTGGAAAGGTGAATACCGTTAGTCGCTTCTCGATGAGAGTATTCCACCTATTAGGCCAAAGCATGTTTCCCTAACTAGAAATGATTTCCTATTCACTTTGGAATAGTCGATGTTTCTCTACCCGATTCATTCGAATATTTTATTGAGCCTATCTTTTATGTCTAATCAATTTTAATGTGTTTTATACTTTGAACGTTTGTAACTTCGTTTCAATCACACAATTTACACTTTCCTCGCAATCTCAAACAATAATAATCCTGCGTGAACAAACTAAATTTACACTCTTTCATGTCAATATTTGTGATTATACCATGTAAGTTCTTATTTTGACAATGTAAACTATTTGAAACTATGTGCTACATGTTACATGCTAAATTATGCAAATGTCTTTTCTTAAAACATTATGATCAAGTCTCATATCTTATCATCACCCTTGTAGATGTCTTCCAACCGTTTTTCCAACTCCAAGAGAACTCCAACTCAAGCTCTAGCAAGAAGAAATTACTTGCGTTCATGGCAAAACAAATGACTCAAGTCACTCCCGACATTGTGAGCAAGGTTACCGCTAATGCCGCCAACTCGTCTGTCAACTCCAAAGCTGACCAACCTAAGCCTACTTCTTTCAACTACAAGCACTTCATCGCTTGCAACCCTAGGCCATTCACTCGCAACGAGGGTGTCACCGCTATGCTCGAATGGTTCGAGAGCATCGAGGTGACAATCATCAACAGTGATTGTCCTGAGCACCTTAAAACCCGAAGCGCAATGGGCGTCTTCCAGGCTCAGGCTCTCGAGTGGTGGACGAACGAGTGTAACATTCGCTCCAACGAAGAAGCCTATACCCTCCCTTGGATCGAGGTAAGGGAAATGATGATGTTGGAGTTTTGTCCTCCACACGAACAAGAAAAGCTTGAGGATGAATTTTGGCACCTCAGGCAAGTGGGTGACGATAACCTTGGTTACACCACCCGCTTCAAACAATTAAGCATCATCGTTCCCCACCTCGTGAACATGCCTACATGTGCCATTAGGAAATACCTCAACGGCCTTCCTCCTACCATACGTGACGCCATCCAAGCCTCGAGACCTGACAACATCGAGTTATGTTATCGCCTAGCCACAGAGATCAATGATAACCGCGTTCGTGATAAAACCAAACCCTCCAGCTTCACCAAATCTGCCTACCAAGCCACCACCGAACCTAGTGAACCCAAGTCCCAATCGCGAAACAACAATGACAAGAAATGTAAGTTTCAAAACCAAAGTTGCAACACGATCACACCAGCCGCTAACCCAAATCCCCCACAAGAACCCGCAAGAAAACCGTACGTTGGGAATCATCCCAAGTGTACCATATGCCACCACCATCACCCAGCCAAGATCGCATGCCGCCATTGCACCAATTGCAATCGGTTCGGGCATGTAGCCACTGCCTGCCGAAGTGGTCCTGCACTACAAGGCAACCAAAACCAGCAACCTCCCCAAAACCAAAACCGTCAAAACCCTGCCAATAACGTCCGGGCCTGCTTCAAATGCGGTGATCCAAATCACCTTTGACCCCAATGCCCTCAGATCAATCAAGAGCAACAACAACAAGCTCCTCGTGGTCGCGCCTTCAACATCAACGTGAACCAGGCGCAACACGACAATGAAGTCGTGAACGGTACGTTTCTTGTAAACGCTTTATATGCTTCTTTACTATTTGATACTGGTGCGGATAAAAGTTTTGTATCCGTAGAATTCGAACCAATGTTAAAATGTACACGTTCTAAGCTTCCAAAATCTTTCACCGTCGAAGTTGCTAATGGCAAGTCTATACCGTCAAATATGTTCTTCGCGATTGTTTCCTCACTCTTAATAATCATGTGTTCTCTATCGATCTCATACCTATGCAATTGGGTAGTTTCGATATCATAGTAGGTATGGATTGGCTTCGTAAGAACCATGCTGAAATCGCTTGTCGCGAAAAGTTTGTTCGATTGCCTCTTCCGTCCGGTGACACTTTGCACGTCTATGGAGAAAGACCCTCAAAAGGTCTCAAACTCATGTCATGCACCCAAGCGAACAAGTACTTACATAAGGAGTACTTTGCCTTTTTAGCCCACATTGTTGAAGAAAAGGGCAAGGGAAAGGACGTAAGTGATGTCCCAGTGGTGTGTGATTTCCCCGACGTTTTCCCCGAAGACCTTCCTGGTCCTCCTCCTCCTCGTTCAGTTGACTTCCGTATCGATCTCATTCCTGGCGCTACGCCTGTCGCCAAATCTCCTTATCGCCTAAGCACCCTCGGAAATGCAAGAGCTATCTAGCCAACTTCAAGAACTTCTTGATAAAGGCTTCATACGCCCTAGTACTTCTCCTTGGGGCGCTCCCGTTTTATTTGTCAAGAAGAAGGATGGTTCGTTTCGGATGTGTATTGATTATCGTGAACTCAACAAACTCACCATCAAGAACCGTTATCCTCTTCCCCGCATCGATGACCTTTTTGATCAACTTCAAGGCGCAACTTGTTTTTCCAAGATTGATCTTCGTTCTGGCTACCATCAACTTTGAGTCCTCGAAGAAGATATCCCTAAAACCGCCTTTCGTACTAGATACGGTCACTACGAGTTCGTAGTTATGCCATTCGGTTTAACGAATGCACCCGCAGTCTTCATGGACTTAATGAATCGGGTATGTAAGTTATACTTGGATTGCTTTGTGATCGTGTACATAGACGATATTCTCATCTATTCCAAGACTTAAGACGAGCACGAGTGACACCTGCGTCTTATCCTTGAACTTCTACAACGTGAAAAACTATACGTCAAATTCTCCAAGTGTGAATTTTGGCTAAAAGAAGTTCAATTTCTCGGTCATGTTGTGAACGAGAAAGGCATTCACGTTGATCCCGCAAAGATCGAAGCCATAAAGAATTGGATCGCTCCTAAGTCTCCTTCTGAAATTAGCTATTTTCTTGGTCTAGCTGGCTAGTATCGTCGCTTCATTTCGAACTTTTCAAAAGTCGCCATCCCTCTCACGTCTTTGACCCAAAAAGATAATCCTTTTGTTTGGGGTCCCGAACAAGAGGAGTCTTTTCAAACACTCAAGGACATGCTTTGTAATGCTCCTATCCTCGCTCTTCCTAATGGAAACGACGATTTTGTCGTGTATTGTGATGCTTCAAACCGAGGCCTTGGTTGCTTTCTTATGCAACGGGACAAGGTTATCGCTTACCCTTCAAGGCAACTCAAGATTCATGAGAAAAACTACACTATGCATGACCTTGAACTTGGTGCAGTTGTTTTGGCATTGAAGATATGGCGACACTACCTTTATGGTACTAAGTGTGTGGTCTTCACCGACCATAAGAGCCTTCAGCACATCTTCAATCAAAAGGAACTCAATATGCGTCAACGTCATTGGGTGGAATTATTAAACGACTACGACTGTGAGATTCGCTATCAGCCTGTAAAGCGAATGTTGTAGCCGACGCTCTAAGTCGTCAACCTCATGCGAAGAGTATCCACTGTTTCCAGATCCTAAGCAATCTTCAGGACCGAATTCGTAAGGCACAACACTCATACATCAATAAAAACAACTTATACAACGAGATGAAGTGTGGTGCCGAAGAACAACTTTCGTCCAAAGCCGATGGTATGTTATACTATCTCAATAGAGTCTGGATCCCAAATCGTGACAACCTTCGTGACTTCTTGATGAAGGAAGCTCATAAGTCCCGATACTCTATTCATCCTGATGCTGACAAAGATGTACCAATACTTGTGTACGTCTTATTGGTGGCCCGGCATGAAGAAGGATATCGCTCTTTACGTCTCGAAATGTCCCACGTGCTCTAAAGTGAAAGCCGAGCATCAGCGTCCCTCTGGTCTACTCGAACAACCAGAAATTCCGGTCTGGAAATGGGAGAGTATTGCTATGGACTTCATTACTAAACTCCCTCGTACGTCCTCTAGTCAGGACAGCATCTGGGTCATCATTGACCGTTTTACCAAATCCGCGCACTTTCTCCCCATTCGTGAAGATTATAAAGTCGAGAAATTGGCTCGTATCAACACGGATGAAGTCATTTGTCATCATGGTATCCCCATTGACATCATTTCGGACCGTGATGGTCGTTTCACTTCGCGTCTTTGGCAAACCTTCCAAGAAGCTCTCGGTACTCACCTCAATCTTAGTACCGCTTTTCATCCTCAATCCGATGGTCAAACCGAGCGTACTATTCAAACTCTGGAAGAGATGCTTCGTTCTTGCATAATCGATTTTGGTGGCAATTGGGACTCACATTTACCATTGGTAGAATTCTCGTACAACAACAGTTATCACGCCAGTATTCAAATGGCTCCATTTGAAGCATTATATGGTCGGAAATTTCGATCGCCTATCTGTTGGCACGAGATTGGTGAGGCTCAATTCACTGGTCCCGAACTCATACAAGAAACAACAGACAAGATCTTGCTAATACGTGATAATTTACTCAAAGCTCGAAGTCGTCAAAAGAGCTACGCGGACAAAATACGCAAACCATTGGAATTCAACGTGGGTGATCAAGTACTTCTCAAGGTATCCTATTGGAAGGGTGTACTTCATTTTGGTAAGAAAGGGAAACTCGCACCTCGCTACGTAGGTCCTTTCAAAATTCTCGAAAGGATTGGCAAGGTTGCGTATCGACTGGACCTACCTAAAGAGCTCAACAACGTTCATCCTGTCTTTCATGTTTCAAATATCAAGAAGTGCCTCACCGAAGAAGGACTTCAAGTTCCACTCTAAGATCTTCAAATCAACGAGACTTTGAACTTCGTGGAGAAACCTGTCGAAATCATGGACCGAAGAGTCAAGCAATTGAGGCGCAGCCGAATTCCTATCGTTAAGGTTCGATGGGAAGGAAAACGTGGCGCTAAGTTTACTTGGGAACTCGAAAGTGATATGAAGACTAAGTATCCGCATCTCTTCGTTGCATCTTCCTAAATTTCGAGACAGAATTCCCTTAAGGAGGGGAGACTGTAACGCCCTGTTTTCTCATACTTTCCATATTTAGAAAGCTCGCTTGTAATGCTATTTTTGGAAACTTTGTAATCTCGTTCTAGTCATTTTATTGTAATCATTCTCAAATCCGAGACTTGAATCATAATGAAATTCGTATTTTAATTTCAATTCATGCTATATACATTCATACACTATACATATGATGCTCGGTTCATACTACCTGAAAACGTTTGATAAATTTACAAATATGTGACATGCATGCATTATACGATACAAATACACGATCCTCATACTAAACCATACTTGTTTATACTTGATTATGTGATTAATTTACATAAATAACCCTTATCTATGCCTTTTTATGCGAAAAACACCTTAAAACTATCAAAAACAAACTTCAGGGACTAAAAATGACAAAAATCAACAAAGTTTGAGGAATTTACCTTCTCGCGGGCCGCGAACGTGTTTCCCTTTTCTTTTCGCGCCCCGCCAGAAGGTGAAATCCGTAGAAAGTTTGATCTGGTCTTGGATTGGGCAATTTGGTGTTTGTACGATTGTGCTTCTTACATTGAATGCTCACCAAGCTTAATCCTAATCACTTCCTGTAAAGCCTAAGCCTCCTCCACACTTCCTCTACTTTGCAAACACTCTAATCTCTCTCTCTCTCTCAAACACCCTAAATCCAGCTGAGAAATCAGTAGCAAGGCAGATTCACTAGAAGTTGCAAAAGTAAGCATAACCTCACTTATACTTCATCTTTTTCATTCATTCTTCTTTCAAAACACTTGGAACAACCTTGGGTATGATTCCATGGGTTCTCCTTGGAGAATCCAGACCTGGAACTTCACCACGAAGGCTCCAAAGTGGACTAAACTTTCTGTTTTGATTCTAAACTTTGTTAAACATGTTCAAACTTGAGTCTAACTCATCTCAAATCTATGTCCGAATGCTTACAACCCTACTTATGGTTGGTTAGGCTTAAAAACAAGGTTGAGACATGTCAAACTAGAGCTTAAAACCTCAAAACTTTCTGTTTTCAGTTAGGGTTTACACTCACAAGTAGTGTCCAAGTTAATATTCTTGAATGTGTGATGTAGGGACTAGCTTGGGCTATCCTAAATGAAAATCCACATTACTTGATGATTTCTAGTCACTAATCCAATATGGTTTGCTAGATGAAAGTAACACAACCCCATCTAGCCTTCGACATGTATCGACGTCGGCTCACCGGGTTGTAGCTTATTTGGCCATTTGGAATGGTGATAACCATGTATTTCATTCTTATTATTAGTAATCTTATAACTAGTTCGTGACCCTCCTTGTGTTTATAACACAAGTGTAGTGATGAAGATCCGAGGTGCTTAAATGGAAGCTTGTTCTTCCTACCTCATGCATGAAATCTATAACTCAAAGAGGTGCCTAAATGGAGACTTTGATCTCCTACCTCATACTTGATTTATGACTTAAAATATCTAATCGAAGTATATATATATATATGTATATATATATATATGTGTGTGTGTGTGACAAAGATTTAATAATAACTCAATAATTACTTTTTAAGAAACTCGTTACATCATCTAAAGACCATACACTTGTTACGATTCTAATGGGTCTTGAATCCATGAAAACACACCAAACCCTTGAGGTTTCTATAGTGTCAAGAACAAGTGTCATGAGTACAAAGATGATTATTTTCATAAAACAATTTTCATATTATTTTAATTCCGAATCTATAATCCTCCGAACTCCCAACACTCATACGCCTTTGTTACTTCTTGTAGAAGAAGAAGGTGCTCCAAGATATTCAACCAAACACTCCCGGAATTCAAGTCAGATAAGCTTGCAAAACTGTGAGTATACTCGATCCCGTTTTCCATTTTAATATTTTGGGTGCAACATGTACAAACACCATGAAACTTGTTTACAAATTTACTCTATCCATTATAACATGATACTTGTTTATATACTTGAATAATGCATGCTATGTTAGACTTGTGTTATATGCTTATTAACTTTGCTAGCCAACCTTAATAAATATAGCGCTATAGGAGTAACGCCCACCCGTATGCTTGTGGTAGTGTTAAGTAAACTATTAAACACCCGTTTTATGACAATGTTTGGTAATCACAATTGCGTTAGACTTTGGATTGACATATAAGAGCAAATGTGTAGTATGTTATGACAATTATATACCATGTTACCATGTTGGATATGAGACAAACTTATTTTTTATTATGCTATGTATCAAACTTGTATGCTCGCCAACTTTTTGTTGATATATATTACTTTAATAAATATTGCAGGAAACTAGGTTGATGCCGTTGAAGAAATATTTAGGGTGCATTAGATACACACCTAGTTTTAATTTCATGTATTTTGCTCTATGGTGTATTGTCTTTTGAAACCTTTCGCATTTCCCTTTTGAACCATTGTATTACAAATTAGTATCAATGAAATTTTGAATTATTAAATATTGTCGCAAAGTAGTATTATGATGTTTTGAGCAATTTGTTCGTCTCATCCCGATGTTTCCGCCATCGGTTGGGTGTGTGACATATAATAGATACATATATTTAGTTGTATATATATAATAATATATCATTCAATTATTTTTATCATAATTTTTATATTTTCAAACATCTGAATTGGTTTGTGAATCGAAAGTGTTAGTGAAACTGATACCGGTTTCAAACGAACCACCATATGATATCGGTTTGAGACTCCTCTGCTTAAAACCGGTTAAAATTGATGATCCCAAACTGAACCGATCTTTTTCTATTTGGAAATCGGTTTCAATTCTAACCGGATTTCACAAAATCCAATTTGGCCTTTGATAAAAACCGAATCGGTTTGGGCTCAAAAACTAATATGCACACCTCTAACATTAAGGGCGGGCTCAACCCATTTATTTTATACACTCCATTTTTTACTCAAGCTCGGATAGCCTGACATGAGTTCGTCTTATATCAGTTTAAGTTTTAACGAATCTATCTCGAATCTATCCCAAATAGCTCATAGACAATATGCTTACATCTCAAATTATGACTATAACATGTTGTAACCATCTTTATTTTTTAATGATTTTTTAGAAATTTTAATTATTGTGAAAATAAATGTTCAAATGTATCTAATTTGAATTGCATACCAACTTAAAATTATATTATAATATATGACATAATGCATTTTAAGTTATGTTACAACACATCATGAGGCCATTTCATTTGATATTCCTTTTAGTTCAGTGAGATACTGGTATACTCAACTTTTTGCCAATTTTGTATACTATAAGAAAACAAGATGGATCAATAGTGTCAGGCAGTACTATACGAAAAAAGATGGTGAACAGTGTCAGGCGGCTGTCTGGCACTCCTCATTGAATCAAACAGTTTACTATTTTTTATACATTGTAAAATTACATTTTTGTCCCCACTTTAAAATTACGCTTTTGCCCCGTACTCAAAATAAAATTACGCTTTCGTCTCTAGCTCAAAGTTACGATTTCGCCCTCGATTCAAAATTACGATTTGACCCTCAGCTTAAAATTACGTTTTCGCCCCTATTCAAAAGAAAAATATGCTTTTGCCTCTCTTCAAAAATAGATTTTTCCCGTTTTAAAAATTATGATTTCGCCCTCAGTTCAAAATTACGTTTTTGCTCATGTTAAAAATAAAATTATGCTTTTGGCTCCAACTCAAATTACGATTTTGCCATCGGTTCAAAATAAAATTAATGGTTTTGCCTTCAACCTAAAAGTACGATTGTGTCTTTAGTTCAAATTTATATTACTGTGTTACCCCAAGTTCAAAATGACACGAGTTAATAATGAAATATTAAATTGATAGTCTAACAGAAAAATGACAAATGAGGCGTGGTCAAAGTTTTTTATAGAGGACCAGACTTGAGCACAACTCGGATTAAACCCGACAAATACAGGCCTTCAAGAATTTATCAACACTATTGGGCCTTCAACTTATAACCTTCAAGCCCAATTCACAATTTAAACCCTTCTATCTTGAATCTAGCCCAAGCACTACTGCAATATCTTTGAATCCAGTCCAAGCCCAAAATAAGTTAGACTAAGTGTCAGGTCGTGTCCAGGCCCAGACCTTAACCCGCCAATCCAGCTCCAGGCCCATCTTATTAAAAAAACACAAAAAAAAACAAAAACTAAATTAGAATTAAATATAGACCCTGGGTTAGGTCAAAACAGGTCAACCACTATATTTTTGTTTGGTAGATGGTAAAGATGAAGGTGGATGGTGGTGTAAAAAAGTGTTCACTTCGCGTATTCTAAGATTTATTTTGCTTTTTTTTTTGTCAACCAAGTGTGACCCGTTAATAAAACTACATACTACCCAATTTGATCAGATTAAAACACACAAAGTTAATTTCATCGGTCCATTTTGTTTCCAAGGGAATCAACTAATGTTCATGCAGGTCTAGATCCCCATATCACCACCATTCATGTATCAAGTATTTCCAACAAATTTCACAAACCAAAACAAAGAATCCCGGTCATCTGTAGGACCTCAGAAAAGTTCATGCAGGTCTAGATCCCCATATCACCACCATTCATGTATCAAGTATTTCAACAAAATTTCACAACACCAATACAAAGAATCCCGTCATCTGTGGACCTCAGAAAAAACTTAAAAAATACACAGACTCTAAAAGAGACACAAAGCATGAGTGTTACCGCATCGGCGAATTCGGAAGAATAGGTGGACTCCATCTGGTGACTTTAAATAAAAAAATCCACTTAATCAATAATCTTCTCAGTTCAGAATGGCATGAACTATATTTTCTGCTTTGAAGATTCAATTTTTTGAAACTTTTTTGGGATATTCCTTGTGCGTTTTATATTTAAACAACTAGAAGAACAACAATCTGCACAACAATTGCACCTTTTCAATTCCTATAAAAAAGGGACTCAAATCATGCTCATAAATCATGGTTACCATTGAGGGTAACTTACTTTTTGTTGATAAAGCCATTAGTATGTCAAACCTTAAAGAAGATAGAGGATCTGCAAGCCAATATTAATAAAAGTCAAAATCACAATCTATTAGTCCAAATTTAAAAGTAAAGTATATGCTTTATTTAGATAAACAATACAACTAAACCATCTTAAAATCAGGCCACAATCAACTATACGAAAAATTAGATTAATATAAAAAACATATATATAGACATTTACAGAAAGTAAGATGAATTTCCTCACCATTTTGAAAGTAACAAAAGCCTTTTTTTTTCATAACAGCAGATCTGTAGTGTAGGCTTGATTCAACCATCTAGATCTCTCTCTATCTCCTCATTCATTCACTTCCATCTAAAGTGTACAACCTAACTTTGATACACCACCACTGCACCACTCTTTCATGATATTTCTGGACACCAAATAGTAGGGATCACGTGGTACCGACACTGGTACCCAAAAAAAGTCAAAAATGGATATCGGTAGCGAAAATGTTCGGCACCCTACAGTACCAATACCAAAAATGTTGGTTCAGTACATGTGTTTGAAGGTAAAAATCAGTAGTTTACCAGTACCGTACCTTACCGAAAGTATCAGTAAGTGGGTACCGAATCGGTACCAAAAATAATTCGGTACGGGAATTAGGTACCAGTTTGGTACCCACTATCAAATGCTCATCCCTAGGCAGATAGAACAATGGTCATGAAATTGAGAAAAAAAATGTTTTTTCTTAACCTAGAACCTATTTGTTTTTAATGGCTAAGAAACATAAGGGAAAGACAACATGAGATGATAACCATGGAAAAATTCAAATAACTATAATTCTAAACTTGTGTATTGAATTTTAGTGGCTAATTAAAATTTGAAAACATAAAATGATGAAGCGATTAACTGTACATATTGGCTGTGAGAGAAAGATACATTAATAAGGAAAAGTGTGACAAATAGCATAGTGCATTAACTTTAGTGCCAGGTGAAAAATATTTACATGGCAGGTATCGACTGATCAAAAACTAAAGAAAAAATCTGACTGTGAAACCAAACTGATAACCAGTTTGGCTGGTTTCATGGTTTCAAACCGGACCATAAACACCCTAGCTAAAAGATATATACCTCTTCTTGTCTTTCAAGCAGTTCCTTCGCAGATTTCTACAACAGTTTGAATGCTTCACGATCAAAAAGGGTAAGGGATACCATGTTGCGATACCACACCAATTTGCTGAGGACAACGTGATACTTGGGTGCTCGTAGAATTGTCCGATTGAAAAGGGTATCCAGGGGTCATTACATCATGAGTCTTTTTTTTTTTTTGAAGATTGTGATGCATACACGCTAGACATTTGAAACCCTAAGAAAAGAAATCCATAGACAAACTGAATATCTAAAAAATATTAGCAAATTGAATAGAAGGTATAAAGCAAAACAATACATACATGAAGCAGCAATACAAAAAGTTCTCATATAGTAGTTAAAAAATGTACTTCTAACAATAAACAAAGCATATTGGTCAATTCAACCCGACAAATACCGTCTGATGTACTATACACATAAGTCGCTTCCTTTCTAAGGGATTTGCTATTTGTTTCACTAAATTGGACCATCTGATTTTCTAAAATCTTCAATCATTCTTGCAACTTATTACATACATATAATAAAACACCCGTAGTAGTTGATTGTGTCATATATGCAAATACAAATCTAAAAAATCTTATAATTACAATCGTAAATACACCGTACATGTCACAGATTGAGGTGAAAACCCAAATACTATGCAAATTTCAAATAAACGTAAAAAATTTACGAAGACCCGGTTTCATTAAACTTGGAATAATCCTCTACTTTGTTATGACATACATATACATAATCACAAATTGTTGCGGCGATAAGAAGCACAATAAAAACGAACCACTAACAGTGTAACAGATCCATAAACATCACGAACAAAGGAAGGGCGCCAATATAGTCGAAACCCCTTAAATCCTGCAAAAAATAAGGCTACCTTTTAAGCCAGACATATAATTATGTGAAACAACAATTAGCAATAATACTTGTTCCAAATAAGACGTGTTTACCGGCTGAACCCATTAGGTGGATGCGTCAAAGCTGGGAAAAGAAGAAACAATTTAGATCATCAGAGTTAGCACTAATATCGTTAAAAATAATACGTGTTTTAATAGCCCCACCCATCACATGGATGAACATCCAATCATATCGCCATCACTGTAGATGTTTCGATCTCGCAATCTGGTCCAAAGTAAAGAGTACAATATTTATTTTGACAACTCTAAGATCGTGAAACCCAAACCCAAACTCAATCTGTCGTATCCTTTTTGAGGATCACGTTGAAAATATACACACAATTCAACTTATCCGATAACAAAAACTTGAAAAATAAATACTTTACCGGAACCAGCTGCTAAAGAACACAATTTTCTTCATCATTAACCTTCTTTAAATCCTTAACAAGTTTTGAATTTCATGGCATGAAGCTCTATTAATCCAAATCAAATCTGAATAAGAGGATTAAAAATGAAATCGAAAGATACCGATTTATGTGCTGGTGCCATCAGACCAGCACTACTGGGGAAACCCTAAATCAACCAATGTCGTTGTCATCGTTCCTCTTCAGGCCACCACCATCACCATCTTCCTCATACGATGAAACAGTCAGGATTTTAGAAACATCTGAGACGATGAAACAAATAAAAAAGTACAAATAAATATCGGCTACAGAATCAACATACTTGTAAGTGAATCGGTGAATCCTTTATCAGCCGATTCAATCACGAGTAACACCTATGTTTAAGAGAAAATGAGATGGAGGATGAAGAGGCGTATGATAGTTAGGGTTTCATGAAATTAGGATATAATGTTTTTTATAGGATCCAAATACAACATCGGGTTTCACCCATTTAAGGATCCGTATAAAGGAAAAAAAGCACGCACACTTTTTCCGCCAAAATCACAACCTAGATGCCCTAAAAACATGCCACGTAACCCTAAAAACATTCATTTATTTATTTATTACAGAGATAATAGATTTTTTATATATTATTATTATTATTATTATTATTATTATTATTATTATATTTAAGAATATAAAATTATTTAGTCATGATATGTTAATTATTAATGACTTACTAGTGTGATTTCTCACGTTCGGCATTGGGTTTTCAGTTAATATTTTATTTGTTTGGTTGGTTACAACATCGGTACGATACCAGTGTTTCGTGTAGCAATCGAAAGAGATATACCTAAATGGATATAGACAAGTGTTTTACATTGGTCGAAAACTAAAAATTGAATACCGGTACAACGATGTTTAGCTCGTATTGGTTCGATTTGTTACTTAACATTACCGTACCAACACTCATCATAGCTTATATATCGCCACGTCGAGACAACTATAAGAATAAATATGGTAGTGGTATTGTTCGAACGGTATCAGGTCGGTTCTCACAGTAAAGAAAAAACAACTACACTTGACCCTTATATTACAAAAAATAGAAACGCCACAATAGTATATTCAAAATTCATAAGACGTTATATTATATCACTAAAATAACAAAAAAAAAAGGTAAGTACGTCATTTTATAAAAGAACGAAAATAAACCATGACGTAGCTTTTGATGACATGTATGTGTTTCAATCACTTGTACGTTGCTATTCACAACTCATACATTGGCATGGTTGTGACGTGCATTGGTCATTCACATGCAATGCAATGTAAAGTTTAGCAAATCAGTAACAAACTTAAAGACCAGGTTTGATGCAACAACCCAATTATGATCGATCATCCTGTTCCTAAAAATTTTAAAAATAAAATTGAAATAGTTATATGTAATCTCGCTCGAACAAGATGTAACATTTACAAAATGAAGATATGCTTCATTAATCACATTAATCCTAGTTTTTTAGATAAATAACTAAGAATGATTTTTATCCAAACCTCATCTATAAAAAAAAAAGTCGAAATGTACAAGAAATCTTCTCTATATAGAAAACATAGCGGTCCTAGCAAAATTTTATTGTCTTCCTCTCAATAAATCTACTTATACAACCAATCTTCCAACACTTGCTCACATCTTACAAACATAAAATACTCGCATTGCATTTTCTAGTAATTAAACACATACACATGTGAAGAAACAATAGTCTAGTCTGTTACTAGGCTTATAAATAGAAGGATTTATAAATAGAAGGATTTATAAATAGGTTTATAAATAGAAGGATTTACTTGTTGAATACGTTACTTGGCTTATAAATAGAAGGATTTATTTGTAACCTAATAGTACCAATTATCAATAAACAAGTTTTGATTCAATACGTTCTTTGGTATCCAATTCTAACAAATTGGTATCAGAGCTTCTTTGAAGAACGATCGAGAGGGAGACGAGTCCGGCAAGAAGAGATCAATCAGCGAAGGTCAGCGATTGAAGTATCTTGCGACGGGGTTCCGACGATCACAGAAGGCGGCAGCAGACGAGACTTGGCGCGCAAGTCTGTGAAGAAATCGATAAGGTCAGAATCGGTTTCTTTAGATTGGTTCGTTTTTCAAGTTGCTTTCATAGGAGAAGTAGAAGGATCGTCTTCTTTTGAGCGGCGAATTAATAAAAGTCGATAGAAGATTTATTGTTCTTGAAGCGACTAATAAACAACTCTCCTCAAACGTGCGATAAGGAGTAAAAGGGTGGAGTATTTTCTTTCTTTGGTCAAAGGGATCGACTAAAAGAACAAAGTTTTGTTTTTCTCAATGTTCTCAGACCCGGACCGGACCGGCCGGGCCGGTCGGGCCGGGGTTCGCTACTTACGCCGGGCCGGTTCACCCTAACGAACCGTTTCTGCATTTAACCCGCGGTTTGGCCGGAAAATTTGTGAAAGGTCGGACCGTTTTGACCTTTTTTTTTTGGACTGAACAGCGAATATCATCGTTGATGAAGTTCTGCAACTGCGATGAAGAAGAAGACAATAATAGGTTCTTGGAAAATCAAAATATAATATAGTTCTTTTTGTTTCTTGGAAACTGATGTTCCCTATTCTCTTGAAGCTAGCCACAGACCTACTTTCTATTAGTTTTTATTTTTCTTGTTATTTACTGACTTTACTTTTGAGTGATTTTATATTATTTTTGTACTTTATATATTTTAATTAATTGACTATATCTTCTATTTTTCAATTTGGTGTTTATTATTTTATATAACGTTTTATAAAAAACGAGGTGTTTTATTTTGTATAACTTTTATAAAAAAATGAATCTGTAATTTTCCTAAAAGATAGACATTAACGACATTTTTTTTTGTATTTTATATACAAATATAAATATATTATATATTAAATCATCCGGTTCTTAATCCGATCCGACCGGTTCGACCAGTGAACCGGTAAGATGTCCGGTTTGTTGTCCGGTCTGGTTATGAAAACATTGGTTTTTCTTCTTTGAGGTACGGATAAGAAGAAACCACAAAAGTCAACAAAAGGGTTATTTATCAAAAGAAAAATGATAAAGGCAACCGTAGGTTGTTTTCTTTTCCGAAGGGAGCAATTAAAAGTAACTAAATTGTTTTTTAGTTGCAATTAAATGATAGGAACAAAAGGATTTGTTTCTTTTAACCTGTGCTTAAAAGAAGGCTAAAGCAAAAGGTTGTTTTCAGAAAGGAATCAATTTTGAGTTTAGAAAATTGATTTAAGTCCTAGTACTTCTCTAACATGACAAAATCGAAGGATGGGTGATAACGTGAACCGGGTACCTCCAACAAAGGAACCAATGCCTAGTCTTCCATTTCTAACTCTTACAGATACAAACTACACCGTTTGGGCTATGAAGATGAAGGTAATCCTCAAGGTTAACAAGGTATGGGATGTGATTGACCCAGGAACGACCATCGATACTCACAAAGATTCTATAGCAAAAGCTTTGCTTAAGGGTTTCCCAAAGAGCTGGTGTTGCAGATTGGGAACAATGATTCAGCAAAAGAGATGTGGGAAGCGGTGAAGTCTCGCAATCAAGGTGCTGGACGTGTGAAAGAAGCAAGACTCCAAACCTTAATGTCGGAATTTGAGGGTTTGAAGATGAAGGAACCGAGTACAATCGTTGAGTTCGCAGGAAAGATCTCAGGGATTGCGTCAAGGTCTGCTTCTCTTGGAACGGTGATTAAATTAGAGAAACTGGTTAAAAGGTTTCTACATGGTTTGCCGAAAAGGTTTATTCACATGGTGGCCTCTCTCGAGCAATCTATTGACCTTAAGACAGTTGGATTTGATGATGTCGTGTGTCGTCTTATAGCCTATGAGGAACGCATCAACCTTGAAGATAAGGAGCAACCGGTTAGAAGTGATCAGGTACTGCTGACTTATGAGGAGTGGGAAGCTAGAAAAAAGGAAGGGTACGATCGAGGCAAAGGAACGGCCGAGTCTAGTCAAAGAGGTCGGGGTCGCGGTCGAGGAAAAACCTGGGGTCAAGATAAAGACAAGGAACCGGATCAAAAAACAAAGAAAGACCGTTCTAAGATAAGGTGTTTTCGATGTGATGAATTAGGGCATTTTTCTTCAGATTGTCCTACGCGTAAAAAGGATGAGGACGAGGAAAACAATCTTATTCAAAGGGTTGAACCGGTTCTTTATTTGCAAACACACGTTGAAGAAGCTAATGATGTGTTTCTAGACGAGGAAAGGATTATTCCAAGGATGTATGCTTCGAGCCTAAGTGAACTCAAGACGTGGTCTCTTGACAATTGTCACACCCCGACCCGCAGCGGAAAAGGTGATCGGGGCATGATTGGGTTTTCATCAAAACTCATGACATTTATTATAACGTTTCATATTTATTATTACAATTTAAAGGGAAATCATAAAATCATAATTACAACATGTTCTACACATCTTTCTAAACTTCATTATTTTCTTCTATGGCATTTCCTATGTTTTCCTTGCTTCATCCTGTTCACCTGTATCATGTGTAAAAATGGTTTTTGGATCAACAAAAAGTTGGCGAGTGAATCCTATGAAAAACATTTAAACAAGTTTATTGAATTGATTATAAATAAAGTGCGTAACCACATATGAGAAAATATAGATGTAAACTTATTCACAAATCACTTAATATTAAATAATGCACACACATACAATAATAGGTTGTTTTGAGGCACGCGTTGCTCAACTCGTCTCCCACGAGGAACTGATGGGCCTAATGAATGAGTTTTGAGGCATGCGTTGTTCTACGAACTGATGGGCCTAATGAATGAGTTTTAAGGCACGCGTTGTTCAACTCGTCTCCCACGAGGAACTGATGGGCCTAACAAATAATTTGCATACAACTTGACAATATGTAATACATAACTACAAACAATATTTACATTCTAAGTTTAAATCATAATATGGTATGGCACGAGTTTGAATAAACGAATTAGTTTTAGTGACACATGATACACCCCAAAACGTGTAATTAAAAAGGGGAGTTGTAAGATTCACTCACAGTGGTTGCGTTTCTTGGATTGATGATGAATGCGCACGATATTGGATTTAACCACGAGAGAAAACTAACCTAGATAATAACATAACGGTTCGGTAAATAAGCGGATTTTATTAATCAATTTTAGTAGGATTTTTGGATATATTTTTGTGAGTTTAAGGCTATTTTCTAACTTTAAAAATGTTATTTTTAAGTATTATAATTGATTTTTAATTTAAATAAATAAATAAAATAAAAAAAAAATGTTGAATTTTGACCATTGACCGTTGACTTGTTGACCGTTGACCGACCGTTGACTTGTTGACCGGTTCTATTGTGTGTATGTATGCGCCGGGCAGGACTCGAACCCGAGACCTCCCGTACGCGTGCACGCAGCTCTACCAACTGAGCTACGTGTCTAACCCGAAATATTTCTAATTTTAATTATATTTATACATTAATTAAGTTAATCCGAAAATCATTTATTTTAAAAAGGTTTTAGTGTATCGACTCGGTGCTCTCCACAGGTCTCGAACCCGGGACCTGTGTTTTAGTTTGGCACACAGTCCACCGCTGGACTGTATGTCAATCTTGGTAAATATTATGGTTTTTAATATACTTAACATCTTACTGTTGTGGATCCGGTTCAGTTTAAAAAAAAAAATTTATTACAGCAAATGTGGGTGTGTCAAGGCTCGAACTCGGGACGTATGCATATTGTTTGCACACAGTCCACCGCTGGACTATGTGTCTAACCCGTTTATATAACTTGTTTTAATTATACTTATACACTGCTTACATGTTTCAGGATTTGGCGTTTATAAAAAGGCATTATATTTCAGCGAATCGGAACACAACGGAATTCGAACCCGGGACGTATGCTTTAAAATCGCACACAGTCCACCGCTGGACTGTGTGTCTAACCCGAGATATAACTTGATTTAAATTATATATATATAACCGAAAACTTCATCTTCTTCGTTAAACTTAACCAGAACCCAAACCGACTGTTTCGATACATTCATCAATTTCTTTAGTAAATTGTAATTAGCTACATATGAGATTAATAAAAACGAGAGAGATTAGGTGTAAGATATACCGAACAGAGATCCCCTGTTTCGCCGGCGAGTTTCCGATGACAGCAGGTTATTCCAGCGACGTGTATCTTGCGGCAGAGGTTCTTCAAGAAGTTTGAGGTGAGTGTGGGTGACTTCGGTATGAGCTCTAGATGTTCTGTTTTTAGAGTAAGGCACAGAGGTGAAGGGGTTCGGTTTTCCGGCGAGTTGCAGGAAGTTTCCGGCGAGTGAAATTACGTCGAGGATGGGTGTGATTGTGAGCGAAAAGGTTATCAGAGGTTAGAGGGTGTATTTATAGGGAAGAACATTGACGAATTTGGTCTGATTACCGTCTTGATTCGTTGGTCAAAATTTTCCGGCGGTTATGACGAATGTCGCGGACTGGACATCGGTTATAACCGATGTCGTTGTTAATACTTACGTTAAGTCAAAGGTAACCGACGATGATTGACGAAATCGTCGGATTTTCCGGCGTCAGCGGATTTGGGCGCCCGAGTAACTGGGTTTGATTTCCAGATTTATGTTATGTATTAATTGTTTCAATATGTAAACAAACAACACAAGTGGCGGAGTGGTTGAGCGTGTGAGAGTTAAAACTTTGCTGACTTGGTTGACCCGGCTGACCCGGGTTCGAATCCCGGCAGCCTTGTTTTATTTTTATTTCATTATTTTTAATAAATTTTCAAATATAAATTTTATATTCCAATATACTTATTAATTGTGTATCGTTTAAAATTAATTTGAGCATTAAATACGCAACGAAATTTTTAACTGGTTGTTCGGTTAATAAACGAAGCGGGTTTGGTAAATCCGGTTTTTTACGGATGTTACAGTATCCCCTACTTTTTAGAAATTTTGTCCCGAAATTTAAGTAGTGACATATTTGTCTAAAAAGGATGGTGTTTAGTTTGACAGTTACATACTTAGAAAGGGGTAAGAGTTTAAATTTTGTTTGAGGCGGTAACGTTCCTTGTAAGGGTTAAGTACCCTGCTACAGGAATCGCTTTTTGTTGCCTACGGTAAAAATATTGATAAGCAGAGTTGATTCACTGAGTATGATTTCATGCGCAAGAGTTTTGATATGTTTGGAAAGATAAGGTTATATCCTAAAACAAAACTTCTAATACTACAACCTACGTGGAACTTCTCATAACCGCCTGACAATGCCTCTGATCCTTTGGCA
This sequence comes from Scalesia atractyloides, assembly GCA_947069175.1. Lineage (NCBI taxonomy): Eukaryota > Viridiplantae > Streptophyta > Magnoliopsida > Asterales > Asteraceae > Scalesia > Scalesia atractyloides. The sequence goes on from CAMTDV010000009.1 coordinate 39,969,991, forward strand.
AGAATACTTATATATAGGAAGTACCAGCGGCGTATCCACCATATTCTTGTCAAATTTTCGTTGGTTTTATCAGTAAGTTATGATTGGTTCTATGATGTGACTCTAGAACATAAATAAACACAACAACCAATGTCTGAGTCCTAGTTCTGATAATGTACATGTTTGAATGGTGACAGTTCCTCTCTCGTTTGCTATGATGGAGAGGTTAGTTTATGTAAAAATAGAACACAATCCAATTTCTTTAAATGATGAGATGATATGAATGCTAAATCAGTGAGTATAACACAAACTTCAATCAAGACAATACTAAATCCTACATGGAACTTCTCATAACCGCCTGATAATGCCTCTGATCCTTTGACAAGAATACTTATATATAGGAAGTACCAGCGGCGTATCCACCATATTCTTGTCAAATTTTCATTGGTTTTATCAGAAGTTATGATTGGTTCTATGTGACTCTAAAACATAAATAAACACAACAACCAATGTCTGAGTCATAATTCTGATAGTATACATGTTTGAATGGTGACACGATCCAATTTCTTTAAATGATGTGATGGTATGAATGCTAAATCAGTGAGTATAAAACAAACTTCAACCAAGACATTACTAAATCCTACGTGGAACTTCTCATAACCACCTGATAATGCCTCTGATCCGTTGACAAGAATACTTATATATAGGAAGTACCAGCGGCGTATCCACCATATTCTCGTCAAATTTTCATTGGTTTTATCAGTAAGTTATGATTAGTCCTATGTGACTCTAAAACATAAACAAACACAACAACCAAAGCTTGAGTCTTAATTCTGATAGTATACATGTTTGAATGATGACAGTACCTCTCTCGTTTGTTATGATGGAGAGGTTAGTCCATGTAGAAGTGAGACACAGCTCAACTTCTTTAAATGATGACACTGTGATATGTCATGAGGTATGATGATATGAATGTTAAATCAATGAGTATAAAAACAAAACTGAAATAGTAATTCGCATTAAGATCCTTGGATAAATTTCCAATTTAAAATTGAGACACGTGAAAATTGAGATAACATAGAGAAAAACATAAAACTAAGCGGTTGGAGTTGAATCTTGATTTTTGGTGAAGGGGACTAGTTGGGTTGTTTCGCTTGGGCCGTCATTATCTTCAACAGGATTGGCGTTGATGTTGAAAACTCTTCCTCTTGCTGGTGGCCTAATGGTTGGATTTTCTTGATTTGATTAGTTAACTGGGTTTGCTTGAGCTTGGGCGTTTATGATGTTAACCAATTGAGGGCACGTGTTTCTATAATGGGTAGGGTCGCCACAATTAAAACAAGCTTGAACATAAGGTAACATGGGGTATTAGGGGGTGAGATTTGGTTTTGAGGGGTGCGGCAAACCTTGCTCAAATGACCATAGCGTCCACAATTCGCACATAGTCGACAAGGTAAGGTAGACGGATGGTGATAAAAACAGGTGTTACATTGAGGGTGAGGTCCAAGGTAAGGTTTCTTATTTGGGTAAGTTGAGTTGGGTGCTACTTGAGTGATTGGGATAGCTTGGAGGGGTACGACTTGTGAGGCTGGCTGGTTGCGTTGGGAGACAGCGAAAAGTTGCCCATCCCGTTTTCTCTTAAAAATGGGTTGAGAAGGGGATTCGGTTTGGGTGGAGTTTGAGGTTTCAGTCGATGCTTTATCCTTCTTCTTCTCCTCCTTGAAGTCTTTGTTCCGGATGCGGTTCTCGGTGAGCTCTGTAGCTAACTCCATTGCTGCTTCCAAGGTTGCAGGTGTGGTACTTATTACAGAGTCTTGAATCTTTGAAGGAAGACCTCGAATGTAGTGCTCGATCAATCGGTAGAGGGGAGTGAACAAGTTGGGAACCATTTGATTTAACTCGAGGAATCTCTTGTTGTATGTGGTGTGGTCGCTGTAACATCCGTCAAAAAACGGATTTTACCAAACCCGCTCCGTTTATTAACCGAACAATCAGTTAAAAATTTCGTTGCGAATTTATTGCCCAAAATAATTTTAAACGATACATAATTAATTATTATATGGGAATATATAATTAGTTTTTGAAAAACTGTTAAAAATAAGAAAATAAAAATGAATTGTCACTGCCGGGTTTCGAACCCGGGTCAGTAACCGGTCAGCAAAGTCTTAACACTCCACACTTAAACCACTGCGCCACTGATGTTCCTTGTTAAATGTTAGAATCATTTAATTCATATCATGAGTTTCCGAATTCAAAACCGGCGCCCAAATGCAGTCGTCGGAAATCCCGGCGATCTCGCCAATAATTTAACGATTCCTTCAGTTATAACGTAAATATTAAACACTACATCGGTTATAACCGATGTCTGACTTCGCGACACAAGTTATAACCGCCGGAGAAATTATAACCGACGAATCAAGTCGGAAATCGGACCAAATTCATCGACGACCTGCACTATAAATACCCCCTCGAACCTCTGCAAACATTTTCGCTCAAAACCGCACCCTTTCTCGGCGAAAACTCACTCGCCGGAAATTTTCTGCTCATCGCCGGAAAACCGAACCCTCCTTTTCTAAGCCTTACTAAACCCCTGAGCTTATACCGAAGTCACCCACGTCCTTTGTAAGCTTTCTGAAGACTCGCTGCTGCAAGACACACGTCGCCGGAAGTGTTAGCTGTCGCCGGAGTTCTGCCGGAAAAACAGAGGAATCCAGTCGGTATACCTCACGCCTAATTTCTTCATTCTTTTTATTTAATCTCACATGTAATTAACCATCAGACACTAATGAACATGATTTAATCATCGAACCAGTCGAATGTCCGATTCTGGTTAAAACTCAACGAAGAAGACGAAGTTACGGTAACATATAAGTATAATTAAAATCAAGTTATTACTCGGGTTAGACACACAGTCCAGCGGTGGACTGTGTGCACAATAAACACACTAACGTCTCGAGTTCGAATCTTGCCCCACACACGCTGCCTTAATAAAAATGTCATTTTTTGTTAACTGAACCGGATTCATTTCATATATATGTTAAGTATATTAATAACCGGAAAAATAACCAAGTTAGACACACAGTCCAGTGGTGGACTGTGTGTATGTTTAATCGCACGTCACGAGTTCGAGTCCGGTCTACTGCACCGACTCGGACAATTATCTAACTTTTTAAAATAGGACAGAAATGAAAAAGTTCAGTTTGTATTTAAGTATAATAAAAATCGGTTTATATAACATGTGAAACACACAGTCCAGCGGTGGACTGTGTGTTAACTCAACCCACAGGTCCCGGGTTCGAGACCTGTGGAGAGCACCGGTCCGATTCAGTTAAATAGTTTTTAAAAATAAATGATTTTCGATTAATCTAATTAATATATAAATATAATTAAAAACAGAAATATTTCGGGTTAGACACGTAGCTCAGTTGGTAGAGCTGCGTGCACGCGTACGGGAGGTCTCGGGTTCGAGCCTCACTCAGCGCACGTCACGAGTTCGAGTCCGGTCTACTGCACCGACTCGGACAATTATCTAACTTTTTAAAATAGGACAGAAATGAAAAAGTTCAGTTTGTATTTAAGTATAATAAAAATCGGTTTATATAACATGTGAAACACACAGTCCAGCGGTGGACTGTGTGTTAACTCAACCCACAGGTCCCGGGTTCGAGACCTGTGGAGAGCACCGGTCCGATTCAGTTAAATAGTTTTTAAAAATAAATGATTTTCGATTAATCTAATTAATATATAAATATAATTAAAAACAGAAATATTTCGGGTTAGACACGTAGCTCAGTTGGTAGAGCTGCGTGCACGCGTACGGGAGGTCTCGGGTTCGAGCCTCACTCAGCGCACATATACTTGCATTCGAACCGGTCAAAGTCAACGGTCAACGGTCAAAAAAGTCAAAATTTTTTATTATTTTTATTTATTTATTTTAATTAAAAATCAATTAAAAATACTTAAAAATAACATTTTTAAGGTTAGAAAATAGCCTTAAACTCACAAAAATACACCCAACAATCCTACTAAAATGGACTAATAAAATCCGTTTACTTACCGAACCATAATGCTATTTATCTAGGTTAATTTCACTCGTGGTTAAAACCACTTCGCGTGCATTCAACATCATCAACCGAACGCACCCACTGTGCGTGAATCTTACAACTCCCCTTTTTAATTACACGTTTTGGGGTGTGTCATGTGTCACAAAATAATTAACTCGTTTATTTAAACTTGTGCCATACCATATCGTGATCTAAACTTAGATTGTTTATATTGTTGTGATTACTTATTTCATTTTGTCAAATTATATGAAATTCATTCATTAAGCCCATCAGTTCCTCGTGGGAGACGAGTTGAACAACGCGTGCCTCAAAACCAATCCATTATTGTTCATGTGTGTATCATTGAGTTTATATTGTTTGTAGTTATGTCTTTCATATTATCATGTTTATGCAATTCATTCATTAGGCCCATCAGTTCCTCGTGAGAGACGAGTAGAGCAACGCGTGCCTCTAAACGTTCCATTATTGTTCATGTGTGCTTGATTTAATATCTAATGATTGTTGAATAAGTTTATATCTATTTTTACTCATGTGTGGTTGTGCACTCATTTCATAATCAATTAAATAAACTTGTTCAAATGTTTTCCATAGGATTCACTCGCCAACTTTTTGTTGATCCAAAAACCTTTTTACACATGATACAGGTGAACAGGATGAAGCAAGGAAAACATAGGAAATGCCTTAGAAGAAAACAAAGAAGCTTAGATTGATGTTAGGTCATGATGTAATTATAGTTGTAAATTTCCTATTAAATTGTATTTAATGAATATGAAACGTATAATAAATGTCATGAGCTTTGATGATAACCCAATCATGCCTCGGTCACCTTTTCCGCTGCAGGTCGGGGTGTGACAGTCGCCTTCCTTTTGTTTCAACGAATAAAACTCATCCTCTAATTTCTTGATTTCGCTCCTTGGCCAAAACCGTCTTGTCATGATTTCCTTCAACTCTTCCCAAGTCAAAGTCATAGCATCTTCAACACCTCGTTTAGCCTTCTCTGTATTCCACCAAGTAAGTGCTATTCCAAGCAAACGACCGGTAGCATATCGCACTTTGCGATTATCAGGGCAATCGTAATTTAGAAAAGTGTTCTCCATTTCTTCAAACCAATGGAGGAGAGCGGTGACACCTTCAGTCCCTTCGTATTTTGGAGGGTCGCAGGATTTGAAATGCTTGTAGGTGCATTTAGTGGTATTTGGGGGAGGGTTGATAGCATTTTGATCTTCTTGGTTGACAGGATTAGCGGTAAGGGCTTGTTGGACTTGAATTATAATGTTGGGTATTACGGCAGCCATTTGTTGAGCGATTTGGGCAGCCATGCGCTCGCGGGCTTTTCCTGATCTCATCTTTCTACGAGCGAGGCTAGAAGACATCTACAAGGAATACATAACAAGAGTATGAGTTGGATGTTTTAGGGATCAGGTGTCGTATTTAGGAATTAACATTTATAAAATAAACATAAAATAATAAATCTACTACATCCATAGGATGTCTTGGGCTTTGCTCGTAATTGGGCCTTGCATGCCGCCATACTTCACCTTCGTAATCATGTGGGCCCCCATGATTACCGGGTTTTTCATATGGTTCGCATGTGTTAGCCTGGTTACGTACACTAAAACCCGGAGAAAAATCGAGAAATATGTAACGTATGATATTCGGAATGTGTCTAGGTGTGGACACGGTGACACCTCAAAGTGGGGTTAGTTCGAACGACGTTTGGTGTGGCATGCTTTGGCCTAATAGGTCCTTCGTACTCTCATCATTAGTCCCCAGGTAGGCAAACTGGTCCGTTATATTGGATTTATACGAATGCCAACCTAGACAGGACGTTCCGACTACCGGTACTTGTACCCTTACAGTTACTACATGCCCGTCGCAGAACTCACTTTGATGACATTTGAAAAATGAAAAATGAGACAAAATCTTTGAAAAATGAAAAATGAGACAATGATTCAGCAAAAGAGATGTGGGAAGCGGTGAAGTCTCGCAATCAAGGTGCTGGACGTGTGAAAGAAGCAAGACTCCAAACCTTAATGTCGGAATTTGAGGGTTTGAAGATGAAGGAACCGAGTACAATCGTTGAGTTCGCAGGAAAGATCTCAGGGATTGCGTCAAGGTCTGCTTCTCTTGGAACGGTGATTAAATTAGAGAAACTGGTTAAAAGGTTTCTACATGGTTTGCCGAAAAGGTTTATTCACATGGTGGCCTCTCTCGAGCAATCTATTGACCTTAAGACAGTTGGATTTGATGATGTCGTGTGTCGTCTTATAGCCTATGAGGAACGCATCAACCTTGAAGATAAGGAGCAACCGGTTAGAAGTGATCAGGTACTGCTGACTTATGAGGAGTGGGAAGCTAGAAAAAAGGAAGGGTACGATCGAGGCAAAGGAACGGCCGAGTCTAGTCAAAGAGGTCGGGGTCGCGGTCGAGGAAAAACCTGGGGTCAAGATAAAGACAAGGAACCGGATCAAAAAACAAAGAAAGACCGTTCTAAGATAAGGTGTTTTCGATGTGATGAATTAGGGCATTTTTCTTCAGATTGTCCTACGCGTAAAAAGGATGAGGACGAGGAAAACAATCTTATTCAAAGGGTTGAACCGGTTCTTTATTTGCAAACACACGTTGAAGAAGCTAATGATGTGTTTCTAGACGAGGAAAGGATTATTCCAAGGATGTATGCTTCGAGCCTAAGTGAACTCAAGACGTGGTCTCTTGACAATTGTCACACCCCGACCCGCAGCGGAAAAGGTGATCGGGGCATGATTGGGTTTTCATCAAAACTCATGACATTTATTATAACGTTTCATATTTATTATTACAATTTAAAGGGAAATCATAAAATCATAATTACAACATGTTCTACACATCTTTCTAAACTTCATTATTTTCTTCTATGACATTTCCTATGTTTTCCTTGCTTCATCCTGTTCACCTGTATCATGTGTAAAAATGGTTTTTGGATCAACAAAAAGTTGGCGAGTGAATCCTATGAAAAACATTTAAACAAGTTTATTGAATTGATTATAAATAAAGTGCGTAACCACATATGAGAAAATATAGATGTAAACTTATTCACAAATCACTTAATATTAAATAATGCACACACATACAATAACAGGTTGTTTTGAGGCACGCGTTGCTCAACTCGTCTCCCACGAGGAACTGATGGGCCTAATGAATGAGTTTTGAGGCATGCGTTGTTCTACGAACTGATGGGCCTAATGAATGAGTTTTAAGGCACGCGTTGTTCAACTCGTCTCCCACGAGGAACTGATGGGCCTAACAAATAATTTGCATACAACTTGACAATATGTAATACATAACTACAAACAATATTTACATTCTAAGTTTAAATCATAAAATGGTATGGCACGAGTTTGAATAAACGAATTAGTTTTAGTGACACATGATACACCCCAAAACGTGTAATTAAAAAGGGGAGTTGTAAGATTCACTCACAGTGGTTGCGTTTCTTGGATTGATGATGAATGCGCACGATATTGGATTTAACCACGAGAGAAAACTAACCTAGATAATAACATAACGGTTCGGTAAATAAGCGGATTTTATTAATCAATTTTAGTAGGATTTTTGGATATATTTTTGTGAGTTTAAGGCTATTTTCTAACTTTAAAAATGTTATTTTTAAGTATTTATAATTGATTTTAGTTTAAATAAATAAATAAAAATAAAAATAATTGTTGAATTTTGACCATTGACCGTTGACTTGTTGACCGTTGACCGTTGACCGTTGACTTGTTGACCGGTTCTATTGTGTGTATGTATGCGCCGGGCAGGACTCGAACCCGAGACCTCCCGTACGCGTGCACGCAGCTCTACAAATTGAGCTACATGTCTAACCCGAAATATTTCTGTTTTTTAATTATATTTATACATTAATTAAGTTAATCCGAAAATCATTTATTTTAAAAAGGTTTTAGTGTATCGACTCTGTGCTCTCCACAGGTCTCGAACCCGGGACCTGTGGTTTAGTTTGGCACACAGTCCACCGCTGGACTGTGTGTCAATCTTGGTAAATATTATGGTTTTTAATATACTTAACATCTTACTGTTGTGGATCCGGTTCAGTTTAAAAAAAAAACTTTTTATTACAGCGAATGTGGGTGTGTCAAGGCTCGAACTCGGGACGTATGCATATTGTTTGCACACAGTCCACCGCTGGACTGTGTGTCTAACCCATTTATATAACTTGTTTTAATTATACTTATACACTGCTTACATGTTTCAGGATTTGGCGTTTATAAAAAGGCATTATATTTCAGCGAATCGGAACACAACAGAATTCGAACCCGGGACGTATGCTTTAAAATCGCACACAGTCCACCGCTGGACTGTGTGTCTAACCCGAGATATAACTTGATTTAAATTATATATATATATAACCGAAAACTTCATCTTCTTCGTTAAACTTAACCCAGAACCCAAACCGACTGTTTCGATACATTCATCAATTTCTTTAGTAAATTGTAATTAGCTACATATGAGATTAATAAAAACGAGAGAGATTAGGTGTAAGATATACCGAACAGAGATCCCCTGTTTCACCGGCGAGTTTCCGATGACAGCAGGTTATTCCGGCGACGTGTATCTTACGGCAGAGGTTCTTCAAGAAGTTTGAGGTGAGTGTGGGTGACTTCGGTATGAGCTCTAGATGTTCTGTTTTTAGAGTAAGGCACAGAGCTGAAGGAGTTCGGTTTTCCGGCGAGTTGCAGAAAGTTTCCGGCGAGTGAAATTACGTCGAGGATGGGTGTGATTGTGAGTGAAAAGGTTATCAGAGGTTAGAGGGTGTATTTATAGGGAAGAACATCGACGAATTTGGTCTGATTACCGTCTTGATTCGTTTGTCAAAATTTTCCGGCGGTTATGACTAATGTCGCGGACTGGACATCGGTTATAACCGATGTCGTTGTTAATACTTACGTTAAGTCAAAGGTAACCGACGATGATTGACGAAATCGTCGGATTTTCCGGCGTCAGCGGATTTGGGCGCGCTGAGTAACTGGGTTTGATTTCCAGATTTCTGTTATGTATTAATTGTTTCAATATGTAAACAAACAACACAAGTGGCGGAGTGGTTGAGCGTGTGAGAGTTAAAACTTTGCTGACTTGGTTGACCCGGCTGACCCGGGTTCGAATCCCGGCAGCCTTGTTTTATTTTTATTTCATTATTTTTAATAAAATTTCAAACATAAATTTATATTCCAATATACTTATTAATTGTGTATCGTTTAAAATTAATTTGAGCATTAAATACGCAACGGAATTTTTAACTGGTTGTTCGGTTTATAAACGAAGCGGGTTTGGTAAATCCGGTTTTTTACGGATGTTACAACTATGGGGCGAGTAACCACATGACGGGTAAAAAAGAGTGGTTCACTAACCTCGATCACAACATCAAGGGAAAAGTGGTGCACGAAGATTAAAGGACAAGGTATGGTCGTCTTGGAAGGAAAACTTGGGGAACGAAGGGTTTTGCACGATGTTTATTATATTCCTTCACTTGAATGTAATATAATAAGCATTGGTCAGTTGGACGAGATAGGGTACAAGATCGCAATCCAAAATGGTATACTTTGGATGTTGGAGCAAGATGGAACTTTGCTAATGAAGGTACCTTGTTCACCGAATCGCATTTACAAGATTAATCTTGAGGTTGTATCTCCGGTTTGCATACAGTCTAAAGATGACAAGGCTGAAAATAGCGACCAACTGTCTCTGTTATGATAGAATTTAGCGACCAAACAGATAAGTCAGCAAGAGGAATTAGCGACCAATCTGGGCAGTCAGCAACACAACAAACATTTAGCGACCAGACTGACCAGTTAGCGACGAAATCTGATCAGTCAGCGACAGAACCTGATCAGGCAGTGACAACTTTTAGCGACGAGTCTGCGACATATCAGTTTTTCAGCACTTCAATAGTTAAATGGATGCTCGGTTTATCAAATCAAGAGATAAGTTTGAAAGTCGAGAACTTATTGCAAGAGCAAGAAAAAGTGGAAAGTATCAGTGAGGATTTGCAACGGACTGACATCCTCACGAAAGCCATGCCACGACTGAAGATTATCGAGATGAGACATCTTCTCGGTATTGCAAGATTAGGTGGGTGATTGTTAGACTAATCTTGCATTATGTTTAAGTTCGGGTAAAAAGTGACCGGGTTATAAACTAGGAGGTTTTCTGAGATAGTTTTTTTAATCCTAGTTTGAGTCAAATAGGTTTACTTGTTGAACAAGTTACTAGGCTTATAAATAGAAGAATTTATTTGTAACCCTAGTAGTACCAATTATTAATAAACAAGTTTTGATTCAATACGTTCTTTGGTATTCAATTCTAACATAGTCTGCTGGATAACCTGATAATGTTCAACCAAGAGGCTTTCTTTTTGACCTTCATGAGCTAAAATCCAAGGAGAGTGATATGCAAAACTAGAAAACACCATGAGACTCGTTACGAGAAGGAGATGTGGGGGTTATTCTCGTAACCACCCTCGGCATGCGAATAAGCATTCTTCTTCTAGAGAGAAAGAACAATGTATAGAGTGAGAGTAAAGAGAGTTGGGTTAGCATCCTTAAACTTTTGAAGAAGTGTGGTATTTATAGCCAGAGAGACGGAGAAGAAAATAGGCTGATTGAACGAGGTGTCGCTGGCAAGGAATATCCATTAGGTCCTTTCTATCATGGCAGTTAGTTGCCGCAAAGGTGGAAGTACGATCACATGCGGTGATTGACTACACATCGCTTTCTGGATGTACTTCGTGTCTCATCTGCCATCAGCCGTTAGTGGAGGTTGAGAAGAGGTGAAATGGCACATCCTGATTGGCTACCTGTCAGTGTCACGTGTATGTTTGTCCCCTGCATGATGACATCTTCTAGTACAATAGCCAGTGGACGCTGATTGGTTGCAGGTCTCTTTCACCTTGTATTATATGTTTCCTTCGTCGTGGCATAATGTCGCGCTCGCAGGATTAGCCTGTGATGGAACGTTGAGACGAGCTGAGTGGTTTTGGATTAAGTATGGTTATAGTCTTGTGCCCGTGGGGGCTTGGTTGCGGCCCGTAGGGCATATAGGACCATACCCTTTCAATATCCAAATCTCAATATCAACTAACTAGACAAAATCATATTAAAAAACAAGCTCGAGCTACTTGTAAGTTGTAATCAATGTAACTTGCATTGATTTTTAATAAAGAAGAAATATAGGTGATCATACATATATAGAGACAGTGGTGGACTCAAGAATTTTTTCCTGGGGTACGGAAAAACTTTAAAGATTTTAGGCTCTTAGCTATATAAAAAAAATCGGTTCATAGCGGGTCGGATCGGTCATGTAAAACATGTAAACATAAACAAACAAAGTTTCGCGGAACCGACCAGATTGGGTCGGGTCAATATCAATTTTCAAACAATCAGATCCCGTCTCCTAACTTCCTATCACATTAACAAACAATATTTCAAGTAAAACAGTAAACAACATAAAAAACCATTATAAGTAAGTGAAGTAACAACAAAAAAACCATCAAAGTTTAAACCCTTCCTACTTCTATTTCTCCTAATCATTAAATAAAACAACAAAAAAACTTATCTAAGACATAGCTTGGTCTTTAATTAGAAGAATCCAACAAAAAACAGTGGTTTAACCATTTTTCCTCTTAAGAAAATTGCGCCATAACTTCCCTACTCATGGTTCTTATCACATCTAAATTGCTCTGTAAGTTCATTAAACAACACTAAACACATAAACAAAATAAACAATCATGTTTAACAAATACCATAGTCCATAATTTTCAATTCTAATTTTCAAACATTCAAGCGTTAGTCTTAAATGTTGATTAGTAATCGTTTACACAAACAAAGCTTAAAATAAAACAACAAAATCATTAACTACAACTCTACAAGTCTAGAACAACTAAAAAACATCAAAACACATAAAAAGATCAAACCCTTATACATCTATATTTTCTCCTAATCACTACATAAAACAACAAAAAATAATCAATAAAAAAGGATATCCGTCTGAACGGCCGGAATTTTGAATTTTCCAGCCAAAAACTCGTCCAGTCATGAGTCGCTGTAGACTATAGTCGTTGGGTGTCTTTTATGGAGTGGGATTTGGAATTTGAATGGGTCATGGGTGGTTTGGTTTGGTTATTTTATTTAGTTCAAAATCTTTAGGTTGGATTTGGGCTTGGATAGTTGGGTTAATAAAATTAGATTGTAGATTGGGTTAAGTAATGTGAATAAGTGGTTAAAGAATAATTATACAAGTTGTGGTATATACTTATATATTCATAATAATCCGTGTTTATTTTTTTTAATTCATAATATATTTTTTCTAAGGGGGACGGTTGAAAATTTTTATAGGGTGCGGTTGGGATTTTTGACGAAAATTAGCACTAAAAACCTTTTTTCAAGGGGTGCGGCCGCCCACCCACCATTGTGGGTAGGCCCGCCCCTGGTTAGAAAGAAGTTATCACCATAACCGAACCATTGTTAAACAAGTTTAATCACCATTAATGCTTATCATGATCATAATTGGGTTTACACTCAAATCATCGCTTTGAATATTTAAACTTATAATAGTTGTCGTTAGCTATGGACAATCATCTTGCTCTGACCAATAATCCGCTGTGAATCGGGGTGTGACATTTCCACACACTTTGGAATATATGAGTCAAATCCCTAGTTGTTTGAAACATTATTTTTGGATGAATGTTTAAACATGATGCTTTTATTCAGGTTATGTAAGCCCTAACTTGTTAGAATGGTTTTAACCTCTTAACATTTTTGGTATTACATTGATGGTTTAACTATATTAGATGTTTGCAAATCGGATGTTTGAAAACCTTTGTGTCACACCTTGTGTTTTCGTCTTCAGCGGGGTGTGACACAGGCAACATAAGTTTACCATATCAGTAACAAATAGGAAGACCAGGTCAATGCAATAGTCAAATTATGATCGATCTACCTACTACCGAACATTTTTCAAGAAATTTCAACAGTTATATGCAATCTCGCTTCAACAACAACGCAACATTACAAAATGAAGATATGCTAAAGCAATAACACAAACTCAATATAATCATTCATGAAGAATAATTTTATGAAACACGCTAATCCTAGTTTTTTTAGATAAATAACTAAGATTAGTTTTTAAACGAAGCTTATTTATGATAAAAAAAATCAAAATCTAGAAAAATATTCTCTAAATAGAAAGACTTCAAATTTGCAGCAGAATCGCTACGAACGATGCATGGCTTGACCGTGGAATCGACCATAGTGTTCCTAGCGAATTTTTATTGTCTCTCCCTCATAAAATATATTTATACAACCAATCTTCCAACACTTGCTCACATCTTACAAACACAAAGTACTTTCATTGTATTTTTAAGTAATTAAACGCATACCTATCCAAATTTCAATATCAATTAACTAGACAATATCAAATTAAATGAGAAGCTCGAGCTACTTGTAATCATTGTACATTGCTTTGATTTTTTATAAAGGAGAAATATAGGTGATCTTTATCTTGGTTTGAGAGAAGTTTTCGATTTGAGAAGTTTTAAACATATATCTCTACCCATTTAGAAATAAGATGATAGTAAAGAAAATGTTTGATTGATACTAGAGCCACTATCCATCGTGGTGTTCTTGTGATGATATATTTATACCTTTTATCTACTAATTTTAATTTCAAGTATTCATTTCAGTTGTAAATCCCCACAAAAAGAAAATATATAAAATAAGTGTATAGAGTTTGTAAATGTGTAGAGTTTGCACATTGCATAAACTAAATGCTATGTTACAAAAGGACTCTTATTGTAAGAAGGGTAAGAAGGATTTGATTCATTGATCTTAGATTTGGAGGGTTGAGATAAATCTCAAAAAAAAAAAAAAAAAATGAAAGGGCATAAAAGGAATCTCATATTTATTGATTTTCTCTCTCCACATGCAAGACACATGTCAATTCCCCAATCGATTTAAAACGTCCATAATTTTTTCATACGACATCTAAAAAAAAACTTCACCATAATAACGAGCGTTTTTTTATCTTTAATATGAGCACCATATTTTCATATAAAAATAAAATAAAATTTTCATTTTTACTGGATTTTTTTGTATTGTGTTAAAGGTTCGTCATTGTGTCTTTTAACTGGGTCTTAGGGTGGAGGTATTTAGGTTTTTAGGGGGTTCAGTTTTTACTTTTTAGCATTTAGCATTTTAGCTTGGGTGGTTAGGTTTATTTAGGTTTTTAAGGGGTTTTTTGGCGAGGCATAGTTTTTTTTTTTTGGGGGGGGGGGGGGGGGGGTAGGGGGTTTAGGTTTTTGGGTTGGGGTGGGGACGGGGTGGGAGTGGAAGGTTTAGGTTTTCGGGTTTTTGCATGGGGGGTTTAGGTTGTTGTGTATTGTGTTTTTAGTATGTTTTCCATTGTGTTTAATTTGTTATTCATTGTGTTTTAGTTTCTTGTTAATTGTGTTTTAGTTTGTTGTGTATTGTGTTTTTAGTTTGTTTTCCATTGTGTCTTTATATGCTCTCCATCGTGTCTTTTATCTGTTATCAATTGTGTCTTTATTTATTGTCATTAGTTGTGATTTTATGTAGTTTGATACTTATTGTCTTATACATTATGGCCATTGTGTTATACGTCAAGGTCATGGTCATTATGTTTTAATCTGTTGTCCATTGTGTCATACACAACTGGGTTTTTGAATTTTTTTTAAAATATAACAATATGGTACTCATATTAAAGATAAAAAACGCTTGATTTTATGGTATAATTTTTTAGAACAAATGATGTATACAAAAGTTACGGACGTTTAAAAATTGGAGGGGAAATAGCATGTGACTTGCATGTGCATATTCTCTCTCCTCTTGTAGACAAAATTACCCTTCCCACTTGAATACTTATAGAACACCTATCACTCTCTAATGACTTCTTACATTTTTTACAATTAAAAGTCTTTTTAGAATAACTTAACCCTTAATATGCAATAGGCATTAAGCAAATAAGGGTGAGTGTTCACCTTTCTACCTCATGAACAAAATGTTCTTACTATGGTATGTCGTTTGTTTAATAAGCTTGTTCCTCTATCGTACAAGTATGCCTCTTTCTTATCGCAAAAGATAATGTATTGATTTGACATGTACCTCATGTTCATTAATATTTCATGTGTGTTGAAAAGATGGATTTTTTATTTTATAATAAGTAAAAGTGGTTGTTACTTGTTAAGAGGGGTTATGAGCATACAGGCAGAGGGCAACTTGCCTTTAATCATGGGCGGCTCTGAGGTGTGCGGGGAGGATCACCGGTCAGGGCATGATATTTAGAGAGACTTTTATAAAAAACCGATATGTATATGTAAAATATTTTTTTAATAAGGGTATACCCATACAAACACCAATATAGGCCTACTTACAAAACTATTCTTATGGTTTAGATTATTTATTAGCCCATTGGCATTAGGTTTAGACTTTTAGTGAGCCAAATACCCAATTTCATTTAAGTCCTAAGGGCACGTTTTTTCGAGCTCGAACATGGTACACGAATTCTAATGGCCGCCCTGCGTTTAATGCTTGTCAGTATTTCTTCCATGTAATGTGCCTGCCTTATGTTCATCAATATACACCATTAATCAACATATGTACTAGTCCCATATATAGTTGCATGCTCATGACTTACCTATAGTTGGCATGCTATTGATCAGAACCAAAGAACACGCCATTGGTACTTCTATTGTAATCTAAGTATACAAGTTCTTGTCATCATTAAATAAATCATTAAAAAAGATTACCTAGCAATTTATTAGGAGGGATGTGTTCGTTAGTCTTAGTTGTAATTTGGATATGTTTACACATATTATAGTTATTTTTGCTCAAACGATTCAAGTGTTAGTTATTTTTGCTTGTCCTGAGAGTGTTGAAACTAATGTTAGGTGTATTAATTTATTTGTAACGTAAAACTAGGCTTTATTGTTTTTAATCGATGCTAGCTTTCATTCTATGAACATGGATATTGAAATATAGAGAAGAATAAACATGGATTATAAATACTTGATCGAGAACTTTACTTTCAAAAATGATAAAAAAAAAGCCTCACGATTCGCTTAAGTAAGTAATTTTGTTCATTTTGCTACACTACTTTTATTTTGTTTATTTTACAACAATTATCGTCGTATTTTGGTTTTTTTATATATGATTGATGAGTTTATATTATAGGAAGAGGGCTCAAATTTTTTGTCTCACACAGAGCTCAAAAGTTTTTTTATCATTCTCGGAGACGGCCCAGAATTGATCTTTTGACACCTAATATCGACTCGTATACGTGTATGGTTAAGATCACGTTGCCATATATGCGGTAAGCCCGCCGTTTAGCTACTAGCAACACCAAGATGCCATCACCGTCATAGCTGCCATGACGCCTTGACCATCGTCGCCGCCACTTCCCCATGGCCACTAGCTGCCATAAAAAAGTGGGTGAACTCGTTTATATACATTATTTAGTATATAAAAACTCACTTTAACCCAAGTCTATTTATATCAAAACTCGTTTTAACCGAATAATATTGGTACTTTTTTAAAACGCATCTTTTGACCGAAACCCACTAGAATCCTTTTTACATAATTCTAGTTTGACTTTTTGCGGGGCTCGGTTAATTTTATTTAACTAAATTTTGTATGAGGTAGATTAGGTGTCAAAATTCTTGGTAATTCAAGATTAAATACATACATATATTTCTCAAACTTACAATCAGTGTAGATAACAACTCTCTCATTATTATATATATTAAAGAGAAGAAAGTAACAATCCAATTACTCCAGTAAACAAATTTGAGACCCATGAAGAGTTAGTCGTCTTGGTAATTGAATAAAAAGAAAAATCAACTTTAGTCCTTCAATCTCTCTGACAGTTACAAACAACACCAATTAACGATTGAACTCAACAATGTTTGCAACTCAATTGG
Organism: Scalesia atractyloides; assembly: GCA_947069175.1. Lineage (NCBI taxonomy): Eukaryota > Viridiplantae > Streptophyta > Magnoliopsida > Asterales > Asteraceae > Scalesia > Scalesia atractyloides. The sequence goes on from CAMTDV010000009.1 coordinate 39,987,016, forward strand.
TTTTCTAACATCCCCTTAATTCAACACTCCTTAAAGGAAACTCGACACAAGAGGAATATTTATTGCTAGTTTTTATGTGAGACTAGTTTAGATTTCGTATATTTATGTAACATTGAAGGACGGTGCTGTCAGGATCTAAGTTTGAATTACTTGTAGTTTTTGTTTCAAAAGATGGAAAATGGATTGAGTATAAAAGATATGTACCGGAATTAATAGAAAACTTTTACTACAAGCAATTGTTTGTTTGTTTTCATCATCATCATGCTTTCAAGTTGGTAAACTTTGCATGTGATCCACAAACTCCCCCTTAGCCAATTACAATCGTTTGATAGTAAGAAATGAAGAAGATAAAGTGCGAATTGATCTTTTTCAGGATGACAAGTTTAACAGTTACAAAGTTCACCTATTTATACTAACTATCTAACCACTGAGCATCTTTTGTGACGTCATGGTTGATAGTGACAGCTAACAAAATTGTAACTAACTAAAATACTGCTATACTAAAACTATCAGTGCATAGCATTGTTACATTGAATAAAGTAAAACTAGTCTAAGCACTAATCTCTATTCTCTGATTTTGTTTCTTCTAGCAGAGATCAGAGGTTGTAAACTCTGATAGTTGAACCAAAGCTCGGATAGTGTATTTGGCTTTGGTATCATCTGTTCCTTTGTTAGGGTTCAATCCCAATAATCTCCCCCTAGAACAGATGATGCCAAAACACTTGATTATTCTTGGTTTTTATTTCTCAATAGAAGTTCTCGGATTTGGCCTTTAAACTGTAATTCAAAATTCAGAGAAACTTCATCATCATCATCCTTTTCGAGTGTCAGATCCAAAAGATCTTGAAGGTCTTCTGCATTTAGCTCATATGCAGCCTCCATGCTCATCTTGACAGCATCACCATTAGACTTGAGCAGTTTCAATTCGTGGGAGCCTTTTTCAACTTTCCACTTTAGAATTTTTGGGTCTTCTGGCTTTCTAGGATGACTTTTATTGGTTGAGGTTTGAAGAGCTTTTTGTTGAACTATCTTTGTCAAATCTGCTCCGAGCTTTTCACTAGCTTCATCTGTGTGATAGTCAACCATGTTTTTAATTCCTTCTTTGATGTGTTCAAACACTCTCTTGCCTTCTTCATCTATCTTTTCTTGCCTTTTTAATTGATTGAAGGCAAGGATGGAGGGGACAGATGATGAGATAGACTTTTTAGAATTGCTGAGCTTTATGAACATCATCTGATGAAGGGTAAATTGGTTTAGGAGGCATGTTGGATCTTCTAACATTTTGTAAGTATCAATCACCCTTACTTCTCCCCATCTTATCACTTGGTTCCTTGAACCATAGTGATTCTGTATCAATTCTTCCCTCATCCTTTTAATCTTCAAAGTTCTTTCAGGCATGTCTTTCTTATGTTTTTCCTAGTTAGGAGGAGTTGGCTTCTTGTGAGGATCTTTTAACATTTCTTGCATTCTTTTAATTTCTTCTCTCAGCTCATCTATACTCCAATCCTTGAACTGTGCCTTTGTTGCCTTATATTGCTTGTTCTTCATGATATGTTCAATGAGTCCACTTTTGAGATATTGTATTCCCTTTCTGACAGCTTATTGCTCAGATCTTTGACAAAATCTTGCAATACCCTGGCTTTGCTTAGCTGAAAGGACATGTTGGTCTGTATCTCCCTATCACTTTTACCAGCAGAGTCTTTTTTTGCTATATCCTCTGCTTGTTTCAATTTAAGTTCTAGGTAATCATCAACATTAGCAGGTCTTGGGTAGCCATCAAGAGATAATATAGTTCTTTTGTCAGGGTCTTCCTCATAATAGAAGCTTAGAATTTCTTCCTGACTGCTGGTAAATCAAGAGGATATTTCTTTGCTGCAAGTATAACTGTAAGGGAATCAGTGGTTTGAGTTATAGATGGTGGAAGCATTGATGTGGAGGTCAGTGGTTGTGATGATAAAGGAGTAGGAGTAGGAAAGATCTCTTCTTCATTCACAACCTTTGTAGTCCTTCTCCTCTTAAATTTGACTTCAGGTGATGATGGATGAGTTGGAATTCTGGTTGGTGTTGGTAGAGGTTGGGTGGATGTATTGAAAATGATCATGGCAGTGGATGTGATTGAATCTGCTGCAACCTCTGCTGTGTCAACAGATGTTGACACAACAGTTGCTGTAACATCTACTTTGGTGGAAATGAGTATAGAAGTTGAAGTGGGTGTGCTTGATTTTTGGAGAGTAGAGGTTTTAATGGTTGGATTTACAACAGGCTCAGTTTTGGAAGGTGTGGATGTTGGTTGCCTTACTTTTCTAGCAGGTCTCCTCTTTGCTGAGGTACCAACCTCTTCCTTTTCTTTTTGCTGCTTAATCTTTTGCTCAACAAAAACCTTGCCATCAAGATACACTTTTCTCTTCTGCTTCTCATTTTCTCTGGCCAAGATTTCATCTGTTAGATCCCTTTTCTTTGAACCATCTGGCCTGGGAATATCCACTGTTGGCTTTGCCAATTGATCATCAATTGTAAGCTTCTTCTGTCCCAAAGGTTACTCCCCTATTTGGCATCATCTTCAGTGTTCACAAAAATTACTGTAGGTAGAGCAGTGCCAGTGGTCTGAAGAAGATGAGATTTTATAGCTTTAATATCTGCCCTTGTATCCATGAATCTAGCTTCAACCATGTTTTTCACTTCCTGCATTTGATGTTTGTGTTGTTGATCAGAGAAGTGTTTTTGTTGTTGAAACAGAGGGTCTAGGGCTTCTTTGAGATCAGCAGTGGTTAAGACAGCAGGTTGGCTCTTTATAGCTAACAACTGCTTCACAAGATTTTTGATCTCATCAATAGAAGTCTCAAGCATTGATACTCTCTCTGTCAAATCTTTGTATTTTAGATCATCACCTAATTTAATAGGATCATCTGAACTCCTACCTGAGGTGGTAGTTATATTTAAGGGTCATGAGCATGTGTTTCAACACTAGCTTCACCCTTAGATGCCCCTTTTTCTTGGTACTGGGGACTTCCCATAACAGTAGAGGTTACATTGGTAGCCTCAGCAGTGGTTGCCTTCAACAGAGACTTAGAAATGTAACCACTGTCCAAAGGAAAACTAGGTAGTTTTGCAATTGTAGTGGCTGCTCTAGTTGAACTATCACCAAGGGTTACATGTAACCCAAGGGATGTCATGGGATAACAAAGAATAGAGAATCAGACCCAACATCATGTTGAAGTATATTCTCATTGATAGGTTGGTGAGAAGTGCTGGATAATGTCTGCTCTAGTTCTATTGCATTCAACAAGGGTATAAAGGTTTGTGGTAGTGATTTTATTGGAGAGGGGATAGGTGTAGAAAGAGACATTGCCCTGGGAGATGGGCTGTGGAAGATAGAACAAAGTGGTCCTAGAGCTTCATAATTTGGTGTCCCTGTGTTTACAACCTGATCCTTTTGTGAGGATGCAGGAGGAGTTTCATAGCCAGGTGGATATCTTTCAACCATCTGCTATGAAGAAGTAGCAGTAGTGGTTTGTGACTTTGGTGGTGTCACAAGGTTTACCTCTGGGATCTCATCTGCCAGAGGACCCTTTTTGGGTTTGGTGGGTTTTCTGGATATTTTTGTTGGTTTCTTTTTGGTGATTTTCGGTGTGGGTTTCAGAGCAGTGGTTGCAATGCTCTGATCACCTAGAGCAGTGGGCTCAGTAGCAGGAGGAAGAGATTGAACATTTTGTTCTTGTAAAACTGGCTCAACCTCCTCTACTTCTGTTTTGGAAACCTTTTCTTGATTTGTTAGGCGTGTAAAAAGTTCATGAGTTAAGCAGCCAGGTGTGGTCACTTCGCCTTGTTTACTTGCTTCAGATCTGATCTGGTCTTGCAAGTAAACACTCAAGAATCGAGGATGTATCAAGAAAGATTTTCTTTTTGAAATATTTTTAAAATTATTTATCAAATCATAGAACAATACCTGGGAATAGTTAAAATCAGATTCAGTCAAAATTGCATATCCCAGATATTGTATATTCAATGGAATCTCACTGAAAGCAGTAGATTTTGCAGAGAGACATGTTAAAAGAGTATAGAAAAATAATTTCATCTCTGCTGGAAAATTGGGTTTAAAGATTGTCATACCTTTCAATTGGCCAGTGTAACCCCTTTCCACAAATTCTGCTTGCATCTCTCTTAAAGAAAATGACACAGGATGTGTCGTATCATTTTGTTGAAAAACTTGAGAGATTGATTGTGGACTAATTTGCATAGGAGTACCCCCAACCTTTGAGATTATTGAGTAAGGAATACCATCAGTGGATGTATTGACCTTAGCATTTTTCCAGAAATCCCGAAGAGAATCGATGTAAATTTTGGTTTTGACTTCGAGCATGTGCTTAAATTTTGACTCTTTTAGAATCCCAATCATAGTGTGGTATCGTGTATTGGCTTCGGTTTCTTCTAAAATGCCCATGTAATTGTGTGGGGTTTTGATAATCAGGGTAAATGGTGGTGAATCTTGCTTTGATTTCTTTGATTTTGTTTTAGGAGCCATGATTTTGATTGCAAAACTGTTTTGAGAGTTTTGGAATCGACACAGTTTGGTGAATCCTCTGTTCTGGATAGAACATGATTTTTATAGGGTTTTTGAAAAAGTGATGATGACGTGGCATCTAATGCAACGACTGTCGAATAACACTGGCCACGTTAATCTCTATTTGAAAATGGAAGAAAGTTGTTTGGCTAAACACTGTTGGAAATTTTGATTAGTGGATAAGAAAAGTGTTTGCAACTATCAGAGGATACACTTTCTGACAGTGGATAGATTTTCTAAATGAACAGTGTTTTTGTGCTATCGGTGCTTTGAACAGACTTTGATGATTTATTGAAAAATTCAATTTTAAACTATTTTTAAGGATGGATTTTGATTTTCTAAAAACATTTTATTGCTATTTACACATGGATCACAAAGAAATTTTGTTTTTAATCCATGTTTAGCATTCCAAGCCTAGATATCAAACTATCAAAAGTGTGAGCATCAAGTGCTTTTGTCAACACATCTGCCAGTTGATCCTTGGTATGGACATGTTGTAAAATCAAACCTTTTTCATAGCAATCCATCACAAAATGATGTCTGATATCAATGTGCTTGGTGGTGGAATGAGAGACAGGATTTTTGATGATATTTTCTGCTGCTTGACTATCAATTTTGAGTGGATTCTTTAAAGCAGTGATACCAAAATCCAGCAATTGATTTTGAAGCTACATGATTTGAGCAGTACAACTTGCAGCAGCTATGTACTCTGCCTTAGCAGTGGATGTAGAAACTGCAAATTGCTTTTTGCTTTGCCAAGACACTAAGCAATCACCTAGGAATTGGGCTCCTCCAGATGTGGACTTCCTTGTTGTTTTACATCCAACAAAATCACTATCAGAATATCCTGCAAGCTCAATGTTACCATTAGCTGGATACTAGATACCAAGTGTGAGAGCACCTTTTATGTATCTGAATATCCTTTTTACAGCAATAAGATCTGATTTTCTTGGCAATGACTGTGATCTGGCACAGACACATGTTGCAAACATGATGTCTGGCCTTGATGCAGTTAGGTACAGTAAAGACCCAATCATGCTTCTATACAATGTTTGATCAACAAGGTCATCTTTGCCATCAAATGTGACTAGCTTGGATGTTGCCATGGGTGTGCTGCAAGGTTTACAATCATCCATATCATATTTCTTAAGTAGTTCTTTCACATATTTATTTTGATGGATGAAGGTGCCATGTTGCATTTGTTTGACTTGTAAACCAAGAAAACATTGCAACTCACCCGTTGCACTCATCTCAAACTCTGCTGCCATGAGTTTTCTGAACTCTTCACACATGGCAGTGCATGTGGATCCAAAAATGATGTCATCCACATAAATTTAGACAAGCATCAAATCTTTTCATTTCCATTTTAAAAATAGGGTTTTATCAATCCTACCTCTGGTGAAACCAATGGATAAGAGAAAAGTGGATAGAGTTTCATACCAGGCTCTAGGTGCTTGTTTTAGACCATACAGTGCTTTGTTTAACCTGTAAACATGATCAGGATGAAATGCATCTTCAAAACCAGGAGGTTGCCACACATACACTTCTTCCTTGATCTTTCCATACAGGAATGCACTATTGATGTCCATTTGATACACCTTGATGTTGTGGTTAGCAGCAAAAGCTAAAAACAGTCTGATGGCTTCTTCCTGTCTTTAGCCTTGAACCACGAGCCTTGCTTTGTTCTTGACAATAATGCCCCTTTCATCTGTTTTGTTCTTGAAGACCCACTTTGTGCCAATAGGACTTACATCTTTTGGCAGTGGTACAAGTTCCCGTACTTGTTGTCTTTTGAACTGTAGGAGCTCCTCTTGCATAGCTTCTACCCAACTATTGTCTTTTAGTGCCTCTTGGTACTTGACAGGTTGTGTGAGTGATAGGAACCCAGCAAAAAGACAAATGTTTTGGGATTGGCTTCTGGTGAGCACTCCCTCATTGATGTTGCCAATAACTTGATCCACATGATGGCTTTTGAGGAAGATCATCACCTTGATATGGGACAATGGCATTTTGAGGTGAAGCTTGCAAATGTGTATCATCTGAGCTATCCTCTGCTGGTGAATTTGATGGTCCAGCCTCTGATTGAAATGGTGGTGGAGGAATTTGTGGAATAGATGTGAAAGTGGGTTGACTTTTGTCCATTTGTTGTGGACTTTTATCAACAGACGTTTGGTTTTGAGAGCTGGCAGAGATTTGAGTATTAATCATTGTTGACCTGGCAGAGCTTTCACCATTGCTACTAACATCTGCTCCTCTGTCTAAAGGATTGGTTTTGAAACTTGGAAGAATGCAATCATATCCTTGCTCTTGATCAGATGACTGTGGGGTACCTGCATGGTTAGTCTTGACAGACACATCTTCAAATGTAAATTTGGATAGGCCAAACAATTCAGCAGGATTTGCTGGGATTTTCAAAGATGAGAGTTCATTGAACTTCACATTCAGAGTTTCTTCAACACACTTGGTCCTAGAGTTAAAAATTTTTTACGCTTTGGCAGTGGTTGAGCATCCCAGAAAATAACCACAATCAACTTTGGTTGTAAACTTGGATATTGAATCCTTTAAATTTAAAATGAAATATGGGCAGCCAAAGACTCTAAAATAAGAGATCAGAGGTTTGATTTTATAAAGCAATTCATAAGCAGTCTTTGATGCCTGGGGTTTATCAAAACTCTGTTCTGAACATAACAAGCAGTGTTTACAGCCTCTGCCCAAAAAGACAAGGGTAAACCAGAATCTGCTAGCATAGTTATTGCTGATTCAATCAAAGTTATGTTTTTCCTTTCAACAACCCCATTTTGTTCTGGAGTTCTTGGGATGCTATATTGCCTAACAATCCCTTTTGACTCGCAGAATGCATCCAACTCTTTGTTCCTAAACTCTGTCCCATTGTCACTCCTAAAGATTTTTACAGGAAGATCAAAATGCTTTTCAACTTGTTTAACAAAGTTTTGCGAAATGTTTGTTGTTTCATCTTTAGAGTGTAAAAAGAAAGTCCATGTGAACTTGGAAAAACCATCAACTATCACCAGACAATACCTTTTGTGTTTTAGGCTCATGATTTTTACAGGTCCAAAGAAGTCCATATGAAGTAACTGTAAGCACTGACTTGTTTTGGACTCTTCAATTGACTTGTAAGAACTTTTATGTTGTTTACCTTTTAAACAGGAAACACAATGTTCTGCACAAGTAAATTGTTTGTGAGGTAAGCCTCTGACAAGACTTTGTTTTGAGAGAGTGGAAGATGGTTTTTATATTTGTGTGACCTAGTCTTTTATGCCATAATTCGGTTTCTTTGCTTGAAGCAATTGATAATAAACATGCATTTGACATAGGATTATCTTTTACCATGTCAACCACATACACATTTCCTACCCTATTAGCAGTAAGTTGTTCTTTGCTCTCTGCAATTATTTGATTAATCTTTTTAACAACCTCTGGGCCTACTATTTGACAGGTTTCCTTTGTGAAGAAGGATCCATAACCCTTATCACTCCTTTGTGAAACACTCAGAAGATTGAATTTTAGATTATCAATGAGATTCACATTCTCAAACTTGAGTTTTCCGGCTGAGACACATCCTGACCCCAACACCTTCCCTTTTGAATTATTTCCAAAGGATATATCACCCCGTCCATGAGCTTTAAATTCTCTAAGCAGGGCTTTACATCCTGTCATGTGCCTGGAGCCCCCACTATCTACATACCAAAGACTGTCAAGACAAGTAGAAGCTCCATGCACATGTTTTTGAAGTAATTAGTTTAGGTGAGTTTCCAAAGCCAGAAAGGCTTTGGATGGGGTATCAGATGATCCAGACTCAAGTTCAAATGAATGAGCAGTGGTTGGATTAAGTTTTTGTAACCACTGCTGTGAGCTAATTCCTTTCAACTGTTGGTAACCATGAGGATGCCTATTTACCTTTGGCTTAGAAGACTTTTTGTAAGTCTCATAAACCATAGGCACCTTTTGATAACTAGGCTGGCTTTTACCTCTTGAAAACTTGTTTGATGGAGGTGCATCCGTCACTTGAATTTCTCTGTGAACAGAGATTTGATTTAAAGCTTTTGTGACAGATGTTTCAATTGATTCAAAGTTCTGTTTAGATTTGTTTTCAGAAAAGCTTGAACTTTCTCTTTCAAGAACTTTTGCTCTAATCTCTTTTACCTTTTGATGATAGGTTCTGAGATAGGCACACTCTTGGGTCATGTGATTTGTTTTGTTGCAAATGGTGCATCTAGGAGATTTGGGTATAACACAAGTTTTGTTTAGGTCAAAGGCTTTTAGAAGAAAGCAATCTGCAGCCACATTACTTCTCTTTTCACAAAATTCACAAAACAAGTATTTAACCTTTTCTTTCCTTTTCCTATCAGACTTTTTGAGAGTAGTGGGTGTAACCTCTGCTGGCAAGTATTTGATAGGGATCACCAGTGCTTTTATACCCTCAGTGGTTGAAAAGTCCATTGGCTTAAAGTTTTCCAAAATATCACATTCATCTGACCAGGTTGGTTTAAACTGATATTTTTCAATTTCTTTATCTTTTGCTAAAACCTCTGGTTTTTCAAGAATGATTTTGTTTCCATTTTTATCTGTGATTTTAATTTCTTCACCAGCCAAGTTTGTTGTGACTATTTCAAACCAACTCAGAATCAATTTTTGCAACATTTTCACAAGACTGGTCATAATCTCTAAAGCCTATTCCAAACTTTATGTTGCTCTTGATTTGAGCATCAAGCATAAGCTCATAACCTTTACAAGACTCTACCCATTTTTCACAAGTGATCTGGGTAGATTCAAGCTCCTGTTTGCAAACCGGGTATTTTTCTACCATGGTTTGGAGCTGGTCTTTGGTTATGCTTGATTCATGCCTTAGGCTACTCATTTCAGAATTTTTTTCACTTAACTTTGTTTTCAACTCTTTAACAAGTTTTTCAAAATTAAGTTCATCTTCTAAAATTTTGTTTCTCAGGTTTTCATTCACCTGCTTTATGTTTGCAAAAGCAATAATGCATTTGTCATAACATAGATCTTTAAGGATCTGAGGTGTGATACCTTCGAAGCAGCCATAAGAGCACAATCACACTCTTCTTCCTCACACACCTTCTCATCCCAAGGGCCAGATAGAGGCTCTTTTTCAACATCAACAACATTCACTTCAACCACTTGTGTAACTTCTGGTATAACCACTGCTTCACAACAATCAACCACATCAGACTTTAACTCCTGCTCCATAGATTCATCACCCTCAACAATGGTTTCCAAAGCCATTAAACATATATTTTCATTTTTAAAATCATTTTTGGCTATGAGAGCAAAGTTTTCATTAGTTAAATCCTCAGGCAAACTACTCCAATCAACAAACCTTGTGTGAAAAAGCTTTGTTGATTACCTCTGCTGGTGTAGCAGTGGTTTGAGTAGGTTGAGTAACTTGTGGCATTTGCTGCACATGTACTTGAGGTGGTGCTTGGACATATTGAATCTGTGGTGCAGGTTCTTAGACATAATGGACAGGAACTGTAGCAATAGGATGTGCAAAGTGTGCAGTGTTTTGCATTTGAGATGCAGGGGCATATTGGGAATAGTGGACAGTGCTTTGAGAGTTGTTGCCAGGATGTGTTACAATTGGTCCTGCATATTGTGATCTGCATTCTCTGGCAAAGTGACCCATCTTGTTACATTTTTAACATTTAATTTTAGACTTATCCACCCAACTTTCAATCCCCCATGCAATCCTGGAAACCTTCTACCAGTTCTTTTGTAAAATTTACTTGCTCTAACACTTAAATGTGCCAACTAATGTAAAATGTCTATCTCTTCAAGGTCAGTGGGTTCAAAATGTTGTAAGTCATTCATTTCAAAAGACAAATTGTCAGAGGTCTGGCTTTCACTATTTGCAGTAAAGGCAAAATTGGGTGTACTAGGATCAGAGTTGAAATTGTTTCTAGATGTTATGTCAATGTAATGATCATAACTCTGATCCTTTCCACAGCTAGACCCCTCCTCATGACTATATAAAGCAGTGTTTCCCAAAGTATAGTCATCAGTCATTTTCCCTGACTCTTGCAACTTCTTTTTCTGGTTCAACTCTCTCTCATACGTGAGGAGTCGCCCATGAAGTTGTGTCAAGGTCATTTCCTTGTAACCAACTGCCGTTCTAGTGACATAAGCTACAGCCTCCCATTTCTCAGGTAAAGATCTCAAGAAACGACTATTAACATTCAATTTGGAAATTCTACATTTACCAATTTAAGCTCACTGATGAGACAACTATATCGTTCGAACTGTTGGGTTAATGACTCACCCTTAATGTGGCAAAATGTTTTATACTGTTGATTTAAAACCTATCTATTATTCTCGATCACCTCTTCAGTACCACTGAATTGCTCTTTAAGAGCATCCCATAACTCTTTAGCACTAGTACAATGAAGTAATCCCGCAAAAATCTCATTGGGCAAAGCAAAGCAACGATGCTGAAGGCCTTAGCATCCAATTCGATTTTAAGGAAATCCTGTTCAGAGTAATTTTCGAGTTTTTTGGGACCTGAGTGTGGGGATCCTCTGTACTTGGAACCATGGGAACATGAGGTCTAAATACAACGGATCTCCAACATCCGGTGTTCTGTTGGGCGAGAATATGACCCATCCTACGTTGCCAAATAAAATATTCATTTCGTTTCAACATAGGTGGTTTGAATATGGATCCACTATTGGATTCTGGTGTGTTTTGTGCCATTTCTCTTGTTTATAACAGATTTGTGTTTTAAAAACTTTAGTAGTAATAAAACTCTGTATTCAAGTAAAACTATCAAACGAATTAGCACAAAAAGCGATCTGTTCAAAGCAATTGACTGTTAAGTCAAAATCGATTGACCAAGCTCTGATACCAATTGTCAGGATCTAAGTTTGAATCAGTTGTAGTTTTTGTTTCAAAAGATGGAAAATGGATTGAGTATAAAAGATATGCGGCGGAATTTAATGGAAAACTTTTACACAAGCAATTAGTTGTTTGTTTTCATCATCATCATGCTTTCAAGTTGGTAAACTTTGCATGTGATTCACAAACTCCCCCTTAGCCAATTACAATCGTTTGATAGTAAGAAATGAAGAAGATAAAGTGCGAATTGATCTTTTTCAGGAAGACAAGTTTAACAGTTACAACGTTCACCAATTTATACTAACTATCTAACCACTGAGCATCTTTTGTGACGTCATGGTTTATAGTGACAGCTAACAAAATTGTAACTAACTAAAACACTGCTAATGTTACATTGAGTAAAGTAAAACTAGTCTAAGCACTGATCTCTATCCTCTGATCTTGTTTATTCTAGCAGACCTTTGCTTCTTAATTCAATTAGATGATAGGAACAGTTGTTTCAAGGAAAGCAGTGTAAAGGTTGATCAGAGGTTGTAACCTCTGATAGTTGAAACAACTGTAGAGTCAAGTGCGACTGTTTTGGATCATAAAAATAAATAAATAAATAAAAAATAAAAAAATGGATATTTGTTTTCCTTTCAGGTTGACCCAGTCACTATGTATTTATTTTATAAACCCCGACTAAATGATTATACGTTTACTTATTTACAATTTTAACTACATGTGAGTATGTGGTATGATTTGTGTCATACTGTGTGTACTTATATGAGTGGCAGAGATTATTTTGAACTTCATACTAATCTTTTTTAAGTTATATGCTATAGGTATCGACTGAGTACTTAATAAGATTTTACGGTAATTTGTATGTTTTTCTATTTATGCTAAGGATGAAAAACAAAGATGTTGCATTTTGACGAGTCATCACAAACCTAAAAGGGAATAACAATATGTGAACAGATACCTCAAATTGGAACATTTGAGTTTAACTAATTCAAATATAGTTAATTGTTTTTTTTTGAAAAGTGAACTTCGTTAGAAAATCGCAACCCATGAAACGGGGAGACACGCCAGCACAACTACATAATTACAAAATTACACCACTCGGACCAAGACAAGGTCTTATTTTTGGATCTACTACCAAACCACAAGAAACTAACCGATTTAATTTCATTACATATATGTTCTATGCGCGCTTGACTATTAGAGAATTTGACACCCTTTCTGGCCGCCATAAGCTCCAACAACAAATCAAAACAATTCCGTGGAAAATCTCTTCGCTAGGCCATGCAACCCAATATGATCATGAAGGTCTAAGAGCTCTCTAACAGTGTTAACAATGGAAGGAGCAACTTTACACCATCTAGAAACAAAAAGCCATACTCTGCATGCCACAAAACAAGATGTGAAAAGATGGTTGCTCGTTTCGTCATCAGAGCCGCACAGAGGGCACATGGTATCTTCAATCTCTATGTTCCTTCTTCTTAAAGCCATAGCGTTAGGGATTCTATCCATCTCAGCTCTCCAAGCGTGTACGTTGCACTTCACAGGGATCTATTTGCTCCACTTCAGCACGTAGTGTTGGTATTGAACCCTATCAAAGGAACATATGATATAAAGCCAAAATTACATTACAAGATTTATCTAGAACAACAGAGTTTCTATACTCTAATCCAAACCTCTGTTGAAGCTAAAGTCTGCTATACAAGCATTGTTGATGCCAAGGTCTGATGACACAAAGCTCTGATGAAGAATAAAGCTAAGGTCTGATGAAGACAACAGAGTTTAGGTTTATCAGTGTTTAGTGTTTATCAGTGTTTTTAATGCAACAGTATTTGTAATAAGCAGATGCTAGGTTAAACAATGGTTAGGGTTGGTTATTTAGTTGTTAGCAGTAACTATCAACCCTGATGTCATCAAAGACGCTCAGAGGTTAGACATTTAGTATAAATAGAACAGTACATTGTACTGTTCCATCCATCTATCAAAAGATCATTTACCAATCATCTTCTCTTCATTTATGTACGATCAAACTTAGTTATAGAAGGCTGAGGGGGAGTTTGTGATTCACATGCAAAACTATAAGTTTGAAATGCAATCTTTCATTGATTGTAATACAAAGTTTTCTCTTTCCGCTGCAAATTCACTCTGTTTTGCCTTCTTCCATTTATCATCTTTAAAAAAATTACAATCAATTCAAACTCAGATCCTAACAATTGGTATTAGATCTTGGTCAATCAAAATTTGATTTAACTATCAATTTTATTTGAAAGATCAGCTCTCACTGCTAATCAGTTTGATTGTTTTCATTGGAACGAATATTACATATGGCAGTGTCGGATGAGTCACATTTTAGCTCAGCAAAACACCGGTTGCTGGAGGTCCATTGTAATGGGACCACATGTTCCGTTGGTTCCAAGTACAGAGGACCCTATTAAACAAGTGCCAAAAAATCCTGAAAACTACTCCAAGCAGGATTTACAGAAAATAGAGTTAGATGCTAAGGCGTTTAGCATTGTTGCTCTTCCTTACCTAACGAAATCTATGCTAGCCTGCTCCACTGTAATAGTGCAAAGAAGTTGTGGGATGCCTTGAAAGAGCAATTCGATGGGACTGAAAAAGTGATTGACAACAATAGAGAAGTTCTGAATCAACAATACGAAACTTTTTGTCATGTCAAAGAGAGTCTCTAACCCAACAGTTCGAGCGATTTAGCTGTCTCATAAGTGAGCTTAAGCTGGTTAATGTGGAATTTCCTAATTCGACTGTCAATAGTCGTTTCTTAAGATCGTTACCAGATAAGTGGGACACCATAGCTTTTGTGACACGAATATCTGTCGGGTTTAAAAAAATGAATCTTACCCAACTTCAAGGTCGACTCCTCACATATGAGAGAGAGTTAAACCAGAAAAAGAAGTTGCAAGAATCATGCAAGGTAGCTGATGGTTATACTTTTGGTAACACATCACTTTTAGGCCAAGAAGAGGGTTCTAGCAGTGGAAAGGATCAGAGTTCTGACCGTTTTATTGACATAACTTCTGGAGGAAACTTTAACTCTGATTCTTACTCAACCAACTATGCATTTAGGGCAAGTGGGGAAAGCCAACCTCTGATAACCTTTCCTTTGAGTTGAATGATCTTCAACACTTTGAACCATCTGATTTAGAAGAGATGGACATTTTGCACCAACTGGCTCTATTAAGTGTTAGAGCAAGTAGATTTTACAAGAGAACTGGTAGAAAATTCCCAGGGTTGCATGAGGGGTTGAAGGTTAGGCTGGATAAATTAAAAAATCAAGTGTTATAAGTGTAACAGGTTAGGACATTTTGCTAGGGAGCGTAGATCTCAAAATTATGGACCCATTGTTACACATCCTAGTTCCAGACCTGTTACACACAGAAAACACTACTCATTATTCCCAATATACCCTGCTTCTCAAATGCAAAACACTGCTCATTTTGCACACCTGCTACCACTGTTCCTGTGCATTATGTTCAAACCACTGTTCCACAAATTCAATAAGTTCAAGCACCACCTCCTCAAGTGTATGTGCAACCTGCACCTCATGTCACTCAAACTACTCAAACCACTGCTCCGGCAGAGGTTAACCAACATTAACTGATGAAAACTTTGCTCTTATACCCAAAAATGATTTGGAAAATGCATTTTCTTAATGGCTTTAGAGACAATAGTTGAAGGTGATGAATCTGTGGAATTAGTGTCTAAATCGGATGAATTTAAAGTTCATGATGAAACAATGGTTTTCAAAGAGAATGTTGATGAAGAAAATGACTCTCTATCTGATCCATGGGATACCAAGGTGTGTGAAGATGATTGTGATTGTGCTCTAATGGCTGCTTCTAAGATAACACCTCAGATCCTTAAAGATCTTTGTTCTGAAAAATGCATAATAGTTTTTGCAAACATAAAAAAGGTGAATGAAAATCTTAGAAACAAAATTTTAGAAGATGAACCGAATTTTGAAAAACTCACAAAAGAGTTGAAAACAAAGTTGGTTAACAAAGATTATGAAATCAGCAGTCTAAAGCACGATGCAAGCATAACCAAAGATCAACTTCAAACTATGATAGAGAAATATCAAGTTTGCAAAAAGGAGTTAGAATTTACCCAGATCACTTGTGAAAAATGGGTAGAGTCTTGCAAAGGTTATGAAATCATGCTAGAAAATCAGATCAAAAGTAACATAAAATTTGGCATTGGTTTCAAGAAAAATGACCAAGTTTCTGAAAGTGTTACTAAAAATGAATCTGAGATGGTTGAAATTGTCCCCAAAAATTTGGCTGGTGAAGAAATAAAAGTCACTGATAAAAATGAAAACAAAATCATTTTGAAAAAACATTCGATCCTCAACTTTTGAGGAAGTTGAGAAATATCAATTTAAACCCACATGGTCAGATGAGTGTGACATTTTAGAAAATTTCAAGCCAATGGACTTCTCAACCATTGATGGTGTCAAGGCACCAAAATCAAGGATAACCCTATAAAGGATCTTCCAGCAGATATTACAACATCTGCTGAAAGGAAGTCTGAAAAGGGGACGAATAAAGAAAAGGTCTAAAACTTGTTATGTAACTTCTATGAGAAAAGAAATCATGTCACTGAAAAAACTGTTTTTTGTTAAAGCTTATGACATAAACAAAACTTGTGTTATGCATCATCTGTGGTAGAACAAACCACATTACTCAATAGTGTGTTTATCTTCAAACCTATGACACCAAGGTAAAAGAGATTAAATCAAAAGCTCTTGAAAGTCAAACTTCAAGCTCTGCTATAAATAAATCTAGCAGACCTTTGAACCTGTGAAAACATATGTTACAAAAGCACTGAACAAAACCTATGTTTCCAGAGAGGTACACGTGACAGATGCACCACCTGCAAACATGTATCCAAGGGGATATGGCCAACCCATTTATCAAAAGGTTCCTCTTAGTTATGAGGGTTACAAAAACCCTCAAATCCAAAAGTCAATAGGCATCCTCGTGGTTACCAACATCTGATAGGAAATGGTTCACAACAGTGGTTACAAAGAACAAATCAAACCACTAACCATTTTCCTGAATTTGAGATTGGACAATCTGTGACCCCATCCAAAGCCATTTTGGCTTTGGAAACCCACCTAAACTAATTGTTTACTAATGTGCATGGAGCTTTTACTTGCCTTGATAGTTTAGGGTATGTAGATAGTGGAGGCTCCAGGCACATGATATGATGTAGAGACCTACTCAAAGATTTCATGGCACATGGAGGGGGGTGATATATCCTTTGGTAACAAATCAAAAGGGAAGGTGTTGGGATCAGGGTCAGTTCAGGTTGGAAAACTCAAATTTGAGCACGTTAATCTCATTGACAATCTGAAATTCAACTTGCTAAGTGTCTCACAAATGAGTGGTAAAGGATATGGATCATTCTTTACAAAGAAAACATGTCAAATTGTTGGACCAGAGGTTGTTAAAAAGATTGATCAAATCATTGTGAGAGCAAAGCACAACTTGTTGCTCATAGGAGTGGCAATGTGTATGTGGTTGATATGTTGAAGGATAATCCAATGTCTAATGCATGCATGTTCTCAGTTTCTTCTAGCAAAGAGACAGAGTTATGGCATAGAAGACTTGGACACACAAATCTGAAAACTATCACCACTCTCTCAAAACAAAATCTTGTCAGATGTTTACCTCCAAAACAATTCACTTGTGAAGAACATTGTGTTTCTGTTTAAAAGGCAAACAACATAAAAGTTCTTACAAGTCCATTGAAGAGTCCAAAACAACTCAGTGCTTGCAATTGCTGCACATGGACTTGTTTGGCCCTGTAAAAATCATGAGTCTTAAAAAGAAAAGATAGTGTCTTGTCATTGTAGATGACTTTTCAAGGTTTACATGGACATTTTTCATGCACTCTAAAGATGAAACTGCTGGCATTTTGCAAAATTTTGTCAAACAAGTTGAAAAGCAATTTGACATTCCAGTAAAAAATTTTAGAAGTGACAATGGGACAAAGTTTAGAAATATGGAGTTGGATGCTTTCTGTGAGTCAAAAGGGATTGTTAGACTGTATAGCATCCCAAAGACTCCAGAGCAAAATGGGGTGGTTGAAAGGAAAAATAGAACTTTAATTGAATCAGCAAGAACTATGCTTCCAGACTCATGTTTACCCTTGTCTTTTTGGCAGAGGCTGTAAACACTGCTTGCTATGTGTAGAACGGAGTTTTGATTGGCCCCAGGCATCAAAAGACTGCCTATGAAATTCTTTACAAAATCAAACCTCTGATCTCATATTTCAAAGTCTTTGGCTGCCCATGCTTCATTTTAAACTTAAAAGATTCAATTTCTAAGTTTGCAGCCAAAGTTGATTGTGGTTATTTTTTGGGATACTAAACCACTGTCAAAGCCTACAGAGTTTTTAACTCTGGGACCAAATGTGTTGAAGAAAACTTGAATGTAAAGTTCAATGAACTTTCTTCATTGTAACGCTTCGTGTTTTCGTGTTTTCCTATTTAAGCATGACAAGTTGTACTCTCCTTATTTAAACATTGTACTTTCGTTGGTACGTATTTCGGTTGTAATTCGAGATTGATGATCATAATGAAAACGACATTCTTTTAATCATGTTCGCATATACGTGTTAGACTTGTAATTATTCTTGTTTTGGAAACAATATACTAATTCGTGGTTCTTAGGATAACACTTGAAACATGTTAAACAGTTTAAAACTGATAAAAGTCGGATCCAAATCCTTGTCATAGGGAATCGCTTGAAAATCTCTACCATTAAACGCGTTTGTTTAGTTACTAATTTAATCGTTTATTTATTCATTAGCCATGGGATCAAATACAAACCACCAAGTTTATAAGAATTGCAAGAACCAACCAACATGTGATATGTGTCCTTCAATAAAAAAATAACATAAGGGTAATTTAATCTTTTTGACTCTATTTTTTTTATTTAACGAAATCCAGATTTTAATTATCCCTATATTCATGCATAATTTCAAATCAAATTTTGAATTCTTTAGATATTCATGATCTAGTAGAGGAACCACCAAAGAAAAAATATGTAACTACCAATTGCGACTTAACTGTAGTTTTTATATCTCCTCGTTTTTGATCGCTACATTTAATGGATTCAAACATAGAAAGTCGGTGGAAGGATCATCATCTATGGAAGTTACACCATGTAATTTGTAATTTATATATTTAATTCAGCGTATTATCAGATTCACCATCAAGTTTCAACTGTTACATTAAATTATAGCTTGGATTTCAGAGAGTGCTAACTATAAATCGTTATTGTGCAATTTTCACATACTGGTTTTTTTGTTTCATGGTATTTGTTTTTTCATAATTCATGTGATGATACAACCGGCGTATCTACTGCGTAGATGTTTTTGTGTTGTGTTTGTTGGTTGGTTTCATCATTTTTTATAGAAAAGCATATGTGCTGATACGAATCAATGTGGTGGTCAGAACCATACTTGGTGCATTTTGTGAGATGGTTTCATCCTTTTTTTGTTGCTTTTTTGTATGTTTTTTCAAATGTGCTATTATCATAATTTTGGAATTTTGGTTTTTAATGCCGAATGTTTTAAGATATATGTTTCTTCTTTCCGACAATACAAAATGTGCTATCATCATATCCAAAGTGCTGGTTTTAACACTGGAAAAAATGTTTGAAAATATATGATTTTTGTTTCCAGCAATACGAAATGTGTTATTTATAATTGACATGTTGATGATCTTATCGCTGACTATTAAGCATTTTCTATTGGGATGCATTACGTTTTCGTGTATGATGTTTAATCCAATTCAATTTTTTCATTTTATATGTTGAGCGAAGTGCTAGATATGAAACTGGAATTATCCGGAAACCAGTGCAAGTCTGCAAGAGGTATATTTCAAATTCTCGAAAAACATAAGAGGTGTATAAGTGTATCACGTTTTCATGGAAAAAACACGTTTTCTTATAAAAAGAAAAAATAGTCAAAGAAAAAAAGACTACTGTAGCATAATTTGATGCACGTTATAGTAACTTCAAGTCATATTTTTATAATATTTGTAACGTTTTAACACAATAAATTTTCGTGTGTGGGTTGCGAAAAACACAAAATCTAAATTGAAATATCAAGGATCACGACCATGGATCATCGTTTATAAAAAGTTTAATGTTTTTGTTTTTTTTTAATTTTCTTTTATTTGTTTTTTTTTTTGCCGAACACTAACACTTAAACCATCATCTTATACACAACATTTACAACTTTTTGATCGTTCTTAAACGGTTTCTGTATCTTTAAACACTTTTAATATTCAAAGCAATGTCATATATTAGGAAGAAAAAGAAATTTTAAATGAGCAAATTCTTATTCTTTCATGCACTTAGGCATGATGAAGACCAAATACACTAATAATATTTAGTAATTATAATTTATATTAATAATTAGAAGAAAATTATATAACCAATTGCACATTATTGTTATAATATTTTATAGACACTAGTTAAGTGGCAAATAAATTTAAACAAAACTTTATCAAAATTTTATTTAAAATTATATTGTTATTTGTGTCGTGTCATACTCACTTAAAATCGAGTTATCTTTAAAGTCAAGCCATACGAGTATGTAATAATTTATACAAATTATTACTTTGATTCATATGTTTTTTTACTTCTTTTTTTTTTTGTCATTTATATTAGATGCATCTATTGATACCAATACTTTTCTTTTCAATAAGTAACGCACACAAAGTAGTAAAAGTGAGTAAAAAAAATCAAAATAGTTGCATGTTTCTTTGAGGAATATTTAATTTCAGTAATCCCGACTATTCGTGGCCATTAACAGTCACAACTTAAAAAATAACCATTGACTGTCCCAACTATTAACATATTGGTCTCCAATGGATCCTGACTAACAAAACCCTAACGTTATTAGTCCCCGATCACTAGAAAAATGTTTTTAACCGGAAAAAGGTTAGTATTCCTTTCTTTAATTCAACTTTTCCCAAGTTTTGTTGGTGTGAATTTTGATTACTTGTTTTTTATTTTATAATTTTAGGAGGTTTGTCCCATGAAACTTAATGTTATTAATGACAACTTAAGAATTTATTATGATATTCAATCATAACTATCAAGAGTAGATTAAAAATAATAAGTGTTTACAAATAATAAATTATATCGTTTTTATTAATCAACCCGTGTAATACACGAGCTCATAACCTAGTGATAGAATAAATAAGAAGAGTAAGAAGGATTTTAGTAATGGATCTTAAATTTGGATGGTTGAGATTAATTGTAAAGTAAAAGAAGATGATAAGGGCCATAAAGGGAATCTTACATTTATCGATTTTCTCTCTCCACAGGCACATGCCAATTTTCCCATCAATTTAAAATGTTCATAACGTTTTCATACGACATGTTTTTAAAAAAAAAACAATCACCATAATAACGAGCGTTTTTTTATGTTTAATATGAGAACCATATTGTCATATAAAAATAAAATAAAAATTTTCATTTATACTGGGTTTTTTTTTTTGCATTGTGTTAAAGGTTTAGGTTATTGTGTCTTTTAAGTGGGTCTTGGTCATTACGTTTTAGTAGGGTTTCTATACATTGTGTTATTATCAAAACCTATAACACAGTGTTAATTTGGGTTCTACCCATTGCGTTTTTATAAAACCCTATAACACAATATATGACACAATAAAGATGGTGTTATATCTGGATTTTCTATAAATTGTGTTATTCCTTCAGATCATTGTGTTTAATCTGTTATCCATTGTGTTTTAATACTGTTGTCCATTGTGTCTTAATCCTTGTTCATTGTGTTTAAGTTTGTTGTATATTGTGTTTTAGTTTGTTTTTTGTGTCTTCATCTGCTCTTCATTGTGTCTTTTATCTGCTGTTATCAATTGTGTCTTTTATATGTTGTCATCTATTGTGTTTTTATTTAGTTTGATACTTATTGAGTTATACATTATTGCCATCGTGTTATACGTCAAGTTCATGGTCATTGTGTTTTAGTCTGTTGTGTATTGTGTTTTTAGTTTGTTTTTCATTGTGTCTTCATCTGCTCCCCATTATGTATTTTATCTGCTGTTACCAATTGTGTCTTTTATCTACTGTCATCTTTGTGTTTTTATTTAGTTTGATACTTATTGTGTAATACATTATGGTGATTGTGTTATACGTCAAGGTCATAGTCATTGTGTTTTAGTCTGTTGTCATTATGATAAATGTTTAAAATATATAATATATATACAATTAGTGTAGAAAAGTGTACACAAATTCACCTTGTGGTTTGTGAATCCGCCATGCGGGGTTCGAATCCCACACTGATTGTTTTTATGTACTTATTTTCTTTTAGAGTTAATTATGTTTTTTGTCCCTGTGGTTTGTCAAAAATAAATATTTCAGTCCATTAGTTTAAATTTTGCTATTTCAGTCTCTGTGGTTTCACTTTCGTAATTATTTTAATCCATTGGTTTGTCAAAAATAACTATTTGCAATATAGTGTCAGAATAATTGGATGGAGTTAACGAATGTGGATTGAAATAGTTACGAAAGTAAAATCACAGGGACTGAAATGGCAAATTTTAAACTAATGGACTGAAATAGTGATTTTTGACAAACCACAAGAACGAAAAACGTATTAACTCTTTCTTTTATGTTATGTTATGTATTTCTTTGGACTCAAAGGGCTGATTATAAAACAAAGGGAAAGACCCCTATAAACTATTACGAAATGTCTTGTTTTTTAGTTTTAGTTTTCACATTTAAATTTGGGCCTCAATGAATAGTAAGCTATTTTAATTTTTCTTTTCTTCTGGTTTAGCTATTTACATAATAAACTTTTACATGTTTGTTTTCTTTAAATTTGTAAGTTTTTTTTTATTTCTCAATTAACCATCTATAATATAAATTTAGAAGAACTCAATATCTAGCTCAGTTTGTTTTATTTGTATGAAAAGGTTTTGTTGCCAAAATTTGGATATGTTTACACATATTATAGTTATTTTTGCTTGTCCTGAGAGTGTTGAAACTAATGTTAGGTGTATTGATTTATTTGTAACGTAAAACTAGGCTTTATTGTTTTTAATCGATGCTAGCTTTCATTCTATGAACATGGATATTGAAATATAGAGAAGGATCGACATGGATTATAAATACTTGATCGAGAACTTTACTTTCAAAAATGATAAAAAAAGCATCACGATTTGCTTAAGTAAGTAATTTTGTTCATTTTGCTACACTACTTTTATTTTGTTTTTTTACGACAATTATCGTCGTATTGTGGTTTTTTTATATATGATTATGAGTTTATATTATAGGAAGAGGGCCCAAATTTTTTGTCTCGCACAGATCCCAAAACTTTTTTTATCATTCTCGGAGACGGCCCTGAATGATCTTTTGACACCTAATATACGACTCGTATACGTGTATGGTTAAGATCACGTTGCCATATATGCGGTAAGCCCGCCGTTTTTGCTACTAGCAACACCAAGATGCCATCATCGTCATAGCTGCCATGACGCCTTGACTATCGTCGCCGCCACTTCCCCATGGCCACTAGCTGCCATAAAAAAGTGGGTGAACTCGTTTATATACGTTATTTAATATATAAAAACTCACTTTAACCTAAGTCTATTTATATCAAAACTCGTTTTAACAGAATAATATTGGTACTTTTTTAAAATGCATCTTTTGAACGAAACCCACTAGAATCCTTTTTACATAATTCTAGTTTAACTTTTTGCGGGGCTCGGTTAATTTTATTTAACTAAATTTTGTATGAGGTAGAATAGGTGTCAAAATTCTTGGTAATTCAAGATTAAATACATACGTATATTTCTCAAACTTACAATCAGTGTAGGTAACAATTCTCTCATTTATATACTATTATTTTGAAACAAGTTTATGCCTATATGGTTGTATATGTTGCTTTAGTGGTCTTTTTTTTTAAACCAAATTGTTCAAAAATTTATTTAGATTTATATACTATTAATTTATATACTATTATTTTGAAACAAGTTTATGCATATATGGTTGTATATGTTGCTTTAGTGATTTTTTTTAAATCCAAATTGTTCAAAAATTTATTTAGATTTATATACTATTAATTGGTAACATTGTTAGGCATTAAAACTTGTATTTTTAGCTTATAAATTGGACATTGGTAACATTGTTAGGCATTAAAACTTGTATTGTTAGGTAGGGATGAGTACGGTAACCGTTCGGTACCGGTACTGAATGTACCGATACTGAAAAACGAGAAAAGTGGGTACCGGTACCGAATACACCGGCCATAACTTCTGAATGATTAAGTGTTGAATCAGTAACAGGTGTGAACTATTAAGCGCTGAACCAGTAAGATGTCTGAACTATTAAGTGCTGAACCAGTATTAAGAGCCGGGATAATGTTTAACCCTTCAGAGGCAAATGTCTGACCAATTCACATTAGAGGTTTTAACCATTGAGACTCGATATAATGCTTAACCATTCAGATGCATATCTTTGAACCGTTCAGACATTTACTCGTGAAACAAACAGTCTGAATCATTAAGTATTGAATCAGTAAAAGGTCAGTAAGAGGTCTGAACCATTCAAAGACTCATTAAAAGGTAAACAAACAACCCCTTAATTGTTAACTAACCCATGTCAGCTGAATTTGTAAGCCCGACCACAACGCGTCGACGTCTTACATCTAGTTATTATATATATTAAAGAGAAGAAAGTAACAATCCAATTACTCCAGTAAACAAATTTGAGACCCATGAAGAGTTGTCGTCTTGGTAATTGAATAAAAAGAAAAATCAACTTTAGTCCTTCAACCTTTTTCTGTCTGACAGTTACAAACAACACCAATTAACGATTGAACTCAACAATGTTTGCAACTCAATTGGTTTTTTAACATCCCCTCAATTCAACACTCCTTAAAAGAAATGGACACAAGAGGAATATTTATTGCTAGTTTTTATGTGAACTACTTTAGATTTCGTATATTTATGTAAGTAACATTGAAGGACGGTGCTGTCAGGATCTATGTTTGAATCACTTGTAGTTTTTGTTTCAAAAGATGGAAAATGGATTGAGTATAAAAGATATGTAGCGGAATTAATAGAAAACTTTTACTACAAGCAATTGGTTGTTTGTTTTCATCATCATCATGCTTTCAAGTTGGTAAACTTTGCATGTGATCCGCAAACTCCCCCTTAGCCAATTACAATCGTTTGATAGTAAGAAATGAAGAAGATAAAGTGCGAATTGATCTTTTTCAGGATGACAAGTTTAACAGTTACAACGTTCACCTATTTATACTAACTATCTAACCACTGAGCATCTTTTGTGACGTCATGGTTGATAGTGACAGCTAACAAAATTGTAACTAACTAAAACACTGCTATACTAAAACTATCAGTGCATAGCATTGTTACATTGAATAAAGTAAAACTAGTCTAAGCACTAATCTCTATCCTCTGATCTTGTTTCTTCTAGCAGACCTTTGCTTCTTAATTCAATCAGATGATAGGAACAATTGTTTCAAGGAAAGCAGTGTAAAGGTTGATCAGAGGTTGTAAACTATGATAGTTGAACCAAAGCTCGGATAGTGTATTTGGCTTTGGTATCATCTGTTCCTTTGTTAGGGTTCAATCCCAACAATCTCCCCCTGAAACAGATGATGCCAAAACACTTGATTATTCTTGGTTTTTATTTCTCAACAGAAGTTCTCTGATTTGGCCTTTAAACTGTAATTTAAAATTCAGAGAAACTTCATCATCATCATCCTTTTCGAGTGTCAGATCCGAAAGATCTTGAAGGTCTTCTGCATTTAGCTCATATGCAGCCTCCATGCGCATCTTGACAGCATCACCATTAGACTTGAGCAGTGTCAATTCGTGGGAGCCTTTTTCAACTTTCCAATTTAGAATTTTGGGTCTTCTGGCTTTCTAGGATGACTTTATTGGTTGAGGTTTGAAGAGCTTTTTGTTGAACTATCTTTGTCAAATATGCTCTGAGCTTTTCACTAGCTTCATCTGTGTGATAGTCAACCATGTTTTTAATTCCTTCCTTGATGTGTTCAAACACTCTCTTGTCTTCTTCATCTATCTTTGCTTGCCTTTTTAATTGATTGAAGGCAAGGATGGAGGGGACAGATGATGAGATAGACTTTTTAGAATGCTGAGCTTTATGAACATCATCTGATGAAGGGTAAATTGGTTTAGGAGGCATGTTTGGATCTTTCTTCCTCCTCTCTTCTAACATTTTGTAAGTATCAATCACCCTTACTTCTCCCCATCTTATCACTTGGTTCCTTGAACCATAGTGATTCTGTATCAATTCTTCCCTCATCGTTTTAATTTTCAAAGCTCTTTCAGGTATGTCTTTCTTATGTTTTTCCCAGTTAGGAGGAGTTGGCTTCTTGTGAGGATCTTTTAACATTTCTTGCATTCTTTTAATTTCTTCTCTCAGCTCATCTATACTCCAATCCTTGAACTGTGCCTTTGTTGCCTTATATTACTTGTTCTTCATGATATGTTCAATGAGTTCACTTTTGAGATATTGATCTTCCCTTTCTGACAACTTATTGCTCAGATTTTGACAAAATCTTGCAATACCCTGGCTTTGCTTAGCTGAAAGGACATGTTGGTCTGTATCTCTTTATCACTTTTACCAGCAGAGTCTATTTTTGCTATATCCTCTGCTTGTTTCAATTTAAATTCCAGGTAATCATCAACATGCAGGTCTTGGGTAGCCATCAAGAGATATATAGTTCTTTTGTCAGGGTCTTCCTCAGAATAGAAGCTTAGAATTTCTTCCCTGACTACTAGTAAATCAAGAGGATATTTCTTTGCTGTAAGTATAACCGTAAGTGAATCAGTGGTTTGAGTTATAGATGGTGGAAGCATTGATGTAGAGGTCAGTGGTTGTGATGATAAAGGAGTAGGAGCATGAAAGATCTCTTCTTCATTCACAACCTTTGTAGTCCTTCTCCTCTTAAATTTGACTTCAGGTGATGATGGATGAGTTGGAATTCTGGTTGGTGTTGGTAGAGGTTGGGTTGATGTATTAAAAATGATCATGGCAGTGGATGTGATTGAATCTGCTGCAACCTCTGCTGTGTCAACAGATGTTGACACAACAGTTGCTGTAACATCTGCTTTGGTGGAAATGGGTATAGAAGTTGAAGTGGGTGTGCTTGATTTTTGGAGAGCAGAGGTTTTAATGGTTGGATTTACAACAGGCTCAGTGTTGGAAGGTGTGGATGTTGGTTGCCTTACTTTTCTAGCAGGTCTCCTCTTTGCTGAGGTACCAACCTCTTCCTTTTCTTTTTGCTGCTTAATCTTTTGCTCAACAAAAACCTTGCCATCAAGATACACTTTTCTCTTCTGCTTCTCGTTTTCACTGGCCAAGATATCATCTGTTAGATCCCTTTTCCTTGAACCATCTGGCCTCGGAATATCCACTGTTGGCTTTGCCAATTGATCATCAATTGTAAGCTTCTTCTGTCCCAAGGTTTCTCCCCTTTTTTGGCATCATCTTAGTGTTCACAAAAATTACTGTAGGCGGAGTAGTGCTAGTGGTTTGAAGAAGATGAGCTTTTATAGCTTTAATGTCTGTCCTTGTATCCATGAATCTAGCTTCAACCATGTTTTTCACTTCCTGCATTTGATGTTTGTGTTGTTGATCAGAGAGTGTTTTTGTTGTTGAAACAGAGGGTCTAGGGCTTCTTTGAGATCAGCAGTGGTTAAGACAGCGGGTTGGCTCTTTATAGCTAACAACTGCTTCACAAGATTTTTGATCTCATCAACAGAAGTTTCAAGCATCGATACTATCTCCGTCAAATCTTTGTATTTTAGATCATCACCTAATTTAATAGGATCATCTGAACTCCTACCCGAGGTGGTAGTTATATTTAAGGGATCATGAGCATGTGTTTCAACACTAGCTTCACCCTTAGATGCCCCTTTTTCTTGGTACTAGGGGACTTCCCATAACAGTAGAGATTACATTGGTAGCCTCAGCAGTGGTTGCCTTCAACAGAGACTTAGAAATGTAACCACTATCCAAAGGAAAACTAGGTAGTTTTGCAATTGTAGTGGCTGCTCTAGTTGAACTATCACCAAGGGTTACATGTAACCCAAGGGATGTCACGGGATAGCAAAAAATAGAGAATCAGACCCAGCATCATGTTGAAGTATATTCTCATTGATAGGTTGATGAGAAGTGCTGGATAATGTCTGCTCTTGTTCTATTGCATTCAGCAAGGGTATTAAGGTTTGTGGTAGTGATTTTATTGGAGAGGGGATAGGTGCAGAAAGAGACATTGCCCTGGGAGATGGGTTGTGGAAGATAGAACCAAGTGGTCCTAGAGCTTCATAATTTGGTGTCCCTGTGTTTACAACCTGATCCTTTTGTGAGGATGCAAGAGGAGTTTCATAGCCAGGTGGAGATCTTTCAACCGTCTGCTGTGTAGAAGTAGCAGTAGTGATTTGTGACTTTGGTGGTGTCACAGGGTTTACCTCTGGGATCTTATCTGCCAGAGGACCCTTTTTGGGTTTGGTGGTTTTCTGGATATTTTTGTTGGTTTCTTTTAGTGATTTTAAGTGTGGGTTTCAGAGCAGTGGTTGCAATGCTCTGATCACCTAGAGCAGTGGCTCAGTAGCAGGAGGAAGAGATTGAACATTTTGTTCTTGTAAAACTGGCTCAACCTCCTCTACTTCTGTTTTAGAAACCTTTTCTTGATTTGTTAGGCGTGTAAAAAGTTCATGAGTTAGGCAGCCAGGTGTGGTCACTGCGCCTTTTTTACTTGCTTCAGATCTGATCTGGTCTTGCAAGTAAAGACTCAAGAATCGAGGATGTATCAAGAAAGCTTTTCTTTTTGAAATATTTTTAAAATTATTTATCAAATCATAGAACAATACCTGGGAATAGGTAAAATCAGATTCAGTCAAAATTGCATATCCCAGATATTGTATATTCAATGGAATCTCATTGAAAGCAGTAGATTTTGCAGAGAGCATGTTAAAAGAGTATGCAAAAAGAATTTCATCTCTGCTGGAAAATGGGATTTAAAGATTGTCATACCTTTCAATTGGCCAGTGTAACCCCTTTCCACAAACTCTCTTGCATCTCTCTTAAAGAAAATGACACAGGATGTGTCGTATCATTTTGTTGAAAAACTTGAGAGATTGATTGTGGACTAACTTGCATAGGAGTACCCCCAACCTTTGAGATTATTGAGTAAGGAATACCATCAGCGGATGTATTGACCTTAGCATTTTTCCAGAAATCCCGAAGAGAATTGATGTAAATTTTGGTTTTGACTTCGAGCATGTGCTTAAATTTTGACTCTCTTAGAATCCAAATCATAGTATGGTATCGTGTATTGGCTTCGGTTTCTTCTAAAATGCCCGTTTAATTGTGTGGGGTTTTGATAATCAGGGCAAATGGTGGTGAATCTTGCTTTGATTTCTTTGATTTTGTTTTAGGAGCCATGATTTTGATTGCAAAATTGTTTTGAGAGTTTTGGAATCGACACAGTTTGGTGAATCCTCTGTTCTGGATAGAACATGATTTTTATAGGGTTTTTGAAAAAGTGACGATGACGTGGCATCTAATGCAACGATTGTCGAATAACATCTGACCACGTGTAACCTCTATTTGAAAATGGAAGAAAGTGGTTTGGCTAAACACTGTTGGAAATTTTGATCAGTGGATAAGAACAGTGTTTACAACTATCAGAGGGTACACTTTCTAACAGTGGATAGATTTTTTCTAAACGAACAGTGTTTTTGTGCTATCGGTGCTTTGAACAGACTTTGAGGATTTATTGAAAAATTCAATTTTAAACTATTTTTAAGGATGAATTTTGATTTTCTAAAAACATTTTATTGTTATTTACACATGGATCACAAAGAAATTTTGTTTTTAATCCATGTTTCAGCATTCCAAGCCTAGATATCAAACTGTCAAAAGTGTGAGCATCAAGTGCTTTTGTCAACACATCTGCTAGTTGATCCTTGGTATGGACATGTTGTAAAGAAATCAAACCTTTTTCATAGCAATCCCTCACAAAATGATGTATGATATCAATGTGCTTGGTGGTGGAATGAGAGACGAGATTTTTGATGATATTTTTTGCTGCTTGACTATCAATTTTGAGTGGATTCTTTAAAGCAGTGATACCAAAATCCAGCAATTAATTTTGAAGCCACATGATTTGAGCAGTACAACTTGCAGCAGCTATATACTCTGCCTCAGCAGTGGATGTAGAAATTACAACTAGCTTTTTGCTTTACCAAGACACTAAGCAATCACCTAGGAATTGGGCTCCTTCAGATGTGGACTTCCTTGTTGTTTTACATCCAGCAAAATCACTATCAGAATATCCTGCAAGCTCAATGTTACCATTAGCTGGATACTAGATACCAAGTGTGGAGCACCTTTTATGTATCTGAATATCCTTTTTACAGCAATAAGATCTGATTTTCTTGGCAAATGACTGTGATCTGGCACAGACACATGTTCAAACATGATGTCTGGCCTTGATGTAGTTAGGTACAGTAAAGACCCAATCATGCTTCTATCCAATGTTTGATCAACAAGGTCATCTTTGCCATCAAATGTGACTAGCTTGGTTGTTGCCATGGGTGTGCTGCAAGGTTTACAATCATCCATATCAAATTTCTTAAGTAGTTCTTTCATATATTTATTTTGATGGATGAAGGTGCCATGTTGCATTTGTTTGACTTGTAAACCAAGAAAACATTGCAACTCACCCGTTGCACTCATCTCAAACTCTGCTGCCATGAGTTTTCTGAACTCTTCACACATGGCAGTGCATGTGGATCCAAAAATGATGTGATCCACATAAATTTGGACAAGCATCAAATCTTTTCATTTCCATTTCAAAAATAGGGTTTTATCAATCCTACATCTGGTGAAACCAATGGATAAGAGAAAAGTGGATTGAGTTTCATACCAGGCTCTGGGTGCTTGTTTTGACCATACAGTGCTTTGTTTAACCTGTAAACATGATCAGGATGAAATGCATCTTCAAAACCAGGAGGTTGACACACATACACTCCTTCCTTGATCTTTCCATACAAGAATGCACTTTTGATGTCCATTTGATTCACCTTGATGTTGTGTTTAGAATATGTAAGTAACATTGAAGGACGGTACCAACTATAGAGTCAAGTTGTTTTGGATCATAAAAATAATAAATAAATAAAAAATAAAAAAATGGATATTTGTTTTCCTTTCAGGTTGACCCAGTCACTATGTATTTACTTTATAAACCCCGACTAGAATGAGTATACGTTTATTTATTTACAATTTTAACTGCATGTGAGT
Organism: Scalesia atractyloides; assembly: GCA_947069175.1. Taxonomy (NCBI): domain Eukaryota; kingdom Viridiplantae; phylum Streptophyta; class Magnoliopsida; order Asterales; family Asteraceae; genus Scalesia; species Scalesia atractyloides. The sequence continues at coordinate 40,017,805 of CAMTDV010000009.1, forward strand.
ATGTGGTATGATTCGTGTCATACTGTGTGTACTTATATGAGTGGCAGAGATTATTTTGAACTTCATACTAATCTTTTTAATTATATGCTATAGGTATCGACTGAGTACTTAATAAGATTTTCGGTAATTTGTATGTTTTTTCTATTTATTCTAAGGATGAAAAACAAAGATGTTGCATTTTGACGAGTCATCACAAACCTAAAAGGGAATAACAATATGTGAACGCATACCTCAAATTGGAACATTTGAGTTTAACTAATTCAAATATAGTTAATTGTTTTTTTTTTTTTGAAAAGAGAACTTCGTTAGAAAATCGCCAACCCATGAAACGGGGAGACACGCCAACACAACTACATAATTACAAAATTACACCACTTGGACCAACACAAGGTCCTATTTTTGGATCTACTACCAAACCACAAGAAACTAACCGATTTAATTTAACTACATATATCTTCTATACGCGCTTGACTATTAGAGAATTTGACACCCTTTCTGGCCTCCATAAACTCCAACAGCAAATCAAAACAATTCTGTGGAAAATCTCTTCGCTAGGCCATGCAACCCAATATGATCATGAATGTCTAAGAGCTCTCTAACAGTGGTAACATCGAAAGAAGCAACTTTACACCATCTAGCAACGAAAAGCCATACTCTACATGCCACAGAACAATGTGAAAAGATGTTTCGTCATCAGAGCCGCACAGAGGGCACGTGGTATCTTTAATCTCTATGTTCCTTCTTCTTAAGCCATAGCGGTAGGGATTCTATCCATCTCAGCTCTCCAAGCGTGTACGTTGCACTTCACAGGGATCCATTTGCTCCACTTCAGCACGTAGTGTTGGTATTGAACCCTATCAAAGAAACATATGATATAAAGCCAAAATTACATTACAAGATTGATCTAGAACAACAGAGTTTCTATACTCTAATCCAAACCTCTGTTGAAGCTAAAGTCTGCTATACAAGCATTGTTGATGCCAAGGTCTGATGACAAAAGCTCTGATGAAGAATAAAGCTAAGGTCTGATGAAGACAACAGAGTTTAGGTTTATCAGTGTTCAGTGTTTATCAGTGTTTTTAATGCAACAGTATTTGTAATACGCAGATGCTAGGTTAAACAATGGTTAGGGTTAGTTATTTAGTTGTTAGCAGTAACTATCAACCCTGATGTCATCAAAGATGCTCAGAGGTTAGACATTTTGTATAAATAGAACAGTACATTGTACTGTTCCATCCATCTATCAAAAGATCATTTACCAATCATCTTCTCCGCATTTCTGTACGATCAAACTTAGTTATAAAAGGCTGAGGGGGAGTTTGTGATTCACATGCAAAACTATAAGTTTGAAAGCATGATGATGAAAACAATCTTTCATTAATTGTAATACAAAGTTTTCTATTTCCGCTGCAAATTCACTCTGTTTTACATTCTTCCATTTATCATCTTTAAAAAAATTACAATCAATTTAAACTCATATCCTAACAATTGGTATTAGATCTTGGTCAATCAAAATTTGATTTAACTATCAATTTGATTTGAAAGATCAGCTCTCCCTGCTAATTACTTTGATTGTTTTCATTGGAAAACAGAGTTTTATTACGTTCAAAGTTTTCAAAACAAAATCTGTTTAAAACAATTCACTTTCAGAATGTCTCAAAACACACCGGATTCCAATACTGGATCTATGTTTAAACCTCCGATGCTGGTCAGAAACGAATATTAGATATGGCAGTGTCGGATGAGTCACATTTTAGCTCAGCAAAACACCGGTTGCTGGAGGTCCGTTGTAATTGGACCACATGTTTCGTTGGTTCCAAGTACAGAGGACCCTGATAAACAAGTGCCAAAAAATCCTGAAAACTACTCCGAGCAGGATTTCCAGAAAATAGAGTTAGATGCTAAGGCGTTTAGCATTGTTGCTCTTCCTTACCTAACGAAATCTATGCTAGCCTGCTCCACTGTAATAGTACAAAGAAGTCGTGGGATGCCTTGAAAGAGCAATTCGGTGGACTGGGGAAGTGATTGAAAACAATAGAGAAGTTCTAATACGAAACTTTTTCTCATGTCAAAGGAGAGTCTCTAACCCAACAGTTCGAGTGATTTAGTTGTCTCATAAGTGAGCTTAAGCTGGTTAACGTAGAATTTCCTAATTCGATTGTCAATTGTTGTTTCTTAAGTCGTTACCAGATAAGTGGGACACCATAGCTTTTGTGACATGAACATCTGTCGGTTTAAAGAAATGAATCTTACCCAACTTTCATGGTCGACTCCTCACATATGAGAGAAAGTTAAACCAGAAAAAGAAGTTGCAAGAATCAGGCAAGGTTGCTGATGGTTATACTTTTGGTAACACACACCTTTAGGCCAAGAAGAGGGTTCTAGTAGTGGAAAGGATCAGAGTTATGACCATTTTATTGACATAACTTCTGGAGGAAACTTTAACTCTGATTCTTACTCACCCAACTATGCATTTACGGCAAGTGGGGAAAGCCAAATCTCTGATAACCTTTCCTTTGAGTTGAATGATCTTCAACACTTTGAACCATCTGATTTAGAAAATATGGACAGTTTGCACCAACTGGCTTATTAAGTGTTAGAGCTAGTAAATTTTACAAGAAAACTGGTAGTACATTCCCAGGGTTGCATGGGGGTTGAAGGTTGGGCTGGATAAATAAAAAATCAAGTTTTATAAGTGTAACAGGTTAGGACATTTCGCTAGGGAGTGTAGATCTCAAAATTCTGGACCCATTGTTACACACCCTAGCTCCAAACCTCAACACACACAAAACACTGGTCATTATTCCCAATATACCCCTGCTTCTCAAATGCAAAACACTCATTTTGCACACCCTGCTACCACTGCTCATGTGCATTATGTTCAAACCACTGTTCCACAAATTTAATATGTTCAAGCACCACCGCTTCAAGTGTATGTGCAACCTGCACCTCATGTCACTCAAACTACTCAAACCACTGCTCCGGCAGAGGTTAACCAACATTAACTGATGAAATCTTTGCTCTTATAGCTAAAAATGATTTGGAAAATGAAATTTTCTTAATGGCTTTAGAGACAATAGTTGAAGGTGATGAATCTGTGGAATTAGTGTCTAAATCTGATGCGTTTAAAGTTCATGATGAAACAATGGTTTCAAAAGAGAACGTTGATGAAGAAAATGACTCTCTATCTGATCCATGGTATACCAAGGTGTGTGAAGATGATTGTGATTGTGCTCTAACGGTTGCTTCTAAGGTATCACCTCAGATCCTTAAAAATCTTTGTTCTGAAAAATGCATAATAGCTTTTGCAAACATAAAAAGGGTGAATGAAAATCTTAGAAACAAAATGTAACATCCGTAAAAAACGGATTTTACCAAACCCGCTCCGTTTATTAACCGAACAATCAGTTAAAAATTTCGTTGCGAATTTAATGCCCAAAATAATTTTAAACGATACATAATTAATTATTATATTGGAAAATATAGTTGTTTTTGAAAAACTGTTGAAAATCACAAAATAAAAATGATTTGTTCCTGCCGGGTTTCGAACCCGGGTCGTAGCCTGGTCAACACTGACTTAACACTCAACACTTAAACCACTGCGCCACTTGTATCTTTTGTTTATTATTAAGATCATTTAATTCATAAAGTGTCTTTCCGAATTCAAAACCGGCGCCCAAAGTTCAGTCGTCGGAAATCCCGGCAATCTCGCGAGTTTTAACGACATCTTCAGTTATAACGTAAACAATTACTAGGACATCGGTTATAACCGATGTCTGAGTCCGCGACCAAAGTTATAACCGCCGGAGAAACTATAACCGACGAACCAAGTCGGAAATCGGACCAAATTCATCGATAACCTGCCTTATAAATACCCCCTCGAACCTCTGCAAACATTTTCGCTCAAAACCACACCCTTTCTCGGCGAAAACTCACTCGCCGGAAATATTCTGTTCGTCGCCGGAAAACCGAACCTTCCACTTCTAAGCCTTACTAAACCCTCTGAACTTATACCGAAGTCACCCACATCCTTTGTAAGCTTTCTGAAGACTCTCTGCTGCAAGACACACGTCGCCGGAAGTGTTTGCTGTCGCCGGAGTTCTGCCGGAAAACAGAGGAAGCCAGTCGGTATACCTCACGCCTAATTTCTTCATTCTTTTTATTTAATCTCATCTGTAATTAATCATAAAACTCTAAAGAAACCTGAATAAAAACTTCGAACCAATCAGTCATCATTTCTGGTTATAACTCAACGAAGAAGACGATGTTCTGTAACATATAAGTATAATTAAAATCAAGTTATTACTCGGGTTAGACACACAGTCCAGCGGTGGACTGTGTGCACATTAAACATAGAAACGTCTCGAGTTCGAATCTTGTTCCACACACGCTGCCTTAATAAAAATGCCTTTTTTTTGTTAACCGAACCGGAGGCACCACTGCTGTATATGTTAAGTATATTAATAATCGGAATAATAACCAAGTTAGACACACAGTCCAGTGGTGGACTGTGTGTATGTTTAATCAAAGCGCACGAGTTCGAGTCCGGTCTACTACATCGACCCGGACAATTATTCAAACTTTTTAATATGGCATAAATGAAAATGATTAGTTTGTATTTAAGAATAATAAAAATAAATTTAGTTAACAAGTTGGACACACAGTCCAGCGGTGGACTGTGTGTTTGCATAAGCCACAGGTCCCGGGTTCGAGACCTGTGGAGCGCACCGATTCTTTGATTTAAAATCGTTTTTAAAAATAAAGGATTTTTTGTTTAACCTAATTAATATATAAATGTAATTAAAAACAGAAATATTTCGGGTTAGACACGTAGCTCAGTTGGTAGAGCTGCGTGCACGCGTACGGGAGGTCTCGGGTTCGAGCCTCACTCAGCGCACAATTATACAAGCGAACCGGTCAAAGTCAAAGTCAAAGTCAACGGTCAACGGTCAACTGTAGCAAAAAAAATCAATTTTTTTTATTATTTTCATTTATTTATTTTAATTGAAAATCAATTAAAAATATTTAAAAATAACATTTTTAAGGTTAGAAAATAGCCTCAAACTCACAAAAATACACCCAACAATCCTACTAAAATGGATTAATAAAATCCGTTTACTTACCAAACCATAATGCTATCTATCTAGGTTCATTTCACTCGTGGTTAAAACCACTTCGCGTGCATTCAACATCATCAACCTAACGCACCCACTATGAGTGAATCTTACAACTCCCCTTTTTAATTACACGTTTTGGGGTGTGTCATGTGTCTCAAATAATTAACTCGTTTATTTAAATTTGTGCCATACCATATCGTGACCTAAACTTAAATTGTTTATATTATTGTGATTACTTATTTCATTTTGTCAAATTATATGAAATTCATTCATTAAGCCCATCAGTTCCTCGTGGGAGACGAGTTGAACAACGCGTGCCTCAAAACCAATCCATTATTGTTCATGTGTGTATCATTGAGTTTATATTGTTTGTAGTTGTGTCATTCATATTATCATGTTTATGCAATTCATTCATTAGGCCATCAGTTCCTCGTGAGAGACGAGTAGAGCAACGCGTGCCTCTAAATGTTCCATTATTGTTCATGTGTGCTTTATTTAATATCTAATGATTGTTGAATAAGTTTACATCTATTTTTACTCATGTTTGGTTTTGCACTTATTTCATAATCAATTAAATAAACTTGTTCAAATGTTTTCCATAGGATTCACTCGCCAACTTTATGTTGATCCAAAAACCCTTTTACACATGATACAGGTGAACAGGACGAAGCAAGGAAAACATAGGAAATGCCTTAGAAGAGAACAAAGAAGCTTAGATTGATAGTTAGAACATGTTGTAATATTTATTGTAAATTTCCATTAAATTGTATTAATGAATATGAAACGTTAAAATAAATGTCATGAGCTTTGATGATAACCCAATCATGTCCCGATCACCTTTTCCGCTGCGGGTCGGGGTGTGACAGATTGGTATCAGAGCCATGACTATAGGGATATAGGATAGGTTATTAGACCCTTAGAGCCTATACTATAGTCTGCCTAAATTTTAATTGATTAGGTGGTTACATACAAACTTGTGATATTTATTTGTTTCATATTTGTTTATACTTACAGTCAAACATACATGCTTATATACATATTCATTATACATATATCAATGTTCATATATTCAAATCATTTTCATACTCTCATTATTCAAAGATTTTGTTGCAATTTTCAAATCTCATCAAAGTAAGTTCTGCGACGGGCATGTAGTAACTGGAAGGGTACAAGTACCGGTAGTCGGAACGTCCTGTCTAGGTTGGCATTCGTATAAATCCAATATAACGGACCAGTTTGCCTACCTGGGGACCAACGATGAGAGTACGAAGGACCTATTAGGCCAAAGCATGCCACACCAAACGTCGTTCGAACTAACCCACTTCGAGGTGTCACCGTGTCTACACCTGGACACATTCCGAATATCACACGTTGTATACATATTTCTCGATTTTCTCCGGGTTTTAGTGTACGCAACCTGGAAAACCCGTGCGAACCATATGAAGAACCGGTATTCATGGGGGCCCACATGATTACAAAGGTGAAGTATGGCGGCATGTAGGGCCTAATGGCGAGCAAAGCCCAAGACATCCTATGGATGTAGTAGATTTATTTTTCTATAATTATTTTATGAATGTTCATTCCTAATGCGACCCATGATCCCAAAAGCATCCAACTCATACTCTTGACATGTATTGCTCGCCCGTAGGAAGATGAGAGCAGGAAAAGCCCGCGAACGCATGGCTGCCATAATACCCAACATTTTAATCCAAATACAACAAGCACTTACCATTAATCCTGTCAATCAAGAAAACCAAAACATTATCAACTCTTCCCCAATACCACTAAATGCACCTACAAGCATTTCAAATCATGCGACCCTCCGAAATACAAAGGGACTGAAGGCGTCACCGCTCTCCTCCATTGGTTGAAGAGATGGAGAACACCTTTCTAAATTGCGATTGTCCCGATGATCGCGAAGTGCGATATGCTACCGGTCGATTATATGGGATAGCACTTACTTGGTGGAATACAGAGAAGTCCAAACGAGGTGTTGAAGATGCTATGACCTTAACTTAGAACGAATTGAAGGAAATCATGACCAGACGATTTTGCCCAAGGAGCGAAATCAAGAAATTAGAAGATGAATTTTATTCGTTGAAGCAAAGGAAGGAGACCACACCACATACAACAAAAGATTCCTCGAGTTACATCAAATGGTTCCCAACATGTTCACTCCCCTCTACCGTTTGATCGAGCATTACATTCGTGGTCTTCCGTCAAAGATTCAAGACCCTGTAATAAGTACCGCGCCTGCAACTTTGGAAGCGGCAATGGAGTTAGCAACAGAGCTCACCGAGAACCGAATCCGAAACAAAGACTTCAAGGAGGAAAAGAAGAAGGATAAAGAATCGACTGAAACCTCCGACTCCACCCAAACCGAATCCCCTTCTCAACCCAATCCTAAGAGAAAAAGAGACGGGCAACTTTTCGCTGCTATCCAACGGAATCAACCAATTTCACACGCCATACCCATCCAAGCTATCCCAATCACCCAAGTGGCACCCAACTCAACTTACCCAAATAAGAAACCATATCTTGGACCTCACCCTCGATGCAACAACTGTTTTTACCACCATTCCCTTACCTTACCGTGTCGACTATGTGCAACTTGTGGACGCTATGGTTATTTGAGCAAGGTTTGCCGCACCTTTCAAAACCAAAGCTCTTCCCCTACTCAAACCATGAACCAAACCTATCAACAACCCCAATACCCTATGTTCCCATATGCTCGAGCTTGTTTCAATTGTGGCGACCCTACCCACTTTAGAAACACATGCCCTCAATTGGTTAACGTCATCAACGCTCAAGCCCAATCAAACCCAGTTAACCAAGTAAACCAAGAAAACCCAACCGCTAGGCCACCAGCAAGAGGAAGAGTCTTCAACATCAATGCCAATCCGGTCGAAGATAATGACGGCCCAAACGAAGATACCCAACTAGTCCTCTTCACCGAAGATCCAGATTCAACTTCTATCGTTTAGTTTTATGTTTTTCTTTATCACATCGAACCAATCATAACTTAAGGATAAAGCCAATGAAACTTTGACGGGAATACGGTGGATACGCCGCTGGTACTTCCTATATATAAGCATTCTTGTCAAAGGATCAGAAGCATTATCTGGCGGTTATGAGAGGTTCCATGTGTAGACTGTTAGAGTAATTATTGTTTATTATTTTCAGTATATGCAATTGCCGAGGCCGCCGCTCCCCATTTATGAGCGTTGAGCCTGCTCCCCATTTATGAGCGTTGAGCCTGTTCCCCATTTTATTATGCGGTTGAACCTGGCGTGCCCACATACGATCGGCTCCGTTTGATTGAGCCTTGATCGCACAGTTCATTTTACATTTTCAGTACATGCAATACGATCGGCTCCGTTTGATTGAGCCTTGATCGCACAGACATTTTCATTATCAGTATCTTGTGGTTGTTGTGTTTGTTGTAGAGTCGCATAGAACTAATCATAACTTGCGGATAAAGTAAATGAATATTTGACAAGAATATGGTGGATACGCCGCTGGTACTTCCTATATATAAGTATTCTTGTCAAATGATCGGAGGCATTATCAGGCGGTTATGAGAGGTTCCATGCATAGGCTGTTTGTGTGATTGTTGTTTAGATTAAGTTATTCATTTTCAGTACATGCAATACGCTCGGCTCCGTTTGATTGAGCCTTGATCGCACAGACATTTTCATTTCAGTATTTTATGTTTGTTGTATTGGTTGTAGAGTCATATAGGACTAATCATAATTTACTGATAAAACCAATGAAAATTTGACAAGAATATGGTGGATACGCCGCTGGTACTTCCTATATATAAGTATTCTTGTCAAATGATCAGAGGCATTGTCAGACGATTATGAGAATTTCTATGTAGGATTTAGTAGTTTCTTGGTAACTAATCATAACTTGTGGATAAAACCAATGAAAATTTGGCAAGAATATGGTGGATACGCCGCTGGTACTTCCTATATATAAGTATTCTTGCCAAAGGATCAGAGGCATTATCAGGCGGTTATGAGAAGTTCCATGTAGGATTCAGTATTGCCTTGGTTGAAATTTGTGTTACATTTATATCATCTTGCTATTTAAAGAGATCGGATTTGTGTTCCATTTCTACATAAACTAACCTCTCCATCATAACAAACGAGAGAGGAACTTCCACCATTCAAACATATATGCTATCAGAATGTGGATTCAAATATTAGCTGTTGTGTTTATTTATGTTCAAATATTAGCTGTTGTGTTTATTTATGTTCCATGTAGGTTGTAGTATTAGAAGTTTTGCCTTAGGATATAACCCTACCCTTCCAAAACATATCCAAACTCTTATGCATGATATCATAGTTAGCGAATCAATTCTGCTTATCAATACTTTTACAGTAGGCAACAAAAAGCGATTCCTGTAATAGGGTACTTAACCCTTACAAGGAACGTTACCGCCTCAAACAAAAAAACTTAAACCCTTACTTTTTCTAAACAAGTAACTGACAAACTAAACACCATCATTCTTTTAGTCAAATATATCACTATTTAAATTTCGGGACGAAATTTCTAAAAAGCAGGGGATACTGTAACATCCGTCAAAAACGGATTTTACCAAACCCGCTCCGTTTATTAACCGAACAATCAGTTAAAAATTTCATTGCGAATTTAATGCCCAAAATAATTTTAAACGATACATAATTAATTATTATATTGGAAAATATAAGTTGTTTTTGAAAAACTGTTGAAAATCACAAAATAAAAATGATTTGTTCCTGCCGGGTTTCGAACCCGGGTCAGTAGCCGGGTCAACACTGACTTAACACTCAACACTTAAACCACTGCGCCACTTGTATCTTTTGTTTATTATTAAGATCATTTAATTCATAAAGTGTCTTTCCGAATTCAAAACCGGCGCCCAAAGTTCAGTCGTCGGAAACCCCGGCAATCTCGCGAGTTTTAACGACATCTTCAATTATAACGTAAACAATTACTAGGACATCGGTTATAACCGATGTCTGAGTCCGCGACCAAAGTTATAACCGCCGGAGAAACTATAACCGACGAACCAAGTCGGAAATCGGACCAAATTCATCGATAACCTGCCTTATAAATACCCCCTCGAACCTCTGCAAACATTTTCGCTCAAAACCACACCCTTTCTCGGCGAAAACTCACTCGCCGGAAATATTCTGTTCGTCGCCGGAAAACCGAACCTTCCACTTCTAAGCCTTACTAAACCCTCTGATCTTATACCGAAGTCACCCACATCCTTTGTAAGCTTTCTGAAGACTCTCTGCTGCAAGACACACGTCGCCGGAAGTGTTTGCTGTCGCCGGAGTTCTGCCAGAAAACAGAGGAAGCCAGTCGGTATACCTCACGCCTAATTTCTTCATTCTTTTTATTTAATCTCATCTGTAATTAATCATAAAACGCTAAAGAAACCTGAATAAAAACTTCGAACCAGTCAGTCATCATTTCTGGTTATAACTCAACGAAGAAGACGATGTTCTGTAACATATAAGTATAATTAAAATCAAGTTATTACTCGGGTTAGACACACAGTCCAGCGGTGGACTGTGTGCACATTAAACATACAAACGTCTCGAGTTCGAATCTTGTTCCACACACGCTGCCTTAATAAAAATGCCTTTTTTTTGTTAACCGAACCGGAGGCACCACTGCTGTATATGTTAAGTATATTAATAATCGGAATAATAACCAAGTTAGACACACAGTCCAGTGGTGGACTGTGTGTATGTTTAATCAAAGCGCACGAGTTCGAGTCCGGTCTACTACATCGACCCGGACAATTATTCAAACTTTTTAATATGGCATAAATGAAAATGATTAGTTTGTATTTAAGAATAATAAAAATAAGTTTAGTTAACAAGTTGGACACACAGTCCAGCGGTGGACTGTGTGTTTGCATAAGCCACAGGTCCCGGGTTCGAGACCTGTGGAGCACACCGATTCTTTGATTTAAAATCGTTTTTAAAAATAAAGGATTTTCTGTTTAACCTAATTAATAGATAAATGTAATTAAAAACATAAATATTTCGGGTTAGACACGTAGCTCAGTTGGTAGAGCTGCGTGCACGCGTACGGGAGGTCTTGGGTTCGAGCCTCACTCAGCGCACAATTATACAAGCGAACCGGTCAAAGTCAAAGTCAAAGTCAACGGTCAACGGTCAACTGTAGCAAAAAAAATCAATTTTTTTAATTATTTTCATTTATTTATTTTAATTGAAAATCAATTAAAAATATTTAAAAATAACATTTTTAAGGTTAGAAAATAGCCTCAAACTCACAAAAATACACCCAACAATCCTACTAAAATGGATTAATAAAGTCCGTTTACTTACCAAACCATAATGCTATCTATCTAGGTTCATTTCACTCGTGGTTAAAACCACTTCGCGTGCATTCAACATCATCAACCTAACGCACCCACTATGAGTGAATCTTACAACTCCCTTTTTAATTACACGTTTTGGGGTGTGTCATGTGTCTCAAATAATTAACTCGTTTATTTAAATTTGTGCCATACCATATCGTGACCTAAACTTAGATTGTTTATATTATTGTGATTACTTATTTCATTTTGTCAAATTATATGAAATTCATTCATTAAGCCCATCAGTTCCTCGTGGGAGACGAGTTGAACAACGCGTGCCTCAAAACCAATCCATTATTGTTCATGTGTGTATCATTGAGTTTATATTGTTTGTAGTTGTGTCATTCATATTATCATGTTTATGCAATTCATTCATTAGGCCATCAGTTCCTCGTGAGAGACGAGTAGAGCAACGCGTGCCTCTAAATGTTCCATTATTGTTCATGTGTGCTTTATTTAATATCTAATGATTGTTGAATAAGTTTACATCTATTTTTACTCATGTTTGGTTTTGCACTTATTTCATAATCAATTAAATAAACTTGTTCAAATGTTTTCCATAGGATTCACTCGCCAACTTTATGTTGATCCAAAAACCCTTTTACACATGATACAGGTGAACAGGACGAAGCAAGGAAAACATAGGAAATGCCTTAGAAGAGAATAAAGAAGCTTAGATTGATAGTTAGAACATGTTGTAATATTTATTGTAAATTTCCATTAAATTGTATTAATGAATATGAAACGTTAAAATAAATGTCATGAGCTTTGATGATAACCCAATCATGTCCCGATCACCTTTTCCGCTGCGGGTCGGGGTGTGACACAAAATTTTAGAAGATGAACTGAATTTTGAAAAACTCACAAAAGAGTTGAAAACAAAGTTGGTTAACTAAGATTCTGAAATCAGCAGTCTAAAGCACGAGACAAGCATAACCAAAGATAAACTCCAAACTATGATAGAGAAATATCAAGTTTGCAAAAAGGAGTTGGAATTTACCCAGATCACTTGTGAAAAATGGGTAGAGTCTTGCAAAGGTTATGAAATCATGCTAAATCAGATCAAAAGTAACATAAATTTGGCATTGGTTTCAAGAAAAATGACCAAGTTTCTGAAAGTGTTACTAAAAATGAATCTGAGATGGTTGAAATTGTCCCCAAAAATTTGGCTGTTGAAGAAACAAAAGTCACTGATAAAAATGAAAACAAAATCATTTTGGAAAAACATTCGATCCTCAACTTTTGAGGAAGTTGAGAAATATCAATTTAAACCAACATGGTCAGATGAGTGTGACATTTTAAAAAATTTCAAGCCAATGGACTTCTCAACCATTGATGGTGTCAAGGCACCAAAATCAAGGATAACCCTATAAAGGATCTTCCAGCATATATTACAACATCTGCTGAAAGGAAGTCTGAAAAGGGGACGAAGAAAGAAAAGGTCTAAAACTTGTTATGTAACTTCTATGAGAAAAGAAATCATGTCACTGAAAAAACTGTTTTATGTTAAAGCTTATGACATAAACAAAACTTGTGTTATCCCAAATTCTTAAAAATGCATCATCTGTGGTAGAACAAACCACATTACTCAATAGTGTGTTTATCTTCAAACCTATGACACCAAGGTAAAAGAGATTAAATCAAAAGCTCTTGAAAGTCAAACTTCAAGCTCTGCTATAAATAAATCTAAGCAGACCTTTGAACCTGTGGAAACATATGTTACAAAAGCACTGAACAAAACCTATGTTCCCAGAGAGGTACACGTGACAGATGCACCACCTGCAAACATGTATCCAAGGGGGTATGGCCAACCCATTTATCAAAAGGTTCCTCTTAGTTATGAGGGTTACAAAAACCCTCAAATCCAAAAGTCAATAGGCATCCTCGTGGTTACCAACATCTGATAGGAAACGGTTCACAACAGTGGTTACAAAGAACAAATCAAACCACTAACCATTTTTCTGAATTTGAGATTGGACAATCTGTGACCCCATCCAAAGCCATTTTGGCTTTGGAAACCCACCTAAACTAATTGTTTACTAATGTGCATGGAGCTTTTACTTGCCTTGATAGTTTATGGTATGTAGATAGTGGAGGCTCCATGCACATGATAGGATGTAGATCCCTACTCAAAGATTTCATGGCACATAGAGGGGCTGATGTATCCTTTGGTAACAATTCAAAAGGGAAGGTGTTGGGATCAGGGTCAGTCCAGGCTGGGAAACTCAAATTTGAGCACGTTAATCTCATTGACAATCTGAAATTCAACTTGCTAAGTGTCTCACAAATGAGTGATAAAGGATATGGATCATTCTTTACAAAGAAAACATGTCCAATTGTTGGACCAGAGGTTGTTAAAAAGATTGATCAAATCATTGCTGAGAGCAAAGCACAACTTGTTGCTCATAGGAGTGGCAATGTGTATGTGGTTGATATGTGGAAGGATAATCTAATGTCTAATGCATGCATGTTCTCAGTTGCTTCTAGCAAAGAGACAGAGTTATGGCATAGAAGACTTAGACTCACAAATCTGAAAACTATCACCACTCTCTCAAAACAAAATCTTGTCAGATGTTTACCTCCAAAACAATTCACTTGTGAAGAACATTGTGTTTCCTGTTTAAAAGGCAAACAACATAAAAGTTCTTACAAGTCCATTGAAGAGTCCAAAACAACTCAGTGCTTGCAATTGCTGCACATGGACTTGTTTGGCCCTGTAAAAATCATGAGGTCTTAAAAAGAAAAGATAGTGTCTTGTCATTGTAGATGACTTTTCAAGGTTTACATGGACATTTTTCATGCACTCTAAAAAAATTTAGAAGTGACAATGGGACAGAGTTTAGAAATATGGAGTTGGATGCTTTCTGTGAGTCAAAAGGGATTGTTAGACTGTATAGCATCCCAAAGACTCCAGAGCAAAATGGGGTGGTTGAAAGGAAAAACAGAACTTTAATTGAATCAGCAAGAACTATGCTTGCAGACTCAGGTTTACCCTTGTCTTTTTGGCAGAGGCTGTAAACACCGCTTGCTATGTGTAGAACGGAGTTATGATTGACCCCAGGCATCAAAAGACTGCCTATGAAATTCTTTACAAAATCAAACCTCTGATCTCATATTTCAAAGTCTTTGGCTGCCCATGCTTCATTTTAAACTTAAAAGATTCAATTTCTAAGTTTGCAGCCAAAGTTGATTGTGGTTATTTCTGGGATACTCAACCGCTGTCAAAGCCTACAGAGTTTTTAACTCTGGGACCAAATGTGTTGAAGAAAACTTGAATGTAAAGTTCAATGAACTTTCTTTATTGTAACGCTTCGCGTTTTCGCATTTTCCTATTTAAGCATGACTAGTTGTACTCTCCTTATTTAAACACTTGTACTTTCGTTGGTACGTATTTCGGTTGTAATTCGAGATTGATGATTATAATGAAAACGAGATTCTTTTAATCATGTTCGCATATACGTGTTAGACTTGTAATTATTCTTGTTTTGGAACAATATACTAATTCGTGATTTTTAGGATAACCCTTGAAACATGTTTAATAGTTTAAAACTGATAAAAGTCGGATCCAAATCCTTGTCATAGGGAATCGCTTGAAAATCTCTACCATTAAACGCGTTTGTTTATTTACTAATTTAATCGTTTATTTATTCATTATTTATTTATTTATCAAATTAATCAAAATAATAAAAAAATTATAAACTTAAAAAGTATAGTTCTTTTTATTAACTTAGTCAAGTTATAATCTAGTTTAAAACTTTAGAAGTTAAACAAAGTTAACTATTTAAGTTAACATAGTTAGTATAAAGAATTGAAGTTAAGGGGCTGGTTGTGTATTTTAGGAAACTTGGAACCTTGAATTAAAAATAAGGACAAAAATCATCAAAACCCGCGCGCAGACCGCGGTACTCAAACCCGGGTCTCGCCCTTAAGCAAAGGGCATCACAACCGCTCTAACAGCAGCCTGAGAATGTTTAACTTTGAATCTGATTAATAATACTATTGGCGCTGTTTCTTCTTTTTCAAAAGTTGCCGCCAAACCTGAACCCAGCGATCCAGAGGCTGTCTTTCCTTTTTTGTTCTCTTTGATTGATTGCCTGATCTTCCGCGTTTCCAACATTCGAACAATCATGCACCTGGCCTAAATCCTAACCATAATACGGTTCAATCACCCGTTCTTTCCATATTATGCGAGGATCCGAAACGCTATATAAATCGAAGCTCCCTCACCGTTCAACCCCCACCATCTCCTCTCACTTTCGACACCTCTCACACCCTACACCCTCCTACGTCCACAAACGACGTTCGACCATTGCCACATTTCGCCGGAGTTCGAGAAGCATCACCGGAGAAGACGTTCGAGTTCGACGAAACCCAACGATCCCTTAAATCGGTATAACCTGTGTCCCTTGTTTTTTTTTTCGTTATTAAAAATTCGGTCCCAAGCACTTGTAATATCTAAAAGAATCCAAATTATCTCTGATCAGTATGTGTTTTGTTTTTCTGTTTTAACAAGGAAGATGACGAACAACATCATTTTAAGTTTTTTAAGACTTCAAACTCAACATCAAAGCTGATGTAGATCAGCTGGTGTTGGTGAGTGACAATCTGTGAGAGGTCACGAGTTCGAATTTCCGGTCGCCGATTTGCTCGCGCCCATGTTTCTCTTTTTATTAAATTAAAAGCAGTACATAACAGAACCTAACTTCTGTATTTAGGATTTTTACGCGCATATATAGTACCGGGTGACACACGTAGCCCAGCGGTCGGGCTACGTGCACATAACCAAGAGGTTCCGTGTTCGGTTCTCGCTTCAGCGCGTTGAAATTGATGCAGGCCGGTTTTGGGCCTTCCTTTTTGGCCTGCATTTTGTTTTCTCTTTTTAGGCTTCCTTCTCGGGCCGAGTTTGTGTAGTTCTAAACTGGTTTTCTTTTCCTTTTTCTTTTCAAACTGTTATTATTAGTAGTATTGTTATTATAATTAAGATTATTATTAATATACTATTATTATTATTTGTGTTAAACTATCATTATTATTATTATTCTTATAATTTTTATTATTATCTTTTTGTTAAAATTATTATTATTATTGTCACTATTTCAAACTTAATCAAAACCCCGTCGCTAATTAATTAACAAGTAATTAGAACGTTCCTTAGATTGATGGAATAAAAAATATAATAGATAATAACGAATTCCTTATTATTATCTAGGTTAAACGCTTTCGTTCCATCCTTAGTCAATTACTCGTGCGTCATTCTAAGAACTCTTACACAACCAAAGGTGAGTATACTTGACCCTTTTTGGTTTTAACAATTTTGGGTACATGTATTCATATTCAAACACACAACACACGAAAGTTATTATTCACGATCTACCCACTTTTAAACATGGAACGATGTGATGCTTGTTAGACTTGATGCTATGTAAACTTTGCTTATTAACTTTGCTAGCATACCTTAACAATTATAGCGCTATAGGATTAACGCACCACCCTTGAGACTTGGGGTATGATTAAGTAAAACACTTTAACCTCCCGTTAGACTTTGGGAAAGGCACTTTGCGTTGGAAACTTGGGTTTGAACACATAGTTTACACCGTTTTAGCATACTTGTTAACTTGCATATTGTATTCATGTTTGGGTATGATTATTAAACAATTTTATCATATTATACTATGTATCAAACCTGTATGCTCGCCAACTTTTGTTGATGTTATTTTAATTCATGTTGCAGGTTGAACGATATGCTATTGAAGAAAACAAGTTAGGGTGGACTTAGAAACACGCTCTAGAATAAACAATGTTTTGTTATGTTCTTTTGTTTGGTTCTTGGAAACAATGTATTTGAATTTTAGACTATTTATGAAATTGAATTTAAATTTATATTATCACATTTAGTGTTATGATGCTTTGAGCGATCTGTTTGTCTCATCCTGATGTTTCCGCCATCGGTTGGGGTGTGACACTCATTATGTGAACAAAAATCAACACAATCTCACATCCATTCCTCCTATACCTCCACCTCCATTTCAAACAGATGTTGGCATTTCAAATTTGCCAACAGATGTTTTGCCAACAGATGTTAGCTCAGATGATTCCCATCTGCAACCTTCACCTCAAAATGCATTGTCCCATACCAAGGAGATTTGATTTTCCTTAAAGCCATCCATTGGGTCAAGTTATTGGCAACATCAATGAGGGAGTGCTCAGAAGAAGCTAATCTCAAAACATTTGTCTTTTTGCTGGCTTTCTATCACTCACACAACCTGTCAAGTACCAAGTGGCACTAAAAGACAATAGTTGGGTAGAAGCCATGCAAGAGGAGCTCCTACAATTCAAGAGACAACAATTTTGAGAACTTGTACCACTGCCTAAGGATGTATGTCCAATTGGACAAAGTGGGTCTTCAGAAACAAAACTGATGAACGGAGTATTGTTGTCAAGAACAAAGCAAGGCTCGTGGTTCAAGGCTACAGACAAGAAGAAGGCATTGACTATGATGAAACCTTTGCACTGTAGCAAGGTTAGAAGCCATCAGATTGTTCTTAGCCTTTGCTACCAACCACAACATCAAAGTGTTTCAATTGGAAATCAAAAGTGCATTCTTGTATGGAAAGATCAAAGAAGAAGTGTATGTGTGTCAACCTCCTGGATTTGAAGATGCATTTCATCCTGATCACGTGTACAAGCTCAACAAAGCACTGTATGGTCTAATACAAGCACCCAGAGCCTGGTATAAACTCTATCCACTTTTCTCTTATCCATTAGATTTTCAAGAGGTAAAATTGATAAAACCTTATTTTGAAATGGAAAGGAAAAGATTTGATGCTTGTCCAAATTTATGTGGATGACATCATTTTTGGATCCACATGCACTGCCATGTGTGAAGAGTTTAGACATCTCATGGCAGCAAAGTTTGAAATGAGTGTAATGGGTGAGTTACAATGTTTTCTTGGTCTTCAAGTTAAACAAATGCACAATGACACTTTCATTGACAACATCAAAAAGGGTCGTGCTGCTTTTTTATGCACCCTAGATTTTTAAGTGTTTATCTTCAAAACAAAGTTGGTGATGCTGTTAAACAAGGTGTTGTGACTTCTCATGCTAGCCTAATGTCACACCCGATTTCCACGTATGTCCCGTTGGTAAGTTGATAACATCATAACCAAACAACACAGAGCAACACAGTGGAAGTCTTGGATTTAAAATATTATCACAACCTGATAATGTTCAAAGTTCAAAATAATAAATACAAACGGATTGTAATAAAGATCCACAGACGGATCGTAAAATATACATAAAATGAGATCAACAAACTTAATGGCACAACTAAGGGTTTGCAAAGTCCTCTATGTTGAACGCCTGCGCAGCTTCCAGCCTATTACGTGATGTACCTGTATCTTAAGTTTTTGAAAATAAGTCAGTTTTCACTGGTAAATACAATCAACCGACACATTTTGAAAATCTTTTCAAAAATTGTTTAAGTGCACTTGGCACATTTTTATAAATAACTTGGGATAGTTCAAAATGACCTTGTATACAGTTTTACAAGCCTGTCAATACATATGGGGCCCGTACAGAATCTGAGACATGATCAACCGACACACCACTTCTGAACTCCCAAGGAACATATAATAATAATTAGCATCAGACGGGTGTATGCCTACACCCCGTGCTTAAATTGTGGCCATTATCAATTTAATGAGCCTAAGGATATCCCAAGCACGGTCGAGTTAACCCCCAATGTTTAAATTATCAGACTATACAGATTAAAACGAGTTATGAGATTTAGTTAAATCACAATCCGACAACATTATCCCATACCCGACCAAGCGGTAATAGTTTACCGTATCCCAAGCTCGTATAGGGAAAATAGGTTAAGAGTATTTACCTGAGCTAAATCGTCAATATATAATTAACTCAGCCGTGAGTCAAATAGTAAGTACAGGTGACAATCTACCGGAAGGCGTTTAGTCTGGAAAGATGGTGTTATTAACCAATTAGAATGCTAGCGGGTCCTTAGTTAAGTCATAGACTTGAACCGGCTAGTCTTAAGCTTGATAAATACGGTACGATACGTAGATTAAGCGATGACCGGAATAGAATGTTATTTAGACTCTTCAAGTACTAGGACTTCTATAATATGGGTTAACATATAACATTCTGAATTTTGATAATCAAATGATAAGGTTAAACCCGTTTTGGTTAAATTACGTAAATCAGTCACGTAGGCGTAACCGTACGCATATAAGCGAAACCGGGTAACCGAATGAGTCATATACAAGTTCCATATGCCATTACACTTTAAATATGTTATAATATCAGTAAGATATCAACATGTATGCCCGTTAAGGTTTAATATCAGTAAGAAACCGTGTAACCGAATGAGTTATATACAAATTCTAAATAAAAGAAGCTTACAAGTAAACTGATGTTATGGTCATAAATATTCTGTGAAAATATGTATTTTATGATGTTATATAAGTAGGACATCAAATATATGTGTGGTTGATAGTTTTAAACCAAGCTATGCCTCGTAAGGGCTTGTTGGTCATTTCACACATAGTTTTGATGTTATATTTGGGATTCTGAGTTTGGAACTTGTACCCACTGTAAAAGTATTCAAAATAAGTTCAAAATTCAGTAGGTAACAAGTTTTGGTTCATAGTTATGGTTTTAAACCATATTATGCGCCGAAACGGTGATAAATGCGCTAAATGACGATTTAAGCGAGGTTTAATGAAAAATGAGAATGTGATCAAATTTATATATTCAAAATATGTTATCTAATATAATATATCAGTAGGTAAAAGGTTTAGATGTCAAAAGTATTTTTAAAGTCACTTTATGCACCGTAAGGGCATTATCGTCATTTATCGACATTATATAAGGACTTGTATGCAAACTCAGTTCATAATCTATTTTGATATCCTAAATAATCTGTATTGTGATATTGCAACAGTAGGCTATTAGTTTTGGTGGTGAAATCATGTTTAAACCGTTTAAAATGCCGAAAAGGGCAATTTGGTCATTTTGAAGCATACTTTAGGCTAATTAAGTACAAATTAGTTTATGACCAGAATGTTAAGCTTAAAATATGCTAAATAAGTTAACATATTAGTTTATAAATCATTTGTATGTTTGTTTATGGCTTAAACCTTGTTTTAGATGAAAAAGGGCATTTTAGTCATATATGGCATAATTAACGGAAACTTGCATAATGACTCAGAATACTACATGACCATATAGTATGTGTGATATCTGTGGCAATCCAAACATGTAACAATGATAAACAAGTTATCAATGAATGAAATCTTATGTTGTATATGTGAATTATGTTTATTTTATTTTGATTATTTACACACATTTGATTCTTGCACAATTTCGAACTCTTAAATCGCTTCTATGAGCAAAACCGGTGAACCGATACACAAACGAAACCAATTTAACGCAACGTATGTTCCAAAATAATGTCACAAGCTAAACATACCTTAAATAACGTTCGCATAACTTAGAAATAAGTTTTGGAGGGTTTGGTATGTCAAAAACAAGTTTATTCGATCACAGGGACTATTACGACAAACTGCGAAAGTCTGCCGATTCTCACAGTGACGTACGCTCCGGAACAAGAAAACAAGCCTAACATACCTTAAATATCCTTTACATAGCTTAGAAATAAGCTTTGAGGGCTTCGGTATGGGAAATTCACACTTTTCTAACTTCAGGGGCTATTTTGCAAATTTCGCGATACTATGCTTTTTTGCGTATATCGCTATCCGAAACATGTTCGCACATTCAAATATTTTTCTGATCATCAATATATTATATGTAGTGATTGGAATGCGAAAAATCCGTTCGTTACGCATTTACGGTCACACACGCGTTCGTTACGATGTTCGTCGTAATTAACCGAAAACTGCGATCGTGCGACCAAACAAACCGACCTCTAGGATATTTTTGAACACATTTCAAGTTCCCTATACTTTAACTTCCCTATTGAGCTTTGAAATGAGGTTAACGAGTGTTAGAAGTGCCCGGAACTCGACGAAACACGTGCAGGGACCTGTTCTGCCAATTTTGAAACTTCAGAACTGAACATGGGGGAGCTAAGTGTAGCGCGACACTCAAAGGGGTTACCCGTAACGCGTGGCGACGCCCCCTGTTTTTCCAGAAACATTAGCTGGCAGCAGCACAGCTCATTTCCTTGCCACCAATTCGCAAATTTTGCCACCTAGCCTGCATTTTCCACCCTTTAACCTGCTTCTAACACCTCCCACATACTTGTTAACATCCTAAATCATTGCCATAACACTTGGCATGATCTTGAACACCATTGGATCATTATAAATACCATGTTCATGATCATTTTTGAGCTTTTAGTCACCTTCTTGCACTAATCAGCTACAAATCCGAATTTGCAACCATCTTGGAGCTATTTCTCTGGTCTTTGATCATTCCTTTGGTGTTTGTAAGTGTTCTACTCATGTCTTGTTCATTTTTTGTAGTTTAAATGGATTAAAAGTCACAAAATTTGACTTTTGTTTGACTTCCAGATTTGATCATGAATTGATCAATATAAAATCCATTTGAACCTTGTAATATGATGATAATCAAGATGGTTATGATCCCTATTGATCATGCCTACTGATTTTCACCATTTCTAGTCTTTTTGACAAGTCAAAGTTTCAGTCAAAAGCGATTTTGCGCATTTTGCAACGGATCTAATTCCGGGTGTCAAAACAGTTTGTTTTGATGCTAAAACTCTTTTATAAACTTATTTAGACATGGCAAAACAAGTCTAAATCATCACTCTCATTGTAGTGCTTGTTCAGAGTCGAAAAGTTGAACGGTTTGACTACTACTTTGACTTTCAAATCTGAAGCGTTTGGTGGATCTTCGGACCCGACCAAATACATATTTGTGACCATAAATATATAGGGAATAACCCTCTGAGGTTATACCTTATGGTCATGTCTTTCGGATAGTGTTATGTTAAACAATGGTAATATTCCTTAAATATGACCAAATGCCCTTTTCACAAGAAAATCAATTAAAAACATATGTAACCCAAATTTTGACATATAATCTGATCAAATAACATTTTAAACATGTTTAAGCATTTAAAACTTATTATGACACGTATCTAACCATCCGAATGCGTAGTTACGTAAATGACGCGTTAAAGTGGCTTAAACTACCTTAACGGGTCAAAACGGGTCAAAATCACATAAAAATCTTTCTAAATCAGAATGTAGACTTTAGTAAAATATTTCATATGAGTTCCAACACTCATTTGTATTATAAAGTCTCATTCTATCCGAGTCCTCCGATTTCAAGTATCGATGTTTACACTATTATTCATTTTTAGGACACGCGTAATTTCTCGGATCTTTGAACTTCGGTTTTCTTATTGATCCACGATTTACTTTGCTATCACAAGTGAGTACATAGATCCCCTCTTTTACGTTTTATCAATGTTTTGAGGTGAAGCATATGTGCCTAATACTATTTTCATGATTTTGCTACAATATATGTATAGTTTATATATATATATAAAACGATTTTCAACATGAGTACATAGTTCCCCTATTTTATGTTTTACAATTGTTTTGGGGTGATTCATATTGCTAAATTTTTTCAAGTTTTCAAATGCAAATACTATGGTTCATATTAAACACAGCGATTTCAATAATGTGAACGAACTTGTTGGTGCGATGTATTTATAACAAGAATGACATTCATTAACAATGGCCAAGCCGACCAGTAGTAAGTTAAGGCGCCTAGGACTGACAATCCCGTTACCAAAATTCCCGGGGTTTGTGGGGAAATTTGGGAAGCGACTGAAACTGTATTTATAACATACCCTTTGGTGGTATGTTATACGATTAAGGGACACCGCGGGTGGTCTCGAACAAGTCAACAAAGGTTTGAATGTATTCACGAAACGACCAACAGTTTTCACAATTAAAACAAGGAACGATGAACAAATGGTTTATAACAAGGAACGATGAATGATGAATGATGAACGAATGAACAATGGTTTATACAAGGAACAATGAATAATTGGTTTATGATAAATGGTTTACGATAAGTGATTTTAATAACGGAACGGGTGTAATGTAATAAAAGCATGGTGGATACGTCGCGGGTACTTCCTATATATAAGTGCTTTTATCACATTACATACGTGTCGTTATTTGAATCACTTGAGCAAATGTTTTTCAAACAAAGACATAGAACGATTTTCGATTAAGGATATAAACCATACGAGTTATTTCACGACGATTTACAACTTGGATTTACAAAACAAATGTTTTCGAGTCAAGGTTCATGGCTACGCAATTGTTTTTAGACGATTAATTAATGCAATAACAAATGCTTTTAAAACAAGGTTTTCATTTACGACTCTAGTAGTCGGATTATATGTTGTAATATATACAAAGCCATGAAGTTGACACACTCACAAAACCTATGTACTCGCCGCATATTTTTGCTGACTCGTTTTCACATATGTTTCAGGAAATCAAGTTTGATGACGATGCGTGCTCACTTAGGATTCGGACGGACCTTAGTGCCTAAAAATATGAAAGACAATAACTATGCATGTTTTGTTTGTTTGGATGTTTGTTTTTAAAACAATTTAAGACAATATGAAAATATAATCCATGTTTAATATTTAACTAAAGCGAAACTTCAAAATACCAAGTGTTGTGAAACAATCTGTTAACGTGACTCCCCAAGTGTTTCCGCCGCGGTTTGTTGTTTTACGCAATTTGGGGTGTTACCGGTTGGTATTAGAGCACTGGTTATAGGGAATTAGGTTATTAGTAATGCTTTGACTTAGACCATAACCTTCCTAGGACCTTAACGCGAGTTTTCTTGCGTTTAGATTTAAAATACAATACCATCACCTATCCTTAGGTGATTACCAATACAATTCCACAAAAAATTCAAATCCGTTTTCGAAAATCAATCATCTATCCTTAGATGATTTGTTTTTGGAGTAAGCCTTTAAGTTTTCAAAATCTCGTTAAAGTTTGAGTTTTAATAGTGTGAACACGTGCAATCTGGAAGGGTGGGTGCCTGTACCCTGAGTTTTCTGTCTAAGGCTAGAGTGTTCGTACAAATCCACTTAATCGGACCAGTCACTCTTACCTGGGAACTCTTGGGGTGAGTGTCGCT
This sequence comes from Scalesia atractyloides, assembly GCA_947069175.1. NCBI lineage: Eukaryota > Viridiplantae > Streptophyta > Magnoliopsida > Asterales > Asteraceae > Scalesia > Scalesia atractyloides. The sequence continues at coordinate 40,042,486 of CAMTDV010000009.1, forward strand.
AAAGCATGTCTTCGCGATACATTATAAAGACCCATTTACTTTGATTAGTCAACGTGAGTCATTTGTTTGCTTTGTGAAACAAACGAATGACCACCATCCTTGTTTCGTCGATATTTTTGATGCTTGTTTCGATTTTCCGAATGTCAATCTCACACATCTTTAATCGTGTTTCTTTTCTAGAATGCCTCCTAGACGCGATCAAACTCAAGCTGCTGCAATGGCATCACTAATCGCTCAGCAAATGGCTGCGATCCTCCCGAACCTAGTAACTCAACTAAATCAAGCGGACAACAATAACAATAATCACAACAATGCTCCATGTAGCTACAAACAGTTCTGTTCGGCTGAACCACTTGCATTTTCTGGGTCTGAGGGAGCAACGGGACTTCTTCAATGGTTTGAAAGCTCGAGAGCACATTTCGCTTTGTTCAATGTCCGGATGAGCTAAAAGTTGAGTTTGCATCTAGTGTATTCAAGAAGCGAGCTTTGACATGGTGGAATGGTGTTATGAGAGATAGGGGTGCTAACGTGGCCTTAGCCCAAACTTGGGGAGAGCTTCGAGCTCTGATGATGAGGGAGTTTTGTCCTCGTCCTGAACTTAGGGCTTTGGAAAGGGAATTTGATGATCTTAAGCAAGACAGTGGTGAGAGTCGTGCTTACACCGACCGGTACGAGGAATTGAGCTTACTTTGTTTTTCCTTTGTAACATTTGTCGAAAACGGGTTTTCCAAACCCGCTCCATTTGTAATCGAATATCAAGTTATAAATGTTCATTGCGTATTTATGCCTATTTTGATTTTTAATGATACATAATTAATAAACAAACTAATCTATAAAAGTTATAATTGATAAAAAGTAAAAATAAAATAATTAAAAATATAATGAGGCTGCCGGGACTCGAACCCGGGTCAGCCGGAAGAGAACTCAAAGACTTAACACACACACGCATAACCACTACGCCACTTGTTGTTTTCTGTCAACTCTAGGAAACAAATAAATCTTATAAACAAACATAAATCAACCGGTTACGCCAACTGTAACTGAAATCGGTCATCAAACGCCCAAAGACGATTTGATTACTCGCGGTTCACTGAGTTTAACCGATATACCGACGTTTTCAATCAAGTTGCTTTGAATGAACTTGAATTCTAGAAGTGGATCGGTTTTTATAACCGAAAATCTTCAATTCCAGTATTACTTCCATCTTTGTACTCTTTCGCGACTCAAACATAATCTACAGACTCTCAATTACATTTCCGCACAAGTTTCAGTCCGCCGGAGAATCAAATTTTACTCGCCGAAAGTTTCTGCAAGTCTCCGGAAAACCGTATTCTCCATCAAAACTGTAAGTCTTTCAATACCGTCGTGGTCTATCAATTGTTAAGCTATTTCTAACTCAGACCTTTCAATTGAAATCAAATTCAGACGCTGCTATCGGATAATTCCAGTTCGCCGACAACTTCTGGAAATCCTTATTTTCAGCTGTGAAACGGTATGGACATTTAAACACACTGTTAACGTTTGTTTAGCATTTCAATTCCACGATTAGCTAATCAAAACGGATAATTTGCTTGCTCAGTTGAAGTTCATAAAAACAGAGCCGACGCCTTGCCAGAATTCTGAGTTAAATTATTCCTCCGGTATGTTTGTTTCCAACACCGTCTTTGTCATTTCATCTTAGTCTTATGAATGTGTTAATCGTTTTAAAACAAGAAACAGAGGGGTAATTTGCTGCCTGTAAAAATTAACGGAGAAGATGAACTGTGCTAACATTATAAGGATAATTAAAATTGGTATTTTAAACGGGTTAGACACACAGTCCAGCGGTGGACTGTGTGCAAATAATACGCGCACGCCGCAAGTTCGATCCCTGATACACGCACCCTCTCTGTAATAAAAACGTTTTATTTTTCTAACTGAACCGGGTTAACTTACGTTGGGTGTTAAGTATAATAAAAATGTGTATATTAACCAAGTTAGACACACAGTCCAGCGGTGGACTGTGTGTAACGTTAAAGCACAGGTCCCGGGTTCGAGACCTGTTAGCGACACCGGTTCGATGATTTAAAATGTTTTTTTTTAAAATAAAAGAATTTTGGATAAGCTGAGTTAATATATAAGTATAATTAAAAACAGAATTATTTCGGGTTAGACACATAGCTCAGTTGGTAGAGCTGCGTGCACGCGTACGGGAGGTCTCGGGTTCGAGCCTCACCCAGCGCATTTCAATTACACAATAAACCGGTCAAACAGTCAAAGTCAAAAAGTCAACGGTCAACCCAAAAAGTCAACATTTTTTTATATTTTTAATTATTTAATTTAATTTAAAAATCAATTAAAAATACTTAAAAATAATGTTTTTAAAGATAGGAAATAGCCATAAACTCGCAAAAATATATCTAAAAATTCTATTAAAATCCTTAATAAAATCCACTCATTTACTATATTTTCCGTTATTATTTAGGTTAGTTAATTCTCGTTGTTCAGCTCTTCAAACTCGTGCGCATCTCACCATCTCCAATCCAACGCACCCAATGTGATGTGAATCTTTACAAATTCCCCGTTTTAATCACGTTTTTGGGGTGTATCATGTGTCTTGCCACTTATTATACTTAAATCATTGTGCATACATCATATCATGAACAAATGTGTATTCAGTTTGATTCAATTGTTTGTGTGGTTATTGTTAGATTTAATTCATTATTTTCAGTACATGCAATTTCATAGGCCGCCGCTCCCCATTACATTATGAGCGTTGAGCATGTTCCCCATTACATTATGAGCGTGAACCTGGCGTGCCAACATACGATCGGCTCCGTTTGATTGAGCCTTGATCGCACAGACATTTATCATTTTCAGTACATGCAATACGATCGGCTCCGTTTGATTGAGCCTTGATCGCACAGTTACATTCATGTTATTTATTGTATGATGTTGGTATGTTATTGTATGTTATGTATTATAGTTTGTGATTGTTATTGCTACTGTTTGATTATTTACATTTGCTCACTTATGATTATTGCACAATTTTTCATTGATAAACTAACAAGAAAATCAATAATAAATGTTTATCTAACAAGGTTCACTCGCCAACTTATGTTGACCCAAAAACCCCCATTTTTACACATGATACAGGTGAACCAGCTGCAGCAAGAAACACATAGGATTGGCCTAGAAGAATAAAATGATTTAGAGCTTGGAATTGTTTCGTTGGTTATTTTTCTTTGTATTTGTATGGACATGTTTGGATTATTGGGAATGTAATTTTGACTTAAATAAATATGAAACATATCAGTAAATATCATGAGCTTTGGTGATAACCCAATTATGCCCCGACTCTTATTCCGCTGCGGGTCGGGGTGTGACAGATTGGTATCAGAGCCATGACTATAGGGATATAGGATAGGTTATTAGACCCTTAGAGCCTTACTATAGTTGATTAGAAATTTTTAAGATTTTAGTGTGTTACATGCCAAATTTCATGATGTTTATATGTTTTATGTTAAATGTTACATTCAATGTTATGCAAGCATGTTCATAAGTATATATTATCATATAATGCCTATCATGAATCATATTCTCATAACATATCATATCCATGAAAGCACACACCACATCATTTTCATGATTGCTTTTACAATGATTTTGTGTTTTTTTTTCAAATCTCATCAAAGTGAGTTCTCATGACGGCATGTAGTAACTGGAAGGGTACCAGTACCGGTAGTCAGAACGTCCTGTCTAGGCTGGCATTCGTATAAATCCAAAATAAAGGACCAGTTTGCCTACCTGGGGACTAACGATGAGAGTACGAAGTACCTATTAGGCCAAAGCATGCTATACCAAACGTCGTGTGAGCTAACCCCACTTTGAGTTGTCATTGTGTCTACACCTGGACACATTCCGACCATACATCTCGTAAACATATTTTGTGGTTTGCATTCGGGTGATGCGAGTGTTAAATCGCCAATACTAATGTGAATCCTACCAAGCCAATAGTCATGGGGGCCCACATGACTATACAGGTGAAGGTATGGGGAACATTTGAGGCCCAACATGAGCAAACCCAAGACATCCTATGGATGTAGTTTCATTATTGATATTTATGTTATTTTCATTTCTTAAGACACATGACACCTAAAAAGACTCCATAAACTCACAATCTTCTTATGTATGTTCCTGTAGATGTCGGCTAGACAACAACGAGGGGTAAAAGATCAGAAGGTCTTACGAACGCTTGCCATGCAAATCGCGAAACAAATGCCGCGGTGCTTCTGACATTGTGGTTCAAGTACAACAAGCTCTCGCCACAAATCCCACTAATCCTCCCCAACAAAATGACCAGAACATCGGCAACCCTCCTACCAGCAAGTGCTCATACAAACATTTCAAGTCTTGCGATCCTCCTAAATTTGAAGGGACCGAAGGTGTCACTGCTTTCCTCCGCTGGTTTGAGGAAATGGAAAACACTTTCCTCAATTGCGATTGTCCCGAGGATCGCAAGGTACGTTACTCAACCGGGAGACTATTTGGAGTAGCCCTGACCTGGTGGAACACAGAGAAGGGTAAGAGAGGAGTCGAAGATGCTATGGTTTTAACATGGGAAGAGTTAAGGGAAATATTGACAAGGCGCTTCTGTCCAAGAAGCGAAATCAAGAAGTTGGAAGATGAATTCCACTCGTTAAAACAAAAGGAAGGAGATCATACTTCCTACAACAAAAGGTTTCTAGAGTTGAACCAAATGATCCCCAACTTGTTCACACCAATGTACCGCTTGGTGGAACACTACATTCGAGGCCTCCCTCAAAAATTCAAGACTCAGTTCTAAGCACTTCGCCTGCGACACTTGAAGCCGCAATGGAACTAGCTACCGAACTTACCGAAAATCGCATTCGGAACGGTAAATTCAAAGAGGAGAAAAAGAAAGCCCCCATTGAGGCTCAAACTTCAAACCATTCTGGTTCCTCTTCAAAGTTTACTGGTAAAAGGAATCGAAACACCAGGAACTTTGCCGTCACACAAACAAATTTCCCTATCCCTGCTGCACCCATCACTCAAGTTGCCCCTTCACCTGCACCATATAAAAAGCCATACTCCGGCCCATTACCAAAATGCAACCGTTGCCAATACCATCACTTTCCTGATCATCCCTGCCAACATTGCACCGGCTGTGGTCGCGCAGGTCATATTGTTCAAACCTGTCGCGTACCTCAGCGAACGAACCGCCACCAGCCTTCAACCCAAACCCACCAACAAATAATGGGTCAAACCCAACAACCCCTACTACTACCACCTACCCAACATTTAGCCCAATCATACTACCAACCCAACTATCCCATGGTGCAACCTATGCGGGCTTGTTACAACTGTGGAGACCCAAACCACTTTAGAAACACTTGTCCACGTTTGGTGAACATCATTCATGCCCAAGCTCAAGCAAATCCGGTGAATCAAGCTAACCAAGCTCCACCACCTGCAAGAGGAAGAGCTTACAACATCAACGCCAATGCTGTTGAAAATAATAACGGCTCAAACGAATCACCCAACTAGGTTTTCCTCACCAAGAATCAAGACTCAACTCCAATCGTCTAGTTTTAATGTTTTCTTTATGTTATCTCAATCTTTCCGTATCCCAGTTGTAAAATTTGGAAATTATGTATCCAAGAATTTTAATGCGATTTGATATTACAGTTTTGTTTTATACTCATTGATTTAACATTCATATCATCATACATCTCGACGTATCTCAATCTCATCATTTAAAGAAGTTGGGTTGTGTCACACTTTTACATAGACTGACCCCTTCATCATAACCAACGAGAGAGGTACTGTCATCATTTAGTCATGTATCATTTCAGAATTGAGACTCAAGTTTTGTTCGTTGTGTTGTTTATGTTTTAGAGTCACATAGAACTGATCATGATTTACTGATAAAGCCAACGAAAATTTGACAAGAATATGGTGGATACGCCGCTGGTACTTCCTATATATAAGTATTCTTGGCAAAGGATCAAAAGCATTACCAGGAGGTTATGAAAAGTTCCGTGTAGGTTTAAATATCGTTATGGTTGAAGTTTTTGTTTTATGATACATACCTTACCATTACAAACGTATCAGTTCCCTCAAAACTATTATGCATAAAATCGTAAGCGACATCAAAGATCAAATCCGGGAAGCCCAGCATGTTTCAGTAACAGAAAAGAGACGTACGCAAGGAGCCGTCTTGTGGAGCTAAACTAAAAAAAAATTGAAACTAAATCCGATGGTATTCTATACTGTCTAGATCGCATATGGATTCCTGACCACAATAACCTTCGTGATTTTCTTATGAATGTGGCGCACAAAACACGATATTCTATACACCCAGGAGCCGACAAGATGTATCAAGACCTTCGATCACCTACTGATGGCCTGGAATGTAAAAGGATATTGCTGATTTTGTTTCCAAGTGCCTTTCATGTTCCAAAATAAAAGCTGAACATCAAAGACCCTCAGGACTTCTGGTCCAACCTGAAATACCTGTATGGAAGTGGGAAAATATAACCATGGACTTCATTACCGGGTTACCTCGCACTTCTGGTGGGTATGACACTATATGGGTAATCATTGGCCGACTTACCAAATCAGCTCACTTTATTCCTATCCGTGAAGATTTCAAGAACGAAAAGCTAGCTCGTGTTTATATCAGCGAAATCGTAAGCCGACATGGTGTACGTTAAGCATTATTTCTGATCGTGATGGTCGTTTCACTTCCCGAACATGGCAAGCAGTACAAGCCGCTTTGGGTACGATTAGATCTCAGTACCGCCTATCATCCTCAAACTGATGGTCAATCTGAACGCACCATTCAAACTCTTGAAGATATGCTTCGAGCATGTGTCATAGACTTCAAGGGAAATTGGGACGCTCATCTACCATTAGTTGAATTTTCATAATACAACAGCTATCATTCAAGCATCGGCATGGCACCTTTTGAAGCCTTATATGGTCGTAAGTGCCGATCTCCAGTATGTTGGCATGAAATTGGGGAAGCTCAAATCACTGGTCCGGAATTGATTCAAGAAACCACAGACAAGATCCATCAAATTCGAAACAATCTTCTAGCGGCTCAAAGTCGTCAAAAGAGTTATGCAGATAAACGACGTAAGCCTTTAGGGTTTAACATTGGTGATTATGTACTTTTAAAAGTATCACCGTGGAAGGGAGTAGTTCGTTTTGGTCAAAAAGGCAAGCTAGCACCACGCTACGTAGGACCTTTCAAGATACTCGAAAGAGTAGGACCTATAGCATACAAGCTTGATCTACCAGAAGAACTCAACAGGATTCATCCCATATTCCACGTATCAAACTTGAAGAAGTGCCTCGCAGATGAAAATCTCCACATTCCTCTGGAAGATATTCAGATTGATGAATCTATGCATTTTATTGAAAGACCGGTAGAGATCATGGACTTCGGAGAAAAACGTCTACGACGGAGTCGCATTCCAATTGTTAGGGTACGCTGGGAGACGAAACGGGGACCTGAGTTTACTTGGGAACGTGAAGACTCAATGCGTGAAAAATACCCGCATCTTTTTCCTACTACTTTTACTACTTAAATTTCGGGACGAAATTCCTAAAAGTAGGGGATACTGTAACATTTGTCGAAAACGGGTTTTCCAAACCGCTCCATTTGTAATCGAATATCAAGTTATAAATGTTCATTGCGTATTTATGCCTATTTTGATTTTTAATGATACATAATTAATAAACAAACTAATCTATAAAAGTTATAATTGATAAAAAGTAAAAATAAAATAATAAAAATAAAATGAGGCTGCCGGGACTCGAACCCGGGTCAGCCGAAGAGAACTCAAAGACTTAACACACACACGCATAACCACTCCGCCACTTGTTGTTTTCTGTCAACTCTAGGAAACAAATAAATCTTATAAACAAACATAAATCAACCGGTTACGCCAACTGTAACTGAAATCGGCAATCAAACGCCCAAAGACGATTTGATTACTCGCGGTTCACTGAGTTTAACCGATTACACCGACGTTTTCAATCAAGTTGCTTTGAATGAACTTGAATTCTAGAAGTGGATCGGTTTTTATAACCGAAAATCTTCAATTCCAGTATTACTTCCATCTTTGTACTCTTTCGCGACTCAAACATAATCTACAGACTCTCAATTACATTTCCGTACAAGTTTCAGTCCGCCGGAGAATCAAATTTTACTCGCCGGAAAGTTTCTGCAAGTCGCCGGAAAACCGTATTCTCCATCAAAACGGTAAGTCTTTCAATACCGTCGTGGTCTATCAATTGTTAAGCTATTTCTAACTCAGACCTTTCAATTGAAATCAAATTCAGATGCTGCTATCAGATAATTCCAGTTCGCCGGACAACTTCTGGAAATCCTTATTTTCAGCTGTGAAACGGTATGGACATTTAAACACCCTGTTAACGTTTGTTTAGATTTCAATTCCACGATTAGCTAATCAAAACGGATAATTTGCTTGCTCAGTTGAAGTTCATAAAAACAGAGCCGACGCCTTGCCGGAATTCTGAGTTAAATTATTCCTCCGGTATGTTTGTTTCCAACACCGTCTTTGTCATTTCATCTTAGTCTTATGAATGTGTTAATCGTTTTAAAACAAGAAACAGAGGGGTAATTTGCTGTCTGTAAAAATTAACGGAGAAGATGAAATGTGCTAACATTATAAGGATAATTAAAATTGGTATTTTAAACGGGTTAGACACACAGTCCAGCGGTGGACTGTGTGCAAATAATACGCGCACGCCGCGAGTTCGATCCCGATACACGCACCCTCTCTGTAATAAAAACGTTTATTTTTCTAACTGAACCGGGTTAACTTACGTTAGTTGTTAAGTATAATAAAAATGTGTATATTAACCAAGTTAGACACACAGTCCAGCGGTGGACTGTGTGTATCGTTAAAGCACAGGTCCCGGGTTCGAGACCTGTTAGTGACATCGGTTCGATGATTTAAAATGTTTTTTTTTGAAAATAAAATAATTTTGGATAAGCTGAGTTAATATAAGTATAATTAAAATCAGAATTATTTCGGGTTAGACACGTAGCTCAGTTGGTAGAGCTGCGTGCACGCGTACGGGAGGTCTCGGGTTCGAGCCTCACCCAGCGCATTTCAATTACACAATAAACCGGTCAAACAGTCAAAGTCAAAAAGTCAACGGTCAACCCAAAAAGTCAACATATTTTTATATTTTTAATTATTTAATTTAATTTAAAAATCAATTAAAAATACTTAAAAATAATGTTTTTAAAGATAGGAAATAGCCATAAACTCGCAAAAATATATCTAAAAATTCTATTAAAATCCTTAATAAAATAAACTCATTTACTATATTTTCCGTTATTATTTAGGTTAGTTAATTCTCGTTGTTCAGCTCTTCAAACTCGTGCGCATTTCACCATCTCCAATCTAACGCACCCAATGTGAGTGAATCTTTACAAATTCCCCGTTTTAATCACGTTTTTGGGGTGTATCATGTGTCTTGCCACTTATTATACTTAAATCATTGTGCATACATCATATCATGAACAAATGTGTATTCAGTTTGATTCAATTGTTTGTGTGGTTATTGTTAGATTTAATTCATTATTTTCAGTACATGCAATTTCATAGGCCGCCGCTCCCCATTACATTATGAGCGTTGAGCATGTTCCCCATTACATTATGAGCGTGAACCTGGCGTGCCAACATACGATCGGCTCCGTTTGATTGAGCCTTGATCGCACAGACATTTATCATTTTCAGTACATGCAATACGATCGGCTCCGTTTGATTGAGCCTTGATCGCACAGTTACATTCATGTTATTTATTGTATGATGTGGGTATGTTATTGTATGTTATAGTTTGTGATTGTTATTGCTACTGTTTGATTATTTACATTTGCTCACTTATGATTATTGCACAATTTTTCATTGATAAACTAACAAGAAAATCAATAATAAATGTTTATCTAACAAGGTTCACTCGCCAACTTATGTTGACCCAAAAACCCCCATTTTTACACATGATACAGGTGAACCAGCTGCAGCAAGAAACACATAGGATTGGCCTAGAAGAATAAAATGATTTAGAGCTTGGAATTGTTTAGTTGGTTATTTTTCTTTGTATTTGTATGGACATGTTTGGATTATTGGGAATGTAATTTTGACTTAAATAAATATGAAACATATTAGTAAATATCATGAGCTTTGGTGATAACCCAATTATGCCCCGACTCTTATTCCGCTGCGGGTCGGGGTGTGACATCGTTGGTGACACCTTTGGATAAGGCGATTGAGAAATATATCGATGGTCTGCCTGATCCTGTTCATGACATTGTTACGGGAAGCCACCCTACTACCGTTCGTCAAGCCATTGAATTGGCTGCTATTCTGACTGATTTTCAAGTCAGAAAGCGGAAGCTTCATCGCAAGGGTGACAAGAAACAATCTGACAAGTCCACTTAAGAGAAACCAAAGAAAAACAAAGCCGAATCATCCAAGAGGTCGAAGAAGCGTAAGGCTTCTCAAAACTTTGCTGTGACCGCACCACCCGCTCCAACTGCTCCCCAAAACCAAACAGCTCCACCACCGGCACAGAAACCATATGCAGGAACTGCACCGCTTTGCAACCGTTGTAATGGTCATCGCCAAGTTCATGTACCGTGTCGATAATGTACTACCTGTGGAAAACTTGGTCACTTGGCGAATATTTGTCGTTTTAACCCGAACCAAGCTGCACAAAACCAAGCCCAACCACAAGCAAATCCTGCTCGACCTCACTTTCCACCTGGTTCATGTTACAATTGTTGTGAAATGGGTCACTACAGGAACAACTGTCCGAGGATAGCAAATGCCAATCTGGCTCGTGGACGAGCTTTTAACATGAACGCCAACAAGGCTCGCGCGGACGATGAAGTTGTTAACGGTACGTTCCTTGTCAACAATCACCCTATTTCTGTTCTTTTCGATTCGGGTGCCGATAGGAGCTTTGTGTCATTAACTTTGGAGCCTTTACTCTCGATGCCTAACTAAACTAAGAAAGCCCTTGTCAGTCGAGATATCCAATGGTGAACCCCTTGTGCTTGATTCCGTCATTCGTAATTGTTAATTGAACCTCAACAACCATTTGTTTACTATCGACCTTACACTGATGCAACTTGGAAGCTTCGATATTATCATTGGAATGGATTGGTTAACCAAGTACCATGCCGAAGTTTTTTGTTTTGACAAGATTGTTCGAGTACCTCTTTCGCCTAGTGAAATTCTAGAAGCTCATCGAGAGAAACCCGTTAGTAGCCTTAAACTCATGACGTGTACCCAAGCTCAGAAATACTTGCGAAAGAATTATGTCGCCTTCTTGGCACATATTGTGGAGCAGACAGGCAAGAGCAAGAATATTCGAGACATTCATGTTATTCGAGATTATCCTGAGGTATTTCCTTAAGATCTACCTGGTTTACCCCCGGCATGACAAGTTGAGTTTCGTATCGACCTTGTACCAGGTGGCAACCCAATAGCTAAATCTCCTTATCATCTTGCACCTTTTGAGATGCAAGAATTATCGAAGCAACTTCAAGAGTTATCTGACAAAGGTTTCATTCGTCCAAGTTATTCTCCGTGGGGTGCTCTTGTCTTATTTGTGAAAAAGAAGGATGGATCCTTCCAGATGTGTATCGATTATCGTGAGCTCAACAAACTCACGATCAAGAATCGATATCCCCTACCTTGCATTGATGATCTGTTTGATCAACTACAAGGTGCTACTTGTTTTTCGAAGATCGATCTGCGTTCTGGGTATCATCAGCTTCGTGTTCACGAGGAGGATATTCCTAAGACTGCTTTTCGCACACGTTACGGTCACTATGAGTTCACGTTATGCCTTTCGGTTTGATAAATGCTCCAGCCGTATTCATGGACTTGATGAATAGGGTCTGTAAACCTTATTTGATAAGTTCATCATTGTTTTCATCGACGACATTCTCATTTACTCTAAGTCTCGAGCTGAGCACGAGCAACATCTTTGTCTGACAATGGAACTCCTAAAGAAAGAGAAACTTTACGCCAAATTCTCCAAGTGTCAATTTTGGCTGAAAGAAGTTCAGTTTTTGGGTCACATTGTCAACGAGAAAGGTATTCATGTGGATCCTTCTAAAATCGCTCCGATTAAGGATTGGAAAACACCCACTACTCCCACATAAGTTCGCTCATTTCTTGGTCTTGCTGGTTACTATCGACGATCTATTGCAAACTTCTCAAAGATCGTGGTTCCCCTCACTGCTTTGACTCAAAAGAATAAGCCTTTTGAGTGGGGACCTAAACAAGAGGAAGCTTTTCAAACCTGAAACAAAAGCTCTGCAATGCTCCTATTCTATCTTTACCTGATGGTAATGATGATTTTGTGGTTTATTGTGACGCGTCGAATCTAGGCCTCGGTTGCGTTCTCTGCGACGAGATAAAGTCATAGCCTACGCGTCGAGACAATTGAAAGTCCACGAAAAGAACTACACAACTCATGACCTTGAGTTAGGAGCTGTTGTCTTTGCTCTCAAAATCTGGAGACACTATCTTTATGGTACGAAATGTGTGGTTTTCACGGACCAAAAAGTCTCCAACACATATTCAATCAAAAGGAGTTAAACATGAGGCAACGACGTTGGGTCGAACTCCTAAACGATTACGACTGCGAAATTCCCTACCATCCTGGTAAGGCGAATTTTGTGGCTGACGCGCTTAGTCGCAAAGAACGTGTCAAGATTCATTGTGTTCGAATTCGATTGATATCCAAACACGTACTCTTGAAGCCCAACGCACTTGTGTAACACAAGGTTTGTTGAAAGACGAACTACCTCACCAACTCGAACTTCAACTCGAAACGAAAGACGATGGATTACTCTATTACATGAACCGGTTGTGGGTTCTGAATCAACACGATCTCCGTACTCTATTGATGGATGAATCTCATAAGTCTCGTTATTCGATTCATCCTGGTGCTACAAAAATGTACAAGGATCTTCGCACCCAGTTTTGGTGGCCGGGTATGAAGAATGACATTGCCTTGTATGTATCTAAATGCTTACTTGTCTCAAAGTCAAGGCCGAGCATCAACTTCCGTCTGGTTTATTGGAACAACCGGAAATACCGGTATGGAAGTGGGAGAACATTGCAATGGATCTCATTACCACCACGTAAAGAGGTCATGATGCAATTGTAACATCCGTAAAAAAACGGGTTTCCAAAACCCGCTTCGTTTATTAATCGAATAACCAGTCAAAAATCTTCATTTGCACATTTATTGCTCAAATTAATTTTAAACGATACATAATTAATAAATATATTAAAATTAATAAACTCTGATTGATAAATAATAGAAATAAGGGAATAAAAAAATATTTGAGGCTGCCGGGTTCCGAACCCGGGTCAGCCGGTTCACCAAACAACCACAACACCACTCCGCCACACGATGTCTTTTGTTAATATAAAGAAACAATTAATACTTATAATAAAACTCGAAATCAAATTCAGTAATCAGCGCGCCCAATCCGCAGTCGCCGGAAATACCGACGATTTCGCTAAATTTCGACCGTTTCCTTTGACTGAACGCGTAAAGTAACTTCGGCATCGGTTATAACCGATGTCTAATTCCCCAATTCAAGTCGTAACCGCCGGAGAAACATTGACCACGAATCAAGATCAAATTCGGACTCGATTCATTCTGTTTCTTCCTTATAAATACTCACCCAAGTCTCTGGTAATCTTTTCGCTCAAAATCGCACAATTTCTCGAAGTCTTAGCACTCGCCGGAGATTTCTGCATTCGCCGGACTTTCGCCGGAAAACCGAGACTCACTTCAAATCGGTAAAATTCTTGATTCTTTTGTTTTCAATCCATTGTTAGACAAGTATTAACTTCAAACCTTCAACCAGAATCTGTCCCAGACTACGCTGCCGGAAAATCTCACACTTCGCCGGAATTCCTTTCAGTCACCGGAACTTTATCGGAGATAACACCTGTTCGGTACAACATCCTTAAATCCTTTTCTGTTTAAATTATTTTAGTTATCAGTAATAATCAATCAACTAATTCAATAAGATTTGATTCAACAGTCGGAATGATTCTCTGGTCTCATAAAACGAAGAAGATGAACAGCAAGTTGTTTATAAATATAATTAAAATCAGTAAGTTAAATGGGTTAGACACACAGTCCAGCGGTGGACTGTGTGCATTTTACATACATGATACCGGGTTCGAGTCTGTTGTGTTCCGATCCACTGAAATTAAATCCATTGTTTTTAGAACGAGTCATATCGCTTCACAGAAAGTGTTTAAATAAAATAAAGATCAAGAAAACTAACAGGTTAGACACACAGCCCAACTGTTGGGCTGTGTGCACGCGAACCGTAGGTCCCGAGTTCGAATCCTGCTTCTGTAACCGGGTCTGGCAATTATCAAAGCTTTTTAAATAGAAACAGAAATGAATTAATCTAATTAGTATATAAATATAATTAAAACAGAGAATATTTCGGGTTAGACACGTAGCTCAGTTGGTAGAGCTGCGTGCACGCGTACGAAAGGTGCCGGGTTCGAACCTCACTCAGTGCACACTCAACCATAGTCCGACCGTTCAACGGTCTGGTCAACGTTCAACGGCCGGTCAACGGTCAACAAAAGTCAAAATTCTTTATTATTTTAATTTATTTATTTAATTTAAAAATCAATTAAAAATACTTAAAAATAATATTTTTAAAGTTAGAAAAAGACCTTAAACTCACAAAAATAAATCTAAAAATCCTATTAAAATTGTTAATTAAAAGTATTAGTCTCAAATAAAATCCAATTATTTACCGAACCATTTCGTTATTATTTTAGGTTAGTTCTTCCTCGTCGATCAAATCCCAAAACTCGTGCGCATCCAACAACATCAAAAGAACGCACCCAATGTGAGTGAATTTATACCAATTCCCCGTTTTAATCTTATTTTTGGGGTGTATCATGTGTCGCTTATTATTTATTATATTTAAACACTTGTGCATCCATCATATCCGTGATCAAATGTGTATTCAATATGTATCAATTGTTGTGTGGATTATGTTTAGATTAAAGTTATCATTTTCAGTACATGCATTTCATTAGGCCCATAAGCTCCCCGTGGGAGACGGGTTGAGTACAGGTGCCTCATTCGATTGGCTCCGTTTGATTGAGCCTTGATCTCACATACATCATCATACATTTCATACGATCGGCTCCGTTTGATTGAGCCTTGATCTCACAATTCATTATCATTCATGTCATATACTCATTCAAGGTGGTTTGTGATTGTTTGTTTATATATGTTTGCTCACATATGAATATTGCACAACTTTTCAATATTAAATACAACAAGAAATCAATAACAATTTTTTTAACAAGGTTCACTCGCCAACTTTTGTTGACCCAAAATTTCCCCCATTTTACACATGATACAGGTGATCCAGTTGAGGCAAGAAACACATAGGAGGGCCTAGCAGAATAAATCAGTTTAAGCTTTGGATTGTTTTACTTAGTTTCATTTCCTTGTAACTGTATGAATTTGATTTGAACATTTAAGTTGTAATTTGAATTTAATAAATATGAAACATTTTAGTAAACATCATGAGCTTTGGTGATAACCCAATTATGCCCCGACTCTTATTCCGTGCAGGTCGGGGTGTGACAGATTGGTATCAGAGCCTTTGACTATAGGGATATAGGATAGGTTATTAGACCCTTAGAGCCTATACTATAGTTGATTAAAATTTTTAAATTGTTTATGTGTTACATACAAAATTCATGATGTTTATATGTTTATGTTTATTGTTACATTCAATGTTATGCAAGCATGTTCATAAGTACATATTATTATACAATGCTCATCATGAATCATATCCTCATAACATACCATATCCATGAGAGCACACACCTCACAATTTCCATGATTTTTACAACGATTTTTGTATTTTTCAAATCACATCAAAGTGAGTTCTCATGACGGGCATGTAGTAACTGGAAGGGTACGAGTACCGGTAGTCAGAACGTCCTGTCTAGGCTTGGCATTCGTATAAATCCAAAATAAAGGACCAGTTTGCCTGCCTGGGGACTAACGATGAGAGTACGAAGGACCTATTAGGCCAAAGCATGCTATACCAAACGTCGTGTGAGCTAACCCCACTTTGAGTTGTCATTGTGTCTATACCTGGACACCCTCCTACCATACATCTCGCAATCATATTTCATGGTTTTCATTCGGGTGATGTGAATGTTAAACCGCCAACACCAATGTGAATCCTACAAAGCCAATAGTCATGGGGGCCCACATGATTATACAGGCGATGGTATGGGGGACATTGGAGGCCCAAACATGAGCAAACCCAAGACATCCTATGGATGTAGTTGCATTATTGATGATTATGTTATTTTTTTTATTTTTCTTAACGACACATGACACCTAAAAAGACTCCTTAAACTCACAATCTTCCTATGTATGTTCCTGTAGATGTCGGCTAGGCAGCTACGTGGAGGTAGAAAGTCAGGAAGGTCAAACGAACGTTTGGCCACCCAAATTGCAAAACAAATGGCCGCGGTGCTTCCTGACATCGTAATTCAAGTCCAACAAGCTCTCACCGCGAATCCCATCAACCCTCCCAATCAAGAAGACCAGAACGTCGACAACCCTCCCTCCAAAAAGTGCTCCTACAAACACTTCAAGTCTTGCGATCCCCCGAAATATGAAGGGACCGAAGGTGTCACTGCTCTCCTCCACTGGTTTGAGGAAATGGAAAACACCTTCCTCAATTGCGATTGTCCTGAGGATCGCAAGGTACGTTATGCAACCGGGAGACTGTTTGGGGTAGCCCTTACCTGGTGGAATACAGAAAAGGGTAAGAGAGGAGTCGAAGATGCCATGGCTTTAACATGGGAAGAGCTAAGGGAAATAATGACGAGACGCTTCTGTCCAAGAAGCGAGATCAAAAAGTTAGAAGATGAATTCCACTCGTTAAAACAAAAAGAAGGAGATCATACTTCCTACAACAAAAGATTTCTCGAGCTGAACCAAATGATTCCCAAATTGTTCACCCTAGTGTACCGCTTAGTTGAACACTATATTCGAGGCCTCCCCTCGAAAATTCAAGACTCGGTTCTAAGCACTTCGCTTGCAACACTTGAAGCCGCTATGGAACTAGCTACCGAGCTTACCGAGAATCCATCCGAAACGGCAAATTCAAGGAAGAGAAAAAGAAAGCCCCCATTGAGGCCCAAACTTCAAACCATTCTGTCTCCTCTTCGAAGTTTGCTGGTAAGAGGAAGCGAAAAACAGACAAAACAAACCCCCTATCACTGCTGCACCCATCACCCAAGTTGCCCCCTCAGCTGCACCATATAAAAAGCCATACTCCGGCCCATACCCAAAATGCAACCGTTGCCAATACCATCACCTTCCCGAACATCCCTGCCAATATTGCACCAGCTGTGGCCGTGCAGGTCACACCATCCAAACCTGTCGCACACTTCAGCGAATGAACCGCAACCAACCCTCAACCCAAACCCACCATCAGATAGTGGGTCAAGCCCAACAACCCTTACTTCTACCATCTACACAACATACGCCCAATCCTACTACCAACCCAACTACCCCATGATGCAACCCATGCGAGCTTGTTACAACTGTGGAGACCCAAACCACTTTAGAAACACTTGTCCACGCTTGGTGAACATCATTCATGCCCAAGCTCAAGCAAATCCGGTGAACCAAGCTAACCAAGTTCCTCCACCTGCTAGAGGAAGAGCTTTCAACATCAACGCCAATCAAGCTAGGGCTGACAACAACGTGGTTAACGGTACGTTTCTCATCAATGGTAGTTATGCATCCATGTTATTTGATACTGGCGCGGATAAGAGTTTTGTGTCCTTAGAATTTGAACCCATCCTCAACCAAACTCGTGATAATCTCATGGAATCCATAACGGTGGAAGTTGCTGACGGAAAACCGGTCTCATTAAACTCTATTATACGAAATTGTACCCTCACTCTAAACGATCACGATTTTCCAGTTGACCTCATTCCTATGAAGTTGGGAAGTTTCGACATTATAATCGGTATGGACTGGCTCAGCCAACATCATGCTGAAGTAGTATGCCACGAAAAGTTCATTCGCATTCTCTTGCAGACGGTCAAACCCTACGAATCTTTAAGAAACCCCTTCGAAAGGACTCAAATTGATGTCCCTGCCTTCAAGCCGGAAAATATCTCGCAAGAACTATGTCGCATTCCTAACTCACGTCGTCAAGAAGGGAAACAAGGAGAAGAAACTCGAAGATATACCTGTAGTGAAAGAATTCCCACAAGTCTTTCCCGACGACATCTCAGGACTTCCTCCCATGAGAGAAGTCGAATTCCGCATTGATCTTATACCTGGCGCTACACCAGTCGCAAAATCTCCTTATAGGTTAGCCCCATCCGAAATGCAAGAGCTGGCCAGTCAACTGCAAGAACTACTGACAAAGGATTCATACGTCCTAGCTCATCGCCTTGGGGTGCACCTGTTCTTTTTGTGAAGAAGAAAGATGGAACATTTCGCATGTGTATCGACTACAGAGAACTCAACAAGTTAACGGTCAAGAACCGCTACCCTTTACCTCGCATCGATGACCTCCTAGACCAACTTCAAGGCGCCACCTGTTTTTCAAAATTCGACCTTCGTTCTGGTTATCATCAACTCAGAGTACATGAAGAAGACGTCCCAAAGACCGCCTTCCGAACTCGTTACGGTCATTACGAATTCATGGTCATGCCATTTGGATTAACCAACACCCCAGCTGTATTCATGGATCTAATGAATAGGGTATGCAAACCCTACATCGACGCTTTGTCATAGTCTTCATCGACGACATCCTCATCTACTCAAAGTCTAAATCTGATCATGAACGACACCTTCGACTCATCCTCACACTCTTAAGGACTGAAAAGCTCTACGCTAAACTCTCCAAATGCGAATTCTGGTTAGAGAAGTACAATTCCTTAGACATGTCGTCAATGATAAGGGAATACATGTCGACCCCTCAAAGATCAAAGCAGTACAGGAATGGCAAGCGCCACGTACCCCTACCGAAGTAAGATCATTTCTTGGTTTGGCTGGTTACTATCGCCGTTTCATTGCAAATTTCTCCGTATTGCTGTACCACTCACGGCTTTGACTCATAAAGAAAACCCTTCTTTATGGGGACCTAAACAAGAAGAAGCCTTCCAAACCCTTAAGTAAAAGCTTTGTGACGCACCTATCCTCACACTTCCCCGAAGGTTGCGATGTATATTGCGACGCATCAGGGCAAGGGCTAGGCTGCGTATTAATGCAAAGAGGAAAAGTGATAGCCTATGCTTCTAGACAACTCAAAGTTCATGAGAAGAACTACACCACCCACGACCTGGAACTTGGAGCCGTTGTGTTCGCTCTTAAGATATGGAGACATTACCTCTACGGTACCAAGTGTGAAATATACACTGACCACAAGAGCCTCCAACATATCTTTAACCAAAAGGAGTCGAACATGAGGCAACGAAGATGGGTCGAACTGCTTAACGACTACGACTGTGAAATTCGGTATCATCCTGGCAAGGCAAACATGGTGGCCGATGCGCTCAGTCGAAAGGGTTATGCGAACTCCATTCATCTTCTATGTTCCAAATCATAACCGACATCAAAGATCGAATCCGAGAAGCTCAACATGTTTCTGTAACAGAAAACGACGTACGCGATGAGCTGTCTTGTGGAGCAGAACTTAAAATCGAAACCAAATCCAACGGTATTCTATACTATCTAAATCACATATGGATTCCCGATCGCGATAACCTTCGTGATTTCCTTATGAATGAGGCGCACAAAACACGGTACTCTGTACACCCAGGAGCCGACAAGATGTATCAAGACCTTCGATACACCTCCTGGTGGCCTGGCATGAAAAAGGATATCGCTGTTTTTGTTTCCAAGTGCCTTACCTGTTCTAAAGTAAAAGTTGAACATCAAAGACCCTCAGGACTTCTAGTCCAACCCGAAATACCTGTATGGAAGTGGGAAAACATAACTATGGATTTCATTACGGGTTACCTCGCACCTCCAGTGGGTATGACACTATATGGGTAATCATTGATCGTCTTACAAAATCAGCTCACTTCATTCCGATACGCGAGGACTTCAAGAACGAGAAGTTATCTCGTATCTATATCAGCGAGATCGTAAGCCGTCATGGTGTACCTTTAAGCATCATTTCAGACCGTGATGGTCGTTTCACTTCACGAACATGGCAAGCCGTACAAGCCGCTTTGGGTACACGATTAGACCTCAGTACCGCTTTTCATCCTCAAACTGATGGACAATCTGAACGCACCATCCAAACTCTTGAAGACATGCTTCGAGCATGTGTCATAGACTTCAAGGGAAATTGGGACGCTCATCTACCATTAGTTTGAATTTTCGTACAACAACAGCTATCATTCAAGTATCGGCATGGCTCCTTTCGAAGCTTTATATGGTCGTAAGTGCCGATCTCCAGTATGTTGGCACGAAATTGGAGAAGCAAAATCACCGGTCCAGAATTAATTCAAGAAACAACAGACAAGATCCATCAAATTCGAAACAATCTTCTAGCGGCACAAAGTCGATCAAAAGAGTTATGCAGACAAACGACGAAAGCCCTTGGAGTTTAACATTGGTGATCAAGTACTTTTAAAAGTATCACCGTGGAAGGGAGTGGTTCGTTTTGCCAGATGGGCAAGCTAGCACCACGCTACGTAGGACCTTTCAAGATACTCGAAAGAGTAGGACCTGTAGCATACAAGCTTGACTTACCAGAAGAACTCAACAGAATTCACCCCACGTTCCACTATCAAACTTAAAGAAGTGTCTCGCCGATGAAAACCTCCATATTCCCCTAGAAGATATTCAGATCGATGAATCTATGCACTTCATTGAAAGACCAGTAGAGATCATGGACTTCGGAGAAAAACGTTTAAGACGGAGTCGTATTCCAATTGTTAGGGTACGCTAGGAGTCAAAACGAGGACCTGATTTTTACTTGGGAACGTGAAGACTCAATGCGCGAGAAATACCCACATCTTTTTCCTGTCACCACTACTACTTGAATTTCGGGACGAAATTTCTAAAAGTAGGGGATACTGTAACATCCGTAAAAAACCGGGTTTCCAAAACCCGCTTCGTTTATTAATCGAATAACCAGTCAAAAATTTTCATTTGCACATTTATTGCTCAAATTAATTTTAAACGATACATAATTAATAAATATATTAAAATTAATAAACTCTGATTGATAAATAATAGAAATAAGGGAATAAAAAAATATTTGAGGCTGCCGGGTTTCGAACCCGGGTCAGCCGGTTCACCAAACAACCACAACACCACTCCGCCACACGCTGTCTTTTGTTAATATAATGAAACAATTAATACTTATAATAAAACTCGAAATCAAATTCAGTAATCAGCGCCCAATCCGCAGTCGCCAGAAATACCGACGATTTCGCTAAATTTCGACCGTTTCCTTTGACTGAACGCGTAAAGTAACTTCGGCATCGGTTATAACCGATGTCTAATTCCCCAATTCAAGTCATAACCGCCGGAGAAACATTGACCACGAATCAAGATCAAATTCGGACTCGATTCATTCTGTTTCTTCCTTATAAATACTCACCCAAGTCTCTGGTAATCTTTTCGTTCAAAATCGCACAATTCCTCGAAGTCTTAGCACTCGCCGGAGATATTCTGCATTCGCCGGACTTTTGCCGGAAAACCGAGACTCACTTCAAATCGGTAAAATTATTGACTCTTTTGTTTTCAATCCATTGTTAGACAAGTATTAACTTCAAACCTTCAACCAGAATCTGTCCCAGACTACGCTGCCGGAAAATCTCACACTTCGCCGGAATTCCTTTCAGTCACCGGAACTCCATCGGAGATCACACCTGTTCGGTACAACATCCTTAAATCCTTTTCTATTTAAATTATTTTAGTTATCAGTAATAATCAATCAACTAATTCAATAAGATTTTATTAAACAGTCGGAATGATTCTCTGGTCTCATAAAACGAAGAAGATGAACAACAAGTTGTTTATAAATATAATTAAAATCAGTAAGTTAAATGGGTTAGACACACAGTCCAGTGGTGGACTGTGTGCATTTTACATACATGATACCGGGTTCGAGTCTGTTGTGTTCCGATCCACTGAAATTAAATCCATTGTTTTTAGAACGAGTCATATCGCTTCACAGAAAGTGTTTAAATAAAATAAAGATCAAGAAAACTAACAGGTTAGACACACAGCCCAACTGGTTGGGCTGTGTGCACGCGAACCGTAGGTCCCGAGTTCGAATCCTGCTTCTGTAACCGGGTCTGGCAATTATCAAAGCTTTTTAAATAGAAACAGAAATGAATTAATCTAATTAGTATATAAATATAATTAAAACAGAGAATATTTCGGGTTAGACACGTAGCTCAGTTGGTAGAGCTGCGTGCACGCGTACGAAAGGTCCCGGGTTCGAACCTCACTCAGTGCACACTCAACCACAGTCCGACCGGTCAACGGTCCGATCAACCGGTCAATCAAAAGTCAAAATTCTTTATTTTTTTATTTATTTATTTAATTTAAAAATCAATTAAAAATTCTTAAAAATAATATTTTTAAAGTTAGAAAATGACCTTAAACTCACAAAATAAATCTAAAATCCTATTAAAATTGTTAATTAAAAGTATTAGTCTCAAATAAAATCCAATTATTTACCGAACCATTTCGTTATTATTTTAGGTTAGTTCTTCCTCGTCGATCAAATCCCAAAACTCGTGCGCATCCAACAACATCAAAAGAACGCACCCAATGTGAGTGAATCTCTACCAATTCCCCGTTTTAATCACATTTTTGGGGTGTATCATGTGTCGCTTAATTATTTATTATATTTAAACACTTGTGCATCCATCATATCCGTGATCAGATGTGTATTCAATATGTATCAATTGTTGTGTGGATTATGTTTAGATTAAAGTTATCATTTTCAGTACATGCATTTCATTAGGCCCATCAGCTCCCCTGGGAGACGGGTTGAGTACAGGTGCCTCATTCGATCGGCTCCGTTTGATTGAGCCTTGATCTCACATACATCATCATACATTTCATACGATCGGCTCCGTTTGATTGAGAATTGATCTCACAATACATTATCATTCATGTCATATACTCATTCAAGGTGGTTTGTGATTGTTTGTTTATATATGTTTGCTCACATATGAATATTGCACAACTTTTCAATATTAAATACAACAAGAAATCAATAACAATGTTTTTAAACAAGGTTCACTCGCCAACTTTTGTTGACCCAAAATTTCCCCCATTTTACACATGATACAGGTGATCCAGTTGAGGCAAGAAACACATAGGAGGGCCTAGCAGAATAAATCAGTTTAAGCTTTGGATTGTTTTACTTAGTTTCATTTCCTTGTAATTGTATGAATTTGATTTGAACATTTAAGTTGTAATTTGAATTTAATAAATATGAAACATTTTAGTAAACATCATGAGCTTTGGTGATAACCCAATTATGCCCGACTCTTATTCCGATGTGGATCGGGTGTGACAGCAATTTGGGTGATCATTGATCGTCTAACGAAGTCATCACATTTCATAGCAATTCGTGAAGACTATTCTACTGAAAAACTCGCAAAATCTATGTTGATGAGATCATATCTTGTCATGTTGTTCCTTTGAACATCATATCTGACAGAGATGCTTGTTTCTCATCTCGCTTTTGGAAGACCTTGCAATCTGCAATGGGAACCAAACTCAATCTAAGTACTGCTTATCATCCTCAAATGGATGGACAATCTGAGAGGACGATTCAAACATTGGAGGATATACTTAGAGCTTGTGTGATCGATTTTGGTGGTAGTTGGGATTCGCATCTCCGTTGGTCGAATTTTCCTATAACAATAGTTATCACACCAGCATCAACATGGCGCCTTTCGAAGCTTTATACGGTCAAAAATGCCGTTCACCTGTCTGTTGGAATGAGATCGGTGAGACACAGCTCAATGGACCTGAACTCATCCACGACACAACCGAGAAAGTCAAGAAAATTTGCGATAACCTTCTGACAGGTAGAAGCCGTCAAAAGAGTTATGCGGACAAGCGACGCAAGCCCTTAGAATTTCAAGTTGGTGACTACGTCCTACTCAAGGTATCCCCTTGGAAGGAGTGGTTAGATTTGGAAAGAAAGGAAAACTTGCTCCATGATACGTTGGACCATTCAAGATCGTCGAAAGAATCGGAAAGGTGGCCTACCGACTTGAGCTACCTCCTAAACTCGGGAATATTCTCCCAACATTCCACGTGTCCAACTTGAAAAAGTGTTTAGCTGGTACAAATCTCCATATTCCACTCGATGAGATTCACGTTGATGATTCTATGCATTTTGTCGAGAAACCGGCGGAGATAATGGACCATGAAGTCAAGAAACTTAAACGAAGATGAATCCCGGACAGTCAAAGTTCGATGGGAATCTAAACGTGGCCCAGAATTTACTTGGGAATGTGAGGATCAGATGAAAGCGAAGTATCCACACTTATTCTCACGAGTTTCCTCTAATTAAATTTCGGAATGAAATTTCCTGAAGTAGGGGAGACTGTGATATTTGTGGAAATCCAAACATGTAACAACAATAAACAAGTTATCAATGAATGAAATCTTATGTTGTATATGTGAATTATGTTTATTTATTTTGATTATTTGCACACATTTGATTCTTGCACAATTTCGAACTCTTAAATCGCTTCTATGAGCAAAACCGGTGAACCGATATGCAAACGAAACCAATTTAATGAAATGAAACGTATGTTCCGGAATAATTCACAAGCTAAACATACCTTAAATAACCTTCACATAACTTAGAAATAAGTTTTGGAGGGTTTGGCATGTCAAAAACAAGTTTATTCGATCACGGGGACTAATTACGAAAAACTGCGAAAGTCTGCCGATTCTCGCAGCGACGTACGCTCCGGAACAAACAAACAAGCCTAAAATACCATAAATATCCTTTACATAGCTTAGAAATAAGCTTTCAGGGCTTCGGTATGGCAAATTCACACTTTTGTAACTTCAGAGGCTATTTTGCAAATTTCGTGAAACTATGCCTTTTTGTGTATATCGCTATCCGAAACATGTTCGGAAATTAATATATTTTTCTAATCATCAATATATTATATGTTAGTGATTGGAATGCGAAAAATCCGTTCTTACGCATTTAAGGTCATGCACGCGTTCGTTACGATGTTCGTCGTAATTAACCGAAAACCGCGATCGTACGACCAAACGAACCGACTTCTGGGATATTTTTGAACACATTTCAAGTTCCCTATACTTTAACTTCCTTATGGAGCTTTGAAATGAGGTTAACGACTGTTAGAAGTGCCCGAAACGCGACGAAACACGTGCAGGGACCTGTTCTGCCAATTTTGAAACTTCAGAACTGAACATGGGAGCTAGGAGTTGTGCGACGCTCAAAGGGGTTACCCTTCGCGCGTGGCGACGCCCCTGTTTTTCCAGAAACATTAGCTGGCAGCAGCACAGCTATTTCCTTGCCACCAATTCGCAAATTTTGCCACCTAGTCTGCATTTTCCACCCTTTAACCTGCTTCTAACACCTCCCACATACTTTTTAACATCCTAAATCATTGCCATAACACTTGGCATGATTTTGAACACCTTTGGATCATTATAAATACCATGTTCATGATTTTTTTTGAGCTTTTAGTCACCTTCTTGCACTAATCAGCTACAAATCCGAATTTGCAACCATCTTGGAGCTATTTCTCTGGTCTTTGATCATTCCTTTGTTGTTTGTAAGTGTTCTACTCATGTCTTGTTCATTTTTTGTAGTTTAAATGGATTAAAAGTCACAAAATTTGACTTTTGTTTGACTTCCAGATTTGATCATGAATTGATCAATATAAAATCCATTTGAACCTTGTAATATGATGATAATCAAGATGGTTATGATCCCTATTGATCATGCCTACTGATTTTCACCATTTCTAGTCTTTTTGACAAGTCAAAGTTTCGGGTCAAAAGGCGATTTTGCGCATTTTGCAACGGATCTAATTCCGGGTGTCAAAACAGTTTGTTTTGATGCTAAAACTCTTTTATAAACTTATTTAGACATGGCAAAACAAGTCTAAATCATCACTCTCATTGTAGTGCTTGTTCAGAGTCGAAAAGTTGAACGGTTTGACCACCACTTTGACTTTCAAATCTGACCCGTTTGGTGGATCTTTGGACCCGACCAAATACATATTTGTGACCATAAATATATAGGGAATAACCCTCTGAGGTTATACCTTATGGTCATGTCTTTCGGATAGTGTTATGTTAAACAATGGTAATATTCCTTAAATATGACCAAAATGCCCTTTTCACAAGAAAATCAATTAAAAAATATTGTAACCCAAATTTTGACATATAATCTGATCAAATAACATTTTAAACATGTTTAAGCATTTAAAACTTATTATGACACGTATCTAACCATCGAATGCGTAGTTACGCAAATGACGTGTTAAAGTGGCTTAAACTACCTTAACGGGTCAAAACGGGTCAAAATCACATAAAAATCTTTCTAAATCAGAATGTAGACTTTAGTAAAATATTTCATATGAGTTCCAACACTCATTTGTATTATAAAGTCTCATTCTATCCGAGTCCTCCGATTTCAAGTATCGATGTTTACACTATTATTCATTTTTAGGACACGCGTAATTTCTCGGATCTTTGAACTTCGGTTTTCTTATTGATCCACGATTTACTTTGCTATCACAAGTGAGTACATAGATCCCCTATTTTACGTTTTATCAATGTTTTGGGGTGAAGCATATGTGCCTAATACTATTTTCATGATTTTGCTACAATATATGTATAGTTTGTATATATATATACAAAACGATTTTCAACATGAGTACATAGTTCCCCTATTTTATGTTTTACAATTGTTTTGGGGTGATTCATATGTGCTAAATTTTTTCAAGTTTTCAAATGCAAATACTATGGTTTATATTAAACACAACGATTTCAATAATGTGAACGAACTTGTTGGTGCGATGTATTTATAACAAGAATGACATTCATTAACAATGGCCAAGCCGACCAGTAGTAAGTTAAGGCGCCTAGGACTTACAATCCCGTTACCAAAATTCCCGGGGTTTGTGGGGAAATTTGGGAAGCGACTGAAACTGTATTTGTAACATACCCTTTGGTGGTATGTTATACGATTAAGGGACATCGTGGGTGGTCTCGAACAAGTCAACAAAGGTTTGAATGTATTCATGAAACAACCAAAAGTTTTCACAATTAAAACAAGATACGATGAACAAATGGTTTATAACAAGGAACGATGAATGATGAACGATGAACGAATGAACAATGGTTTATACAAGGAACAATGAATAATTGGTTTATGATAAATGGTTTACGATAAGTGAAACGGAACGGGTGTAATGTAATAAAAGCATGGTGGATGCGTCGCTGGTACTTCCTATATATAAGTGCTCTTATCACATTACATACGTGTCGTTATTTGAATCACTTGAGCAAATGTTTTTCAAACAAAGACACACAACGATTTTCGATTAAAGATATAAACCATACGAGTTATTTCACGACGATTTACAACTTGGATTTACAAAACAAATGTTTTCGAGTCAAGGTTCATGGCTACGCAATTGTTTTTAGAATTAATTAATGCAATAACAAATGCTTTTAAAACAAGGTTTTCATTTACGACTCTAGTAGTCGGATTATATGTTGTAATATATACAAAGCCATGAAGTTTACACACTCACGAAACCTTTGTACTCGCCGCATATTTTTGCTGACTCGTTTTCACATATGTTTCAGGAAATCAAGTTTGATGACGATGCGTGCTCACTTAGGATTCGGACAGACCTTAGTTCCTAAAAATATGAAAGACAATAACTATGCATGTTTTGTTTGTTTGGATGTTTGTTTTTAAAACAATTTAAGACAATATGACAATATAATCCATGTTTAATATTTAACTAAAGCGAAACTTCAAAATACCAAGTGTTGTGAAACAACCTGTTAACGTGACTCCCCAGTGTTTCCGTCGCGGTTTGTTGTTTTACGCGATTTGGGGTGTTACAGTATGACTCCAGAGAGTTATACTACAAGTATAACATGGTCATAATGCAACCTATAATCAGCAGCCTAAGTTGCTAATTCGGGTCAGAATCAAAGTCAAAGCAGAAGTCAAACTTCGCTACTTTCAGTTGCGAAGCGACCTTAAACATGGAATTGAGGGGCTGAACATGTTTACGCATGTTCTAACACTTATTACCAAGTTATTAAAGTGATAAAACATATTTTATAACTCCTACATTACTATATATGAATTATTTTCAATAACTGACCCGTTGACTTTTATTGACCATAACTTTGACCCGTCAATTGACCAGGTAAACGTGATCTTCAGGAGGTGTCCTTTTAAGGGATTAACACCAACCTTATTACGATCACGTAGCCATGTTCCTATTGAATAATGGCTGGACCATAATGGTCTTAGCCGAAGGTCAAAGTGTTTTTAGGTAAACACTTTGACTTTAGCTTAAAGCATAACAAAAATGAAAGAATAAAGTTGAAACTCTTAAAAGTGATCCAAAGAAACTTTAGAAACTCAGAGGAAGCTCCCAATTATCTCAGTAACTTGCCAAGAGAGAAATGAGAAAGGAAGAAGAAGATGAGTAAGAAATGAGGCAACTAAGGTGCCCTTTTATAGTTGAGGAAGGAGCATGAGGCCAAGACAAGTGTCCAGGAGTGTTATGAGAAGTCTCCAAGTGTTTTTGGACGTGTCAAGAGCTGCTCAAAGGTGGCAGGCTAACAAGTTGCCAAGAGTTCTGCCACTGGCAGTCCCTTACGGACCGTAAGGGTGATGGCTTACGGTCCGTAAGCCATCTTTGGCGCCCATGGTTTTGAACTGGTTGCGGACAGTAACCATATGTGGTTGCGGTTCGTAACCGCCTCTCAGAACCATCTTCTTTTTAACCTTACGGTCCGTAACTAAGTATGGTCACGGTCCGTAAGACCTCTTCAGAAAAACAGAATTTGATATTTTGACACTATTAGTCCCTCGACTTATTCAAATATCGTTTAGAGGTGATAAAAATAACATGACGACATGATTGGTCCCTCTCGTTAACACGGGACATACGAGGATCAACGGGACACGTGTCGGGATTTTATTGGACGAATTTTTACGAGGTGTTACACCTAACACATGAAACTTTTACTCGCATCACCAACCAATCAAATGTTTCATAAACACAAGTAGAGGGGGCTGAGCAACTTTTAGATGCACAAACATCACAAGCTCAACCCACTGCTACTGAGCCCACTGCTCCTGGTGATCAAAGTACACAACTAGTGCTTTGAAACCCACACTAGCCATTTCCAAAAAGAAACAAAAAACAAAATCCAAAAAGCCCACCAAACCAAAACCCAAAAAAGGTCCTCTGGAAGATGAGATCCTAGAGGTTAACCCTGTGACACCACCAAAGTCACCTGAAAACACTGCTGCTACTTCTTCACAGCAGATGTTAGAAAGAACTCAACCCATAAGCCAACCTCCTCTTGAATCTTCACTAAAGGATCAAGTTGTAAGCACAGGGACACCTATACATGAAGCTCTAGATCCACTTGGCTCTATCTTCCGCAACCCCTCTCCTAGGGCAATGTCGCTTTCTACACCACAACCCTCACCAACAAATCTTCCATCAACAAAAAAAGGTGCTCCCACACTTGGTATCTGGTATCCAGCTAATGGTAACATTGAGCTTTCAGGATATTCTGATAGTGATTTTGCTGGATGTAAAACAACAAGGAAGTCCACATCTGGAGGAGCCCAATTCCGAGGGGATTGCTTAGTGTCTTGGCAAAGTAAAAAGCAAGTTGCAGTATCCACATCCACTGCTGAAGCAGAGTATATAGCTGCTGCAAGTTGTACTGCTCAAATTTTGTGGCTTCAAAACCAACTCTTGGATTTTGGTGTGACTGCCTTGAGGACTCCTCTCAAAATTGATAGTCAAGCAACAGAAAACATCATCAAAAATCCAGTCTCACATTTCACCACCAAGCACATTTACATCAGACATCATTTTGTGAGGGATTCCTATGAAAAAGGTCGGATTTCTTTACTGTCACACCCTCAATTTCCACTTGCGGAGTTTTACCGCGAGGCGTGTGAACAAACCAGAATCTGAAACACTAGTACGTCGAACGACTCTATATGATTTGATAATACGTTTTCCAAAATCATTTGTTGTAGATTTTATATTGTCTAAATTAGTTACCAATATTTAGCAGGAGCATTAGTTTTTAAAGTTTGAGCGGAAGCATAAATAAGTAGTGAAGCGGGCGCCAACCCAAACGCCAAAACAAATGAAAAACCCCAAAACAATAATTATAAATAAGACTCGATAAAAGATGTCTTGTTCAATGCATGTGCGTGCACCTAGAGCTCCTAGCGTCCTGAGAAACATGTAAAGAAACAAGTGTCAACATTAAAGATGAGTGAGTTCACAGGTTTTCATAAATTCGTTT
The DNA here is from genome assembly GCA_947069175.1 of Scalesia atractyloides. Classification (NCBI taxonomy): domain Eukaryota; kingdom Viridiplantae; phylum Streptophyta; class Magnoliopsida; order Asterales; family Asteraceae; genus Scalesia; species Scalesia atractyloides. The sequence goes on from CAMTDV010000009.1 coordinate 40,073,176, forward strand.
GTTCGGTTATAGTTTGTTTACTCCGTTATCCCTAACCCGGGATAACGTATTGGTTCCATTATTCCAACCCGGAATAATAAGTTGTTGCTTCCAATATTCCAAACCCGGAATATTAAGTTGTTGTTTCCATTATTCCAAACCCGGAATAATAAGTTGTTGTTTCCATTATCCCCAACCCGGGATAATATCGTTGTTTCGTAATTAAGTTCAATGTTAACATATATAGGTAGCTAGCCTAAAGTCATGTCACGTAAGAGTTCGCGATCGAAGCTGACTGTTGTGCCTCCGTTTTGCCAGGCCTATCACTGACCATGGCGAAGTTAGGCCAAATTATTCACCCGTTGACCATACCCGGTCGGCTAGCGCGACTAGCTCGGATGGGGCTTGTCGGGCCCAGTAGTACTACTTATAATTCCCCCGCTATTAAACCCAATACTAACGATCCGAGAGATTGACGAGGACTTAAGTGATAAAGCTGCTTAGTGACCATAACATTACATTAACATTAACTTAGTTACCGAATAGTTATGTGACGTTAAATTCGTATAACGTAAAGAGATTGAGTTTGAGAGTGTATACATGTTTCTCCCCCTGTTGTTTAAAAACCGGATAAAGTTAGGGGCCGTGAACTCACCTTTATTTGCTCGGTTAGTGTAGCAAAGATGTTATAAGAGATGGGACCGCTAGTTGCGTCCTAACAAACCAATTAATTCCAAGTCAGTGTGTGAACACACCAATACAAATTCTACACGTAATTTATTCACAAAGTGATACACACAAACAACATATCTAACACTCAAACATGCATGCAAGTATCCTCATGTGAACCTAGTGATCAAAACAACTTATCATAAACATAAACCAATTCATGCCACAATTTGGTGCACAAAATCACAAGTTCTCAAATTTCAGCTTAGCACTCATAATTCAGCTGTTTTCTAGGATTTTTATAAAATAGTTCTAACATTCTAAAAATTCCAATATTTTTACAGTAGGTGACATTTATACTATAGAAATTTATATAAATTTTCCAAGTCCTAAATCTTTACCAATTAACCATAAATATTAATATACTAGGCTGCAGTCAGATTTATCACTTTCTGACTGCAGTCCACGGAAGAATTTATTTAAAAATCACCGATTGTCCAATTAACAAAATTCCAGTTGGAGTTGCCCGGGAATTTCCATACCTAGTTGCTGTACAAAATTCATGACTCAACTCCCTACTGATTTTAAAATCCAACTTGATAAACAACCAACAAAATTTCAGAATTTTCACAGCTTTAGTTACTGAACTTATTTGGCCCTTTAAAAATATCAAACGACTTCAGAAAATTATGAATCCAGCGCCATTATTTTCCTTATTCAAATCTCTATGTTCTAGACATTAGAAAATCCGTTTTTCGACAACTAATGACCGAGTTACAGCCAGATGAAGTCGGCTGTAACTATTACTCAGCAAACCGTTTCAGCATATTGTTACCATAAACTCGCATAAACCGTTCATGTGATTAACCTAGGCGATCAAAAACCGATTTTTCTAACCATAGATCAACACATATAACACATCCATGCAACCCTAATCAACATCTCTTGTTTTTATAAACCAATTCAGCCTATGATTTCAGATTTTCAAACAAGCATCCAACTTTCAATCTAGTATTAACAATCCGAAACAATACAATCACCTCATTCATTCATACCATCCGAGAGCAACAAAATCAAAACACATGTATCCGAATATGATCTTGTAACATATGATAAATTCTAATCTTTTAATGATAAGATAAACGAACCGTGAGTAAAATAAGGAACCGGTGATCAACGATGCTTGCGGCCGAGAGATGATGATGAAGTAGACTGTTTGTGCTCGAGGAACTGATCAATGGGCTGATCTCGAGACCGAATGGAATAACAAGGGCTGATCAGATCAAGGTGATGAAGAACGAGGTTGCTTGCGATCGAAGAGGTGATCAAGTGGAAGAGATGGGCTGTTTTGCGATCGGAGAGAGCCACCGACGGCTGTTTTTCTTTAGGGTTTTGTGGTTTTGTGAATGAATGCATGTGAGTTTGTATATATAGGCGCAACAAGATGATAAGGGTTATGGTTTTAGTTGGAGCTCGTGGCCGAGATACTAGGGCGGTCGGTTTGGTTTTGATCTTGTGGCCGAGGACTTGGGTTGCATGCAATGGGTTTTCGGTTTGGGTTGTTCTCGGCCGAGTCGTTGGAGTTTAAAGTTTAAAACTTGGTTAACTCCTTGAGTCACAAGGAATCGAGGTCGGTTCGTGTCGCGGTTCGGTTCGTGCACATATTTATTATATGTACATATATTTTGTAACTAAAACAATTCACGTAATCACACATCATGTATTCATTAACTCGTACACGTTCATACACATAGCACGTAATTAGTTTGACAAGTATTACGTTTAAGTTATCCGAAAAACCCGGGATGTCACATTTACAACATGTCCATACCAAGGATCAACTAGCAGATGTGTTGACAAAAGCACTTGATGCTTCCACATTTGACAGCTTGATATCTAGGCTTGGAATGCTAAATATGGATTAAAAATAATTTTTCTTGTGATTCATGTGTAAATAGCAATATAATGTTTTTAGAAAATCAGAAATTCATCCTTAAAAATAGTTAAAATTGAATTTTCCAATAAAATCCTTAAAGTCTGTTCAAAGCTCTGATAGCATAAAAACATTGTTATTTAGAAAATCTATCCACTGATGCAAACCTATGATAGCGTTTAAAATTGGTCACACTGGTAGTTTTTACTCTAACAATGGTTAGCCAAAACAACTGTTTTTCATTGTCAAACAAAGGTTACATGTGGACAGATGTTACTCGATAGATGTTGCATCAGACGCCACGTCAAGTGCACTTTTTGAAAAAACCCTGTAAAACCCTGTTCTATCCCCAAACAGAGGTTTCATCTTTCTTGTGCGATTCCAAATTTTTCAAAGCCTATCTTTCACAAATCATCCAACAATCATGGCTCCTAAAACCAAGTCGAAGAAGAAATCAACACATGAAAAACCCCCATTTATCCTCATCATCAAAACATCACACAATTACACTACTATTCTTGAAGAAACCGACGCAAACATTCGTTATCATCCAGTGATCCGAATTCTCAAAGAATCAAAATTCAAACACATGTTGGAAGTCAAAGCCCCTGTTTACATAGATTCTTTAAAAGAATTTTGGGCAAATGCTAAACTCCACTCATCCGCTGATGATGTTCCCTATTCCATTACTTCCAAAGTACGGGGCACACAATTACAGATAAGCCCACAATCTATCTCCCAAGTCTTCATGTTAAATGATATGCAACATCCAGTATCATTTCCTTTGGGGGAGATGCAACATGAATTCGTTGAAAGAGGTTACACCAAACAGTTGAAAGGTATGACAATCTTCAAACCTAACCTTCCAGCAGAGATGAAATTCTTTTTCCACACCCTACTTACTTGTGTCTCTGCAAAAACAACTGCTTTCAACGAGATTCCATTGAACATGCAGTATCTGGGTTTTGCAAGTTTAACTGGTTCTGATTTTATCTTCTCCCAGGTGCTGTTCAATGATCTTGTAACTAATTTTAAAAATATTTCTAAACAAAAAGCTTTCTTGATACATCAAAGATTCATGAGTGTTTACTTGCAAGACCAGATCAAATCAAACGTAAGTAAACAAGGCACAGTTACAAACGATGGCTGCCTAAACCATGAAACGTTCACCGAATTACAAGTCAATATAAAGTTTCCAAAACAGAAGCAGAGGAGGCTGAGCCTATTTTTCAAGAATAAAATGTTCAAGCTCAACCTCCGGCTGTTGAGCCCACTACTCTAGGTGATCAGGGAATCACAACCGCTGCTCTGAAACCCACGCCTAAAATTTCCAAAAGAAACCATCCAGAGCATCCCGAAAACCCACCAAACTTAAAAAGGGTCCTCTGGAAGATGAGATCCTAGAGGTAAACCCAATGACACCACCAAAGTCACCAACCACTGCTGCTACTTCTTCACAGCAGGTGGTACAAAGATCTCAAACCGACTTTGAAACTCCTCCTGCATCCTCACAAAAGGATCAGGTTGTAGGCATAGGGACACCTAATTATGAAGCTCTAGGATCACTTGTAACTATCTTCCACAGCCCCTCTCCCAGGGCAATGTCGCTTTCTACACAGCCACTCTCCCCAATGCCATCATTACCTCCCACCATGTTACCCTTGCTGAATACAATAGAAATTGAGTAGACATTATCCAGCACTTCTCACCAACCCATCAATGAGAATATCCTTCAACCAGAGGCTGGGTCTGACTTATTTCTAAATGCCAGCCCATCAGCAATGAAGAGGCTACATCCCTTGGGTTACATGTAACCCTTGGTGATAGTTCAACAATCGCAGCCACTACAATTGCTGAACTCCCAAGTTCTCAATTGGACAGTGGTTACATAGCTAAGACCTTGTTGAAGGCAACCACTGCTGAGGCTACTAAGGTAACCTCTGCTCTAGTGGGAAGTCCCCAGAACCAAGACAAAGGGGCATCTAAGATTGAAGCAAGTGGTAACCCACTTGCTCATGAATCTTGGATACTACAACCACATCTGGTAGGAGTTCAGATGATCCTATTAAGTTAGGTGATGAGCTAAAATATCAGGAATTGACGAAAAGGGTTACCAAGGTTGAAAGCACTGTTGATGAAATAAAAGATCTTTTGAAACAGTTGATTACTATACAGAGCCAACCCCTGTTCCAACCACTGCTGAGCTCAAATCTGCTATAAATTCTATCTTTCAACAAGAGAAACATTTCCTGGAACAAAAACATAAGCATCAGATGATGGATCTCAGGAATATGGTTGATGCAAGATATAATGACACTGCCACAGATATCAAGGCAATCAAAGCTCACTTGCTCACCGCCACTGGTACATCTCCTCCTACTGTCATTTTTGTAACTCCAGATGAAGCCAAAACGGGGGAGAAACCTTTGGGTAACAAAAAGTTGAAGACGGATGACTCAAAGGCAAGGCCTACAGTGAATATCCCTAAGCCGGATGGCTCAAAGAAACCAGATATAACTGAAGATATCTTGGCAAGGGCAAAGAAGTCCCATAAGAAGGCTGTGTTTGATTAAGGAAAGGTGCTGGTTGAGAAAAAGATTGATCAGCAGTTAAAAAAGGGAGAGACTGGTACCTCAACAAAGAGGAGATCTTCTACAAAAGCAAGACAGCCAGAATCCACACCTCTCAAAACTAAAGATGCTACCAATCCAACCACAAAAACCTCTACCAATACAAAATCAACCAGATCTTCTCACACAAAACCCATATCCACCTCAACAGATGTTACAGCAACTGTTGTACCAACATCTATTGACAGCAGCAGAGGTTGTAGCAGATGTTATCACAACCACTTCCATTATTACTTTTCCCACTTCCACACAAACTTTACCAACACCACCAAGAATTCCAAGCCATCCATCATCACCATCAATCAGTTTTAAGAGGAGAAAAATCACAAAGGTCATAAATGAAGAAAAGCCCATGCTCCTTTGCCTCTTGCATCTGCACCAATGCTAAATCTAACCTCTGCTTCTTCAACCAAAACATCTGCTCCATCAAAAGAAGTAGTTCCTGTAGCTATAAAATTTCCTCTTGATTTGCCTGCAGTCAAGAAAGAATCATATCTTTCTGTGATGAAGAAGATCCAGACAAAAGACACTTCCCTTCACTTCAAGGTTATCCAAAGCCTGCAAATATTGATCAGTATCTGGCACTCAAAGAAAAACAGGCAGAGGATATTGTTAAGAAGTTGTCTAAAGGCAAAAGTGATAGAGAAGTGCAGAATCAACTCCAGTTTCAATCGAGCAAAGTCCAATCCCTTGAAAGATTCTAAAGAATTTATCAAATAAAAAATCTGAAGCAGAAGATAAACTCTTGAAAGAAAATTACATCTCACACATCATGGAAACAAAGAAATATGCTGCTACAAGAGCACAGTTCAAGGATTGGTCTGTGAGTGAGCTTCAAGAAGAAAATGCAAGAATAGAAGCACAATCAAAAGACCCTCACAACAAACCTACATGTCAGACTGGAACAAATACAAGAAGAATGTACCTGAAAAGACCCTAAAGCTCAGAAGAATGAAGGAAGAGCTAATTCAGAATCACTATGGGTCAAAGAATCATGTGATGAGATGGGGGGAGATAAGAGTGTTGGATACATACAAAATGCTTGAAGCTAGAAGGAAAAAGGATCCATCAATGCCTCCTAAACCTGATTATTCCAAAGAAGATGCTGCTCTCAAAGCCCGGCTCTCTAAAAGGCCCAGCTCAATAACTGTCCAATCCACACTTGCTTTGGTAAAACGAAAAAGGCAAGAAGAGTTGTCTGAGAAGGTTGACAAAGAGTTTGAGGAAGTGTTTATCAAAGAAGGAATCAAGAATATTATGGACTATCCAACAGATGATAGAAGTGCCAAGTTGGCCGAAGATTTGACAAGAGTAGCTCCCTTCCTATCCTCACCAATAAAAGCTCCTTCAAGAAAGCCTTCAGACCCAAAAATTCTAAAGTGGAAGGTCAACAAAGACACCAACGAATTGACTCTGATCAAGTCTGATGGTAAGGTCACTAAACTATCCATGGAAGCTGCTTATGGGCTTACAGTAGAAGACTTCCACGAACTACTAAGTTTAGAACTTGAGAAGGATGCTGATGACTTAGAATCTCTTAACTTTGAGCTACAATTAAAAGGTCAAATAAGAGAGTTCTTTCTGAGGAATAAAGATCAAGAATAAGGTGTTTTTGGCATCATCTGTTCCAGGGGGAGATTGTTGGGATTGAACCTTTGGAAAGGAACAGATGATACAAAGTCAAAACACACCATCCGAGCTTTGGTCCAGCTATCAGAGTTTCTAACCACTGATAGGCTTTTACTGCTTTCAATAAAGAACATTGTTAACTATCCTCTGACAGAAGAAACTCCCAACCGCTGATAGAAGAATACAAGATCAGAGGTTGGCCAGCAGTGTTTAGTCGAGTCTTAGTTAAATCAATGTAACAGTGCTATGCACTGATAGCTTTAGTCTAGCAGTGTTTATAGTTAGTTATGTTTGTTAGTTGTCACTATCAACCATGACGTCATTGTAAGACGATCAGTGGTTAGATAGTTAGTATAAATAGGTGCTCATTGTAACAGTTACACTTGTCTTCTTAAAAAGATCAATTTTGCATATCTTCTTCATTTCTTACTATCAAACGATCGTTATTGGGCTAAGGGGGAGTTTGTGAATCACTTGCAATAGTTTAATTACTTAAAAGCAAGATGGTGATGAAAACAAAAGACCAATTGATTGTTGTAAAAGTTTTCCATTAATCCGCTGCACTTAGTCTCGGTTTTCAATCATTTTCCAGTATTTGAAACAAAAACAGCAATCAATTCAAACTTAGATCCTGACAATTGGTATCAGAGCTTGGTCCATCGATTATGATTTAAACGTCAAATTGATTTGAACATATCAGCTCTTTGTTGCTAATTTCGTTTGATAAGTTTTGCTTGAATATAGAGTTTTATTACTACAAAAGTTTTTAAAACACAAATCTGTTGTAAACAAGAGAAATGGCACAAAACACACAAGATTCAAATATTGGATCCATGTTCAGACCAACTATGTTGAAACGAAATGAGTATTTTATTTGGAAACATAGGATGGGTCATATTCTCGCTCAACAGAACACCGGATGTTGGAGATCCGTTGTGTTTGGACCTCATGTTCCCATGGTTCCAAGCACAGAGGATCCCCACACTCAAGTCCCTAAAAAACTCGAAAATTACTCTGAACAGGATTTCCTTAAAATCGAATTGGATGCTAAGGCTTTCAGCATAGTTGCTTCAGCCTTGTCCAATGAGATTTATGCGGGATTACTTCATTGTAATAGTGCTAAAGAGTTGTGGGATGCTCTTAAAGAGGAATTCGGTGGGACTGAGAAGGTGATCGAGAATAATAGAGAGGTCTTGAATCAACAGTATGAAACATTTTGTCATGTAAAAGGTGAGTCACTAACCCAACAGTTCGAGCGATTTCGCTGTCTCATAAGCGAATTGAAACTGGTAGATGTGAGCTTTCCTAATTCGACTATCAATAGTCGTTTCTTAAGATCACTACCAAAAAAATGGGAGACAATAGCTTATGTTACTCGAACATCTGTTGGTTATAAAGAAAAATGGGAGACAATAGCTTATGTTATTCGAGTTTCGGGTGATATACCTAGCGATTTCTTCGATTCTAAGTGTTTTTCTTGAGTCCAGAAGTGGGTGTGAGCCATATTCAGTACCTATATACCAAGAACAATCCAACCATGCCATAACCCATGCCAATCAAGCCTTGTTTCATAGTTTTTCGGTTAATAACCTTGTTAATCAATTTCGGTCGATTAGGGGTTGATTAGGATATCAAAACCTGAAGTTTCATGTGCTTGGCTACCATATAACACCAGGGAATTCACAAGGTGTTCTTATTCAGCCAAGAACCTTGTTTAAACCCTCCAAAATAATGGATTAGAAAGGGTTTTTTCGGTTCTAAATCATGTTTAATCAAGAATTCATAAGCAAAACCACTTAAACTTGTAAAATTACCTTGAATTAGTTGAGTTTTAGAGTAGTAATCAGCTGAATCTTGAGAGAAAATGGCAGATTTTGGTGATGGAAACTTGAAAAAATGAAGAATAAATGAAAATAATATATATATATATATATATATATATATATATATATATATATATATATATATATATGGGGCGGCATAGGTGGGGTGCCCCTACCCCACCCGCGCTTTGTCGTGCTTCATCTTTTCGTGTTAAAAGATGATGTTTATCTTCGGTGGCGCGTTCAGGTTCGTTTTCGGGCCTCAGACGCATACCCGATTTGCGTAACGGACTCCGTTTTTTGCGTTCTTTGTGTTAAAAGACTCGGTTTTAAAAATCAAGCATAACCGTCTCGAAACCCGAGCCCGGTTAAGTTTTAATCATAAAAGCCTTGTATTGGGTTAGTTTAAGTGTTTTTAGGCTTGATTGACCGTTCCTTGCATGTTTGGTTTTTCTTTTTCATTGCTCCTAACGCAAAGGCGTTTCCCTAACCGAGACTGCCTCGTTTTGCGTCTCCGAGCTCCGATTTGTTTCTAATCTTATGTCATAGTCTATGGCTCGTAACTAAGATGTTTCGTGAACTCGGAATCTTAAAGGGCCCTACCGTTGTCCTAATAATCATGGTCGACTGTTTAATGCGCTGTTAAACGTCAAGTTCCCGTTTAACACGTTGTCAAAGACTAAGGACACCAACCTCACATCGTTGGCCCTTAATAGTGTCATGTCAACCATGACGTGTTCCCAGAGTCATCAATCCATTCACGACTTTATCTTGCCATGTAGGTGACACATAGCGTTAACGTAATGTCTTTGGTAATTACTGTGCATATACTCCTATTATAGTCGGTGTAACATGTTCCAGAATTCGTATCATCACACATAATCACAACAAATATCATTATATACATATCACGTCCGGTTACCACAGACTTGTACCAATCAAAGTTTACCGGGATTATATACAATTGTCACACAAAATTACATCAGAAGATTGATCCAAAACAACATAATTTCTATACTTTGATCCAAACCTTTGTTGAAGCTAAAGTCTGCTATACAAGCATTGTTGATGCCAAGGCCTGATGACACAAAGCTCTGATGAAGAATAAAGCTAAGGTCTGATGAAGACAACAGAGTTTAGGTTTATCAGTGTTTAGTGTTTATCAGTGTTTTTAATGTAACAGTATTTGTAATAGGCAGATGATAGGTTAAACAGTGATTAGGGTTAGTTATTAAGTTGTTAGCAGTCACTATCAACCCTGACGTCATCAAAGATGCTCAGAGGTTAGACATTTTGTATAAATAGAACAGTACATTGTACTTGAAGGGGTATGGTCCCAAAAACCTTACGCCAATCAAGGAAACCATACCCATTAATAACTACTAAGGAGACTTCGCGCAGACTTCTTTGCCAAAATGAGATTTATTAGAACTCTGTGCCAAATATCTAAAAGAGGAAAGGATCATATAACTACCTTGCGCGGGCTCGCGCAAGGTTCAAAGTTAAAGCCTGAACATTCTCTTTGGATAAATGCTTCATTTAACTACCTTGCGCAGCCTCACGCAAGGTTCAAAGTTAACCTTGAACAATCTCGTTTGATAATGCTTCATGCACAAACCTTGCACGGATATTTATATCAAAGCAAGTATCCACCAAAGGTTGCGCTAAGTAGTAAGGAGAAGAAAGAAGATCAGTTAACTAACTTGTGCTTCTCGCGCAAGGAAACAGTTAATCCTGATAAACTTTCCCTTAGCAAAATCCTTGACTTGGTGCAGAAGCAAAGGGAATCTTTTCTGTTGTAACAGAATGTACACGTGGCGAACAACAGATGGGTAACAGCTGTGAAATCTTCTAGAAGCCACTAACACCCAATCATGCAAACATCTTTTCGGTTATAACCAATTGCCACATGGCAGCATCTGGACGGCTGAGGAAGATCACGGTGATGGCATGCTCACATTTATAAAATGTTGTGATCTCATGTTGACACGTGGCACCTCCGTAACCGCTGATGAGCTCACGATCTGTGTGCACTAATGGATTGCCACAAACATTAACGGAATAGCAGAAGATTCCGTTAAAGTTAAAAATCTCCCCTTTTGGCACCAAACACCGGCTATAAATAAGTGACCTGGAGTTCAAGGAAAGGTATTCACTCTCAACTACTCTCTCTCTTACAATACTTTACTTCCGACTACCTGTACTTATTCTCACGCCGGATGGTGGTCCCCTTCTCCCTGTGGCGAGCTAACGATGTTCTGTTTTGCAGGATCAGCCGGAGTATTGTTTCATTCTTCTTCATCGAGAAACCAAACGAAGGGTTAACCCTTTTATGCAGAGCCCATTCCATAGATCTACTTAGATTCCGGTCTAGCTGATCTGGGGTTTCTTCATTGGCGCCCACCGATTTCAATTCTTTTTCTCATCTTTCATTTAGTTTCACCCAGATCTGCAGCATCATGGCTGATGGATCGTCTTTTCAAGGTCCTCGAGATCCGCCGCATTGTTGTCGGACCTCAGATCAACGGACAAATAGTTGAGGATTCCTCCGGTGAAGGTAATGCTCAGTATGATCCCGATCATGCGAGTATTCCAGTAACGCCGGCGGCTCCTCAGGTTGATGTTACGTCGATTTATCACCTGGAGATACTCCATTATCGTGGTTGATCAAATCTCAAGCAGCTCTAAATGCTATGTATGCTCAGCTATGTGCCCAAACCGGAACTCCAGCTTTTCAAGCTCGGTTAACGCTCCCCAGGTCCGTGCTTCGCCGGCACCTCGAGTTTTGAGTTATAATACTCAAAATCATGCTCGTTCATCTTCACACATGTCTGAAGATGGAATAGAAATGTATTCTAAAACCAGGAATGATCCTGTTCATTATGGTAATATAAGGCAAGAAGAAAACGTTCAGTGTCGTGCATCTATCCACTCTCGTTTGGGCCCGCGGTCTTCACAGAAGCGGGACACCCAACAAGATGAGCTTGATAAGACCTATGAAGAAGGGGATAGTGCAAGTATTTTCAATCGAATATTTGCAGATCATGCTAGTTACAAGCCAAAAGTACGTGCAGTATACAATCCAGAAGCTGAGCATGATTACAATTTGGTGTATCGCCCAACCGAAGCAGCTGAACAATCAAAGTTTACCAGAGGGTAGCACTGGCTCCGTTGGAGCGAGCGAAATTACCATCCATCGTTGGAAAGTTTAACGGTTTAACCGATCCTGATGATCACATGCGCCTCTTTACCGGTGCAGGGTTACTTGGGTGCTGGACATTGCCAATGTGGTGTCACCTATTTGTACAAACCCTTACCGGTGCTGCGCGCCTTTGGTTTGAAAATTTGCCGACAGGTAAACTTTCCTCTTGGAATGGCCTAAAAGAAAATTTTCTTACACACTTCAGTCAGCAACGGCGATACGTGCGCGACTCCTCAGATGTAATGAACATCTGGCGGAGGGACGATGAGAACCTCGAAGATTTTATTACGCGTTACAATAAAGAGGTGTAGGAGATTGGAGATGTTCACGAAGACCTTATACGCGCGCAGTTCAAATACGCGGTAAGGTGTGACGAAATGATTAAAGTGTTGTCCGGTACAACTGGCCTTCCAAAAAGCTGGGATAAACTCATGGCGGTAGCCAAGGTCTACGCCCCGACTGAGCGCAACTTAAATTCTAACAGGCCACCTCTACCTTAGAATCGTCCGCAAGACCTGAGTAGAGGTAGTCGTAAGTATAAGAGAAATTGGAAAGATTCAAGTCAGAATTCGTATTCTCCTTATTCACCAATTGATGCGCGTGCAACAATCAACAAGATAACAACTCAAAAAGCGATTAAACAAGAAAATAGGGAACGCCAGTGGACTCCCTTGACGAAATCTCCGGCTGAAGTTCTCAGCACTGAGAATTATCAGTTCAAGCAGCCACAACCAATGAGAAACAAAAAAGGGCAAGAGCCAAATTTGTTCTGTGACTATCATAGAGATACAGGTCACACAACAGATAACTGCATCAGTCTGCGCACGGAGATTGAAAAAGCATTAAAGAGTGGGAAGCTTACAGATCTACTCCAGAATGTGCGCAAAGAGATTAAACAGATTATGCGTGGGGACGAAGGGCCTAGCAACAAGAAAATGAAACAGCACGTTTCCATGATTCAAGGCGGCTCGTCACGCAAGCGTAGCCTTCAACATTTTCAAAATAACACATGGCGCGAACAGCAAGTCATTTTTCCTATCGTTCCAGGAGGTCCTCAAGAAGACCGGCCAGTGATTATCACAGGTATCTTTGGACACTACCAAACAGATTATATGTTTATAGATCCTGGTAGTTCCATGGATATTATGTATGAGCAGTGCTTCAAGCAGCTAGATCCTGAGAATAAGGCACGCTTGGAACCGGTTGATTTTCCATTAACTGGATTCTGCAATGAGGTTGTCTTTCCTCTAGGACAAATCATTTTTCCTGTTACTTTATCTGACGTGAGGTGTTCTCGAACGAGTAACATCAACTTCAGGGTGATGCCGGCAAATTCCAGTCACGATGTACTATTGGGACGCCGCGCGCAGCGTGATTTTAGTATGATTACCTCCGCTCCACATGCCGCCTGTGGTTTTCCAACACCAAATGGTATAGCTATACTTTACGCGCGGAAAGAAATCATGTCTATTGAAGAACCAGTTAGTAAGGATGTCAAGACATTGCCAAGTAACGAACCAGAAAAATGGGTACTCAACAATAAGTATCCCGAGCAAACAATCCTGTTAGGACCTGCAGTCAGTATTGAAATTCGCACAAAACTTAAACTACTGTTGTTTCGCAACAAAGACATTTTCGCCTGGACACTTGCCGACATGGTCGGTGTCCCACGCACATTGCGGAACATTGTCTGAATGTATTTCCATCAGCAGAACCAGTTGTACAGAAAAAGCGCAGCCTCGGGTCAGAAAAGACAGAGGCGATGAACGAACAAGTCACCGAGTTATTAAATGTTGGTATTCTGCGCGAAGTCAAATACCAGACCTGGGTGGCAAACCCAGTCATGGTAAAGAAACATAATGGCGGATGGTGGATGGCGGATGTGCGTAGATTTTAAAGATTTAAACAAGGCGTGTCCGAAAGATTGTTATTCTCTTCCCGAGATTGACAAAAAGGTTGACTCATTAGCTTCCTGTCGCTGGAAATGTTTTCTAGATTGTTATAAAGGTTATCATCAAGTCTTGATGAAAATAGAGGACAAAGATAAATAGCTTTTCACACGGAGAAGGACATGTTTTGTTATACCAAGATGCCTTTTGGTCTCCGCAATGCGGGAGCTACTTATCAAAGATTGATGGATGCAGTTTTTGGAGATGATATCGGGAAAACTGTGGAAGTCTACATTGATGATTTGGTCATTATGAGTAATTCAGAAGACACTATGTTATACAACATCCAACGAACTTTTGATTCTCTGCGAAAGGTAAATTTAAAGTTAAATCCGAGCAAATGCTCCTTCGGCATGGAGGAGGGCAAATTTTTGGGTTTCATCGTCACCAAGGACGGTTTCAAGGTTAATCCTGAGAAGGTGGAAGCAAGACAAAAAATGTCTTCTCCTAGTACCATCAAAGAGATGCAACGTTTGGCCGGAAGGTTAGATGCGCTAAACCGCTTCCTCGCCAATCATGCTGCAAAGTCTTATCCATTTATTCGAACCTTACACAATTGTACGAAGAGCAAAGAGTTCGCATGGACTCCTAAAGCTGATCAAGCTTTCCAGCAAATGAAAGATTGTTTAGTTCAACTTCCCACACTTACTGCTCCTCGAGTAAAAGAACCCATGGTTTTATATCTTGCTGCATCTGAGGTAGCAGTAGGTGCTGTCTTGTTGGTAGAACGCGAAGGGGTCCAGTCTCCAATTTATTATATCAGCAAGATGTTGAATGACCCAGAGACAAGGTATTCAATTATGGAGAAATTAGTTTTAGCATTGGTCCACGCCTCGCGCATGCTACGAAGATACTTTTCAGGACATGTTATTACAGTTTTAACAAATTTTTACATTGGCCAACGCCAGATGTTTCTGGATGACTTGCGAAGTGGGAAATAGAATTGGGAGGTTATAACATCTGTTATAAACCTAGACCAGCAATCAAAGGCCAAGTTTTGGCAGATTTCATTGCTGAAATTCCTGCTGATAAAATTGAAGAATGTCAAGCAATTCAAAACCCAGTCCCAGTCATAGACAATAGAGCATGAACACTGTTTACAGATGACGCATCAAACAGTGATAGGGCTGGAGCAGGTCTTCGATTAATGAGTCCAGATGGAGCAGAATTCACATATGCAATTCGGTTGGATTTTAAAAGCACCAACAACGAGGCCGAATATGAAGCTTTCTTAGCAGCTTACGCCTCGCTATTAAAATGGGTGCAACAAACTTAGAAGCCCATGTTGATCCATTATTAGTTGCTGAGCAAGTAATTGGAATGTACGATGCAAAGGGAGATATCATGGCTTTGTACTTGGCGCAAGCTAAAGCTCTTATAGCACAGTTCCAACAATTTAAAGTCACACACGTCAAGCGAAACGAAAACAAACATGCTGACGCTCTAAGTAAACTAGCAGCAACTAGTTTCAAACATTTGGCAAAGGAAGTTCGCATTGAAGTTTTAAGTAATCCATCAGTCCCTCTTAGACAAGTAACAATAGTCGAAGTAGGAGATCCATCATGGATGTCTCCAATAATGATGTATTTGTTACATGGTTTTTTACCAGAAGATAAAGCGCAAGCATGTAAGTTACGATGCAAAGCCCTAAATTACGAGATGGTTGACGGTATTCTGTACCGACGCTCTTACATGGGTCCTTCGCTCCGCTGTGTTAACAAACATGATGCACAGTACCTGATCAGGGAGGTTCATGAGGGACTATGTGGTATACATTCTGGGCCGCGCATGGTAGTAGCCAAAGTGAAAAGCGCAGGGTATTATTGGCCCGGAATGTACGTTGACGCTGTGGAGATCTTGCGCAAATAAATGTCTTGCCAAAGGCATGCCCCTAAAACGTTGCGCCCAAAGAATCCTTTGGTACCCGTCACAACAGCTTGGCTTTTTCAACAATGGGCCATTGATTTAGTTGGAACATTTCCAGATGCGCCCGGCGCAGTCAAGTTCATCATTGTTGCGGTCGATTACTTCACCAAATGGGTTGAAGCTAAACCCTTAGCTTCTACTACAGCGATGGTAATTCGCATATTCATCTGGGAATACATTATTTGCCGTTTTGGTCTGCCCATGCGCATTATTACAGACAACGGTCCAAATTTAACGGCTGAAGAGTTGCAAACGTGGATGACCGAAATGGGAATCCAGCATGTCTTTGCTTCTGTTGCGCATCCACAAGCAAACGGTCAAGTTGAAAGCATAAACAAACAGTTGGTTAACGGTATCAAAGCCACCTCGGCATGGCACGAAGGGGGTGGGTTGATGAATTGCTTAGCATCTTGTGGGCACACCAAACTATGCCCAAGACTAGCACTGGAGAAACTCCTTTTAGCCTTGTGTACGGCACGGAGGCTGTGATTCCTGCCGAAATTGGGTTAGATCTCCAAGGATGCTAGCTTTGGAAAAACAAGATAACGAAGAACAAAGGCGCATCGATCTAGACTTATTAGAAGAACGACGAGAGAATGGAGCGATTCGCGAAGCTAAATACAAGTCTCAGCTTGAAAAGTATTACAACAAGAGGGTACGCATCTGCTCCTTTTTGCCTGGTGACTTTGTTCTTCGCGATAATGAAGCGTCGAATGCCGAAAAAACCGGGGAAGTTATCCCCGCGATGGGAAGGTCCGTAGGTAATAAATGAAGTATTGGGAACGCGTACACTCTGAAGCTTTTGGACGGATCCAGTGTTCCTCGAACCTGGAACGCCCAACAACTACGCAGATGTTATATGTAATCTCAGTCCTCTAAGCAACTTCTGGGCGTTGCGTAACGAGACTGCTTACTTTATTTCCTATGTAATCTTAGTGGCAGCCATAGCTTTACGCTTTATCAGTATGAATAAAATACTCTGTCACTACTTGCAGTCTTATATATGTTTATTTACAAATGCATGCAATTCCTTTGGATACACAAAAACACAAACTCATGAGCCACAAGATAACTTAATACTTACGCTCACACATGAGAAAAGAAATTGTTCATTTGTCTATCCAACACAAGTAATTGGTCCCATGCAAACATTGTAAAGCTAAAATATATCATATTCACATAAAAAATACTTGCGCAGCAGCGCAACGTTACGAGTAATTACAAGATAAAGAGCTACAAATTTCCTACTGTATGGATTCCTTGCCCGCCTGCTTCTCTGTTGTAAAGATTTCCTTTAGTCTATCGACAAAGTCATCTTGCTGCAGCGCGGCATCCACAAGGTCCATAATAGGAATCTGCAACTGATCATATTTTTCCTTCGCAGCAGAATAAATGGCAGCAGTATTTAACCCATGCGTGGCAGCCCGGCTTGTATCCCATTTGGTCTTCAGCGCATGTGCCACATGCAATGTACACTCTTTATAGCCCTCGGCATGCCCGTCGCTGCGCGCAACCATCATCAATTCTGCCACTCTCTCATCCAAGAGTTAAGAATGGCATTTGCGATCTGTATACAAATTCAATCAATATATGTTATGATGATCGAACCCGACATGTACAAACAAAAGGGAATATTACCTCCACAATCCCATACTCCCGCAACCAGTGTAAGCTGGTTCATGAGGGATTCGGTCAGGCTTTCTGCTGTAGCACGAGCGACCTCCGTGTCGTTAAGTTTTTGTTCACCTTCAGTTAAACGGCGGGTCAACTCGGCTTTCTCTATTCGGTGAAGGTTGATATCTTTTTTCAAAACATCAACCTCATCTTGCAGCCGTGCCTGGTCAAATAGCATAGAAGTTTATCATCAATCTCTTTATTCTTAAGAAGGAGAGTCATTTTGGTTGATACCTCATTCTGCTCGCTCCTTTCTCTATGAGAGCGCGCCTCTTCTGCTGCCGCAACTGCATCAGCCTTCTCTTTCTTGAGTTTCTCAATTTCATTGCGCCAGAGAGATCTTTTCTTTGTTATCTCGATCGCAAGCCTCCACAAAGCGCTTGCGCTCGTCAGCATATTGCGCAGCAGCGGCCTCACATTTGCGCTTCCAAAATAGCACAGACCACTCCTCGATCTTCTTTTCCTCCTCAAACTTGGCTTTTTCAGCCTCAAAATCCATGAGCATCTTTAACGTCTTCTCTTTTTCAAATTTGGCTTTCGCCTTCTAACCTCAACCTCAACCTCATCCCACTCCTTGTTCATATTGTTTGCGCACAATCCTGTTTATTGTGGAAGAGGCAAGGGCAGACTCTTGCAAATATGACTCGTATGTAGCCTCGTGGTCTTTCTCTTCTTGGCGCTTTACCTCCGCCGGAGGGAAGATGCCCTTATACCACTCCATGCAGGAGTGCCAATCTGTAAAAACATCACCCTGTTTAACCTTCCACACAGGCTGATGGATCGCAGAGGCCCGCTTCTCAGAATAAGAACGGTAATAATAATCCCAGGCGTCTCCTCTGAGCGGATGGGCGACTCCTCATCAGAATCATCAAAGGACATAAAGCCCTCGCTTTGTGTTGAAGGGCCAGCTACCTTAGATATCAACTTTGAAGGCTTTGCATAGGGGAAGATATTTTCTCTTGCTCCGCGGTAGCGGTATATTTCACCCCAACATCTGAAACAGTATCTTTAACCTGCTCTTCAGCAGGATTCCTTGTAGCATCTGTCGCAGTATCTTTAACCTGCTCGCCAGCAGGATTCTCAGCATCAACTTTTTTAGGCTCTTCTTCTGGAGCCACCTTCTCAATATTTTCTGGGATGATTGGGTCAGAGTAAAAAACGGTACCTCTCGCTCCGCATCTCCCTCCTCAACGTTTTCAGGCCTGCGCGACGATGGTGTAGCAGATGAGGTGGCTGGCGCAGCCTTCACCATTTTCTCTGCAAAGCATATTAACAAATACCAAGTATAAGATTCTGTACAACTTTTCTGACAGAAATGCGCAACAAACTGAACACACCAGGTGAGAACTTCTTTGCAAAGGCATCCAGATTGCCCTTCTTGCCAATGCGCGGGCGCGCAACCTTCGCTGGAACCAAGAGGTTTAGTTTCAAACTCTTTCCTCTTCTTGGAAGTGCGCTTCAACGCCTCTTCCGGGCTTGAGGGAATTTCCAAAGGCTCGTCTGGGTTCGAGGCAGGAAGAGAGGAGGTGTCAATGGGTTCTGGCTTTGGTTTTTTCAAACCTACAGGCGCAAGACCCTCTAGTGAGTCTGACACCACCACATAATCACACCAAGAGTCTGATACGAGACGCATACCTTTCTTACCCTCAACTTTCGCAGCAGCTGATGGCTTGGTTTTTTGATCTGGTTTGGAAAGGGGAGGTGCAGCAGCTGCAGCAGCAGTTGGCTTTTTCTTCTTCTTCGAGTCAGGACCTACGCCCAAGTTTAGCAAATCACCTACATAATCAATCATATTGAACAAAGGGTTACACCGTTAGTTATATTGCAATATTACTTAGAAAATATGTTCAAGAGTAATATTGCAATATCAACTTAGGCCTTGTAAGAATTTAATTACCAGTCGTAGAGGACGGTTGCGCCTCCAGATCCTCCTTCTTGGGCAGCTCAAAGTTCCCCAAGATTTGTGAGAACCAGGTATCCTCACCCTCAGCAATGGGCACGACGGCCATTTTCCCTTTTTCTCTCTTGAAGGATACCAAGTAGAGCGGCGCAGCTATATAACAAATATTTTTGCATCAGTACATATCTATTAAAAGAAATTGCTAGGAAGTTAAACGGTTATGTACCAGTTCCGTCTTCAGTATACATCGGTTTTTCCCGGCGTTCTTTTTTCCAGAAAATACTCATCCCAGCAGTGAGGGCCCTCTCCGGCAAAACAACGTTGGGCACATCTTTAATGTCCTGGTACCACACCTCGTCGGCAGGTATGGGGAGGGTCTCCAGCTCGATATCATCACCGGCTCGGAAAGTCATCTTTATCGGGATTACTGTCGCCTTTATGAAGAAAAACTTCTGTTTCCAGTCGCGGTAAGATTTGGGTGGCACTAACAACAACTGATTTGCTTGCACGCGTTGTTGGAACGAGTAGAAACCCAAAGAGCAATGCAACTGATAGAAGACTCGAAACTTCTCGACCGTTGGTATGATCTGCATCGACCGGCAAACAAACTCAAAATGTCGGATCCTAACCATCCCCATCGGGCTCAATTGAGAAATATGGAATTTGTAAAAATCAAGGATTTCCAGCATAAAATGGGTCACCAGAAGCCTGAAGTTTTCTTCGGCAAAATAGTCATAAAACAACGTGATATAGCCGGCCGGAGCATCAGCCGCCATGGCATTCACTACCGGAAAAACGCCTTCCAAGACAGAGTGAACAGGAAGTTGGTAGCAAGATTATCAAAATCTTTCTTCGACCACTTTAATGGTGGCAAACTTGACGTGGATGGCATATCAGCAGAGCTTGCACCGGTGGCCATAACTCAAACTTCGACGAATAATCAGAAAACTTTGAAGGTCGCCGGAATATATGAACACAAGATTTTCTCTCAAGATTTAATCTGGTGAGGAAGCAAATGGATTGTTGATCCCTTTATATACTAATCGCAATTAATGCAAGATTTGACTGCAGCGACTTTTGCGACAGTCACGTATCCCCAGGTAACTGCAGGGGCGAGTGGGGAACAGTAACCGCCCAACGCACGCGAGTGTCGCTGAAATGACATTAAATGTTGTAAGGCATGTACTGTTGACAGCTTGTCAACAGTACCTCCACGTCTCAAGAACGTGCATCTTCACCAACTACATCCTCCGGATAAGTGACACGTGTCCAAGTATATTTGAAATTCAAATACTTTTTTAAAATTCACTTACGACACGTCACCAAGATGCAGAAAACAACAAAAGCCTAATACTTACCTAGCGCAGCACATTTATCTCAAGTCCAGTGCTCCACCTACTTTTTATTCTTACACAGGAGCAACACTGGACTGGGGGGACTTGAAAGGGTACGGTCCCAAAAACCTTACGCCAATCAAGGAAACCATACCCATTAATAACTACTAAGGAGACTTCACGCAGACTTCTTTGCCAAAATGAGATTTATTAGAACTCTGCGTCAAATATCTAAGAGAGGAAAGGATCATATAACTACCTTGCGCGGGCTCGCGCAAGGTTCAAAGTTAAAAGCCTGAGCATTCTCTTTGGATAAATGCTTCATTTAACTACCTTGCGCGGGCTCGCGCAAGGTTCAAAGTTAACCTTGAACAATCTCGTTTGATAATGCTTCATGCACAAACCTTGCACGGATATTTATATCAAAGCAAGTATCCACCAAATGTTGCGCTAAGAAGCAAGGAGAAGAAAGAAGATCAGTTAAGTAACTTGCGCTTCTCGCGCAAGGAAACAGTTAATCCTGAGAAACTTTCCTTAGCAAAATCCTTGACTTGGTGCAGAAGCAAAGGGAATCTTTTCTGCTGTAACAGAATGTACACGTGGCGAACAACAGATGGGTAACAGCTGTGAAATCTTCTAGAAGCCACTAACACCCAATCGTGCAAACATCTTTTCGGTTATAACCAATTGCCACATGGCAGCATCTGGACGACTGAGGAAGATCACGGTGATGGCATGCTCACATATATAAAATGTAGTAATCTCATGTTGACACGTGGCACCTCCCTAACCGTTGATGAGCTAACGATCCGTGTGCACTAACGGATTGGCACAAACATTAACGGAATAGCAGAAGATTCCGTTAAAGTTAACAATCTCTCCTTTTGGCGCCAAACACCGGCTATAAATAAGTGACTTGGAGTTCAAAGAAAGGTATTCACTCTCAACTACTCTCTCTCTTACAATACTTTACTTCCGACTACCTGTACTTATTCTCACGCCGGAGGGTGGTCACGGAGAGAAACCCCCTTCTCCCCGTGGCGAGCTAACGGTGTTCTGTTTTGCAGGATCAGCCGGAGTATTGTTTCATTCTTCTTCATCGAGAAACCAAACGAATGGTTAACCCTTTTATGCCGAGCCCATTCCATAGATCTACTTAGATTCCGGTCTAGTTGATCCAAGGTTTCTTCAGTACTATTCCATCCATCTATCAAAAGATCCTTTACCAATTATCTTCTTTGCATTTCTGTATGATCAAACTTAGTAATAAAAGGCTGGGGGGGGGGGGGGGGTTGTGATTCACATGCAAAACTACAAGTTTGAAAGCATGATGATGAAAACAATCTTTCCTTGATTGTAATACAAAGTTTTCTATTTCCGCTGCAAATTCACTCTGTTTTACCTTCTTCCATTTATCATCTTTAAAACAATTACAATCAATTCAAACTCATATCCTAACACGTAGTTACTGCTATTATCCATCCCTCTTTTTAGCGTTCTTCTAACTGCCCCCATCGAATAGCCTTTAGTTCCGATCCACGTCCACCTATCTCTCCGATCTTCAATCTTCACTGAATCTAGGTCTATGTTGATCCAAATTAATTCTGATATCTTCAAAAAGGTTCTTGCGCCACTTTTCCAGTTCCATCTCATCCTGCAGGTACCGTCCTCGTTCCTATAAAACCTACTTTCCACACTATATTTTTTTTTATAAGACTCAAGATTAAAAATATTAGGACAAATATCTTTCAAAGGTTCGTTACGAAGCTAAGGGTCCAGCCAGAACGATGTGTCACGACCGTTACCGACTATACTTTAAAAAAATCCGTAAAGGAGTGCCGTCCACCATAGTTCGTGCCACCATTTTAGCGATTTAATGCCACACTCCTTTCAAACTCTTTTTCATTGGAAGAAAATCCAAATTTCTCCTACCCATATGAAGCGCATCAACTACCTTTCTCCACAAATGATTCTTCTGAGTCTTAAATCTCCATCCCCATTTGGATGGGAGGGCAAGATTAATATGTTTCAACTTATTTAACCCGAGACCCCTTCATCTTTATCAGCCACCATACGGTCCCCTCTTCGTATTTCTAAGCCTCCTCATGCTAACTTTCAGACTATTTTCTACCGCTGAAATCACCACGACACCTCAACCATCTTTGTCTTGATATTTCTTTTTCTTAAACGACTCAATTCATCTTTCAACCCACATCTATTTTGCCCAGAACTTCCCAATTGTTACTTTTTTTAAATCAACTTATTTTGTTTAAAAGCTATTTATTTTGCTTAAAATATATCATCAAAATTCAATTCGACCAATTACCCAAATCGTTTATTTTGGGTTAGTTTTAGTTATTTTAATATCGTTATTGCATTTTCAAATGTTCGGTTTACCATAATTCTTCAAGTTTAAAGCTTCCACTATAACATTCTGTTACAACAAAATTGCAGAAAATAATTTAAAACATGCACACAATTGTAACATGAAAACCCACCTAAATATGGTAAACAAAACCACACTTAAATCACTAACTAATCTTCGTTAGCCGGAGGTGGCACCTCAAGCTTCACACTCTCTTCAACTCTCCTGCCACTGTCATCAACATCCAGCACATCATCCATCATGTCATCCTCCCCAGCATTGATGTCTTCCACATCATCATCGTCCTCGTTATCACCGCCACCTGGAATCTTACGTGTCTTGGGCCCGTGTTCAAGTCTGTGGGTCTCGAGTTCTTTGTCCATTGTTTCTTGTAAGTTCAAAGTATCATTGTTTGCGTTTCTTTTTTGTCTACCGTTTTGCCACCTTTCAAGCTCTTTCTCAACATTGGCAACATACTGTTCACCAATCTGTTGTTGGTATTGTGATAATTCCTCTCTCCTAGCAGTCTTCCATTCTTGAAATGTCTGTAACAAAATAAGTAGTCAAATTGACGACCAAAACTCAAAATCTAATACACACACAACATATACGTACATATACACACACAACAAACACACCCAAAGAGAGAGAGATAGAGAATGATTTGCATAAATACTATGTGCATAAAGATTCGCATGTATAGGGAGCAAAATGTGTGGGCCGGGCGGATTAGGTTATGGGTCAAAAGGGTAATATTGTGTATGGATTGAATCGTGTCGGGTTATCCGACAGTTTCTTTGAACAAAATTGCGATTTTTTATATTATTTTTATAATGATCTACTTTTCTATCAAATAAGCTACTTTTATTAGAGGAAAACTACTTTTCTACACTAATACATTAATATTTTAGAACTTTTGCTCAACTATGATTTGTATATATATGATATGCATGTATGAAAATGTTGAATATATAGCATGCAGCCAGGAGCTCACCAGCTCTTTCCTTTGCTCAAGTTCGGTAGAATCTTCTTCAAGCGGTTTGGCAAACGAGTAATAAATAGGGGGCTCTGCTTTTGTCCTGTAAAAATTACAATCCAGCAACAATATGAAATGAGCATTTACGATAACACAGTCATATATTTAACCTATAAATTCTGCACGTTGGGAATCCTCGAGCCATCCAGCAGCTTCAAAACATAAGAAGCTTATCGTTGTCTCAATAAAATTGTGAATATGGATACTTTTGGACCAAAATTAGAAATAACCTGCAATATAATTAATATCAATCAAATTAGAAATCATTAAATAGTTCTTCTTATTGGGATCAAAAAAGCACCATAGCCATTGTATATAAAAAAAGTATGCCTTAAAAAATTGCCAAGTTTTTTGTGATGCTCGCTCCACCGAAGAAACAGGAGTTCCAGTTTCTTCTCCTCTGCCTTAGCAGCAACACGTGCTCTAAGCGTCTGTAAGAAAGACCAGTTAGTGAAGAACCATAATAGCCAAAACATAATTAATGTATTAATTACTTATAAGAAATGTATTAATTACTTATAACAAATGTATTAATTACTTATAAGAAATAATTCAAATGTTGTGGGTCAAAAGGGTCAACCCAACCCAACCCAACCCACCGGGTCCAACACTGTACAAAATGACCTATTTCGACCTAATAACCAACCTCTAGTGCTTAGTCAAAGCAAAGAAAATGGACCAAACGAACACAAACACAAACATATAATTGAACATATTTTTTAGTTCATGTTTGCTTATTAAAAAAATGCGCATGTTCGTGTTCATTTAAAACCTAACGAACAATTCACGAAGGTAAACTAACATAAACGGACATAATTTAACAAACAATAAACAACACAAATAAACATAACTGTCTAAACATAAGCGAACATAAAGTAATTTTTTATATCAATTAGTGATTAATTACGATAAATTCCATTCCAAAACCCATTTTATTACCAGAAAGCCCAATTACCAATTAGTTATTACATTTATATAAGTGTTTAGAAAGTTTCATTTATGTTTAATATTCATATAAATATAACTACTTATGTATTTAATATGAAACGAAAGAAAAACGAAACGAACATAAAAACACATGTAAATAAATGAACAAACATAAACGGACGTTCATGAACATAAGTTAACACAAATAAAACATGTGTTCATGTTCGTTCGTTTAATCAAATGAACAAAAAAATGTGTTTATGTTCGTTTGTTTATTAAATAAACAAACTTCCAGCGGAACAAGTTCATGAACGTTTGGTTCATTTACAGGACTACAGATCCATAGTTGTTAATAGCGGCTGTAGCGACCGCTATAGCGCGCTAAGTGGCGATGCGCTGAAGTGTCGCTACCTGGGTGTTAGCGATAAATAGCGACCCAAAAAATTTTTTTTGCCTTTCCTGGGTGTGAATCGTTGCTGTTTATAGCAGCAAAAAAACTGATTAAACAGAGCAACAACCAAAGCGCGCCATGCTGCTGTTTTCGGAACTGCATTCGTGTCCGCAGGACGTGCGGGCACACACAAGTTCAATTAATTTTGGTTCCATTTTTTGCACCGCGCGGGTAGGACCTTTGGTAAAACAAGTCATAAAGTTATATTAGTTAGGCAAATCTTCTACCTTATAAATAACCTTTCACTTTGTCCCTACACCTATGTGGGACAAGTGTTGTACCATTTGAGACTTCCATTCACACACTCAAAATTCCAACATAAATAATAGTTAGATATAGCTATAAAATAGTTGGATTTATAGGTTATTGTTAAATATACATGTAAAATAGCATATATACTAGGGTATTTTGATATAATATACATATAGAAATTTTCAAAATTCTTTTTCTAGTGTATCGCTATTTTATAAATAGCCGTCGCTATTTGTCACTATTCGCTACGTAGCCTATAGGGGCCTTGTCGCTATTTGTCGCAATTCGCTATCGACAACTATGTACAGATCTATATTATCAGAACCTCCTAAATCATTTATTTAAAATCATTGTACAAATATTGTTCTTGTAATAGTAAATAACACATAACTGTATTTAAAAAAAAACTCAAATTTACGGTTGAGGGTCAACCCAGCCAGGACCATTTCAACCCTCACTAATAAATAAACGTTTTGACCTATTACCCAGCTCGCATCAACCCACCATCTTGTCACGCTAGTATTTAGTTAATTAAAAGAACATAATAAACAAGTTAATCGCTTCAAATTTTTAAACTAAAAACAAAAAATTGAACAAACCAAGTCTCTTCTTCTCTTTTCTGCAATTTGCTCACGCTCCTGTAGCCTCAATCTTTCACTTTCTTCACGTGCTCTTTGCTCAGCCTATAACAAATGATCAAATTAAGATATAATTATCTTGGAACAAAATGCTAGAAACTAAAGAGAAAGAAACTTACTTTTTTCAGAGAATCAGATCTCCTCATATATGCCTCTGAGCCAGAGAGTTTCACATCTTCTTTCCTAAATTTCTGAAAATTTACATGTAAAAGTTGTTAGCATGTTAATTGTTAATACAATAGGACGTACCATCATAAAGGCATAACTAACTTACCTTAACATCTATATACACAAATACCATGTGACATTTGAATAAGAACATTTACAACCTATCTCAAGTCCTAAGCAGACCATGTATTCAAACTTCTATATTCCGAACTTTTTAAGATTTATAACTCAGCATATCCGCATTGTTGTACAAAATATAGAAAAACAACTGAAACACGATTGGATTCATGAACCAGCATTATACATAAAAGCATTACGGGGTGTCTACTCTTTTGAGTTTTGAACCCTATTCCCTATTAAGTGATTTTGTATAAGAAGCCAAGTGCGGTAGGAAAGAGATTAAGAGAGACCTACACCCACTTTTAGTGAGATGGTTACTTAAAGAACACGCATAATACAGCTAGATGCAAACGAAAAAACCAGATACTATCATATACTAAATAAGAGACAAACACGATTCAAATATATAATATGCACAAGAGGGTGAGATCAGTCTTACCTCAAGAGTTCCAAGAAGCTGTCCCAACATTCTTTTATTCCTATTAACCAAGCTGGGATCCTCATCTTTTCGTATTACTCTAGGAATGTTCTCAGATGGAGGAACTTCAGATTCCTAATCAACCCACAACAATGAATAAATACAAGTAACAAACTGAAATCCCATTGCTTCAGTTAATGGGTGCATCCTATGTAGCACGGGGACTCCATTTATGTGGCCGTACCCGTCTCGGGTACTTGTCGGGGAGGGAAACACCATGGGTACTCGTTGGGGACGTTTCCAATGTCGGGACGTATCTGGTAGAAGTATCCAGGCGGTTTCCATTTATTTTTAGCGTTTAACCCTTTCAAATTCCACTACCGGCCCTTAACTAAATAGACCTATCATATCGACTTCTCTAATTTCTGAACTCTCAAGTCTCATCATCTCTAGTTCTCTATCGATTGCTGATCTCTCAGTAGATGAACCGAATTTGAAAATGATTTGATTATTGATAATTAATTACCTTTGGAAGATATAGTATTTTTGGAATTTGTTTACTATATTTTTATTTTTTTATATTTTGTATTGCCGTACCCGTATCTTGGAATTTTGAGTTTTGCCGTTCCTCGTTCCCGTATCGTCCCCGTACCCCGATTCTGTACCCATTCCAGTGCCACTTAGGGTGCCTCACATGATGCGCATGTGATGCAGCTGATGCGTGATGCAGCGCCTTATGCAGTTAAACACTATTTAAACAATTTAGACCATCGATTGCAATGGGTCTGAATTTTTGAAATCTGATTGAACAAATCTATGATGAGAATATCTTATATTTCAGTGTTTAAAAGTGAACAAACTAAAATATTGTCTATATATAATTTTTTTATAATTCTTTTTGATAACACCAAAACACATAATGTGTGCGCACCAGCTTTTGGGGTCAAAACACATCATAACCAAGATCACAACATGGAACTTGAACCAACAATCCACCCCACAAATACTGAAAAAATGTACCATCTTGGAAGATCTATGAACACCATCCTTCCTAGCCCAATTTGAAGTCTTCCTATAGTTCTGGTTATCAGCACTGCCACCCCATCCAGTCGCGTCCGCAGCCGAATCTTTGTTGCCACCATCAACCTTCGAAGCGCCCGCATCATCCTCAACAATTTCCCCCTCTTCAATCTTCCCAACCCACAAACATCACAAAAAAAATAAATCCCCAAAACAGGCATTCAATTATTCAAACAAATTAACCACATCATTTATATCTCCCTAACCTTCACAACAGTCGACGAAAGGCGCCGTTTGGGGGCGGGTTGATCCTCTTCGTTCCTATCCGCCTACACGAAATACCCAATTGCCCCATAAACAAACAGACAACCCATGTAAAGATTAACAAACAATGCATACAAAAAAGTTACAGCCTTACAGGTCTAACAAAACCACGCTGACGGGGTGGACCAGTGGCGGTGAAATTACGAGGACCGGACCCCGTAGCACCCCCTCGGCGGATCCCTCGAGGGTCTCGAAGCCGTTCTGTAATCTGTGGATGAAGCACTTAATCAAACACGTGTACATATATGTAAAATTGAAGTAATACCCATATGGGATCTTTTATGTATACCTCCCATTGTTGACGGTGAAGCTCTTCGATCTCCTTACGAAGCTCCTGCTCAGTCTTCTCGATTCGGGTGGTTCCCATTGGTGACTGTCTGTGATGATGATCTTCTTCCTCTTGAAACCCTTGTGTGTGTTTGCGAGTCAAAACCCTCTTTTTATGATTTCTGGTTCTAGACTTCTATTTTTGTTTTTTTAGGTTGAGCCCATTGATAAAAGCCCAACAATGTGTATAAACTAGTAAATTTCCCGTGTGACATGGCGAGTTCAAATGTAAAGTAACTTGGATTTATGCAATAAAGACCTGGATCGTTTCTGAATAAAAGTTACGTCAAAACATAGATAAACTGAAGATGTACATAAAAATAAGCACGAAAACGTATTTATATGTGGCCCGACTTATTTGCGAAAGAAATTTACGTCGAATACAAACCTGAACTTGTACCGACACATACATAAAAATAAGAAAAAAATTATGTTTCCTTTACGTAAAAAATGTTACCGCGCGTTGCGGTGGGGCCGAAATTTAAAGTAAGTCGAATTTATAAAGTCTAATGAAAACATATTATATTTTACCAGAGTTGTTGTAAAACAAAATTTATGCCAAAACGTAGATTAACTGAAAACGTACAAAAAATACGGGAAAACATATTATATCTGAGCCTAACCATGTTCAAAGAAACGTAATAAACTTTAATTTATATTAACACGTAAAAAAAAATATATAAGCATATAAAAGAAATAATTATAAAGTTTTTAGAAAGTTGAAGGGTTGCAACTGCCAATATTAAATGTGAAGGGCAAGGACTAATATAAATATAAACTTAGTAAAAGACAAAAAAAACGTAATCAACCTGCATTTATACCACACGTACATAAATATAAGCACGTAAGAAATATTATAAAGTTTTTAGATAGTTGAAGGGTTGTAAATGTCAATACCAAATATTGAAGGGTAAAAGCTAAAATAAAGCACATACATTTACACCGAGCCGTACATAAATACAAGCATGTAAAAAATATTATAACGTTTTTAAAAAGTTGAAGGGTTATAAGTGTCAATACTAAATATTAAAGGGTAAAGCTAAAATAAAAAATAAAAAATAAAAGGATTGACCAATGGCTAGTGCCAGGCAACAGCCTGCCACTAGTCATGCCTTTTGTGATTGTAGGTATATTGAATGAATGAATATAATATAACTAGTGTTTTGGACTCGTATGTTGCGGCTGGACTGTTAATTAACTGGAAAAAAATAGATATAAAAACATTGAATCACGCATATTCATTACGGTATGTTAATTCACAAATATTTGACCAAACTTAAAACATTATCGTAAAAAATAATAACAAATAATATCAGGAAAACCATATCTGATAACTACTACATAGTTAATATGTATATTTTACATGTGTACATAAGAGTATATATGTGTGACATCTGTGTAATTCAATCATGTAACTGTTTCTAAACAATTTGATGATAAATGAAACTTTGTGTTGGTTACAAATTTGTATATTTACTTATGACTTTTGTGCATTTTCAATAATGATTCGATTTTGACCTTTCAAACTTTTTTTGGAAGTGAAATCGCAAACGTAATCAGTTTAAAGCGATGTACACTGCGGAACAATGACACAAGCTTAAAATACCTTAAATAACCTTTACGTAACTTAGAAATAAGTTTTGAAGGGTTCGGTATGGCAAAAACACGCTTTTTGAACTTCATGGGCTATTTTGCAAATTATGCGAAACTATGTCATTACGGTATTTCTTTATCCGGAACATGTACGCACATCCAAAAATTTTTGTAATAATTAAAATCTTGTATTTTAATGATTGGATTGCAAAAATATCATTCGTTACGCATTTACGGCCATTTGCGCAACGTACGACCTAACGAACCGACATCTGAAACATTTCGGAGCCTTTTTAAAGTTTCCTATTCTTTATCTTCCTTACGAAGCTTGAAAATGAGGTTAACGGGTGTTAAAAGTGCCAAAACGCAACAAAACAAAGTTCAGGGGCTAAACTGTCAATTTTTGAAAGTTGTTGTCAGTAAGGGTGGATGCGGACCACATCCACAAAGCCATGCGGTCCGCATGGGGTGCCCAGGTCAGCTTTTTTGTTGGCAGCCTCTTGTTTACTCTCTTGGACACCAAGCATTCGAATTTTCCAGCATTGTTCCTACTTTGGACATGTGTTAGGACCCTCCCAAGATCATGACACCTCCTAGGACACTTGTGATGATCTTATTGATCCAAGAACACTATAAATACCCATCAAAGTTCACCTTGTTCTTTGCTCATTTCTCATTATTCTCCTCTTGCTCTAAGTTGGAGTGCTACCACCTTTGTGGAGGCCTCCCATCGGAGCATTCTTCTTCTTAGAGCTCTTTAAGTATTCATCAACACAAGTAAGTGCTCTCTCCTTATCTTGTTTCATTTATTTTATCTATTTCAAGCTAAAAGCCAAACAGTGTTTGACTTTCAGCTTTGACCATTAGTTGGTCAAGACAAAGTTCAATTGAACTTTGCAACATGATCATAATCACGATGGTTATGATCCATAGCGATCATGCCTACTGATTTACCACGTTACTACTCGAAGTGACGAGTCAAAGTTTCGGTCAATAATGTGCAAAATGCGCATTATACGACGGAACTATTTTCGGGTATCAAAACACTTTGTTTTGATACCAAATCAGTTTTATAAACTTAGTTAGACATGTTTAACATGTCTAACTCGTCGGTTTTAGTTTAATGCTTTATTAGGGTCGTAAGTCAAAGGCGTAAGTCAAGCGGTCTTGACCACCGCTTTGACTTTTGAATCCGACCCGTTTGGTCGATCTTAGGATCCGACCAAACACATATTTGTGACCATATTTGTATAGGGAATAACCCTCTGAGGTTATACCTTATAGTCACGTCGTTTGGTTAGTGTTATGTTAAGTTGCTTATTATGCCTTTATAAATGACCAAAATACCCTTTTCGCGCATAAATCGATTTTAAGCTTATGTAACCAATGTTTTGCCATATAGACTGATGTTGCAACAATATTAAACTTGTTTTGGCATATAAGACTTATCATAGGTATATATAACCATTCGAACACGTATTTACGCAAATGATCCGTTAAAGTAGCGTAAACTACCTTAATGAGTCACAACGGGTCAAAAGCACTTAGGAATATTTTCAAATCAGAATGTAGACTTTGTTAAACCATTTCATATGAGTACCAACACTCATTTGGTTTACAAGACCTTATTCTATCCGATCCGCTGATTAATGTCTTGATATTTACACAATTATCCGATATTAAGACATACTTAAATTCTCGGACTCTTGAGCTTTGGTTTATCTTTTTAAACAAGGACTTTCTTGCAAGCCCAAGTGAGTACATAGTCCCCTCTTTTATGTTTTATAAATGTTTTGGGGTGAAACATATTGTGCCTATGACTACTTTCGTGTTTTCATGACAATATACATGTTTTGATTACATAGTACATATAGTACATGATATCCATTGCATTTTGATTCATATGTTGACTTAGCATATTTAGCACATTGATCTCAAAGACATTTCTTGCTATGTGTGTTAACTGAGCATACTAGTACATGGTTTTCAAAGACATTTCTTGCTATGTATGTTGACTGAGCATACTAGTACATGGTTTTCAAAGACATTTTTGCTTACATTGTTCATGACATATGGGTGCGTTGGAGATTGACTTAATACATTCATTAACATTGATCACGCCGACCGGTAGTATGTAATGGTACCATAGGATTGACAATCCCGTTCCCACTTCCCGGGTTTGTTTGGAAGCGACTTTAGGGAATGACAGAATCCGATGAAATGGATAGACCTTTGACTTTATAAGGGTCTATTTCACTGTCAACAAGGTTTGAATGTGTTTGCCAACAATCTTAACATATGTTTTTAAACAATAAAAGCAACGGTTTATAAAACATAACGTTTGATTATTCAAAGACATTGTTTTATACAAGACATTTCGACTATCAAGACATTGGTTTACATTTGACATTTTGGTTTACACAAGACTTTATTTATACATGACATTTGTTTACTTGACATTGGTTTACATGACATTGCTTTACATGACATACTTTATAATAGACATTTCTCTGGTTTATACAAGACTTTTTGATGGTTGATTTATGGTGGGTGATTTAAATAACGAGACATGTGTAATGTGATAAAGCATGGTGGATACGCCGATGGTACTTCCTATATATTAGTGCTTTTATCATATTACATATCGTGGCGTTATCTAAATCATTTCAAACAAAGTACAAGACAAGACAAGACATTTTTATCTAAGACACGACATATTTACATGAGACATGACATACATTTTGGTTGAAAGATTTAACCATGCATTATTTCTTTTATATCATTCGATTTATCTTATGATTTCATAAAAGAAAACATTTTGTAAGTATTCATGGCCACTTTTTAACTAAGTATTCATTTAAACATTTTAGGCCATGAATCTTTAACGCAAAACCTATGTTACTCACATGCATTTTTATGCTGACGTATTTATTCTCACATATGTTTCAGACGCGAATGTTTGAGGTTGATCATGCTACATATAGGATGGACTATAGACCTTAATGACAATAAAATCATGAAGAACAGTTTAACTTTTGTGCATTTTTCGTTTTTATCCAAGACATGTACAATTCTATTAAATAAAACTTAACTTTATATGCCATGGTTGTTGAAACAATAATTCTGTTAAGACACTCCCTGACGTTTCCGCCGCGGTTTGTTGTTTTACGCAGTCGGGCTGTGACAATATGATATAAGATTATATATATGTTTGTAAAATAATAACACATCATTGAATCACCCATGTGCATTACGGTATGTTAACTCACAAAAAAATTGACCAAACTTAAAACTTTATCGTAAAAAATAATAACAAATCATATGAGGAAAACCATATCTGATAACTAACGACTTTTTAGGACCCCGCTTTGCGGCAGGGCCGTCAAACCAAACAAAAAACAGACGTAGAAATATTGAGCCACGCATGAGTGATGCAGGTTGTTAACTTGTTGAACTTAGACCAAATCGTAAAACATTATCGTATAAAAGAATAAGTAAGTCGATAACAAAACTCACGTAAAAATTGACATCGAAACGACGATAAGAAGAAACAATTTTTAACATGTGACGGTAATTCCGTCAAAATTGGTATGGGTTTGTTACAATACTGGACTATTGACCTCGCTATAGCAATCTAAAAAGAAAAAAGAAAAACTAAAATTCTATTATAGCCAATAAGTATAAGATATTGACATGTAATTCTTTTTAAGATTTACATAAAACTAAAATTATATGCATTTAATTACATATCTTATTATATTAAACAATACAAACACAATCACAACAAATTTTAGGTTTTAAAAAGTTAAGGAAATAAAAAATAATAAATTTAAGTTTAATAATAAAAAATAGATACGATTAACAATAAAAAGATCTCTGATTCGCTTTCCTATTTCCCAAACCATTTCAAAATCTCGTATTGAAAAAAAAGTTAAATCAAATTAGGTAAGTTTCACCCACAGTTTAAAATACCACATAAGAATTTGTGCATACTGGTCTTTCTTTACCAGCAAACTTTTTTTTGAACGGCAACAAACTCTTTATATATATATATATATATATATATATATATATATATATATATATAAAACCAGAAAACTAACTAAAAAAGCCTAAAAAATATATTAATTTTTTTTGGAATTTTTTTATTAAAATCGCTACTTTTTATTAAAAAAACTTTTTTTCAAAAAAAAAAAAAACACTTGCACTGCACATGTGCATTATACCCATTAAAGTTAGCTTTTGAGTTTAGTTTAGCTTTTAGGGTTAGGTTTTTTGGAGATTTAGGATTAGTATTAGGTTTTGGGTATGGGGGGGTTTAGGTTTTCGGGGGATGCGAGGGGGGGGTGCAGGTGGGTGGTTTAGGTTTTTGGGGTTTTTGTTACGGTTTAGTTTTAGTTTTTTTTTTGGGGGGGGGGGGGTGTGGGGTGGGGGGGTTTAGGTTTTTGGGGGGTGGGTTAGGTGGTTTAGGCTTTTCCGTATTAGTGCACATATGCAGTACAATTTTTTTTTTAAGAAAAAAAACTTTTTTTATATATTAATATTAGCGATTTTTTAATAAATAAAAAATTGATGTGTTTTTTGGCTTTTTTAGTTAGTTACTTGTTTTTCTCATTTAAACTAGTTTTCTATATATCCATCCCCTATATATATATATATATATATAATAAGATCCAACGAGGAGCTGGAGAAACAAAAGACATATAAACCCCAACACATCAAGAAGGACTTGTTACAAAGAGGCTACAACATTAAACGTTTCCCTGTTTTCCCAGGAGGGGGTGGGAATTTTAGATCTGTTACAAACCCAAACGAACGAGTCCTCTTTGATCATCTCCACTGTTCTCCTAACCGGAATAAAATTGCCTTCAAAAGTCTTGCCGTTTCTGGCAATCCAGATTCTCCACGTTGTAGCTGAAGCAATAGTATAGACCTCTTCCACCGCTTCGATCCATCAAACAATATACTTCATTTCACTTTGTTGTTCTCACATTAGTCCATCACAAGTCTCTCTATATAATCTTTCTACCACTACCACCAAGTCAACAACACAACACCCCCACCACGCCACCATAGCTTAATCACCTAGCCACAACCACCGCCATGTTTCCGTACGACCGAAAATCTGCTATCAACCATCAAAATCCCACCATAGCTCGTCAGCTGCTCCCGTCAAACCAGGCGTCCTTGCTGCATACACCGATGGCAACCACTTCTATCGTCTCACTCTCCCTCTCTTCTCTTTCTATCTTTGAAAACATTGACTGTCTCGTCTTCACAGCTTAGCATCTCAATCTCAGCCATAGTCGATGATTTCGATGGTGGTACGAACAAAAAGGGTAGCCTTCAGTAGGTGCGAAGTCAGCAAAACCGCCATCACCACCGCCACCGTTCACTCCCCCTTCTTCTTCATCCCCATCTCTCTCTACCTCTACCTCACCCCACCGTTTTAGCCCTCTATTCCCGATCTCTCTCTATATACGTAACGACGGATATTTGTGGTGGTGGTGAATTGGTGATGAGATGTGGAAAATGCAAACAACTAGATAAAAAATGAAAAGAAAGTAGATTGGTGTGGACCAATTGAAAATTGGCATGTGGCTGGTGACCAGCCAAAACCCATCAAAATTGAACAGTAATTTATGAAGAGAGTAAGAATTTGAAAATTAATAGAGAGGAAATACATATTAATATGTTATTTTTAAATGTGTACATAAGAGTATATATGACATAAGAATATATATATATATATATATATATATATATATATATATATATATATATATTATTATATATATATTTGTAAAATAGAAAAAAATAAAGCATTTTCAAAGTCTAACTTTCTCAAGATTATTACACATGTTTTATTAAATAAAAAATGCCTCAAAAAGTATAGCATCAATTGCTTGTACTGTATGAAGAGAAACTTATATAAAATTGAATAGTAATATTGACTCACAACCCAAAGTTGTAGATTATTATAGAGGAAACAAAGAAAAAATCCAATTAGAGTAATGGGGTTGGTTCAGTTTGAGATTACAGGTTCGAATTTGATTTTAAAAAGGAATTTGAATTTGGTTCGGATAAAGACCCGATTTGAATATTCAAACCCGAATTCGAATTCGGTACGATTTGAGTTTCAGGTTTTTAGAATTTTATTTGCATATAACGCCCACAATATTCAAGTGTAGTAATCTTGTTACCATTGTCACGTGATTGATAAAAAACCAATTTTGTTTTGGAAAAAAGAATAATCATGTTGATTTTCAAATTAAACCAATGGGATTCCCCGGTGCAATGTGACGAGAATTTGGTTTTGGCCAGTATCGGGTTGGTTCGTTACGACACTTGTACGGTACCGGTGCTCGGTAAAGTTTATAATACCAAATTTGAATACAACTCCAACCGGAAGAGAAAACCTAATAAAAAAATGAATGCATGTATTGGTTCCAATAATACTGATACGAGTATTGTCAGCATTTGAGTTTGATATTTGCAAACAAATATTGATTATCACAATACAATTCACAAACAGAGAGATATCATCAGAAACTTTTTTTCGATTGATTAAAAAGTTTTATAGTAATGATGTTACAATCTCCTCCTCAGCCGATCACTCAATAGAGCTATTCGTACAAAAGAGAATGAGTGAAGTGAAAAAAAGATCTCTAACAGTTATACTAAGTACTAAAGTTCTGTTTGTGACAGGCTAACATCACCTGATAGTGGCATCTAACATTCCTAACAGAAAAGATTCCACACATGTTACAAACATCTGTATAAATATTATCATATGTTTAAACTAGTCTAAACTCTGTTACAATATAAATACTCTTACATTGGGAAAATACTTTCTAAGTTATCCGTTGTTGTAGTTGTCCAAACATCTGTTTGGCCATACAGATGAATTTGGAATTTGGTTCGGATAAAGACCCGATTTGAATATTCAAACCCGAATTCGAATTTGGTAGATTTGAGTTTCAGGTTTTAGAATTCGATTTGCATATAACGCCCACAATATTAAAGTGTAGTAATCTTGTTACTACTATCAATTGGTTGATAAAGTAAACCAAAATTGTTTTGGAAGAGAAGAATACTCATGTTGATTTTCAAATTAAACAGTGGGATTCCCCGGTGCAAGATGAAGGGAATTTCGTTTCGAGTATCGGATTGGTTCGTTATGACACTTGTACGGTACCGGTGCTCGGTATAGTTTATAATACCAAATTTGAATACAGCTCCAACCAAAAGAGAAAACCCAATAAAAAATGAATTTAGATAATGGTTCCAATAATACTGATACGAGTATTTTTAGGATCTGAGTTTGATATTTGTAAACAAATATTGATTATTACAATACAATTCATAAACAGAGAGATAATATGTGAAACTGTTTTTCAATTGATTCAAAAGTTTTACAGTAATGATTTTACAATCTCCATCTCAGCTGATCACTCACTAGAGCTATTCGTACAAAAGAGAATGAGTGATGTGATGAAATAGATCTCTAACAAGTGGGATCTATTTATACTAAGTACTAAAGCTTTGTTTATGACAGATTGACAGGCTGACATTACCCTGATAGTGACATCTAACATTTCTAACAGAAAAGATTCCACACATGTTACAAACATCTGTACAAATCTTATCAATAGTTTAAACTAGTCTAAACTCTATTCCAATATAAATACTGTTACATTGGGAAAAGATTGTCTAAGTTATCTGCTGTTGTAGTTGTCCAAACATTTGTTTGGGCTCAGTCTTTCTCTGCCGTCAACTCGACGTCGTCGTCACCTGCAAGATAAGGCCAAAAACTTGACTTTACTAACCAAGCCATACAGATGTTTGGTCTTCTTTATCAGACCTTTGACTTCATTAGTGCTATGGTCTTCAACAATGTTTAGCTTTCAACATATGTTGCATCCTCTTGAACAACGGTTCCAAGTCTTGATCAGATGTTTTGATTAGGTGTTCAATATTCACTATCTTTTGGGAGAGAATTGCTTCATCAATTGTTTATCTCTTGATCTTTGAGTCATGTCTTGGCTTTTGGATATCATCTATTCTTTTATAGGTCCAATAATTTCCTCCTAGAACAGATGATGCTAAAACATATGTTTATTTGATCAACTTTTGTCAGGATCTAAGTTTAAATTGATTGCTATTTTTGTTTCAAATAATGAAAAATGATTGAAAGACAGAGAATAAGTGCAGCGGATTAATGAAAAACTTTTACAACAATCAATCGGTCGTTTGTTTTCATCACCATCATGCTTTCAAGTAATTAAACTATTGCACGTGATTCACAAACTCCCCCCTTAGCCCAATAACGACCAGTTGATAGTAAGAAATGAAGAAGATATGTGAAATTGATCTTTTTAAGAAGACAAGTGAAACTGTTACATTGAGCGCCTTTTTATACTAACTATCTAACCACTGATCGTCTAACAGTGACGTCATGGTTGATAGTGACAGCTAACAAACGTAACTAACTACAAACACTGCTTAAACTAAAACTATCAGTGCATAGCACTGTTACATTAATTAAACTAAAACTAGGCTAAGCACTGCTGGCTATCCTCTGATCTTGTGATCTTCTATCAGCGGTTGGGAGTTTCTTCTGTCAGAGGATAGAAATCAATGTGTTTCTTTCAAAGCAGTGGATACTCATCAGAGGATAGAACATCTGATGGTTTGGACCAAAACTCAGATGGAGTATTTTGACTTTGTATCATCTGTTCCTTTCCAAAGGTTCAATCCCAACAATCTCCCCCTAGAACAGATGATGACAAAAACTCCTTATTCTTGAACTTTATTCCTCAGAAAGAATTCTCTTATTTGACCCTTGAATTGTAGTTCAAAGTTAAGAGATTATAAGTCATCAGCATCCTTCTCAAGCTCTAAACTTAGTAGTTCGTGGAAGTCTTCTACTATAAGCCCATAAGCAGCTTCCATAGATAGTTTAGTAGCTTTTCCATCAGACTTGAGCAGAGTCAATTCGTGGGTGTCTTTGTCGACCTTCCACTTTAGAATTTTTGGGTCTGAAGGATTTCTTGAAGGAGCCTTTATTCCTGAGGCTAGAAAAAGAGCTATTCTTGTTAGGTCTTCTGCCAACTTGGTACTTCTATCATCTGTTGAACATTCCATCATATTCTTGATAGCTTCCTTAATGAATACTCCCTCAAACTCTCTGTCAACCTTCTCTGATATCTCCTCTTGCCTTTTTCGCTTTAGCACGACAAGTGTGGATAGGGCAGATGTTGAGCTGGGCTTTTTAGAAAGTTGGGCTTTGAGAGAAGCATCTTCTTTGGAATAATCAGGTTTAGGAGGCATTGATGGATCCTTTTTCCTTCTAGCTTCTAGCATCTTATATGTATCCAACACTCTTATCTCCCCCATCTCATTACCTGGTTCTTTGACCCATAATGATTCTGAATTACGTCTTCTTTCATTCTTCTGAGCTTCAGGGTCTTTTCAGGTACATTCCTTTTATATTTGTTCCAATATGGGCATGTAGGTTTGTTGTGAGGATCTTTTAGTTGTTCTTCTATTCTTGCAATCTCTTCTTGAAGCTCACTCACAGACTAATCTTTAAAATGTGCCC
Organism: Scalesia atractyloides; assembly: GCA_947069175.1. NCBI lineage: Eukaryota > Viridiplantae > Streptophyta > Magnoliopsida > Asterales > Asteraceae > Scalesia > Scalesia atractyloides. The sequence goes on from CAMTDV010000009.1 coordinate 40,113,067, forward strand.
TTGTTGCAGTATATTTCTTGTATTCCATGATGTGAGAAATATACTTATCTTTCAAGAATTTATCATCTACTTCAGAAATCTTATTTGATAAGTTCTTTGAAAATCTTTCCAGTGATTGGACTTTGCTTAATTGAAATTGAAGTTGATTCTGCTTGGACAACTTCTTAGCAATATCCTCTGCCTGTTTTTCTTTGAGTTCCAGATACTGATCAATATTTGCAGGCTTTGGATAACCTTGAAGGAAAGGGAAGTGTCTTTTGTCTGGATCTTCTTCAGCATAGAAAGATATGATTTCTTTCTTAACTGCAGGCAAATCAAGAGGAAATTTTATAGCTGCAGGAATCACTTCTTTTGAGGGAGCAGATGATGTAGTTGGGGAAGCAGAGGTTAGATTTAACATTGGTGCAGATGCAAGAGGCAAAGGAGCAGGGACTTTTCTTCATTTATAACCTTTGTAACCTTCCTTCTCTTAAAACTGATTGATGGTGATGATGGATGGCTTGGAATTCTGGGTGGTATTGGTAGTTGTTGTGTGGAAGTGGGAAATGTGATGATGGCAGTGGTTGTGATAACATCTGCTACAACCTCTGCTGTGTCAACAGATGTTGGCACAACAGTTGCTGTAACATCTGTTGGGGTGGATATGGGAATTGTGTGAGAAGATGTGGTTGATTTTGTGATGACAGAGGTTTTTGTGGTTGGATTGGTAGCAACTTTAGTTTTGAGAGGCGTGGATTATGGTTTTCTTGCTTTTGTAGAAGATATCCTCTTTGATGAGGTACCAGTCTCTCCCTTTTCTAACTGTTGATCAATCTTTTTCTCAACCAGTACCTTGCCTTCATCAAACACAGTCTTCTTATGAGACTTCTTTGCCCTTGCCTGGATATCTTCAGTTAAGTCTAGTTTCTTTGACCCATCTGGCTTAGGGATATTTACTGTAGGCCTTGCCTTTGAATTATCCATCTTCAACTTTTTGTTTCCCAAAGGTTTCTCCCCCTTTTTGGCTTCATCTAGACTTACAAAAATGACATGGGAGGAGATTGACCAGTGGTGGTGAGCAAGTGGGCTTTGATTGCCTTGATATCTGCAGCAGTGTCATTGTATCTTGCATCAACCATATTCCTGAGTTCCATCATCTGATGCTTATGTTTTTGCTCCAGGAAATGTTTTTCTTGTTGAAAGATTGGAGTTATTGCGGATTTGAGCTCAGCGGTGGTTAGAACAGGTGGTTGGCTCTGAATAGTGATCAACTATTTCAAAAGATCTTTAATTTCATCAACAGTGATTTCAACATTGGTAACCCTCTCCGTCAATGCTTGGTATTTTAGCTCATCACCTAACTTAATAGGATCATCTGAACTCCTACCAGATGTGGTAGTTTTACCTAAGATATCATGAGCAAGTGGTTTGCCACTTGCTTCAATCTTAGATGCCCCTTTGTCTTGGTTCTGGGGACTTCCCACTGGAGCAGAGGTTACCGTAATAGCCTCAGCAGTGGTTGCCTTAAACATAGTCTTAGCTATGTAACCACTGTCCAATTGAGAACTTGGGAGCTCAGCAATTGTAGTGGCTGCCATTGTTGAACTATCACCAAGGGTTACTTGTAACCCAAGGGATGTAGCCTCTTCAGTTGCTGATGGGCTAGCATTTAGAAATAAGTCAGACCCAGCTTCTGGTTGAAGTATATTCTCATTAATTGGTTGGTGAGAAGTGCTGGATAATGTCTGCTCAATCTCTATTGCATTCAGCAAGGGTAACATGGTAGGTGGGAGTGATGGCATTGGTGAGAGTGGTTGTGTAGAAAGCGACAATGCCCTGGGAGAGGGGCTGTGGAAGATAGAACCAAGTGATCCTAGAGCTTCATAATTTGGTCTCCCTGTGCTTACAACCTGATCCTTTTGTGAGGATGCAGGAGGAGTTTGAAAGCCGGTGTGAGATCTTTCTACCATCTGCTGTGAAGAAGTAACAGCAGTGGTTGGTGACTTTGGTGGTGTCACTGGGTTAACCTCTAGGATCTCATCTTCCAGAGGACCCTTTTTAGGTTTGGTGGGTTTTCAGGATGCTCTGGATGGTTTCTTTTGGAGATTTTAGGTGTGGGTTTCACAGCAGCGGTTCTGATGCCCTGATCACCTAAAGAAGTAGGCTCAGCAGCCGGAGGTTGAGCTTGAACATTTTGTTCTTGTAAAATAGGCTCAGCCTCCTCTGCTTCTGTTTTGGAAACTTTGTCTTAATTTGTAATGCGTGTAAACGTTTCATGGTTTAGGCTGCCAGCGTTTGTAACTGCGCCTTGTTTACTTGCGTTTGATTTGATCTGATCTTGCAAGTAAACACTCATGAATCTTGGATGTATCAAGAAAACTTTTCTTTTTGAAATATTTTTAAAATTAATTGCAAGATCATTGAACAACACCTGGGAGAAGTTAAAATCAGAAGCAGTTAAAATTGCAAATCCCAGATACTGCATGTTCAATGGAATCTCGTTGAAAGCAGTTGTTTTTGCAGAGACACATGTAAGTAAAGTGTGGAAAAAGAATTTCATCTTTGCTGGAAAATTAGGTTTGAAGATTGTCATACCTTTCAACTGTCCAGTGTATCCTCTTTCAACGAATTCATGCTGTATCTCCCTCAAAGGAAATGATACAGGATGCTGCATATCATTTAACGTGAAGATTTGGGAGATAGATTGTGGGCTTATTTGCAGTTGTGTGCTACCAACTTTGGAAGTGATCGAATAGGGCACACCATCCCGGATGAGTTTACTTTAGCCTTTGCCCAAAATTCTCTTAAGGAATCGATGTAAACTGGGGCTTTTACTTCCAGCATGTGTTTAAATTTTGATTCTTTTAGAATCCGGATCATTGTATGATAACTAGTGTTTGTGTCGGTTTCTTCGAGAATAGCAGTGTAATTATGTGGTGTTTTGATGATGAGGACAAATGGGGGTTGTTCTTGTGTCGATTTCTTCTTCGATTTAGGTTTAGGAACCATGATTTTGGATGATTTTTGAATGAAGGGCTTTGAAAAATCTGGAATCGCACAAGAAAAGTGAAACCTCTGTTTGGGGTTAGAACAGGGTTTTATAGGGTTTTTCAAAAAGTGCACTTGACGTGGCGTCTGATGCAACATCTGTCGAATAACATCTGTCCACGTGTAACCTCTGTTTGGCAATGGAAAACAGTTGTTTGGCTAACCACTGTTAGAGCAAGATTACCAGTGGTTGGGACCAAATTAATATTGGCAGAGGTTTGCAGCAGTGGATAGATTTTCAAAACAACAGTGTTTTTGTGCTATCAGAGCTTTGAACAAACTTTAAGGATTTTATTGAAAAAGTCAATTTTAACTATTTTTAAGGATGAAATTCTGATTTTCTAAAAACATTTTATTGCTATTTACACATGAATCACAGGAAAATTTGTTTAGGTCCATGTTTAGCATTCCAAGCCTAGAAATCAAGTTGTCAAATGTGGAAGCATCAAGTGCTTTTGTCAACACACTGCTAGTTGATCCTTGGTATGGACATGTTGTAAAGAAATCAGACCTTTTTCATAGCAATCCCTCATAAAGTGATGTCTGATGTCAATATGTTTGGTGGTGGAATGTGAAACTGAATTTTTGATGATGTTCTCTGCTGCTTGACTATCAATTTTTAGAGGAGTCCTTAAGGCAGTCACACCAAAATCCAAGAGTTGATTTTGAAGCCATAAAATTTGAGCAATGCAACTTGCAGCAGCTATATACTCTGCTTCAGCAGTGGATGTGGATACTGCAACTTGCTTTTTACTTTGCCAAGACACTAAGCAATCCCCTAGGAATTGGGCTCCTCCAGATGTGGACTTCCTTGTTGTTTTACATCCAGCAAAGTCACTATCAGAATATCCTGCAAGCTCAATGTTACCATTAGCTGGATACCAGATACCAAGTGTGGGAGCACCTTTTATGTATCTGAATATCCTTTTTACAGCAATAAGATCTGATTTTCTTGGCATTGAATGTGATCTGGCACAGACACATGTGGCAAACATAATGCCTGGCCTTGATGCAGTTAGGTACAATAAAGACCCAATCATGCTTCTATACAATGTTTAATCAACAAGGTCATCTCTGCCATCTATAGTGACTAGCTTGGATGTTACCATGGCTGTGCTGCAAGGTTTACAATCATTCATATCAAATTTCTTAAATAGTTCTTTCACATACTTATTTTAATGAATGAAAGTGCCTTTTTGCATTTGTTTGACTTGTAAACCAAGAAAACATTGCAACTCACCCATTGCACTCATCTCAAACTCTGCTGCCATGAGTTTTCTGAACTCTTCACACATGGCAGGGCATATGGATCCAGAAATGATGTCATCCACATAAATTTGGACAAGCATCAAGTCTTTTCCTTTCCATTTTAAAAATAGGGTTTTGTCAATCCTACCTCTGGTAAAACCAATGGATAATAGAAAAATGGATCGAGTTTCATACCAGGCTCTTGGTGCTTGTTTTAGACCATACAATGCTTTTTTTTAACCTGTAGACATGATCAGGATGGAAATGATCCTCAAATCCAGGAGGTTGACAAACGTATACTTCTTCCTTGATCTTTGCATACATGAATGCACTTGTGATGTCCATTTGACACACCTTGATGTTGTGGTTAGCAGCAAAAGCTAAGAACAGGCGAATGGCTTCTAACCTTGCTACTGGAGCAAAAGTTTCATCATAATCAATCCCTTCTTCCTGTCTGTAGCATTGGCCCACGAGCCTTGCTTTGTTCTTGACAACAATACCCCTTTCATCAGTTTTGTTCTTAAAGACCCACTTTGTGCCGATGGGACACATCTTTTTGCAGTGGTACAAGTTCCCATACTTGTTGTCTCTTGAATTGTAGGAGCTCTTCTTGCATGGCTTCTACCCAGCTGTTGTCTTTCAGTGCCTCTTGGTACTTGACAGGCTGTGTAAGTGATAGAAAACCAGCAAAAAGACAAATGTTTTAGGCTTGGCTTCTTGTGAGCACACCCTCATTGATGTTGCCAATAAATTGATCCAATGGATGGCTTTTGAGGAAAATCAAATCACCTTGATATGGGACAATGGCATTTTGAGGTGAAGCTTGCAAATGTTTATCATCTGAGCTATCCTCTGCTGGTGAATTTGATGGTCCAGCCTCTGATTGGAATGGTGGTGGAGGGATTGGTGGAATGGTAGTGAAAGTGGGTTGATTTTTGTCCATTTGTTGTCGACTTTCATCAACATATGTTTAGATTTGAGAGCTGGCAGAGGTTTGAGTATTAACCACTGTTGACCTGGCAGATCTTTCATCATTGTTACTAACATTTGCTCCTCTGCCTGTAGGATTGATTTTGAAACTTGGAAGAATGCAATCATATCCTTGCTCTTCAAATGATGATTGTGGAGTACCTTCAGGGTTAGTCTTGATAGCCACATCTTCAAATGTAAATTTAGATAGATCAAACAATTCAGCAGGACCATTTGCTGAGATTTTCAAAGATGAGAGTTCGTTGAACTTCACATTTGGAGTTTCCTCAACATACTTTGTCCTAGAGTTAAAAACTCTGTAGGCTTTGGCAGTGGTTGAGTATCCCAGAAAAATAACCACAATCAACTTTGGCTGCAAACTTAGATATTGAATCCTTGATGTTTAAAATAAAGCATGGGCAGCCAAAGCTTTGAAATAAGAGATCAGAGGTTTGATTTTGTAAAGCAATTCATAGGCAGTTTTTTGATGCCTAGGGTTTATAAAAACTCTATTCTGGACATAGCAAGCAGTGTTTACAGCCTCTGCCCAAAAAGACAAGGGTAAACCTGAGTCTGCAAGCATAGTCCTTGCTGATTCAATTAAAGTTCTGTTTTTTCCTTTCAACAACCCCATTTTGTTCTGGAGTTCTAGGGATGCTGTATTGTCTAAAAATCCTTTTGACTCATAGTAGGCATCCAACTCCTTGTTCCTAAACTCTGTCCCATTATCACTCTTAAAGATTTTTACAGGCATATCAAATTGCTTTTCAACTTGTTTAACAAAGTTTTGCAAAATGTTTGCTGTTTCATCCTTAGGGTGTAAAAAGAAAGTCCATGTGAACCTGGAAAAATCATCAACTACCACCAGACAATATCTTTTGTGTTTTAAGCTCATGATTTTTACAGGTCCAAACAAGTACATATGAAGTAACTGTAAGCACTGACTTGTAAGAACTTTTATGTTGTTTACCTTTTAAGTAGGAAACACAATGCTCTTCACAAGTAAACTATTTTTGGGGTAAACCTCTAACCAGATTTTGTTTTGAGAGAGTGGAGATAGTTTTTAGATTTGTGTGTCCTAGTCTTTTATGCCATAGCTCTGTCTCTTTGCCTGAGGCAACTGAAAACAAGCATGCATTTGACATAGGATTATCTTTTTAACATATCAACCACATACACATTTCCTACTCTATGAGCAGTCAACTGTGCTTTGCTCTCAGCAATGATCTAATCAATCTTTTAGACAACCTCTGGCCCTATTATCTGGCAAGTTTTCTTTGTGAAAAAGGAACCATAACCTTTGTCACTCATCTGTGAAACACTGAAGAGATTGAATTTTAAATTGTCAATGAGATTCACATTTTCAAACTTGAGTTTTACCTGCTGAGACACATTCTGACCCTAACACCTTCCCTTTTGAATTATTTCCAAAGGATATACACCCCTCCATGAGCTTTAAAATCTCTAAGCAGGGCTTTACATCCTGTTATGTGCCTGGAGCCTCCACTATCTACATACCAAAGACTGTCAAGGCAAGTAGAAGCTCCTTGCACATGTTTTTGAAGTAATTAGTTTAGGTAGGTTTCCAAAGCCAGAAAGGCTTTGGATGGGGTATCAGATGATCTAGACTCAAGTTCAAATGAATGAGCAGTGGTTGGATTAAGTTTTTGTAACCACTGCTGTGAGCCAATTCCTATCAACTGTTGGTAACCATGAGGATGCCTATTTACCTTTGGCTTAGAAGACTTTTTGTAAGTCTCATAAACCATAGGCACCTTTTGATAACTAGGCTGGCTTTTACCTCTTGGAAACTGGTTAGATGGAGGTGCATCCGTCACTTGAATTTCTCTGTGAACAGAGGTTTGATTTAAAGCTTTTATGATAGATGTTTCAATTGATTCAAAGTTCTGTTTAGATTTGTTTCCAGAAAAGCTTGAACTTTCTCTTTCAAGAGCTTTTGCTCTAATCTCTTTTACCTTTTGATGATAGGTTCTGAGATAGGCACACTCTTGAGTCATGTGATTTTTTTTGTTGCAAATGGTGCATCTAGGAGATTTGGGTATAACACAAGTTTTGTTTAGGTCAAAGGCTTTTGAGAGCAAAATTTTCATTAGTTAAATCCTCAGGCAAACTACTCCAGTCAACAAAACCTTGGGTAAAGAAGCTTTGTTGTGTAACCTCTGCTGGTGTAGCAGTGGTTTGAGTAGTTTGAGTAACATGTGGAGCTTGTTGCACATGCACTTGAGGTGGTGCCTGAACATATTGAATCTGTGGAGCAGAGGTTTGGACATAATGAATAAGGACAGTTGTTACAGGACTTGCAAAATGAGCAGTGTTTTGCATTTGTTGTGTAGGGGCAAACTGGGAATATTGGACAGTGCTTTGAGAACTGGGGTCAGGATGGGTAACAATTGATCATGCAGTTTGAGTTCTGCATTCCCTGGCAAAATGTCCCATCCTATTGCACTTAAAGCATTTTATCTTTGATTTATCTAACCCAACCTTTAACCCCCCATGCAATCCTGGAAACCTCCTACCAGTTCTTTTGTAAAACTTACTAGCCCTGACACTCAAAAGTGCCAACTGGTGTAGGATGTCCATTTTCTTCCAAATCTGTGGGTTCAAAGTGTTGTAAGTCATTCATCTCAAAACTCAGATTGTCAAAGGTTTGGCTTTCACAATTTGCAGCAAAAGCAAAATTGGGTGTACAGGGATCAGAGTTGAAATTGTTTCAAGAAGTTATGTCAATGTAATGATCAAAACTCTGATCCTTTCAACTACCAGACCCCTCTTCATGACTATAGAGAGCAGTGTTTCCCAGCGTATAGTCATCAGTCACTTTCCCAGACTCTTGAAGCTTCTTTTTCTAGTTCAACTCTCTCTCAAAAGTGAGAAGTCGACCATGAAGCTATGTGAGGGTCATTCTTTATAACCAATAGATGTTCGAGTAACATAAGCTATTGTCTCCCATTTTTCTGGTAGTGATCTTAAGAAACGACTATTGATAGTCGAATTTTCACATCTACCAGTTTCAATTCGCTATGAGACAGCTAAATCTCTTGAACTGTTGGGTTAGTGACTCACCTTTTACATGGCAAAATGTTTCATACTACTGATTCAAGACTTCTCTATTATTCTCGATCACCTCTTCAGTACCACCGAATTGCTCTTTAAGAGCATCCCATAACTCTTTAGCACTATTACAATGAAGTAATCCCGCATAAATCTCATTGGGCAAAGCTGAAGCAACGATGCTAAAAGCCTTAGCATCCAATTCAATTTTGAGGAAATCCTGTTCAGAGTAATTTTCGAGTTTTTTAGGGACTTGAGTGTGGGGATCCTCTGTACTTGGAACCATGGGAACATGGGGTCCAAACACAACGGATCTCCAGCATCCGGTGTTCTGTTGAGTGAGAATATGACCCATCCTACTTTGCCAAATAAAATACTCATTTCGTTTCAACATAGGTGGTTGGAAGATGGATCCAATATTGGAATCCGGTGTGTTTTGTGCCATTTCTCTTGTTTACAACAAATTTGTGTTTTAAAAACTTTTGTAGTAATAAAACTCTGTATTCAAGCAAAACTTATCAAACGAAATTAGAAACAAAGAGCTGACCTGTCAAATCAATTTGAAGTTTAAATCATCGATTGACCAAGCTCTGATACCAATTGTCAGGATCTAAGTTTGAATTGATTGCTATTTCTGTTTAAAACAATGAAAAATGATTGAGAGACAGAGAATAAGTGCAGCGGATCAATGGAAAACTTTTACAACAATCAATCGGTCGTTTGTTTTCATCACCATCATGCTTTCAAGTACTTAAACTATTGCATGGGATTCACAAACTCCCCCTTAGCCCAATAACGGTCGTTTGATAGTAAGAAATGAAGAAGATATGCGAAATTGATCTTTTTAAGAAGACAAGTGAAACTGTTACATTGAGCGCCTATTTATACTAACTATCTAACCATTGATCGTCTAACAGTGACGTCATGGTTGATAGTGATAGCTAACAAACGTAACTAACTACAAACACTGCTTAACTAAAACTATCAGTGCATAGCATTGTTACATTAATTAAACTAAAAACTAGGCTAAGCACCGTTTTGGGTATCCTCTGATCTTGTGATCTTTTATCAGCGGTTGGGAGTTTCTTCTGTCAGAGGATAGGAATCAATGTGTTTCTTCCAAAGCAGTGGATACTCATCAAAGGATAGAACATCTGATGGTTTGGACCAAAACTCGGATGGAGTATTTTGACTTTGTATCATCTGTTCCTTTCCAAAGGTTCAATCCCAACAACTTTTATTGTCTCATCAATTGTTCTTTTATTTGCCATTTGAATTGTAATTCAAAGTCAAGAGAAACAGTGCCTTCTGGGTCTCTTTCTAGTGGTAGACTTATCAAGTCTTGGAGATCTTTAATTTTTTGGCCTAAAACACTTTTCATTATGATCTTCTCCACCTCCCCACTAGCCCTGAGCAAGGTCATTTCATGGGTTTCTTTGTTTGACTCCCATTTTAGAATTTTAACTAGGAGGATTTGCCGGGACCAGAGTTATTGCTGATGAGTTTGGAGGGACCGGTCTTACCATGATTGTGTCAGTTAGATCTTCTTTCCTGGTATCCTTCTTCTGTTCATATTTTCTTTTGAGAAATTCCCTTGCAGCTAATGCAATGTTTCTTGCTGATGAGAACTCAGACGGCTTGACCAAGGTTTTGATAGGAAAGTCTAGCTGCTCATACTCTAGCCGTTTTGGTAATGAGGGATCCTTTTCTCTTTGTGTTTCCAACTGTTTATAGATTTCAAGCCATTGAGCCATTATTTTCATGGTGCTTCTTTTTGCAGCTACTAGTTCTTCCTTTATTCTCCTCATCTTCAGAGCCCTTTTGTCATTTGGCTTTTTGTCATCTTTCCAATTTGGGGTGAAGGAGTGATGTTTGGGAAAAGCTTCAACTTTTATATCCTTAATATTTCATCTAACAGGGATTCAGTTGACCATCCATTAAACTGTTTCTTATAAGCATCATATGGTTTTGTTACCATGATGTAATTAAGGTAATCCTATTTGAGCAGCTTTTTGAGATTTGCATCAGTAATGGGATCATGGGATAGGTTTTTTGCAGATCATATTGGCATAGCCTCTCAAGGCTTCTATCTTTTTGTATTCTTCTGTTATAAGCTGCATGATTTGTTTATCATCCTTCCCTTGATTTCTTTCTAGAACCATTCTTTTGGTCTGCCTTTTCCACAATTCCAAGTATTCTTCAATACAGGTTGCGCTAGGAAGACTTGAAGATGGTATTGATGATGAGGATGGTGAAGATGTCGGGATATAAGTTGTTGATATTTTGGTGGTAGGAGTTTTGATGGGTGATTTGATGGGAAAAGTAATCATTTTTCTTTTTCTAGTTTGTGGGACAGGTGGAAGAGATTTAGTGAGTGATAGTGTTGTTACATCCGTTGGTCTTTTTGTAATACCAACAGATGTTAAAGGTATAGAGGTTTTGGATAGAGCAGTGGTTTGAGAAACCTTAGCCTTTTTGGGTGGATTTGCAGGTGGAAGCTTTCTTAGGTTTTCACTGCTCTCCCCTGGTGTGCGTGAGCGTGACATGATTTTATTAATATTTTAAGTTCTTTTTACGCGTTAATCAAGTTTTAGGTTTATAAAACACGATATTATACTAACACTAAACACACACCTGGGCAAGTGCACCCATCGAGAGTGTTGTATAGCGTTGGTAAGATACCGAGGTCGTCCAAGGACACAAGAGCTTTTAGTACCAGTTTATCCTCAACGTCTAATCGTTACAAATTTTTGTATAAAAGTTTTAAATTTAAAATAAATCTAAAAATGAAAAGATAAATAAAATGAAATACAAATAGACAAGATAAAATCACTTGGATCCAACTCCTCTTTAATGTGTCTTTTGATGATTTTCGCACTTTCGGACTTTTTAAGAGATTATCTTAGTTAAAGTAGGCCTCTCTTTTGAAGGTGACGTTACCCTCAACCCAGTGGTTTGAGTCAGTAGGGGTACAATCCCAAAGGGTCGGAATATTGAAAGATAATCAAATAAGTTATTAATGCGAAAAGTAGTAGGCCCCTCTTTTGAAGGTGATGTTACCCTCGGCTAAGTGGTTTGAGTCCGCAAGGACACAATCCCAAGAAGCCGGTTTAAATTTTTAATAGTAGTTTACATATGAGGGGTTCAAAAACTCACTTATTGTGGGAATGGGTTTATAGTGTGAACAAATATATATAATCAAATTTTTGAAAAGATTTGTCATGCCTTTTTATATTTTTCTTGTTTGGTTCTTTTTATCACGACACTATCGATTGTAAATTTGTAAAAACATAACTTTCTAGAACTTGTTACTCCTAATTTAAACTAATACAAGTAAAAAAAATGAAAATTTTTGAAAAGATTTGGGGTGATTAGCGGTTCCAATACGAGTTTTGTGTAAGGCTTGTTATTAGGACTTGCGAAATTCAAGATTTTAGCTTCCCCCTCACACTTAAATTACACATTGTCCTCAATGTGTCCGAAAATAAGTTTTTTGGTTGATTCGAATGCATAAAAGTGTGTTAAAAAACAAGTTTTCATGATACGGGGCACCTGGCCACGGGCCCGTGTTGTCTGGGCACGACCCCGTGGTCAGAGTGCCAGTAACAGAATTTACAGAAGGCTGGCTACGGCGTGTCCAGTGGGCACGACCGTGGTCAGTTACCTGATCATTTTGTTTCTGCAGGGCTCCGGGCACGAGGCGTGCTAAGCTGGGCACGCCCCCGTTCTGCACATGCTAGAAAGTTGGAAAAAGTTATCGGAAGGTACTGTTCACGTGCATGGGGTAGGGTTGTCCAAACTGCTCGGCGTTCGACGATCGTTCGAAAAAGCTCAGAAGTTTGCTCGTTCGATTCCTTGCTCGGTTAAAACCGAGACGAGCAGCTCGGTTCGGTTTAAAAACGAACCAAGCACGAGCATAGGTACGCTCGGTCGTTCGGTTTCGATCAAATTTATTTTTATTATAATATATATATATATATATATAATAAATATACTAAAAAGTATTAATAATGTTGAAATCTGATATTCCCGCTATTGTTTTAGACTTTGGTAAAGTAACCCTAATTTTCCTAAATCCCTAATTCCTTATTTCCCTCATTCTTCTCAAGACTCAAGTTCACCATTTCAGTATTTCACCAAAACTAGCCCTACTCTCTCTCTCTCTCTCTGACTGAATCTCTCACAGCCGTATCATCCTTCTGACCTTCTCTCGTAGCATTTTAGATGTTCTTAAACATTAAACATTTGGATGAGTTGTTGAGACATATAAGTTGGTGAATTTTGGTCAATGAATGGCTGTGTAGGAATGCTAAATAAAACTGAGCAAAAGCGAACCGAACCGAGCACGAGCCTAAGATTTCCGCTCGATTTCCTAAATCCGAACCAAACCGAGCAGCTCGATTCAAACTGAACCGAGCACGAGCATACCTCTGTTCGGTTCGATTTGGCTCATGAACACCCCTAGCATGGGGTGCAGTTTTATGTCCCTTTGGCAAATTTCATCTTTTCTGTTTCTTAGTCCATTACACAAGGTTTAAACACCAACACAATAACTAAAACCATCATATATTAGAGTGCGGAGTACAACGATCCTAAGATAGCTCCTAAAAATAAAAAATTACAAAGGTCCTAGAATTAGATAGATGCAAGAAATCTAAACCATGATGAAGCTCTACCTAATTGCTACATTTTGTTTTTGGGTAAAGGGTTACCCCGGTGATTTTATATATACACAAACTAAAAAACAAGTAGTGAGGAGAAAACCACACTAGTTCAAACATGAAACAAGCCCCATGTAAGTAAGCCAGAAAACCAAACAATGAAAGCAGACCAAACAACTAGACTAACATCTAGAATAATAACAAAGTACAATATGTGTTAATCAGCCCCCATCATCGTTTGTGGTGTCTTAACAGATCTCCCAATCTCCCAGCTGTCTTCTGACATTTGCACATTGCTTGAACTTCACACCCATCAACTTATATCGGATAGTCTTTAAAATTGTTTCGCTTATAGTATCCGGAGGTCTCATTTGATTCTTGAACAATCTCGCATTACGCTCTTGCCAAATAACATAGGCCGCCGCCACAACCATTAGCCGACTAACGTAATTAGCAGCCGTCTTCGACTCCCCTCGGGCCTTTAGCCAACTAATAATTGAGCTCCATTTTTTATCAACACTAGCCATTCCCGCCTTTTCTCTAACTAGGTTCCAAACTTGAGACGAGAAGCTACATTCAAAGAATAGGTGGTCATGGGAATCATCATTTGCATAGCAGAGAAGACAACACGTCATGTTCATATTTTTCCGTCTAGAAATATCCCAACTTAAGATTTTATCCCGAGTCAAAAGTTTCCGACGCATGATGAGCCACATTAAGAATGCATGCCTAGGAATGCATTGATTAAACCAAACAATGTTTACCCAGTCAATCTCTTGTTCCCTAGAACGAGCCGAATTCCGAACTCAAGTAGACGAGTAATCATGCAAAATCACCATCCTTCCAACATAACATGTCCGTATTATTCGGGTACAAAAGATAATGATCTGGCTGAGCTAACACTGGAAATTGATTCCGCATTCCGACGGCCAAGACCAAGCCCCGACTCAATAAGTATCCGCAACTGTAGCGTTTAACATAAACCCCGCATTAGTGATCACTCGAGAAGACAGGACATTAGTGAGCGGGCCCAGATGGCACCAAGTATCGTACCAGGCTGAAGTGGCTCCACCATCTCCCAATTTTGACCAGACATGTCTTCGTATAAACGGCCGCAGATGAAGAATTTTCCTCCAACTCCAGCTACAATTCGCAGTTTCTTTACACACCCAGAAACTCTGGTGTTTTAACCTATATGAATAGATCCATTTTACCCACAACGAGTCTCTATTATTAAGAATACTCCAGACATGAGAAGCCATAAGAGCTGTATTAACATCTCCAACTCTCCGAATACCAAGCCCACCTTCATATTTCGGAACACAATAGCTTTAATGAGACTTTAGCTTTCCCTCTATGAAACGAGCCCTCTTGAGACCATAAGAAGTTCCGCATTTTAGCCTCTAAGTCTTTGATAATGCTAGCTAGTAAAATAAAAACTGAGGACCAATAAACATGCATAGCCGACAAGACCGTGAGGATGAGTTGCAATCTACCAGCAAAAGAAAGTAATTTGTTCCTCCAATTCGTGATACGTTGATCCACCCTTTGGACCAGAATACTACAGTCTCTAACAAGGAGTCTGGATGAGATAAGAGGGACACCCAGATATCTAACCGGTAACTAGCCCTCCTCAAATGGCAAAACACCCAAGATAGCATCCTTGACATGATTGGGAACATTGCAGAAGAAAGCCGTGCTTTTCTAAATACTAGGGACCAAACCTGACATGTTGGTGAAATGGGTTAGCGACTCCATGATGCATCGAGCTGAACGAACATCACCTCTAGCAAAAAGAAATAAATCATCTGCAAAACAGAGGTTAATAATACGCTGCTTTTCACACTTGTTGTGAAACTTAAATGAATTATCCAGCCGAGAAGCATGCTGAAGAATACAAGTTAAAATCTCCATGACCAGCGTGAAAAGATAAGGAGAAAGCGGTCTCCTTGTCGAAGGCCATGTCTCCCCTTGAAATAACCATGCATTTCCCCGTTTACACAAATCGAATATGTAGGAGAGGACACACAAGTCATAATCCAATCAACCATATCGGATTAAAGCCAAACCCAACAAGCACATCCTTGAGAAACCTCAATGAACCGTATCATAAGCTTTTTGAATGTCTACTTTAAAAGCACATTGGGGAGGACCATTGCTTCTATGATAGTTATGCATCAACTCCTGAGTAAGCAAGATGTTATCAGAAATTTTCCTTCCTGGGATAAAAGCCGACTGGTTGATACTTACAATTTGATTCAGGGACCCTTTAATACGATCCGCCATAATCTTGCTAATACATTTATAAAGGACATTACAGTAAGCTATGGGAAATAATCCGTAACTATCGACGGAGTTGGTTTCTTCGGAATGAGGACAATAAGTGTGTTATTCAGCTCCCGAAGAAGTTTACCCGTATTGAAGAAATCGATGATGGCACTCGATACATCCTGGCCAATACACTACCACGCACTCTTAAAAAAACCAACAAAAACCCAAAAATAGTTTCTCGGTAATTAAGGGCTTTTAGAACTTCATCCCGGAGGGTTCACCCCTCAAAAGTCATTGACCATTTCCTCAATCTCCCTAGGAAGGAAGAGGAGAGGCTCATCTTCCGCATCTTCATACGGAAGAGGTGCGAGAGGTGAGACGACCATCGGAACATCGTGTAATGTGTCTAGAGGAGGTTCCGGAGGAAGGTCATCCCATCCGGTTGGAACAATGATCTCTTGCGTGAGGTTCCAATCTTCTTGAGGGAAGATCGGTCATGGGAGGCATCGTAAGAATGTTCAACCTTTGGTGCAAGAGGTTGATTTCTTGGAAGCTATTTTCAATCCCACCATCATATAGTTTATACGGTCAATTAGGACCTCTTCCACGGATGTCATTTCATCGATAGCCTCCCTTAGAGCATACACATAGCGGACAACGGTTGCTTCAATTGACGGTCTCCTCCCTCTTCGCGTGTTTCTGGAGTTGGTTGATTAAGTTTCACTGTTTTGGCTTGCCATACTAAGAGAACAAGAAGGAAACTTCAAAAATCAAGAATGAAAAACACGACCACGGCCCCGTGCCCAACGGGCACGGCCCCGTGGTCACACCTCTGCAAGATTTTCCAAATTACAAACTCATTATTTTAACTTATTTTTCTTTGGTTTAAAACATTCTGAAAACTGAAATAACTTAAAATAGTGTTTCAAAATGTACTTTTGTTAAGAGTTCATTGGTGAAAATCTTGTGTTTGTTTGAATAAAGCTTTGAAGCTATGAAACTTCAAGATCTCTTGGAGGTGGAAGCTCCTTGGAGAAGAAGGAAAGTGACAAAAGTGGCAAAGACAAGATGGTTTGTGTAAAACCTTTTTAAGAATATACCTTTCTGGGTATGTGTGCAAATCTGAGCAGATCTTGGTCTTTGGGATGGGTCCAAACATGTTGCCCCAAAGCTGACTTAGAAAGCGACAGTACGCGGACCACGACCCCATGGTGGCTGGGCACGGCCCCGTGGTAAGAGATGGGTCAGACAGTTTTTGTCCGTATTATGGGCACGACCCTGTGGTGAGATTCGAGGTGGACACGGGACGTGCTGGCCCAACACGGCCCCCTGGTCAGGAATTTTATGAAGTGACGTCTATATCCTTTTTAAGGAATTCTTTTTGATTGAGTGGTTCCTTACTGGAGAGAAGAACACCGAAGTGCCTAAGGTACCATAATTACCCTTGGTTTAGGCACGAACGCAAGAGGTTATCGGAAAGGGTAAAACCTAAACTACTTACCGGTGGGCGAGACCAACCTTTATTTCCCTTATTCGGGTTCTTGTTAAAGAAGGTGTACGTCGAATCGCTCAGGTATATGAGGCATTGGCGGTGGCTGATGGAGAGTCCGTCACGGCTACAATCGACACAGGGACGACTATCGTTAATGCTTCCACAAGAGGTTGGGGTACTTTTGATGGCTTCGACGTTGCCAGATCCGAATGTGGACTAAATTGATTCTTTTTGGTTCTGGCTATGTGATGAATACCTGACTTTTTCACAAGCTCTATTTCTTTTATCTTTGAGAGAATCCTTTCTTCTAGTTGACATAGTTCGTGGGAGGTTATGTCGTTTGGAAGAGGAGGTTGAGAACTTCGGTCGAACAATAGGGGTTGTTTTTACTTTTGCCCATCTTAAGGTGATTGTTACAGGAAAACGATGGGTCTGCTAAATAGTGGTGTGCAAAATTTAGAATGTAACATTTTAAATCTTGAAGAAAACCACCACATAGTTGACATCATTCACCATAAGAGCGGCGAAAGCAAAAATAATCGATATCATCCATGTTTTTGTCAGAGGTTACTAACCGTTGGGATCTGACGGTCCTGTTTTCAGTAACTGGAGGTTGGACACGGCCCCGTGTTCGAATGACACGGCCCCGTGGTCGCTACTGTCTGACTTAAAACAGTTTTGTTGCTGCTGTTTTTGGACACGGGGGCGTGTTGAATGGACACGGCCCGTGCTGCAGCCTGCAGAAATTGCAGAATTTGCTAAAACTAGAAAAATCCTAAAAACAAAAGAAAAAAATGTTAAAAATGATTAGGTCGTCGATTTTAAACTTTCTTAAAATATTTGTGTCCTCAGCAACGATCGCCAAAAACTAGTGTGCGTAAAGCGTGATATGATTTTATTTATATTTTAAGTTGGTTTTACGCGTTAATCAAGTTTTAAATATATAAAAGAAGATATTATACTAACACTAAATACACACTTGGGCAAGTGCACCCATCGTGAGCGTAGTATAGTGTTAGCAAAAAACCGAGGTCATCCAAGGACACAAGAGCTTTTAGTACCGGTTTATCCTCAACATCTAATCGTTACAAATTTTTGGATAAAAGTTTTAAACATAAAAATAAATCTAAAAATGAAAAGATAAATAAAATGAAATACAAATATACAAGATAGAATCACTTGGATCCAACTCCTCTTTAATATATCCTTTGATGGTTTTCGCACTTTCGGACTTTTTAAGAGATTATGTTAGTTAAAGTAGTAGGCCCCTCTTTTGAAGGTGACGTTACCCCTCAACCTAGTGGTTTGCGTCGGCAGGGATACAATCCCAAAGGGTCGAAATATTGAAAGATAATTAAATAAGTTATTAATGCGAAAAGTAGTAGGCCCCTCTTTTGAAGGTAACGTTACCCTCGGCTAAGTGGTTTGAGTCAGCAAGGATACAATCCCAAGAAGCCGGTTTAAAGTTTTAATATTGGTTTACATATGAGGGGTTCAAGCTATTCGCACCCCCGC
This sequence comes from Scalesia atractyloides, assembly GCA_947069175.1. Classification (NCBI taxonomy): domain Eukaryota; kingdom Viridiplantae; phylum Streptophyta; class Magnoliopsida; order Asterales; family Asteraceae; genus Scalesia; species Scalesia atractyloides. Next base: position 40,131,322 of record CAMTDV010000009.1, read on the forward strand.
CATCCAATACCCTGTGGGCTTGAAGGAGGTCCTAGTAAGCTTGAACCAAGTCCTCGAAGGATCTATACACTTAATGAGACAAGAACTTTACCAAACCACCCTTCTAATCCCCTTCCAAGTAGTTAACACACTTTATATAGACTGTGAAGACACGAATGAGAAAATTAATGACATCATGAAGAAATGGTTAGGAAAATTCACTTTCAACATAAGAAACTAGTTATTAAAGTCATTAATACATACCCAATTAAAAAGTGCCAAAAGATTAAAAATCAAAAGTAATACATTAAAGACTTGTCTTCACCAAGTGATGTAAGAGATTAGCCAAGCATGGCCTTTGTTTGAGAAGAACTCTTACAATCAATCTTGGATCCTGAGACTACTACACACTCTAAAGATGATAGATGGATGATGGTGGTGGGTGTTGGTGTTGTAGTGGTGGCAAAGTGAGAGAGAAGTGGTTTGCCAAGGGATGCATTTGAAGTGACCAAGCACCCCTATTTATAGTTAGAACAGTACCCAGCCACGGCCCCGTGTCCAGTGGGCACGGCCCGTGGCCGGCTTCTTCTCTTCCTTCGTTAATTGCAGTTGTCAGCAGAGGGCCCCACACGACCCCACGGCTCATGGGCACGGGCCTGTGGTCAACTCTTCATTGTACCATCAAGATTCTGCAAATCTTAGAGTCTGACCACGCCCATGGTGGCTTAGGCACGACCCTGTGGTGGGCATAGAAGCTTCTGCATGCTTTGTCTTTAAGTGCAAGGGCTGACCACGCCCCATGCCTGGCTGGTCAGGCCCCGTGGTCAGCTTCTATTTCCTTGTTTTTGTCTTTGGGGTGCTGATGAGGGGTCGGGTATGTCGTGTTATTCCTTTTTCTTGTATATTTGTTGGTTTTCGCTGCTTATTTGTTTCTTTTGTTCTTTTAAGTTCATTTGGTCCTGTAAATTCAAAAGGAACAAAGAAACATACTTTTGCAACATTTGTACTAGAAAAAGGTTAGTTTTATGCCTCTTTTGATGTAATTTATATGTTGCATTTTATACACATCACCCCCTTTTTGGCATCATCTGCAGAATGCCTGGGTTTTTGTCACACCCCAACCGATGGCGGAATCATCGGGATGTGGCATTAAGCGAACAGATTGCTCAAGAAAATCCATAACGACTATTAATGTGGCAATATTTAATAACGTTCAATTTCCCATACAATCAAACAAAATATCCATATAATAGTCAAATGGAAATACAAGTTTCTTGATTAATACAATTCGACAACTAGATTTTTGTGAGTTTCTAGAGCCCTAAATCCATTGGCAGCATAAAATCCATCAACCTGTTACATACGTTAAAATAAAGTCAATACAAAATGTAAAGGTGAGCATACAAGTTTGCAATAGTAATCATAAATAAGCGTTTCCCATAAACCGCATGAACATACGTAAGAGATGTGAACTATGTTAACAACATTGATACAAGTAAGCAACAAACCGCGAGTGCGAGTCACGCGAACAAGTGTCCACGTACTAAAGAGAAAATAAAGCGAAATGTAAGAGTGTGAGCCTTAACAACCCCGGGCCTCCAGGTGGCGGGTGAACCTCTAGCTAGCTATCATGTTAAGGATGGCATACAAGTCATCAAGCAAATAACATACAATTCAGTGATTCACGTATAATCATGTATGAGCGGGTTGCGTTTTAAAGCGTTTGAGCGTAATGTGTAGTGTTTTGATGTAGAGAACGTATGTAACACCCAAAAGTGCATTAAAGCAAAAAAGGGTTCAAGTATACTCACTGTGGGTGCGTAAACGGTTGAGTAAGAGCGGAGGAGAGCGAAGAGAGTGCCGGGTCAGCCTGTAAGCAGGAACAGAAGTGCATCAGTCTTCCATAGTGCTGAAACGGTAAAAAATGGAGTGACGGTGTGGGATTTATAGGTCAATTAGTACGAATTAGTTCCAGTTCGTATGAATTGGCTAATTCGTACAAAATGGCTCAATTCGTACGGAATAGGTCAATTCGTACGAATTGGGTCAATTGGTACGAATTGAGCTCTTTCATGCGAATTGAGCTGTTTCGTGTCCAAAATTGAGTTTTTCGCGTCGTTTCTTCGGGAAATCGAGTGTCCGTCCTTCCAACCTTAAGTTACTTGTCACACCTCGAGCCGGAGCGGAATGGTACAGGGCATGATGATTGCCTATATCGTATGACACTATTATAAGTTAAATATTCTAAAGTATCAATATTAATTTGTCAAACATAACATGGAATTTAAATATTAATACCAAGTTACAAAATCAAATAAATAAAAACTACATACCGTAGCAGGTTTATTACAAAGGCAATCCTACGGGTCTTCAACTCAAAATCCGCCCACCCTTGTTTACCTGTATCACGCGTAAAAGAGTTTTGGGTCAACAAACATGTAGGTGAATAGATTCGGTTTTTATTTAAAAACGTTTTTGTTTTATTATTTTTAGAAAATTTTTTTTATAACATGCATTATTAAATGTGAAACTAGGTCTTTCAATATAACAAGAATTCAACACATATCTCATAAGCAACACAAACATAACAATATTAGTAGCTATAGACACATAGAGATTCAGGCCCCGAAAGGCGAATCTGCGAACAATGTTGGCGATACCTGAGTTCGACACATGGCCGTGGGGAACCGGTCAGCCAGGTGGATCCATGCGAAACCTGTGACACAAAGCGAGTAACATATAGATGCACGTATAGAGAAACAATAGAAATTAGCAACAAGTGACACATAGAAACACATCGAATAGCATGTTATCAATTTAAATAAATTTGAAATCAAGCACAAAATACACCCCAAAAAGAGTTAATGGCAAAAAAGGGGAAAAGAGTCGCATCTATTCATAGGTTGCGAAGGAACGTTCCACGAGAATGCACTGCACGAAAAGTGACGGTCTATATCTAAATAATGACCGCAATGTAAATAATCAAGATACTAAACGAAAGGACAACATTATTTTTTAGGAAATTGGGTTCTTCTATTGGAACTTAAATAATTATTTAACATAATAGAATAATCAATATTTATATACATAGTTATGTTAAATAATATAATGAAAACCATTCAATATGTTAACAAAATAATTAAATGCTACAAATTACTTAATAAAAATTACCTAGCACAACAATAAATTCGGTTACATGTTTTAATTTGAAATAATAAATTTTATATATGAAATTATTTATTTATCACTTCCATTAACTTTTAAATAAAATGATTATCTAAAATTATGGAATAATTATATAAAGTTCCCAATATAATTATATAATCTATATAAATCAGTAAAAACATTTATACAATTTATTTGTAAAAATCTTCTATTTTTTAATAATTAAAACATGTATGATTCCAAATTAAATTCGTGAATTCTCAAAAATTAAGGAAAAATCTACAAAATTCCCTAGTGTTCAAATAATCTGAAATAATCATTAAAAATATTTATTGAATTTATTTAAGATTAACTTGTATTTTTATTTGATTTAACTAGTGATTAAAACGTAAATAATTCACCAAAACTCCAATTGGATGTCTAAAAATTCCCAAAGTTTAAACACAATATTCTAATATGATATACAACAATAATCTACTTTCAATTTTATCAAAACACAAGTCTAAACCTAAAAGCCCCAAATTCTATGAACGAAGAACCCTAATTTCCACAATAATTAAATTCGAATAAATTAAGCCTTCTATCACTGAAATTGATAGAGGGCTTTTGTAGAGGATAAAAAATAAATGATATTAGGCTTTCGAATCACCTAAAAGGTTGAGAATTGAAGGATATATCGCGAATTCAAGTTCTGAGCCCTAGCTTCGTTCTTGGTCAAATTCGGTGAAATGGGTAGATGAAATGAGCAAATTCTAGTGGGGTTTCACTTTATTTGATCAGTAGTACAAATGGTATGAGTTTCATCAGTTAATTTCGTGAAATGGCAAAAGATATACATAAAGCTTTAATGGTGATTTAAATGTATGTTAATCTCGAGTTAAACGGTCCATAAATGATGTTGGGGAACGATTGAGTGGTATATAACACAAAACAGCACTAATATGAGTTGTTTGAGGCCTAAGAGAAGTCAAAACGACGTCTGAATCGTGAAAAGGAACGTGAGTTGCGCTGTTTTGGGGAAGACGAATTGGTTCCAGGTGGTTTTTGGGTTAGCTCATAAGTATTTGCGAGGGAAATTATCACAACAATCAACAGTGGTGCGGTCGATGATCTATGCGCGTGGGTTTAGTTGTGCGGGTGAAGTCGCAGATTCGAACCCTGCGGCCAACAATCCCTTTATATATTTTTAAACAGCCTCATTAAAGCCTGCATATATTATATATATATATATATATATATATATAAAGTGATCGATTCTTCATCTGAAGCTGGTGGCAGAGTGGTTTGTGGGCGCTGTTGTTGTTGGATGTACCCCTGGGTTGCCCGCATGTTCGAATCCTGTCGGCCCCTGTGTTTTTTTTCCTTTTATTTAAAAGTTTCCACTTGACAATTAGCCCCCTTATGCTACAAACGTTATACAAATACGATTTAAACTTGTAATCCTAGTTTAATTAATGTATTCCTTATATAAAATAGTTTCAAAACTTCACATCTAGGCCCTTGCCTTTTATAATCCCATTTAACTTGATTTAACTCTAAAAGTTAACTTAGTTAATGTATCTCTTTATATCAACTAACCGAACTAACTGAGTAGTCTTAGAAAGTTAACGTTTCAGTCCGATTTTAATCAACGAGATACGTGACGATTTAATTGAATAGTATGATATTAAAATATTAAAGTTAGTAAAAGTTATTATTTTTGTTTAATCACAAAGGGTCCGGTTTTTGCACAAAAAAAAAATTCGGTCTGATTTCGAAGGTCCGATTTTGTCGGATGTTACAGTCTCCCCGACTTTTGGGAATTTCGTCCCGAAATTAGAAAGAAAATGCTCGTGTAGGATCAAGTGTAGGGTCTTCCATAGGCGGAAGTAGTATTGGTTCAATAGAGGAATCGCTTTTGATGCCAAGGATGTAGAAATGAAGATCGTTATTGGTTACATATAAGATAGCCTGTTATAGGCTCTATGATCATTGCAATCACGAACCAAGATTGGCGTAACGAGGATTTGTAGCAGGTAAAGAGAAAATCATGTCCCAAAGATAACTTGTAACACGGGAGAGTTTGCAACTGAGTCGTAAAGTATACCCATGATGCCTAACTACAATCCATGTCACGTCTTGGGAACTAAAGAAACAATTTTCATAAAATGCCACAATTCGAGTTGAATGAGCGAAATCATAGGATTTGAAATCTCCAATCACAGAACAAAACAACTAACTAAAACTCTGATGATTATTCTAACGCTGCTTCTGAAAATTTGACAGAGACACTTATATATAGGAAGTACCAGCGGCATATCCACCATGTCTCTATCAAACTTTCATCAGCATCGTTATTCGAATCATGATGGACAACACACAACTTCTCATGACTAGTTTAACGAGGCTTTTGATACTTCAATAAGAACACTTATATATAGGAAGTACCGGCGTATCCACCATGTCCTTATCGAATTTCGTCAGCTTCGTTATTCGGATCATGATTGACGACACAACACAACTTACATAGAACTTCTCTCAACCAATCTAACGAGGCTTTTGATAGTTTGATAAGGACACTTATATATAGGAAGTACCAGCGGCGTATCCACCATGTCCATTATCGAATTTCGTCAGCTTCGTTATTCGGATCATGATTGACGACAAAACACAACTTACATAGAACTTCTCTCAACCAATCTAACGAGGCTTTTGATAGTTTGATAAGGACACTTATATATAGGAAGTACCAGCGGCGTATCCACCATGTCCTTATCAAATTTCATCAGCTTGTTAGCGGTTTTGATTAGTTCCACGCGACGACTCAAACTTACTAATTAAATACACAATCCAAACCATAAACATCTAATGTGTGAGTTTCGAACCCAAAAGGGTGAGACTACATGGTGGCAGTACATGCATCCATAGTTATGAGGAGAGGGTCAATCTATGAATAAGTCAGACAGTACTCATATCACACAAATTATGGGGAAAGGTAAGCCGTGATGAGTGATGATGTGAAACTGCAAGAACATGAACCAACAATAAAACATAACATAAATGCATAACAAAACAAACCAATAATAGCAAATAGAATAGCGATAGTATAAAACGTCAGAATAAGAGATGAAAACGACGATAGATTATAAAATAGTAACGTTGAAAGCGTTGACAATGGTACAAGCTATCAACGGTACTGATTAAGAGTTAATAATTGTACCGGTTGACGTTAGTGCGAACGTCAAGGATACGAAATGGTAGTAGCAGGTGAGTTGATAATGATGGAAAACCAAACGTGGAGTTGAATGGCAGAAGAAATAGAGTAGCAGAAAGGATTTTAGCTTCCTTTAGTCAGGCGAGAATTACGATTCGGACAAACGTAGAGACGCCCTAAAATAAATTGAGGAAACCATAACTTTATTGACTAGACTCACGTTTATTTCGTTTTGTTAACCATATTTACACTTCACCAAGTGTAAAACATTAGCATTTTAAACCTTTCATGTACGAAAGCAATTTGTTTTATTAGAAAAATATTTTCGTTAAGTTTCAAGAAAATATATTTTTTTCTTATCTAAAGTGGTAAATTTTACTAAAATATTTATTATATTTTGTTGTTATTATTTTTATAAAATCAAATTTGAGTCGGAAAAATTTTATCGCCACCATGTGCCCTAGACTTGAATTTGTCGAACTATGGGCACAAGTTACGATATCGATTAAGGTTACGACGTTCAAGTCATACTAGACGAATTGTTAAGGTTTAGATATCACATTATTATATTTGTGTTTGAAAATTCAAAATATTCTTTATTTGATTAAATTAGTTCGAAGAAAACTCAAAACGTTTCATGCAAAGTAGACTTGTCACATAAAAACGTTGCCGTGCTGCTAACCGCATCCTGGTTATCTTGGAATTGGATGAGTGCTCGTTCGTGTGCCTTCTAGTTATCGTGGTTTCTGGACTGGCTAGATCGGGAGGAACAAGTTGGGTGTTATACAGTACGGTCGATTGATCCAAGGATGGAGTGTCTGGTTAGACATACGGTCGGATCATAAGGTGGTTGTCTGGTTGCTCAAATGGGGAAGTCACGGATTTGTGAAATCATGGAACTTAGGGAAAATCCCATGATTCAAGGAAACAAATCACATGCCAATATTATGGAGTATTAAAGGGTAGCAAAAGTCGAACCCTTCAACAAGGGACAAAAATAGGGTGATTTGTTTGTAAATTATTAGAATCTCGTGGAATATTAAAGATTTACTCTGGTGGTTTATATACGAAATGATATAGTAACCAAATGGAATAAAGATAAAATAATAAAACTTATATTTCATCATAAAATATTGAAAATCATAGGTTTGGCACATCATAGGGTTTAGTATGATTTCCATGCATCACTTTCGTAATTACGTGTGCACCCGCAATTACTGAGCTTTCGCATGGTCCTCATACGTTTACCCATTGACATACAACTTAACCCAAAGAAAATCATGAATTAATAAATGAGCGGAATTTTTGGGGTGTTGTAAAACGATGTTTAGGATAGTATCCATGAATTAACACGAACACGTTTGACATATCAAAGTGTTGTTAGTTCTCATGACGTTTGGTGTGACATGCTTTGGCCTAATTGCTATCGGTACTCTCATCAATAGTCCCCAGGTAGGCAAACTGGTCCATAATTGGATTTATATGAATGCCAGCCTAGACAGGACGTCTCGACTACCGGTACGTAACCCTTCCAGTTACTACATGTCCGTCGCGAGAACTCACTTTGACGAGAGTGAAATCTCAATTGAAATTTGAGACTCTAGAACGAAATAAAATCAAACAAAAAAATATGCAGTAAGAGAAACAAATAGATTCAAGACTTGAGATATACAAGAATAAGAATTTGAACATCGATTTTTCATATATACGTATAAAGTTTATGCAACATGATAAGGAATAAGAAATATAAATATTAAAGTATATATTGTCATTTAAGGCATATAATATTTAGCATATAACAATTTAAGTGCTCACATGCATTTGTGTGTGACATTATTATTTATAAGCTAAGGCAATCAAAACAATTAAGCACAGTTAAGGTACCTAATCAACTATAGACTAAGTTTAAGGGTCTAACAACTTATCTTAATTCCCTATAGTCATTTGTGTAGATACCAATCTGTCACACTCCGACCCACAACGGAATGGTACGTGGCATGATGATTGCCCATAGCATATGACACTATTATAAGTTTAAATATTTAAAGTATCAATATTAATTTGTCAAACATAACATGGAATTCAAATATTAATACCAAGTTACAAAATCAAATAAATAAAAACAACATATCATAGCCGGTTTATTACTAAGGCAATCTTACATGTCTTCAACTCAAAATCCGCCCACCCTTGTTTACTTGTATCACGCGTAAAAGAGTTTTGGGTCAACAAAAAAGTTGGTGAATCGATTCGGTTTTTATTTAAAAACGTTTTTGTTTTATTATTTTTAGAAAAAACTTATTTTATAACATGCATTATCAAATGTGAAACTAGGTCTTTCAATATAACAAGAATTCAACACATATCTCATAAGCAACACAAACATAACAATATTAGTAACTATAGACACATAGAGATTCAAGCCCCGAAAGGCGAATCTGCGAAAATTGTTGGTGATACCGAGTTTGACCCATGGCCGTGGGGAACCGGTCAGCCAGGTGGATCCACGCGAAACCTGTGACACAAAGCGAGTAACACATAGATGCACGTATAGAGAAACAATAGAAATTAACAACAAGTGACACACAGAAACACATCAAATAACATGTTATCAATTTAAATAAATTTGAAATCAAGCACGAGATACACCCCAAAAAGAGTTAATGGCAAAAAGGGGAAAAGAGTCGAATCTACTCATAGGTTGCGAAGAAACGTTCCACGAGAATGCACTGCACGAAAAGTGACGGTCTATATCTAAATAATGACCGCAATTTAAATAATCAAGATACTAAACGAAAGGACAACATTAATTTTTAGGAAATTGGGTTCTCCTATTGGGGCTTAAATAATTAATTAACATAATAGATTAATCAATATTTATATACATAGTTATGTTAAATAATATAATGAAAACAATTCAATATGTTAACAAAATAATTAAATGCTACAAATTACTTAATAAAAATGACCTAGCACAACAATACATTCGGTTACATGTTTTAATTTGAAATAATAAATTTTATATATGAAATTATTTATTTATCACTTTCATTAATTTTTAAATAAAATGATTATCTAAAAAATTATGAAATAATTATATAAAGTTCCCAATATAATTATATAATATATATAAATCAGTAAAAACATTTATAAAATTTATTTGTAAAAATCTTCTATTTTTTAATAATTAAAACATGTATAATTCCAAATTAAATTCGTGAATTCCCAAAAATTAAGGAAAAATTCTACAAAATTCCCTAGTGTTTAAATAATCTGAAATAATCATTAAAAATATTTATTGAATTCATTTAAGATTAACTTGTATTTTTATTTGATTTAACTAGTGATTAAAACGTAAAAAATTCACCAAAACTCCAATTGGATATCTAAAAATTCCCAAAGTTTAAACACAATATGCTAATATGATATACAACAATAATCTACTTTCAATTTTATCAAAACGCAAGTCTAAACCTAAAAGCCCCAAATTCTATGAACGAAGAACCCTAATTTCCACAATAATTAAATTCGAATAAATTAACCCTTCTATCACTGAAATTGATAGAGGGCTTTTGTAGAGGATAAAAAATAAATGATATTAGGCTTTGGAATCACCTGAAAAGGTTGAGAATTGAAGGAGATATCACGAATTCAAGTTCTGAGCCCTAGCTTCGTTCTTGGTCAAATTCGGTGAAATGGGTAGATGAAATGAGAAAATTCTTGTGGGATTTCACTTGGTTTGATCAGTAGTACAAATGGTATGAGTTTCATCGGTTAATTTCGTGAAATGGCAAAAGATATACATAAAGCTTTAATGGTGATTTAAATGTATATTAATCTCGAGTTAAACGGTCCATAAATGATGTTGGGGAAAGATTGAGTGGTATATAACCAAAACAACACTAATATGAGTTGTTTGAGGCCTAAGAGAAGTCAACACGACGCCTGAATCGTGAAAAGGAACGCGAGTTGCGCTGTTTTGGGGAAGACGAATTGGTTCCAGGTGGTTTTCCGGGTTAGCTGATAAGTAATTTACGAGGGAAATTATCACAACAATCAACAGTGGTGTGGTCGTTGATCTATGCGCGTGTGTTTAGTTGTGCGGGTGAAGTCGCAGATTCGAATCCTGCAGCCAACAATCCTTTTATATATTTTTTAAACTGCCTCATTAAAGCCTGCATATATATATAAGTGATCCAATTTCTTTACATCCTGAAGTGGTGGCAGAGTGGTTTGTGGGCGCTGTTGTTGTTGGATGTACCCCTGGGTTGCCGCATGTTCGAATCCTGTCGGCCCGTGTGTTTTTTTTCCTTTTATTTAAAAGTTTCCACTTGACAATTTAGCCCCTTTATGCTACAAACGTTATACAAATACGATTTAAACTTGTAATCCTAGTTTAATTAATGTACTCCTTATATAAAATAGTTTCAAAACGTCACATCTAGGCCCTTGCCTTTTATAATCCCATTTAACTTGATTTAACTCTAAAAGTTAACTTAGTTAATGTATCTCTTTATATCAACTAACCGAACTAACTGAGTAGTCTTAGAAAGTTAACGTTTCAGTCCGGTTTTAATCAACGAGATACGTGACGATTTAATTGAATAGTATGATATTAAAATATTAAAGTTTGTAAAAGTTATTATTTTTGTTTAATCGCAAAGGGTCCGGTTTTTGCACAAAAAAAAAATTCGGGTCAGATTTCGAAGGTCCGATTTTGTCGGATCTTACATTACTGAGCAAACCAAAAGCTGGGGAGGTCTTTAGAGCAGCTTAGTTACTTGTAGGAACTTGGGATGTGTTGATACATGATGTCTATTGTCTAGGTCTTGGATCGAGTATGTGTGAATAGGGTTTGTAAATGTTAGATTTTGGAATATTTATGTTTTAAAGACAACAAGTTCGGCCGAAGTTGACCATAGGCAGGACAAGTTCACCCGAACTTGTCCTGGCCGTGTCACACTTCGAGCGAAGTTGTGTGTCTATATATGAGTCTTGGGTCTTTGTCATTTGTAACTTTGCATTAAAAGAGGCGAAGCTCTGTCTATCTGGATTCTTGATGTAATATGACTTTGGACTAATAAACAGACATTTTAAATAGTAAATCTTGTGTATTTGATTAACAATCACGTAATTTCCGCTTACGATGACTTTAGATAACAAATTATGTTCCTAAGCAGTGGAGGAGCGATCCTAACAAGTGGTATCAGAGCCATGGATACCTAATTTGTTGAGATCTACACAAGACACTCTCTATTTCAACACATTTCTTTCATTTTTCTACACTTTTTCACCAAATTGATGAATCTACGGTTGAAAATGTCTAAATTTTGAATATGTCACATAAAATCACCTAAATACAAACCCCTGAAAGTTTCATAGCTAAATTCAAACGATTTCATGTCTAAAATATCAAAAAACCATGTCGGATAACCTCACTTCGCTCGAACTTAAAATCACAATTTTTGCTGAGTTTGAACAACTTCGTGCGATGTTGTTGAGATTTTCAAAGGATTTTGATCAAGTTCGCCCGAACTTGGCAAAGGTTGAAAGTTTTTCTGAAAATCATTACAAGTTAGCCCGAACTTGTCATCAAGTGAAATTTCTGTAATTCTCACACAAGTTCGCCCGAACTTGTCAAAACTGAATCTGAAATTGTTTTTCTGCACAAGTTCGCCCAAACTTGTCTGTTTGCTAATCAATCTTCAAGTGTTTTTGAATGTGTTTCAGTTAAAATCTTCGGTCTGACAAAACGTATCAAGAGTACAATGCCTTTGCTATTGCAGTGGCTAAAGCCTCGACTTCAAACGCAACGTAGTAAACCAAATGAATCTAGACAACGAAATGGGAACTTCTATGAAGCCACCCAAGTTGACGAGTATGGATGAATACAAAGGCTGGAAAGAAAAGTTCGAAAACTGGGTACAAGCAAATTTCTTCTACAGTTGGGTTGCGGTTCAAACCGGATATACGTGGCCAAAGGATGAACGTAACAATGATCTTTCATTATCAAAGTTCACACCTGAACTCAAAGATGCATATGTTGCTGAGAAAAAGATGATAAGCTTGATACAGCAATCAGTGAAAGAAGATATTCTGATTTTGATACCTGAGTGTAAAACTGCACAGATGTTGTGGAATGCTTTAAAAGCAAAATATTTGGGTAGTGCTGAAATGATTAAAAGCAAGAAGGCTTTAATCAAGAAGAGTTTGATATTTTCACGATGCTAAAAGGTGAAACCATGACACAAATGATTGATCGCTACTGTCATTTGATGGTTCAGATGAGAAGACATGATCTTGGTAGAACAGAAGAAGAGATGATTGATAAGTTGGCAGATGCACTTCCTGAAGGGGAATGGACGACATACTTAATGGTACTGAAAACCGGTCCGAGTTGGCCTCATTACAAGCTATCAGATGCATTGACAAATTAGAGGGTCATGAAATGGAGATGATAAAGATAGCCAAATTGAAGAATGCAAATGTTGTACAACATGTGGGACTTTACTATAAAGGAGGTGTTCAAGATATTTCAAGTCCGAAGATCAACGTTCAGCGCGAATGTTAATTCTTTGAATCATTCGTCGCAGAGTCAACCAAATACTCAATCACATCCAAGTTATGATCAGAGTCCTCCGAACACATCATATTCGAGTGCTAGCTCAAATTCTCTGTTCCAGAACCAAACTAATCAATCAAATCCTTCTAGTTCCGATTCGAATGTATTTCATTGCAACATTGCGGTCAATCTAAAGAACATTTTCACTGAACAAACAGCCAAGCAGCACATGGCGCTCCTTGCAACCGTGCTTGAATCATATGAAAGCTTAGTTGCTGGGAAGATTGGGAATCCAGAGATGACAGCTGAGGATTATGACCAGGTTTATGAAGAAGAATTAGAATTGATGGATATCAAATGGAGCTTAGCATCGATTATCAGAAGAGTCACAAAGTTTGTCGCGCTCATAGGAAGAGATATTGGAAATTCGAGCAATAAAATTGGATTCGACAAAACAAAGGTGACATGCTTTAAATGCAGACAAAAGGGGCATTTCAAACGCGAGTGCACAAATCAAGAAGCAAGCGGCAATCAAAGTCCTTTTGGAAACAAAAACGACTGTTACAAGAAATGTTTGCAGTACAAGCCGTTTCCGAGAAAAGTTCAAGTTGAAGTACAAGACGATTCGGCAAAGACAAATGAAAAGGCTCTAGTAGTTGCACACAAGGATGAAGGGTTTGATTGGAATAAATATATTTCCAAGAAAACTGGTGTCGCGTTGATGGCCGAGATTGTGGAAGAGCCTGAGTCAATGGTTGATGATGCAGCTCTTGGGAATGCGAAGATCAGAGGAAGAAGAAATGATCTATCACGAGACAAAGATGAAGAACATTATTCCTCCTAACCTTCACTCTAGTTTTGTAGGTTGCTTTGATGATGCAAATCAGGAGCATGTGAGTGAAGAAAAGAAATCGGATGTTGAGGAGATCATCAATGTGACAAAGGAAATGAATGAAGAAAACCTCACAAAGATTGCTGACAAAGCAATGATGGCCAATTTGAAAGACGTAGGTCAAGAGGTAAAGTTGATCGAGAAAGAAGTTGTGATAGTGCAAATTGTGGAGGTTGAAAAACCTTGCACAAAGTGCATGAAAGCTTGTGAACAATGTGCTGAAAAATCTCTAATCATAAGCGATTTGAATGTGCATAATGAAAATTTTAAATATGATTATCGCACAATGAAGGAAGCTTATGATAAGATGAAAGGCACTTATTGCAATGTTGAAAAATCTAACTTAGAACAAGGTGCCACAATAAGTATGTTAAAAGCAACGGTAATAGAAAAACAAGAAGCAATTAACATGTATATTAACACCATTGCTGAAACAAAACATGAGCTTCAAGAAATGAAAATTGAAATTGAACGAGTAAGGCAAATTTTGCTCAGTTATACGACTAACGCTTATGTCACCGATCACAATCTTCTAACGATTCCGTCGGAAGAAAATGATGCGAAGCCAAAAGTTAAGAAGCGTGGAGATTATAGCAATGTTCCACCTCTATTGTGCGCAAGTTACTGTCGCAAGAAAGTTGAGGGAATGGAGAAGGCACTCAATATAACACTTTTATCTGAAACGAAAAACGAGTTGCCTGAGAACATTGATGTAATTTACACAAATCTTAAAGATGACAGTGAAGCAGTCGTGAACAATGTGGTTAAAAATGTTTTGGGAAATGATTCTGATGATGGCAGCTTTGAAAGCGCCAACTCAAGTTTAGATAGTTCTGAATCACAATCTGAAAATGAAGATACTTCATTAGAAAATAGCCTAAGTGATGATCCTAGCATTGTAATGTACAAAGTTAAGGACTCTGATAGACTATATTTTGACGATACTTTTCTGATTCGGAATGTGAAAGAAGATCAGATTGACAAACTATTCAAACTTGTTGAAGTGTCCTCAGATGATCTAGAGAAGAATGAAAAGAAATTTTACTCAAAATCCAAGAAAGTTTATAACAACTATGGAAAAAATGGTGGTGATTTTCCTGAGAATAGGAGAGCGGGTTTGGGTTTAGAGGTAGAAGATGAACCGAAAAAGAAATAATCACCATTTCATGAATATAAAACGAAAAACATGAAATTCGTATTTGGGACAAACACGGCTCAAGAGAAGGATTCAATTGGAAAGCAA
The DNA here is from genome assembly GCA_947069175.1 of Scalesia atractyloides. Classification (NCBI taxonomy): domain Eukaryota; kingdom Viridiplantae; phylum Streptophyta; class Magnoliopsida; order Asterales; family Asteraceae; genus Scalesia; species Scalesia atractyloides. Next base: position 40,146,356 of record CAMTDV010000009.1, read on the forward strand.
TCGAACGATGAGTTTAAGAAAGAAAAGGAGCTTCGTGATAAGGCTAAATCCACAAGTGGAGTAAAAACCACTAGTGGACAAACGGTTGATACTCGGACTTGCTTTAAATGCAATGAGGTTGGACACATTGCACGAAAATGTCCGAAATCAAAGCCTATCTATCAACGAAGAAAGAAAACTTCAGATGTTGAGAAATTTAAGCACCTAGAGATTGTACCGATAAAGATCTTAAAACGAAATAATAAATCTAACATTTAAGTAACACCCTAAAATTGAATCCAAAATTGAGAAATCTACTTTTGAAAGGGTGAAACTTCGAAATCGATGAAACAAAGATTCAAAATTTTATATAAAAAAGGCACGAATGAAATCTCAAGCTTGGGTTGCAAAGAAAACTTCATCATCATCTGAAAGTGCAAAGTCTGCATCAGTGTCAAAATTGAAAATGTTAATGAAACTAAGACTGATCAGAAGTTTCTGTGTGTTGATTTGAAAGTTCCTACTTATGATATCCCGATTCAACCCAAGACTGGAAAGGCTTGGGTTTCCCTCTTTAAGTAGTTTCTTTTGCATGTGCAGGGGCTCCCAAGATCCATCTTGTCAAAGTGGATTATGGATAGCGGAGCTTCACGTCACATGACTGGGATACGTGCCTTACTTTTCGATATTAAAGCAATCAATGGAGGGCACGTGGGATACGCGGGTAATCAAGGAGGTCGAATCATTGCAGAAGGAAAGTTATCTAATGGTGTGGTGTCGTTTGATAAGGTCAACTATATCGCTGAGCTGGAAAACAATCTTCTCAGTATTTCTCAGATCTGTGATAAGCAGTTTACCGCCCACTTCAATGACAAGGAGTGCATGATCATTAAACCGGGCTTTAAGATTCCAGAAGAATGGATTCTCATGCGTGCTCCTCGAGAGAATCATCTTTATGTGCTTGATATAAGTATCGCTACAACTACATCGAAGTCGGCATAATGTTTCGTCTCAAAGGCCACAGAAAAGGAATCGATACTTTGGCACAGAAAGATGGGTCATATTCACATGAGAAAAATGAATCATCCGGTTCATAAAAATTTAGTGGAAGGAGTGAATCTTAAAAGCTTTCACATGAACGACAGTTGTGTGAGTTGCAAGAAAGGAAAGCAGGTTAAAAAGTGTCATCCAAGAAAGATTCTTAACTCCATCAAGCTGCCGCTCTAAAGACTTCATATGGATCTCTTCGGTCCAGTGAATGTACAAAGTATATCGGGAGATCTGTATTGCCTGGTAGTAACCGATGATTACTTGAGATTTTCATGGGTGTTCTTCCAAGAGAGCAAAGATGAAATATTCGATAACCTAATGATACTCTTTAGGAAGCTTGAAAATTTGTACCACCTTCCTATTAGACGAATCAGAAGCGACAACGGTACAGAATTCAAGAACAAATGTATGCAAGAGTTCTGTAATGCGAAAGGGGTTCTACATGAATTTAGTGCTCCGTATACTCCACAACAGAACGGGGTTGCTGAACGAAAGAATCGAGTGCTGATAGAGACAGCACGAACGATGCTTGCAGATTTAAAACTACCTGTGAGCTTCTGGAGTGAAGCAGTGGCTTCAGCATGTTATACGTTGAACGGGGTTTTAACTGTCAAACCTTACAAGAATACGTGTTTTGAACTTCTTAACCAAAGAAAGCCTAATCTGGAGTATCTGGAACCGTTTGGATCTCTTTGCACTGTCATTGATCCAGATGGTAAATTCGGTGCAAAGTCTTTAGAGGGTTTCTTTGTCGGATACGCTAGTCCACTTAGACGAGTCTATCTTCCAAGTATGAAGCAAGTGGTTCTTTTCAACATGTCAACTTCCGAAGGTATACAATGCCTACACAAAAGGCAGGTGATGCTTGGATGTTCAACTATGCCAGTTTATGGAAATCTTTCGATCTTCCAGAAGATCCGTCTGATGAAGAAATAGCTGCTTTGTATTATTTGCATCAGTCTGCTAATCAAGAGCAAATTTCAAGGCCAATAGTGGTTAATCAACCATCTGTTGGCACATCTTCTTCTTCTGGTGAAGGTCAAAGTAATGTTCAAGCTGAGTAAGTTACACCCATCACAGAACCAGTGAATACTACTCCAGAACCCAATCTTTCTCAAGCGCATGATTCTGATGAGGCTCCGACTTATGATCAAGATGGTGAATCCAATTCTGATGAGGAATCCGAGCAGATCACTAGTTTGTTAAATCAATCTGCTGGCCCGAGTTCTAGAAATGAAGCATCGTCAAGCAATCCTCCTGTTGAATCAGTGGTTGATCTGAATGTTAATAATCTGGAGAGTACAGTTGATGTCTCTGGTGAAGTAATGCCGAGATCTTATTCTTACCATCCATCTGACACAATTATTGGTGAACTACAAGCTGGAGTTAGAACAAGAAGCCAGATCAATAAAGCGCTTAGTTGTTTCTACACCAAGGTGGCTCCAATTCAAGAATTCTGATCTTATCGGTGTTTTATATCTCAAATAGAGCCAAAGTCAGTCACTGAGGCACTTGGAGATGTAAAACTGGATTCTTGCAACGCAAGAGGAGTTACGACAATTTGAGAAATTGGGTGTATGGAAACTTGTTGATCTCCCGGCTAATCAAAAGGCGATTGATACGAAATGGGTGTTCAAATGTAAGCGTGATGATCGAGGAGTAATTATGCGAAACAAAGCTCGACTTGTTGTCAAAGGATTTCACCAACAAGAGGTATTGATTACACAGAAGTGTATGCACCAGTTGCAAGATTAGAGTCTATCCGCATTTTCTTGGCGTTCGCGTGTTGGAAAGGTTTTAAGGTGTACCAGCTTGATGTTAAATCAGCTTTTCTCTATGGCAAATTGAAAGAACAAGTGTACCAGCTATGCCCGTTGCTGCTATTCATGATAAACCCCTAATTCTTATGCTAGAACATAATGTGGAAGTTTGTCCACAACTACACCAAGGAAGAACTTGCAAAGATGCTAGAAGTGGATCCTGAATCGTTTGATTTTGATTTCGAGGAAGAATTGGTGAATATAGATACTTTTGAGCCAAACAAGTATTTATAAAGCACAAACCTGAAGCAGATGATTATAACAAAGTGATTGTTGAAGATAGGTCTGATGATGAAGAAGAGGGCGCTGAAAAGTATTCTGGTGCTAACACTGACAGTTTTCCAACTTTCAACAAAATTTATGAAGAATTGAATGCGGATTTGTTAAAACAAAAGATTGAAGAGTCGATTCGAGAAGGAAAGGTCCCAAAGCCAATGACGAAAGAGGAAATTGCTGAAGCGAAAAAGTCCTGGTTTAAAGAGATGCCAAAGCAACGAAAGTTTCGAAGACCACTTGCATTTTTTACCAGAGATAAAGAAAAATCACTGGGAGATATTCTGAGTTGGGGATGGTTGAAAGAATTGGATGTTTATGCTATTAAAAGTGAATTCGGAATGCAATACTTTCAATATTTGGTGGATATTAAGACATTACCATACTGGGATATAGAGGAGTTGGTGCAAACAAGAAATATCAGTTATTAGATGAAGTTTCACAACCAACGTCTCTGGAAGGTTATTAAGTTTGAAGCAATGCACGGTTTTAATTACTGGAAACCGTTTATTGCAAAGCGGCGAATCAAGATTGATAAAAAGACGGGTGAAAATGATATTACACTTGTGATGAAAAGACCTAGAGCAATAAAGAACATGCCGCTGATGCCAATTGAACAAGATTTCTATCCGCTATTCAAATGGTGGCAGATAGACCTAGAAACGTGAAGCCATGATTGTTCTGCGAGCTGACGAGAACTGGGATATTACAAAAGAATTAACACTAGAATGCATCAAAAGACGGAGGATATGGGGGTTATGGCGAACTATCCGAATACTAGACCCGATATGGCTAGTAAATTGTTCTAAAGAAGATATCAGATGTTTGTTCATCAATAAATTCTGCTTTGAAAAAAGAGAGGAAGTTCACGCCAAACAATATCAGGGTGTGTAGATGTTTGTTACGCTCATGGTGTTAATGCAGGACGTATGCGGGAGTCCAGATGGAGAGAGTTAGAAAGAGACGAGTTTTTGAAAGAGGAACGGCGACTCGAGAAGATACATGAAAGGGGTGGGGAGGCAACGCTTAGAAGATTTCAGTTCATGAAGTAGGCACCTCCTACTAACCAAACGCCAATTCCTAAGCAAGAGCGAAGAATGAAGCCATACAAGAACTTCTTTGGTCGTTAGCATCAGATTTTGAAGACAAAGGCTTTTGAAGACTGATCAAGACTATACAATATCCAAGGGGGAGTCTGTTGATACATGATGTCTATTGTCTAGGTCTTGGATCGAGTCTGTGTGAATAGGGTTTGTACATGTTAGATTTTGGAATATTTATATTGTAAAGATAACAAGTTCAGCCGAAGTTGACCATAGGCAGAACAAGTTCGCCTGAACTTGTCCTGGCCATGTCACACTTCGAGCGAAGTTGTGTGTCTATATATATGAGTCTTGGGTCTTTGTCATTTGTAACTTTGCATTAAAAGAGGCGAAGCTCTGTCTGTCGAGGATTCTTGATGTAATATGACTTTGGACTAATAAACAGACATTTTAAATAGTAAATCTTATGTATTTGATTAACAATCACGTAATTTCCGCTTACGATGACTTTAGATAACAAATTAGGTTCCTAAGCAGTGGAGGAGTGATCCTAACAGGCTGGTTCATACGAACTAAGCCAATTCGTACGAGCCAATCCAGTTCGCACAAGCTGACTGTTTGCAACTTCGTGCGTCCGAAACTGAGTTTTCGTCTGAATTGGATGTGATTTCGAGTCCTTTTCATGACGGTTTTGACACCGCTTCGTTCCACTATTTAGTGAATGAAACGTATGTCGGTTTTGATCCATTTTAGTGTAAAAAATCGAGTTTAAAACAGTTTTATTTGGATAAAACACTTAGAGAGCTTGAAACAACAAGGTTTCTATCTTGAGGAGCCAAGGCTAACTCAAATACACTCGTTTAAGTGTGAATCCAAGGCAAAATCAGAAGGTTTTATGAGAAAGAAGAAGGTTTTCATAAAAAGAGAAGTTTAGATGAAATCGGAGATAAACTCGTGTAAAATCATAGTGGAAATCATTGTGTTTGCATGGAAAATAGTTGTTTCTTACTTGAAAATTAGAGAAAACGAGTAGAGAGAGTTTCAGTGCGAAGTGGCAGCAAGAGTGGGAGCATTATTATGTTGAGTATTTATAGGAGAGGAGTGAAAAGGGATCAATTCATACGAATTAGTCAATTCGCACGAATTGATCAATTTGTACATAATTCGTACGAATTGAGCAATTCATACGAACTGACTTGTTTCGTGCGAATCATTTCCAATTCACGCGTTGGATGTTCGTTTAGTGTTTCCGTTCGTATTTGTTAGTTAGGTGTAGTGTTTTAGTGAAACGTTAAACGTTGTGTTAACATAATAATGCGATAAAGCGAGTTGCGTGAGCGAGAGCTAGTACAATCCATAAAACATAAAGCACACATAACACATATGTAACATAAGGTAACATAAATAGCTGCGATTGCGATTTGTGTGATAAGCGAGGTCGTAAGCGCGAGTGGTTACCGAACAAACAAACACATTCGACTTATAGTTCAAAATAGTTCTATGTGATACGTGTAGCGTTAGCATTTCGAGCATAAAGCATTTTAAGTGTGATGTTATGTTGTGTGATGAAAATATATTTAGTACAACATAAATCCATTATTATATCGAGTCTCAGATTACGGATACGGTTACAAGAGATAAACAATAGTAACATAACAACCGGAAAAGTCGGGTTGTTACAGTTTTGGAGCAGCACCTGTTACTTGAATGAGATAATATTTTATGGCCTGGATCTCTACTTGTGTATTAGAAAACCTTGCATCAACCAAATTTTTGATTATTTCCATGTGAATATTGCTTTAGTAGTTGGAGAAAAGATTGGGCATGTGTTAGGATAGCTCCTCCACTGCTTTGGAACCTAATTTGTATCTAAAGTCATCGTAAGCAGAAATTACATGAATTGTTAATCGAATACACAAGATAAACTGCTTAAAGATCGGTTTATTAATGTCCAAAGATGTTACAATGTAATCTCCAAAGCGACAGAGCTTCTCCGTCTACAATGCAAAGTTACAAATGACAAAGACCCAAGACGTATATATATAGACCACCAAGTTTGCTCAAAGTGTGTCATGGCTAGGACAAGTTCGGGCGAACTTGTCCTGCCTAAGAATAACTTCGGCTGAACTTGTGTCTTTACAATCATAAATATTGCTAAATTCTAACAATTACAAGCCCTAATCACACAAACTCGATCCAAGACCTAGACAATAGACATCATGTATCAACAGACTCCCCTTGGATATTGTCGCAGTCTTGATCAGTCTTCACAATTTTCAACCTCTTCCAAAGAAGTTTTTGTACGCTTTCGTCTTCGCTCTTGCTTAGGAATAGGCGTTTGGTCAGTAGGAGGTGCCCACTTCATCAACTGAAATCTTCTGAGCCTTGCCTCTCTACCCCTTTCATGTATCTTCTCAAGACACTTTTCCTCTTTCAAAAACTCTTCTCTTTCCAATTCTCTCTACCTTGACTCCCACATATGACCGGAGTTAATACCATGTGCATAGCATACATTGATCACACCTTTGTATTGTTTGGCTTGAACTTCTTCACGTTTATCAAAACAAATCTTGTTGAAGAATAAACACTTCACATCTTCTCTTGAAAAATTAACTAGCCATATCGGGTCTAGTATACGTCTAGTTCTCCACAATCCCCAAATCCTTTTGTTCGATGCATTCATGATCTTTCTCTTTCGTGATATCCCACGTTTCATCAGCTCGTAACACTATCACTGCTTCACATGTTTTAGGATCTGTTTGCCACCACAAAAAGTATGGATGAAAGCCTTGTTCAATTGGTTTCAGTGGTATATTCTTCATCACTCTTGGTCTTTTCATCACCAAAGTAACATCCTTTTCTCTTGTCTTCTTGTCAATCGTGATTCTACGTTTCGGAATAAACGACTTCCATAATTCAAAACCTCTTGAAGCTTCATACTTTATAGCTCTCTATAGCCGTTGTTCGTTGAATTTCATTTGAAGACTAATATTTCTCGTTTGCACCAACTCTTCAACATCCCAAAATGGTAACGTCTTTATATCAGTAAGTTGTCTGAAGTATTGAACCCCGAATTCTCTCTTGATAGCATAAACATCAAGTTCTCTAATCCACCCCTAGCTCAAAATATCACCAAGAGATTTGTCTTTATCACGAGTAAAGAATGCCAGTGGTCGTTTGAACTTTCTTTCTTTAGGCATCTCTTTAAACCACGACTTCTTCGCTTCAGCAATCTGTTCTTTAGTATAACGTTTAGGATTATTTCCTTCTTTCACCACTTCGTCAATCTTTTGTTTTAACAGCTCTACATCAATCTGATTCATGATTTCTTCAATCGTTGGAAAGCTGTCAGTATTGACACCAGAATACTTTTCACCTTCATCGTCCGAAGCATCTTCAAAGATAACACGATCATAATCATCAGCTTCTGGTACACGCTTGTACACATACTCCTTCGGTTCAAACGTACTCATATTCACCAACTCTTCTTCAAAATCAAACTCGAAAGAATCAACATCAACTTCGAAACATCTTGGCCAACTCTTCTTTTGAGTTGTGAACGAATTCCCCCTCTTCATTACTTGGATCTAACATAATCATCAAAGGTTTATCATGAACAGTAGCAACAGGCATAGCAACTATTTACATCAGAAACGTCATCATCTTGAGGCCCTGTTTGCTCTGTGTGCTCCCCCTTACTCTGATCATCCTCCATGTTCACTTCATCATTTATTATGGACTCAAAATCAAATCAGTGTGAACCTTAGCAGAATCAATCTTTAGACCAACGCCACCCTGATCATCATCACCACCATCATCGTGATCTGAATCATGTTTCGTATTATCACCTGCAGGGTCATCGTCTTTATCATCATCTTCATCGTTGTCATCTTTCTCTTCTGTTTCTTTCTCTAACTCAGAAGTTTTGACCGATTCATCATTCTTTTCAGCTTCCTGAGATTCAACAACAGAAACATCTTCAGGAACGATCTCAGATTCTAGAGCTTTTGCTGTTTCAACAATCTTTTCAATCACATGCTCCTCTGTTGGTTTAAGGACACCATCAACAATCCTTTACCCTTTCCCTGTTCTGCTAGTTCTTTTTCAGCTTTCTCTTTAGCTTCTTGTAGATCAAGTCTTTCATATTCTGCTCTGAAATCAATACCCAAGCTATTAGTTAAAATTTTCTGTAGCCTGGCAAACCTTCTATCATTCTAATCTCTTTCAGATCTAAGTTCAACGATCTCTTTCTCCAATCATTCATTTTCAGCACTCAGACTATCAACCATCGCTTCCATATAACCTCTGTCATCTTCGAGAAATTTAACTTTATCTTGCAGAATTTCTTTTTCAACTATACTTTGCTTTACTTTACTCTCCAGAGCTTCTTTCTCAACTTCATTCTGTTTAAATGTTTCTTCCAGAGCTTTGATCCTTTTCTCTAACACATCTATTGGAGTATCTTCAAACCAATTTTCAAGATCTTCAGCTATGACAGGATGAGCAACATCATCTGGAATATTGCCGGAAGCATCTTTAAACTCTTTAGCTCTGGTTCTTTGTGAAGTAGACTGCTTCGATCTCGGAGTTTCTTTAGAAGTACCCTTTGTAGTATATTTTGGCGTTGATTGAGGTGTACTCTGAACCGGTACTTCAGTAACAAACGATGGTTCTTGAGTTGCAGTCGTCGGTGGCTCTTGAGCTTCAACAATTGGTATATCTTGCAAATTAGAAACAGGAGGTTCTTGTGTAACTCCTTTCTTCTTTTTCTGGCTCAAATATCTACGACTCTGAGGTTTCTTTCTACCTTTGGTGCTTGGAGAACCAGTTGTTTTCTTTGAATCTCCGGCCTTTGATTTAGTACACTTTGATCTCTTTTTAGGCCTTTCTTCATCAGACCCTTCTTCAGCAAACGGTATATACAAATCTTCACCTCGCTTTTTCAAACGTTCTTCTTCTTTTTCTTTCTCAGCTTCTCTCTGACGAATATCAACAGAATCTTCAGAGAATTCATCATCTTTGTCAGAAGTAGCAGATATAACATCATCACGTTTACCACCTGCTGTACCAGTCTCAACTTCTTGATTTTCAACATTAACTGCAGCACTTAATCCTTCAACATTCTGAGGATTCTCTTGATTAACATCAGACTTGTCTATTAACATAGTTTCAACTTTCTTTGACGCCCTTTTTCGTTTCGGCTTCTCAACGACAACAACCCTTTTTATATACCAATCACCTCATTTTTCCTTGAACGTCTTTAACAGCTCAACCTCGTCCCTATCATCTCCGCTACCATTCTTCCTCCACTTATCGTCAGGTGGTGACACATAATCAGCTTTGATTATAGCACCAAACATAAGTTTCACAATTGCAGCCGAATCTTGTCTTTAAAACGTTTTAAGCTTCTTCAGAGTTGTCTCGTCCATGTGGCTCAAATACAGAATATCGTTTGGATCTTTCTCAATGTCTTTGAATTTTTCATCTATCAGCATCTGTACAAACCTTGGATACATCACCAGTCTGTCTCTGCCCATATTCTTTGACATAAACTTGAAAATCACTCTCGAATAATTGAATTTCTTGTTAAGCACCAAAGCTGTCACCATACAAGCCATATAGTCTTGAATATCATCTAAACCAGCTTTCCTGTGGCTGAATGCGTGAATAATGGCGTGAATAAGGAACTTATACGGAAGAGGAACACCGCCTTTCTTCAATGTTGGCTCATTTGCATGCCCTTTGTACCCCATTCTAAAGAAACAACCCTTGACCATTCTCTCTTCGAAGCTAATCGGATCATTTGCATTATCGTTGAATTCCAGAACCCTTCGAATATCAGCTTCAGAAACCTTAATCTCTTTATCTTCATTTCCAACTCGAACAGCCGAAGTAATAACATTTGTTTCTTCATTAAAGGTCGCTGAATTCCAGAAAAAATATATGTGCGATTGATAAACAACGTGCTTATCGGTAATTGCCTTTGTGATTGGAATTCTTCCCATAAATTCAAGAATCTTTGAAAATGCAGCCAACAAAGGATATATTTTCTCATCCAGAGAGACGCATGTGTTGTGAAACTTTGAAAACGAAAGCTGAATATTCTACGGACAAGAAAATCAAACAATTTAGACAATTTTCACAATTTTTCAACATCATACATCAAGTTCGGGCGAACTTGACATACCAAAATTATTGCAATTTTAAAAAACTTCGCTCGAACATGTCATTTACACAATTTTGTTTTGAATTTAAACAAGTTCGGGCGAACTTGTTGTATTTTCAGTTTTTATTCAGGTTTTGGACAACTTCGCCCGAAGTTGATGTAAATCAGCTTCAGCAAGTTCGGGCGAACTTGTCATCTTCCCCAACTTAACCTGCAACAACAAACATAGTCCAATGTTCAAACTTTTGATTCGATTATGTTCTTTACATGCTGATTAACAATTTTTACCGTTCAATTTATTCAAAACAATCCTAGATCTATTTGATTTTAACATGTTCGGTCCAAAATCATTCAAACTCGACATCTTTATGGATGATTCATCGAATATATACCTCTGCCATGTTCATAAGTGTGCCAATCACTTATAACAGGTCTAAATTTGGGCAGCACAACGTTACCTAGATTGCAAAATCACAATTTTCTCTTTTTCGTTCAAGTTCGCTCGAAGTAGGTTAGATCAGATGAAATGAATTTTAAGCGAAGTTGCCTATTTATACTTCAGGCAACTTCGGGAGACTTGACCCTTAATCACCAATTTTCATCATACAACTTCGCCCGAAGTTGTCAAATATTGTTACAATATATGAACAACAAATTCGGCCGAACTTGTTCAAGATCAATTTGAATTTTTTTAACTTTTTACATTTTAGACCCTGAACTTTCACATGTTTACCAGTTATGAAAATCCACTCAGTTGACCAAGTCCAAGTTAATGACCTTGGTTAACCGATTTGTCTGTCGAGTCCAAGTTAATGACCCCGGTTTGACCCGTTATGAACAAACTGATGTTTTTCTTCAAATTAAAGTTTCAATTTACTGAACTTTTCATTCGTTTTTCATGTATTTTTATTTTACAGATTAGCTCCCAACCCGTTGTCATCAAGATTTCCAATAACTTGCAACATTCCGAACTTCGAAGATCCGCTTTCCATCATTGGCTGTTGAAAATAATGTAGAAAAAAAATCTTTTTTTATTTTCGAAAGTTTATGCTAAAACACACTGAGAATCTTTTTTGGTTTAAATCTGAAATCAAATAGACTATGTACAAATATATTTACAGAGATATTTTTGTGAATTTGTGTCTAAGGATCATATCAGTTGATTGAGACTTATCACTAGTACCGTTGACCTTTTAATGACTTTAAGTTCTAAACTTTGTTTACCTAGATTGTCGATATATTTGTCCACTTAAACTTTGACACATTTCTCAATTGTTCCAAGATATCTTAGTAAGAAATATGAATCTTGACTCAACTATGGTTCCCATCTCAGAATATACTCCCGTATCAAGATTCCCTAGATTTCATCTTACAGGTGAGTATAGCGTAATTGATATCTGTATCTGGGTTATGCAAAGCCTTGAGAGCTCAGGTTAATACCACCGTGTTGACAAAGAAATGAAGGCTCGACTTAAAGGTGTGTTCCAAAACTGGAATCTTTTAAACACTGCAATTGATTAGAGCTTTCGATTTTTTCAATTTTGCTGCAGTTTAGGGGATTTTAGCAAAAGCATTATAGAAGTTCTAGGCCATTGCTTCCGTAAAATCAGAAGAACTTGTATAATACCCCATATATTAATAATCTATAAAGACCTCGTATCTTAGAATCAGGCAATCACTCAAACGAAATTTCAGAGTACTAAGTCCATATATCCGAGAGATGTTAATCCACAAGTTTAAGCAGTTGTAAAATTTAGTTTATATCCCGAAAACATTCTACTGAACGTGTAAAGCCTATCGACACATCCACAGTAAGACTTGTTTAAAAATTTTAAACTTTACAAATCCTTAGCATACTGTGATAGTCCACTGATGTACTATCATTTCCTTTTTGACACAAAATTCTTTTTGTCTTTTTCATGTTTTTGTACTTTTTGGTTTTTCATATGTTTTTGTATTTTCTCGTTTCATTTCTCTCCCTAAAATCAAAAACATATTTTTTTATTTTAGTTTTTTAAGAAATTTTAATCTAAAAGGTAACAAACCGATGAGGATCACGAGAAATCGTCGTCCGATCCATATCAACCTCTGCTTCCGCACCCGTCAAAAGATTTTTCATACCGTTAAGCCTTATTAAGTATTTAGACCGTGAAAGACTGAAAGGTTTGGTATAAAAATCAGCTTTTTGTTCATCGGTGTGGATTTTCTCAATTCGTACCAATTTTTTTCGTAGCAATCACGAATAAAGTGGTAACGAATCTTGATATATTTTGTTCGAGAGTGATGAACTGGATTTTTAGTTATGTCGATTGCTGCCTTATTGTCTACATATAATGGAGTGTCAAGAAATTGCAATCCATAGTCTCTCATCTGTTGTTGTATCTACAAAATTTGTGAACAACAACTAGAAGCTGAAATGTACTCAGCCTCACTAGTAGAGAGAGCGACCGTGGTTTATTTCTTGCACTGCCAAGTTACTAATCGTTTTCTGAAGAACTGGAAACCGGCCGTCGTAGACTTTGCATTCAATCTATCAACATCGAAATCAGAGTCAGCATATCCCGTCAGATCGAAGTTGTCATTCTTCGGATACCACAAGCCGGTGCTTGGACATCCCTTCAAATATCTAAAAATTCGCTTCACGATCTGCATGTGAGATATTCTGGGACTAGACTGATAACGTGAACATAGGCAGGTAGGATACATGATATCAGGGCGAGATGTCGTCAGATACATCAAAGATCCTATCATCGACCTGTAGAGAGTATCATCAACTTTGGTTCCGGTTTCATCAATGCAAATTCCGTGATTAAGTGCCAGAGGAGTAGATAACAGCTTCGTGCTATCCATCTCAAACTTCTTCAATATATCATGAATGTACTTGGTTTGGTGGATGAAAATACCGTCTGGCAGCTGATCAACTTGCAATCCGAGGAAGAATTTCATTTCACCCATAGAGCTCATCTCGAATTTCTTCTTCATGATAGTTTCAAACTCTTTGCACAGATCATCATTTGTCGAACCAAAGATGATGTCATCCACATAAATTTGTACGATAATCAGATGACTTCCAACTTCTCTGGTAAATAGCGTACTATCCACTGTTCCTCTAATAAAGCCATTGCCAACGAGATGTTGAGATAACGTCTCGTACCGGCTCTCGGGGCCTGATGCAAACCGTACAATGCTTTATCTAGAAGATAGGCTTTATTTTTTTTCAGGGGATCGACAAAACCCGGTGGTTGGCTGACGTACACTTGCTCTCGTAGCTTACCATATAGAAAAGCGGATTTCACATCTAATTGATACACTTTAAAACCTTTCCAAGCAGCAAACGCAAGGAAAATGCGAATGGACTCCAATCTTGCAACTGGTGCATATACTTCTGTATTATCAATTCCTTCCTGTTGATGAAAACCTTTGACAACGAGCCGAGCTTTGTTGCGCACTATAACTCCACGATCATCGCGCTTGCACTTGAAGACCCATTTAGTATCTATCGCCTTTTGATTCTCCGGAAGGTCAACAAGTTTCCATACCCCTAGCTTTTCGAACTGTAATAATTCTTCTTGCATCGCAAGTACCCAATTCTCATCTCCTAAAGCTTCAGAAACATTATTTGGCTCGGATATGAAACACTGATAAGTATAATAATCATGAACTGGAGCTGTTTTAGTATAAAAGCAACTCAAAGCTTTGTTGATCTGGCTTCTTGTTCTTACGGCAGTTTGCAATTCTCCAATTATAGAATCCGATGGGTGGTATGAATAAGATCTCGTATCACCTCACTTGGAACATCAACAGTACTCTCCTGATTAGTAATATTTAGATCAACCACCAATTCAATTGCAGGAGCACTAGAAGACACTTCATTTCGAGTACTTGGGCCAGCAGAATGATTCAACATACTTGTTATCTGCTCAGATTCTTCGTCAGAAGAAGATTCTCCATCATCATCAAACGTTGGAGCCTCATCAGAGTCGGAATTATGTGCTTGAGAAAGACTGGGTTCTTCTGTAGAATTTACTGGTTCTGTAACCGGTGTCACTTGTTCTGCATGAGTTTCTTGAACACCGCTACTACTTGGGACTTCTTCAGAAGAAGATGATCCAACAGTTGGTTAAATTTACCAACTATTGATATGATAAACTGCTCTTGATTAGCTGACTGATGTAGATAATATAAAAAAGCAATATCTTCTTCAGAAGGCTCTTCTGGCAAGTCAAATGATTTCCACAATTCACTATAATTGAACAACCAAGCATCGTCTGCTCTTTGAATTGGAGTTGTATACCGAAAAAGTCGACATGCTGTGTTTCTACCACTCTTCTTAAACTTGGAAGATAAACTCTCGAGCGGACTTGCGTAGCCGACAAAGAAACCATCTATTGTTTTGGCACCAAACTTTCCGTCTGAATCAATGACTGTACAAGGTGCACCAAACAGTTCTAAATACTTCAGATTGGGTTTCCTTCGGTTTAGCAATTCAAAGCAAGTCTTCTTTGTAGTTTGACCGTCAAGACTCTGTTCAATGTATAGCATGCTGCTGCGACTGCTTCACTCCAGAAACTGACAGGAAGCTTTGAATCTGCAAGCATAGTTCTTGCTGTTTCCATTAACATTCGATTCTTCCTCTCAGCCACTCCATTCTATTGTGGAGTGTATGGAGCATCGAATTCATGTAAGATGCCTTTGTCGTTGCAAAATTCTTTCATTCGGGCGTTCTTGAATTCTTTTACCGTTGTCGCTAAGATTCTTCTAATACAGAGATGGTACAAATTTTCAATCTTCCTAAAGAGGATCATAAGATTATCAAACGTTTCGTCTTTGCTCTGTTTGAAGAAGACCCATGAAAATCTTGAATAATCGTCGGTTATGACAAGACAATAAAGATCTCCAGATATACTCTTCAAATTAATTGGACCAAAGAGATCCATATGCAGTCTTTCGAGCGACAGCTTGATGGAGTTAAAAATCTTTCTTGGATGCGACTTTTTAATCTGCTTTCCTTTCTTGCATTCTAGACAATTTTCAGTCATGTGAAAGCTTCTAAGATTCACTCCTTCAACTAAGTCATTGTGAACCAGGTGATTCATCTTTCTGAGGTGTATATGACCCATCTTTCTGTGCCAAAGAATTGATTCCTTCTCTGTGGCCTTCGTTATGAAAATTGAGCCGACTTTGAAGTAGTTGTAGCAACACTCATATCCAGCACATAAAGATCATTCTCGCGAGGAGCACGCATGAGAATCCACTCTTCTGGAATCTTAAAGCCCGGTTTAATAATCATGCCTCCTTGTCGTTGAAATGGGTGGTAAACTACTTATCACAGATCTGAGAAATACTGAGAAGATTGTTCTCCAGCTCGGCGATATAGTTGACCTTATCAAACGATACCACACCATTAGATAACTTTCCTTCGACAACGATTCTACCTCCTTGATTACCTGCGAATCCCACGTACCCTCCATTGATTGCTTTAATATCAAAGAGCAAGGCACGCATCCCAGTCAAGTGGCGTGAAGCTCCGCTATCCATAATCCACTTTGACAAGATGGATCTTGGGAGCCCCCGCACATGCAAACAAAACTATTTAAAGAGGGAAACCCAAGCCTTTCCAGTCTTGGGTGGAATCAGGATATCATAAGTAGGAATTTTCAAATCAACACACGGAAATTTCTGATCAGTCTTCGTGTCATTGACATTTTCATTTTTGACAGATGCAGACTTTGCCCTTTCAGATGATGATGGTGTTTTCTTTGTAACCCATGATTGAGATTTCATTCAAGCTTTCTTAATGTAAAATTTTGAATCTTTGTTTGCAACCCATGATTGAGATTTCATTCGAGCTTTCTTAATGTAAAATTTTGAATCTTTGTTCTCATTTGATTTAGAAGTTTCACCTTTTTCAAAATTTTATTTCTCAATTTAGGTTTCACTTCGATGTTAGATTCATTATTTCGTTTTAAGATCGTTATTGGCTTTACAATCTCTGGGTGCTTAAGTTTCTCATCATCTGAAGTTGTCTTTCTTCGTTGACACATAGGCTTTGATTTCGGACACTTGCGAGCAATGTGACCAACTTCATTGCATTTAAAGCAAGTCCGAGTATCAGCAGAATGTCCACTCGTGGGTTTTACTCCACTTGTGGATTTAGCCTTATCATGAAGTTCTTTTTCCTTCTTAAACTCATCGTTCGATTGCTTTCCAATCGAATTCTCTTCCTGAACCGTGTTTGTCCCCAACACGAATTTCATGTTTTTATTCTTATATTCGTGAAATGGTGACTTTTGTTTCTTTTTCGGTTCATCTTCTACCTCTAAACCCAAACCCGCTCTCCTGTTCTCAGGAAAGTCACTGTGACATTTGTGGTGATTCGATCATGTAACAATATCCGAACGAATTATCAACCAATGAAATTTTGTGTTTTATTTACGAGATTTGTATTTCTATCGTGACAATTGAACGTATTCAATTCTTGCATGATTCTGAACTCTTAAACAACTTCTAGAAGTGAAATTGCAAACTATTATGCAAACATAACCAGTTTAACGCAACAAACACTCTGGAACAATGACATAAGCTAAACATACCCTAAATACCCTTTTACATAACTTACAAATAAGTTTTGAGGGCTTCGATATGGCAAAAACACGCTTATGCAAGCTCAGGGGCTATTTTGCAAATTCTGCGAAACTATGCCGATTCGCGTATATCGTTATACGGAACGTGTACGCACATCCAAAAATTTTTGTGATCATTAAAATCTAGTATTTTAATGATTGGGATGCAAAAATATCATTCGTTATGCGTTTACGGTCATTTGCACGTTCGTTACGATTTCCGTCGTAATTAACCGAAAACCAGAACCGTATGGCCGAACGAACCGACACCCGGGACATTTTTGGACATATTTCAAGTTCCCTATGCTTTAACGTCCTTATAGAGCTTAAAAATGGGATTAACGGGTGTTAGAAGTGCCAAAACGCGACGAAACAAGTTCAGGGGCCTGTTCTGCCATTTTTGAAAGTTTGGCTGCCCAGCCCCCACCATAGCCTACGGTGGTACCTGGGGACAGCAAGCTTTTTTTCATAGCAGCCAGCTGTTTTCCATCTAGGGGCCCAAGAACTCGCGATTTTTCCACCAATTCACCTGCATTGAACATGGGTAAGGACACTAAGCATGTCATAACACCTCATGGGACACTTGGCTTGATTTGGTAAGTCCTTGATCACTATAAATAGCCATGATCATCACCATTTCAATTTGCTCATTTCCCTCTTTCTTCTCTCTAAACTCTAAATGGAGTTGCTACCTATTTAGGAGGCCTCCCATCTGAGTTTTTCTAGTAATCTTGGCTTCCTTGATCACAAGTAAGTGTTCTATCCTAGCCTTGTTATTTATTTTAGCTTCTTATGAGCTAAAAGTCAAACAGTTGACTTTCGATTCTGACCGTAATTGGTCAAAGTAAAGTTCAATTGAACTTCGGTCAAAATGCGCATTATGTGCATTTTGCGACGGAACTATTTTCTGGTATCAAAGCACCAAGTTTTGATACCAAAACATTTTTATAACTTAGTTAGACATGTTTTGACATGTCTAACTCGTCACTTTTAGTTTAGTGCTTATTTAGGGTCGTAAGTCGAACGGTCTTGATCACCGCTTTGACTTTCGAATCCGACCCATTTGGTCTATCTTAGGATCCAGCCAAACACATATTTGTGACCATAGTTATAAAGGGAATAACCCTCTGAGGTTATACCTTATGGTCACGTCGTTTAGTTAATATTATGATAGGTCGTTATTATGCCCTTTATAAATGACCAAAATGCCCTTTTTGCGCATAAATTCATTTTAAGCATATGTGGTTAAAGTTTTGACATATAAACTGATATTACAACATTATTAAACATGTTTGGGCATTTAAGACTCATCATAGGACATGTTTAACATCCAATCATGCGTTTACGCAAATGACACGTTAAAGTAGCGTAAAACTACCTTAACAAGTCATTTCTGGTCAAAAGCACTTAGGATCACTTCCAAATCAGAATGTTGAGTTTATTAAATCATACCATATGAGTTCCAACACTCATTTGATTTATAAGACATCATTCTATCCAATCCGCCGATTAAAGTCCCGATTTATTAACATAGTTATCCAATCTTAGGAACCATTTGATTCCTCATACTCTTGAGCTTTATTATTCTTCTTGAACAAGGATACTTTTGCAACCCCAAGTGAGTACATAGTCCCCTCTTTTACTTTTTCAAATATTTTGGGGTGAAACACATGTGCCTACTTGATACTTTCATGTTTTCACGCTTTCATAACATATACTTGCTATGTTCATCTAGTACATATATAGTACATGATTTCAATTATGTTTTGCTATGTATGTTGACTGAGCATGCTAGCACATTGATTTAAAAGACATCTTTTGCGGCATATGTTACTTAGCATATGAGCACATTGATTTACATTACATTTTGCTATGTATGTTGACTGAGTATGCTAGCACATTGATTTTTTGGACATTCCTACTTTGTATGTTGACTTAGCATACTTAGTACATGGTTTAAAGACATTTTACATGACATTGCTTACATTGTCTATGACATTTGGTTTGTTTAACAGGACATATTACATTCATTAACATTGATCACGCCGCCCGGTAGTATGTAATGTACCATAGGACTTGACAATCCCGATCCCCGCTTCCTAGGTTTGTTTGGAAGTAGGGAATGAAAGAATCCGTATACATTTTTTGATAAACCTTTGACTTGATAAGGGTTTATCCGACAGTCTCAAGGCTTGAATGTATACGATAAACATAACTACATAAATGTTCATATCAAATAAAGCATTGGTTATGCAAAACATGACTTTTGATTTAAAATTTGGTTTATTCAAGACATTGTTTTGTACACGACATTTGGTTATACAAGACATTGGTTATACATGACATTTGACATTTGTTAGACAAGACATTTTTGGTGGTTATTTGATAAGTGATTTAAATAACGAGATGTGTGTAATATGATAAAAGCATGGTGGATACGCCGCTGGTACTTCCTATATATAAGTGCTTTCATGATATTACATATCGTAGCGTTATTTAAACCACTTCGACAAAGACAAAGAATGACACATTTGGTATAAATAACATATATTTTTCACAAGACATCGTTTTCAAATGACACATTTTATACAATTCATTTTCATCCGATTAATTATTTAACCGTACATCCTTCTTTTATATAATTTGATTTTCATATGATTTTATAAAAGAAGACATTTTATAAGGTTCATGACTACTTTTCGTTAAACTATTAATTTAACTTCAAGTCATGAATCCTCATCAACAAAACCTATGTATCTTACATGGCATTTTTATGCTAACGTACCTATTTTCACATGTGTTTCAGGAGCTAACGCTTAAGGTTGATTCATGCGACACTTAGGATGGACTTGGGCTTTAGTGACTTAAAATCTACAAGATAATTAGATTTTGGTTTATTTTCTTTTATTCCAGACATTGTAATCAAACTTCATCCAATACTACAAAACTTTAGTTACCATGGTTGTTGAAACAATACTTCTGTTACTCCATTCCCTGACGTTTTCCGCCGCGGTTTGTTGTTTTACGCGGTTGGGATGTGACAAAAAGATTGGTATCAGAGCCAATGGTTATAGGGAATTAGGTTATTAGTAATGCTTTGACCTAGACTATAACCTTTCTAGGACCTTAACACAAGTTATCTTGTGTTTAGATTCTTAAAACAAAATACCATCACCTATCCTTAGGTGATTACCAAAAACAAAGTATAATTCATTTTAAAAGCCAAAACAAATCATCGACGCTCTTTGCCTTTAAAGTTTTTCAAAATCTCGTCAAAGTTTGGGTTTTAATATTGTGAACACATGCAATCTGGAAGGGTGGGTGCCTGTACCCTGAGTTTTCTGTCTAAGGTTAGAGTGTACAAATCCACTAATCGGACCAGGCACTCTTACCTGGGAACTCTTGGGGTAAGTGTCCACCTATAGGCTAAAGCATGTCTTCGCGATACATTATCAATACCCATTTACTTTGATTAGTCGTTATGTGTCATTTGTTTGTTTGATGTTACGAACAAATGACCACCATCCTTGCATCTCGTTGATATTTATAAAATTTCATTTTGACTATCCAACATTCGTCTCACTCGTTTTCTCTCATGTTTTCCTCTTTTAGAATGCCTCCTCGACGAAACGTACCACCACCTAACACCGAACTGGCAACTATCATAGCCCAACAGATGGCTACTATGCTACCAAATCTCATTACTCAAATCAACCAAGCCAACAACAATAATAATGCTCCTTGCAACTTCAAACAGTTTAACTCGGCTAAACCACTCAAGTTTAGTGGTTCCGAAGGAGCAACTGGGCTCCTACAGTGGTTTGAGAGTCTTGAGAATACTTTTCACCATGTTTAGTGTCCTGATAATCGTAAGGTCGAGTTTGCTTCGAGCGTGTTCCAAAAGAGGGCGCTCACGTGGTGGAACAGAGTGGTGAGAGATAGGGGTGCAGATGTTGCTATGGGTCAGACTTGGGAGGAACTTAGAGCTCTAATGATGAAAGGAGTTCTGCCCCCGTCATGAAAAGAGGGCGCTTGAGAATGAGTTCCATGATCTAAAGCAAGACACTGGTGAGCATCATGCGTATACCAATCGGTATGAGGAGTTGAGCTTGTTGTGTCCTGAGATGGTGACGCCTTTGGATAAGGCGATTGAAAAGTACATAGATTGTCTGCCAGATCCTGTCCAGGACATCGTCACTCGCAGTAACCTACATCTGTTTCGTCAAGCCATTGAGCTAGCAGCAACCCTTACTGAATCACAAGTCAAAAAGGGTAAGCTTCATCGAAAAGGTGACAAGAAACCGTCTGTTAAGTCTGAGAAGCAAAAGGGTAACAAAGCTGAAGCCTCCAAGAAGTCGAGAAAGCGTAAGGCTTCCAAGAACTTCGCTCTCACTGCACAACCTAACCAAGCTGCTCCTAATCAGCCTGCTCAACCACCGGCCAAGAAAGTATGTTGGCAATGCACCTTTGTGCAACAAGTGTAACAGTCACCATCAACAGTGCCGCATTTGCACTAACTGTGGGAAATCTGGTCATCTTGCCAACACTTGTCGTTTCGCTCCTACCCAGAACCTGTAGCCCAAAACCCTGCTCAGCAGCCTGCACGACCTCACTATCCACATGGGTCTTGCTACAATTGTGGGGATCTCACCCACTACAGAAACAACTGCCCGGAAGTTGGCAAACGCAAACCCGGATCGTGAACGAGTATTTAACATTAATGTAATGAGGCTCGGGCTGACAATGAAGTAGTCAACAGTACGTTCTTTGTTAACAACCATCATGCTTCAATTCTTTTCGATTCGGGTGCCGATAAGAGTTTTGTATCCCTAGCTTTTGAACCTTGCTTTCCATACCTAGAACAAAACTAGGAAAGCCCTTGACAGTCGAAATAGCTAGTGGTGAACCCCTTGTTCTTGATTCTGTCATCCGTGATTGCCAATTGAACCTTAACAACCACCTTTTTGCCATTGACCTCACGCCAATGCAACTCGGGAGCTTTGATATCATAGTAGGGATGGACTGGTTATCTAAACACCATGCTGAGGTGATTTGCTTTGATAAGATCGTTCGTATACCCCTTCCGTCTGGTGAAACCTTAGATGTTTGTGGAGAAAAACCCGTTAGTAACCTTAAACTCATGACATGCACCAAGCCCATAAATACATACGAAAGAACTATGTTGCTTTCTTGGCACATATCGTAGAGGAAAAAGGTAAAAGCAAAACTATTCAAGATGTTCCCGTTGTTCGGGATTACCCTGAGGTTTTTCTTGAAGATCTACCTGGTTTACCCCCAACACGTCAAGTCGAGTTTCGCATAGATCTTGTACCTGGTGCCAACCCTATAGCCAAATCCCCATACCGTCTTGCACCATTTGAGATGCAAGAGTTATCTAAACAGCTTCAGGAGTTGTCTGACAAAGGATTCATTCATCCAAGCTTTTCACCATGGGGCGCTCCAGTCCTATTTGTGAAAAAGAAAGATGGATCCTTCCGTATGTGTATCGATTATAGTGAGCTCAACAAACTCACAATCAAGAATCGATATCCCCTACCCCGTATTGATGATCTGTTTGACCAGCTACAAGGTGCTACTTGCTTCTCAAAGATTGATCTACGTTCTGGGTATCATCAGCTTCATGTTCTCGAAGAAGATATTCCCAAAACTGCTTTCCGCACTCGCTATGGTCATACGAGTTCACTGTTATGACTTTTGGTCTGAGAAATGCTCCTGCTGTTTTTATGGACTTGATGAATAGGGTTTGTAAGCCTTATTTAGACAAGTTCATCATTGTTTTGATTGATGACATTTTGATTTACTCAAAGTCTCGAGCCGATCACGAGCAACACTCCGTTTAACGATGGAACTCCTAAAGAAAGAAAAACTCTATGCCAAATTCTCCAAGTGTTAATTTTGGCTTAAGGAAGTTCAATTTTTGGGACATATTGTCAAGGAACAAGGAATTCATGTAGATCCCGCCAAAATCAGTGCGACTAAGGAATGGGATACACCTACTTCTCCTACCGAAGTTCGTTCATTTCTTGGTCTCGCGGGTTATTACAGTCGCTTTATCGCAAACTTCTCAAAGATTGCGGTTCCCCTCACTACTTTGACTCAAAAGAATAAACCTTTTGAGTGGGGACCCAAAAAAGAAGAAGCTTTTCAGACCTTGAAAGAGAAACTTTGTAATGCTCCTATTTTATCCTTACCTGAAGGTAACAACGACTTTGTTGTATATTGTGATGCATCGAACTTAGGCCTTGGCTGCGTTCTCATGCAAAGGAACAAAGTTATAGCCTATGCATCAAACAGTTAAAGATTCACGAAAAGAACTACACCACTCATGATCTTGAGTTGGGTGCTGTTGTTTTCGCTCTGAAAATTTGGAGACATTATCTATACGGTACAATATGTGTGGTTTTCACTGACCACAAAAGTCTCCAGCACATTTTCAATCAGAAAGAACTAAACATGAGACAACGACGATGGGTCAAACTTCTGAATGACTATGACTGTGAGATTCGCTTCCGTCCTGGTAAGGCGAATGTCGTAGCCGATGCTCTTAATCGTAAAGAACGTGTCAAGCTACATTGTGTTCCGGTTCGATCTGATATTCAAAACCGTATCTCCCAAGCTCAACGAACTTGTGTTACACAAGGCATGATGGGTGATGAATTACCACATCATCTTGAGCTTCAACTTGAAACGAAAGACAATGGGTTGTTATATTATCTGAGCCGTTTGTGGGTCCCAAGTCAAGATAATCTCCGCACCTTGATCATGGATGAAGCTTTTAAGTCTCGTTATTCAATTCATCCAGGTGCAGACAAAATGTATAAGGATCTTCATACTCAGTATTGGTGGCCGGGTATGAAGAAAGACATTTCCTTGTACGTATCTAAATGTCTTACTTGTCTCAAAGTTAAGGCAGAGCATCAATGTCCTTCTGGTTTGCTTGAACAACCAGAAATTCTGGTTTGGAAATGGGAAAGCATTCCAATGGATCTCATTACTAATTTACCGCGTACATCTAGAGGTCATGATGCCATTTGGGTAATCATTGATCGTCTAACCAAGTCAGCACACTTTAGCAATCCGTGAGGATTTCCCTGCTAACAAACTTGCTAAGATCTATGTGGATGAAATTGTATCTTGTCATGGTGTCCCTTTGGACATCATATCTGATCGTGATGCTCGATTATAATCTCATTTTTGGAGGACCATGCAATCTGCCATGGGAACCAAACTTAACCTGAGCACTGCTTATCATCCTCAAACAGATGGACAATCCGAAAGGACAATCCAGACACTGGAGGATATTCTTAGAGCCTGTGTGATCGACTTTGGTGGTAAGTTGGGATTCGCATCTACCTTTGATCGAATTCTCCTACAACAACAGTTATCCTACCAGCATTAACATGGCTTCTTTGAAGCTCTTTATGGTCGACAAATGTCGTTCACCTGTCTGTTGGAATGAAATCGGTGAATCTCAATTCACTGGACCTGAACTCATTCAAGACACGACAGACAAAGTCAAGATAATCCGTGATAATCTTTTGACCGCTAGAAGCCGTCAAAAGAGTTACGCGGACAAACGACGCAAGCCCTTAGAATTCCAAGTCGGTGATCATGTCCTACTCAAGGTATCCCCTTGGAAAGGCGTGGTTAGATTTGGGAAGAAAGGAAAACTTGCACCTAGATATGTTGGACCATTCAAGATCATTGAGAAAATCAGAAAGGTGGCCTACAAACTTGAGTTACCTCCTGAACTTGGTAATGTTATCCAACATTCCACGTGTCCAATTTGAAAAAGTGTTTTGCTGATGAACACCTCCACATTCCTCTTGATGAAATTCATGTTGATGACACGTTACACTTTGTCGAGAAACCTATGGAAATTTTGGATCGTGAAGTCAAAAGCTTAAGCGCAGACGTATACCTATTGTTAAAGTTCGCTAGGAGTCCAAACGTGGCTCATAGTTTACTTGGGAACGAGAGGACCAAATGAAGGCGAAAATACCATATCTGTTTCCACAAGTTTCCTCTAATTAAATTTCGGGACGAAATTTCCTAAAGTAGGGGAGACTGTGACATTTGTGGTGATTCGATCATGTAATAATATCCGAACGAATTATCAATCAATGAAATTTTTGTGTTTTATTTACGAGATTTGTATTTCTATCATGACAATTGAACGTATCCAATTCTTGCATGATTCTGAACTCTTAAACAACTTCTGAAGTGATATCGCAAACTATTACGCAAACGTAACCAGTTTAACGCGACAAACACTCCAGAACAATGACATAAGCTAAACATACCCTAAATTCCCTTTTACATAACTTACAAATAAGTTCTGAGGGTTATAATCCCTTGCGATTGTACCTACTGATTACCACGTTAACTAGTTGAAGTGAGGAGTCAAAGTTTCGGTCAAAATGCGCATTATGTGCATTTTGCGATGGAACTATTTTTGGGTATCAAAGCACCAAGTTTTGATACCAAACAATTTTTATAACTTAGTTAGACATGTTTTGACATGTCTAACTCGTCACTTTTAGTTTAGTGTTTATTTAGGGTCGTAAGTCGAACGGTCTTGATCACCGCTTTGACTTTCGAATCCGACCCGTTTGGTCTATCTTAGGATCGGCCAAACACATATTTGTGACCATAGATATAATAACCCTCTGAGGTTATACCTTATGGTCACGTCGTTTGATTAATATTATGATACGTCGTTATTATGCCCTTTATAAATGACCAAAATGCCCTTTTTGCGCATAAATTCATTTTAAGCATATGTGGCTAAAGTTTTGACATATAAACTGATATTACAACATTATTAAACATGTTTGGGCATTTAACACTCATCATAGGACATGTTTAACCATCCGATCATGCGTATACGCAAATGACACGTTAAAGTAGCGTAAAACTACCCTAACGAGTCATTTCGGGTCAAAAGCACTTAGGATCACTTCCAAATCAGAATGTTGAGTTTATTAAATCATACCATATGAGTTCCAACACTCATTTTATTTATAAGCCATCATTCTACCAATCTGCCCGTTAAAGTCCCGATTTATTAACATAGTTATCCGATCTTAGGAACCATTTGATTCCTCATACTCTTGAGCTTTATTATTCTTCTTGAACAAGGATACTTTTGCAACCCCAAGTGAGTACATAGTCCCCTCTTTTACTTTTTCAAATATTTTGGGGTGAAACACATGTGCCTACTTGATACTTTCATGTTTTCACGCTTTCATAACATATACTTGCTATGTTCATCTAGTACATATATAGTACATGATTTCAATTATGTTTTGCTATGTATGTTGACTGAGCATGCTAGCACATTGATTTAAAAGACATCTTTTGCGGCATATGTTGACTTAGCATATGAGCACATTGATTTACATTACATTTTGCTATGTATGTTGACTGAGCATGCTAGCACATTGATTTTTATGGACATTCCTACTTTGTATGTTGACTTAGCATACTTAGTACATGGTTTAAAGACATTTTACATGACATTGCTTACATTGTCTATGACATTTGGTTTGTTTAACAGGACATATTACATTCATTAACATTGATCACGCCGCCCGTTAGTATGTAATGGTACCATAGGACTTGACAAATCCCGATCCCCGCTTCCTAGGTTTGTTTGGAAGTTGGGAATGAAAGAATCCTTATACATTTTTTGATAAACCTTTGACTTGATAAGGGTTTATCCGACAGTCTCAAGGCTTGAATGTATACGATAAACATAACTACATAAATGTTCATGCAAATAAAGCATTGGTTTTGCAAAACTTGACTTTTGATTTAAACTTTGGTTTATTCAAGACATTGTTTTGTACACGACATTTGGTTATACAAGACATTGGTTATACATGACATTTGACATTTGTTAGACAAGACATTTTTTGTGGTTATTTGATAAGTGATTTAAATAACGAGATGTGTTAATAGAAAAAGCATGGTGGATACGCCGCTAGTACTTCCTATATATAAGTGTTTTCGTGATATTACATATCGTAGCGTTATTTAAACCACTTCGACAAAGACAAAGATATGACACATTTGGTACAAATAACATATATTTTTCACAAGACATTGTTTTCAAATGGCATATTTTATACAATTCATTTTCATCCGGTTAATTATTTAACCGTACATCCTTCTTTTATATAATTTGATTTTCATATTGATTTTCATATGATTTTATAAAAGAAGACATTTTATAAGGTTCATGACTACTTTTCGTTAAACTATTAATTTAACTTCAAGTCATGGGCATCAACAAAACCTATGTATCTCACAGGCATTTTTATCTGACGTACCTATTTTCATATGTGTTTCAGGAGCTAATGCTTAAGGTTGATTCATCTGACACTTAGGACAGACTTGGGCTTTAGTGACTTAATCTACAAGATAATTAGATCTTGGTTTATTTTCTTTTATTCCAAGACATTGTAATCAAATTTCATCCAATAGTACAAAACTTTAATTACCATGGTTGTTGAAACAATACTTCTGTTACGACACTCCCCGACTTTCCGCCGCGGTTTGTTGTTTTACGCGGTCGGGGTGTGACAGTCACCACCATTTCTTCAGTAGTTGTTATAAACTTTGTTGGATTTTGAGTAAAATTTCTTTTCATTCTTCTCTAGATCATCTGATGATACTTCAACAAGTTTGAATAGTTTGTCAATCTGATCTTCTTTCACATTCCGAATCGGAAAACTATCGTCAAAATATAGTCTATCAGAGTCATTAATTTTGTACATTACAACATTAGGATCATCACTTAGGCTATTTTCTGATGAAGTCTCTTCATTTTCAGATTGTGATTCAGAACTATCTAAACTTGAATCGGCGCTTTCAAAGCTGCCATCATCAGAATCATTTCCCAAAACATTTTTCAACCACATTTTTCACAACTGCTTCACTGTCATCATTAGATGTCGTGTAGACTACATCAATGTTCTCAGGCAACTTATCATTTGTTTATGATAAATGTGTTACATTAAGTGCCTTCTCAATTTCTTCCACTTTCTTGCGACAGTAACTTGCGCACAATGGAGGTGGAACATTGCTATACTCTCCATGCTTCTTACCTTTTGGCTTCACATCATTTTCTTCTGACGAAATCGCTGGAAGAATATGATCCATGATATAAGCGTTAGTCGTATAACTGAGCAAAAGTTGCCTTACTCGCTCAGTTTCTATTTTTATTTCTTGAAGCTCATGTTTTGTTTCAGCAATGGTGTTAATGTACATATTAATTGCTTCTTGTTCTTCAATTACCATTGCTTTTAACATTCTTATTGTGGCACCTTGTTCTAAGTTAGCTTTTTCAACATTGCAATAAGTGCCTTTAATCTTATCATAAGCTTCTTTCATCGCGCGATAATCGTATTTAAAATTTTCGTTATGCACATTTAGTTCGCTTATGATTAGAGATTTCTCAGCACATTGCTCACAAGGTTTTATGCACTTAGTGCAAGGTTTTTCAACCTCCTTGCACTTTCACAACTTCTTTCTCAATCACCTTTACCTCTGAACCTACCTGTTTCAGATTGGCCATCATTGCTTTCGCAGCAATCTTTGTGAGGTTCTCTTCATTCATCTCCTTTGTCACATCAATGACCTCCTCGACCTCTGGTTTCTTTTCTTCAACTACTTGCTCTTGCGATGTAGTTTCAAAGCAACCTTCAAAACTAGAATGAAGGTTAGGAGGGATAATGTTCTTCATCTTTGTCTCGTGATAGATCATTTCCTCTTCCTCTGATCTTTGCAGATATTCTTCTAAGATAGCATTTTCAAGAGC
The DNA here is from genome assembly GCA_947069175.1 of Scalesia atractyloides. Classification (NCBI taxonomy): domain Eukaryota; kingdom Viridiplantae; phylum Streptophyta; class Magnoliopsida; order Asterales; family Asteraceae; genus Scalesia; species Scalesia atractyloides. The sequence goes on from CAMTDV010000009.1 coordinate 40,175,155, forward strand.
TGCATCATCAACCATTGATTCAGGCTCTTCCACAATCTCGGCCATCAATGCGACACCAGTTTTCTTGGAGATATATTTATTCCAATCAAACCCTTCATCCTCATGTGCAACAACTAAAGCCTTTTCATTTGTCTTTGACGAATCATCTTTTACCTCAACTTGAACATTTCTCAGAAACGCTTGTATTGCAAAGATTTCTTGTAATAGTCATTGTTGTTTCCAAAAGGACTTTGATGGCCGCTTGCTTCTTGATTTGTGCACTCGCGTTTGAAATGCCCTTTTGTCTACATTTGAAGCATGTTACCTTCGATTTATCGAATCCAAGCTTATTGCTCGAATTTCCAATGTCTCTTCCAGTGAGCGCGACAAACTTCATGAGTCTTCTGATAATCGATGCTAAGCTCCATTTGATATCCATCAATTCCAATTCTTCTTCATTAACCTGGTCATAATCTTCAGCTGTCATCTCTGGATTTCCAATCTTCCCGCAACTAAGCTTTCGCATGATTCAAGAACGGTTGCAAGAAGCGCCATATGTTGTTTGGCCGCTTGTTCAGAGAAAACGTTCTTCAGATTGACTGCAATATTGCACTGAAATACGTTCGAATCAGAATTACAATTATTTGTCTGATTAGTTTGGTTTTGGAACGGAGAATTTGAACTAGCACTTGAATATGATGTGTTCGGAGGACTCTGATCATAAATCGGGTATGATTGAGTATTCGGTTGACTTTGGAACGAATGATTCAAAGAATTCATATTCGCACTAAACGCTGTTTGAATTTTCGGACTCGAAAACCTCCTTTGTAGTACAAGCCCACGTCTTGCACAACATTTGCATTCTTCGATTTGGCCATTTTTAGCAACTCCATCTCATGTCCCTCCAACTTGAGAATGGAATCTGATAGCTTGTAATGCATCCAACTCGGACTATTCTTCAATACCATTAAGTAGGTCGTCCACTACCCTCAGGAAGTGCATCAGCCAATTTATCAATCATCTCTTCATCAGTTTTATGAAGATCATGTCTTCGCATCTGAACCATCAACTGAAAATATCTATCAATCATCTGCTTCATGGTTTCACCTTTGATCATCGTGAAAATATCAAACTCCTTCTTGATTAAAGCCTTGTTGCTTTTAATCATCTCAGCACTTCCCAGATATTTAGCACATAGTGCATTCCACAACATCAGTGACGTCTTGCATTCAGGTAGCAAGATCAAGTTGTCTTCTTTCTCTAATTGCAGTATCAGACTTATCATCTTCTTCTCTTCCACATATGCATCTTTAAGTTCTGGCGTAAACTTTACCAATGCAAGATCTTGATTACGTTCATCCTTTGGCCACGTATATCCGGTTTGAACAACAACCCAACTTTAGAAGTGATTCGCTTGAACCTAGTTCACAAACTTTTCTTTTCAGTCTTCAAATTCATCCATGCTCATCGACTTTGGCAGCTTAACCGAAGTCCCCATCTCATTATCCAGATTCATCTGGTTTACCGCGTTTGCATTTGCGTTAGTATTTGATGTAGAAGCCACTGTTGAAGCAAAGGCGTTGTGGAAATCTTGATCCATCTCGAAAATCAGACGATTATGACTGAAACACGTTCAAAACACTTGAAGATTGATTAGCAAACAGACAAGTTCGCGCGCACTTGTGCAGAAAAACAATTTCAGATTCAGTTTTGACAAGTTCGGGCAAACTTGTGTGAAAATTTCAGAAAGTTTCACTTGATGACAAGTTCGGGTGAACTTGTAATGAATTTTAGAAAACTTTCTACCTTTATCAAGTTCGGGCGAACTTGTGATAATATTTCAACAAAAAATTGACAAGTTCGGGCGTACTTGATCAAAATCTTTTGAAAAACTCAAAAACTTCGCGCGAAGTTGTTCAAAATCAGCAAAAACTTGTGATTTTAGGCCAACTTTCGGCGAACTTGATGTATAAGTTCGGCTGAAATGAGTTTATGAAACATGGTTTTTTGATATTTTTGACATGAAATCGATTGAATTAGGTTCTGAAAGTGTCAAGGGTTTGTTATTAGGTGATTATGTATGACATAGTCAAATTTTAGCCATTTTTAACCGTAGGTTCATCAATTTTGTGAAAAAGTGTAGAAAAATGAAAGAAATGGGTAGAAATAGAGAGTCTCTTGTGTAGTTCTCAGCAAATTAGGTATCCATGGCTCTGATACCACTTGTCAGGATCGCTCCTCCACTGCTTAGGAACCTAATTTGTATCTAAAGTCATCGTAAGCGGAAATTACGTGAATTGTTAATCGAATACACAAGATTTACTGTTTAAAGATCGGTTTATTAATGTCCAAAGATGTTACAATGTAATCTCCAAACCTACAGAGCTTCACCGTCTACAATGCAAAGTTACAAATGACAAAGACCCAAGACGTATATATATAGACCACCAAGTTCGCTCGAAGTATGTCATGGCTAGGACATGTTCGGGCGAACTTGTCCTGCCTAAGGATAACTTCGGCCAAACTTGTGTCTTTACAATCATAAATATTGCAAAATTCTAACAATTACAAGCCCTAATCACACAGACTCGATCCAAGACCTAGACAATAGACATCATGTATCAACAGCATGAAACCAAACTTTCTCTTCAAGATCTGCATTTGATGGAGGAGTAGAGTTTTGAACCAATATGTTCACCATATCTTTTATCTCAACCACTGATGTTTCTAAATTGGAGACTCTAGCAGTCAATTCTTTGTATCTTAACTCATCACCTAAAAGAATAAGATCATCTGAATTCCCACCAGAAGTGCTTGTATATGGTTTTGAACTAGATGCCCTTTTTTCTTGGTAGTGGGGACTTCCAACTGTTTTTTAGTGTACTATTGTAGACTCAACAGTTGTTGCCTTCAAGAGGGTCTTAAAGATGTAACCACTGTCCAACTGTGAGACTGCTATCTCTATAGTTGTAGTAGTTGCCCCACTTGAAATACCTTCCAGTGTCTTTTGAGACACATGAGGTGTAGCCTCCTCTGCTTGTAGACTAACACTGATTCCTGGACTTTCCCTAGTCACTTGTGGAGGTATACTCTTAGTAACTTGTTGTTGAGAGGAACTAAGATTATGCAAGTCAGGACTATCAGGTGCATCAAGCAATTTTTGTAATGGTGATGGGAATGTTGAAGTGGGTAGAGGTGTGGAAAGAGAAGCAGCCATGGGAGAGGGTCTTGATAAGAAATACTGAAATGAGTCATCTCTCTCTTGATATGGATCCGCTGTGCTTACAACACAATCCTTTTGTGAGGACATGTGAAGAGTTTGGATAGGTGGAGGTGTTTACATCTATTATGAGGAAGTAACAACATATGTTGTTGCTTTTGTGATACAGTTGTAACACCCTGACCGCGTAAAAACAACAAACTGAGGCGGAAACGTCGGGGAGTCATGTTAACAGATTGTTTCAACAACACGTGGTAATTAAAGTTATGTTTTATTAAATGTTGAAATTTCATGGTTACATTGTCTTGGAGTTTAAAACAAACTAAATAAACTATTGTCTTTCATATTTTAAGTCCCTAAGTCCGCGTCCAATCCTACGTGAGCATGCATCGACATCAAACTTGGTTTCCTGAAACATATATGAAAACGAGTCAGTAAAAACATGCCGGCGAGTACATAGGTTTTGTGAGTGTGTCAAATTCATGGCCTTGTATATGTATTGCAATACCACATCGACTACTAGAGTCGTTAATTGAAAATCTTGTTATCAAAAAGTATTTGGTATTGCAATAATAACTAACCAACTAAAATAAGTTAGTTATAGTTTATAAAAGACTTGTAGCCATGAATCTTGACCAAAAATTTATTCTGTAAATCCGAGTTAGAAAATCATCTTGAAGAAACCTTGTATGGTTTATATCTTTAATTGAAAATCGTTGCGTGTCATTTGTTTGAAACCTTTGTTCTAAGTGATGCAATTAACGCCACGAATGCAATACGATAAAAGCACTTATATATAGGAAGTACCAGCGGCGTATCCACCATGCTTTTATCACATTACAGACGTACCGTTATCTAAATCACTTACCATAAACCAATCATCCATTGTTCGTGTCATAAACCATTCGTCCATTGTTCGTGTCATAAACCAATTTTCATCGTCCGTGTAAACAAATCGTCCTTGTTTTAATTGTGAAAACTTTTGGTCGTTTTGGTGAATACATTCAAACCTGTGTTGACTCGTCTATACCAACAAAGGGTATCTTTAAATTGCAATAACAAACCACCAAAGGGTTTGTTAAAGTAAACAGTTTCGGTCGTTCCCCAAACTTCCCCACAAAATTCCGGGAACCTTGGTAACTGGATTGTCAGTCCTATGGTACCATAACTTACTACTAGTCGGCTTGGCCAAAGCTAATGAATGTTATTCGTGTCATTTGTATAACGCACCAACAAGTTCGTTCACATTATTGAAATCGTCGTGTTTATATAAACCATAGCATTTGTAATTTTGAAAACTTGAAAACAATTTAGCACATATGAATCACCCCAAAATATTTGAAAAACATAAAAGAGGGGAGCTATGTACTCACTTGGGGTTGCAAAATAACCTTGAATCAAAGATTAAACAAGCTCAAACGTCCGAGAAATCAAGCGTGTCCTAAAATCGGATAACTATGTAAATGTCGGGACTTTAATCGGCGGATCGGATAGAATGAGGTCTTGTAAACCAAATGAGTGTTGTAACTCATATGAAATGGTTTAACAAAGTAAACATTTTGATTTGGAAAGATTCCTGAGTGCTTTTGACCCGTTATGACTCGTTAAGGTAGTTTATGCTACTTTAACGGATCATTTACGTAAATGCGTGTTCAGAGGGTTAGATATGTGTTATGATAAGTCTTATATGCCAAAATAAGTTTAGTAATGTTATAACATCAGTGTATATGGCAAAACATTGGTTACATAGGCTTAAAATTGTTTTATGCGCAAAAAGGGCGTTTTGGTCATTTATAAAGGCATAACTAGTGATTTAACATCATACTAACCAAACGAGGCGACCATAAGGTATAACCTCAGAGGGTTATTCCTATACAACTATGGTCACATATATGTGTTTGGTCAGATCCTAAGATCGACCAAAAGGGTCGGATTCAAAAGTCAAAGCGGTGGTCAAAACTACTCGACTTACGAACCTAAACAAGCACTAAACTAAAAGTGACGAGTTAAACACGTCAGAACATGTTTAACCAAGTTAGGTTTGATATCAAAACAAAGTAAATTGATACCTAAAATTGTTTCCGTCGTAAAATGCACATAATGCGCACTTTTGACCGAAACTTTGACTCGTCACTTTGACTAGTAACATGGTAAATCAGTAGGTATGATCGCTAAGGATCATAACCATTATGATTACGATCACGTTACAAAGTTCAATTGAACTTTGATTTGAACAATTAATGGTCAAAGCCGAAAGTCAAACAATCTTTGACATTTAGCTTGAAATAGCTAAAAGCAATGAAAAAGACCAAGGATGAGATCTTACTTGTGTTTAGGAACACCCAAGATCTCAAAGAACTCAGTAGGAGGCCTCTAAAAGGATGGAAGCAAGCTCCAAGAGTATGGGAGGAAGAAGATGGAAATGAGCAAAGAGAAATGGTGAAGATCAAGCCTATTTATACTAATCTTGGAGCTCCCAAATCATGCCAAGTGTTGATCCAGGTGTTAAGGCATGGATTAGTGTCCCTCTAGGTGTCTAATGCAGGTTAAAGGTGGCATAGATCGCGACTTGGTGGCCAAGGAAGTTAACAAGAAGCTGCCACCTTGATTTTAAGAAGGTTCTGAGCTGGGGACCCCATACGGACCGTATGGGATTTTGCCTTACGGTCCGTAAGGCCCTTGCAGGGGCAGAAGTTTCAAATATTGGCAGAAATGGCCTCTGAACTTGTTTTCATCCCGATTTGGCACTTTTAACACCCGTTAACCCCATTTTTAAGCTCCATAAGGATGAATAACCATAGGGAACTTGAAATATGTTCAAAAATGTTTTGGGTGTCGGTTCGTTCGGTCGTACAGTTGTGGTTTTCGGTTAATTACGACGGGAATCGTAACGAACGCGCAAATGACCGTAAACGCGTAACGAATGATATTTTTGCATTCCAATCATTAAAATAATAGATTTTAATGATTACAAAAATTTTTGGATGTGCGTACATGTTCCGGATAACGATATACGCGAATCGGCATAATTTCACAGAATTTGCAAAATAGCCCTGAAGTTGCAAAAGCATGATTTTGCCATACCGAACCCCTCGAAACTTATTTCTAAGTTATATAAAGGGTATTTAGGGTATGTTTAGCTTATTTCATCGTTCTGAAGTGTACGTCGCGTTAAACTGATTACGTTTGCGTAGCTGTTTGCGATTTCACTTCCAGAAGTTGTTTAAGAGTTCGGAATCGTTACACGATCGAATCACCACAAATGTCACAGTCTCCCCTACTTTAGGAAATTTCGCCCTGAAATTTAATTCGAGGAAACTTGTGGAAACAGATGTGGGTATTTTGCTTTCTTTTATCCTCTCGTTCCCAAGTAAATTCTGGGCCACGTTTGGATTCCCAACGGACTTTGATTATTGGAATTCGTCTGTGCTTGAGTTTCTTGACTTCACGGTCCAATATCTCCACAAGTTTCTTGACAAAGTGCATAGTGTCATCTACGTGAATTTCATCGAGGGGAATGTGAAGATTTGTGTCGGCTAAACACTTCTTTAGATTGGACACGTGGAATGTTGGGTGAACGTTCCCAAGTTTAGGAGGTAGCTCAAGTCGGTAGGCCACCTTTACGATTCTTTCAACGATCTTGAATGGTCCAACGTATCGTGTTGCAAGTTTTCCTTTCTTTCCAAATCTGACCACTCCTTTCCAAGAGGATACCTTGAGTAGGACATGATCACCGACTTGGAATTCCAAGGGCTTGCGTCGTTTGTCCGCATAACTCTTTTGACGGCTCCAAGCTGTCAGAAGGTTATCGCGTATTTTCTTGACTTTGTCTGTTGTGTCATGAATAAGTTCAGGCCCAAATAAACTGAGACTCTCCAACTCATCTAACAGACAGGTGAACTACTTTTTCAACCGTATAAAGCTTCGAAATGCGCCATGTTAATGCTGGCGTGATAACTATTGTTGTAGGAGAATTCGATCAACGACAGATGCGAATCTCAATGACCACCAAGGTCGATCACACACGCTCTAAGCATATCCTCTAACGTTTGAATTGTTCTCTCAGTTTGTCCATCTGTTTGAGGATGATAAGCGGTGCTCAGATTTAGTTTGGTTCCCATAGCAGTTTGCATGGTCTTCCAAAAGTGAGATGAGAACCGAGCATCTCTGTCAGATATGATGTCCAAAGGAACACCATGACGAGATACAATCTCATCGACATAGATTTTGGCGAGTTTGTCAGCAGAGTAATCCTCACGAATTGCCAAAAAGTTGCTGACTTTGTTAGACGATCAATGATTACCCAAATAGCATCATGAACTCTAGATGAACGCGGTAGTTTTGTGATGAGATCCATCGCAATGTTCTCCCACTTCCATACCAGAATTTATAGTTGTTTGAGCAATCCAGATGGGCGTTGGTGTACAGCCTTGACTTTAAGACAAGTTAGGCATTTTGATACATACAAGGCAATGTCTTTCTTCATACCCGGCCACCAATACTGGGTACGAAGATCCTTGTACATTTTGTCTGCACCAGGATGGATTGAATAACGAGACTTATGAGCTTCGTCCATCAATAGGGTGTGGAGGTTGTCTTGACTTGGAACCCACAAATGGTTCAAATAATAGAGTAATCCATTGTCTTTCGGTTCGAGTTGAAGCTCAAGTTGATGTGGTAATTCACTACCCATCATGCCTTGTGTAGCACAAGTACGCTGAGCTTGAAGGATACGTGTCTGGATATCGGATTGAATTCGAACACAATGAAGCTTGACACGTTCCTTACGACTAAGTGCATCAGCCACGACATTCGCCTTACCAGGATGGTAGCGAATCTCGCAATCGTAGTCGTTTAAAAGTTCGACCCAACGTCGTTGTCTAATGTTCAGCTCCTTTTTATTGAATATATGTTGGAGACTTGTGTGGTCGCTAAAAACCACGCATTTCGTACCATAAAGGTAGTGTCTCCAAATTTTGAGGGCAAAAACTACAGCACCTAACTCAAGATCATGAGTTGTGTAGTTCTTCTCGTCGCTTTCAGTTGTCTTGACGCATAGGCTATGACTTTATCTCGTTGCATAAGAACACAACCAAGGCCTAGGTTTGAGGCGTCACAATAAACAACAAAATCATCGTTGTCATCGGGTAAGGATAGAATAGGAGCATCGCAGAGCTTTTGTTTCAGAGTTTGGAAAGCTTCCTCTTGTTTGGGTCCCCACTCAAAAGGCTTATTATTTTGAGTCAAAGCGGTGAGGGGAACCACGATCTTTGAGAAGTTCGCGATGAATCGACGGTAATATCCAGCAAGACCAAGAAATGAGCGAACTTCTGTGGGAGTAGTGGGTGTGTTCCAATCCTTAATCACAGCGATTTTGGAAGGATCCACATGTATACCTTGCTCGTTGACTATGTGTCCCAAGAATTGAACTTCTTTTTGCCAAAACTCGCACTTGGAGAATTTGGCATAAGGTTGTTCTTTCTTTAGTAGTTCCATTGTCAATCGAAGGTGTCGCTCATGTTCGGCTCGAGACTTGGAATAAATAAGAATGTCGTCGATGAAAACAATGATGAACTTGTCCAAATAAGGTTTACAAACCTGATTCATCAAGTCCATGAAAACAGCTGGAGCATTTGTCAAACCGAAAGGCATGACAGTAAACTTGTAATGACCATATCGAGTGCGGAAAGCAGTCTTGGGAGTGTCTTCTTCGAGCACACGAAGTTGATGATACCCAGAACGCAGCCCAATCTTTGAAAAGTAACTAGCTCCTTGTAGCTGATAAAAGGATCATCAATGCGAGGTAGGGGATATCGATTTTTGATCGTCAGTTTGTTGAGCTCACGATAATCGATACACAGACGGAAAGATCCATCCTTCTTTTTCACAAATAGGACAGGAGCGCCCCAAGGTGAATGGCTCGGACGAATGAATCCTTTATCAAATAGTTCTTGAAGCTGTTTCAATAACTCTTGCATCTCAGACGGTGCAAGACGGTATGGAGACTTAGCAATTGGGTTGGCACCAGGTACTAGATCAATGCGGAACTCAACTTGACGTACAGGAGGTAAACCAGGTAGTTCCTCAGGAAACACCTCAGGATAATCTCGAATAACGGGGATATCCTGAACAATTTTGCTTTTGCCTTTCTCCTCTACGATATGTGCAAGGAAGGCAACATAGTTCTTTCGTAGGTATTTCTGGGCTTGGTTACAGGTCATGAGTTTAAGATTACTACCGGGTTTCTCTCCACGAACTTCTAAGACTTCACCAGAGGGAATAGGTATTCGAACTATCTTGTCAAAACAAATAACTTCGGCATGATGCTTGGTTAACCAATCCATTCCTACGATGATGTTGAAACTCCCGAGTTGCATAGGTGTGAGGTTCATGGCGAAAAGGTGGTTATTGAGGTTCAATTGGCAATCACGAATGACTGAATCTAGTTTAAGAGGTTCGCCACTAGCTATTTCGACAGTCAAGGGCTTTCCTAGCTTAGTTCTTGGAATTGAAAGCAATGGTTCAAAGGCTAAGGACAGGACACTCCTATCGGCACCCGAATCGAAAAGAACAGAAGCAGGATGATTGTTGACAAGGAACATACCGTTGACGACTTCGTTATCAGCACGGGCCTCGTTGGCATTAATGTTGAATGCTCGTCCACGAGCTTGATTGGCATTGGCTAATTTAGGGCAATTGTTCTTGTAGTGGCCCATCTCGCCGCAGTTAAAACATGACCTAGGTGGGAAGAGAGGTCTAACGGGATTTGCTTGGGGTTGGACAGGGTTCTGTGCAGCTTGGTTTGGAACAGATCGACAAACGTTGGCCAAGTGACCAAATCTTCCACAAGTCGTACATTGACGACATGGTTGATGAACTTGGTGGTGACCGTTGCACCGTTTGCATAACGGTGCAGTACCAGCATAAGGTTTCCTCACAGGAGGTTGAGCTGGTTGGTTTTGAGGAGCTTGATTGGGTTGAGCGGCTGGAGCGGGTTGTGTAGTAATAACAAAGTTCTGAGAAGCCTTACGCTTCTTTGATCGTTTGGAAGGCCCGACTTTGTTTCCCTTTTGTTTCTCTTGAGTGGTTTTGGCGGATGATTTCTTATCGCCTTTGTGATGAAGGTTACCCTTTTTGACCTGAGACTCAGTCAAAGTTGCAGCTAGCTCAATGGCCTGTCGCACAGTGGTTGGATTACTTCCGGTAATAATGTCCTGAACATGATCAGGCAAACCATCGATATACTTCTCGATCGCCTTATCCAAAGGCGTCACCATGGAAGGACAGAGTAAACTCAACTCCTCGTACCGGTCAGTATATGCACGATGTTCATCACTATCCTGTTTGAGATCATGAAATTCGTTTTCGAGCGCCCTCTGCTCATGACGAGGATAGAATACTTTCATCATCAAAGCCCTAAGCTCTTCCCATGTTTGAGCTAAGGCTACATTAGCACCTCTGTCTCTCATAATACCATTCCACCATGTAAGAGCTCTCTTTTTGAATACGCTCGACGCAAACTCAGCTTTTCGCTCGTTTGGGCATTACACATGACGGAAAGTACTTTTGAGGCTCTCAAACCATTGCAATAGCCCAGTAGCTCCCTCAGACCCAGAAAACGAGAGTGGTTTAGCCGAACAAAATTTTTTATAGTTGCACGGAGCTGGTGCATTGTTATTGTTGTTCGCTTTATTAATTTGGGTCACGAGATTTGGGAGTACAGCAGCAATTTGCTGAGCGATAATGGCTGCCATTTCGGCATTTTGTGTTGTATCACGTCTAGGAGACATTCTAAAAGAAAACATGAAGGAAGGTATGTGAGATTGATATAAATCATGAGAGGTGTTGAAAATATTGACGAAATAAGGATGGTGGTCATGTTCGTTTCTCGAAACAAACAAATGACACACGGTGATTAATCAAAGTAAATGGGTCTTTATAATGTATCGCGAAGACATACTTTAGCCTATAAGTGGACACTCACCCCAAGAGTTCCCAGGTAAGAGTGACTGGTCCGATTAAGTGGATTTGTACAAACACTCTAACCTTGGACGGAAAACTCGGGGTACATGCACCCACCCTTCCAGATTGCATGTGTTCACATTAATAAAACCCAAACTTTGACGAGATTTGAAAACCTTTAAGGCATAAAGCCCAAGAATGATTCATCTAAGAATAGATGTTTTTTTTCGCAAAAAGTTTTCGGGAAGAGATTTTTTTAACTTTTGTATTGTTTTTGGTAATCACCTAAGGATAGGTGATAGTATTGTATTTTATGAATCTAACGCAAGTAAACTCGCGTTAGGGTCCTAGGAAGGTTATAGTCTAGGTCAAAGCATTACTAATAACCTAATTCCCTATAACTAGTGCTCTGATACCAATATGTAACACCCCGACCGCGTAAAAACAACAAACCGCGGCGGAAACGTTGGGGAGTCACGTTAACAGATTGTTTCAACAACACGTGGTAATTGAAGTTATGTTTTATTAAATATTGAAATTTCATGGTTACATTGTCTTGGAGTTTAAAACAAACTAAATAAACTATTGTCTTTCATATTTTAAGTCCCTAACTCCTCGTCCAATCCTACGTGAGCATGCATCGACATCAAACTTGGTTTCCTGAAACATATATGAAAACGAGTCAGCAAAAACATGCCGGCGAGTACATAGGTTTTGTGAGTGTGTCAAATTCATGGCCTTGTATATGTATCGCAATACGACACCGACTACTAGAGTCGTTAATTGAAAATCTTGTTATCAAAAAGTATTTGGTATTGCAATAATAACTAACCAACTAAAATAAGTTAGTTATAGTTTATAAAAGACTTGTAGCCATGAATCTTGACCAAAAATTTATTCTGTAAATCCGAGTTAGAAAATCATCTTGAAGAAACCTTGTATGGTTTATATCTTTAATTGAAAATCGTTGCGTGTCATTTGTTTGAAACCTTTGTTCTAAGTGATGCAATTAACGCCACGAATGTAATACGATAAAAGCACTTATATATAGGAAGTACCAGCAGCGTATCCAACATGCTTTTATCACATTACACACGTACCGTTATCTAAATCACTTACCATAAACCAATCGTCCATTGTTCGCGTCATAAACCATTCGTCCATTGTTCGTGTCATAAACCAATTGTTCATCGTCCGTGTAAACAAATCGTCCTTGTTTTAATTGTGAAAACTTTTGGTCGTCTTGGTGAATACATTCAAACCTGTGTTGACTCGTCTATACCACCAAATGGTATCTTTAAATTACAATAACAAACCACCAAAGGGTTTGTTAAAGTAAACAGTTTCGGTCGTTCCCCAAACTTCCCCACAAACACCGGGAACCTTAGTAACTGGATTGTCAGTCCTATGGTACCATAACTTACTACTGGTCGGCTTGGCCAAAGCTAATGAATGTTATTCATGTCATTTGTATAACGCACCAACAAGTTCGTCACATTATTGAAATCGTCGTGTTTATATAAACCATAGCATTTGTAATTTTGAAAACTTGAAAACAATTTAGCACATATGAATCACCCTAAAATATTTGAAAAACATAAAGAGGGGAGCTATGTACTCACTTGGGGTTGCAAAATAACCTTGAATCAAAGATTAAACAAGCTCAAACGTCTGAGAAATCAAGCGTGTCCTAAAATCGGATAACTATGTAAATGTCGGGACTTTAATCGGCGGATCGGATAGAATGAGCTCTTGTAAACCAAATGAGTGTTGTAACTCATATGAAATGGTTTAACAAAGTAAACATTTTGATTTGGAAAGATTCCTAAGTGCTTTTGACCCGTTATGACTCGTTAAGGTAGTTTATGCTACTTTAACGGATCATTTACGTAAATGCGTGTTCGGAGGGTTAGATATGTGTTATGATAAGTCTTATATGCCAAAATAAGTTTAGTAATGTTATAACATCAGTTTATATGGAAAAACATTGGTTACATAGGCTTAAAATTGTTTTATCCGCAAAAAGGGCGTTTGGGTCATTTATAAAGGCATAACTAGTGACTTAACATCATACTAACCAAACGACGCGACCATAAGGTATAACCTCAGAGGGTTATTCCCTATACAACTATGGTCACATATATGTGTTTGGTCGGATCCTAAGATCGACCAAACGGGTCGGATTCGAAAGTCAAAGCGATGGTCAAAACCACTCGACTTACGAACCTAAACAAGCACTAAACTAAAAGTGACGAGTTAAACACGTCAGAACATGTTTAACCAAGTTAGAATACTGATTTGATATCAAAACAAAGTATTTTGATACCTAAAATTGTTTCCATCGTAAAATGCACATAATGCGCACTTTTGACCGAAACTTTGACTCGTCACTTTGACTAGTAACATGGTAAATCAGTAGGTATGATCGCTAAGGATCATAACCATTGTGATTACGATCACGTTACAAAGTTCAATTGAACTTTGATTTGAACAATTAATGGTCAAAGCCGAAAGTCAAACAATCTTTGACATTTAGCTTGAAATAGCTAAAAGCAATGAAAAAGACCAAGGATGAGATCTTACTTGTGTTTAGGAACACCCAAGATCTCAAAGAACTCAGTAGGAGGCCTCCAAAAGGATGGAAGCAAGCTCCAAGAGTATGGGAGGAAGAAGATGGAAATGAGCAAAGAGAAATGGTGAAGATCAAGCCTATTTATACTAATCTTGGAGCTCCCAAATCATGCCAAGTGTTGATCCAGGTGTTAAGGCATGGATTAGTGTCCCTCCAGGTGTCTAATGCAGGTTAAAGGTGGCATAGATCGCGACTTGGTGGCCAAGGAAGTTAACAAGAAGCTGCCACCTTGATTTTAAGAAGCTGGTGCCCCTTACGGACCGTATGGGATTTTGCCTTACGGTCCGTAAGGCCCTTGCAGGGGCAGAAGTTTCAAAAATTGGTAGAAATGGCCCCTGAACTTGTTTTCATCGCTATTTGGCACTTTTGACACCCGTTAACCCCATTTTTAAGCTCCATAAGGATGAATAAACATAGGGAACTTGAAATATGTTCAAAAATGTCCCGGGTGTCAGTTCGTTCGTACAGTTGCGGTTTTTGGTTAATTACGACGGAATCGTAACAAACGCGCAAATGACCGTAAACGCGTAACGAATGATATATTTGCATTCCAATCATTAAAATACTAGATTTTAATGATTACAAAAATTTTTGGATGTGCGTACATGTTCGGATAACAATATACGCGAATCGGCATAATTTCACAGAATTTGCAAAATAGCCCCTGAAGTTGCAAAAGCATGATTTTGCCATACCGAACCCCTCGAAACTTATTTCTAAGTTATCTAAAGGGGTTTTTTTGGGTATGTTTAGCTTATTTATCGTTCCGGAGTGTACGTCGCGTTAAACTGATTACGTTTGCGTACAGTTTGCGATTTCACTTCCAGAAGTTGTTTAAGAATTCGGAATCGTTACACGATCGAATCACCACAAATGTCACAACAGTAGATTCCTCTGGCACCTCATCTTCTAGAGTTACCTTTTTTGGTGTTTTCTTTTTGGTTTTAGGTTTGTGGATAGATGTGGTCTTTTTGGAAATGGTTGGTGTGTGTTACACAGTATTGGGTTGGGTACTGTGGTCAGCAGGAGCAGTGGGCTCTGCAACATATGTTGTAACATCATCTGTTGTTGGATTTTCTAAAACATTTTCCTCACCCACATTTTCTTGACTCTTGGTCATCATGTGTGTGAATGTTTTGTTTGGAAGACTTTTGATTTTGAGACCATCTCCTGTTACAAAAATGTTTTGTACCAAGACCCTTTTTAAAAGACAATTCATTAGTATTGGGTATAAGAGAAAAGCTTTGGGCTTGCCATCTTTCTTGGGGCTTTTACATTTGTAACCATGTCCAGAACCAGAGTATTTGAAAGTTTAAAAACTAAATTTGTCAAAATGGCGTATCCCAAATATAGTGTTTTTAAAGGAATTTCGTTAAATGTAGTAGTTTTAGGTGATAAGCAAACGAGTAGGATATGAAAGAAAAAATTCATGGCATGTGGAAAATTAGGTTTAAAAATTGTTGCCCTTGGCATTTGTCCATCATACCCTCGCTCAATGAACTCATGATGAAGATCACTTTTCTAGAAAGATTCACTACATGTCTCATCGTCTAGGTTAAATGTAGTAGAAATCAACTCTGGTGTGATCTGAACAGCAACACTATTTACAGTTGAGGTAAAGGTATAGGGCTTTTTGTCATGAAGCAGAACATCTGACTTACCCCAAAAATTTTCAATGTTTTCTAAGTGAATGGGTGCATCGGCAACAAGGGTGTTGTGATATTTAGATGTGGTGATGATGTCAATGATCGAGTGAAACTCTTTATTTGCAGAGGATTTCACGAGATATGAAAGGTAATTGCGGGGTGGTTTTAAAGAGAGAGCCGTTGTGAAATTTGGTTAACTCTTTGGAAAATCTTTTAAACAGATAATCTTTTGAGTGTAAAGAGAAAATCTTTTAGAAAATCACTGAAAAACAATGATTTTTTTTATTATGGAGAGGGGATCTTTTTTAAATCCATGTTTATCACACAAGTGAGGATAACCTCTGTTTGGTTAGGGTTTTTATAAGGTTTTTCAACAGAGGTTATGACGTGGCTAAACGATTACCTTTTTGGTTACGTGGCAGGTGTATATTTGTTAGGCCAAAGCTCTGCTTGATCAAAGCTCTGTTTAACAAAACCCTTTGATAAAGAAAGATGAGGTCTGTTTTTCAAAATATCTTATTGAAACCACTGTTGCATGCTAAACAGGCGTTTGATTGGCCTAATAAGTGGATATAACATTTGGTTAACTTTCGGTCTACAAAGTTTTTGCAACACCTCTGCTTGTAACCTTTGTAAGGTTGAACAAAGTTTTGAATGAAAACAATGGTCTTGTTTGACTTTTATGGTCAAACAATTGTTGATGAATCAGTGGTTCTTTTGCCTTCACGGTTGTTATCCACACTTAAACAAACTTTTGAACCTATGAAAGAGTTGTCTTACTCTTTTAAAAAGAGTTTTTGTTTTTGGTGATCTTATCAATCCTTTTCTTTCCCTTTTTTAATGAAACAATTTTAAACTTTTCAAAACAACATTTTATGTTTTTATTTAGAGAACTGAAAAATATTTTCAATCTCCATTTAACATCCGAATTATGGAGATCAATCTTTCAAAAGTAGATGTGTCCAATGCTTTTGTGAACACATCTGCCAATTGATCTTCAGTGGGAACATGATGTAGTGAAATTAATCCATTTTCGTAACAATCTCTTACAAAGTGATGACTAATGTCAATGTGTTTTTTTAATGTGAGGCAGGGTTCTTGATAATGTTTTCAGCTGCTTGACTATCCAAAACTAATGGTGTATTAAGAGCAGTTATACCAATTCTACCTCTACTGTAGAATTAGATACTGTTGTTTGCTTTTTGCTCTGCCATGAGACCAAGGCATATCCTAGGAATTGGCAGCCTCCTGATGTTGATTTCCTTGTTTTGTGGCAACCAGCAAAGTCACTATCTAAGAAACCTGAAAGCTCAATATTTCCAATAGCTGGATACCAGATACCAAGTGTGGGAGCACCTTTTAGGTATCTGAATATCCTTTTCACAGCTACTAAATTTGACTTTCTAGGTGATGCTTGATATCTTGCACAGACACAAATAGAAAACATAATATGAGGCCATGATGCAGTTAAGTACATCAGTGACCCAATCATACATATGTACAGTGTCTGGTCTATCAAGACATCCTTTTCATTAGATATGAATGGTTTTGATGTACTCATGGGGGTAGCACATGGTTTACAATCATTCATGTCAAACTTTTTCAAAACAGTTTTGATAGATTTGTTTTGGTGAATGAAAGTTCCATTTTCATGTTTTTGTACTTGAAGACCAAGAAAACACTGTAACTCCAACATGGCACTCATTTCAAATTATGTTGTCATCAATTTTCTGAAATTGTCACACGGTTTATCACATGTGGATCTAAAAATGATATCATCCACATAAATCTGTACAATCAACAGATCTTTCCCTTCCCATTTTTAAAAAAAAAGAGTTTTATCTATTTACTCTTTTAAATTTGTTGGATAGGGAAAAGTGGATAGAGTATCATATCAGGTTCTTGGTGCTTGTTTTAGACCATACAAAGCTTTGTTTAGCTTGTAGACATAATCATGATGGAATGAGTCTTCACAACCAGGTGGTTGACACACATAGACATCTTCTTGCATTTTTTCATAGAGAAAAACACTTTTTATATCCATCTGATACACCTTCATGTTGTGGTTAACAACAAAGACCACGAAAAGTCTTATGGCTTCCAACCTTGCTATAGGAGCAAATGTTTCATCATAGTCAATTTCTTCTTCTTGTTTATACCCTTGAACCACAAGCCTGACTTTGTTTTTTATAACAATGTCCCTTTCATCAATTTTGTTTTTGAAGACCCATTTTGTACCAATTGGACATTTTTCCTCTGGTAATGGTACAAGTTCCCATACTTGTTTCCTTTTAAACTGAAGAAGCTCTTCTTTCATGGCTTCTACCCAATCGTTGTCTTTTAATGCCTCTTGGTATCTGACAGGTTGGATGAGTGATAGAAACCCTGCAAATAGGTAGACATTTGATGTTTAGATTCTGGTGAGCATTCCTGCATTGATGTCTCCTATAACTTGTTCTGGTGGATGTGATCTATGAAAGATGGTGTTTCTAGTGTATGGAATGATAGAGTTTTGTGGTGAGGGGCATAATTGGGAATTTTCTGGTAAAACCTCTGTTGCCATTATAAAATGGTCAACGGTGGTTTGAAATGGTGGTGGTGGGGTTGGCCCAAGCGGTGAGCAATTTGAAGAAGATGATAGATTAGTGCTTTGACTACAAGCAGATCAGAGGTTTGGGTTGACTTTGGTCAACAGTGGTCCAGTTATCGTGGATGAACTGTTGTTTTGAACAAATGAACTTTGTGGATAGAAGAGACTTTGTATTGAGATGGTATCTCAATATCAATTATGTAATCCTGTTGAGCTGCCTTTTGGTTACATGTATCAACCTCAACCGTAGCAGTTACTTCTTCAAAATTGAATTTATCAGTATCAAATAGTTATGCTGGATTTTTGGGATTTTCAAGGGTGATAATTCATTAAACTTTACATTTAGTGTTTCTTCTATAGTCATGGTCGTTGTGTTAAACACTTTATAGGCCTTGCTGTAGAAGAATATCCCAAGAAATATCCACAATCCATTTTTGCTAGAAACTTTGAAATTGAATCTTTGAGATTCAAGATAAAGCATGGGCAACCTAAGATTTTGAAAAGGGATATTAATGGTTTTATTTTGAACAAAATATCATAGGCATTCTTTTGATGCCTTGGATTTATTATGACCCTGTTTCGAACATAGCATGCAATATTCATAGCCTCTGCCCAAAAGAACAATGGAAGACCAAAATCTACAATCATAGTCCTTGCAGCCTCAATAAGGGTTTTGTTTTTCCTTTCAAAAATCCTATTTTGTTCAGGTGTTCTGGGAATATTGAATTGTCTCTATCCCTTTGGATATTCTGAATTCATCAACCACTTGGTTTCTGAATTTTATCCCATCGTCACTTCTGATGGACTTTATAGGAAGATCATACTATTTTTCTATTTTTTATGATAAATTCTTTTAAAATTCCTGCAGTCTCATCTTTTTAATGAAGAAAGAATGTCCATGTAAACCTAGAAATCATCAACTATCACTAAGCAATAATTTGTTTTCCACAAGCTCATGATTTTTACTGGGCCAAACAGATCCATATGCAACAGTTGTAAACATCTGGTTGTTTTGGACTCTTCAATGGGGTTGTGTGAAACTTTTGTTGATTTCCTTTTAAACAGGAGACACATTTAAATTTTTTGGTTAGTAGTCCTCTGACAATTTTTTCCTTTGTCAGAGTGTTAATTGTTTTAAGATTAACATGTCCAACCTTTTATGTCATAATTTTATTTCTTTTGTTAAGGCAACAAAAAATAGGAAAACATTGGTTTTTAGGTTTTCTTTGGACATGTCTACCACATAAACTTTGCCACTTCTATGAGCAACAAGTTGTGCAATACTTTCAGCTATAATTTTGTCTATCTTTTTTACAACCTCAGGTCCAACAATTTTACAAGTTGTCTTTGAAAAAATGAGCCATATCCTTTATCACTCATTGTGAGACACTGAGTAAATTGAATTTTAAATTGACTATCAGATTGACATTTTTCAAATTTTAGCTTTCCAGCTTGGACAATCCCTGACCCTATCACCTTGCCTTTAGAATATTTCCAAAGGAAATATCACCACCTCCATGAGTATGGAAGTTTGTCAGTAGAGCTTTGCATCCAGTCATATGTCTGGATCCTCCACTATCTACATACCATAGGCTATCTAGGCATTTAGATACTCCCAATTTGGTGGCCATAAATGCACATTCACAATTATTCTCATCTTTAGTTGTATGCCAGGGATCATTGTTTTTTACAACATTATCATTACCCTCTTTCAAACAGTTGTTTGTACTGGGTTAGATATACCTTCAACATTTTGTATATCAGAAGTTGTTTTCTGGTTGTTTTAAACAATTTCTTTGGTTACACTGAATTTCTCTTTCAACTCATCCCATACCTCTTTTGCACTATTAAAGTGTAATAGCTCTGCACAGATCTCATTTGGTCGGACCTTAACAATTATAATAAGTGCTTTGGCATCAATCTCAAACTTTTTGAAATCAAGCATAGAGTAATCTTCTGGTTTCTTTGGCTCATTTACACCAGGATTTTCAACAGAATGTGTCATTGGAATATGTGGTCCGGTCATTACAGACCTCCAATATCATGTGTTTTGTTGAGCAAGATAGTGTACCATTTGATGTTGCCAGATATTGTAATTTGATATGTCAAGCATCGATGGTTTTCTATCATAATTGGAGATAAGGGAATCATAGTTTTGAGTGACATTCTCCTTTTTGATTTTTTAAAGAAGAACAGAGTATGTGTAAGACGCTTTTGAGTTCTACACTTTTCTAATCTGAGCTACGTATAACAATGGATCTTTGTGAGTTGATCTTTTATGTTAAATTGATTATGAAATTGAGTTTAAAGTGACCAAGCTCCGACACCAATTTTTAAGATCCGAGTTTGATATTTACAAACAAATACTGATTATCACAATACAATTCACAAACAGAGAGATATTATCATAAACTGTTTTTCAATTGATTCAAAAGTTTTACAATAATGATTTTACAATCACCCCCTCAGCCGATCACTCACTAGAGCTACACGTACAAAAGAGAATGAGTGAAGTGATGGAATAGATCTCTAATAGGTGAGATCTATTTATACTAAATACTAAAGCTCTGTTCGTGACAGGCTGATATCACACTAATTGTGATATCTAACATTCCTAACAGAATAGATTCCACAGATGTTACAAACTCTGTGCATATCTTATTATTTGTTTAAACTGGTCTAAAATCTATTACAAGATAAATACTGTTACATTGGGAAAACACCGTCTAAGCTATCTGTTGTTGTAATTGTCCAAGCATCTGTTTGGCCATATAGATTTTTGGTCTTCTTGATCAAACCTTTGACTTCATGAGTGCTTTGGTCTTCAATAGTCTTTAGCTTTCAACAGATGTTGCATCCTCTTGAACAACGTTTCCATGTCTTGATCAATGTTTGCCATGTTCTTGAATAGATGTTCTTATTAGGTGTTCAAGTTCACTATCTTTGGTGAGAGAATTGCTTCATCAACTATTTATTTCTTGATCTCTGAGTCATGTCTTGGCTTTTGGATATCATTTGTTCTTTTATAAGTTCCACAAGTATCATTGTCAATATTGGTTCGGTTCATCGCGATACCGACAATCGATATAGGTTACGCACAAAATACTCAATTTTGAATCCACCTATTTTTTTCTGCCCCGAGAGACCGAAAATCATTCTCAAATGGGATTTTTCCATTATCATTCCCTGTTTTTTCAACTGTTAATTTCCTTGGCAATGGCTCAACACCATTTTGCGGAAACATTTGAAAGCGAACGCCTTACTACATCTTTCTCAAGCTAACTAGGCAATCAGAATAATCCCAGTGCAAATTTTCATCCTTTTCTTTATTTTTATCATGATCTCTATCGCGATTCTGACCAAAACTACTATACGCCCTTACATGTGTCAAGTGTTATTACTAAAAGAGCAGCGGAAGTATGAAGAAGTTGTAGGGCGTCCTAAATCATTATCTAAAGACTTATTCCTCAAAGATTTTGATGCACTCTTATCATCTACAATAACAAATTATTACATAACAACCGATCAAAACTATCAATTCAAGTAAAACAAGATCAACATTGTGCGAAAACATAAAATTATATAGAAATTACCAGACTGCAACGAAGACTGGTGCGACGCAGTGGTTAAGCTTCCATTATTCTTCAACCATTCTCAGTTCTTTCCATTACTAATACTCAACATGATACAAACAAATCAAAAAAGACCAATGTGCATTGAAGTGTTCATGATCAAATCCTAGATTGAACAAACTTACAAGAAAACCACCTCATAAATCAGTTCAATCCACCTAAAAAAACCAAAACACCAATTCATGAACAATACTTTAATCCCACTACAAATTAAAACCCTAAAGCTTAAAACTTTACAATTCTTAAACCCAATTACAACTAAAGTTGATACAATTAACACAATAATCACGGACAATCAAGAAAAAGATACTCTAAATTCGTGAAATCAACCCCAAAAAGATAGAATCAAATTAACCCTCAGTTCACCTAATTCATCGAATTAAATGAAACCCTAGAAAGTGATGTATTGCTAAATAATAATATTTTTGATGTACAATTTGTATAGTTTTCGATAAGTTTTGTGTCATCTATGTAGGTTTTAGCTTCGTACTTAGTAGTTTGTGTTTTTGCAGGGATCCGAAGGAAAAGGGCAGGGAAAACGATGAAAACCAATCTTTCGGACGAGTCACAGTTGATCAGGAAAATAAATCGAAACGAAAACGGTGAAAAAACCCGGTTGCGTCACGCGACAGGGATGGAAGAGCCCTTGTGTGACGCAAGAGGGGAAATTACATCGCATGTTTCTTTAACGTTGCCGCGCTACGTGACAAGAATGCCAATGGCCGTCGTGCGATGCTGACAGGCTTAAATTATGGGAAACGTGTTACGTTATCAAGTTTTGATATATTAAACCCTATGACGACTTTTAATGATGATTATCGAAACTTTGGACAAAAATAGAGCTCTAAGGGACGAATTCAAGTATAAAGAAAGGTAGGGTTAAAGATTTCAAGCATCAGATTCGAGACTCTTGGGTGTTATCAATCGGGTTTTGACGTTTCTTTGTTATCTTTGATTCTAAACCATGTCTTGTGAACTTATCTTGCTACATGTTTATGTTTTTAAGATGATTCTAGGCTAAACTTCTTGCTACTACCTAGGTTTAATAATGAATTTTCGTGTATGATTTGGTTACAAACGGTTTTTGGTACTGATTTAATGGATTAATGCTTTCATAACTTGTGTTGTTTATAATTCAGTTGTGTATGCATGCTTAACACTACTTTATAATTATTTACTTGTTCCACTTGTGTTTTTGTAATGATCTTTCATGTATGAATGCTAGTTAGGTCGCCTACTGTGTGTTTGTGATTAGTTTATGGTTAATTGTTGACGATTCCCGTATGAACCGCGATTAATGATTTAGCGGTTTTAAGTGTTCTGCCTAGTCTAATAGTTGTAAGGCGAGGATCAGTTAGGTTTGTCTTCGTCACTAGATGGTTTAGTGTTTAATTGCGTGTGAGCGGGTCTTCCTTTATTGTCTGTTGATAGTTGCTACCTAAATCTGAACAAGTATTAGTAGACTACCTCTTTATACTTTAGGGTGCATTGAGATTGTCGCGTTGGTGAGATAGACCATCTTTAGGGTACTTTAGCATTGTCGGGTTTGTTATGAGAAAATTTGACTAACGGTGTATTTAAAAACTTTTAGGATTATTTCTGAACATCTAGAGAAGGGCCGAGGTTCTTTTTGGATTTCCTATTAGTTTAGTGTCATAGATCCTGGTTCCATCTAGTTACCAATACTGTTGGAAAACCATGATTCATGAATAGGATTAGTGCTTTTATCATCATCTGATTACACCTGCAGTCATAGTTCGTGTCAGTGTTCACATTAGTTAATATTTTAATTAGTTACGTTAGGTTATTAGAAAACCCCCCATCAAAACATAAAAACAATAATATCAGTAGCGTAGATAAGTAAATCGAGTCTAGTTCACATTTTCATAGGAGTCTCGTGGGTTCGATATCCGGACTTACTATAGCTTTGCTAGAGTCTATAGGTTCACTTGCTTGTCAATAGTTTAGTTTTAGAGAGTTTAAAGTATAACTTAGCGTCTGGTTTAGGGTTTAATTAATTAACTACTCTGAGCACATCAAAATGCATGAAAGCAGGTTTGATTTGGGGGAAACTGTGTGCGTGAGGAGAAGAAGAAGACGAGGAAGTAAGGGATTTGGTAAGGGTCTCTTAGTTTGTTGTGGGTGGGGTTTCTTCTTGTTATTGTGTTGGAAAACTTGTAGCAATTCCTACTTTTAATCAAAAAATTATTGTAAGATATGTTATGATTATAATGATCTGAATTTTCTAAGTCAATCTATAAGTTTTAAAGTGTTTAAGGTTATCACTTCTAGATTTTAGTAAAGAGTATGTTCATAATTTATTTTTAACGAGAAAGATGTATATTAAATGGAGCAAATCTAGTAAGTTGCTAGAAAAACCAACAAACAATTACACAAGTTTTGGGAGAAATTTGAGTATATAGAGTATGTTCATATACTTATTCATTCAAAAGTATCTGAAATGTGTGTAGATATAATAAATATATCTAAATTTATAAATAAATGTGTTTGTATATTAAATGAGGATAAATAAATATGTTTTATATAAATAATGTTGGTATAAGTTGACATTTATGCTTTAATGGATAATGACATTAAAGAACATGTTATTTGTGTGTCTTAAGATGCATATGGTTTTTTCTTTAAATCAAAGAACACCATTAAAACATAAAGGTCAGGTGTGCTATATATATATAGAGTTTGGCAGGAATTGAAATTAACGGATTTTTCCATATACTTGATGATGATAAATATGTTTTACATGGATAATGTTAGTATAAGTTGAGCTCTATGCTTTAATGGATAATAGCATCAAAGAACGTGTTAATTGGGTGTCTTAAAATGCGTATGAACTTTTTGAAATAAAAGAAAACCATTAAAACAGAAAGGTTGCCGATGTGTTATTTTGTTTATATTGGAATTATTTTGTTTGTGTATTTTATTGAGTGAGTCAACCGCCCATCTTGTTTAAGTTGTTATGTTTATCAGTTGTTTTGTTTATGTATTTGGTTCTGTTAAACTTGTGTTACTTTTCTAAAAGAATGAGCGAAGTTGGAGTTTAATTTTCAGGTTGATCGTGTAATTTCATGTCGAGTCACCTCTTAAATAACCCAATTGATAACATTTTTTGTTTTGTATCAATGTCTTTTTCCAAGTATAACTTGAAGTTGTTTATAATTTATCAATTTGGTGATTATGCATATATTTGCAACTAATTAATTAGATTATTTTGTTTAATTTATTTTTACACAATTGAGTAACTTAAATGGTCATTTAAGAGCAAAATGATAACAATTTAATGGAAAATGTGAATTTTAGATTAATGAATTTGATTTTAAAGAAAAATAATGAGAGTACTTAATAATATATTATATGTTACAAATATTAATTTATAAAAGTCAATTGATTTGTTGGTCTTTTCCCTACCGCTCTATAAGTAACTAGTTTTTTGTGTTCACGCTTCGCCACGATTAGACTTAGTATTGGATCATATCTTAAACACAACTACTGGCAACCTTTAATATATCATATAGTTATTACAAAAAAAGAGCATTTGGTTTTCATAGTAGTTAGTTTTATACAAAACATAATGGGTAGTTATTGTCTTAGCTTCTAAGTATAAAAAATATAAGTTGTTGGTCTTGTTGATGTTGTTATTGGTCGTCCTTTTGTGGTTTGTTGCTTGCTGACAGCATACTTAGCACGGTTTCCAAAATGGAGGCTTGTATACAAAATATGATTGTTTGATCTACAAAATGGCTAAGGTTGTTTATGTCCAGTATTCTATGCTTCTTTATTTGCATGTAAATGTTTAAGATTAGTAGCGTGGAAACGAATATGATAGTATGTTACTGAAAGTGGGTATTTTACCTTTGAATTTGTGGTATTGCCTTTCGCCGGGTTGATATATGTGTTGCTGGTGTTGTCGGTGGAAGGTTAATTATGGGTGGAACGTTGGGTGCTGATGTTGTTGTAGGTGGTGAGCAACTGTTAGGTATTGTTGAAGGTAATAGTAGAGCGATGATGGGTGGTTCTGTAATGCTATTCACAACGGTCGTGTGTTAGGTGTGATTGTCACACTCATGAGTTTTTGGGTGTTGACGATAGAGTACATTTTGTTAGGTATTTCTTTGCCAGTCATGGTATTTATGGATGGTGATCGTTTCTTCACATGTTATGTTGAGCAAGGCTGCCGTCCCTCATCAAAGAAAATAACCTTGGCATCTTCAATATTGTCGGTTATGATTGCGTTGACATAGTACCGTGCATAGCATATTGCTTGCAAGTAGGTAAGTAGGGTACACATATGGTAAACTTTATAATACCAAAACGTGTTTCTATGTATTGTAACAATCTCATTTAGAAGCCGTTTGTTTAATGTCTTTTTCGGTGATTGTATTGTTTGTGGTGTGGGTTACTTACATGACTTTTGGGTGTTCAATATTATCGTCATCTTCACACACAAATTTAGAAGTGGGCTCTGTCAGTAGGTGTAGTTTCTTTGGGCATTAGGGACATGGGCATAGAACCAGGCGCGGTTGTGTCGTATAGCTAATCTATTTGCCAGACATGTGAATCGGCCTCGTGATTTTCTGTTGTTTCTGCTTTTGGCGTTTAGCTGTGTGATGGTTACTAAGTTCTTGTATAGCTGTGCGAGTGCCTTTGTTTGGAAGTTTTAAAGTTTGAAATTGTCGTGAAATGAGATTAACTCAGAATGTGTTATTGGATAAATGTTTCTATGTGATCTAACCTTGTTGTATAGCTGGCAATGTCTATGGTTGTTGGTTGATGATAACTGTTGTTGTAGGGGTTGATCCCAGCTGATAATTTCCTGCAGTTGACAGGCCAAACTTATATCACATAGTAGTCTACTAGAAAAATAGGTTTTGAAAATTGAATGACATCATAGATTATCTAAAAGATATATATCGCTATTTTAAAACAAAATATAAAATTACTTGCAATGAATCAAATTCGTAAAATAAAAGTGGACACAACCAAATCTTTAAAGTTGATTATTGATGACATCCTTAAAAAAATAAAGGTTATAAATCGATGGACCAAACCAATTTCATGTACCAAACTACAGAAAATCAGCTAGGAAAGATCCTAATTCTATTTATTCAGTTATTGCATATAGAGCAAAGGTGGTTCAAGTTATTTAAAGACACTAATGAAGCAATGGTTTTGTTTTAGAACAATCACAAATCTTGAGTTCAAAAATTTGTATGAAGGACACAAAACTACAACAAATTTTCATAAATCCTTGATAGCATATGCAATAGGCATGGATCTAACCTTTGAATTATGTGACTATGTGGAGGTTATTGTAACGATGTCTCCTCTCTTGACATGATCAGGTAGCGTAGAAGATTGGGCAGACCAAAAGGTAATTTCAATTGTGTTCTCCCTGTTTTTGAATAACTGAAATTGGTAAGGGATCTTGTAACTATTGTTTAAGTGTTTTTTTTGTACAAGAGTGTACCTTGTGTCTTTAATGATTACCTTATTTAGCCTTGTACAATTGTACTTGTTCTTTTTGTCAATTTGTCGATCTCCCGACGTGACCGATGTAATTGTGAATGTTTAGTGAAGGGTTGTATGATGTGTGTATTTTGTTTGTTTTGTGGTCATTGTTTTGTGTACTTGTAAGCAATTTCGGTGGGTTCGCCATGGCTTTTAGTTTGTCAAATGTTGTGAACTTATAGTCGTGGTCGGGAATCTGTCGTTGAAAACAAGAAAAAAGGTTGCTCGCTTTCCTTACTTAAGACATGCCTTATGTAGGACTGTGGGGTTGTCGGTCTTTTGGGGTAGCGAAATGTACCTGTCAACAATGTAGCATGATCAGATGCTAATGATTGAGTCAAGGCGAGCCTTTTCTTCCATAACTGTTGTTGCTTGAATAACATCACCTTGCAAGTAGGAAAAATTATTTATGTGTCGTTAGGTGTTGTGATAAGTTATGATGTTGGTTTCCTTACATGTGTATCCACGATTAGGTAGCGGAATTCTACATTTTGTTGAGACGATGTCCATTTTCTTAGAACTCTTATTTGTATGGGTTTTACATCCTGGTTGTTCTTGCTAGCAGATGTTGGTCTATAGCAGATTGACATTTGTCTTTCATCATAGGTTGATATTTATCTTTGATGATAGTAGTACCTATTCAAGATGTTTACATTGATTAGTCACCATTCACATTAAAGTAATTGGTTAACCCTCAAGATGAATATGCATGCTTAGTGACATTTACAAGGATGAAATGTAAGAACAAAATTGGGTCCAGTTGAATGGTCTTATCAGAAGTTTTGCACATAACATAATTTATGTATATTTGTATTTCAGAAAAGTTAATTCATCGTATTATAAGAACAATGGTGCTCTTGATTAAACATTTAGACTCTAGAAATGCTAGAAGAACAAAGACCACACCAATTTGAAAAAAAAAACATCACTACCACCCCTTCACCCATGACCGCTGACGTGATGCGAGCGTTGGTGATTTTAGATACATTTTAAGTACTTTTCACTAGTTTATTCAAGCTTTAAATTTATAAAACATGATATACAACTATCACTCTCTACAACACGGTAGGGCAAGTGCACCCATCGTTAACGTAGTATAGTGATGGTAATATACCGAGGTCGTCCAAGGACACAAGAGCTTTTAATACCAGAATAGTCGACGTCTAATCTAATCAAATTTTTAGGAAAGGTTTTTAATAAAAATAAAGAAATAACTAAAATAATAGAGGAAACAATCAGACAAGATAGAATCACTTGGTTCCGACTTATTATTTACGTATCCTTTGATGATTTCCACGCTTTGGGTTTTTTAAGAGATTATCTTAATTATAGATGCATGCCCCTCTTTTGGAGGCGACAGTACCCTCAGCCATATTGGTCTGAATCAGCAGGGATACAGTCCCGAAGGCTTGAATATTGAAAGGTAATTAAGCAAGTTATTAATACAAATGTGGCATGTCCCTCTTTAGAGGCAACGCTACCCTCGGCCATATTGGTCTGATCAGCAGGGATACAGTCCCGCAAGGCCGGTTTAAAGTTTTAATAGTAGTTTGTTTATAAGGGATTCAAGCCGTTCTTACTTCCCCTGATTTGTGCTATCTGCCTCAAGGAAGTCTAAAGCTTCAACAGTCTTAGGATAACAACGAGGCAAGATTTACCCTACACCTTAACCCCATTCAGGCAGTAACACTTTATATAGACCGTAAAGACACGATGAGTGAATCAACGAAACATGAAGGATGATAGAATAAAATTCACTTTCAGTATAAAAAAACTAGTTATTAAACTCATTAATACATACCCGATTAAAAGGTTAACCAAAGCTAGGAAAGCAAAAGTAATACATAAATAACTTGGCTTCACCAAGTGATGTAAGAGATTAGCCAAACATGGCCTTTGTTTGACGAAAAAAACTCTTACGATCAATCTTGGATCCTAAGACTACTACACACACTCTAGGATGGATAATGGATGAATGTGGTGGATGATGGTGGTATTGTGGTGGTGGAGTGGCGGCAAGTGTGAGAGAAGTGATTTGCCAAGGGATGAGTTGAAATGAAACCAAGCACCCCCTTTTATAGCTGGAAACAGACTGTTCACAGGCCTAGTGCCTTCCTTCTTCTCTGTCTTCATTTAATGAGCTTGTCAGACCAGATGCTCACACAACCCTGTGCTTCACTGACACGGCCCCATGGACACTGTACCTGTTGTACTATCCAAGATTTGCGTATCTGGGAGTTGACCATGGCCTATGTCCCATGGACAGGGCCTGTTGTCTCTTATATGTTTCTCATGGAATCTGGAGTAAGGCACGGCCCCATCCCTCAGTGGCACAACCCCGTGCCTCTCTTCCGCCTTGTTGCTTTTGGTCTTGGGGTGAAGCTTAGAGGGTCAGTATGAAGTGTCAACTTCTCTTCTTTTGTATTTATGTTGGTTTTTGTGTTAATTTGTTCTTTTTGTACATTAAGCTCTTTTAATCCTGAAATAAAAAAAATAAAAAGAAACGCACCTTTTCCAGCATTAGTATATAAAAGGGTTGATTTTATACCTTATTTGATACATTTTATATGGTGCATTTGGGCATATCAACCGCCGCCACCCTTTTTTTCAACTTTAGACAAAAAATAATGTTATATGACGTTTATGTTTGTTTACTTTCAAATGTAGGAAAAATAATAGTAAAAATAATGTATTGCATCCTTCTTTTGCCACAACATATAACAACTTTATGAACTTTTGAAGCTTTTAAAATAGTGCCATCTAGAAGCCATTAAACTGACACTTATCTTTACATCGCCATATCATAAAAATGATTATCCTTTGAGGAGAACATAAAAACAGTTATGGATTTTCAAACTGGTTAATAACCTGGTTCATAACCCGGCCCAGTACTGTAACACCCCGACCAGTGGAACTTGTGGATGAAACATCGGGGAGTCACGTTACAAGATTTTTCACAACACACGGTACTAAAGTTTCATTTTATTAAATGAACAGAATTACATTGTTTTCATAACACAAGACATCACAAGTAGTTCTTTTTAATTTAAAGCAAGTAAGGCCTGAGTCTGAATCCTACGTGAAGCATACCGTAATCATCAAACATGTGTACCTAAAACATATGTGAAAATAGACGATCAACAATAAAGTTGGTGAGTAGCATAGGTTTTGTGGTCAAATTCAAGGCTATGGATTTGGTATTGCAATACATTATCTGACTACGAGAGCCAATGAGTAAAATAAACCTTGTATCTAAATGTATGTCAAAAGTGTTTGGTGATGCAATATGTTGACCAACTATAAGAGTTGGTATAATGAATAAACTTGTGTAGCCATGAATCTTGACAAAAATGTTTCTTTTTAATAATCATGTGAATAACAAACTATTTACATATGAATTTGTATGGTTTATATATTTGAAAACAATATGTATTTTGTACAAACCAACTATTTTGTTTTGTATAAACAAGCGTGGTCGTTTGGAAATACATTCAAGCATATGTTAACTCGTCGGACAAACCCAAGAAGGGTTCATCAAAAAGTGCATAGTTTCTGTCATTCCCTAAGCAAACTTCCAAACAAATCTAGGAAGCGGGAATGGGTTGTCAATCCTATAGCGCCATAACATAGTACCGGTCAGCTTGGCCAAAGTTAATGAACGTATTTGTGTTATGGATGACGCACCACCAAGTTTCATACAAATTGGAAAGCATATTATGTATATAAACCATATGTAACAAGTTTTTGTAAATTTAGAAAAGTAGTAGGCACATATGAGTCACCCCAAAGAATTTTGAAAACGGAAAAGTGGGACTATGTACTCACTTTGGTTGTCGGTGATGTGTTTACACGTGCTTGCAAAGCTCATGTGTTTCCTAATAATTCAGATAATTATATAGTTGGTGTATGTTATGGTTTAAACAGATGATCAGATAGAATGTGGTTTATAACCAAAAGAGCAAAAGATCTCATTTATATGGTTTGTTAAAGCTCATATTCTGATTTAAAAATGTCTTGAAGTGTTTTGACCCATTACGACTTGTTAAAATGGTTTTACGTCATTCTAACAGGTTGTATGCGCAAGTACGGGTCCGGATGGTCAAATGGGTTTTATGACGAGTTCGACATGTCAAAATATGTTTTATGATGTTATATCGTCAGTCTTGAAGTTAGAATATAGATCATATAGGTTTAGAACCATTTTATTTGTTTTTATGCCAATTGGGTATTTTTGACTTTTTAAGATATATATTTGACTC
This sequence comes from Scalesia atractyloides, assembly GCA_947069175.1. Taxonomy (NCBI): domain Eukaryota; kingdom Viridiplantae; phylum Streptophyta; class Magnoliopsida; order Asterales; family Asteraceae; genus Scalesia; species Scalesia atractyloides. Next base: position 40,206,601 of record CAMTDV010000009.1, read on the forward strand.
GTCAATTGACCCACCAAACGAACTAACCAGAAGGTATAATCTCAGAGGATTAATCCCTATATTATTACGGTAACATAGTCAGGTTTGATTGGGTTTTAAGGTTGACCAAACGGGTCAGAATCGAAAGTCAAAGCAGAAGTGAAATTGTTTGACTTTCGACTAGGAATTGAGCACTAAACTGAAATTGAGGAGTTAGACATGTTAAAATAAGTCTTATAATGTTATATAAACTGTATAATTTCAAAATGTATAGTTTTGATACTTAAAATTTCATTCGTCGTAAAAATGCAAATTCTTCATTTTTTACTTTTATTTTTATACATGCTTGACTCGTTATTTCGTCTAGTAAACGTGAATCGCAAAGGATTAACACCTTCATTATTACGGTCACGTAGGAATGTTCAGTTTGAACTTTGACTTGACCAAAATTGTGAGACTCAAAAGTTAAAGCAAAAGTTAATTTTCTTGACTTTCGACTAAAAACTAACTACAAAGCTAAAATTAGCATGAAAGAAGACTTACTAGTGTTAGAAGGAAAGCTTGAACTGAGAAAAGGGGGCTTCTTTAGATCAGAAACAAGCTCCAAGAGTGTTTGAAGAAGAGAATTATGAAAGGTGTGAAGAAGAACTCAAGAATATGAAGCATATTTATACTAATAAAGGATCCAAGAGGTGTTGCCAGTGTTACCAAGTGTGTTTAGATGTTGATTAGTTTGCTAACATGTGTCAAGACCAAATTTAAGGTGGCAAAATTCGTACAAAGGTGTCAAAAGATGAAGAAAGGTGGCAAAACTTAGAGATCAAGTGAAAGTTCAGGATCGGGTGGGTCTAGATGGAAGTTTGGACGGGATAGACCTAATTCGGTAGAAAGTTATTAAGAACGGAGTAAAAGTCAAAATTTGAATGATTTTATTCATGCTGAAACAGTATACATCTTTACAAGCTAGAGAAATTTTCCAGCATTTCTGTGATAAACCGCAATCTAGGTTAATATTTTAACCCAACCACAGTTAAATTAGACATACATTCATAGCACTGCATTTAACCAAGGTTAGTCAAATGAGTCTATGTTGGTAATTTGGGAATTACCGGAACACGCACACAAGTGAATTCTCTAAACGTTAGTGATCAACACAAATGATAATTATATACAGACGGTTTACACAAAATTTATATGTTGCATGACATATATGTGAATTATATGCTTTAACTGTAAACTGCAAGATGTTATGTGCTTTATGTGAAATTAAGTAGTTAAGGGTATTTAGAGTTAATATTGAAACTCTAATAAAACTCCTACATAACCCTAAATCCCACACAATTGCAATGTACAACAGTTTGTGTTTTCTCTAATCATTTTGGCTACACCAAGTCTTCACACAACCATCTACTCTCTGATCTTTCCATTCCTTTGGAACAAACTCTAGATCAATGTAAGGTAGTGTTTATACATATTGAGCCTTGTTCGTTTGATTTATGCAAACCCTACACATCCAAACAATCATTTGTGATTAATTGATTATAGCTATGAATGTGTGATTGTTTATATATAAATGTGTAAACTATTTATCATAGGTTAGTGATTCTATTGATAGGCTAGAATTTTTAATCTATAAATTGGTTTGTAACATTGTAGAGTTTAGAGTGGGATCCAGAACTGCAATGCAACTATTACATTGATATTTTGGTAATTTGGTGTTTCTGTGCGATTAGGGTTTTGGTCCGACTTTGTGAAGTCACAAAGTCTGGATTTCTGAAAGTTATATTTTTATCCGAATTCATAATTCAAAGGTTCCGAGCTTATCATATAAACTAATCCGAATTTGTTTAAATAAATTAAAGAGTCCAAATTTGTTTAAGAATATAATGCATGTTCGGATTTTTTATGTTTGAGATGATGAGTCCGAATATGTACATACACATGTTGTCCGAATTTAATTGAGGTTTTTACTGTCCGAATTTAATTTAGAGTATTGATGTCCGGACTTATTTGAGTGTAATGAAGTTCTGAATTTGTATGGTTTAAGGGAGTTCGAATTTAAACATGGTTTGGTGGGGATCCGGGTTTAATATATTTGATAGAGTTTGTGGGGTGATAGAACTTATTTGATAGAGTTTATGGGGTGATAGAACTTAATTGATGATAGAACTTATTTGATAAAGTTTGTGGGTGATAGAACTTAATTGATATAATTTGTTGTTATAGAACTTATTTGTTAGAGTTTATTTTGTAAGGACTTATGTGTCCGAATTTAGGATCTTGTATTTATACTTAGTGAATGAAATACAAGTTTTCTCTCTATGTGAAACAAAAACCCTGGCTACCGTGTGTTAATGTATAATAAACATATTAACCTGATCACTAAAATATTGAGTTGTTTGGACACTTATGGTATTGCAAAACCCTACTTGAATGCATACTTATACGATGTTGTACGATAGGTCACGTGTAATGGACCAAACACCTTATTAACGCTTAGAAGCATGTTAACATACCAAGCAAACTAAGGTGAGTTCACTATACTTTCACAAGCATGCGTCCTGAGGGGACAAACTACTATTCATTGGAGGAATACTTTTTACAACTGTTGTAGTTTAATTTCGATGTTAGTTGATAAACTCAACTCTATCATGAAAGTCCATACTTACTACCGAACTAGTTGCCTTGGAGGCAACGGGGTATTAGTTTATAGCGCTATTAGGGTTGAAAACCTCACACCGTACCTGGGAGGATGGGCGTGAACTAAGGACCTTGAACACATGGCCAATGTTGATAGGCATTGATGATGGCACAACAAACATAACAGTCACTTCGGTGTCGAGTTTATTATTGACATGTCTTTAAACTAAACACCTACTTGTTTTTACGTTAAACTAAACTATGAACTCGTCGGCTTTATCATTGATACACTTGGTCATTAGATGCATGGTTGAATTCGAACTTGCAGTCGGAGGAGCGAGAGCTGTCATGGTTGTATCGCTTGATGAAAACGCTTAATATTATATTAATTTTGAAACAATAAGGTTTTGTTCGATAGAAAAATTATCTATGCTTCCGCTGAACACATACTATGTTTGAAATTTAACACTATTTATGTTGGACATGATGACTTTACTTTTGATTATATACTATTAGTATGACATGATTAGTGGCTAGATCCTGGTACGTCACACGCCATGCGTGGTAAAACTCCGCAGTGGTAATTTGGGGGTGTGACAGTTTGTTATCAGAGCCACTGGTTATAGTGAACTAGGTTTTAAAAAGTTTATGGAAAACCAGACTATAAACTGAATCAGTTCTGAAAGGACCATGACACTACGCTCCAGATTGCAAGGTTCGTCTTTTATTATCTATACACTATACATTTAGCATGATCATATGCATTGCATTGTGGCTTCTTGGAATGTAGGAACTCTTAGTGGTAAGTTTCTAGAGTTAGTGGATGTGCTTAAAAGGCATAAGGTACAAATAGCGTGTCTTCAGGAGACTAGGTGGAAGGGGCATAGAGGGGCATAATGCAATGGATATAAGTTGTGCTATTCGGGGTCTGATGGTGCTAAGAATGGAGTGGGTTTCCTAGTGGCTAGTGAATTGCACAAAAATGTAGTGGAAGTGATAAGGTACAATGATAGGATTATGATGATGAGATTAGATTTAGGTGAGGAGATAATAGCAGTGATTAGCGTGTATACGCCTCAATGGGATTAGGAAATCAAGAGAAAAGAGAGTTTTGGGATTGTCTAGATGCTGTAGTGAGAGCCATACCTAGGGAGGAGAGAATTTGTATAGGAGGTGACCTTAATGGCCATATAGGTAAGGATAATGATGGTTTTCAGTCAGTACACGGGGGTTTTGGTTTTGGTGATAGGAATGAGCCTGGTAGGGATCTTCTAGAGTTCGCGGTGGCCAATGACCTAGGTATTCTAAACTCGTATTTTAGGAAGAGGGAATCTCATTTTATCACTTTTAGTAGCGGGGGACAACACGCAAATAGACTATCTCTTGATGAGGCGGGAAGATCGACGTTGGTGGAGGGACTGCAAAGGTTATACCATGGGAGACAGCGGTGGCTTAACACCATCTACTGGTAGCGGATTTAGGCCTGAGAAGAAAGCCCATCAACGGGGAGAGGAAAGGTCGACCGAGGATCCGATGGGGAAGCCTGAAGGAGACAAGATTACAGTGTTTAGAGACAGGCTAATTCCTATCACAGCCGACCATGCGAGTGGGGACGCAAACCAGTTATGGGAGGCTATGGCGACTACCATCACTCAAGTGGAAGAAGAAACGCTAGGGGTTTCAACAGGAAGGACAGGTGGGCATAAAGACTCTTGGTTGTGGAATGAGGATGTACAGATCAAAAAAAGGGACAAACAAGAGAGTTTTAGAGATCTTTTGAGGTGCACGGTCGAGGAAGAGCGAGTGAGGTTGAAGGAGAGTTACAAAAAGGCCAAAAGGGAGGCAAGAAGGAAGTGACGGAGGAAAGAACACAACCTTTAAGCAGATATATCACCGGCTGGAGACGAAGGAGGGGAACATGACATGTTCAAGATCGCAAAGGCTAGGGAGCGTAGAAGGCGGGATCTAGATGTGGTGAAGTTTATAAAGGGAGAGGATGGACGTGCTTTAGTAAAAGAACCCGACAGTAAGATGAGGTGGAAGACCTACTTCAATAGTCTTTTTAATGGTGGGAGGGATTGCTAACAAGAAATTGATGACAACAACACTCAAAGACGACAACAGAATAACCGCTATTGTCGGAGTATTACACTGGGAGAAGTGAGGAGTGCACTCAAGAAGATAGGAAGGGCCAACCGCTAAGGCCGTGGGTCCTGACAACATACCGATAGAGGTGTGGAAGTGTGTAGGAGAGGATGGAGTTAGATGGCTAACTAGTTTGTTTAACCTTATTTTCAAATCTGGAAAAATCCCTGAGCAGTGGAGGAGCAGTGTTGTAGTGCCCTTATATAAGAACAAAGGAGACGCCCATTGTTGTGGGAACTACAGAGGTATTAAGCTGCTCGCCACATTATGAAATTATGGGAGCGGGTCAATGAGACTAAAATTAGAAGAGAAACGCGGGTTACGGTAAAACAATTTGGTTTCATGCCAGGGCGCTCGACTACAGAAGAAATTCACATTTTGCGGAGACTAATGGAGAAGTACAGGGAGAAGAGGCGAGATTTACATATGGTGTTTATAGACCTTGAAAAGGCGTATGACGGTGTACCACGTAGACTGATATGGGAAACTTTGGAGGGTAGAGGAGTCCCTGGGAAGTATATAGACATAATTAAGGATATGTATGATAGGACTAAAACTAGGGTACGTGCGCCTGTAGGGGATACTGATTCTTTCCCTGTGGAGTAGGACTCCATCAAGGGTCTGCGTTGAGCCCGATCCTTTTTGCAGTTGTACTAGATGAGTTGTCTAATTCGATTCAAGAGGTAGTTCCGTGGTGCATGCTTTTTGCAGATGATATAGTGTTAGTTGCGGAGACTGACAAAGCCTGGACGTAGGCTAGAGAATTGGAGAGCAGTTGTAGAGGGCAATGGTTTAGGATTAGTCGCTCAAAGACAGAGTACCTCTATTGCTATTTCAGTGGTGCAGGTGATAACGAGGACACTCAGATTACCATTGAGGGTCAAGCAGTCCCGCAAACAACTAAGTTTAAGTACTTAGGATCGTTTGTGCAGAAGGACAGGGAGATAGATAGTGACGTATCTCATCGCATCCAGGCGGGCTGGTGTAGGTGGAAAGCAGCCACGGGGATTTTGTGCGACAAGAGTTTCCCAACTAAATTAAAGGGGAAGTTCTATAGGATCGCAGTTAGACCTGCTATGCTATATGGGACAGATTGTTGGGATATTAAGAAGACACAAGCGCGCAAGATGGAGGTAGTAGTGATGAGGATGGTAAGGTGGATGTGTGGCCACACAAGGTTAGACAGGATAAGAAATGAGGTTTTGAGGAAAAAGTTAGGAGTAGCTAGTATATCAGACAAGATAAGGGAGGGGAGATTGAGATGGTTTGGGCAAGTGAAGAGGATGCAATCGACCGAATCAGTTAGGGTAGCTGAAACCCTTATAGTGGAAGGAAGGAGGGGTAGAGGTAGGCCCAAGTTGATTTGGGACGAGCGTATTAGGCATGATTTGATAGATCTTCACCTCTCTGAGGGCATGGTCCAGGATAGGAGTACGTGGAGGTGTAGGATTAAGGTTAAGGACGTTTAGGGGTCGGTACGGTTGTGCCCTAGCTTTGTCTTAAGCTTAGTTTTCTTTTACGTTTTTAGGTAGGCCTATGTTGGGTGGGATTCTTTTTTTCGTGTTTTCTGATGATGGGTTTCTTGGTATATGTCTATTTGGTGTTTTCTAAGGATATATTTGTTATTGCTACGCTTATAGTTCCATCTTTTGTTGTGTTTACATGTTAGTTGTTTGCTTATAGTAGGGGGTCTCTTTGGAAGCAGCCTCTCTATCCTTGAGATAGAGGTAAGGTTTGCCAACATCCCACCCTCCCCATACCCTACCAATAGTTTTTTCTATTTGTTGGATTTTTACTGGGTACAGTGGTTGTTGTTGTATATGCATTGCATTGCATATAGTCACACACAACATTATAGTATGATTTCATGTGTTACCTACTTATGTTATGACATATCATTAGTATGACATTACATCTAGATCTTCTCTGATCTTTATCATTTGATAACAACCGTTTGTAACATTCGAATATGGGAATCTTTGACACAAGTTAGCAGGAATTGGGGTGAACATGCAAATCAAATTATCATTTCGGGTTCACATGTAACAATAATTTGGGGTGCATGTGAGTCCCAGTGAGATCTAGCGTGTGTAAAGGAGTCTGACCCATTATCCAACATAATTGGGACTCAGCTATCCATAGGAGCCATAGCGATGATGGACTCCTACTCGATCTTTATCCTTACTCTTTCTACTTTTCTTGTCTACTTGTACTGAATATGGAAGTAGCATGCTCGGTGGACGTGGCAACATTGTCAAGACTCAAGCGAAGTTGACGGATCTCATCTATACGCGAGTGGCAGAGGCTGTAGTCGAACATCAAGCTGGAACGACACCTACAATAATATGATACTTATGCTTTAATCGTGTATTCGAACCCACATTCGTGCGTCGTACGTTGGTTTCCTTACTGTTGGGTCAAAATGGATAATGATGTTATCAATTACAACGTCTTTAGTTTAGCGACATTATTGTTTGTATGTTTTAGCGTGTTTAGTAGGTTTTCTAAGCAAGAGGCAACATGTTTTGAGGACAAGGCTCAGGGGCTATAAATAGAATACTAATCACCACTTGTAGGGTGTGCATTTGTGAGCCACCACCCCGGGGGAGCTCACCCGGGGTGGATGATTATCTTGTACTCATTTGTTATATTTGATGTGGTTTTTCATAGTTTAATCCTTTGTTCATCAGTATTTTTATTGTTCTTGGTTCACAAATCAACCCGTCTCTATATTTTATACCAAACCGAGACTGTAATCGGATCGTTCGGACCTCATTTGGTATCAGAGCCTCGGTGGCTCATTTCAGTTTCGCTTTGGTCGGATCTTCATCGTAAGAACCGCCGGAGATGTAAAAGTAGCACAGATTCGTTGTTCTTTGACCTGTTCAGATTTGGAGAATTTATTCTATGCTTATTGTTCTTCCTGTGACTTTGTTCATCAACGTCAAGACGGAAACAATGATTTTATGAAGCACAAAATTTTACGTTTGTTTTGGTAAGAGAAAGCTGGTTAGAGACTAGAGAGAGAGGGGGGAGAGGAGATGTTGAGCCGTGGGATGGAAGAAGTGAAGTCGGCCATGGCGTCGTCGTTCACCTAAGTCGACGGTGGTCCGGTAGAGGTTGTTTGATGATGATGATGATGTATTATGGTGGTGTTGGTTGTGGTTAAGGATGACAGAGGTGACCATGGTGGTACAGATTACGTCGACAGTGCTGGGTTTCTGGCTTCATTCTGGCGACGAGTGAACGGTTTATATTCATGTAATGTCGGATGAAGGTGGTTGGCAGTAACACTTTTAGATGACAACGGTTAGATATTATTGTTGGACGGTGTCAGGTGTTTGAAGGATCTGGTTCTTGATAGAGTTCGGCGAATTTTACGGGTCCTTTGTTGACGACCGGATTTACTGTTCCGATGGTCTTTAGTGGCTTATGTTGGGCGTCCTCAAGAGGTGGCGGAGCATGTGGTTGTAGGTTTTCGATGAATATGGAATCCTGGTCGTCGAACAGAGATGATCGGAATGTTGCTTGCTGCCATTATTGATGGTTGAAAGATGATGGTGGCTGAACTCGGTTATTGTTTGGGGTTTCTCAGATGATGGTGGCGGTTAGAAAATTGTTGCGACTAGGGTTTCGTGGGTTTCACATGGGCTAGTGTGACATCTGTGTATTTCCATCATCGTACAATTCCGAAACAATTTTGTATTTAATAACATTGTTTTTTATTCCAAGATTTGTGTTAATACTTATGACATTTCATATTTCAATCCCTGTTCAAATTCGACCTTTCAAATCACTTATGGAAGTGAAATTCGCAAACCGTTACGCAAACGTAATCAGTTTAATGAGACGTACACTCCGTAACAATGACATAAGCTAAACATACCCTGAATATCCTTTATATAACTTAGAAATAAGTTTGGAAGGGTTCGGTATGGCAAAAACATGCTTATTCAACTTCAGGGGCTATTTTGCAAATTCTGTGGAACTATGCCGTTACGCGTATTTCCTAATCCGGAACATGTACGCACATCCAAAAAATTTTATAATCATTAAAATCTTGTATTTTGATGATTGGAATGCAAAAATATCATTCGTTACGCATTTACGGACATTTGCGCGTTCGTTACGATTTTCGTCGTAATTAACGAAAACCGCAACCGTATGACCAAACGAACCGACATCCGTCACATTTCCGAACATATTTCAAGTTCCATATGCTTTATCATCATTATAAAGCTTTAAAATGAGGTTAACAGGTGTTAAAAGCGCCAAAATGCAAGAAAACAAAGTGTAGGGACTAAACTGCAACTTTTGCAAACTGATGCCTGCACATGGTCCTTACGGACCGTAAGCTTAGGACCATACGGTCCGTAAGCTATGCCCAGCACAGCAGCTACTTGGCAGCTTCTTGTTTCTTTGCCTTGACACCTATAACTCGTTTTTGCCTCACTTCCTCTGGTTGCAACACCTCATTATACACTTGTAATTATCTAGAAACAACTTCCAACACTTGGAATGATCTTGTGGCTTCAAGATTACTTTAAATAGGTGATAATTTCATCCACTTTCCTTGCTCATTCACTTTCTTTCTCTCTAAAACTCTAAGTGGAGACTACCACATTGTTTGAGGTCTCCTATCTAAGTTCTTTAGTCTTTTTATTTATTCTTGGATCACAAGTAAGTGTTCCATTCTATCTTGTTTATTATTTTTAGCTATTTTTAGCTAAAAGTCAAACAGTGTTTGACTTTCAGTTTTGACCATTAATTGGTTAAGTCAAAGTCCAATTGGACTTTGCAACGTGATCGTAATCACGATGGTTATGATCCATAGCGATCATGCCTACTGATTACCATGTTTCCTAGTCGAAATGACGAGTCAAAGTTTCGGTCAATAATGTGCAAAGTGCACATTATACGACGGAACTATTTTCGGGTATCAAAACACTTTGTTTTGATACCAAATCAGTTTTATAAACCTTCTTAGACATGTTTAACATGTCTAACTCGTCACTTTTAGTTTAGTGCTTGTTTAGGGTCGTAAGTCGAGCGGTCTTGACCACCGCTTTGACTTTTGAATCCGACCCGTTTGGTCGATCTTAGGATCCGACCAAACTCATATTAGTGACCATAGTTGTATAGGGAATAACCCTATGAGGTTATACCTTATGGTCATGTCGTTTGGTTAGCAATATGTTAAGTCGCTTATTATGCTTTTAATAATGACCAAAATGCCCTTTTTTGCATAAATCGGCTTTAAGCATATGTAACATAAATTTTGACATATAATCTGATGTTACAACATTATTAAACATGTTTTGGCATATAAGACTTATCATAATATATCTAACCATCCGAACACATATTTACGCAAATGACACGTTAAAGTGGCTTAAACTACCTTAATGAGTCATAACGGGTCAAAAGCACTTAGGATCCTTTGTTAGTGCACTATTCGTTGGTCATAGATAGAAATCTTATTGTACGTATAATTTCAAGAGTCTTGAGTCTGTATTATACCGGACAGAGGTTTCGCTAGTTTGTATTAGGATTATATAGGTCAGGATAGGTTTCGGTACGGTACGATACGAAGACAGCGGGTTTGATCGGGAATGATGTCATCACATTTATATGATGACATCACAATTACTACACTATTGTCCAACATTATCATTAGAACATTCAAGTTTCATAATGCAGATTATACAAAAGTCAACAAGGAATAATGAAGTCAACATGCATGTATAAATGAAGCAAACAAGTTTGGTTGAAGTGGTTATGCATGCTTCATCTATAAATAGCAACAACTTCGTTCAAGAACATAACAGACAACAACTTTGCTCAAGTTTCCTCTCAAGAACATCTATTCGGTTCCTAGCTAGATCGAGTTATTTTGTAATGAAGACGTCGAAACTCTGTCTGGTTGCGATTAGAACGTAATAAACGTTGATTATTTACGATTCGCTATCATGATTACGGTTCGGTTTAACGGATTCCGCATGCTAAACCGGATTAACGCGGAGCTTGTGTTCTTCGGTGAATCGATCCGGACCTACAACTGGTATCAGAGCTACGTTTATCACCTACGCTCATGAATTTGGAAATTTATGGATATTAGGAGGAGTTTTAGACGTAAATCATCAAATAAACATACAATCCACAGATAAAAAGTAAAATTGAACGGATAGGATTGTTAGAAAACCATTTTCGACCAGAACTATGGTAGAATCATCTCGAAATTCGAAGAAATAAGGATTCCGGAATGAAAAATGTGAAAATGGCTGTTTTTTAGAGATCAAGTTCGCCCGAACTTGTAACATTTTGATCAAGTTCGCCCGAACTTGTAACATTTTGATCAAGTTTGCCCATGTAACTTGTTAAGTTGCGATGTATTGAAAGTTCGCCTGAACTTGTCCAAGGAGCCTAAAAAAGGCATGGAAAAATTTTTTCCAAATCAGAATGTTAACTTTATTAAACCATTTAATATGAGTTCCAACACTCATTTGGTTTATAAGGTTTCATTCTATCCGAATCTTCGGATTAAAGTCCCGACATTAACATAGATATCCGGTATTAGGACTCACTTGATTTTCCCGGACTCTTGAGCTTTATATATCCATCTTGAACAAGGATACTTTTGCAATCCCAAGTGAGTACATAGTCCCCTCTTTTACGTTTTCAAATGATTTGGGGTGATACACATGTGCTTACTCGTTACTTTCATGTTTTCATGTTTTCATGACATATATTTGCTATATTTATATAGTACACATATATACATGATTTCAATTATGTTTTCTATGTATGTTGACTGAGCATGCTAGCACATTGATTTCAAAGATACTTTTGCAGCATATGTTGACTTGGATATGAGTACATTGATTTACATTACATTTTTGCTATTATGTTGACTAAGCATGCTAGCACATTGATTTTATGACATTTCTACTTCGTATGTTGACTAGCATACTTAGTACATGGTTTAAAGACATTTTTCACGACATTGCTTACATTGACTATGACATTTGGTATGTTTAACGGGACATAATACATTCATTAACATTGATCACGCCGCCCGGTAGTATGTAATGGTACCATAGGACTTGACAAATCCCGTTCCCCGCTTCCTAGATTTGTTTGGAAGTAGGGAATGACAGAACCTAATACATTTTTTATAAAACCTTTGACTTGATAAGGGTTTATCCGACAGTCTCAAGGCTTGAATGTATCGATAAACAAAAACCTGATAAATGTTCGTATCAAATAAAGCAATGGTTTTCAAAACATAACTTTTGGTTTGAACCTTTGTTTATTCAAAGACATTGTTTTGTATAAGACATTTGATTATACATGACATTATTACATATGGTTTGAGTATGGACTTTTACTGGCCATACAAGACAAATGGTTATTACACTTCATTTGATATACAATACATGGTTTACACTGACATTAGACATTGTTTACACATGACAATTGACATTGGTTTAAACAAGACATAACTTGATGATTTTTGGTAAATGATTTAAATAACGAAATGTTCGTAATATAATAAAAACATAGTGGATACGCCGCGGTACTTCCTATATATAAGTGCTTTTATCATATTACATATCGTGGCGTTATCTAAACCACTTTGATAAGTACAAGACATGACATTTTGACAAAACATGACATCCTTTACACAAGACATGATATCTTATTTTAAAACAAGACATATTTATACAATTCATTTTTATTGAATATTTATTTAACTATGCATCATTTCTTTTAAACATTCGATTTTCTTGTGATTTTATAAAAGAAAATACTTTATAAGGTTCATGACTATTTTTCCGTTAAAACATCTATTTTAACTTTCGAGTCATGAATCCTCATCAATAAAACCATATGTATCTCACAGCATTTTTACGCTGACGTATCTATTTTCACACGTGTTTCAGGAACTAATGTTTGAGGTTGATTCATGCGACACTTAGGACGGACTTTGGGCTTTAGTGACTTAAAATCTACAAGACAATAATAATGTCGTTATTTCGCAAAGACAATTAAATTTTGTTTTGTTTCCTTTACTCCAAGACAATGTAATCAAACTTAAATATAATAATACAAAACTTTAATTACCATGGTTGTTGAAACAATACTTCTGTTATGACACTCCCTATGTTTCCGTCCTGTTTGTTGTTTTACACGATCGGGTGTGATAGCTAGGGTTTTGGACGTGCATGGGCTTTGCAGAATGATTAGCCAATGATTGGCACAAACTCCTGGACACCTGATTATTCCTTGACCCATTTGACAACGGCAAAGGCTTCCTGTGGGGCCCTCGAATGAATTCAGGTTTGTTTGTTTTAATTTGGTTTTGCGTATTGAAATGGGATCTGGGCCCACATGGTATGGGTGTTGTTGGTTGACAACTTTGTTGCATCATTTTCTTGAGCGGGGTCCCATTTGTTCCAAGTTATCGCATGACTTTATATTTAAAGATTGGAGTTGGGTTTTTAATGGTACATAGATATAATTAAGTGAATGGAATTAGTCTAGTTTGATTTGATGTGTCTCGAGAATGTGCACAATGCACAAGTCAATTTAATTTTAAGTCTGATGGCTATATGAATTGAGTTATACTTTCTTTTTAGAAGGCATAGCAAATCTGACTTTAGATAGAATTGACTTTTGTTGAGCTTGATGGAATGTTATTTGGTGATTGGGCCATTGATGTTCTGGGCATCATATAAAAATAAGGTGGGCCACAATCTATCATTGAGAACTGAAAAGGTTGGATGAAGTGTTTCACAAATCAATGGACCATGTATATTTCCAACGAAAGTATCAAGTGGCCGATTATTTTCATTGTTAAAATTGGACTTTGGATCTTTCTCTATTGGGCGGTTTTATAAGTAAAGTGAGGGCCGAGTTAAGAAAACAAAAAATGTTTGTTAGGGCCGGGTATCATTGATATTAAAAATTTTGGGCCTTGTGAAAACTGATTTGGACCAAGAATTTTACTGCAAGTTCATAGTGGGCTGGGAGTACAAGATCACTACATGGCCAAAGAAAATATTGCGAAGTTTTAGAGAAGTGTTGGACCAACGCTTTTGCAATAAGGGGCTTTAAATTTTTGACAAAGTTGAAGATTCTCATAAAGCTAATTATTTATTTTTTATCATTGGAGTTTAAATCCTATTATATGTCTATTACAATTGTATCTTCAAAAATAAGATAAGGAGCTTTGATCAACAAAATAAGGAAGGTCTACATTTGCGGGGGGAAACGACAATGAAGATTTTGGGTATTTAGCCGATTTTTGAAGATTCGAAGAGGGCGTCAATTTATTTTTGAAGATCATTTGAAGAATTGATAGCATCATTCTCGGGGGAATATTGTTGGGTCAAAATGGAGAATGATGTTATCAATTAAACGTCTTTAGTTTAGCGACATTATTGTTTGTATGTTTTAGCGTGTTTAGTAGGTTTTCTAAGCAAGAGGCGGCTTGATTGGAGGACAAGGATCAGGGGCTATAAATAGAATACTAATCACCACTTGTAGGGTGTGCATTTGTGAGCTACCACCCCGGGGGAGCTCACCCGGGGTGGATGATTATCTTGTACTCATTTGTTATATTTGATGTGGTTTTTCATGGTTTAATCTTTGTTCATCAGTATTTTTATTGTTCTTGGTTCACAAATCAACCTTCTCTATATTTTATACCGAACCGAGACTGAAATCGGATCGTTCGGGCCTATCACTTAACGCAACTTCAACCAGTCTTCTCCTACTAATCAGAACCAAGGCTCTAATCAGAATCAGGGCACGCTGGTTAAACAAACGGAGTGTAACAAGTGCAACTACCATCACCATGGATAGTGCACTAGAACATATCAAAGATACAAGAAGGTAGGCCATATAGGAAAGGATTGTAGAGTTCCGTTCCCAAAGCAAAAAACAACACCAGGAATCACAACAACAATAATAGCACCGGTGGAAATGGTGCTCTCGGGGAGCATTCATGATTGGCTCCGGTGACGGCAGGACAACGTCGCGACCGATACGTTTTCGTTTTCTGTGAACAATCTTTTCGCTTGTGTATTATTCGATTTTGGTGCCGATTGGAGTTACGTGTCCTAGAAATTCAGTTGATTGTTAGAAATCGACCCAACTCCTCTGAAAACCAGACATATTATGGAATTGGCTACGGTCAGCCAAATGATGCATCCCATTTCATGTTGGGTGCAAACTTGATCTTCTAGGTCAAGTGTTTGACATTAATCTCCTCTCTGTTACTCTGGCAGCTTTGATGTAGTCATCGGTATGGACTGGTTGTCTAAGCACCGAGCTGAAATTCCTTGTAAAGAGAAAATCGTTCGTATCCCTCTCCCTAGTGGAGGTTATCTGTCCATTCAAGGTCACTAGAGTGGTGCTATGGTTGGCATAATTTCAGCTTTAAAAGCTCAGAAGTGCATACGAAAGGGCTATCCGGCTATTCAAGCTCTAGTTACCGGTAATCAACTCGATGAGAAGAAGATAGAAGACATTCTAGTCGTTCACAACTTTTCCTATGTCTTATGGTCTTGCACCGGGAGAGTTGCAAGACTTTCCAATCAACTTCAAGAACTGTTGGATAGAAGCTTTATCCGACCTAGTTCTTCGCCATGGGGAGACCTAGTCCTATTTGAGAAGAAGAAAGACGGGTCTTTCCGCATGTTATCGACTATCGCGAACTCAACAAGGTGACGGTCAAGAACCGTTGCCCTCTTCCTCTTATTGACGATCTGTTTGACCAGTTGCAAGGGTCAAGCTTCTACTCAAAAATCGATTTAAGATCGGGCTATCATCAGATGAGAGTCCGAGAGGGAGATAGTCCCAAGATAGCTTTCCGAACGCTGGTACGACCATTATGATTCTTTGTCATGCCATTCGGGTTAACCAACGCACCAGCGGTCTTCATGGATCTCATGAACGAGTGTGCAAACTGTATCTTGATGACTTCGTCAATTGTGTTTATCGAGACATCTTAATCTATTATAAGAGCAGAGAGGATCATGAGCGACATTTGCGTCTTATCTTGGAACTTCTGAGGAAGGAACAGCTCTACGGAAATTCTCCAATGCGACTTCTGGATTCGAGAAGTGCACTTCCTTGGTCATGTG
Source organism: Scalesia atractyloides (assembly GCA_947069175.1). Classification (NCBI taxonomy): domain Eukaryota; kingdom Viridiplantae; phylum Streptophyta; class Magnoliopsida; order Asterales; family Asteraceae; genus Scalesia; species Scalesia atractyloides. The sequence goes on from CAMTDV010000009.1 coordinate 40,222,515, forward strand.
GTCAACGAATCGGACATACATGTTGACCAAGAAAATCGATTCTATTAGGAATTGGGCGGCACCTAAAACTCCTACAGAGGTACGACAATTTCCATGCCTCGCGGGATACTATTTTAGATTCACTGAGGGATTTTCGAAAATCGCTCAACCTCTGACCGCTTAAACTCAGAAAGGTGTTACTTAATCGTGGGGAGCGACCTAAGAGAATGCCTTTCAGCTTCTGAAACAAAAACTCGGAAGTGCTCTGATATTATTATTACCTGAGGGTACGGATGATTTTGTGGTGTACTGTGATGCCTTTATCCAAGGTCTCAGTTGTGTATGCAACACAAGAAATTGATAGCATATGCTTCCTGCCAGTTGAAAACTCATGAGAAGAACTACACGACTCACGATTTGGAATTGGGAGCTGTAGTTTTTGCACTCAAAATCTGGAGGCATTACTTGTACAGTACTAAATGCACTATTTATACCGACCACAAGAGCCTTCAGCACATCTTCGATCAGAAAGAGTTAAACATGCGGTAGCGTCGTTGGGTTGAACTCTTGAACGATTATGATTGCACGGTCAAGTATCATTCTGGCAAGGCTAATGTGGTAGCTGACGCCCTTAGTCGGAAGGAAACCAAACCTAAACGTGTTCGAGCTTTATAGCTTACCATTCATTTTTACCTTCCTGATAGATCTGTTTTGCTCATGCTGAAGCATTGAAGGACGAGAACCTTCAAGCTGAATCCATGCGGGGCATGGAGAGGCAACTTGTAACCAAGTCTGACGGTATTCGCTATTTCATGGAGTGAATACGGGTTCGGATTGCCGACCTCCGAAGGAAGTAGTTTCTAGGCACGGATTGCCGACCTCCATCATTTATGATCGCGATCCGCGTTTTGCATCTGATCTGTGGAAAACTATGCACAAATCATTCGGCACATGTTTAGACATGAGCACAGCCTATCATCCTCAAACGGATGGTCTAATTGAACAAACCATCCAGACGCTTGAGGACATGTTGCGAGCATGTGTTATCGATTTTGGTAACGGTTGGGAAAGACATTTGCCTTTGGTAGAGTTTTCCTACAACCATAGTTACCACTCTAGCATTTAGGAAGTTCCGTTCGAAGCGTTGTACGAACGGAAATGCCGATCTCCTCTTTGTTGGGCTGAGGTTGTTCAAATCAGAAATCGTATGGCGGCAACTCATGATCACCAGAAAGCTATGCCGACAAGCGTTGGAGACCCTTGGCATTCGCCATGGGTAATCATGTCCTATTGAAAGTCTCACCCTGGAAGGGCGTGGTTCGTTATGGGAAACGAGGCAAGCTCAATCCGCGTTATGTTGGGTCGTTCACAATTTTAGAAAGGATCGGTTAGGTGACTTACAAACTTAATCTGCCTGAAGAACTTGGTAACGTCCACAACGTTTTTCACGTCTCTAACCTAAAGAAGTGTTAGTCGGATGAAACACTTTTAGTCCTTTTCAAGGAACTAAAGATCAAAGATAAGTTGCAATTCATCGAGGAACCTGTTGAAATCATGGATCAGGAAGTCAAGGTCTGTAAACACAGTCTAATACCAATTGTAAGAGTTCGTTGGAACTTGAAACGTGGACCGGAGTTCACGTGGGAATGCGAGGATCAGATGATACTCAAGTGTCCTCATTTATTCAAAACCGCCGAACCTAACACTGATACGACTAGCGAATTTCGGGACGAAATTCCCTTTCAACTTGGGGAACCGACGAAAACCCACAGTCATCTTAACGTATTCCTTTCACTTTTTTGTGATTGCTTAGGAAATTTCGGAAAAAATTTCTTTCAACTTAGGGATGATGTGACAGCCAGCAATCTCAGGTTAATACTTTAACCTAACCACAGTTAAATTAGACATATATTCATAGCACTACATTTAAATAGGGTTAGTCAAATGAGTCTACGTTGGTAATTCGGGAATTACCAGAACACGCACACAAGTCAATTCTCTAAACGTTAGTGATCAACACGAATGATAATTATATACGGACGGTTTACACAAAATTTATATGTTGCATAACAGATATGTGAATTATATGCTTTAACTGTAAACTGCACGATGTTATGTGCTTTGTGTGAAAATAAAGTAGTTAATGGTATTTAGAGTTAATATTGAAACTCTAAATCCCACACAATTGCACTGTACGGCGGTTTGTGTTTTCTCTAATCATTTTGGCTACACCAAGTCTTCACACAATCATCTACTCTCTGATCTTTCCATTCCTTTGGAACAAACTCTAGATCAATTTAAGGTAAGTGTTTATACTATATGTTATTGTTCTTGTTCCTTTGATTCATGCAAACCCTAGACATCCAAACAATCATCTGTGATTAATTGATTATACCTATGAATGTGTGATTTTTTGTATATAAATGCGTAAAATGTTTATCAAAGATTAGCGATGCTATTGATAGGCTAGAACGGTTAATCTATGAATTGGTTTGTAACATTGTAGAGTTTAGAGTGGGATCGCAGAACTGCAATGCAACAGTTACATTGATATTGGGTTATTTGGTGTTTCTGTGCAATTAGGGTTTTGGTCCTACTTTGTGAAGTCACAAAGTCCGGATTTTTGAAAATTATATGTTTATCCGAGTTTGTTAAATAATTCAAAGGTTTCGAGCTTATCATGTAAGCTACCAAATTTGTTTAAATGAATTCAAGAGTCCGAATTTGTTTAAGAATATAACGCATGTTCAGATTTTTTATATTTGAGATGATGAGTCTGAATATGTACATACACATGTTGTTCGAATTTAATTGAGGTTTTTACTATCCGAATTTAATTTAGAGTATTTGTGGCAGGATTTGAGGTAATGATGTTCCGAATATGTATGGTCTAAGGGAGTTCGAATTTAAACATGGTTTGGTGGGGATCCGGGTTTAATATATTTGATAGAGTTTATGGGGTGATAGAACTTATTTGATAGAGTTTGTGGGGTAATAGAACTTAATTTATGATAGAACTTATTTGATAGAGTTTGTGGGGTAATAGAACTTAATTGATTTGTGGTGATAGAATTTATTTGATAGAGTTTATTTTGTAAGGACTTATGTGTCCGAACTTAGGGTCTTGTATTTATACTCAGTGAATAAAATACAACTCTACCATGAAAGTCCCTACTTACTACCGAACTTAGGACATATGTTTATTTTTACAACTGTTGTAGTTTAATTTCGATCTTAGTTAATAAACTCAACTCTATCATGAAAGTCCCTACTTACTACCGAACCAGTTCCCTTGGAGGCAACGGGGTATTAGTTGATAGCGCTATTAGGCTTGACAACCTCACACCGTACCTAGGAGGACGGGCGTGAACTAAGGACCTTGAAAACATGGACAATGTTGTTAGGAATTGATGAGGGCACAACAAACATAATAATCACTTTGGTATCGAGTTTATTATTGACATGTCCTTAAACTAAACACCTACTTGTTTTATATTAAACTAAACTGTGAACTCGTCGGCTTTATCACTGCTACACTTTTTCTGCATGGTTGCAGGTCATTAGAAACATGGTTGAATTGGAACTTGCAGTCGGAGGAGTGAGATGTATCATGGGTTGTATATCTTGATAAAAACGCTTAATGTTATATTATTTTGAAACAATAAGGTTATATTGGATAGAACAATTATCTATGGTAACACATTGAGATCTGAGAAACATTCTTCAATCAACAAATCTTCATTAGTTAACAAATCATATGGTAACACATTGAGATCTGAGAAACATTCTTCCACGATCAGAATCACATTCTTCCTCTTCAGTCATGATAACGAATATATAGTCTTCTCCGTTAGACCCGGCAGCAACTTAATCAACACACATCATCATTCCCCGGCGGGGTAGCCCAAAAACAATTCATCTACTCAAAGATTAAACATTGTGACATTTTAGACTATCACAAAGTTGTGATATCTTTTAAGTATCGACAATACTGATGCATCTCCTGACACTAATCCTTTTATCCGGGTTGACAAAGACTCGGGACCCAAACCCTAAGACATCAATCTGGCCACAATCTGAAGAATCTGAATTTCCTATGATCACAAACTAACGAATCTAGATCTTCTGCATCCCCGGACAATCTGAAATCAGAACCACCCGATATACTGTTGCATGTCACGAACTTCAAAAATGCCAGAATTTCAATATATTTTTATGAAATTTTTACTCCTCTCATTTTTGCAAATTCTGACCTCTCTAAGACTTATCACTGAATTTCCCCCTCAAACTTGGCAAATTCAATCCTCTCTGTTCACTGAAAAACTCTATTATGTGGAAAATGTGTCATTTGGTCCACAAAAGTGTGTTTTTCATCAATGCGGATTTTTCTTGTTGTTCCATTAATAGTCATTATACCAAATGATATACAGTCTGCATAGGTATCAATGACTACCCCACTAGCTTCAACACTCTGTGATCGTATCATCAAATCTATTCTCTGAAGCTCCTGACAGTGTCCCGAACAGCCCATATTTGTCGTTAAATCTCGAAAAAATTTCTATCACCAATTCTAGACACTCGTCTCGTCACCATGATCAATAATTTTTTAGGCATTCTGGTTACCTTCGTGCGAAGGAGTACCTTCGTGCGGCGGTAATTCCTCCGTTCGAACAAATCTGATTCAATTTTTTGATCCAAAATCTTTATTTCTTCGAATTTCATGATGATTCTTTCATAGACATGGTCAAAATTCAATTCTAAACAATCCTACGTGTTTTGGTAAAAAATTACTGAAGCAATTTAGTGATCAAGCTTAGTGTGTGAGGTAGCGTGCTATTGTGGTTTGTGAAAATATGTTGAGCTGATTGATTATGAAAACAGTTTTAGGATATAGTTCCAAAATAATGAACTATATGAAAACGGCAAGTAAATGTAGTAAAAGTAAATGTTGACACAAGATGTACGAGGAAAGCCCTTTATCAATCTAGATCTCTAGCATAAAACCTCGGGAGCTGACAATCGTCGGCTGCCTAATTCTTTTATTGCCTGAATATCAAGGATACAGTGCAGGATAATGCCCAGATCGCTACTAAGTGTTACAATGATTGCTAGTTGTGAGTGTGAATGTGTGATTGCTAGAAAGAAATGTGTATGAGCTGGAGAGTGTAGGAACGTCCACGATTAGCACGGGAACATAAATTTGTTATCTATTGTCCGATTAGGCGAAAACTAATGACAAGTTAACCAAATAACAAGAATTACTTATTTAAATGTTGTTTTCATTGATCTAAAGTTCAATAGATTCGAGAACCGATCCGACAGAGCTTCGCCGTCTCTGTGCCAAAATCTCTCCACACTTTTCAAATGAAATCCAAGGCCTATTTATAGGATTGACAAGTTCGCTGGTTAGGATAGAAGTTCGGCGAACTTGACTTAGTCAAGTTCAGCCGAACTTGACTTCTCAAGAACCATCTCGAGCGAAATTGTCCTCCAAACTACATAATATGCCTAGTTTCTAACAGATTAAGCCCTATTCACTCAGACTCGATACATAATGACGTATGCAATAGACATATGCACCAACAGACTCCCCCTTGGATGTTGCCGCAGACATTTTGACAATTTAAATCTTCTGAGTCTTCTCTCTTTAGTTCTTGAATAAACTTTAACATCTTGAACTTTATATCCTCTTCCTTTTTCTTGAGCTTTGTCTTGATAGAACTTTTAATCAACATGCCCCCTCTAGCTTTAAGCTTTAGCCTTCAGACTTCCCTTTGCTTTGGTCTTTAGACTTCAAACTCCCATAGCTTTGAGCTTTTTGAAATCTTTGATTTTTGCTTTATCAACTCCCCCTCAATCTTTGATTCCTGTCTAAATACTTTCTGACATTAAATAAACATTTCAGATTCAAAATTTAAAAATTTGTATTATCAACATTTCAAACTTTAATCTTCACTTCAGTCTATTCCAAACCTTTGAATGTTTCAAGTCCAACTTAATGACCTTGAATACATTTTACATTTAAATCCTTCAACTTTCTCATTTTTATCATTTGTGAAAATCCACTTAGTTGATCAAGTCCAAGTTAATAACCTTGATTAACCAAACATATCAACCAAGTCCAAATTAATGCCTCAGTTTGAAAAACCGTTATGAACAATCTGATTTTAAAGTTTCAATTTAATGAACTTTTAACATTCATCAGATCTTCTTACCAGACTTCGAAGATCCGTTCTACAACATTGGCTCGTTGAAAAGAATGTAGAAACAAAATCTTTTTGTATTTTAGAAAGTTTATGCTAAAAACACTAAAAATCTTTTTGATTTTTATCATGAAAAGCAAGTAAAGTATTTACAGAACTTTTAACAAGTAAAGTAAACTATGCACAAACATATTTACAGACATATTTTTGTGAATTCGTGTCTAAGGATCATATCAGTTGTTTGAGACATATCACCAGTACTGTTGACCTTCTGATGACTTTAAGTTTTAAACTCGTTTACCTAGCTTATCGATATATTTGTCACTTAAACTTTGCCACGTTTCTCAACTGTTCCAAGATATGTTAAGTATGATTTATAAAACTTGACTTAACTATGGTTCCCACTTCTTGAATATACTCCCGAATCCAGATTCCCTAGATTTCATCTTACAGGTGTCATTGGGTTAATGCGAGACCTTGAGAGCTCAGGTTAGTACTACTGTACAGACAAAGAGATGAAGGCTCGTCTTTAAGGTGTGTTCTACTTAAGAAATCTTTTAAGCATTGCAAATGATTAGATCTTTTGATTCTTTTCAAATTGCATGCTAATTTAGGTTTTTTAGCAAAAGCATTATAGAAGTTCTAGGCTATTGCTTCCGCAAAATCAGAAGAACTTATATAACACCCAGATATCAACTATCTATAAAGACCTCGTATCTCAGAATCAGGCAACCCTTTAATCGAAATTTCGGAGTACTAAGTCCATATATCCAAGATGTGTTAATCCACAAAATTAAGCAGTTGTAAAATTTAGTTTATATCTCAGAAACACTTTACTGAACGTGTAAAGCCTATCGACACATCCACAGTAAGACTTGTTTATCACTTTTAAACTTTACAATTCTTTAACATACTGTGATAGTCCACTGATGTACTATAATTTCCTTTTTGACAACAAAATTCTTTTTGTCTTTTCAATGTTTTTTGAGTTTTCAACTTTTTCATATGTTTTTTATTTATCTAAAAATTTTCTTACCCCCCATAAAATCAAAAACATATTTTTTGGATTTTAGATTTAAAGAAATATTTTTCTAAAATATATAAAAAACCAGCGATGATCACGAGAACTCGTCGTCCGATATTTTTTCATCTTCTGCATCATCACCTGTTAGCGGATCAAACCATTAAACTTTGATAACATCAACTAGTAGAAACCACTTTGTAAGAATCACTTGTAGGAAATCAAATTTTAAATGATTTTTCAATATAACCATCAGTGTTCTGTTTAATGGTGTGGATTTTCTCAAAAAATTTAAATTTTTCTTTTTCAACCACATGTGATTTCAAAAACGTCAAAGATTATTACTTTCTAGATAAGTTAAAAACTCATGGAGCTCCGCTATCCTGTATCAACTTTGATAGAGTGGATCTTGGGACTCCGCACATGAAACAACTATTTGGAAAATGAAACCTATACCTTTTTAGTTTTGGGTTTGTACTGATAAGCATCATAACCATATTCTAACTCTTTCATCATATTCAAAATCATCATCAAACATTTCGTCCAATGTCGATTTTTGAAAACGTTTTGACCTTTTCTTTCTTTGTCTGTTTGATTATTGACTCGTCTATCTTAACATTTTCAGTTTTGTCAGCAACAGGCTTTGGTTTTTCTGATGATGAAAGCCTTTTCTTAGCAACCCATGATTGTAGTTTGCTTCTTGCTTTCTTGATATAGAACCTAGAATCTTTGATTTCATTAAAACTTGAAGTTTCACCTTTTTCATATGTTGAGTTTTCAAACTTTGACACAGTTTTAGGTTTCACTTCTTGTTTAGATTCATAGTTTCTATTTGACTCTTTAACAGATTTTACAATCTCTGGGTGTTTTTGCTTTTCATCTTTTGATTCGGTTTTTCTTCGAGGAAACACATGCTTTAGATTCAGACACTTGCGTTCAATATGTCCAACAGTATTGCATTTAAAGCAAGTCCGGTTATCAGAAACATTTCCACTAGTGAGTTTTACTTCACTTGTGGACTTTGTTTTAGCCTTGTCCCGAAGTTCTTTTTCTTTCTTGAATTCATCATTTGATTTCTTACCGATCATACCTTCTTCTTGAACCGTATTTGTCCCATACACAAACTTCATGTGTTTACCTTTGTATTCATGGCATGGCGACTTCTGGTTCCTTTTCGGTTCATCTTCGTTTTCCTCCAAACCCAATCCTGCTCTTCTGTTCTCAGAAAAATCACCACCAAACTTTCGTTAAAATCTTTTCTCGTCTTCTCAAGATCATCTGATGAAATTTCTACAAGTTTGAAAAATTTGTCAAGTTGATCTTCTCTCACGTTCCGAATCGGAAAACTATCATCAAAATATAATCTATCATATTCCTTAATCTTGTACATAACAACATTAGGATCATCACTTAGATCCTGTTCTGATGATGAATCGTCATCTTCAGATTGTGATTCCGAGTTGTTCGAACTTGATTTGGCGCTTTCCGAGCTGCCTTCATCAGAATCATTTCCCAACCCATTTTTAACCACATCTTTTACCAGCGCTTCATTGTCATCGTTTGATTTCGAAAAATCTACGTCAATGTTCTCAGGCAATTTATTTTTCTTATCAGACAAAATAAGTAGATTAAATGCCTTTTCAACTTCATCATCTTTCTTGCATGAATAACTTGCAAGAAATGGTGGAAGAACACATCCGTACTCTTTACGCTTTGATTTCTCACCATTTTCCTCTGATTTAATCGTAGGTAAAATATGATCAATGACATACGCGTTTGTGGTGTAACTCTCTAGAAGTTGTCTTACCCGTTCCGTTTCAATTTTCATGCTGTGAAACTCACGCTTTGTCTCAGCAATGGTGCTAATGTACATGTTAATTGCCTTTTGTTTCTCAATTATTGTGGCATTTAACATTTTTACTTTAGCGTTAAGTTCACTATTAGCATGTTCAACATATTTATATTTGCTTGATATTTTGTCATAAGCTTCTTTTATGGTTCTGTAATCATAACAAAAATTTTCGTTGTGTACAGTCAATTCTCTTATGACCTTGACTTTATCAAGACATGGTTCATAAGTATTTGTGCACTTTGTGCAAGGTTTTTCAACCTCCACAACTTTCACAACCTCCTTTTCAGACATACTTACCTTAGCATTTACCTTTTCAGCCTCTGATTTCAATGCTTCTTGTTTCTGCATCTCAAGGTAAGCTAATTCTTCTTCCTCAGCTCTCTGCCTATAACCTTCCAGAATAGCATTTTCTAGAGCAACGTCAATATATGATGTATCAGATTCATCCACTAACTCTGCTATCATAGCAACACCAGTTTTCTTTCCGATGTATCCGTTCCAGTCAAAACCATCTTCTTCATGAGTAACAACAAGAGCTTGTTTGGTTGTCTTTGCAGATTTATCTTCTACTTCGACTTGTGTTCTTTTCGGATATGGCTTGTATTGAAGAGCTTTCTTGTAGTACTCATTGTTGCTGCCGAAAGGATTTTGGTTTCCACTTGCTTCTTGATTATTGCATTCACGTTTGAAGTGTCCTTTTTGTCGACACCTGAAGCATGTGACTTTAGTCTTGTCAAATCCAAGCTTGTTGCTTGAGTTACCAACATCCCTTCCAGTGAGCGCCACAAATTTAGAAACTCTTCTGATGATAGATGCAAGGTTCCATTTGATATCCATCAGTTCCAACTCTTCTTCATCCACCTGATCATAATCTTCGGCGGTCATCTCTGGATTACCGATCTTTCCAGCAACAAGACTTTCATATGATTCGAGGACAGTAGCAAGAAGTGCTATGTGCTGTTTGGCCACCTTTTAAGGAAATACGTTCTTCAAATCAACTGCTATGTTACACTGGAAAACATTTGAATCAGAACTGGCTTGGTTTGTCTAATTTTGGAATGAAGAGCTTGAACTTGCATTTGTATATCCAACATACGGAGAACTTTGATTTGAAGAAGAATTTGTATTTGCACTAAATGCTGTTTGGATTTTCGGGCTTTGAATCGGAGTATCAGGAATACCTCCTTTGTAATAGACAGACATCTTGAACAACATTAGCATTCTTTGATTTTGCAATCTTCATTAACTCCATTTCATGACCTTCCAATTTGTCGATGAAGGATGACAACTTGATGTCTCCAAGATGGACTATTCTTCAGAATCGTCAAATATGTTGTCCATTCTCCTTCTAGAAGTGCATCGGCCAACTTTTCAATTTGCTCTTCATTAGATCTTTTGATATCATGTCTCCGCATTTGGACCATGAGGTGACAATATCTATCAATCATCTGCTTCATTGTTTCTCCTTTAATCATCGTGAAGATCTCGAATTCTTTCTTGATGAAAGCCTTTTTGCTTTTGATCATTTCATCACTTCCTTTGAATTTTTCGCAAAGAGAATTCCATAATTCTTGCGAAGTGTCATATTCTGGCAATAATATCAAGATATCCTCCTTCACTGATTGTTCACAGTATTTTTTTTTTCAATTTCCCTTTTTAGGTTATATTTTTTTATCTATAACATAAGATACACATTCAATTTAATTTACAACATAAAACATATTTTAAAAATAGAATATAATAAAATTACATATAAATCATATGTAATTTTGATTTTACGATGGGTGTTTCCTCTCATATATTTACGTTTGCTGGCTTATATATAATGCAGTAGTATTAAATAATGATGTAGTACCTTGAATCAACCTACGATATTAAACAGCTACCAAGCGATAACACAAGCTCGTTATTAGTGGGGTCTCAAAGACCAACACAAGTCTACATCATATAGTAGAATCTTTCCTGCAGCATAGGGTATGTTACGTCTTATCCAATAAAGATCACGAAACGGATCAAATAAGAACTTACCGTAAACCACAAGATCAAGTTGATCAATTTCTTCTCCACAACATAGTTATCTTTGTCGGCATTTGAAAATTTATTCAGTGGAAGATCTTGATCACGCTCATCCTTTGGCCATTTGTAGCCATCCTCAACTGCAACCCAGCTGTTGAATTGATTCACTTGTATCCAATTCACAAACTTTTCTTTCCATCCTTCAAATTCATCCATGCTCATTAGCTTTGGCGGTTTTGACGTAGTACCCATTTCCTTGTCGATATTCATCTGGTTCGCCGCAAGAACATTAGCATTTGATGATGAAGCCATTTGAGAGACGAATACGTTGTGGAAATCTTCCATTTTGTCAATCCGTAGACTTATCTGAAAATACGATAAAAACACTCGAATTTTGATTAGAAACAGACAAGTTCGGTCGAACTTGTGTGAAAACAATTTTTGATTTCAAGTTTTCACAAGTTCGGTCGAACTTATATGACAAAGTTCAAATTTGATCACATAACCTCAAGTTCGGTCGAACTTAATGTAGTTTTGAGAAAAATTTCTTGCTTTGAGCGGACTTGTGAGAATGATTTCAAGAAACAGGTATGTTCGGTTGAACTTATGAAAAATCAGATTTTGATTAATCACAAGTTCGGTCGAACTTACGCTTGAATCTCAAGAGAAAACTAAGTTCGGGCGAACTTTGAGTTTGAATTTTCACTAGAATTGTATCAAGTTCGGTCGAACTTGATAGAATTTCAAGCAAAAATCAACAAGTTCGAGCGGACTTAAGCTCAAAATCTTGAACTACTAATCAAGTTCGGTCGAATTTGATTAAAACTCAAAGAATTTCAATCAAGTTCGGTCGAACTTAGCATTAAGTCGACTGAACCTTGTTTCCAAAACATGGTTTTTGCAACTTTTTGATATCAAAACGTTTGAATTTGATGTCCAAACTTTCAGGGGTTTGTTATTAGTGTGTTTTACATGACATATTCAAAAATCACCCATTTCTGACCGTGAAATCATCAAATATGTGAAAATGTGAAGAAAAATGATAGAATGGAGATGAAATAGAGAAATTCTTCTCTTGATTCCAGCAAATTTAGGTATCCAGGCTCTGATACTACTTGTAGGAACGTCCACGATTAGCATGGGAACCTAAATTTGTTATCTATTGTCCGATTAGGCGGAAACTAATGACAAGTTAACCAAATAACAAGAATTACTCATTTAAATGTTGTTTTCATTGATCTAAAGTTCCATACATTCGAGAACCAGATCCGATAGAGCTTCGCCATCTCTGTGCCAAAATCTCTCCACACTTTTCAAATGAAATCCCAAGGCACCTATTTATAGGATTGACAAGTTTGCTGGTTAGGATAGAAGTTCGGGCGAACTTGACTTCTCAAGAACCATCTCGAGCGAACTTGTCCTCCAAACTACATAAATATGCCTAGTTTCTAACCCTATTCACTCAGACTCGATACATAATGACGTAGGCAACAAACATATGCACCAACAGAGAGCTCGAAGTGAAGTGGGCTCAAGTGTTGTGTCCTACGATCTGGCTTATCGTTTATATAGTTACAATAACAAACAACTTTTCCTATAAACTAGGGATATTTCCAAATATTCCCTCTTGAACGTTGGAGACCTATTCTTCCGTCTTCAATATCTATTTCCCAACTAAATTGAGTGAGTCTTTAGGAGAGAGGGTCCTTGTGAACGTTGTGATCCTGCAGTCTATAACCTGCAAGCAAACTATTAGTAACTACTAGGACACTACCTCAGGATGTTCCCAATATCCTGGCTTGGTATCCTGATCATAATCAGCTATCATAAATTCAAGATATATCGTCAGGATATGAGCTCAGAATTCCACCCATAACAATTGTCCCCAAAAATGTTACTGTTGAGGATCCTTTATCCCAACGGTAATATTTTTACGTTTATCGAGGCCATTAAGAGATAAGATTTTCTGATTTGACAAGATGTAACCCCCCAGGCTAAATCTACTCATTACCCTCTATATCTTCTCAAGTTGATCTCCATTTAATCATCATAAAGAAAGTGAAAAGGTAAAGTTCTTTCTCTCATCTTCATCTTTTTCCCTTCTTCCTTCTATTTCCGGTTGAAAATGGCAAGGCAAACCAGGTCCAGTTCTGGCGACTCGACCCCTACCTTCATACCGCAAATCTTCTCCGGTACCCGGAGAAAGAATGGTGCACGTCCGATAATGCCCATTTGTCAGCCCTTCAAACCTCCGGTATCTTCCCGGATGACACGATATTCAGGCCATACGATCGGGAACTCCGATAAGACATGTCGTCCATAGAATGGCTATGTTTTAATGCTAATCCCTTCACATTAGGTCTTCGATTCCATTTTTCCAACTTTATCACCAGTTTCTTTCGCATTACCAGCCTTAGCTTCAGCCAAACCATGCCCATGCTCTAGAGAATCGTAGTGGTTCTTGATCGCATCAAGAACGAGCATGTTCCTGACCTTTGTGTTAACGATCTCCCCATCGCTTACCGGCCAAGATCCCATGGTTTTAGCAGGTTCCTGTTTTAATCAACCACCAACAATCCTCTCGTTCTTCAAGCCACCAAGAACGAGGATGAATGGAAAACAAAATGCTTTTTTGTTAAAAGGAATTCCATCCCTGATGGGAAGGATTTCCTGTGAGGTGGTTGACCAAGGGTAAGAATTAGGGTTTTAGGGTTATCCTCAAACATATCCTGTTCTGATATCCTTATTTTCTCTTGTGCAGTGGATTTCAGGAAATTAACACCTCCTCTTATTGACACAGCAGAGAGGATTGAAGCCATTTACAAGCTACCAGAAATCGAAAAGAAGTTTCGTACCAAATCCAGCAGCCTCAAGTCATCACTCCAGCTCTAACATGTCTGGTAAGGCCCTTTTTTGTTTAAAATACCTGCATAACCTTTGTTAGTCAAGATATTGATTAAATAAGTTTGAGCTCACTCCCTTATTTATGCAGAACCAGCCAAGATCCCTGAAGTCTTCGACCTTGACGAGTTGGATAGCTACTCCGGACCTGCACCAGTAAAGATAGAGCCGAGCTCCAAACCCTCTGTCGCATCAAAGCCCTCCTCTAGCTCCAAGTCTACTGCTATCCCCAAGACTTCTTCAACTTCCAAGCCTCGTGTGTTCTCGTAAGAGAAAGGAGACCGATTCACCTGCTACTTCCGTTGAGGTTCCTTCCTACGAGACCCTTGGATTTTCAGAATCCAGTAGCCTCATGACCTCCCTTCTCAACCAGGTAAATATCCTTATCCTGTATCATGCGAGTATATACTGAATTGATATCCTGTTAGTTATACTGGTATTTGTACCTTGCATTGTAGGGTCTTGAACGCTTGACACATCTCCAAGTCATGGCTTCTGAATCCGTGAAGACACTGGAGGTCAAACTGAAGAAGGATGAAACCACCATCGTGGATTGGGGGAAGATTGTCGACGCCATGTCACAGCATTACCAAGATAAATTTAAAGCAGTGAGTTGGGACGCTAATCTTGCCGTGGAGAAGACTACACAAGAGGCTCAGGCCAAATTGGATGCTGCTCAGCTCCAACACGAGCGACATCTGATCTCCTACCGCGATGGCCTCAAGGGTTCCGTTGTCATCTCCCTCCTTCAGGTTAGGTTAAAGATGGCTTATGAAGCCAGGACCATGAGCTTTGAATGCCCAGCCTGGACCATTGAGGCCTGGGAGGCGAAATTGAGGGACCTTGGTGGCAAGCCCGTGGAGTGTCCTGCCAAGCCAGTGTTTGCAGAGCCTCCGTAGGTGGTTGAGGTGGCAGTTGATGCGGGAAGCAAGGCTGGTGAGGATCCTGGGCCTGATGCTGGAGTGGATGCTGGTGATGCTGGAGTGGATGCTGGTGAAGGCGTGGTTTGTGATGCTGCCAAGGATGCTGATGAAGGTGTTGCAGCATAAGGGCATGGATGTTGAGGCCTAGGCTGAAGCCCACTTTTTAAATTTGATGGTCTGTAACCCCTAAACAATTTACTTTTCCTACACTTTAACAATTTATATTTCTTGCACGTAGATACAATATGATGGCCAAAGGTGGAGGGATCCTAGGTTCCAGGACGAAGCCCTTTGTCATCAACGTTTATATGTTTGAAAAACTTAATTGTTCTTGGTGGATGGGTCTCGTTTTGAGATGAAACCAAGAACACAATCTTTTGGGATGTTAATAAACTAACCTTTATGTCTTATCTGTTATTGTTATGTTATTCTTTTGAAAGACATGTTTTGAATATCCTGATCAAATATCTTGGTCAGGATACTGATATAATGTTCAATACTTTTGTCATCAAAATGTTAGATATAAACTCAGTGAAATATGACTATATAAAAACTTAGATCATTTAGATAAGGCCTTAAAAATTGAAGAATAAAAAATCATACCAGAAGCACTTAGGCAATAATTTTCAACTTCAATCTTTGAAGCATTTGCGATGTCCCCGGCATAGATGTCCCCTGTCTGTGCAGGATATTGTATTAACATACTTGAGTACTTCTTCACTTCGTAATTGAACTTCATAATTTTTTGTCAACAGAAGAATGTGTGCAAACAAAATCATAGTTTGTCATATCTCTGGAACTTATCCAAAAAAAATTTAGTTTTGCTGGGGTCAAACCCTTAATGTGCTGGGGATAAACCCTTAATTCATGCGCTACAGGCGGGAGTGTATAAACTCTAAGACTTATAAAGGTGAAAACCTTTAAACCTTAGACAGTATGAAAATACCCTTTCGTGAGAGAGGGTGATCAATCCTCATATACAGTAAGGATCTAGGATATAGCCAACAATAACGAAATTGTCAGCCACTGTTACATGAACTGGTCCCGCCATCTTGAATTATACCCGGATAACTTGCGCTCCAGGCGGGGTGTTTAAACCCAATTCGGAAGAAAGGTGAATATCTTTAAACCTGTGAAGGGATCTGAATCCCTTAAACGTGAGAGGGGGGGGGGCTAATCCTCTAGTCTTTCGATTCATCTTGAGCAAATATCCTGGAGTATTATCTTGAAGTATATCCCTACAAGACATCTTCAAACTTGGGTGATAGTGGGTGTTAGCTTGGCTAACACCCTCCGACGCTTAAGTCAGTATAGGGTTTTAAAATAATAGTAAATAAATTAAATCAAAGTTAATTAAATAAGGTAGAAATCATACCATCCTGAGTTAGAATTGAAATTCTAAACTCACTTGTAATAGGCCTTAAGGTGTATGGCGTTCCAGGATCTTGGTATCATATCTCCCTCCATGGTCTTGAGCCGGTATGCTCCCTTTCCTGATTTTGACTCAATTTCGTATGGCCCTTCCCATTTTGGAGCTAACTTCCCATCAGCAGGGTTAGTTGTATTCTGAAACGCTTTTCTCAATACCCAATCTCCAACCTGGAACTTCCTTGTTCTTAATTTTTTGTTGTACGACTTGGCTATCCTTTGTTGGTATGCTGCCATCCTTAGCTTTGTTGCATCCCTCGTCTCATCTACGGTGTCTAATTCCTGACATAAGACTTCAGGATTTGCTTCAGGATCCCGTAGACTTGATCTAGCTGTCGGAATCACCATTTCTGTTGGAATCACTATTTCTGCTCCAAATACCAACGAGAACGAGGTCTGTCTAGTAGCATTCTTCACAGTTGTTCTATCTGCCCATAGGACAAATGGTAGTTCCTCGGCCCATTTTCCTTTTTTAGCACCTAACCTCTTTTTCAGGTTATTGACAATCATCTTGTTTGAGGACTCTGCCCGTCCATTAACTTGAGGATGCACCGGTGTTGCTATGATCATTTTGATTCCTAAACTTTTACAAAAATCTGTAGTTCTTTTGCGGATGAATTGAGAGCCATTGTCGCAGATTATCTCGGCCGGTATCCCAAACCTTGTCATGATATTCCTCTTGATAAAAGACACCACTTCTTGATCCCTAACTTGGACAAACGCTTATGCTTCAACCCACTTGGAGAAATAATCCGTCATTGCTAGAATGAAAACCTTTCCTCCAGGAGCCTTTGGGAGTTTTCCCACTATATCCATCCCCATTTCATAAATGGCCAAGGAGATATGATATGATATAATGGTTCTGCAGGCTGATGCAGTATATTGCTATGTCTTTGACATGCATCACATTCTAGGCATACTCCATAACATCCTTTCTCATTGTTGGCCAGTAATATCCTGTTCTCAATACTTTTGAAAACAAAGCTCTGCCCCAGTATGGTTGCCATGGTCTCCTTCATGTATATCCTGAAGCACCTCCTTAGTTTCGGGATCTTCCAAGCATCTTAGGTATGGACTGTTAGGGCATGAATTTTATGCTACGGATCATCCATCCTGAGACTGAGCCTGGATCACGGCTCCTTAACGGATAATGCAGGGAGTCTGAAAGGATCCTTACGAATGTTTATGTTTTTAACAATTGTTCCATGTGCACTCAGTTTATGTTTGCAGGTAATCGTGGACTAAGTCGCCGAGGGAAAGTCGGAGGAATATGCCATTTTTAGCACGTGCTTGCAGCTCATAACCGTTGAGGAAGGTCGTGGGAAGCTTTCACATTTAGGGGAAAGTTAGTTATTAGGACTTTTGTTATCTTTTAATGGGGTATCAAGCTCATTTGAAGAAAACACTACCTTTTTACGCACAACAGCAGATACTCGAATTCTCTGGTAAACATTGGTGAACACACACACACTTTCACATTAGAAAATCATTGTATCGAGCTTGTTATCATCCAAAGTTGTAATCTTTTTATGCAATATAGTTGGTGATCGGTAGTTTCCATCACCCGAGGTTTTTTTGTGCCGGAGATCAACTCTTGATCAAGGGCTTTTTCCTCGTACAAAAATCTAGTGTTCATTGCCATTTTCATTCGATTGTTGTTCATACATTTGTTCATTTAACCAAGCATCCAACCTCACAAAAATCAGATTTGGTTACATTATCCTTGTTGTGATTTTTGACCAAAACAGTTTGGCGCCCACCGTGGGGCAATCGATGCTTCAATTCTATAAATCTCATTCATTTCATTCATTTCTGTTCATTACCATCAACCACATGGATTCTCAAGGAAAATCTACTTCAAGTGCCATGCCGGCGGTTACCTCATCTCAGACTAGTGCACCATTGCCTCCCATTCCCCCTGCACCGACGAGGAGTTGATAATGCTCAGAAGAAGCCAACACCAGTTTTCTTGAAGGCTTCTACTGTTTCATCCTCTACGCCTACTAACAATGATCTGTCTACTTCGATTTTGCAGATGAAAGGATACATGGAACAACAGGACAAAACTAACCAGAGGATCCTTCGTGAAATTGATGAAATATCTTCTGTTTCTTGATTCCAAGGCGTCTGGTGTTCAGTATCAAGGATCCTTAGGATTACAGCATGGATCATTGGCAATAACGCAGCCACAAGCATCTCATTACCAGCCTTATGGATCCTCATTTCAGCCTCAGGGATCCCCATATCAGCATCAAGGATCCTACCTCAGTTCGGGAGGATACTTGGAGACGGTTCCACCTAAAGTATCCTACTTCCAGCGTCAAGGATCCTCATCTCAGGTTCAAGGATCCATGGAGTATCCTCCGAGACCTTCAGCACCCATGTATCCTGGACCCAACGTCTTTCAGGATCAAGGATCCTCAGGGAGTCAGCCATCCAGGAATTCTGAAGTTCACATAGGAGACTTCATTCCTATGCAGACTATTGCTTCATCTAGTCCAACTGTTACACTTGAAACATCTACCTTTGGATATACTTCTGGCATACCATTTCCAAATCAATCAGGAGGTAACAATGTCAATAACTCTATTGGTACTAACTATGGTTTCATGCAGGATACATGTATCAATCAGACCATGGCCAGGGAGCTCCAGAAGCTTAAGGATATGATATCCAGTATCCCGAGAGTGGTTAAACCCATTCCTGAGATTCCGGATGGAAGTTATAAGGTGTCTTGTTTTGCACCTCCAATATGCACTGTTGAGATACCTAAGCGCTTTCGAACCCCCCAACATGAAGCTCTATGATGGCACCACTGAACCTGAGGAAGATGTGGCGTAGTATAGAGAAAGGATGGAGATCAACCCCATCCCCGAAAAGTTGAAGGAAACCTGTCTTTGCAAGGGCTTTGGATCCACATTAACTGGATCAGCGTTGAAATGACTGCTAGGTCTTCCTCCTTACTCAATTACTTCATTTTCTCATCTAGTTAACTTGTTCAATAATCAATTCTCATATAGTAGAACCTTTGAACGATTGACTAGTGATTTGTATAGAATAACCCAAGGCTGTGATGAATCACTTAGGGATTATATTACTAGGTTTAGTAAAGAATCCTTAGATATCCCTAAATTGGACATTGCTACTGTTGTGGAAGCATTTAAAATGGGTTTACTTAAGAACTCCTCTTTCTATGATGACCTTGTTATGACACCTTGCAGGAATGAAGTCAGAAACAGGGCCTTGAGATTCATCCGTTTAGAGGATGATAAGAGAATCCAAGAAAGATTGTCAGGATCCTCAAAGCAGGAGAAGCAAGGATCCTTCTTCAAGAATAACCGATCCAAAAAATATTCAAAGCATGACAACCAGAATGTGCATACAGTTGAACAAGAGGAAGACGATGAGGATTATCCTCCAATTTCTGAATATTGTTTTTCTACTAATAATGATGAACTAATATTTGCTATGTAGAATTTAGGTGACAAGGCTAGATGGCCGAGAAAAACTGATAAGCCCGGAGCTACTAAGGATAAATCTAAGTGGTGTGCTTACCATGAGGATTTCGGTAATCTCACCAACGAGTGTATAGCATTGAGGAAAGAAATAGGCTCTCTTTTGAGCAAGGGATACCTGAAGGAATTGCTCGGAAGGAAAATATCAAGGATCCAGGATTCTGAAAAAGTTCCTGAAAAGGCTCAAATCATAAAGTTCATTTCCGGAGGATCTGATATTTGTGGAACCCCATTTTCCGCAGCAAAAAGACATGCCAAAGAGACAAAGATGGAGAATAGAGAAAGGCCCATTCGAACATCAACATTAACTCAGCAGAAAGTGATATCCTTTGATGAGGATGATCATGTAGACATAGAGGATCCTCATCACGACGGTCTAGTCATTACTTTGTTTATTTCTAACCATTTTGTTCGCAGGATCCTCATTGATGGAGAGTGAATATAATCCAGCTAGATGTCCTCAAGAGAATGAATATTCCTGAATCCGAGATCATTCCAAGATCATCGGTGCTCGTGGGATTCAGTGGAGAAACCAAGAATACATTAGGGGACATCAAACTCCCGATTTATATAGAAGGGGTGAATTCAAACCAAAAATTTGTGTAATAGATTGCTTATCTTGTTGTAGTGTTATCCTTGGCAGGCCATGGATACATGATATGAAGGCAGTTCCCTCAACATATCATCATTGTGTCAAGCTCCCAAGTCCATGGGGTATAGTCAAGATAGACAGTGATCAGCAGGAGGCAAAGAATTGTTACACTTCCTCAATGAAACCAGCTTCAAAGCCTAGAGAAGCATAGCAATTAAAGTATCCTCCGAGAGACGTCATGGAGGCTAGAGAACAGGACGTCAAGGATATTCTGTTAGACCCTGAGGATCATGAATCCAAAGTTTTTATAGGATCCGGGATCCTGGATAATATTGAACAGGATTTAATATCCTTCTTGAAGAGAAGGAAATCTACCTTTGCTTGGAAACATGAAGACATGACAGGTATATCTAAGGATGTCATTACTCATAAACTTGGTATTGACAAGTCTTTCACGCTAATACACCAAAAAAGGAGAAAATTTGCTCCTGAAAGAAATGCCATAATCAAATAAGAGGTAGACAAGTTACTAAAGGCAGGTATGACTAGAGAGGTTAAGTATCCAAGATGGTTAGCCAATGTGGTTGTTGTTCAAAAGAAAAATGGAAAGTGGAGGGTATCGTTGACTTTACTGGTTTAAACAAGGCATGTCCCAAGGATCCTTTCTCATTACCCCACATTGACTCCATGGTGGATGCTATGGCGGGTCATGAGTTGTTAACTTTTATGGATGTTTCGTCTGGATTTCAGCAAATTCAGATGGAACAATCTAATCAAGAGGAACAACGTTCATGACACCCACCGACATATATTGCTATATTGCTATGCCCTTTGGTTTAAGAAATGTAGGTGTTACATACGAAAGGTTGGTGAACATGATGTTCAAGGAACAGCTTGGACACACAATGGAAGTCTACATAAATGATATGGTGGTCAAATCAAAAAGAGCCGACGATCACCTGAAGGATCTCGAAGTAGCATTTAATATCCTTGACCAATACAACATGAAGTTGAACCCGTCTAAGTGCCATTTTGGAGTCAAAGCTGGAAAATTTTTAGGATACATGGTGACCAAGAGAGGGATCGAGGTGAGCCCAGAGCAGATCAAGACCATTGTGAACATCAAATCTCCTACTAACGCTAAGGATGTACAAAGATTGACATGAAGAATCGCTGCCTTGAACAGATTTATCTCAAAATCCTCAGAAAAATGCAAAGAATTTTATGACATTTTGAGGAAGAACAAGAAGTTTGAATGGGCCGAGAAGCATGAGGCTGCCCTCCAAGCTCTTAAGGATTACTTATCCTCTGCACCAGCTCTAATGAAACCAGAAGACAGGGAACCATTGTCTTTATACCTGGCTGTATCAGGTAAAGCGGTAAGCGCGGTCCTAGTTAAGGATCATGAAGGCCAGCAACATCCGGTATACTATGTAAGTAAAATTATACTTGATGCTGAGGCCAGGTATTCTCATTTAGAGAAACTTATTCTTGCTTTAATCGCGGCTTGCACTAAACTTAGACATTATTTTGAGACTCATACTATTGTGGTTAAGACTAATTTTCCCATTAAGAATGTTCTCAGGAAGCCAGAGATGTCGGGAAGGATGGCAAAGTGGGCTGTCAAACTTAGTGCTTATGACATTAAATATGAACATAGAACTGCCATCAAGTCGCAAGCTCTAGCCGACTTTGGCTGATTTTAGTAGTGATCTACAAAGAGAAGCTGAATTGGAAGTGCAGCAACTTGAGGAGACCAAGGATCCTTGGACACTCTTCACAGATGGAGCCTCGAATGTCAAGGGAACTGGACTACGCTTACTACTAAAATCGCCACAGGGGGACATTATACCCCAATCTATAGCATGTGAATTTCAAACCACCAATAATGAGCTAGAGTATGAAGCCTTGATAGCAGGTTTGCAATTAGCTAAACATATGAGGATCAGGTATCTTCAAGTATTTGTAGATTCTTTGTTAATTACTAATCATTATAACGGTTCCTACACTGTTAAAGGTGAAAAACTAATCAAGTATTTGGAGATTGTCAGGAAACTAGCATAATCTTTTATTTCTTTTAGTCTAACACAGGTACCTAGGGAAGAAAATGTAAAAGCTGACGCCCTAGCCAACCTTGGATCATCATTGAAGATTCCAGAAGATATAAAGATCCCTATCATCCATATCTTAACTCCTGCAATAGAGGAAGACCAAGCAATGGAAATAGTGGAAGGTGCTGTGAATGTACCCGGTGATGAAGTGCAGTCTCGTCCAAGATCCTGGATCAATCCGATTCTGAGATTCATTCAGAATGGAGAAATTCCCATTGTGGAGAATCCCAAGACCTTCAAGGCCAAGGTATCCCAATTTACTATAATTAATAACATGTTATATAAAAGATCTCTTGCAGGACCCTATCTAAGGTGCATCGAGGATCCTGAGATACAAGAAGTCTTGAAGGATTTCCACAAAGGAGACTGTGGGAATCACATTGGGGGGCAGAGCACTATTTTCAAGAATCCTCAGAACAGGATATGACTGGCCTACAATGAAGAA
Source organism: Scalesia atractyloides (assembly GCA_947069175.1). Classification (NCBI taxonomy): domain Eukaryota; kingdom Viridiplantae; phylum Streptophyta; class Magnoliopsida; order Asterales; family Asteraceae; genus Scalesia; species Scalesia atractyloides. The sequence goes on from CAMTDV010000009.1 coordinate 40,245,501, forward strand.
GGATGCTGTAGATTATGCAAGGAAATGTGATGCTTGCCAGAGACACAGTAATATCCTTCATCAGCCGGCAGAACCTCTGCATCCTATATCCTCCTCTTGGCCATTTATGAGACGGGGGATGGACATAGTAGGCAAGCTCCCCAAGACACCAGGAGGAAGAGTATTCGTGCTAGCTATGACAGATTATTTCTCTAAATGGATAGAGGCAGAAGCTTTTGCCCAAGTTAGGGAAAAGGAAGTTATATCCTTTATTAAGAGAAATATCATAACTAGATTTGATATTCCTTCTAAGATTATTTGTGATAACGGATCCTAGTTTATTGGGAAACGTACTACTAACTTTTATGACAGCTGGGGAATTAGGATGATAACATCTACACCAGTCCACCCACATACTAATGGCTAGGCAGAATCATCCAACAAGATCATCATCAACAATCTGAAGAAAAAGCTTGGATCCAAGAAAGGGAAATGGGTTGAAGAACTGCCATATGTCTTATGGGCAGACATGACAACTCCCAAGAATGCTACGGGTCAAACTCCTTTCTCCTTAGTCTTTGGAGCTGAGGCAGTGATCCCTACAGAAATGGTAGTCTCTACAGCCAGAACAAACATCCGTGATCCTAAAGCAAATTCTGAGACTTTGACTCAAGACCTGGATACCGTGGAAGAACTTAGAGACTTGGCAAGGATAAGGCTAGCTAGCTATCAACAAAGGATGGCTGGAGCTTACAACAAGAATGTCAGGGTTAGAAGATTTCAAGTAGGTGACTTGATATTGAGGAAAACATTCCAAAATACCATAAATCCTGCTGATGGCAAGTTAGCACCAAAGTGGGAAGGCCCTTACCTCATTGAAGTTGAAGCAGGAAAGGGGGCATATCGTTTGCTAACTATGGATGGCGATCTCCTGCCAAGAGCATGGAATGTTGTTCATTTAAAGAAATACTTTATGTAGCAAGGATCGAGAATCCTTATTGATTTTGGTATCTAGTCCAGGATCCTTAAAAGATACATGATCCTTCTTTCGGTAACAATTTACAATTTCTTTATTTCATATCATGTTTATCATTGGTTATAAGTAAGGGATGTTAGATTCTTAACATCCTACTTTATTCAGTTTTATGTTTTTGCAGAACTAATACAAAGGTTCAAGTGGTTGGCCAACCCTCCAAAGTTTTGGGTTGTCCCCAGCTAAGGTATCTATTACCTCCTACGGGTCTTTACCATTCACACGAGTTGGGTTTCGACACCCTCTCCAGTTGCGCACGTTATCCAAGTATAGTTCGAGGCAATGGGACCAGTACCCACTTTAGAGGCTGACAATTTCATTGTTGTTGGCTATATTTAGGATCCTAAGTATAATGGTAGACGTACCATACATCCGTTCCTAAGGTTTCTAACGTTTTCACGTTAGCTAAGGTTTTGGCATTTTCATGTCACTCATGTTGGGATAGTTACCGGTTTGGGCCAAACTCCAGTTTACACAAGTCTATTTGGGCTTGTCCCCAGTCTATTTGGGCTTGTCCCTAGTCTATTTGGGCTTGTCCCCAGTTTATTTGGGCTTATCCCCAGTTTGTTGGGCTTGCCCCCAGTTACTAATGATTCTTTCATTTGATGTTTGGCTTAGTCCCAAGTTATATACTGTTACAGGTTTACGAAGTTTAACAGCTAAGGATCCTGAATCCTAAAGTCCTATCAACTTTTAGGCTTTGATTGACATAACTGTAAGTATTAAGGATATAGAATCCTAACTTGGATTCACTGGTATGATCCTTCATTTGCCTTTGTTTTATTTCTGGCTTGTTTATGTTACCCTTAACCTTTGACAATAGGATATGTGATCCTTGATCATATAATGATAAGTCTTTAAGAGAACTCGTTTTGACACATATTTGGTATTTTTTTTAACAACTTATGAATTCCAAAGTTTTTAGGGAATTGACCAATAAGTGTAAATGTAATAATATTCAAGGCATAAAATAAGTATGTAACACCAAACATAGCCAAAAGTTTAAAGTTTTATTTATTAAAACCCTTCTAAGGTTGTCAAAATTGCCTACCCAAGTTTCTACCTGCAAAACGTGGCCCGTCCACTTGGGTTGGAAAAGGGTGTCCATACTCATAGTTCATAAAGTGAAAGAAATTAAAGACGAGAGGCATCAAAGACTTCATCCTCCACATAGAAGGATCCATCCATCTTTGTTACCCCCTATTGTTCATAGGATCAGTGATGCTTAACCCTAAATACTATTGTTTAAGTACAACCCAAATTGTTCAAAACAAACCACAAAAAACTATGATTCCTAAAAAATGGGCTCCGGCCATGTCTAGAAATTTCCATCATCGCCCATTTGTGCAGCCTACACAACCGCTGCTTCACCACCTTCACCGCCATCACCTTTGCTGCCAGTAGCCGCATCTGCCAAATCCATCATGCTACTGGGCTCCGCTTCAAGCATGGGTACCTGTTCGAGGTCTTCATCATCACCAAGTTCCTGTAGCCTTTGCTTCCAAGCAGCTACGTCCCATTCAGCCCTATCAAAGGAAGGATCCACAGCCCCTTGGGCCATTTTGATCCTATCCTTTAGGATAGACTTCACAGCAGAGAGCTTGGCCTCATCAGCAGCATCCAACCTTACAAAAATCAGATTTGGTTACATTATCCTTGTTGTGATTTGTGACCAAAACATGGACCTGCAAGAGATTTCTTGGACAAGATATTTATTATTGTAAGCGAGATACCTTAATTCAGAAAGCCTTGGGATTCTCATCCTTTGGAATATCTCCTTCTTGAAGATATTTCATGATCGGAGCCATCCAGGATTCAGGATTCTTCTCAGGATATCCATCACCAGGATCCTGGATACTTGCTACTTCTTTATCCTGTGATTTAAGATGTTCCATCGCAGGATATAAGACATGTAGTATTGGTATCCTATTCCTTCCGGTATCCTGACAGTAGACCCTAAGTTTGCTAGAGCATCTACTTCAGCATTCTCTTCCCTTGGTACCTGTTCAAGTGTAAACACATCAAAATATCCTGCTAATTTTTTAACAATTTCAAGATATTCAGCCAACTTTTCACTTTTTACTGCATAAGATCCATTGAAATGGTTAGTAATTAACAGGGAATCAACATATACTTGTAAACATTTAATATTCATACTTCGAGCTAGTTCTAATCCTGCTATTAAAGCTTCATACTCGGCTTCATTATTCGTAGCAAGAAATTCACATCTAATAGCCTAGGGTAATATGTCCCCCTGTGGTGATTTTAGTAGAATTCTTAATCCTATACCTCTTATGTTGGACGCACCATCAGTATATAACGTCCAAACATGTGAGCTTTCTCCTAGTTGTTGGACTTCTAGGTCAGCTTCTTCTTGAATATCACTACTAAAATCAGCCACAAAGTCTGCTAAGGCCTGAGACTTTCTAGCATTCCTAGGTTCATATATTAATCAAAAGCACTTAGCTTAACAGGCCACTTAGCCATCCTACCAGACATTTCAGGTTTCCTAAGCACATTTTTAATAGGATAATTAGTTTTAACATGAATCCTATGTGTTTCAAAGTAATGTCTAAGCTTGGTTGAGGCCATAACTAAAGCTAGTATTAACTTTTCTAGATGAGAATATCTAGTTTCTGCATCTAACTAACTTTTACTAACGTAATAAAAAGGATACCACTGACCTTCATGATTTGTTACCAAGACAACACTTACTTCATTCCCTGATACTGCAAGATATAGGGATAGAGGTTCACCATCTTTAGGTTTCATTAGTAGAGGTGCACTTGAAAGATATTTCTTCAATTCTTGCAGACGTCTTTCTCCCCATTTGAATTTTTTGTTCTCTTTCAGGATATCATAAAATTCTTTGCACTTTTCTGAGGATCTTAATATGAATCTGTTCAATGCCGCTACCCTTCCAGTTAACCTCTGAACATCCTTCATGTTAGATGGTGATTTGATATCTAGGATAGCCCTGATCTATTCTGGACTTGCTTCTATCCCTCTCTCGGTTACCATATATCCCAAGAATTTTCCTGCCCCCACTCCGAAATAGCACTTGGCAGGATTTAGCTTCATATTATACTGGTCCAGGATATTGAAGGCACATTCTAGATCCTGAAGGTGATTCTACGCTTTCTTGGATTTCACTACCATATCATCGATATATACTTCCATAGTGTCCCCTAGCTTATCCTTGAACATCATGTTGACCAGCCTCTGATATGTTTCACCTGTATTTTTTAAACCAAAAGGCATAGCAGTATAACAGTATATACATGTTGGTGTCATGAATGTTGTATCCTCCTGGTCGAATGGTTCCATTTGGATTTGCTGAAATCCTAAGGATGCACCCATGAAAGTCAGCATTTCATGTCCAGCAGTTGCATCCACCATGGAATCTATATGAGGCAGTGGAAATGGATCTTTTGGACAAGCTTTGCTAAGATCTGTGTAGTCAACATAGACTCTCCACTTTCCATTCTTCTTTTGGACCACCACCACATTTGCTAGCCACTTAGGGAATTTGACCTCCTTAATCATCTTGGACTTCAATAATCTTTCTACCTCCTCTTATATGATGGCATTCCTTTCCAGAGCAAACTTTGTTAGGTCCGTTGTACGGATTGTTCAGGTCCTAATTTGGCAAACCTAAGGTAAACGTGTGGAATCCGTTTGCATAGGAGACATTGGATACAAGTTCTTTACTGATTAATCACTGTTTCATTGATTAGAAGACGTTACAGATCCTGGAAACACTTGGACAGTGCTTCGCCGTCCAAATTACAAAATCTCTGAATCTTACAAATGAGAACTCAACTCTCCTATTTATAGTGATACAAGTTCGCTTGAAATGTCCATTGGTCAAGTTCGCCCGAACTTGTCCTCTCCTACACAAATTCGTGCGAACTTGTCTCACTTCATACATAACTTTAACATTTCGCCCCTAAATACAGACTCGATATTATACGATGACGCAGGCAAGAGACATATGCATCAACAGACTCCCCCTTGGATGTTGCCGTAGTCATCAGTCTTCAAGTAAATTCCAGAGTCTTTAATATTCTCTTGATCTTTAGTTCTTTAATAACTTTAACTTCCTTGATCTTCATATCTTCTTCAATCATATTCTCTTTTCTTGAGCTTGTCTTGATAAAACTTTAATCACCATGCTTCCCCTTGCTTTGAGCTTTCTTGTATCTTCAATCAACGTTTTTACGTAGCTCCCTCTGAAAATCTACTTCCTGTTTCAAAGTTCCTCAAACATTCAAATAAACATTTTAGATTCAAACTTTGAAATTTCTAAACTCAAACATTTCAAATTTTAATCTTCTATTAGTTTTTAAACCCTCTCAGTTAAACAAGTCCAAATTAATGACCTTGAAATCTGATTTATGTACCAAGTTCAACTTAATGATCTTGATTAAACGTTTTGATACTAAACTGATTCATTTATTCAAATGTAAGTTTCAAATTAATGAACTTTTAAACTTTTCAGATCAATTTTTTCAAAAGTTTTTAGATTTTGTTCAGCAACTCTAGACTTTGAAAATCAGCTTTTTATCATTAGTGGTCAAAACTAAAAGATAATATAATCTTTTTTGTTTTTATGTAATGAATATCATACTCTAACTATGTAGAAACATATTTACAAACATATTTTTGTTGCGTTTGTGTTAAAGGATCGTATCAGTTTTTGAGACATATCATCAGTACCATTGACCTTTTCATGACACTAAGTTTTAAACAAATTTACCTAGATTGTCGATATGTTTGTCCTCTTAAACTTCAACACATTTCCCAATTGTTCCAAGATATGTTAGGTAGAATTAATAAATTTGACTTAACTATGGCTCCTATCTCAGAATATACTCCCGTACAAAGATCCCTAGATTTCATTTTACAGGTGAATATAGTGTAATTGATATTTGTATCTGGGGGTTATGAGAAACCTTGAGAGCTCAGGTTAGTACCACCGTACCGACAAAGAGATGAAGGCTCGACTTAAAGTAGTGTTCCAATTTTGGAATCTTTTGAACTACAATTGTAGTATCTTTCGATATTTCCAATTTAATACAGTTTTAGGGTTTTAATGCAAAAGTATTCTACAAGTTCTAGGCCATTGCTTACGCAAAATCAGAAGAACTTGTATAATACCCCAGATATCAACCATCTATAAAGACCTCGTATCTCAGAATCAGGCAATCTCTCAAACGAAATTTCGGAGTACTAAGTCCATATATCTGAGAGATGTTAATCCACAAGTTTAAGCAGTTGTAAAATTTAGTTTATATCACGGAAATAATTTTAGAACGTGTAAATGTTGGTGCATATGTCTGTTGCCTTCGTCATTACACGAGAACGAGTCTGGAATAAACGAGAGTTTCTAAAGACCGAACAAGACAAAGTAGATATCCAAGAGGGAGTCTATTGGTGCATAATGTCTATAGAATAGTCTTGTATCGAGTCTGTATAGAATAGGTGAAACAAGGCGTATTTAAGTAAGTGTTGAGTCAAGTTCGCTTGAGACTTCATGTGAGAAGTCAAGTTCGGCCGAACTTGACTAGGTCAAGTTCGGGCAAACTTAAGGCACTTCTCCAGCGAACTTCAGCAACTATAAATAGGTGCCTTGGGAATTCATTTGGAACGAGGAGATATTTTGGCACAGAGACGGTGAAGCTCTGTCGGATCAGGATCTCGAATGTATTGAACTTTTTATCAATAAAAACAACAATTAAACGAGTAATTCTTGTTATTTGGTTAACTTGTCATTAGTTTCCCCCTAATCAGACAATAGATAACAAATTTAGGTTCCTGTGCTAATCGTGGACGTTCTTAAAAGTGGTATCCGAGCCTGCATACCTGAATTTGTTGAAATCAAGACAAGAATCTCTCTATTTCATCTCCATTCTTCTATTTTTCTTAACTTTTGAACAAAATTGAAGAATTCATGGTCAAATTTTGTCCAATTTTGAATATGTCATGTTAAATATATTCGTGGTAAACCCCTGAGAGTTTGGACATCATATTCACACGAATTGACATCAAAAAGTTGCAAAAACCATGTTTTTGGAACAAGCCATGGCCGAAACTTAACATCAAGTTCGACCGAACTTGATTAAAATCTCACTGATTTTCATCAAGTTCGACAGAACTTGATAGATTTTTCAAGATTTTTGTCAGAAGTTCGCTCGAACTTGAAGGATATTTCAATAGTTTTGGTTAAGTTCGACCAAACTTGATCGAATCTCATTGAATTTTATTCACAAGTTCGCCCGAACTTGACGAACTCATTGAAATATATACTTATGTTCGACCGAACTTTAGTGTTTGTCCTGAATCTTATTCAAGTCCGCTCAAAGTGTATTATTCTCAAAATAAATACCAAGTTCGACCGAACTTGAGTATAAGGGATAAAATTTTGAAAATTGTTATCTAAGTTTGTCCGAACTTGTTGAAACTTGATTTCAAAATCTCTTTTGACACAAGTTCGACCGAACTTGCTTGTTGCTAATCAATTGTCAAGTTTTTTTGATCGTATTCTCAGATTTTCAAAATGGAAGATTTCCATAACGCGTTTGCAGCTGGAGTAACACAAGCCTCAACGTCAAATTCAATTGCGGTCAACCAGATGAACCTCGATAATGAAATGGGTACTACTCAGAAACCGCCAAAGTTGATGAGTATGGATGAGTTCGAGGGATGGAAGGAAAAGTTTGTAAATTGGATTCAAGCGAATCAATTCAACAACTGGGTTGCGATTGAAGATGGTTATACATGGCCCAAAGATGAACGTGAATCAAGATCTTCCACTGAACAAGTTTTCAGCGATTGACAAAGAGAAATATGTTGCTGAAAAGAAAATGATCAGCTTGATACAACAATCTGTCAAAGAAGATATATTGATATTGTTACCAGAATATGATACTTCTCAAGAATTATGGAATTCTCTTTGCGAAAAATTCAAAGGTTGTGATGAAATGATCAAAAGCAAAAAGGCTTTGTTAAAGAAAGAATTTGAGATCTTCACGATGATCAAAGGAGAGACAATGAAGCAAATGATTGATAGATATTGTCACCTCATGGTCCAGATGCAAAGACATGATATCAAGAGAACTAACGAAGAGCATATTGAAAAGCTGGCCGATGCACTTCCAGAAGGAGAATGGACAATGTATCTGATGATTCTAAAGAATAGTCCATCTTGGAGACATTTTAAATTGTCATCTTTCATCGACAAGCTTGAAGGTCATGAAATGGAATTGATGAAGATTGCGAAATCTAAAAACACTAATGTTGTTCAGGATGTCGGAGTTTATTATAAAAGTGGTGTCCCAGATACTCCGATTCAAAGTCCAAAAATCCAAACGGCATTTAGTGCAAACATGAATATATCAGATCAGTTGTCACAAAATCAGTATTCTCCAAACACCGGTTATTCTTATGTTGGTTCAAGTTCTTCTTCTCAAAGTCAATCTCATCAGACAAGCCAATCCACTTCTAATTCAAATGTTTTCCAATGCAACATAGCAGTTGATTTAAAGAATGTGTTTCCTGAAAAAGTTGCGAAACAGCAAAAAGCACTTCTTGCTACAGTTCTGGAATCGTATGAAAGTCTTGTTGCTGGAAAGATCGGAAATCCTGAAATGACAGCTGAGGATTACGATCAGGTAGACGAGGAAGAGTTGGAACTGATGGACATCAAATGGTCCTTAGCATCGATTATCCAGAGAGTTTCAAAGTTTATAGCACTCACTGGAAGGGATATTGGTAACTCAAGCAATAAACTTGGTTTCGACAAAAAAAAGTTACTTGTTTGAGATGTCGACAAAAGGGGCACTTCAAATATGAATGCCATAACCAAGAAGTTGGTGGAAACCAAAACCCTTTTGGAACCGGTAACGAATATTACAAGAAAGCGCTGCAATACAAATCATATCCGAATAGAACACAAGTTGAAGTTGAAGATAAATCTGCAAAGAAAGCCGAACAAGCTCTTGTTGCAAATCATGAAGACGATGGTTTCGATTGGAACAAATACATTGGAAAGAAAACTGGTGTTGCTATGATGGCAGAGGTTGTGAATGAATCTGAGACATCATTTGTGGATGCTGCTATCAAAAATGCTATTCAAGAAGCATTAATGCAGAGAGCTGAGGAAGAAGCTGTCCTGGAAAATGCAGTTCTGGAAAGATACATGCAACAAACAGAGGAAGAAGGAATAACTTACCTTGAGATGCAAAATCAAGAAGAATTGAAAGCAGAAGCCGAAAAGGTAAAAGCTGAGGTAAGTATGTCTGAAAAAGTAGTTGTGAAAGTTGTGGAGGTTGAAAAACCTTGCACAAAGTGCGCAAGTCCTTGTGAACCCTGTCTGGATAAAGTCAAAGTCATAAGAGAATTGACTGAACATAACGAAAACTTTCTTATGATTACAGAACCATAAAAGAAGCTTATGACAAAATATCAGGCAAATATAAACATGTTGAAAGAGCTAACAGTGAACTCAACGCTAATGTCACCATGTTAAATGCCACAGTTATTGAAAAACAAAAGGCAATTAACATGTATTTAATACAATTGGTGAGACAAAGCGTGAGTTTTACGAAATGAAAATTGAAACAGAAAGAGTCAGACAATTATTAAAAAGTTACACCACAAACGCATATGTCATTGATCACATTCTTCCTACGATCAAGTCGGAGGAAAATGTTGATAACTCAAAGCGTAAAGTTTACAGAAATATTCCTCCACCATTTTTGCAAGTTACTGGTGCAAGAAAGATGATGATATTGAAAAGGCATTTAATCTTTTACTTCTTTCAGAAAAGAAAGATAAATTGCCTGAAAACATTGACGTAGACTTTATGAAATCAAACGATGACAATGAATCGGTGGTAAAAGATGTGGTAAAAAATGTTTTTTGGAAATGATTCTGATAACGGCAGTTTTAAAAGCGCCAACTCGAGTTCAAACAGTTCTGGTTCACAATCTGAAAGTGACGATACATCATCAGAAAATGATCTAAGTGATGATCCTAACGTTGTCATGTACAAGGTTAAGGAATCTGATAGACTATATTTCAATGATAGCTTTCCGATTCAGAATGTGAGAGAAAATCAAATCGATAAATTGTTTAAACTTGTGGAAGTTTCATGAGATGATCTCGAGAAAAATGAAAAGAAGTTTTATTCTAAACCGAAACAGAATTTTAACAATTACCGTAGAAACGGTGGTGATTTTCCTGAGAACAGGAGAGCAGGTTTAGGTTTGGAAGAAGCTGAAGATGAACCGAAGAAGAATCAGAAGTCAACGTTCCAGGAATACAAAGGTAAGAACATAAAGTTTGTATACGGAACGAAGAAGAAGTCAAACGATGATTTCAAGAAAGAAAAAGAACTTCGGGACAAGGCTAAGACCAAGTCCACAAGTGGAGTAAAACCTACTAGTGGAAATGTTCATGATACTCGGACTTGCTTCAAATGCAATGAAGTTGGTCACATTGCTCGCAAGTGTCCGAAGTCTAAGCCTGTGAATCCCCGAAGAAAAGAAATTTCAAGAGAGGTAAAACAAAAGCAATCAGAAAATGATCAAATCAGGATTGTAAAAAGAAATGTTGACATCAAAGAAATGAAACGTAATGTTGAATCCAATCTTGAAATAAAACCTAAAAATGAATCAAAATTTGAAAATTCAGTTTTTCAAAAAGGTTAGACTTAAAAGTCAAACAATGATTCAAGGTTTTATATCAAGAAAGCTAGGGTTAATTCTCAAGCTTGGATTGCTAAAAAGAAATCACCTGAAAAAGTGAAGGTTGTTTGTGACAAAATCGAAAATGTCAAATCAATCAAGAAAGATAAAGTAAAGTTGATTGTGAGTTTGAAAGTTGTGATGTTGAATATGCTTATCAAAGTGCATACGAAAGTGATTACGAAGAGGTGTATGAGGAGTTATATCCAAAACCCAAGACCAAGAAGGCTTGGGTTGAACTTTTTAACTAAATCCTTTCAGGTGCAGGAGGTCCAAGATCCAGATTATCAAAGTTTGATTCGGGATTGAGGAGCTTCATAATTTTTAACTTATCCAGAAATGTCATACCTTTGTCATTTTGAGGGGGAGTATTTAAAAAGAAAAGTTTTTGAAAAAGAATGAATTGTCAAAAATCCACACCGTTGAACAGAAAAACTGATTTCAAAGTTCTTACATGTTCAAACTGCTTTTACAAGTGGTAAATGAGTTCAATGATTGTTTGTTAAACAATTACAGATACAAGATTTGAAAAAAGGATCGGACGACAAGGTTATGGGATCCACATTGGTTTGTTAAATTTTTCGAATAGAATTTGTTAATATCTAAAATCCAAAAATATGTTTTTGATTTTAGGGGGAGTAAGAAAATTTAAAAATTTTGTTGAAAAATAAAAAAACATATGAAAAAGTTGAAAATTCAAAAACATGAAAAAGACAAAAAGTTTTTGTTGTCAAAAAGGTAATGATAGTACATCAGTGGACTATCACAGTATGCTAAAGAATTGTAAAGTTTAAAAGTGATAAACAAGTCTTACTGTGGATGTGTCGATAGGCTTTACACGTTCAGTAGATTGTTTCCAGGATATAAACTAAATTTTACAACTGCTTAAACTTGTGGTTTAACACATCTTGGATATATGGACTTAGTACTCCGAAATTTCGATTGAAGGGTTGTCTGATTCTGAGATACGAGGTCTTTATAGATAGTTGATATCTGGGGTATTATACAAGTTCTTATGATTTTGCGGAAGCAATAGCCTAGAACTTCTATAATGCTTTTGCTAAAAACCCCAAACTGCATGCAAAACTTGAAAAGTATCGAAAGATCTAATCATTTGCAATGCTTAAAAGATTCCTTAAGTGGAACACACTCTTAAAGACGAGCCTTCATCTCTTTGTCTGTACGGTAGTACTAACCTGAGCTCTCAAGGTCTCGCATAACCCAGATACAGATATCAATTACGCTATATTCACCTGTAAGATGAAATCTAGGGAATTTGGATTCGGGAGTATATTCAAGAGGTGGGAACCATAGTTAAGTCAAGTTTCATAATTCTTACCTAACATATCTTGGTACAATTTAGAAATGTGATGAAGTTTAAGTGGACAAACATATCGACAATCTTGGTAAACGAGTTTAGAACTTAAAGTCTCAAAAAGGTCAACGGTACATGTGATATGTCTCAATAAAACTGATATGATCCTTAGGCACAAATTCCCAAGAAGATGTCTGTAAATATGTTGTATATAGTTTTCTTTACTTGTTAAAAGTTTTGTAAATATTTTACTTAATTTTTAAAACCAAAAAGATTTTCAACGAGCCAATGTTGGAGAACGGGTCATCGAAGTCTGGTAAGAAAAAGTTCATTAATTTCAAACTTTAAAATTGAAGATAATACCAGGTGTTCACAACGGGTTTAGCTTGTAACATCCGTAAAAAAAACGGATTTTACCAAACCCGCTCCGTTTATTAACCGAACAATCAGTTAAAAATTTCGTTGCATATTTATTGCCCAAAATAATTTTAAACGATACATAATTAATAAGTATATTGGAATATATAATTTGTTTTTGAAAAACTGTTAAAAATAATGAAATAAAAATAAAAAGCAGCTGCCGGGTTTCGAACCCGGGTCAGCCAGCGATTCAAACAAAGACTTAACACTCAGTCGTTCAACCACTGCGCCACTAATGATTCTTGTTAAATATTGGAAACAATTAATACATAAAATAAATCCCAAATTCAAATACGACGCGCCCAAATTGCAGTCGTCGGAAATCCCGGCGATCTCGCGAGATTGGACGGTTACTTCCGTTTTAACGTAAACTTTAATCTCATCATCGGTTATAACCGACGCCTGAGTCCGCGACACAACCTATAACCGCCGGAAAACGTAATGACTTTGAATCAAGCCTGAAATCCGACTCTATACATCTCGGTTCCTCCCTATAAATTCACCCACAGTCCACTGGTAGCCTTTTCGCTCAAAACCGCACCCTTTCTCGACGTAATTCCATTCGACGGAAATCTTCTGCAACTCGCCGGAAAACCGAACCCTTCACTTCTGAGCCTTACTGAACACCCATAACTTATACCGAAGCCACTCACATCCATCTCAAGCTCGCTGAAGACTCTCTGCCGCAAGACATATGTCGCCGGAAGTTTCTGCTGTCACCGGAGTTTCGCCGGAGAAACAGAGGAGTCCAGTCGGTATACCTTACGCCTAATTTTTCATTCTTTTTATTTATCTCACCTGTAATTAACCTCAAAACACTAAAAGAACATGATTTAATCGTTGAACCAGTCAGTCATCGTTTCTGGTTAAGACTGACGAAGAAGACGAAGTTTCGGTAGCATATAAGTTTAATTTAAATCAAGAAATAACTCGGGTTAGACACACAGTCCAGTGGTGGACTGTGTGCACATAAACACGCAGACGCCTCGAGTTCGATACTTGTCCCACGCATGCCTGCCTTAATAAAAATGTCCTTTTTCTAACCGAACCGGAGTCACCGCTATTACATGTTAAGTTTAATAAAAACCAGAATAATAACCAAGTTAGACACACAGTCCAGTGGTAGACCCTGTGAATGTTTAATCACAGGACACGAGTTCGAGTCCGGGCTACCGCACCGGTCCGGACAATTATTAAACTTTTTATTTAAGACATAAATGAAAATATTTAGTTTGTATATAAGTATAATAAAAATCGGTTTATTTAACAAGTTAGACACACAGTCCAGCGGTGGACTGTGTGTTAACTCAACCCACAGGTCCCGGGTTCGAGACCTGTGGAGCGCACCGGTCCGACGCATTAAATCGTTTTTAAAAATAAATGATTTTCAGTTTAATCTAACTAGTATATAAATATAATTAAAAACAGAAATATTTCGGGTTAGACACGTAGCTCAGTTGGTAGAGCCGCGTGCACGCGTACGGGAGGTCTCGGGTTCGAGCCTCACCCAGCGCATATATACACACATACGAACCGGTCAAAGTCAAAGTCAAAGTCAACGGTCAACGGTAGCAAAAAAATCAATTTTTTTATTATTTTTATTTATTTATTTTATTTAAAAATCAATTAGAAATACTTAAAAATAACATTTTTAAGGTTAGTAAATAGCCTTAAACTCACAAAAATATATCCAATCATCCTACTAAAATTGATTAATAAAATCCCATTATTTACCAAACCATTATGTTATTATCTAGGTTAGTTTCACTCGTGGTTAAATCCAACTTCGTGCGTATTCAACATCATCAACCGAACGCACCCAATGTGAGTGAATCTTACAACTCCCCTTTTTAATTACACGTTTTGGGGTGCGTCATGTGTCACAAAATTAACTCGTTTATTTAAACTTGTGCCATACCATATTGTGATCTAAACTTAGATTGTATATATTGCTTGTAGTTATGTATTTCATTTTGCCAATTTATATGCAATTCATTCATTAGACCATCAGTTCTTCGTGAGAGACGAGTCGAGTATCGCGCGCCTCAAAACAAATCCATTATTGTTCGTGTGTGTATTATTTAGTTTATGTTGTTTGTAGTTATATATTTTATATTGTCAAGTTTATGCAAATCATTCATTAGGCCCATCAGTTCCTCGTGAGAGACGAGTTGAGCAACGCGTGCCTCAAAACGTTCCATTATTGTTCATGTGTGTTTTATTTAATATCTAATGATTGTTGAATAAGTTTACATCTATTTTTACTCATGTGTGGTTGTGCACTTATTTTATAATCAATTAAATAAACTTGTTCAAATGTTTTTCGTAGGATTCACTCGCCAACTTTTTGTTAATCCAAAAACCATTTTTACACATGATACATGTGAACAGGATGAAGCAAGGAAAACATAGGAAATGCCTTAGAAGAAAACAAAGAAGCTTAGATTGATGTTTAGGTCATGATGTAATTATGATTGTAAATTTCCCATTAAATTGTATTAATGAATATGAAACGTTATAATAAATGTCATGAGCTTTGATGATAACCCAATCATGCCCCGGTCACCTTTTCCGCTGCGGGTCGGGGTGTGACATAGCCAAGGTCATTAACTTGGACTTAGTTGATATATTTGGTTAATCAAGGTCATTAACTTGGACTTGATCAACTAAGTGGATTTTATCAAATCAAATGATAAAAATATGAAAGTTGAAGGTTTTAAACGTAAAATGTTTCAAGTTCATTAATTTGAACTTGAAATAACTGAAAAATGAAGATTAAAATTTGAAATACAAGTTTTGTACAGGTGTATGTATTACATGTGGTACAAAATTTCAAAGTTAGAATCTGAAATGTTTATTTGAATTCCCAAGTACTTTGAAACAGGAAGTAAAGTTTTAGGGGGAGCAGCATGAAACGTGATTGAAGATAAAGCTCAAAGCTAGGGGAAGCACAGCTCACAGAAAGGGGGAGCTTGGAGATTAAAGTTTTATCAAGATAAATTGAAGAAAAGAGAATGTTTGAAGTTCATAAAGTTTAATGCTTATTCAAAGACAAAGATAAAGACTCAGGAACTTTGTAGGAACGTCCACGAACAGCTCGGGAACCTAAATTTGTTATCTATTGTCCGATTAGGCGGAAACTAATGACAAGTTAATCAAATAACAAGAATTACTCATTTAAAGGTTGTTTTCATTGATCTAAAGTTCAATACATTCGAGAACCGGATCCGACAGAGCTTCGCCTCTGAATTGACAAAGTTACAAATGAAATCACCAAGGCACCTATTTATAGTTGCACAAGTTCGTTGGTGGGAGAAGATGTTCGGGCGAACTTGACCTAGTCAAGTTCGGCCGAACTTGACTTCCTACACACCATGACCAGCGAACTTGGCCTAAATCTCACATAAATACGCCTCGTTTCACCTATTCTATACAGACTCGATACAAGACTATTCTATAGACATTAAGCACCAATAGACTCCCTCTTGGATATCTACTTTGTCTTGTTCGGTCTTCAGAAACTCTCGTTTATTCCAGACTCATTCTCGTGTAATGACGAAGGCAACAGACATATGCACCAACAGACTCCCCCTTGGATGTTGCCGCAGTCATCTATTTTCATAGACATCTTTGACAATAATCATCCTCGTCAGTCTTCAAGTCATAGTCTTCTTTGAACACCTTGTAATCATCAGACTTCAAATAAGTTCCTGAGTCTTTATCTTTATCTTTGAATAACTTCAATTTTAGTAAGTTTATGCTAAAACACTCTGAAAATCTTTTTGATTTTATCAACTGTAAAGCAATAAAGAAAGTAAACTATGTACAAACATATTTACAGACATATTTTTGTGAATTCGTGTCTAAGGATCATATCAGTTTTGTTGAGACATATCACCAGTACCGTTGATCTTTTTTGAGACTTTTAAGTTTTAAACTCGTTTACCTAGATTGTCGATATGTTTGTCCATTTAAACTTCATCACGTTTCTCAATTGTTCCAATATATGTTAGGTAAGAATTATGAAACTTAACTATGGTTCCCACCTCTTGAATATACTCCTGAATCTAGATTCCCTAGATTTCATCTTACAGGTGAGTATAGCGTAATTGATATATGTATTTGGGTTATGCGAGACCTTGAGAGCTCAGGTTAGTACTACCGTACCGACAAAGAGATGAAGGCTCGTCTTTAAGGTGTGTTCCAATTAATTAACTTTAAAGCATTGCAAATGATTAGGTCTTTCGATTCCTTTCAAGATTGCATGCTATTTGGGGTTTTTAGCAAAAGCATTATAGAAGTTCTAGGCTATTGCTTCCGCAAAATCAGAAGAACTTGTATAATACCCCAGATATCAACTATCTATAAAGACCTCGTATCTCAGAATCAGGCAACCCTTCACTCGAAATTTCAGAGTACTAAGTCCATATATCCAAGATGTGTTAATCCACAAGAATAAGCAGTTGTAAAATTTAGTTTATATCCCGGAAACAATCTATTGAACGTGTAAAGCCTATCGACACATCCACAATAAGACTTGTTTATCACTTTTAAACTTTACAAATCTTTAGCATACTGTGATAATCCACTGATGTACTATCATTTTCTTTTTGACAACAAATTCTTTTGAATTTTTTAATGTTTTTGTATTTTCAACTTTTTCATATGTTTTTTTATTTTTCAACAATTTTAAAATTTTCTTACTCCCCCTAAAATCGAAAACATATTTTTGGATTTTAGATTTAAAGAAATTCTTCTAAAAATGTAACAAACCAATGCGGATGTCGTGACCTCGTCGTCCGATCCTTTTTCTCAAACCCGTATCTGCAATTGTTTAACAAACAATCATTAAACTCATTTACCACTTATAAAAGCAATTTGAACTTGTAAGAACTTTGAAATCAGTTATTCTGTTCAACAGTGTGGATTTTCATAATTTTGACTTTTCAAATATTTTATTTTAACAACCACTTGTAATATCAAAAACTTTTCTTTTTAACTACTCCCCCTCAAAATGACAAAGATATGATATTTCTGGATAATTAGAATAATTTGGAGCTTCCATAATCCTGAATCAACTTTTGATCGAAGGGATCTTGGAACTCCTGCACATGAAAGTAACTAAGTGAAGAATGAAACCCAAGCCTTTTTGGTCTTGGGATGAACAATGTAATCGTCATTTTCATATTCACTTTCAAATTCATCATCATAATCAAAATTTTTATCAAACATTTCGTCCGATTTTAATTTTGAAACTTTATCGACCTTTTCTTTTCTGTTTGTTTTAGAAAATAATTTTTCAACTTTGAAAGATCATTTTTAATGACTACTTCATTTGATTTGACATTTTTAGTTTTAGTGGTAACAGACTTTTCATTTTCAGACTTCTTTTTAGCCACCCAGGATTGTGACATACATCTAGCTTTCTTGACATAAAACCTCGAATCATCATTTGTGTTTAACTTTGATTCATTTTTAAGTTTAGTTTCACAATCTCTGGTTGTTTCTTTTTCTCAACCTCAGAATAACTACTCCTTCGTGAATACACAGCCTTTGACTTCGGACACTTGCGAGCAATATGACCAACTTCATTGCATTTAAAGCAAGTCCGGTTATCATGTGAGTGTCCACTAGTGGGTTTTATACCACTTGCCGATTTAGCTTGGTCACGAAGTTCTTTTTCTTTCTTGAACTCATCGTTTGATTGCTTACCAATCTTACCTTCTTCGTGAACCGTATTTGTTCCATACACAAAGTTAATCTTTTTACCTTTGTATGCTTGGAACGTCGACTTTAAGTTCTTCATCGGTTCTTCTTCAGCTTCTAAACCCAGTCCAGCTCTCTTGTTCTCTAGAAAATCACCACCATTTCTACGGTAATTGTTAAAATTCCGTTTGGGTTTAGAGTAAAACCTTTTTCTCATTCTTTTCAAGATCATCTGATGAAACTTCCACAAGTTTAAACAGTTTATCAATTTGATCTTCTTTCACAATCTGAATCGGAAAACTATCATTGAAATATAATCTATCAGATTCCTTACCTTGTACATAACAACGTTAGGATCATCACTTAGATCATATTCTGAAGATGTATCGTCACTTTCGGACTGAAAAAGAACAGTTTGAACTTTCATCAGAATCATTTCCTAAAACATTTTTCACCACATTATTTACAACTGCTTTAATGTCATCGTTTGATTTTGTAAAGTCCACGTCAATGTTCTCAGGCAATTCATCTCTCATTTCTGACAAAAGAAGAATGTTAAATGTCTTTTCAACTTCATCATCTTTCCTGCAATAGTAATTTTCAATAAGTGGTGGAGGAACATTTCCGTACACTTCACATTTTGATTTTTCACCATTTTCCTCCAACTTAATCGTAGGTAAAATGTGATCAATGACATAAGCATTAGTGGTATAGGATTTTAGCAATTGCCTTACCCGTTCAATTTCAATTTTCATAGCATGAAGCTCTCTTTTTGTTTCAGCAATTATGTTAATATACATGTTAATTGCCTTTTGTTTATCAAGTACTATGGCTTTTAACATTTTTTCATTAGCACCAAGTTCAAGATTAGCTTTTTCGACATTTTTGTATTTGCCTTGTATCTTGTCATAAGTTTCTTTCATGTTTCTGTAATCATAACGAAAAGTTTCATTATGTTCAGTTAATTATCTTATGACTTTGACCTTATCAAGGCATGGTTCACAAGGACTTGTGCACTTTGTGCAATGTTTTTCAACCTCCACAACTGTCACAACTTCCTTTTCAGACATTCTTAGCTCAGCTTTTACCTTCTCAGCTTCCTCTGTTTTCTGCTTTTTGAGATTTGCAATCTCCTCTTTCTCAGCTGCATTTTCCAGAACAGCATCAACATCTGACGCTTCGGAATCTTCCATAACCTCAGCCATCATAGCAACTCCAGTTTTCTTGCCAATGTATCTGTTCCAGTCAAATCCATCTTCTTCTTGATTAGCAACAAGAGCTTGTTCAGTTTTCTTTGAAGATTTTTCTTCAATATCAACTTGTGTCTTCTTTGGATATGGTTTGTATTGAAGAGCTCTCTTGTAGTAATCATTGCTGCTACCGAAAGGATTTTGGCTTCCACTTGCTTCTTGATTGCTACATTCGCGTTTGAAGTGTCCCTTTTGTCGACACCTGAAGCATGTGACTTTTGTTTTGTCAAATCCAAGCTTGTTGCTTGAATTACCAATATCCCTCCCAGTAAGCGCCACGAATTTCATAACTCTTCAAATGATAGACGCAAGACTCCACTTGATATCCATGTGTTCTAACTCTTCTTCATCCACTTGATCGTAATCCTCGGCAGTCATTTCCGGATTACCGATCTTTCCAGCAACAAGTCCTTCATAATATTCAAGAACAATAGCAAGAAGTGCGATGTGTTGTTTCGCCACTTTTTCAGGAAATACGTTCTTCAAATCTACCACAATGTTGCACTGGAAAATATTCGAGTCAGAACCAGCTTGGCTTGTCTGACTTTGAAATTAAGGGCTTGAACTAGAACTTGGATAACCAGCATAAGGAGAACTTTGATTTGGAGAAGAGTTTGCATTTGCACTAAAGGCCGTTTGAATTTTTGGACTTTGAATCGGAGTATCTTGAATACCTCCTTTGTAATAGACACTTACATCTTGGACAACATTAGCGTTTTTGGATTTTGCTATTTTCATCAGTTCCATTTCATGACCTTCTAACTTGTCAATGAAAGATGACAATTTGAAGTGTCTCCAAGATGGGCTATTCTTCAGAATCGTCAGATATGTTGTCCATTCTCCTTCTAGAAGTACATCGGCCAATTTCTAAATCTGCTCTTCATTTGATCGTTTAATATCATGTCTTCGCATTTGGACCATGAGGTGACAATATCTATCGATCATTTGTTTCATCGTCTCTCCTTTGATCATTGTAAAGATCTCAAACTCTTTCTTTATCAACGCCTTCTTACTCTTGATCATTTCATCACTGCCTTTGAATTTGTCACAAAGAGATTGCCATAATTCTTGTGAAGTGGTAAACTCTGACAACAATATCAAAATATCTTCCATGACTGATTGTTGAATCAATCTAATCATTTTCTTCTCTGCGACATAATTTTCTTTGTCGGTTGGTGAGAACTTGTTCAACGGAAGATCTTAATCACGTTCATTCTTTGGCCATTTGTAACCATCTTCAACTACAACCCAGCTGTCGAATTGGTTTGCTTGTATCCAATTCACAAACTTTTCCTTCCATTCTTCAAACTCATCTATACTCATTACCTTCGGCGGATTCTGAGAAGTACCCATTTCGTTGTCGATATTCATCTGGTTCGCCGCAAGAGTATTAGCGTTTGATGATGAAGCTACTTGTGACACGAATACGTTGTGGAAATCTTCCATTTTGACAATCTGATGGATTATCTGAGAATATGATCAAAAAAAACTTGGAAATTGATTAGTAACAAGCAAGTTCGGTCGAACTTGTGTGAAACTCCAAATTTTGATTTCACCTTTAACAAGTTCGGTCGAACTTTGGTATTATTTTCTGATTTTGTACAAACACTTCAAGTTCGGTCGAACTTATGCAATATTTCAGCAAATTTTAAGGAAGTTCGGTCGAACTTGGAGTTTAAACCTTGAAAAACTAACAAGTTTCCCGAACTTGTGAATGGATTTCAATGAAATTTGATCAAGTTCGGTTGAACTTGATCAAAGATATTTAATTTTCTTCAAGTTCGAGCGAACATACAACAAAAACTTCTTGAAAAATTATCAAGTTTGGTCGAACTTGATTAAAATCATTGAAATTTAAATCAAGTTCGGTCGAACTTGATGTTAAGTTCAGCCATAGCTTGTTTCAAACAAGGTTTTTGCAACTTTTTGATGTCAAAATGTTTGAATTTGATGTCCAAACTATCAGGGGTTTACCACAAATGTATTTAACATGACATATTCAAAATTGGACAAAATTTGACCGTGAATTATTTGTTTTTGATCAAAAGTTAAGAAAAATAGAAGAATGGAGATGAAATAGAGAGATTCTTGTCTTGATTTCAACAAATTCAGGTATCCAGGCTCTGATACCACTAGTAGGAACGTCCACGAACAGCTCGGGAACCTAAATTTTTTATCTATTGTCCGATTAGGTGGAAACTAATGACAAGTTAATCAAATAACATAATTACTCATTTAAAGGTTGTTTTCATTGATCTAAAGTTCAATACATTCGAGAATCGGATCCGACAGAGCTTCGTCTCTGAATTGACAAAGTTACAAATGAAATCACCAAGGCACCTATTTATAGTTGCACAAGTTCGCTGGTGGGAGAAGATGTTCGGGCGAACTTAACCTAGTCAAGTTCGGCCGAACTTGACTTCCTACACACCATGACCAGCGAACTTGGCCTAAATCTCACATAAATACGCCTCGTTTCACCTATTCTATGCAGACTCGATACAAGACTATTCTATAGACATTAAGCACCAATAGACTCCCTCTTAGATATCTACTTTGTCTTGTTCGGTCTTCAGAAACTCTTGTTTATTCCAGACTCGTTCTCGTGTAATGACGAAGGCAACAAACATATGCACCAACAAACTTATTTGAAGTCTGATGATTATAAAGGGTTTAAAGAAGACTATGACACTTGAAGACTGACGAGGATGATTATTGTCAAAGATGGCTATGAAAGAAGTTGATTGCGGCAACATCCAAGGGTGAGTCTGTTGGTGCATGTGTCTGTTGCCTTCGTCATTACACGAGAATGATCTGGAATAAACGAGGGTTTCTAAAGACCGAACAAGACAAAGTAGATATCCAAGAGGGAGTCTATTGGTGCATAATGTCTATAGAATAGTCTTGTATCGAGTCTGTATAGAATAGGTAAAACAAGGTGTATTTAAGTAAGTGTTGAGTCAAGTTCTCTAGAGACTTCATGTGAGAAGTCAAGTTCGGCCGAATTTACTAGGTCAAGTTCGGGCGAACTTAAGGCTCTTCTCCAGCGAACTTCAGCAACTATAAATAGGTGCCTTGGGATTTCATTTGGAACAGGAGATATTTTGGCACAGAGACGGCGAAGCTCTGTCGGATCCGGATCTCGAATATATTGAACTTTTGATCAATGAAAAAAACAATTAAACGAGTAATTCTTGTTATTTAGTTAACTTGTCATTAGTTTCCGCCTAATCAGACAATAGATAACAAATTTAGGTTCCCCTGCTAATCGTGGACGTTCTTACAAGTGGTATCAGAGCCTGGATACCTGAATTTGTTGAAATCAAGACAAGAATCCTCTATTTCATCTCCATTCTTCTATTTTTCTTAACTTTTGAACAAAATTGAAGAATTCACGGTCAAATTTTGTCCAATTTTGAATATGTCATGTTAAATACATTCGTGGTAAAACCCTGAGAGTTTGCACATCATATTCACACAAATTGACATCAAAAAGTTGCAAAAACCATGTTTTTGGAACAAGCCATGGCCGAACTTAACATCAAGTTCGACCGAACTTGATTAAAATCTCACTGATTTTCATCAAGTTCGGCCGAACTTGTTAGGTTTTTCAAGATTTTTGTCAGAAGTTCGCTCGAACTTGAAGGATATTTCAATAGTTTGGTTAAGTTCGACCGAACTTGATCGAATCTCATTGAATTTTATTCACAAGTTCGCCCGAACTTGACGAACTCATTGAAATATTACCTAAGTTCGACCGAACTTAAGTGTTTATCCTGAAATCTTATACAAGTCTGCTCAAAGTGTGATTGTTCTCAAAATAAATACCAAGTTCGACCGAACTTGAGTATAAGGGATAAAATTTTGAAAATTGTTATCTAAGTTTGACCGAACTTGTTGAAACTTGATTTCAAAATCTGTTTTGACACAAGTGCGACCGAACTTGCTTGTTGCTAATCAATTGTCAAGTGTTTTTATCGTATTCTCAGATTTTCAAAATGGAAGATTTCCATAACGCGTTGCAGCTGGAGTAACACAAGCCTCAACGTCAAATTCAATTGCGGTTAACCAGATGAACCTCGATAATGAAATGGGTACTACTCAGAAACCGCCAAAGTTGATGAGTATGGACGAGTTCAAGGGATGGAAGGAAAAGTTTGTTAATTGGATTCAAGAGAATCAATTCAACAGCTGGGTTGCGATTGAAGATGGTGATGCATGGCCCAAAGATGAACGTGATCAAGATCTTCCACTGAACAAGTTTTCAGCGATTGACAAAGAGAAATATGTTGCTGAAAAAAAATGATCAGCTTGATACAACAATCTGTCAAAGAAGATATCTTGATATTGTTACCAGATATGATACTTCTAAGAATTATGGAATTCTCTTTGCGAAAAATTCAAAGGAGGTGATGAAATGATCGAAAGCAAAAAGGCTTTGATAAAGAAAGAATTTGAGAATCTTCACGATGATCAAAGGAGAGACAATGAAGCAAATGATTGATAGATCTTGTCACCTCATGATCCAGATGCGAAGACATGATATCAAGAGAACTAACGAAGAGCATATTGAGAAGCTGGCCGATGCACTTCCAGAAGGAGAATGGACAACGTATCTGATGATTCTAAAGAATAGTCCATCTTGGAGACATTTTAAATTGTCATATTTCATCGCAAGCTTGAAGGTCATGAAATGGAATTGATAAAGATTGCGAAATCTAAAAACACTAATGTTGTTCAGGATGTCAGAGTTTATTATAAAGGTGGTGTTACAGATACTCCGATTCAAAGTCCAAAAATCCAAACGACATTTAGTGCAAACATGAATACATCAGATCAGTTGTCACAAAATCAGTATTCTCCAAACACTGGTTATTCTTATGTTGGTTCAAATTCTTCTTCTCAAAGTCAATCTCATC
The DNA here is from genome assembly GCA_947069175.1 of Scalesia atractyloides. Lineage (NCBI taxonomy): Eukaryota > Viridiplantae > Streptophyta > Magnoliopsida > Asterales > Asteraceae > Scalesia > Scalesia atractyloides. The sequence goes on from CAMTDV010000009.1 coordinate 40,269,872, forward strand.
AGACAAGCCAATCCACTTCTAATTCAAATGTTTTCCAATGCAACATAGCAGTTGATTTAAGAATGTGTTTCCTGAAAAAGTTGCAAAACAGCACAAAGCACTTCTTGATACAGTTCTGGAATCGTATGAAAGTCTTGTTGCTGGAAAGATTGAAAATCCTGAAATAACAGCTGAGGATTACGATCAGGTAGACGAGGAAGGTTGGAACTGATGGACATCAAATGGTCCTTAACATCGATTATCCGGAGAGTTTCAAAGTTTGTAGCACTCACTGGAAGGGATATTGGTAACTCAAGCAATAAACTTGGTTTCGACAAAACGAAAGTTACTTGTTTCAGATGTCGACAAAAGGGGCACTTCAAACGTGAATGCCATAACCAAGAAGCTGGTGGAAACCAAAACCCTTTTGGAATCGGTAACGAATAGTACAAGAAAGCGCTGCAATACAAATCATATCCGAATAGAACACAAGTTGAAGTTGAAGATAAATCTGCACCAAGTATTTTCAAATTTTTGTGAATTTTTATAATAATTGGATGATCGTACCAATGAGCTTTCATTTTTCTTTTGAAAATTTTTAGAATTTTGTTTTTCCTTTTGTTTTCGTTCTTCATTCTGCTTAGAAGGTTTTTGCGTTGAGCACTCACCTTTCAGTAGATTGTAGAAAAGTTTTTGAAATTTTCTTTTAGTTTTAAAAATGTTTCATTTTTATCTTTTTTAACACTTTCATCATCAGTATCATCATCGCAATCCTCAATTGGGCATCGTCATATTTGTGATCTTGTCACTTATTGGGATTTCTTTTTTATTCTTATTGGTCGGTTTTGGACACATCTGATCTAGAATCAATGACGGGGTCACAAAACCTTTCAACTTCTTTTCTAAATCAACACCTTTATTTTTAGCATTCTCAACATCTTGTTCAAGTTTCCTGATTTTTTCAAGATGCGGTTTATTATAATTTGTTTTTCAAAATCATTTTTATTTAAAACAGATTTTTCATTTTCTAAAATTTTTATTCTATTTTCAAAAATCTTTTCATTTTCTTTTAACTTTTTATTTTCTAATGTCAAACTCTCCAGATTGTTCAAGAGTTTGGCATTATCTGCCAGATAATCGCTCAGATCTTCATCAAAGACTGGGCATATTGGTTTAGAACTTCAAGACTCATTTGTAGATGTACTTGAAGCTTTTTCTTCATAGTTCTTCGCCATTATACTCCCTTCTCTCTTTATCCGATCATTTAAACTTTGTGCTTCCCGATCATTTCCTTCACTGATTATACCTGCAAAAGATTGACAAACTTCGGAATTTTCCATTTTAATCACAAACTCACTTTCATTTTTTGAAATTTTTCATCTTTTCAATCACCAGAAGGTGATCGCAAATATAGCTTATAAATTCATAAAGATGATTGATGTCAAATCTATATTTCTTTCTTGATTCTTTCACGAAATCATCCATTCTGATGGTAATGCATTTTCTAATTTCAAAAACTTATCTTCAAGACGAATATAGCACCCAGTAGACCATGTTAAATACCTATTCATGATACTGAAATGTTTTACTAGCTCAAGCACAGATTCATCTTTTTTTCTTTTAAACATTTCAAATATTTTTCTCCAAATGATCAAACGTTCATTATCATGCAAATCAAAGACAATTCTTCCCAGACATTCATTTTCTCAAATTAATACCTTCCATTTCCGACGAAAAATTTAGTTTTCAAAAGCTTTATGCAAAATTTTGACTTTTTAATCGACAATTTTAACGTATCGGTTTGCTAAAAACGTTTAAAACTTTTCCGAAACTTTTCTACCTGATTATAGCTTTAAACTCGTCTCGTCGATACGAATCTAATGATATATAATGTCCGAGACATTTTTCGGGATATGCTTTTAAATTCATGAAAACTGTTTTTTTTTTGTTTTAAACAACCTTTGGACAAGTTCGGGCGAACTTGTAACAGCTTGTGAGAATCAGCTACTTAACAAGTTCGGGCGAACTTGTTTCAAGCATTCAGAAAGTTTCACTTTGTAGCAAGCTCGGGCGAACTTGTGATAAATTTCAGAAAAATTTCACCTTTTAACCAAGTTCGGGCGAACTTGTATGATTTTTAAGAAAGTTTTCACCTTTTAATCAAGTTCGGGCGAACTTGAATGAATTTTATACAAAACTTTGACAAGATTAGGGTGAACTTGTACAAAATTACTTGAAAATCTTGACAAGTTCGGGCGAAGTTGTTGAAAAACAACTAAAATCTGTGTTTTTGTAACAACTTCGGGCGAACTTATGGTATAACTTCGAATGAAGTTGGTCTACCGAATTTGACATTTTCGACATGAAATCGGTTGTTTTTAGCTCTGATCTTTTAAAGGGTTTTACTATGATGGATTTTACGTATTGTACTTGAAAATCAATCCATTTTGTCCGTGTAATGTCCAAGAAAAGTTTAAAAAGAAAGAAATGAGTAGAAGATGTGATGTTCTAAGTTCAGTGTCTGCAAATTAGGCTAATCCTGCTCTGATACCACTTGTTAGGTCCGTTGTACATATCGTTCAGGTCCTAATTTGGCAAATCTAAGGTAAACATGCGGAATCCGTTTGCATAGGCGACATTAGATACAAGTTCTTTACTTATTAATCACTGTTTCATTGATTAGAAGACGTTACAGATCCTGGAAACACTTGGACAGAGCTCCGCCGTCCAAATTACAAAATCTCTGAATCTTACAATTAAGAACTCAACTTTCCTATTTATAGTGATACAAGTTCGCTCGAAATGCCCATTGGTCAAGTTCGCCAGAACTTGTCCTTCCCAGGACAACTTCGGCCGAACTTGTCCTCTACTACAATATTCGTGCGAACTTGTCTCACTTCATACATAACTTTAACATTTCGCTCCTAAATACAGACTCGATATTATACGATGACGTAGGCAACAGAGATATGCATCAACAAACTTCCTTCTTTTTGTTGAACAGCCTAAAGACTTATCAATTCCAAGTTTATGAGTTATAATATCTTTCGATATACCTGTCATATCCTCGTGCTTCCATGCAAACATGGCCATCCTGCATTTCAGAAAGTTAGTGAGTTGTTTTTCAATATCCTGAGGGATATCGGTTCCTACAAGCATTGAGATATCCAGATTATTTTCATCGAGGATAACTTTTTTGACATCCTGGTCTGACGCCTCCATGATATCCTATGCTTGTATCCTTAATTAATATCCTGCCGGGATTTTGTTGAGGCTTTCATTGAAGAGGAGTAGCATTCCTTCGCCTCCTGCTGGTCACTTTCAACTTTGACTACTCCCCAAGGAGTAGGGATCTTGACACATTGATGATAGGTAGAAGGTACGGCTTTCATGTCATGAATCCATGGCCTTCCTAATATAATGTTATAGCAGGACAACGAATCCATGACACAAAACCGTTGCATTGAGTTTACTCCCTCAACAATATACAGGCAGCTTTATTTCTCCAACAGTATTCTTTGCTTCACCACTGAAACCTATGAGCACGTTAACTTTGAGGTAATTTCGGCTTCCGGGATATTCATCCTTTTCAAGGTCTCCAACTGAATGATGATGATCGAGCTACCATTGTCTACCAATATCCTGTGTACAAAATGGTTAGCAATATACAAAGTGATTACTAGACCATCATGGTGAGAATCCTGGATGTTATCCTCGTCGTCGCTATCAAATGTTATCACTTTGTCATTCGTGAGCATTGTCATCCTGGTTGGTTTGTCTCCTCTTTCTGCCTTTGCTTCTTTAGCATACCTTTTAGCTGCAGATTAAGAAGTCCCACATATATCAGACCCCCCAGATATAAAATTGATTATCTTGGTATCTGGCGGCGGGGATGCTGCTCTTTCAGGATCCTTGTAAATATCCTGACCCTTATTCTTCCTTTTCACAAGAAGTTCCTTCAAGTAACCCTTGCTCAGCAAAAAACTTATCTCCTTCCTCAAGGCTATACAGTCTTCTATCATGTGTCCAAAGTCTTCGTGGAAGGCACACCATTTGGACTTATCCTTCCAGTCAGCCTTTTATTGCTTCTTTCTTGTCCATCTTGCCTTGTCTCCTAGACCCTGCATGGCATACATTAGTTCAGGAATGTTAACTGAAAAAATATTTTGATAATTTAGGATATTCTTCTCCATCTTTATCCTCAACAGCATTCACTCTTTTGTTGTCATTCTTAGTATATGGCTTGGAACGGTATGGTTTATACGAGGATTCTGACTTCCTGTTTGTTAATTATATGTTGAGGATGCATTCATCCTCTCTTGCATTTTCTTGTCGTCCTCAAGCCTTATATATCCCAAGGATCTATTCCGAGCCTCGTCTAAGTTCCTGCAAGGATTCATTACAAGATCCTTGTAGAATTGGGAATCCTTCTGTAATCCCATCTTGAATGCTTGTATTGTCGTAGCAACATCAAGATTCGGGATATCCAGGGATTCCCTGTTGAATTTGTTAACATAATCCCTTAGGGATTCTTGTGGTCCCTGTGTTATCCTGTAAAGGTCACTTGTTAGTTTCTCAAAGCTCCTGCTACAAGAAAATTGACTGTTAAACAAGTTAACTAAATGGGCAAAAGAAGTAATAGAATAAGGTGGGACATTTAGAAGCCATTTCAAGGCTGATCCTGTTAAAGTGGAACCGAAGCCTTTGTATAGGCATGCTTCTTTGAGATCCGCTTGGATAGGATTTATTTCCATCCTTTCCCTGTATTAGGCAACATACTCCTCAGAATCCGTCGTCCCATCATAGAGCTTCATGTTAGGAGTTTGGAATCTCTTCGGAATTTCTGCATCACAAATATGGCGAGCAAAGCGGGATATGTTGTGACTAACTGGGATACTTCTGGTATAGTCTACACTACTCCAGGCACACTTGATATATATCCTTCAATTTTTGGAGTTCTCTGGACAATGCCGATGTTGCACTTATACCTTGCGAAGGTTCAAAGTTGTTGGCAGTAGGCATATTAATGTTAATGGACAAGTGACCAGCTTGGCAATTTTGGCCATATCCTGGAGCATATCCTGGATCCCTGACAGTCGATATCCTGGCCGACGAGGGTTTTTTGGGATATTGCTCCGGGAGTGACTCGGTATGACGTTGCCCTGATTATCCTCAGTATATACCACTGAACTAAAGTTCAACATCCTGGGCTGCAAAGGGGTAATAATATCCTCAGCAGGTCTCTTGGGGTTGGGCTTTAATATTTTTATTTCCTTCATCATGAGCTGGTTAGTTTCCTGTTGTTTCTTCATTTGATCCTATATATTACAAAACAAAGATTAGATTTCATCATTAGAAGCAAAAATCAGGATTCTTCCTAAGACTCCGGATCTGGAAGCATTTTGAGTAGCAGTAGTGTCCCGGTCTGTTTGGCTTTCATTCCACCTTTGGGAAGTCTGGACTGGTGGAGGTGGAAGAGATAATGAACCAGTTGCAGCAGAGGTTGATGTAAGCATCGAAGAAGAGCTCAAACCTGACTGAGAAGCCATCAAATATAATCTTGCAAAAAGATTAGAGAATAAAGAATTGATTAATGATTTTAGCAAAGTTTTGATTAAAAATAACACCACTTGCCCCACGATGGGCGCCAAATTGTTTTGGTCAAAAATTACCGAAGCAGTTTAGTGATCAAACTTAGTATGTGAGGTAGCTGCTATTTTGATTTGTGAAAATATGTTGAGCTGATTGATTATGAAAACAATTTAGGATATAGTTCTAGGATAATGAACTATATCAAAACGACAAGTAAATACAGTAAATTAAATTTTGACATAGGATGTACGAGGAAAGCCCTTGATCAATCTAGATCTCCGGCATAAAACCTCGGGAGCTGACAATCGTCGGCTGCCTTGTTCTTCTTATTGCTTGAATATCTAGGATACAGTGCAGGATAATGCCCATATCGCTTCTAAGTGTTACAATGATCGCTAGTTGTGAGTGTGAATGTGTGATTGCTAGAAAGAAATGTGTATAAGTTAGAGAGCTTGAAGTGAACTGAGTTCAAGTGTTGTGTCCTACGATCTGGCTTATCGTTTATATAGTTACAATAACAAACAACTTTTCCTATAAACTAGAGATACTTCCGAATATTCCCTCTTGAACGTTGGATACCTATTCTTCCGGCTTCAACGTCTATTTCCCAACTAAATTGAAAGAGTCTTTAGGAGAGAGGGTCCTTGTGAACGTTATGATCCTGCAGTCTATAACCTGCAAGCAAACTATTAGTAACTACTAGGACACTACCTCAGGATGTTACCAATATCCTGGCTCGGTATCCTGATCATAATCACTATCATAAATTCTAGTATATATATGAGCTCAAAATTCCACCCATAACAATTATCCCCAAAAATGTTACTGTTGAGGACCTTTATCCCAACGGTAATATTTTTTACTTTATCAAGGCCATTAAGAGATGAGATTTCCTTATTTGACAAGATGTAACCACCCAGGCTAAATCTACTCATTACCCCCCCCCCCCCATATCTTCTCAACTTGATCTCCATTAAATCATCATCAAGAAAGAGAAAAGGTAAAGTTCTTTCTCTCATCTTCATCTTTTTCCCTTCTTCATTCTATTTCCAGTCGAAAATGGCAAGGCAAACCAGGTCCAGTTCCGGCGACTCGGCCCCGTACCTTCATACTGCAAAATCTTCTCCAGGGCCCGGAGAAAGAATGGTGCACATTCGATAATGCCCATTTGTCAGCCCTTGAAACCTTCGCTATCTTCCCGGAAGACACGATATTCAGGCCATACGATCGGAACTCCGATCACATGTCGTCCAAAGAATGGCTTTGTTTTAATGCTTATCCCTTCACATTAGGTCTTCGATTCCTTTTCCAACTTTATCACCGATTTCTTTCGCATTACCAGCCTTAGCTTCAGCCAAACCATGCCCATGCTCTGGAGAATCTTAGTGGTTCTTGCTCGCATCAAGAACGAGCATGTTCCTGAACTTTGTGTTAACAATCTCCCCATCGCTTACCGGCTAAGATCCCACGGTTTTAGCAGGTTCCTGTTTTACTCCACCACCAATAATCCTCTCGTTCTTTGAGCCACCAAGAACGAGGATGAATGGAAAACAAAATGCTTTTTTTGTTGAAAGGAATTCCATCCCTGATGGGAAGGATTATCCTGTGAAGTGGTTGACCAGGGTAGGAATTAGGGTTTTAGGGTTATCCTCAAACATATCTTGTTCTAACATCCTTGTTTTCTCTTGTGCAGTGGATTTCAGGAAATTAGCACCTCCTCTTACGAACTCAGCAGAGAGGATTGAAGCCATTTATAAGCTACCAGAAATTGAAAGAAGTTTCATACCAAATCCAGCAGCCTCAAGTCATCACTCCAGCTCTAACATGTCTGGTAAGGCCCTTTTTTGTTTAAAATGCCTGCATAAACTTTGTTAGACAAGATATTGATTAAATAAGTTTGAGATCACTCCCTTGTTTTTTAAGGCAATCCCCGAAGTCTTCGACTGATGATTGTAGCACCCGACCTGCACCAGTAAAGATAGAGCTGAGCTCCAAACCCTCTGACGCATCAAAGCCCTCCTCCAGCTCCAAGCCTACTGTTGCCCAAAGCCTTCTTCAGCTTCCATGCCTCATGTCACTAATTCTCATAAAGAAAGGAGACCGATTCATCTGCTACTTCTGTTGAGGCTCCTTCCACGAGACCCTTGGATTTTCAGAATCCAGTAGCCTCATGACCTCTCTTCTCAACCAGGTAAATATCCTTACCCTGTATCCTGCGAGTATATTACTGATTTGATAAACTGGTTAGTTATACTGATATTTGTACCTTGCATTGTAGGGTCTTGAACGCTTGACACATCTCCACGTCATGGCCTGTGAATCCTTGAAGACACTGGAGGTCAAACTGAAGAAGGCTGAGACAACCATCGTGGATCAGGGGAAGATTGTCGATGCCATGTCACAGCATTACGAAGATAAATTTAAAGCAGTGACTCGGGACGCTAAGCTTGCCGTGGAGAAGGCTACACAAGAGGCTCAGGCCAAATTGGATGTTGCTCAGCTCCAACAGAGCAGGATCTGATCTCCTACCGGGAAGGCCTCAAGGGTTCCTCGTCATCTCCCTCCTTCAGGCTAGATTAAAGATGGCTTATGAAGCCAGGACCGCGGGCTTTGAATGCCCATCGTGGACCATTGAGGCTTGGGAGGCGAAATTGAGGGACCTTGGTGAGAGGGTCCTTGTGAACGTTGTGATCCTGCAGTTTATAACCTGCAAGCAAACTATTAGTAACTACCAGGATACTACCTCAGGATGTTACCAATATCCTACTCGGTATCCTGATCATAATCAGCTATCATAAATTCAAGATATATCGTCAGGATATGAGCTAGAATTCCACCCATAACACTACAGTTTCAACTTTAATTTTTGTCCATGGATTGTTCGTTTATTTGATGATTTACGTCAAAAGTCTATAATTCATGAGCGTAGGCGATTCAATCAACTGTTAGATCGGTTGAATCGGTACTGTAGCTCCGATACTAATTGAAAGTTTTGGATCGGGCGGTCTAGACGGAAGTTTGGATGAGATAGAACTAATTCGGTAGAAAGTTATTAAGAACAAATTAGAAGTCAGAAGTCAAATGATTTCATTCATACCGAAAGAGTATACATCTTTACAAGCGGAGAAACTGGAAATTTCTCCAGCATTTCCCAACTAGGAACTCCAAAACTTATCAAACTATGAACACACAACACTATATATAGACACGGGTTTGGTGCGGGGGAGACTTCGTGCGGACTTGTTTACCTCCGTACGAAGGTAATTACCCCCCCCCGGCTTGTACACTGGTTATGTATCTCGTCAATGATACTGGTTTGGAGGTGCACCGGTTTGACCAACGCGCGTATTTGGGGTACTGGTTTGGGCCCGAATCAATTTCAATCGACCCAAATCGATTAGCATAGGTTCAAATATTTACCTACTAAAACCGGTTTATAACTTTATAACCTGGACCAAAGCTGACTAAACTGGTTTGGTCTATAACCCGAATCGGGTTTTCTAAAAGCCCGATATGTACACCTCTAATTATCATTGTGATCTTCTCTTGTAAAAAAGTGTATAATGCTTCTTTGTCTGAGCATACATATTGAAGAGATGACAAGGGTTGTACAAACACAAAAATCATGATGCATCATACTTTGTTTGTATTAAAAAAGCACATTGTATATAAATAACATAAAAAATACATGGTTTTATCAAACACCTTGTGAGCATGATTATAACAATCAAATCACATGCATCATTAACAACAAAATCTAAATTCTCAACCCATTTAAAACCCCATAGATTATCATAAGAAACAAACAGACAAAAAAACACACGACCATTTAGAAAGCATAACAAACCTGTGATTTTGAGATTCAATCATACCTGAGATTATGGAAATGCTAGAAACTTTACATTATAAAACGTGCAATTTCAAGAAGGTTAATCAAACAAAGTATTTCAAGGATGCTTCAAACAGACATTCATACCTGAACAATATTAGAATTGGTTAAAACTTAAAACCTTCTATGAGACCGAATGAGCATAGAAAGCAAAGGAGGAAATTGATGTAAAGAGAAGACGGAGTTGCAAAGGACCTGCAAACATGTAGTAACATATCAACAAAAATGTTGGCGAGTTCACAGTTGTTTAGTGTTGTTCCAAAAACATGAGTTTGTTAAATTACTATGTTCTTATAAAACATGTCATGGGGAGCTACCCTACATTTTTAAACTACTAAACTCGTTACCATACCGACTACTAACTGTGGTTATGTTTAATGCCCCGCGTCAATGTCTATCGTCATTGACTAGTGCCCAAGTATATTAGTCCACGCCCGTCATCTGCGGCACAGTGTGAGGCTTGTTAGACCTAATAGCACTATTCAACTAATAACCCGTTCGCCATTGGCCCGACGATTGATCGGTATAAAATGTGTAGGGACTTTCAGATAGAGTTTCCATCTAGTACGCTTGAAACATGTGATATAATAGTAAATTAACTTATTGTCCCACCCAAGGGGGACAAGGTTTCCTGTATTCTACCCAAGGAGAATACGTATTTGTTGATTTATTCCGTTCCCAAACCACCGGGAATACATGCTTTTATAAAAGTGTGAACTCACCTTAGGGTGCACATCGACAAGTAAACAAGTACAAAAGCTTCTAGATTCAGTAAGCCTGGTATAAATATTATCTCATTATCAGACATTTAATCAGAATGTCGTTGTACGGTTTCAAGTTATCGCCTTAAATTTCGAACTTAAGACTCCTAGGTATAACCACAATTAACTCACCCAATATATATCACTAACACCTCTTCTTTACAGATCACATAAATATAAATAAACACACCCATGTAGATTTAAATGCTTATTCATACATTACCCTACACGGATATTAAAGTTCACATATGCATATTGTTTAACTAGTTCTACTTCCTTAGCTAACCCATTTACACATTCTATACATTCATGCATAACAGTATCTTAAACCACACACATTATTATTTGTAATAATCATATTTCTCACGTTTACATGCATGCACCAAACTTATGCATTAATTAACCTATTTCTTTGTAATATTTATAATCATCACCACTCCTATTCCTAATTGAAGAACATACCCTCATGCACAAACATCGAAACAAGGAAACTAAAAAATATAATCAGTTCCATATTCACGCCACACCTCACATATACATGTCCCAAACCCATGATCCCACAGATCGCATGCCGATCCCCGTAACGTTATCGGTTCACCCAGTTCATACATATACCGTTCGAATCATTCACATGTTCCTTACTCATAAACAATCTTGTTAAATCATATTATCTTACATTCGATATCAAGGTCTCGTGCACATATAAACATAACATAACTTCGCAATTTTCGTAATAAGTCTAACACACCATATTCATTCACAACCAGACTTTAAAACAGTTCTCATGCGCATATACATTATCACATCACGATGCACGTAAAACTAACAGTAGCTTCGTATAGAACTCTATTTTCTTGCAAAGCTTAAAGTCGAGGTCAAAACGAAACCGAAACAACGAAACCTTAATAAGAGACTACGGAGTGTGCGACACTTACCGGTTGTGGTGGCGATCTTAGTTTATTATTCCGGTGTCAACAGACGTCGAACAGGAAGAAGAGGCGGTGAATGATCGGTGCGTTTCTTCAGGCTTTTCTGGTGTAGGGGATGATGAGTGGGGGATTGGGTTTAAATATAGTATTTTTGAAAAACTAGCTTTTGATAAGTTATCAAAATAATGAAAGGTCATATATAAATAAAAAAAAGACCTTATGAAACACAATTTCAAACAAATTAGGATCTGTGGGTGTGGGGCGGCTTGGTTACATGGGCCACCACTTGGGCTGAAATTAACAAAAGAAATCGTTTAGGTTGTTTGGGTTAGTGCATGAATCATGTTAACATATATTAGATCAAGTGTTATGGGTGAAATGGGATTGGGTTCATGCGAGCGGGATGTGGGCCGCATATTAGTGAGTGGTGAATGGGGATTCGAATGGAGGTGTTTCGCGTGGGAGGAGGTGTTTCGGGTTGGGCCGTGGTTTAGGAATCGGGCCACGAGTGAGAAAAGGGTAACGGGCTGGGTTTCACTTCATAATGTACACACACCCATTAGTAGCATTTAAATTCTTCGTGACGTGAAACATAAAAGTAGGGAAAAAACGAGAACATAGGTAGAATAAATGAGAACAGTGAACAGTTTATACCTCGAAGTTACGGGTTGTCACATCATCCCCTAGTTGTAAGAAATTTCGTCCCGAAATTTAGCATGCAGTCGCTGCTCGAGCTAGTGTGGTTGAATGTTTTCGCGGGGTCACATCATCCCCAAGTTACAAGAAATTTCGTCCCGCAATTTCAGTAGCAACTTCAACGTGTTGTGCATTATTTTTAAACAACTGAGGATACTTGCGCACCATCTGATCTTCCCGTTCCCAGGTGAACTCTGGGCCACGTTTTGAGTTCCAATGAACCCGAACGATAGGAATTTTACTGTGTTTAAGTGTTTTTATCCTCCCGATCCATGATTTCAACTGGTTCTTCAATGAAACGGAGTTGATCATCAATCTTGAGTTCTTTAAATGGAACTACTAGTGTTTCATCGGATAAACACTTCTTCAGATTTGATACACGAAAGACATCGTGCACACCACTGAGATCTTCAGGTAGGTTCAGTTTACACGCCACTTTGCCAATTCTTTTTGTGATCTCGAATGGTCCAACATAACGCGGATTGAGTTTGCCTCTTTTTCCAAAACGAACAACTCCCTTCCAAGGTGAGACTTTTAGCAAGACTCGGTCTCCAACTTGGAATTCCAACGGTTTTCTACGCTTATCAGCATAGCTTTTCTGGCGGTCGTGAGCTGCCACCATTCGTTGTATGATCTGGGCAATCTTTTCTGTTGTGTCGAGTACGAGTTCAGGGCTAGTGATTTGGCTATCGCCAACCTCAGCCCAACAAGAGGTGATCGGCATTTCCGTCCGTACAATGCATTGAATGGAGCAGCCTGAATGTTGGTATGGTAACTATTGTTGTAGAAAAATTCCATTAGGGGAGATGTCTTTCCCAGCCGTTACCAAAGTCAATAACACACGCCCAGCATGTCTTCAAGTGTTTGGATAGTACGTTCTATTTGACCATCCGTTTGCGGGTGATAGGCAGTGCTCATGTCTAGACGTGAGCCAAAGGATTTATGCATTGCTTGCCACAGTTCAGATGCGAAACGCGGGTCACGATCAGAGATGATCAAGTTGGCACTGTTGGTGCATATGTCTGTTGCCTACGTCATTATGTATCGAGTCTGAGTGAATATGGCTTAATCTGTTAGAAACTAGGCGTATTTATGTGAGTTAGAGGCCAAGTTCGCTCGAGATGGTCTTGAGAAGTCAAGTTCGGCCGAACTTGACTAAGTCAAGTTCGCCCGAACTTCCATTCTCTCCAGCGAATTGGAAAACTATAAATAGTTGCCTTGGTGATTTCATTTGTAAGAGTTAGAGTTTTTGGCAGAGACGGTGAAGCTCTGTCGGATCAGGTTCTCGAATGTATTGAACTTTAGATCAATGAAAAACAACGTTTAAATGAGTAATTCTTGTTATTTGGTTAACTTGTCATTAGTTTCCGCCTAATTGGACAATAGATAACAAATTTAGGTTCCCGTGCTAATCGTGGACGTTCCTACAAGTGGTATCAGAGCCTGGATACCTAAATTTGCTGGAATCAAGACAAGAATCTCTTATTTCATCTCCATTCTATCATTTTTCTTAACATTTTCACATATTTGATGATTTCATGGACAAAATCAGCTAAAAATTGAATATGTCATGTAAAATACAGTTGTGATAAACCCCTGAGAGTTTGGACATCAAATTCAAATGAATTGATAGAAAAAGGTTGCAAAAAACCATGTTTTGGAAACAAGTTTCAGCCGAACTTAACATCAAGTTCGACCGAACTATTGATTAAAATTTCACTGATTTTAATCAGGTTTGACCGAACTTGATAGTTTTTTCATGTGTTTTTGTGATAAGTTCGCTCGAATTTGAAAGAGATCCAATATTTTTGATCAAGTTCGACCCAACTTGATCAAATTTCATTGAATTTTTGGTCACAATTCGATCGAACTTGATAAACTCTTTGAAACATTATATAAGTTCGCCCAAACTTACAAGTTCCTCTTGAAATCATTTGTAAGTTTGCTCGAGGATAACTCAAAATAACTAAGTTCAATCGTACTTAAGTGTTCTTCTTGAAATCTCTTTACAAGTCCGCTCGAAGTGAAATTTTTCTCAAAATACACATCAAGTTCGACCGAACTTGAGTGTGTGTAATAAAATTTGGATCTTATCATATGACCGAACTTGTGAAAATCTTAAATCAAAAACTGATTTTCACACCAGTTCGACCGAACTTGTCTGCTACTAATCAATTTCCGATTGTTTTTATCGTATTTTCATATAAGTCTTCAGGTCGTCAAAATGGAAGATTTCCACAACGTGTTCGTTTCTCAAGTGGCTTCGTCATCAAATGCTAATATTCTTGCGGCAAATGTTGGTGCATAATGTCTATGTCTTAGTCTTATATTGAGTCTGTATAGTATAGAGCTGGATAGGCTAGGTATATGAAGTATTTATGTAGTGTTGTAACAAGTTCGCCCATAAACTTCATGTATAGCCAAGGTTGCGGAGACGAACTTGAGTCTCCCAGGGGCGAACTTGCAAGTCTATAAATACCTAGCTAGTGCTCCTCATTTGTAACTTTGGCATTTTGGAGGCGAAGCTCTGTCAGTTTGTACTCTCGATGTTTGATCAATGAAACTGATGATTAACTGATTAATTCTTGTCTATTAGTAAACACGACGTAATATTTCCGCTATTATGGACGTTAGATATCAAATTTAGGTTCCTTAGCATCAGGATGGTCCTACAAGTGGTATCAGAGCCAGAACACCTGATTTGATAGTATCAAGACAAGAACACTTCTATTTCATCTCCATTCTTCTATTTTTCTTAAGTTTTTCATCAAAAATGAAGAATTCACGATCAAAATCTTTTCAATTTTGATATATCATGTAAAATACAACAAATATAAACCCAATACAACAAAGATAAACCCTTGGAAGATTGGAGACCAAAATCAATCGAATTGATGTCAAAATTTTGAAAAAAAACCATGTTTTGGAAAACCCTCAATTTCGAACTTGTTAGCCAAGTTCGGCCGAACTTGTGCTAGAAAGTCACTTTTCAAGTAATTTTTACTAAGTTCGCTCGAACTTGAGTGATTTGTGAAGCAATTTTAGTAAAGTTCATCAAATTGTTAAATTTTTCTTTGTTTTTCTATCAAGTTCGATCGAACTTGATAAAAAGTCAAGAGATTTAGCTAAGTTCGCCCGAACTTGCTAACTTTTAGAAAATTCTTTCTGTAAGTTCGCTCGAAGTTACTAGTTTTTCCCTGATTTTATATCAAGTTCGACCGAACTTGGGTAATATCAAGGAATTTCAAAGATAAGTTCGGCCGAACTTACAAGAGTGTTAACAAACTTCATTCTACAAGTTCGACCAAAGTTCAAGGGATCTTTTCAAAATCTTAAATCACAAGTTCGACCGAACTTGTGATAAATTTCAAGAATTCTTCATCCTAACTACAAGTTCGACCGAACTTGTAGTAGATCTAACATTTTCAAAAGTTTTTGAGTATTTTCAGTGTACTACGTCTCGTTATTCACAATAGATGATATTCAAAGAGCTTTTATGTTCGGAGCTAGTTCGTCAAATGCCAATGTGATCCATCAAGTCAATCTTGATAACGAAATGGGCACGACTGTTAAACCGCCCAAGCTAATGAGCATGGACGAGTATGAAGCATGGAAGGAGAAGTTTACATATTGGGTTCAAGCCATGCACTTCGTAAGCTGGGGTCGATTGAAAGAGGTTACATTGTTCGGTGGATGAAAATCAGCAAGTTCTGGAAAAGTACAACTACACGACTGTACAGAAAGACGAATACATTGCTGAGAAAAAGATGATCAGTCTTATTCAACAATCCGTCAAAGAAGATATTCTCGTCTTGCTACCGGAATACACAACAGCAAGAGATCTCTGGATCGCACTTCAAAAGAAGTATCAAGGAAGTTCGGAGATGTTAAAGAGCAAGAAAGCTCTCATTATGAAAGAGTTCGATATCTTCAACATGCTGAAGGGTGAGACCATGAAGTAGATGATTGAACGCTTTTGTCATCTTAAAGTCCAAATGCGAAGACACGGTCTCGAGAAGACGGAACAAGAGTACATCGACAAGCTTGCTGACGCTCTACCAGATGGAGAGTGGACTACTTACCTTATGGTTCTGAAGGAAAGTGATAAATGGGAATTCTTCAAGCTGTCAACATTTATCAATAAACTCGAAGGTCACGAAATGGAACTTTTGAAGATTGCAAAGTCAAAGAACGTTAATGTTGTTCAAGATGTTGGTTTGTACTACAAGAGTGGAATGCAAGATAACATTTCAAGTCCAAAGATTCAGACAGCATTCAATGCGAGTTTAAATTCTTCGAACAATTTGCAGCAGAATCAGAACCAGTCATATCCTCAATATGATCAAAGTCCACAGTCTTCATTCTCAAGTACTGGTTCAAATTCATCTTATGAAAGTCAAACAAATCAGAATCAACAAACAAATTCTGATTCGAATGTATACACGTGCAACATCGCAGTGAATTTGAACAATGTTGTTTCAGAACAAGTCGCTAAACAACATATGTCTCTTCTTGCCACTGTTCTGGAGTCATACGAAAGTCTTGTAGCCGGTAAAATTGGATATCCAGAAATGACGGCAGAAGATTATGACCAAGTGGATGAAGAAGAACTCGAGTTGATGGATATCAAGTGGTGTTTAGCATCTATTATCTGAAGAGTCACAAAGTTCGTTGCTCTCACTGGCCGAGATATCGGAAACTCAAGCAACAAACTAGGTTTTGACCAGACGAAAGTGACGTGCTTCAGATGTCGCCAAAAGGGACATTTCAAGAGAGAGTGTAAAAATCCTGAAGCAACGGGAAATCAAAGTCCATTCGGAGGAGGCAATGAGTATTACAAGAAGTCACTTCAGTACAAGCCTTTCCCGAAGAAGACTCGGGTTGAAATTCAAGAGAAACCAAATAGCAGTAACACTGGAAAAGCTATGGTTGCATCTAACGAAGATGATGGTTTCGACTAGAATTCCTACATCGGTAAGAAGACCGGAGTTGCATTAATGGCTGAAATTGTTAAAGATACTTCTGCAGAAGAAGCAGCGGCTTTGGAGAATATTTTGCTGGAACAATATCTGCAACAACAACGTGAAGAAGAGGAGTATATCCACATGCAGAAGCAAGGAATTTTATCTCCTAATTCTTTTTTGCAGGTCATTTTGATGGAAGTTCTCAGGAACAAGTTCTCGAGAAGAAATCAACTGATGAAGTAGTCATTGATGTTACTCAAGAAGTGAAAGCCGAAAACCTCAAGGACATTGCCGACAAAGCTTTGATGGCAAATCTAACAAAGGTAGGTCCAGAGGTAAATGAAGTTGTCAAAGTACAAATTGTAGAGGTTGAGAAACCTTGTACAAAATGTACCGAACCATGTTCTGAGTGTGCCAAAAATCAAAGATCATCGCTGAAAACAATGTGCATAATGAAATTATGAAATACGATTATCGCACAATGAAGGAAGCGTATGATAAAATGAAAAATGATTATGGAAGGCTTGATAGAAATAGCATCGAACAATATGATACAATAAGGATGTTAAAAGGAACAGTAATGGATAAGCAAAAAGCGATTAATATCTAACTTAACACCACTGCTGAAACTAAGCAACAACTCCAGGACATGACAATTGAAACAGAGCGTGTTCAACAACTTTTGAGAAGTTACACCTGTAACGCATATGTCATTGACCACATCCTTCCGACAATTCCATCAGAAGAGAAACCTAATGTAACATTTGTGTAAAACGGGTTTCAAAAACCCGCACCGTTTATTTATCAAGTATTGGTTAAAATGTTCGATACGTACTTAATTAGGGTTGATTATGTTATTTTTATTAGCAAATATTATTAGGATTTAAGTCTTATTTATAAATAATAATAATAATAATTAAATAACTAATAATAATAAGAAAGTTAGATTAACCATTTAAAATAATGAGACAAAAATTAAAATAAAAAAATGGAGAAACCGGGAATCGAACCCGGGTCTCCCGTGTATACACCAACACCAAACACCACTACACCAAACACACACTTGTGCCATAATCAAAGCCATTAAAGTCTTATATTAAAAAAACCCGCGTAAACCTGCACATTCGAATCTGTAACTGCCGATAGCTTGAATTGAGCAATCAAGTTCAATAAACAAATTTCGATTATGACCAGAAATTTATAACTGTCAGTAATTTAAACCAAATGATTCGAAAACCGAAAGAATCATTGATTAAAAACCTCCAAAACCGAAATCTTGTGCTTGACCATTTGCATTATAAATACCGACACCTTCCATCACAAACACCTCGCCCTTTTCTCTCTGAAGATTTGCACTAAAATCCCTTGATCAACTTTTTGTCGTCGGAGCAATCACAGTTCACCGGAGTTACTTCGTCGGAGAATCGGGATCTCCATTTGTGTCGGTAAATTCTTCACTTCATTATTGTATTTTGTTCATCAACAATACTTTGTGTTCACATATCAAAAATTCTTTTAAACAGTCAAAATCGAGTTCAGTACTAGTTTATTTTCGTCGAAAGAGTTGAAGTTTGCCAGAGTATTTGTATAACTAAACTTGGTGTTTTAAACGGGTTAGACACACAGTCCAGCGGTGGACTGTGTGCATTTTACACACGTGACACCGGGTTCGAAACTCTACCACGACGCAAATTTCCTGAATTAAACCCAATGTTTTTAACTAAGCTGATGCTAATATCCAGTAACTATTTAAATGAAATGCAAGTCGGGAATATTATGGGTTAGACACCCAGCCCAGTTGGAAGGGCTGGGTGCGTTGCACCACGGAGATTACGAGTTCGAACCCGAGCCTAGTCATTGAACTGGTGATTTTTAAAATCTTTTTAAATAAGGAATTTCTTATATATCCTAACTTGTATATAAGAGTAATAAAAACTGGGTATCCAACGGGTTAAACACACAGCCCAATTGGTCGGGCTGTGTGCACACACGAAGCAAAGGTCGCGAGTTCGAGCCGGTTCCATGACCCGGTCTCTATAATGTACAAATCTTTTGTTAAATCAGAATATAGTTTAATCTAAATAGTATATAAATATAATTAAAATCAGAAATATTTCGGGTTAGACACGTAGCTCAGTTGGTAGAGCTGCGTGCACGTATACGGGAGGTCACAAGTTCAAACCTCACTCAGCGTATAATTAAAAGCAGTCCGACCGGTCAACGGTCAAAAAGTCAAAAAAAATTATTTCTTTTTATTTATTTATTTTATTAAAAATATCAATTAAAAACACTTAAAAATAATATTTTTGGAAGTTAGAAAATTTCCTTAAACTCACAAAAATAAATCTAACAATCCCAATAAGAGCACTAATTAAAAATATTAATCCCAAATAAAAGTTTATTTATTTATCGAATTATTATGTTATTATTTAGGTTAGTTTCTCTCGTGGTTAAATCCAAATTCGTGTGCATTCATCGTCAATCCAAGAAACGCACCCACTGTGAGTGAATTCTTACAAATTCCCCTTTTTGTTCATGTTTTGGGGTGTATCATGTGTCGCTTTAATTAATTCGCTTATTCAAACTCGTGCTATTACCATTATATGATCTAAACTTATAATGTAAATATTGTTTGTTGTAATGTGTGTTTACATTTAGTCAAGTTGCGTGCAAATCAATTCATTAGGCCCATCAGTTCCTCGTTGGAGACGGGTTGAACATCGCGTGCCTCAAAATCATTCATTAGGCCCATCAGTTCCTCGTGGGAGACGAGTTGAACATCGTGTGCCTCAAAATCATTCATTTGGTGTGTGCGTGTGTATTAATTAATATTATGTGTTTTGTGATTAAATTTACATCTGCGTTTACTCATATGTGGTTATGCACTTTTTTTTTATAATCGATACAATAAACACGTTTAAATGTTTTCATAGGATTCACTCGCCAACTTTTTGTTGACCCAAAACCCTATTTTTACACATGATACAGGTGGACAGGTTGAAGCAAGGGACACATAGGAAATTGCCTTAGCAGAAAAATAATGAAGTTATGAAAAATGTATTTGAACATGTTGTCCTTGTATGCTTATTGTAATGTTCTTTAAAAAGAAATAATAAATATAAAACTTTATAGTAAATGTCATGAGCTTTGATGAAAACCCCATCATGCCCCGACTACCATTTCCGCTGCGGGTCAGGGTGTGACAGATTGGTATCAGAGCTTTTGACTATAGGGATATAGGATGGTTATTAGACCCTTAGAGCCTATACTATAGTTGATTAGATTTTAATTATTTATGTGGTTACATGCAAACTCATGATGTTTATTTGTTTCGTATTTATTACACACACAAATGCATGCAAACACTTCCACTATCATATTGTGTGATACTTAACGAGTTATACTTATTGTCAAACTTAACATGCTTATATATACATTCATCACGCATATTTCAATGTTCACATATTCAAATCTTCCTCATATTTCCTTTATTCAAGATTTTGTCACATTTTTTTCGTTTTTCAAACTCATCAAAGTGAGTTCTGCGACGGGCATGTAGTAACTGTAAGGGTACAAGTACCGGTAGTCGGAACGTCCTGTCTAGGTTGGCATTCGTATAAATCCAATATAACGGACCAGTTTGCCTACCTGGGGACTAACGATGAGAGTACGAAGGACCTATTAGGCCAAAGCATGCCACACCAAACGTCGTTCGAACTAACCCCACTTTGAGGTGTCACCGTGTCCACACCTGGATGCACTCCGAATTTCATACGTTACATACATATTTCTCGATTTTCTCTGGGTTTTAGTGTACGTTACCAGGCTAACACATGCGAACCATATGAAAGACCCGGTAATCATGGGGGCCCACATGATTACGAAGGTGAAGTATGGCGGCATGCAAGGCCCAATTACGAGCAAAGCCCAAGACATCCTATGGATGTAGTAGATTTATTATTCTATATTTGTTTTATGAATGTTCATTCCTAAATACGACACATGACATCTAAAACGTCAAACTCATACTCTCGATACGTATTCCTTGTAGATGTCTTCTAGTCTCTCTCGTAGAAAAATGAGATCAGGAAAATCCCGCGAGCGCATGGCTGCTCAAATCACTCAACAAATGGCTGCCGTAATACCCAACATCGTAATTCATGTACAACAGGCCCTTACCGCTAATCCCGTCAACCCAATCCACCAAGAAGATCAAAACATTGTCAATCCTCCCCAAAAGCCACTAAATGCACCTTCAAGCATTTCAAATCCTGCGATCCTCCAAAATACGAAGGTACTGAAGGTGTCACCGCTCTCCTCCATTGGTTTGAGGAGATGGAAAACACTTTTCTCAATTGCGACTGCCCCGATGATCGCAAGGTGCGATATGCTACCGGTCGTTTGTTCGGAGTAGCACTTACATGGTGGAATACAGAGAAGGCCAAACGAGGTGCTGAAGATGTTATGACTTTGACTTGGGAAGAGTTGAAGGAAATCATGACAAAACAGTTCTGTCCAAGAAGCGAAATCAAGAAATTGGAAGATGAGTTCTATTCTTTGAAACAAAAAGAGGGCGACCACACCACATACAACAAGAGATTCCTTGAGTTAAATAAAATGGTCCCCAACTTGTTCACTCCCCTCTACCGTTTGATCGAGCACTACATTCGAGGTCTTCCTTCAAAAATTCAAGACCCTGTAATAAGTACCACACCTGCAACTTTGGAAGCAGCAATGGAGTTTGCTACAGAACTCACCGAAAACCGCATACGAAATAAGGACTTCAAGGAGGAGAAGAAGAAGGATAAAGCATCAACTGAAACCTCAAACTCCACCCAAACCGAATCCCCTTCTCAACCCACTTCTAAGAGGAAACAAGATGGGCAAATTTTCGCTGTCACTCAACACAATCAACCAGCTTCACAAGCCGTACCCCTCCAAGCTATCCCAATCACTCAAGTAGCACCCAACTCAACTTACCCAAATAAGAAACCTTACATTGGACCTCATCCTCAATGCAACACCTGTTTTTATCACCATCCATCTACCTTACCTTGTCGACTGTGTGCAAATTGTAGGCGTTATGGTCATTTGAGCAAGGCTTGTCGCGCCTCTCAAAACCAAGCCTCACCCCCTACTCAAAACATGATCCAAACATATCAACAACCCCAATACCCCATGTTTCCATATGTTCGAGCTTGTTTTAATTGTGGCGACCCTACCCACTTTAGAAACACGTGCCCTCGATTGGTTAACATCATAAACGCCCAAGCTAAAGCAAACCCAGTTAACCAAGCAAATCAAGAAAACTAACCACTAGGCCACCAGCAAGAGGAAGAGCTTACAACATCAACGCTAATCCTGTTGAAGATAATAACGGCCCAAACGAACCACCCAACTAGTCTTCCCTCACCAAGAATCAAGACTCAACTCCAATCGTCTAGTTTTTATGTTTTCTTTATGTTATCTCAATCTCTACGTATCTCAATTATAAATTTGAAATTTATGTATCCAAGAATCTTAATGCGAATTACTATTTCAAGTTTTGTTTTATACTCACTGATTTAAAATTCATATCATCATACATCTCGACGTATCTCGATCTCATCATTTAAAGAAGTTGGGTTGAGTCTCACTTTTACAAAGACTAACCCCTTCATCATAACAAACGAGAGAGGTACTGTCATCATCCTTTCAGAATTGAGACTCAAGCTTTGGTTGTTGTGTTTGTTTATGTTTTAGAGTCACATAGAACTGATCATAATTTACTGATAAAGTCAATGAAAATTTGACAAGAATATGGTGGATACGCCACTGGTACTTCCTATATATAAGTATTCTTGGCAAAGGATCAAAAGCATTACCAGGAGGTTATGAGAAGTTCCGTGTAAGTTTTAATATCGTCATGGTTGAAATTTTGTTTCAAATATATCACTTCCTCAAAACCCTTATGCATGAAATCATACCTAGTCAATCAACTCTGTTTATCCATGTTCCGTATTCTTAAAACTTTAGGCATCAAAAAGCGATTCCTGTAGCAGGGTATTCAACCCTTATTAGGAACGTTACCGCCTCAAATGAAAATTTAAACTCTCACTCCCTTCCGAATATGTAATTGTCAAAATTAACACACTCTCTCTTGGAATCAAATATACCACTACTTAAATTTCGGGACGAAATTTCTAAAAGTAGGGGATACTGTAACATTTGTGTAAAACGGGTTTCAAAAACCCGCACCGTTTATTTATCAAGTATTGGTTAAAATGTTCGATACGTACTTAATTAGGGTTGATTATGTTATTTTTATTAGCAAATATTATTAGGATTTAAGTCTTATTTATAAATAATAATAATAATAATTAAATAAATAATAATAATAAGAAAGTTAGATTAACCATTTAAAATAATGAGACAAAAATTAAAATAAAAAAAAATGGAGAAACCGGGAATCGAACCCGGGTCTCCCGTGTATACACCCACACCAAACACCACTACACCAAACACACACTTGTGCCAGCCATTAAAGTCTTATATTAAAAAAAAACCCGCGTAAACCTGCACATTCGAATCTGTAACTGCCGATAGCTTGAATTGAGCAATCAAGTTCAATAAACAAATTTCGATTATGACCAGAAATTTATAACTGTCAGTAATTTAAACCAAATGATTCGAAAACCGAAAGAATCATTGATTAAAAACCTCCAAAACCGAAATCTTGTGCTTGACCATTTGCATTATAAATACCGACACCTTCCATCACAAACACCTCGCCCTTTTCTCTCTGAAGATTTGCACTAAAATCCCTTGATCAACTTTCTGTCGTCGGAGCAATCACAGTTCACCGGAGTTACTTCGTCGGAGAATCGGGATCTCCATTTGTGTCGGTAAATTCTTCACTTCATTATTGTATTTTGTTCATCAACAATACTTTGTGTTCACATATCAAAAATTCTTTTAAACAGTCAAAATCGAGTTCAGTACTAGTTTTATTTTCGTCGAAAGAGTTGAAGTTTGCCAGAGTATTTGTATAACTAAACTTGGTGTTTTAAACGGGTTAGACACACAGTCCAGCGGTGGACTGTGTGCATTTTACACACGTGACACCGGGTTCGAAACTCTACCACGACGCAAATTTCCTGAATTAAACCCAATGTTTTTAACTAAGTGATGCTAATATCCAGTAACTATTTAAATGAAATGCAAGTCGGGAATATTATGGGTTAGACACCCAGCCCAGTTGGAAGGGCTGGGTGCGTTGCACCGCGGAGATTACGAGTTCGAACCCGAGCCTAGTCATTGAACTGGTGATTTTTAAAATCTTTTTAAATAAGGAATTTCTTATATATCCTAACTTGTATATAAGAGTAATAAAAACTGGGTATCCAACGGGTTAAACACACAGCCCAATTGGTCGGGCTGTGTGCACACACGAAGCAAAGGTCGCGAGTTCGAGCCGGTTCCATGACCCTGTCTCTATAATGTACAAATCTTTTGTTAAATCAGAATATAGTTTAATCTAAATAGTATATAAATATAATTAAAATCAGAAATATTTCGGGTTAGACACGTAGCTCAGTTGGTAGAGCTGCGTGCACGTATACGGGAGGTCACAAGTTCAAACCTCACTCAGCGTATAATTAAAAGCAGTCCGACCTGTCAACGGTCAAAAAGTCAAAAAATTTTATTTCTTTTTATTATTTATTTTATTAAAATATCAATTAAAAACACTTAAAAATAATACTTTTGGAAGTTAGAAAATTTCCTTAAACTCACAAAAATAAATCTAACAATCCCAATAAGAGCACTAATTAAAAATATTAATCCCAAATAAAAGTTTATTTATTTATCGAATTATTATGTTATTATTTAGGTTAGTTTCTCTCGTGGTTAAATCCAAATTCGTGTGCATTCATCGTCAATCCAAGAAACGCACCCACTGTAAGTGAATTCTTACAAATTCCCCTTTTTGTTCATGTTTTGGGGTGTATCATGTGTCGCTTTAATTAATTCGCTTATTCAAACTCGTGCTATTACCATTATATGATCTAAACTTATAATGTAAATATTGTTTGTTGTAATGTGTGTTTACATTTAGTCAAGTTGCGTGCAAATCAATTCATTAGGCCCATCAGTTCCTCGTTGGAGACGGGTTGAACATCGCGTGCCTCAAAATCATTCATTAGGCCCATCAGTTCCTCGTGGGAGACGAGTTGAACATCGCGTGCCTCAAAATCATTCATTTGGTGTGTGCGTGTGTATTAATTAGTATTATGTGTTTTGTGATTAAATTTACATCTGCGTTTACTCATATGTGGTTATGCACTTTTTTTTATAATCGATACAATAAACACGTTTAAATGTTTTCATAGGATTCACTCGCCAACTTTTTGTTGACCCAAAACCCTATTTTTACACATTATACAGGTGGACAGGTTGAAGCAAGGGACACATAGGAAATTGCCTTAGCAGAAAATAATGAAGTTATGAAAAATGTATTTGAACATGTTGTACTTGTATGCTTATTGTAATGTTCTTTAAAAAGAAATAATAAATATGAAACTTTATAGTAAATGTCATGAGCTTTGATGAAAACCCAATCATGCCCCGACTACCATTTCCACTGCGGGTCAGGGTGTGACACCTAAAAAGAAAATTGGTAAAGAATACAATAATGTTCCTCCACCCCTATGCGAGAAGTATTGTCGCAAATCCGCTGATGGGATGGATAAGGCACTCAATATTGAGTTGTTATCTGAAAAGAAAACTGAGTTGCCAAAGAACATTGATGTAATCTATACTAAAACAGATGATGACAATGTTGTGATTAAAAAGGTTGTTGAAAATGTTTTGAACGATTCTGATGAAGGAAGCTTTAAAAGCGCCGACTCGAGCTCAAAGAATTCTGATTCACAGTCCGAAGATGACGATACATCATCGGAGAATGATCTATGTGATGATCCTAATGTTGTCATGTACAAGATTAAGGAATCTGATAGATTATACTTTGATGACAGTTTTCCGATTCAGAACGTGAAGGAAGAATTGTTAGACAAAGTCTTTAAACTCGTGGAAGTCACATCAAATGATCTGGAGATCAATGAAAAGAAATTATATTCCAAACCTAAAAGAAATAATACTGAAAGAATGGTGGTGATCATCCAGAAAACTAGAGAGCTGGGTTGGGATTAGAGAAATCAGATGAACCTAAAAAGAAAACGTCACCATTTCATCAATACAAAAATAAAAACATGAATTTTTTATATGGGACGAACACGGTTCATGAGGAAAGTTTGATCGGGAAACAATCAAACGATGAGTTTAAGAAACAGAAAGAACTTCGAGATAAAGCCAAAATTGCAAGTGGTACCAAAACAAGTGGTGTAAAACCCACAAAAGGACATCCACATGATTCTCGGACTTGTTTCAAGTGCAACGAAATTGTTCATATTGCACGTTACTGTCTGAAATCAAAACCGGCTTATCTTCGAAGGAAAGAAATTTCAAATGTTGTGAAACCAAAGCAACCAGTGTTTGTAAAACCTGTAAAGATTTTGAAAAGAAATGGATCAAAAGTTGAAGTCAAACCTAAGTTTGAAAATTCAATTTTTGAAAAAGGTGAAACTTCAAAGGCTAATGAAAACAATTTTTACATCAAGAAGACTAACATAAAATCTCAAGCCTGGATTGCAAAGAAACGGTCAACAACATCTGAGATCACTAAGTCTGAGCTTGTTAAGGCTAGTGATAGCATGAAAGAATCAAAATCTGAAATCATAATTGAAACCAAATCTGAAAATGTCAAAACTACAAGTGGTAACAATTCAAAAGATAAAAAGACAGTAAAGTTTTCAAACATAAACATCATAGAAAATCCAGATGATGAATATGAATTTGATTATGCAGATGAGTGTGGATTCGATTATGCTGATGAGTGTGAGTTTGATTTTTATGATGGTTATCCAATTCAACCCAAGACCAAAAAGGCTTGGGTCTCGCTTTTTAAATAGATTGTTGAAATGTGCAGGGGCTCCAGAGATCCGTACTTTCTAAGTGGATTTTGGATAGTGGAGCGTCCAGGCATATGACGGGAATGAAAGTGTTGCTATTCGACATAAAAGCTATCAATGGTGGATATGTTGGATTTGCGGGTAACCAGGGTGGAAGGATAGTCACCGAGGGAAAACTCTCCAATGGCGTCGTTTCATTCGATCGCGTGAATTATATTGCAGAGTTGGAAAATAATCTTCTGAGCATATCGCAGATTTGTGACAAGAAGTTCACGGTGCATTTCAACGACAAAGAGTGTATTATCTTGAAGCCGGGATAGTGGATTCTGATATGAGCACCACGTGAGAATGATTTATATGTTCTTGATATGGGTGTCGCTACCACTTCATCAAAATCAGCGCAGTGTTTTGTGACAAAGGCTACTGAAAAGGATTCTATTCTTTGGCGTCGTAAGATGGGGCATATTCATTTGCGAAAAATGAATTACTTGGTTCATAATGATCTTGTAGACGGTGTAAATCTTCGGAGCTTTCATATGTCAGATCACTGCTTAGAATGCAAAAAGGGAAAGCAGATCAAGAAATCTCATCCGAAGAAAATTCTAAACTCAATCAAGTTGCCATAGAACGTCTCCACATGGATTTATTTGGTCCTGTAAATGTTCGAAGCATCTCAGGAGACGTATATTGCTTGGTCGTGACAGATGACTATTCGAGATATTCGTGGGTATTCTTTCAGGAATCAAAAGACGAAACGTTCGAGAACTTGGTTATTCTATTCAAGAAACTCGAGAACCTTTATCATCTACCGGTCAGACGCATTAGAAGTGACAACGGTACAGAGTTTAAGAATAACAAAATGAAGGAATTCTACAACACAAAAGGGATTCTGCACGAGTTTAGTGCTCCCTATACTCCACAGCAAAACAGAGTAGCTGAACGGAAAAACAGAACTTTGATTGAAACTGCGAGAACCATGCATGCATATTCTAAACTTCCAATCAGCTTCTGGAGTGAAGCGCTTGCTGCGGCTTGCTACACACTAAACAGAGTTCTCACTGTCAAACCAACAAAGAAAACATGTTTCGATATGATAAAATGACGAAAGCCAAATTTGAAATTCTTAGAACCATTTGGTGCGCCATGCACTGTAATCGATCAAGATGGCAAATTCGGGGTTAAATACCTTGAGGGTTTCTTTGTTGGATATGCGAGTCTGTTAAGTAGAGTATACGTTCCTTCGTTGAGAAAGGTTATTGAAGCACAGCACGTTGATTGTTTCAACTATACGGATCCTATTCAAAGGAGAGGTGACGCGTGGCTGTTTAACTATCAAGACCTTTGGAAGTCATTCGACCTGCCGAAAGAACCATCTAACGAAGAAGTTGCAGCGTTATACTATCTTCACCAGTCAGCGAATCAAGAACAAATCATTAGACCAATTGTGGTTAATCAACCCACGTTGGATTCTTCATCTTCCGGAGCAGGTCCAAGCAATAGCAGTGGTGTTCAAGTTGAAAATAATTCTGAAACAGAACTAACACCTGCTACACCTCTAGTGAATGCTTCTAATGAACCAGAAAACACAACAGTGCTTAGTACGCCTCAGAATCAGAATTCTGATTCAGATAAAGCACCAACATTTGATGCTGATGATGAAAATTCATCGGATGAAGAAGTTGAGCAGATTTCTAACCTGTTGAATCAATCTGCTAGTCTGAGAAATCAGAACGAAGCTTCAACAAGTACTCCTAATGTTGATGTGAACAGTGATCTGATTGTTTCAAATCAGCAAAACTAAGTTGATGTTCCAACAGAATAAATACCGCGATCATATTCGTACCATCCTTCAACGAATATTTTAGGAGAATTACAAACTGGTGTGCTTACTCGAAACCAAATCAACAAAGAACTTAGTTGTTCCTACACCCGAGTTGCACCAACTAAAAACTACTGCTACTACTCATGTTTCATTTCTCAAATAGAGCCAAAGATACTTAATGAGGCTCTGACAGACGAGAATTGGATGATAGCAATGCAATAGGAACTTTTACAGTTAGAGAAGTTGGGTGTTTGGAAACTTGTAGACTTACCACCGAAGCAGAAAGCTATTGATACAAAGTGGGTCTTCAAGTGTAAAAGAGACGATCGGGGGGTTATAGTAAGAAACAAAGCTCGGCTGGTTGTCAAGGGATTCTACCAGCAGGAAAGTATAGATTATACGGAGGTATACGCACCGGTTGCACGATTCGAATCTATCCGCATTTTCCTAGCGTTCGTAGCTTGGAAAGGATTTAAGGTGTACCAGTTTGATGTAAAATCTGCATTTCTCTACGGTAAACTTCGTGAACAAGTGTATGTCGGCCAACCACTGGGGTTTGTCGATCCACTGAACAAGAACAAAGCATATCTCCTGGATAAAGCCTTGTAAGGTCTACACCAAGCCCGAGAGCTTGGTACCAGAAGTTATCGCAACATCTCGTAGGAAATGGTTTTACACGAGGCACAGTGGACAGCACTTTGTTTACCAGAGAAGTTGGATCGCATCTGATAATAGTACAAATCTATGTGGATGATATCGTTTTCGGTTCTACGGATGACAGTCTGTGCAAAGAGTTCGAAAAAATCATGAAGAAGAAATTTGAAATGTCCTCGATGGGCGAAATGAAGTTCTTCTTAGGTCTTCAAGTGGATCAGCTTCCAGACGGGATATTCACTCATCAGACTAAGTATGTGCACGATATTCTCAAAAAGTTTGAAATGGATTCTTCGAAGCCGCTTTCGACGCCGCTGGAACTGAACCATGGGATTTGCGTAGACGAGACGGGAATGAAAGTTGATGAAACACTGTATCGATCGATGATAGGTTCATTGATGTATCTAACGGCATCGCGCCCAGACATCATGTATCCTACTTGCTTATGTGCGAGATATCAGTCAAGTCCTTGAATGTCACACTTGCAGATAGTCAGGCGAATCTTTCATTACTTGAAAGGCTGCCCAAGCACCGGCCTGTGGTACCCCAAGAACGATAATTTTGATCTCACTGGATACGCTGATTTGGACTTCGGAGTGGACAAACTGAACTCGAAATCTACAACTGCAGGATGCTAGTTCTTTGGCACACGTTTGGAAACATGGCAGTGTAAGAAACAGACCACGGTCTCTCTCTCAACCTGTGAAGCAGAATACATTTTTGCCTCCAGCTGTTGCTCTCAAATCCTCTGGATTCAGCAACAGATGAGGGATTATGGTCTGCAGTTTCTTGACACGCCTTTATTTGTAGATAACAAAGCAGCCATCGATATAACTAAAAATCTGGTTCATCGCTCACGTACAAAACACATTGAAATTTGATACCATTTCATTCGTGATTGTTACAAAAAGAAATTGGTTCGAATAGAAAAAAATCCATACCGACGAACAAACGGCTGATATTTATACCAAGGCATTTCCATTAACAAGATTTAAATATCTAATGCGGCTTAACGGTATTAAAAATTTGCTTACAGGTGCGGAAGCTGAGGTTGAATACGGATCGGATGACAATTCACGTAAATCCGCATTGGTTTGTATGGTTTGTAAATATCTTTCTGCTTTAGTATTTCTTAAAAATCTAAAATCCAAAAAATATGTTTTTGATTTTAGGGGGAGAAATATTTGGGAAAATACAAAAACATATGAAAAAACTCAAAAATGTACAAAAACATTGAAAAAGTAAAAAAGGATTCAATGTCACAAAAAGGAAATGATAGTACATCAGTGGACTATCACAGTACGCTAAAGAAATCAAAAGTTTAAAAGTAATAAATGAGTCTTACTGTGGATGTGTCGATAGGCTTAACACGTTCAGTACACTGTTTTTGAGATATAAACTAAATTTAGCAACTGCTTAATTATGTGGATTAACACATCTTGGATATATGGACTTAGTACTCCGAAATTTCGTTTGAGAGATTGCCTGATTCTGAAATACGAGGTTTTATAGATAGTTGATATCTGGGGTATTATACAAGTTCTTCTGATTTTGCGGAAGCAATGGCCTAGAACTTCTGTAATACTTTCGCCAAAAATCCCCAAACTGCATGCAATATTGAAAAGAATCGAAAGATCTAATCATTTGAAGTGTTAAAAGATTCCTTAAATGGAACACACCTTAAAGGCGAGCCTTCATCTCTTTGTCTGTACGGTAGTACTAACCTGAGCTCTCAAGGTCTCGCATTACCCTAATACAGATATCAATTACGCTATATTCACTTGTAAGATGAAATCTAGGGAATCTTGATACGGGAGTATATTCAAGAAGTGGGAACCATAGATAAGTCAAGTTTCATAATTCATACCTTAAACATATCTTGAAACAGTTGAGAAATGTGGTAAAGTTTAAGTGGACAAACATATCGACAATCTAGGTAAACAAGTTTAAAGCTTAAAGTCATCTAAAGGTCAATGGTACTCGTGATATGTCTCAATTAACTGATATGATCCTTTAGACATGAATTCACAAAAATAAGTATGTAAATATGTTTGTACATAGTTTACTTTGTCCTGGACATAGTTTATCAGCTTTACAGATTAAAATCAAAAAGATTTTCAGTGTGTTTTAGCATAAACTTACAAAAATTCAAAAAGATTTTAGTTCTACATTGTTTTCAGCAAACCAATGTTGGAGAATGGGTCTTCGAAGTCTGGTAAGATGCTAGAACTGGTGGGAATCTCTTTGACAATGAGCTGGGAGCTAATTTGTAAAATCTGAAAAGTAAAAAAAACAGTAAAAAGTTCATTAATTTGAAACTTTGATTTTAAAAATATCAACAGTTTTTTCGTAACGGGTCAAACCGTGGTCATTAAATTGGACTCGGCAGACAAATCGGTTAATCAAGGTCATTAATTTGGACTTGGTCAACTGAGTGGATTTTCATAACGGTAAAAAGTTGGAAAGTTCAGGGGTTAAAATGAAAATTTTGAAAAAGTTTGGTTTTAGGGTTTGGCAAGTTCGGCCGAACTTGCTAAACAAAATCATGTTTATCAAAACAGCAAGTTCGACCGAACTTGTAGATGGCTGCTGAGTTGTTTAAAAGCTAAGGTCGCCCGATCTTAGATGGCTTTGTCTTGGGCTTTGCAAGTTCGCCCGAACTTGCTACGGTATAAGTACCAGCAAGTTCGGCCGAACTCATTACTCGCAACCCAATTACATCAGAGCGAACTTGAGAGGTCTTTGAGCGATCTTGTGGTTTTGACAAAAATACGCCGTTACTCTGCTCATTTTTCGATTGTTCTTGGTGACTGGCACACCATTGACAATGACAGAGGTGAGTATTTGGACATTGAACCGAATCTTAGATCTTAATCGAAGATTTTGAATCTGAACTTTTAAAATCTAATAGATCTAGGAGTTGTTGGATCAAATCGAACTTAAAATTGACATAAACAAAGTAAATCGACCATGAAGTCATGAGGAATTGATTTAAAATGGTCATTATAGTGTTGTGCAGGTTTGGTTTGTAGATGATGACAAGTTCGGCTGAACTTGTTATCAAGTTCGACCGGACTTGTTTAACTAAAAAGAATAAAAAGAACCAGTGATAAGTTCGACCGAACTTCAGTAAAAATTAAAATTAAAATGTGTTGGAAGTTCGCTCGAACTTGGTTATTAAAATCTGAAAATAGATAATATAAGTTCACCCGAACTTATTAAAAGAAAAAAAAAATGAACATGTATTGATACATGTTCGGGCGAACTTGGCATATCTATAATTGTTATAACACATAATCAAGTTCGCCCGAACTTGATGAATGTGTTAGAAAAAAATTTGTGACTTTTTCTTGATAAACGTGCTAATTGTTTTGCGTTGTTTTTCAGGCTCAAGTACCAGCGCGTGCAATCTCGATAGAATTTTCTAAGACGCACAACACATGTATTACTCTCGACAAATCGATATGTCCATCTTTGAAGGAGTACGAGAGTATATTGAAATTTTTGGAAGAAAGTCCTATTCATAGAGCTATAACAGAGCGCACAATATCGTATAGATCACACACTTTCCATTTTTGGACGAACGCGAGTTTAAGTGATGATCAGAAGTCGATTATTTCAACCGTGCAAGTTGGCAATGAAGTTAAACCGATCACTGTTATAGAAGATGATATACGCAGAGTGTTACAATTCAATGATAACGAAGACGATCCAATTTATCTCGATGAAAAGATGGTTCGTGGTTGTTTCTTTCGAATGGGTTACAAGGGGAATGTGAATAAGCCAACGCTAAAGAAAGGGGAAGTGCCTAACCCCTACAAGCTCCTAATGCATGCATCATTCATACTTTTAGTCACCGAAAGGCGGGCCTTGATGATGTTCAAGATTATCTGGCCTGTATGGCAACGGCATTAGTTTTGAAGAAGCCGTTCAACTTTCCAAATCTTGAGAATGTATCTGATGAGGAAAGACAAAAGAAGAAATCTAAACGTGTAAAGTCTGCAACTGTTTCGTCGATAAAGACTACAAGGTCTCCTCAGACAAAAGGCAAAAGGAAATCAAAGAAAGCTCAAAAGGCAGTCAGCAAAAGTTACACAAGAACCTTCTGGCGCACAGGAGAAAGGAGTTACACAAGAACCTCCTGTTGTTGATACAAGTGAAACTGAACGTCCAGGAGTCACACAAGAACCTCCTGTGATTGTTTCATCGGAAGCTGAAAGGCCAGGAGCTACACAAGAACCTCCTGTGTCTAGTTTTGTGGAAGGACCTATTATTCAATCGTCGATTGCTCCAATGACTTCAAATCTTGAAAGTTCTACGCCAAAGAAGTCAACACCAAAGGCTGCTACTCCTAAGTCAACACCAAAAACTCCAGGAGGGCCTAATATATATGGTGATATGCATAGTGATCCGATTAGCCTGCAAGATCTAAATGATTTCTTTCCCGAGACTAATGTTGAACTTTGGAAAAACGTGTGAAGGTGTTAGAAGAGAAAGTTGCTAAGATTGAGGAGGAGAAAGCTGAGTTGATTAATAAAATGAATCAAAGTGCAGTTGAAAAGGAAATACTGGATGACAAAGTAAAAGTATTAGAGAATGAACGTGAATATTTTAAAGCGTTGATCAAAAGTCTGCAAGATGCGAATGAGAAGATGCAGACAGAAATTACAGAGTTAAAGTCAATCCAAGCTCTAAATGATCGAAGATTCATCAGATTGCAGAAAGTTTTATCTAACTCTCTGGGGATTGATTTCATCAAAGAATATGATCGTCTGGATCAACAAGAAGCAATGAAAGGTCTGAGAAAGAATTAGCAGTGAGTGGTAAAGGAAAGAATGTTGAGGGTGAAGCCCCTAAATCTTATGAGGCTGCTGAGAAATATGTTGAAAATGTTTCTAAAGCTTCTGAGTCCGATATTCCAAAGGTTGACGAATCTGTCAAGCCTTCTGATCCTATTGTTGCTTCTGAAGAAAAGGACGATGAAGAAGCTGAAAAGGAGGATAAAGATGATGAGGAAAAAGATGATTTGGAATATGAGGATTGGAATGTAGCTGACGACAATGACGATGATGATGATCAGGGTGGTGTTGTATAGAATCACTGAAGCCAAAATTTCAAGTGAATTTGATTTTTCTTCGCTTATGGATGATGAGTCAAACAAAATGGATGATAAAAGTGAGGGGAGTCGGGGCAGAAAGGCCAACTGATGAGATTGATCTGTTGAATGTTGGATAGATTTGCTAAGCCAGTTGCTGCAGTTCCCATGAAGCCTTTTAATTTAACATGGAGGAAGGCGAGTTTTATACACAACTATACAAAGGAAGATCTTGCAAAGTTAGTTGAAGTTGATGTTGCAGATCTAGAGTTTGATTTCGAAGAAGATGTGATGAATGTTAACACTTTCGAGCCAAATGATTATCAGTATGTTAGAAGATTTGAGGCTGACGAGTATAATAGAGTGATTGTGGAAGATTGGTCTTCTGATGATGAAACAGACCAAACTGCGAAGTACGTCGGTTCTAATTCTAAAGTTTTCCTACTTTCGAGGAGATGTACAAGCAGCTAAATGAAGACATGCTGAAAGAAAAGATTGAAGAATCTTTGCGTGAAGGAAAAGTACCAAAACCAATGACTAGAGAAGAAATTGCTCAAGCAAAGAATCCTGGTTTAAAGTGATGCCTCGCGAACGTAAGTTTCGACATCCTCTAGCATTCTTTACCAGAGATAAAGACGTTTCATTGGGAGATATTTTGAGTTGGGGTTGGTTCAAGGAGCTTAACGTATATGCAATCAAAAGAGAATTTGGAGTGCAATACTTCAAGTATCTTTCTGATTTCAAGACATTACCGTATTGGGATGTGGAAGAGTTGGTACAGACTGTGAATGTTACATACCACATGAAAGTGATTGATCAGTTGTTGTGGAAATTGATCAAGTTTTGAAGCGGTTAAAGGATTTAGATATTGGAAGCCATTCATTCCTGGTCGCAGAATCAAGACAAACAAAAAGACGGGTGAAAAAGACATCACATTGATAATGAAGCGACCGAGGAAAATGAGAAACATGCCGCTCATGCCGATTGAACAAGACTTCTATCCATTGTTCAAGTGGTGGTAGATAGATCCATCGACTTGTGAAGTAGTTATTGTTTTAAAGTTTGAAGAACACTTGGATATTTCAAAAAAAAGTTGAGGTATTGGGATATAAGGGTATGAGGGGGTTATGGAGATCAATTAGGGTTCTAGATCCGATGTGGTTGGTTAACTGCTCAAATGAAGACATCAAAACCTTGTTCTACAACAAGATTGTATTTGAAGAACGTGAAAAGGTACAAGCGATGTAGTTTCAGAAAGTAAAGAATGTTTGTTGTGCACACGAAGTTAATTCAGGAAAGATGTGGTAAACAAAGTGGAGAGATCTAGAAAGAGTAGAGTTTCTGAAAGAGGAAAAGCGTCTTGAAGCGATTCATGAGAGAACTAGGAAGGCAAGTGTTAAGAGATTTCAGCATTTGAACAAAGTGCCTCCTACAGATCAGACGCCAGATCCTAAGCAAGAACGATGAAGGAAGCCGTACAAGAACTTCTTCGGTCGTGTGCGTTAATGTTTATTTTGAAGACAGAGTTTTGGAGACTGATACAAGACGAGACTATATCCAAGGGGGAGTCTGTTGGTGAATAATGTCTATGTCTTAGTCTTATATTGAGTCTGTGTAGTATAGAGCTGGATAGGCTAGGTATATGAAGTATTTATGTAGTGTTGTAACAAGTTCGCCCATAAACTTCATGTATATGCAGCACAAGTTCGGGCGAACTTGAGTCTCCCAGGGGCGAACTTGCAAGTCTATAAATACCTAGCTAGTGCTCCTCATTTGTAACTTTCGCATTTTGGAGGCGAAGCTCTGTCAGTTTGTACTCTCGACGTTTGATCAATGAAATTGATGATTAACTGATTAATTCTTGTCTATTGGTAAACACGACGTAATATTTTCGCTACTATGGACGTTAGATATCAAATTTAGGTTTCTTAGCATCGAGGATCGTCCTACAGCAAATCAGATGAGTATCGATGACGAAATGGGTACTACGTCGAAACCGCCAAAGCTAATGAGCATGGACGAGTTTGAAGGGTGGAAGGAAAAGTTTGTGAATTGGATACAAGCGAATCAGTTCAACAGTTGGGTTGCAGTTGAGGATGGTTAAAATGGCCAAAGGATGAGCATGATCAAGATCTTCCGCTAAACAAGTTCTCACCGACCGACAAAGATAACTATGTCACTGAGAAGAAAATGATAAGCTTAATTCAACAATCAGTAAAGGAAGATATCTTGATACTGTTTGCCAGAAATGAAACATCACAAAAATTATAGCACGCTCTTTGCGACAAATTCAAAGGAAGTGATGAAATGATCAAAAGCAAAAAGGCCTTGATCAAGAAAGAATTCGAGATCTTCACGATGATTAAGGTGAAACGATGAAGCAGATGATCGATAGATATTGTTACCTCATGGTCCAGATGCGAAGACATGATATCAAAAGATCTAACGAAGAGCAAATCGAGAAATTGGCTGATGCACTTCCAGAAGGAGAATGGACAACATATCTGATGATACTGAAGAATAGTCCATCTTGGAGACACTTCAAGTTGTCTTCTTTCATAGGCAAACTTGAAGGTCATGAAATGGAGTTGATGAAAATTGAAAATCTAAGAATGCTAATGTTGTTCAAGATGTCGGTGTCTATTACAAAGGAGGTGTTCAAGATACTCCAATTCAAAGCTCAAAATCCAAACAGCATTTAGTGCAAATACAAATTCTTCTCCAAATCAAAGTTCTCCATATGCTGGATATACTAGTGCCAGGTCAAGTTTTTCATTCCAAAATCAGACAAGTCAAGCTAGTTCTGATTCAAATGTTTTCCAGTGCAACATAGCAGTTGATTTGAAGAATGTATTTCCTGAAAATGTGGCCAAACAACACATAGCATTACTTGCTACCGTTCTTGAAGCATATGAAAGTCTTGTTGCTGGAAAGATCGGTAATCCGGAAATGACCGCCGAAGATTATGATCAGGTGGACGAAGAAGAATTGGAGCTCATGAACATCAAATGGAGTCTTCATCCATCATCAGAAGAGTCTCTAAGTTTGTGGCACTCACTGGAAGGGATATTGGTAATTCAAGTAACAAGCTTGGATTTGACAAGTCTAAAGTCACATGCTTCAGGTGTCGACAAAAAGGACACTTTAAACGAGAATGCAAAAATCAAGAAACAAGTGGAAATCAAAATCCTTTCGGCAGCAACAATGAGTACTAAAGAAAGCTCTTCAATACAAGCCATACCCAAAGAGAACACAAGTCGAAGTATAAGATAAATCTGCAAAGAAAACCAAACAAGCTCTTGTTGTCACTCATGAAGAAGATGGTTTTGACTGGAACAGATACATCGGGAAGAAGACTGGTGTTGCTATGATGGCGGAAGTAGTGGATGAATCTGATACATCGTATATTGATGCTGCTCTAGAGAATGCCATTCTGGAAGGATATAGACAGCGAGCTGAGGAAGAAGAATTAGCTTACCTTGAGATACAGAAACAAGAAGCATTGAAATTAGAGGAAGAAAAGGTAAAAGCAAAGGTAAGTGTGTCTGAAAAAGAAGTTGTGAATGTTGTGGAGGTTGAAAAACCTTGCACAAAGTGCGCAAATCCTTGTGAACCTTGCTTGATAAGGTCAAAGTCATAAGAGAATTAAACTGTACACAACGAAAATTTTCGTTATGATTACAGAACCATGAAAGAAGCTTATAACAAAATAAAAGACACCTATAAAAATGTCGAGAAAGCTAATCGTGAACTAAGTGCTAATGTCAAAATGTTAAATGCAACAGTAATTGAAAAACAAAAGGCAATTAACATGTACATTAACATCATTGCTGAGACAAAGCGTGAGCTTCACGACATAAAATAGAAACGGAAACGGGTAAGACAATTGCTGAAAAGTTACACCACAAATGCTTATGTCATTGATCACATTCTTCCTACGATTAAGTCGGAGGAAAATGGTGATAAATCAAAGTGTAAAGAATACGGAAGTGTTCCTCCACCACTTCTTGCAAGTTATTCATGCAAGAAAGATGATGAGATCGAAAAGGCATTTAATATACTTATTTTGTCAGAAAAGAAAAATAAATTGCCTGAGAACATTGGCGTAGACTTTACGAAACCAAATGATGACAATTAAGCAATGATAAAAAAATGTGGTAAAGAATGTATTGGGAAATGATTCTGATGACGGCAGCTTTAAAAGTGCCAACTCAAGTTCAAACAGTTCTGATACACAGTCCAAAAATGATGATACATCTTCAGAAAGTGATCTAAGTGATGATCCTAACGTTGTCATGTACAAAGTTAAGGATTCTGATAGATTATATTTCAATGACAGCTTTCCGATTCGGAACGTGAAAGAAGATCAAATGATAAACTGTTTAAACCATAGAAGTTTCATCAGATGATCTTGACAAGAATGAAAAGAAATTTTACTCTAAACGAAAAAGAATTTTAACAACTACCGTAGAAATGGTGGTGATTTTCCTGAGCACAGGAGAGCAGGTTTAGGTTTGGAGGTTGAAGAAGAAGAACCGAAGAAGAAGCAGAAATCAGCGTTCCAGGAATACAAAGTAAAAATATAAAGTTTGTGTAGGAAACAAGCACGGTTGAAGAAGAAAGCGTGATCCGTAAGCAATCAAATGATGAATTCAAGAAAGAGAAAGAACTTCGGGACAAGGCTAAGACCAAATCCACAAGTGGAGTGAAACCCACTAGTGGACATGCTCATGATAATCGGACTTGCTTAAATGCAATATTGTTGGTCATATTGCTCGTAAGTGTCTGAATCTAAAGCCTGTGTTTCCACGAATGAAAAATGTTTCAAAAGATGAAAAACAAAAACAAACCAGAGATTGTAAAATCTGTTACAGAGTCAAATAGAAACTATGAATCTAAAGGCGAAGTGAAACCTAAAACTGGTTCAAAGTTTGAAAACTCAACATTTAAAAAAGGTGAAACTTCAAAATTAAATGAAATCTAAGATTCTAGATCTACATCAAGAAAGCTAGAAGCAAGCTACAATCTTGGGTTGCTAAGAAAAGTTTTCATCATCTGAAAAATCAAAGTCTGTTGCTGATAAAACTGAAAATGTCAAATCAAAAGAATCAGTAATCAATCAGACAAAGAAAGAAAAAGATAAAAAGTTTTCAGAATCAACATTGGACGAAATGTTTGATGATGATTTTGAATACGTGATGATTTTGAAAGTGTTTATGATGCTTATCATGTCAAACCCAAAACCAAAAAGGTTTGGGTTTCTTATTCAAATAGTTGCTTTGTTGTGCAGAGTTCCAAAGATCTACTTTGTCAAAGTAAAATCTGGATAGCGAAGCTCCATGAGTATTTAACTTATCTAGAATGTCATAATCTTTGTTATTTTTGATATTACAAGTGGTTGAAAAAGAAAAATTGAAAAGAATATTTGAAAATTTTGATAAAATCCACACCGTTAAACAGAACACTGATTGTTATATTGAAAAACCATTTAAAATTGATGCTTCTACAAGTTGATGTTTAACAAAGTATAATGATTTGTTCTGCGACAAGTGATGATGCAGAAGATGAAAAAAGGATCGGACGACGAGTTCTCGTGATCCACATTGGTTTGTTACATTTTTAGAAGAATTTCTTTAAAATCTAAAATCCAAAAATATGTTTTTGATTTTAGGGGGAGTAAGAAAATTTTTAGAAAAATCAAAAAACATACGAAAAATTTAAAAAGTACAAAAAAAAAAAAGGCAAAAAGAATTCGGTGTCACAAAAAGGAAATGATAGTACATCAATGGACTATCACAGTATGCTAAAGAATTGTAAAGTTTAACAGTGACAAACAAGTATTACTGTGGATGTGTCGATAGGCTTAACACGTTCAGTAGATTGTTTCCGAGATATAAACTAAATTTACAACAGCTTAACCTTGTGTATTAACACATCTTGGGTATATGGACTTAGTACTCCGAAATTTTGTTTGAGAGATTGCCTGATTCTGAGATATGAGGTCTTTATACATAGTTGATATATGGGGTATTATACAAGTTCTTCTGATTTTGCGGAAGCAATAGCCTAGAACTTCTATAATATTTTTGCTATAAACCCCAAACTGCATGCAAGCTTGAAAAGCATCTAAAGATCTAATCAATTGCAGTGCTTAAAAAGATTCCTTAATTGGAACACACCTTTAAAAGACGAGCCTTATCTCTTTGTCTGTACGGTAGTACTAACCTGAGCTCTCAAGGTCTCGCACAACCCAGATACAGATATCAATTATGCTATACTCACCTGTAAGATGAAATCTAGGGAATCTTGATACGGGAGTTTGTTCAAGAGGTGAGAACCATAGTTAAGTCAAGTTTCATAAATCATACCTTAACATATCTTGGAACAATTGAGAAATGTGTCTAAGTTTAAGTGGACAAACATATCGACAATCTAGGTAAACGAGTTTAAAACTTAAAGTCTTCAAAAAGGTCAATGGTACTGGTGATATGTCTCAAACAACTGATATGATCCTTAGACACGAATTCACAAAAATATATCTGTAAATATGTTTGTATATAGATTACTTTACATGTTAAAAAAATTATGTAAATACTTTACTTGCCTTTCAAGATAAAAATCAAAAAGATTTTCAGTGTGTTTTAGCATAAACTTTCTAAAATACAAAAAGATTTTGTTTTACATTAGTTTCAGCGAGCGAATGTTGGAGAACGGATCTTCGAAGTCTGGTAAGAAAATCTGATGAAAGTTTAAAAGTTCATTAATTTGAAACTTTAAAGTTCATAACGGTTATTCAAAACTGAGATCATAATTTGGACTCGGTTGATATATTTAGTTAATCAAGGTCATTAACTTGAACTTGATCAACTAAGTGGATTTTCATGATAAAAAGTGAAAGTTGAAGTTTGTTAAAATGTAAAATGTATTCAAGGTCATTAAGTTGAACTTGAAACATCTGAAGTTTTTGAAAAGAGTGAAATGAAGATTAAAGTTAGAAATGTTGAAGGAACAGAATTTCAAAAATTGAATCAGAAATGTTTATTTGAATATCTGAAAGTATTTAGACAAGTAGTAAAGATTGAGGGGGAGTTGATAAAGCAAAGATTGAAGATACCGGAAAGCTTAAAGCTAGGGGAGCAAAGCTTAAAGAAAGGGGGAGCATGTTGATTAAAAGTTTTATCAAGACAAAGCTCACGAAAAAGGAAGAGGATAAGAAGATCAAAACATTAAAGTTTATTCAGAACTAAAGATCGGAAGACTCAGAAGTTTTAGAAGTCAATGACTACGGCAACATCCAAGGGGGAGTCTGTTGGTGCATATGTCTGTTGCCTACGTCATTATGTATCGAGTTTGAGTGAATAGGGCTTAATCTGTTAGAAACTAGGCGTATTTATGTGAGTTGGAGGCCAAGTTCGCTCGAGATGGTCTTGAGAAGTCAAGTTCGGCCGAACTTGACTAAGTCAAGTTCGCCCGAACTTCCATTCTCTCCAGCGAACTTGGAAAACTATAAATAGGTGCCTTGGTGATTTCATTTGTAACACAGAGACGGCGAAGCTCTGTCGGATCTGGTTCTCGAATGTATTGAACTTTAGATCAATGAAAACAACGTTTAAATGAGTAATTCTTGTTATTTGATTAACTTGTCATTAGTTTCTGCCTAATTGGACAATAGATAACAAATTTAGGTTACCGTGCTAATCGTGGACGTTCCTATAGGCACTTCGTGCCTAGCGACTACTTCTTTCAAATAGATATCAGCGAGTGTAGAGAACTTGTCCGTTTTCTTAATAGCTAGGAAGTGTGCAGATTTAGTCAGTCGATCTACGATGACCCAAATGGTGTCGTTCCCTTGCTGAGATCTAGGTAAACCAGTGACAAAACCATGGAAATTTGCTCCCATTTCCATGTTGGTATCTCAGGTTGCTGCAGTAACCCTGATGGCTTTTGATATTCGATTTTGACCCTAGTGCAGGTCAAGCATCTACCAACATACTTGGCAATGCTAGCTTTCATACTAGGCCACCAGTATAAAGTTTTGAGGTCCTGGTACATCTTGTCCGAACCAGGATGTACCGAGTAACGAGACTTATGCGCTTCGTCCATCACAAGCTCTCGTAGGTTTCCATAGGGGAACCCAAATACATTCCATGAAGTAGTATGTGCCATCTTCCTTGCGTTCGAGTTGTTTTTCCATGCCCCGCATGGATTCAGCTACGAGATTCTCTTCCTTCAGTGCTTCAACCTGAGCGTTTCGGATTTGGGCAGGAAGATTAGAGTGTATGGTAAGTTGTAACGCACGTACACGCTTAGGTTTAGTTTCCTTCCGACTGAGGGCATCGGCCACAACGTTGGCCTTGCTGGATGATACTTAATCGCGCACTCGTAGTTGTTGAGGAGTTCGACCCACCGACGCTGTCGCATGTTCAACTCCATCTGGTCAAAGATATACTGGAACTCTTGTGACCGGTGTAGATAGTGCACTTGGTATCGTACAAGTAATGTCTCCAAATCTTGAGTGCGAACACTACTGCT
The DNA here is from genome assembly GCA_947069175.1 of Scalesia atractyloides. NCBI lineage: Eukaryota > Viridiplantae > Streptophyta > Magnoliopsida > Asterales > Asteraceae > Scalesia > Scalesia atractyloides. Next base: position 40,312,792 of record CAMTDV010000009.1, read on the forward strand.
CCCAACTCAAATCGTGGGTAGTGTAGTTCTTTTCATGAACCTTGAGTTGGCGTGAAGCGTAAGCAATGACTTTCTCGCGTTGCATTAACACACAACCGAGTCCCTGGATGGACGCGTCACAATAGACAACAAAGTCGTCTGTGCCTTCTGGTAACGCAAGAATGGGTGCACTACAGAGTTTTACTTTCAACTGTTGGAACACAGATTCTTGAGCATCACCCCATCCGTAGGTAACACCTTTTGAGTTAAGGTAGTGAGAGGTTTGCAATCTTCGAGAAGTCTAGAATAAACCTTCGGTAGTATCCTGCCAATCCCAAAAATTGACGGATTTCAGTTGGGGTACGGGGTGCTGGCCAATTCTTGATGGAGTCAACCTCAGCTGGATCGACATGAATCCCAGCTTCATTCACTACGTGGCCGAGGAAATGGACTTCACGAAGCCAAAAGTCGCATTTCGAGAACTTAACATAGAGTTTCTCGCTTCGAAGAAGATCTAGAATGATGCGTAGGTGCTGTTCATGTTCCTCCTGACTCTTAGAGTAAATCAGGATGTCATCGATGAAGACTATGACGAACTTGTCAAGATAAGGTTTGCACACTCGGTTCATGAGGTCCATGAAAACCGCGGGTGCATTCGTTAGCCCAAATAGCATAACAAGGAACTCGTAATGGCCGTATCGAGTCCTGAATGCTGTTTTGGAGATGTCTTCGTCTCGAACTCTCAACTGGTGATAACCCGATCTCAGATCAATCTTGGATAGAAACTTGACCCTTGCAGTTGGTCGAATAGATCATCAATGCGCGGAAGTGGGTAACGGTTCTTGACGGTCACTTTGTTGAGTTCACGGTAGTCTATACACATACGAAAAGTGTCGTCCTTCTTCTTGACAAAAAGTACAGGGGCTCCCCATGGTGACGAACTGGGCTGGATAAAACCTTTATCCAGGAGCTCTTGCAATTGCGTCGATAATTCTTCTAGTTCGGTTGGTGCTAGTCTGTAGGGTGCTCGAGCTACAGGTGTCGCTCCAGGGTTAGCTCGATTTGGAATTCGACTTGACGATGAGGTGGGAGACCAGGTAGTTCATCGGGAAAGACTTCGGGAAAGTCGCGAACAATAGGAATATCTTCAAACTTTTTCTCTTCGGCTTGTACATCTGTGACAATAGCTAGAATAGCGGTATGGCCCTTTCGCAGACACTTCTGAGCCTTCAAGAATGAAATAATGCTTACCACCGTGCCACTCTTCTCGCCTCGAATATCCAGGGCTTCACCATTAGGAAAACGGATGCGGACAATCTTTTCATGGCAAAATATCTCTCGCGTGATTTAGGGATAGCCAGTCCATCCCGACTACACATCAAAACTACCAAGAGTGATAGGGATGAGATCAATAACATATTTGTGGCCAGATAACTCCAAACTAAAAGTCGCAATGAATACAAGAGATTTGCCGTTAGCTAGCTCGACTGTGTGCTTATGGTCAAGAGAGGTTGGGGTAGGTTTAAGTAATGTACTAAAGTTCGAGGAAACATAACTATGGTCCGTGCCAGAATCAAAAAGTACTGAAACAAAGGAGTCGTTCAGAAGGAACATACCTGTCACCACATTTAGGTCGTTTCTTGCCTCACCCGAGCCAATCACAAAGGCTCGACCTTTTGCGCCATTCTCGCCATTGTGGTTGTTGCTCTTGTTGTTGTTTCCAGTGCCGATATTGTTGTTGTTGCGGTTTTGGTTCAATTGAGGGCAATTTCTCTTAAAGTGCCCTTCGGCTCCACATTGTAACATCCCTTGTTGTTACCCTGTTGTTGCTGCTTGTGGTTCTGTCTTGCAGGATATTGACTCCTACAATCTTTTGCCGCATGCCCTGGTTGTTACATCTCTGACATCGGTTCTTATCACACTGTCCACTGTGGGGCAAGTTACAACGATTGCACTTTGGGTGGTATCCCTGTACCCACCCTAGTTTTGATTTGCCGGCTCTTGTTGTCTTCGAACTTTCTCTGCTGTGACTGAGGCTCAGAGGAGCTAGAACCCTTACTCTGGTTGCTATCCCACTTGCGTTTGTTGTCGCTCATAGTATCAGTAGTAGCATTGTTTCTCTTGGGCAGCTTGCCCTGTTCCACAGCCTGATCGGTGAGACGGTGTGCCAAACGGATTACTCGCTGGATCATAGGGAGATTAGCTGAAGTTACCAAACTCTGAGTTTCAGGAACTAAACCCTTGAGATAGAGCTCTATTCTCTTGTAAGCAGGCTCGGACATATTCGGGCAAAGAGCAGCTAAATCGTTGGACCTTTTAGCGTACGCTTCAATTTCAGATCCAACCATCTTCAGATTGTAATACTCCACCTCGAGTTTCTGAATATCATATCTATGACAGTACTCTTCCTTGATTAAATCCTTGAAATCATTCCAGGAAGTGGCATTGGCAGCCGCAAATCGAAGCATCTGAACCTGTGCGTTCCACCAGGAAAGCGCATCCTTCAAGTGTGCCAGTTGCATACTTTACGCGATTGTTGACAGGGCAATCACACATCTCAAAAACATATTCGACCTTCTCGATCCAATGCAAAAGACCCATTGCTCCTTCGTTGTCGTTGAAAAAGTGGGGTTTACAATCCATAAATGTCTTGAAAGTACAAGCTCGGGGTTGAGCAGGTTGTCCTGTCGCAAAGACGAAGCCGATCAGAACATGTGAGACAAAGAGATAGAATTTAAACGTCCTAGAGTGTATGGAATGGTTGTTTTACCTCCTGGGTGTGCTGCCAGAGCTTCAGCAACTCGTGCATTGATTAAAGCCTGAATCTGAGCCTGCGTCATGTTGGCTCCTCCGTGTCCGCCACTTCCGCTCATTGTCTTTACATCCACAAAACATAAAATGAGAACGATGTCGTAGTGGTGTGAGGAAAGGAGAAGAAAGTTTGATCACAACGCATATAGTTAAAATTAAACATTTGGGTTTAGGAGAGAGTGTGTTAGTGTTAACAGATAACATGTCGTAAGAGTCTCAAGAACTAAGCACATACGTAATGTATCAAGTAAATAACAACTAGGCACATGCAGAAGCTATGCAATCTAAAGTATTGAGCGTTGCACTTAGAGTGTCGTGTCGTTGCGGATCGTTAACTACCAAACAGGTTATAGTCTGGTTTTTTTTTCTCAAAAAGACTTTCTTTTAAAACCGAGTTCACTATAACCAATGGCTCTGATACCAATCTGTCACACCCTCAAATTTCCACGTGCAGAGTTTTACCGCGAGAGGTGCGACCGACCAGGATCAAGCCACTAATCATGTTGAACCATTATTAAAGTTATCAAAAAGTATCACCATCAATACAATTAGTGATCTAAAGTTTAAATGTCCAAAAACATAGTTTGACCAACAGCGGAAGCAAACAGTAAAAAAAATCCAAACAATGTTTAAAACCATAGGTGTTTAATAAAAACTAAATCAAATAACCAGCGCAGCCACGACACTCCTCCAACGCAAGCTCCCGTGCTGTATCTAAGGACCTGCAAAGCATGTAGTAACGTATCAACAAAAATGTTGGCGAGTTCACAATTGTTTAGTGTTGTTCCAAAAACATGAGTTTGTTAAATTACTCTGTTCTTATAAAACATGTCATGGGGAGCTACCCCACATTTTTTAACTACTAAACTCGTTACCATACCGACTACTAACTGTGGTTATGTTTAGTGCCCCGCGTCAATGCCTATCATCATTGACTAGTGCCCAAGTATATTAGTCAACGCCCGTCCTCTGCGGCACGGTGTGAGGCTTGTTAGACCTAATAGCGCTATTCAACTAATAACCCGTTCGCCATTGGCCCGGCGATTGATCGGTATAAAATGTGTAGGGACTTTCAGATAGAGTTTTCGGCTAGTACGCTTGAAACATGTGATATAATAGTAAATTAACTTGTTGTCCCATCCAGGGGGGACAAGGTTTCCCGTATTCTACCCAAGGAGAATACATAGTTGTTTTTTTATTCCGTTCCCAAACCACCGGGAATACATGCTTTTATAAAAGTGTGAACTCACCTTAGGGTGCACAGCGACAAGTAAACAAGTACAGAAGCTTCTAGATTCAGTAAGCCTGGCATAAATATTATCTCATTATCAGACATTTAATCAGAAGGTCATTGTACGGTTTCAAGTTATCGCCTTAAATTTCGAACTTAAGACTCCTAGGTATAACCACAATTAACTCACCCGATATATCTCACTAACACCTCTTCTTTACAGATCACATAAATATAAATACACACACCCATGTAGATTTAAATGCTTATTCATACATTACCCTACACGGATATTAAAGTTCACATATGCATATTGTTTAATTAGTTCTACTTCCTTAGCTAACCCCTTTACACATTCTATACATTCATGCATAAGAGTATCTTAAACCACACACATCATATTTCTCACGTTTACATGCATGCACCAAACTTATGCATTAATTAACCTATCTCTTTGTAATATTTATAATCATCACCACTCCTATTCCTAATCGAAAGAACATACCCTCATGCACAAACATCGAAACAAGGAAACTAAAAAAAATAATCAGTTCCATATTCATGCCACACCTCACATATACATGTCCCAAACCCATGATCCCACAGATCGCATGCGATCCCCGTAACGTTATCGGTTCACCCAGTTCATACATATACCGTTCGAATCATTCACATGTTCCTTACTCATAAACAATCATGTTAAATCATATTATCTTACATTCGATATCAAGGTCTCGTGCACATATAAACATAACATAACTTCGCAATTTTCGTAATAAGTCTAACACACCATATTCATTCACAACCAGACTTTAAAACCAGTTCTCATGCGCATATACATTATCACATCAGGATGCACGTAAAACTAACAGTAGCTTCATATAGAACTCTATTTTCTTGCAAAGCTTAAAGTCGAGGTCAAAACGAAACCGAAACAACGAAACCTTAATAAGAGACTACGGAGTGTGCGACACTTTCCGGTTGTGGTGGCGATCTTAGTTTATTATTCCGGTGTCAACAGACGTCGAACAGGAAGAAGAGGCGGTGAATGATCGGTGCGTTTCTTCAAGCTTTTCTGGTGTAGGGGATGATGAGTGGGGGCTTGGGTTTAAATATAGTATTTTGAAAAACTAACTTTTTATAATGACCTTATCCTATCGGTATGAGGAAACTTGTTTAACAAGTAGATAAGTTATCGAAATAATGAAAGGTCATGTATAAATAAAAAAAAGACTTTATGAAACACAATTTCAAACAAATAAGGATCTGTGGGTGTGGGCGGCTTGGTTACATGGGCCACCACTTGGGCTGAAATTAACAAAAGAAATCGTTGAGGTTGTTTGGGTTAGTGCATGAATCATGTTAACATATATTAGATCAAGTGTTATGGGTGAAATGGGATTGGGTTCATGCGAGCGGGACGTGGGCCGCATATTAGTGAGTGGTGGATGGGGATTCGAATGGAGGTGTTTCGCGTGGGAGGAGGTGTTTCAGGTTGGGCCGCGGTTTAGGAATCGGGCCACGAGTGAGAAAAGGGTAACGGGTTGGGTTTCACTTCATAATGTACACACACCCATTAGTAGCATTTAAATTCTTCGTGACGTGAAACATAAATGTAGAGAAAAAAACGAGAACATAGGTAGAATAAATGACTACAGTGAACGGTTTATACCTCGAAGTTACGGGTTGTTACATGGAGGCTCTTGATTGGTGGTTGTAGTTTGGATTGATTGATATTTACTTTATTTTTATTATTTTTTTAATAACATCACTTTCATGCCCTTACACTCTGTGTGTTTTTTTTTACCACACCCCTCTGCTGGCATGATTACCGCATGACACTTCATACCCCTCAACGCCGTACGGTCTAAGAGGTGTCATCACACGTGTCTAACACTTTAGTCCCTAGACACATGGGATGAACGGAAGTGAACAACAAAACAAAAATAGCTACAATATTAGCAAGACACAAATCAAAGTTTAACATTTGATTATATATATATATATATTAATGTGTATATGATTCTAGTTATAAGTGATATAATTAACAAGGTTTGAAACTGGTGTATTATATAGTAAAAATAAAATTTTCCAAATTATAAAAATTATTTTTAAGATAAGTTATAATTAAAATTTACCTTTTTTATATTAAAGATAAAAACGAGAAAAAGTATTAGACTAAGAGAATTGTGATACGTGACGTAATAATATTTGATGCTTGTTAGGTATATATGACAGCGCTGATACATTATTGATAACATGATGTGATGCTTAGTAGCAAACATGTTACATGTGTTTTGTTAACCAATCAATAAAGCAGTTGATTCATCAAAAATGTACATAACTATCTAAAATATTGCACGTGTTACTTACAATTTGATGTGCTTCATATTTACCATCTAGATGCCATAAAACAATATAATTTATAGAAAACAATTTAAAAATTTAAAGCGAGCACAATTCATCCTAGGAAACAAAACATTAATTCATAGGAAACAAAACATTAGATTTCATAAACCCGATTAAGCAAAAGAAAAATCCAAAATTTAAAGAGTGATTCCTTGAAACAAGTGTTTTTTGTTTTGTCTGAAAGGTGTGAATTATTTGCGAATGTCGGGAAGTCTAGCATACGTGGTCTTAATCGGGTCCGTGTTAGAGAGCCCCCTCGCACAATAGATCCCCAATTTAAACTCTATTACGATGTCTTAATCGGGTCCACGCTATAGAGCCCCCTCGCACAATAGATCCCCATTTTAAACCCTATTATTGAGACATGGAGAGGAAAACTCACCCGGACCCAGGTGGAACTTAAATAATTGTGGTCATCACTAGAGCACTAGTGTTGGTTGTGAAACAATGTGTTATTTTGTAAAAAAATTGATAATAATAATAATTAAAAAACAAATATTTTTTATTGAACATCCTTTGGTAAAGTGGTATTATAATTTTTTTTAACGGTCAACAAATCAATCTTAAGTACTTTCAGGTGCTTTCGCGGGGCACCCACTGGATGAACGGAGTACTCTGAGAGTAACCCGAGTCGTCAACCACCACTTTCCGAGAAAACCCGGTAACCCACCTGTCCGTAGGCACGACAGTTAAATCATCGGTAAAACCCATTTGGCTTAAGGATCGAACCCAGGTTTCCCTAGGTCTCCTATCATTGGCTCATTGCTCATCAGTGACTCACTCTTTTTTGTATCAAGTAGGAATCGAACTTGAATTTTAATAGCAAAACTCAAATTCTCCTACTAGTTGAGCTAGAGGTCATTCACAAAGTGGTATTATAGTGATTTTGATTTTACCTGTTGGTGTAAGTTGTAACCGTTTAAAGTATAATATTAGCGGGCTACGCCGACAAAGCCCAAAGCGTGGCCCAAAGTGTTAAAACATTTGGCTGTTGCCATTTGGCAGTATTCATAATCATTCTGGGCTCAGCCCTCCAAGTGGCAGCACCTCCTTTATTTACTTGATCTTTTGAGAACAAAAACATTAGTCGCTTTTGTTTTACCTTAAAAAAACATCATGATTTTCGTGTCAATACGAATTTTCATTCAAATCCTTACAGGTTAGCCATGTTGCCATAAATCACTAAATTATTCCAGACTCCAAGTTTTATATTTTTGTACACATATTGAATTATACTTATAAGAGTTAATTACACTTTTCGTCCCTATGGTTTGTCAAAAATTACTATTTTAGTCCATGAGTTTAAAAATTGTCATTTCAGTCCCTGTGGTTTCACTTTCGTAACTATTTCAATCCACTTTCGTTAACTCCACCCATATATTTTGACACTATATTGCAAAGTAATGGACTCAAATAGTGATTTTTGACAAACCAATGGATTGAAATAGTTACGAAAGTAAAACCACAGGGACTGAAATGACAATTTTTAAACTAATGGACTGAAATAGTGATTTTTGACAAACCACAGAGACGAAAAACGTAATTAACTCTACTTATAATGATCTAAATTATTACCTATCAAATTTTTTTGTCAAGGCCAATCTCATTGTACAAACATAATACATTTGCACTCGAGTTACACTTAAATTTCACTCAATTTTGCTTACTGGGAATGTATGTTTATATTTTTTACCCATAATCATTCATGTGAGTAAAATCAAGTGTTATTTGTGATTATTATACAACTGAGATTATTCTTGGTAATGACAATGAAAGTCACAAGTATCAGCGGTCAAACTACTAGTATAAACCATTATCAGCATCGACGCATAGTTTGATTATTGAAAACCATTGCCTACATTTCAAAATTGTTCTAATAATAAAGTGATTTCTAGCTTTCTTAAACTATACCTCACAAATTTAAAATAATCATATATTTTTCTTTTGTATTATTACGTAAGATAATGTATAATATAGTTTTCTCTCATAAGTCGTATTGTTTAAAGTTAACTATAAATCTATATATTTAGTTTTTTTCGAGTTTCCTAAATCTCAAAATTCAAATATGAGTTGTAGAGGAAATATAAAAAACGTAGGTTTACATTTATATTAAAAAATTATTTGAGCCAAAACACTCTTGCTTCACCACAATATTAAAAAGACATTCACCTATGGAGCAGTCACCTGCGGTCGTTGTTGCTTGGTTTGTCAACATTAATTAAAAACGTTCAGTCTCAAACAATCGCAATAGTGAGTAAGGAAGAAACAGTGAAGCAGATATCACAAGAAAGTGTGAAACCAATTGAACTATATCATACCAAAATTATGTATAATCTTTTTAATAATGGTAAGTTAGCTTTTAGATTTTTTCACTATAACACTAACTTAAACTAAAACAAATAATGATTTACAAACCATTTGTCCAACCTCGAATCTAAAAATATTCAATAAGCTTCGATCTACAAACTATTTGTCCAACCTTTTTACATCATGGTGTTTATCGCGTAAATAAATACGTAACTAATTTCAAAGAGGTAGTAATAGCAATAGAATAAACCTAAGGGATATTTTTGGTAACTTTTGTTCAAATAAATACACTTTGACGATAATAAAAAAACGGCAATTATTAACCAACCGCAGACGTTATCCATCTTCGATGTCTCCGCCGTAAACCCCTCACTGGAAAAAAAATATGTTCACAAAGCAAAAACGATCCGGCCGGAAACTTGACCGGAAAAACGCCTTCAAAAACGTCGGTTACGACTCATCTACATCGTCATCATCCTCTTCCTCTTCACTATTCGACACCAATCAACTCACCGAGCTCCATCACTCGACAGTTCTCTGTTCCCCGATCAAATCAGTCACCGGATTGAAGGCACCGCGGGCGAAGTTGAGTCAATTTTCCGGTCGTTAGGCCTCTCGGGACCCGAAGATTTAGCAATTCCGGTAGCCGATTGGGAAGCCCATAAAGCCTGCTCTGTTGTTTCATGTACAAAGTTTCATTGCTTCACTCCTCCGGTGAGTGATTCGCCGCAGAATTTTGAAACTCTGGTTAAGGTTAATGATGACGTAAGCAGAATTGAATTGAATGGTGTTGAAATAGTTGGGGTTGGTGATAGGGGGAGAAGTAGAATGAAGGGGGTGAGGCCGCCGCCGGTGTTACCGGTGATTGTGGATAAGCCTTGGGAAGATCCGGTTAGGGTTGATGTTGAAGCAAGAAATGGGATGATGGGATTAAGAACAGTTGTGAGACAATCTACTGGTCTGGAGTATTTGGTTTCTCCGAATGGTACGGTGGTCCGGTGCAGTATTAAGAACTGGCAGAAGGGGGATTTTCTTGGCAGTGGCTCATTTGGAACTGTTTATGAAGGCTTCAATGAGTACATACATACATACATACATACATACATACATACATACATACAATACATACATACATACATACATACGTACATACGTACATACGTACATACATACATACATACATACATACTTTTTCATAAAACTTTATAATGCTTTTGCTTTTGGATGTATATCTGATTGTGTTAGCCTCCTTCCTTTCATGTTATCTGGATTACTGTAGTTACGGTATGCAAAAGCATAATTTTCATGGTAAAAAGATGAAGATCCAATCTACAGCTTTGAATCAGATTTGTTTTGGTTTGGCAAATTGTTTGATTTGATCCGCTTTATTTGCAAATATGGGTTCTTTTTGCGGTTGGTATAGCTTTTACTCAATTCTACAAATTAAAGTATGCAGAAACAACATTTTTATGGCAAAAAGATATGGCTTTGTTTTCGTTTGGGAGATTATACAAAAATTGTTTGATTGATCCACTTTGTATGTTTGTTTGCAGATATGGCTTCTTTTTTGCTGTGAAGGAGGTTTCTTTACTTGATCAAGGAAGCCAAGGAAAGCAGAGCATTCTTCAGCTTGAACAGGTGATTTACAAGCTGCTTTCGTCATCGCGTCGTGTTTCTGATTCACATAAAGTTGTTTCTTATTGTTTTAGGAGATATTCTTATTAAGTCAATTTCAACACGATAACATAGTTCGGTATCTTGGGACAGATAAGGTATGGATCGTGTTTCTGTGCAATACACACACACGTACGTACGCGCGTAACGAATTTTCATATAAGCCGATAAGAGAATAATGAAATAATGTTTCAGGATGATGGCAAACTATACATCTTTCTTGAGCTTGTGCCCAAAGGTTCATTGGCAAATCTCTATCAGAAGTATCGTTTACGGGACTCCCAAGTCTCCACGTACACAAGGCAGATTTTGAGTGGTTTGAGTTATCTGCATGACCGAAATGTGGTTCATAGGTAAAAGTCCATTCTCACCTTGGTTTTAAAAAGTATGTCTCGTGCACATCTAGGTCAAAATTGGTGTATGTAGGAGGGTAATATGTAAACAACCAAAGGTTTGAATAGATTATGAATGGTTTACTTGATGATATTAGCTAATATATAAAAGTTAAAAATATTAGCTGGATATGATTTGTTAGTTATTTTTCTAGTTCAAGATTTTAGTGGCGTGATTATGGAGTGTCTTGTGATCGATTCATATTATTCTTTCAGGGATATCAAATGTGCTAATATATTGGTTGATGTTAGCGGATCTGTGAAGCTTGCAGATTTTGGATTGGCGAAGGTAGCTGCACATGGTTTCTTTCTTTTTTCTTTTACAATCTAAAAAACTAACCCCGAAGTTAAACGACATCAAATCTTGCAAGGGGACTCCATATTGGATGGCACCCGAGGTTAGTGCAATCACTACGTCTATCGTGAATGCATACAATCTCCTAAAACGTGTGCGCCATTTTGACCAGTTACCCAACCCACGCGACCTGAAAATCTTGCTACCTCTACTGTTTTAGTTTTTTGTTAAATGATTTGTGAGTCTGTTTGCGACTTCTGGTGTTATGAAACTTATAGACTATGCAATTAATATTATATCGGTTATCGGTCCCCATGTAAAATATTGGTACCGATATTATCAGCGATATTTGACCGATATAAATTGTTAGTGTCAAATTGCTATATATATAAATTCTGCATGATATTATAATTACCGATATCCCACTGAGATAACCTATATCTCAAATCTCGGTCCTTGACCGATATCCGATATTTTACCGCATTAACTGCATAGCTTATAGACAATGATTGGTATTACATGTTTTATGCTAGATATGTGTCCTCAATACAGTTTTTCATGTATCCTTAGGTTGTTAATAATAAGAAGAAGGGGTATGGACCCGCAGCTGAAATTTGGAGCCTTGGTTGCACTGTGTTGGAGATGCTAGTAGGTCGAGTTCCATACTCCCACTTGGAAGGGGTACGCATAACATTTTCTTGTTTTATTTCTGTATTATCCTTCCAAAATAACTAAATCCATGAAGTCCTGTGCAAAGTTGATGTTCACAAGTTGAAAATATTTAGCACTGCGTGCACACACAAACTTATAAAAGGCTCGTTCAGTAGAGAACCAGTATTAAGTAGAGATTCGTAGACACTTGTACATAATGTTGGCCACATTTAGTGGGGGAGAGAAAGAGAGACGGTTATGTGGGTACATAACCGTCCTATGTATCACAGTATGTACAGGTGTTTATTCTGTTATCGTAGTTCTCCACTTGAAGTTGTTCTCTCTCTCTCTCTCTACACACACACACACACTAGATTAAAATACATTTGAGGAGGACAAGATTGTCTTTTTACATTAATTTTTAAGAGTTTAAGGGGGCAAAATCGTCGTTTATGAATTTTTACATTAAGTATAGTGTATTCACATTGTAAGTAAATATTTTGTAGTTCTCATTTGAACCCAGCACTATGTGTGTGTGTATTGCTATGGCAAATATAATCATATGTTTACCAAATTTATGTTTTACCATTTTTGATACTAAGTTGTTCTAACGAGGGTCATCCTTTTGGTTTGATAGATGCAAGCATTATTCAGAATTGGCAATGGTGAACTCCCTTCTATTCCTAAAACATTGTCGGTAGAGGCCCGTGATTTCATACTTAAATGCTTACAAGTTAATCCGAACGACCGGCCTACTGCTGCCCAACTATTGAACCACCCATTTATGCAGGCACCGGTCTCCATGAACTCGAGCCCTGTTTCTCCACTGTGTGGCAGCATACGCGGTCTTAATGGAAGAAGCCCATGACAATGATAATGTAAAGTGACTCGCCATTTGTTACCATTTCTCATGGTATTTTGTAAGTTTTGTAGTCATAGGTAGTCAATGTTGTAAGATCAACTGTAAATAGCTGTATTTTTGTACATTAAGCTAGCTTTTTTAGTTTTTCATGGTGACATAACATGATGAAGATGTGTGTGTTTCATTTTGAGGAGAACTAAAGATAACATACAGAAATGAAAGATGGAAATGCACCTACTCTTATTAGCGGTATGATTTGTTGATTAGGGTGGGTACACTGCGTCATTTTCAATTAGAATAAAACGAAGATGATCTCTTTATTCGTGGGAAACTCAATAGTACACTACCGCTAACAAAACAAATTATAATTATAAATAAATATGAAAGTTAACAAGGTAAGAAGCTTCAAACCATGAGATCTTCAGTTGCTAGGATTGAACAACGTCAAAGTTTATGTTGAGGCCACGTGTTTGACATGATCCCCTTAAAACACAAATATGTTTCCGATGGTACAACAGTGGTAAGCAGCCACCGCACTCCAATGCTCACTGTTCTTTACTCCCAACACCAATTTGAATATCGATATCTCATTCTTTTGCTAACCTTTTTTGTCCATGTGAATTGAGTATGATACACAGTTAACAAGAAAACACTCTCTGAAGACTTGAAGCCCTCAAAAAAAAAAAAAAAACTAAGTAGATTGATTGATTGTTAGCGAAACATGTTATTCACACTTCAAGTCAGTAGCATAGAAGTTGATCATGTATGATGTAATCTTCACAAAATGGAAGTCTTGGAGCATGTTTTATGTCCTTGAATAAACATATTAACAACCCTCTAGCAAAAAGTTGTCAAGAATTATAGCATTGCATGGTTTTAGTTTTTTTCAAGCATAGCCTTTGGAATTCTCATTTACAAATAGCACTTAGGTATTTAAAAACGCTGAGCTTAAATCAAGTACTGGTTCGAGTTACTCAAAATAAGCTAGAATTGTTTACACTATTGACATCAAATACAGCAAGCTAACTGCGAATATCAAATCCCAAGATAGGATGTTAATGCATCCTTATGAACTTGTGCTATAGCAACAGCCGTTTCTGCAAACCGCATTATTTATTTCTGATAATTTGCAAACTGTAAACTCTTTGTACTTCGACACCGAATCAATCAATGCAAACAGCTCGTGTGCACACATCTGAACCTCTTCTTCGCATTGTGTCATTGTTTCCTGTAACTTCGCCTTCGAACTCTTTACATATATATAGTTAGTTACTTATATTGTGATAGAAACAATCAATTATAACTGATAATGCACACTTATTTACATTCTAGCTGCCATGATTGAAAACTTAAAAATATAGGGTATTTGCATGCTAGAAATTGTTAATACAAAAAAAGAACCAATATAAATAACATGTTTGGTAAAAAAAATATTTGTATTCAAGAAAATTTGTCACAGCATAAAACGATTTGGTAAAATAAATACTTTTAGAAATTCGTAGGAAGTCCGAAAAACATATAGTTTTTCTTTTTCTTATGAAAACTATGTTTAAATTAATTTATTTACAAAAAAAAAAACTAAATGGAGATTTTAAGAATTTATCCAAGCTCAATCTCAAACAAATATTACAAAAGTTGACTAAAACCACCTAAAACATTTGATTCAACAAAAGATTAGATGGTTGTTGAAATTATACAACATAATGACATAATTGGCACAATAATTATTTACAAACAGAATTGTATTTTGAACAAGGAAAAGATAATATGTTTTTTGACCCGTTACCCAACCTGACCTGAACCTGAACCACCCATCTTGCCACCTCGACTTATATTCATTTGGTTCAACAACTATGATTTTATTTGCTTTAATATTAAACTTACAAAAAAAGGTTACCTCAACAAATTCGTGAGCTTCTTTTTCAACAAGCTCAACTTTACGAGACTCAACTTCAAAGTTGTTAATCAACTGGCTAGCCTCCATTAGACACCTGGATGTGTAATCTTGTGTTTCATTCTTTATTGTGATCAACTGGTTTTCCACCTAATCAAAAGATCATAGTCAGTTATTTGAGTATAAGACAGGGAAGAGAAAATGAAAATAGAAGTAGATGGGAGTTATCTCATCAATTCGTGATTGAAGAACGGCAATACGATTCCTTTTTGCATCAATATTGGCAGCAATGTCACGGGATTGTTGCTGGAGAGACATCAGAGTTTCCAGATTCTCCATTGAGCTTCTCTTCACTTCATCACGTGAAGAACTCAGTACAGGGTCCAATCTTGATTTATAATCCATTCCAAGCACTTCAGCAGCTGTTTTACCGTTTGCATTCAGCTCGTACTGAATGTCACTTCCTAGTTTTAACCTTAACAATTGCAATTCTCACATTAGACATGCAACAGGAATCAATCATAAACCAGTATAAGCGCGTTCTTGTTCTGGTTCCTGAAAATCCCACAACAGATATAACTAAATCTGCATTTTAAAGCACGTTCTTGTTCTGGTTCCTTCTACCCTGTTGGAATTT
Source organism: Scalesia atractyloides (assembly GCA_947069175.1). NCBI lineage: Eukaryota > Viridiplantae > Streptophyta > Magnoliopsida > Asterales > Asteraceae > Scalesia > Scalesia atractyloides. Next base: position 40,327,934 of record CAMTDV010000009.1, read on the forward strand.
ATTAAAAAATTCTGATTCACAGCATGTAGTTGAGTAAATTACATCTTACCAAAGATGAACATGAACTGATGCATAGTCATAAATAAAACAGCAGAAGATTAAATTATGATAAGCTTCTTGATACGTAACACTAGTTTCACCAACTCTTACAAAAGCTCCCTATATAACTCATTTTATGCACATAATGGACGTCCATGTAATTACCTAATTCCATGTTTCATAATCAACAACATAATAATCATAATGAGAATAATCCAGATTTGACCATCAGGCTACTCTAAGACCAACACCCACTACACAGCAAATTCTCCGACATGACTTAAGAGGGAACTTTTTTTTGAGCAGCAATCTAATCTACTCCTATTTAATGCATTAACTATTTACTAAAAAGAAAAAAATGGTAAAAAGTGTTTTCGGTCAGCCCGACCGTTATAAACCTATTTTACCCTTTAACCAACCAGCCCAACACACCCATGTTGCCATCGCAATCCCCTAAATTCAAATAGTCATCCATGTGAACTGAAAGAAACAGACACTTTTAACAAATAAAAACACACAAAGAACAAACAACCAGATGTGGTAGGTGCTCGAGAGGTCAATCGGTTTTCAAATACTGCCGAATTAAATTATTTTACTCTATGTTGTAAATGACACACAAAGTGCGCACCTAAGTGACCAGGCGCAGTGCAGCACTACCACTACACTCAGGCGCGCAGAACATTTTCAGGCGCCTAAATATGTCTAAAACCAGTAAAAGTCCTACAAGTGGTATTTTTATACTATGTGCCTCACTTAAAAAGGCACCTTAGGCCTAAGCTTCGATGAGGTCTATGCGCCTTTGAGAACATAGATTTTACTTCTTTAATCAGTTAAATTCAGCATAATTAAACAGTACTCGTAATCCATCTTTATAAAACTCCCCAACCAAAAACCAATGAAAAGTTGGAAATACTAAGTTACTCAACCAGTACCCATAGTACTTATCTAATAATAACACCGCTAACACTTATCACTAAAAATAACCTTTATGCCATGCAAAGATCTAACTAACACACATAAAGATAAAAGGCAACTCAGGCCATCTGCTCATACATATAAAAGTTCACGTTATTGAACCAATCTATACTGAGATAGTGCTATTGGAGGTTTTATGAGAGCAAGAGCATATATTTTCTATTATCAAGAGGTTTAGTGACAAAAAATATTTCCATTGCCTTCAGTCCCGAAAGTGTTGTAAAAAATTACATATAGCTTTTTATCATCCTAAGGTTTAAAATAATGTTGAATCAACATTTATGCATTACTAAATAAAAGCACATTTCGTTTTTCTCCCTAGAAATGCCAAAAAAGACAGCTTTGTAGTATATGCATAGGATAAAAAGATGAAGTTCATGTAGAATTTGATAAAATGACTTATATACTATATTCCTTCCTGGTAACCTTTTCATAATAGGAAAAAGAAGTTACATGAAGAATAATATATTAAAAAAGAGGGGAAACTAAAAAATGGTGTGTGCAATTCTAGAAACTTAGCTGAACAGTTCCATCACACATTAAGAGCAGAATTCAAGTCATTTAAACAGTTTCACCAACTCTTACAAATTCATTTTTTGCACCTAACGAAAGATCAAATAATTACTTAATTCCATGTTTCATAATCGCCAACATTATAACCATAAGTGAGAACCATAAAATTATCAAACAGCATAACATAAATAATAAATTCCGGTAGTGATCCTAAAAAATTATAACTGATGGTTGTTATATAAAACAGCTCATAGACAACAAACAAAAGGTACCTTCGGATAGCCTGGTTACATTGAGTCTGAAGTGCCTCGAGCTCCTTAAACTTTGTCCCAATGACATTATTCAGATCCCAACACTTCTCTTCCCACTTGATCCGCTCATCCTCAGCATCTCTTATATCCTTCACCACTGACTGTAACTCCCTTTTCATCCTCTCCGCATCCGCATATTAATACCCTGTTCTTCCACCTTCTTCTTCAACTCCTCATTCTCCTCACAAATCCTATTCCTCTCCTCCATTTTTATCTTCAGTCCCTTCTCTTTTTCTTCCATTTGCTTCTCGACACTCCCCTCAAGAACCTTCAATTGCTCAATCAAAGCATTAAACTTCTCGATATCTTCTTCACACATATTCTTTTCCTTCTCCTTTGCTTCCTTCAGCGATGGCCCAGACTTCATAGCCTCCAGTTTTAACTCCAAATCCTTAGCATTTTCTGATAACACATTTGCGTCCTCCAACAACAAATTCTTCTCCTGTTATCAAAATTTTGAGAAATTACAATCAGCCTAAAAGTTGTACCATATAGTTAGTTAGGATAAATAGTAACCAAATTTCTCTAGTGTCCTACTAAAGTCCTTCAAGGTTTCTTGGTTCCTCTAAAGTCCTGCAACTTTCATTAGGTGTTTCAGTCTTGTGAATTTTTCTTTATAAATGTTAAATGATTTTAAAATTAAGAAAGACAAACTTAATTCTAAATTGCACGCATCACATGATGGGGTCTCATGCTGGCGCCTTGTGCAGTGTTTGAACAAATTGGACCGTGATTGCAATGGGTCTGAGTTTTTCAAGTATGTTTGAACAAATTGAGCATCCATTAAACAAATCTGACTATAGACGAAGAGATTATCGCACATGTTAAAATACTATCTAAAAAACCTTTTTATTTAATAACAAACGCATATAACGAGTTGAAAATGAAACATATATAATGTTATGTTACTAGAGAAGAATTATGTTCTCCAATGAAATAAAAGAAGAAGAATACCTGTTGTAATTTCCCCATGAACTCCTCATCTAGGTTTTCTACAGCATCATCTCCCTGTATGTATCTCAAATAACAATCCTTATTATAAACAAACATACCATCTCCAGAAATGGAGTGCGAATTCCCAAGGTTGTCGTTAAACATTGCAATCTGTACAAGCCAATGAATGACAGCTAAGACACTAGGAAAGGAGTGAGGCGTTCCAGGTGCTTTCATCGCAGATTTGTTCATCTTAATCGGGCAATTCAAGCACTTCAAAACCGCAGACAAATCATCCTCTAACTTGTTCCCAACCGGATAATCGAGGCACTTGAGAACGTGTTTTAGGGTTTCAGTTATGTTAGCATTCGATGGTAAGGATTTGAGTTTGAGTGAGAGCTGGCAGTTAGTTGTGGAGAAGAAGGAGTTGATGGTGGAAACGGCGTGGAGTTGGTAGGAGCGGTCGGTGATGGCGATGGAGGAGTTGCGGTGGTGACTGGCGCCGGTGGAGGAGGGACGGCTGCTGCAGAAACTGGCGCCGGAGTCGCGGCGGGAGACGGCGGAGAACTGCCATGGATCTGCCGGTGTTGGAGTGGTGGCTTGAGGGCGGCGTCCGGCGGGACCTCTCATGGTTTGGTTTCCCGCTCTCAAAATTTTGGAATTGGGGAAAAGGTTATGGTGAGAGCATTCACATCTCTATTTAACCTTTGTTTGAAAGTTAATAAGTCAGAAAATCTTCTTCCGCCACAACACAATTTCAAACACTGCAAAAGTCCTTTTTAATTTTATAAGAAGTTAGTAGTTAATAAGTTGTGAAAATAAGGAATCATAAACATCCACTAAAAACAACTATATTTTCTTTCTCCTTTCAATTAAATAATAATATTTTATAATTTTATAATTACATTTTCTCTCTCCTTTATTCACAACCATTTTCAAAATATATAAAAAATTATAGGCTATTCATAAATCGAAAACAAGGTGAACTTAATAGGGATGAGAGTGATCCTATGTCACAGTCTAGACTCGGAAAGTCTACGGAATATGCTATTGTGTCGTTTGAGATCACACACAAATGACTTGTGTCGAATTTTCTCAAACGTTGGCTCTGATAACAAACTGTCACACCCCTATTTCCACGTAGTCCCGGTGGGCCCGGTGAGGACTGGGGAGTATCGTGACGTAATGTTGACATCATCATAACCAAACAACACAGAATAGCACAGTAGAAGTCTTGGAATAAAATTACTATTACAAACGTATTATCCAAAGTTCAAAATATTATACAACGCTTGTAATAGATCCATAGGCGGATCGAAAATGTTACAAATGAAATTTGACAGATTATAGGCTTTCTAAGCAAGGAGTTGCAAATTCCTCTTAAGCTTTGCCGAGCACTTCCAGCCTATTTCGTAACCCTGCCACCTCGTTTGGTCTTTTGAAAATACGTCAGTTTTCACTGGTAAATACAGATAACCAACACATTTTGAAATCATTTCAAAATCATTTTCATGTACACATTGGTACATATATTTTATAAATAACTTGGGACAAACTATATCTCATGTTATCAGTTTTACATGCTAATAATACATTTAGGGCCCGAAAACTATGACGAGATCATGATTAACCGACACGCCACTTTAATACCTTTACTAGGTATACCCGTTTTGGGTTATAGAATATTTCAGCATCTGTCAGGTGTATGCCTACACCCCTGCTTAAGTCATGACCATTTGCAATTAAATGAGCCGAGGATATCCAGGACACGGTCACATTAACCCCCGATGTTTAATATTAAGCAATACTATTTAAAACGGATTATTTGAATTCCCGAAACATTGGTCTTTGATCCCATATCCGACCATGCGATAATATTATACCATATCCCAATCTCGTATAGGGAAAATAGGTTAAGAGTATTTACCTGGCTTAGCAAATCCTTTAAAGCAAGAAAATAAGATAAGCACAGTCGTATATAAATAACTAGCTTGGATGCAATCTACTAGAAGTCTCTAGTCTGGAGTGAATGGTATTATTAACCAATTAGAATGTTAACGGGTCTTATTCAAGTCATTGACTTAGACCGGCTAACTTAAATTAATGTGTAACACCCCATTCTAAATTTACAAAAGAATTGGGGCTTTGGGGCTAGAATTGTAACCATGTGAAGATAAAGGGGCTATTGGTCATAACCGTATCTTTTCTTTTATTTAAATACCAGTGTAGTGTGGTGTGGGGATACTTCATCACAAACTGTGTGCGTGTTTTTGAGGGTGTAATCAAGAGAAAAGGGTGGGTGTTACCGGCCAAAGTAACCGACCAAGGGGTGGTCGGCAGCCGCTGAACTCCCAACCAAACAGTGACCGGGGACCAAATGGAGCAGCGATTCTAGTAAGTTAGCAGTCGCGGTGATTTTAACCAAATCAGTGACATGCAACTAGAATCGATCAATTGCGGTCATGATATGGAGGTGAACTAATCTTCAGCGGTGGTCTGATTCGATGGCCGGAAGTTTAAAAGGTCGGTGTTGTGAAGGATGATCGCTGGGAGTATTGGACCGCAACAACCGGTGTTTTGACGAATCAAGGCTGGTGGCGGTGGACCTCAGCTGTGGTGAATGGGAATGATGAATTACAGACCGGAAACATCACTTAACGACATAGGAAGGTAAACGCGTAACCAAGCATTGTAAGTAATAGTGTATGCTGATAACTAAGGTTGCATCGTTAATCGGGATACGAATGGGTTATTTCAGTTCGCATGATGTAAAAATATGAGTAGAAATTGTTTAAGATCTTGTTGAAATGGGTATTCGGAATAATGACTATTACTGCTTGTATGAATAAATGGTACATACCATGTAGAATAGACAGTGTGGTTTATGGGTTTGATTAATGAAGGTGTTAGATTATTAAACTCAGATCTTAAACAGAATTTTAAGATAACAGGTGAACTGATATATTTGAGTAACTATCAGTGTTACGATTGTAATAGGTAAACGGATATCAAGCTGGATCATTAAGCTCATCTGAACAACGGTTATCATGAAACAATTTCGTGTATATGTGTTAATTATGGTGAAGAAATGTAATGGCATAGCTCTGTAAGTGAATGTTTCTCCACTTTATACGTAATTATACTACTTTTATGATTATGCATCTTTGACATAATTGTGATTATTGGTATCTTATAGTATTTGTAAAATTCTTCGTATGCGATATATGTAATGGTATTTTCGTTGAGTTCTTATGTAGAACTCAAGAATTTATATATTAGAATATTGAATATACATGATGTATTACATTAATTATAATTAATTAAGTGAGTTATACGAAGCTCTTAAATGAATAAAATTTATGTTCATTATATGTGTATATATACTAAAAGTTTCAGGTACTGGAGCTTACTAGTGGATTATGAAATTGGTTAAATATTAGAAATGATGTGCAATTATAATGAGTCTTGAGATTTTTGAACTTTGGTATTAGATGAGTTGGAAATCATATGCTTTGGGATCCGGAGGTGTTGGATGAAGGGGTCATTATGGTACCTTACTCATGGTGATGGATTCATAAGCATTGCAGGCGTTAAGTACTAAGTAAAGATTGTATGGTATTGACCCGTGATGATGCACATAAGTGAAAAGAATGGAAAACCACAAAGTGATTTGAAGATGAGCGTACGTTATGCCCATTGGCGTAACTCGGCTTGCAATAAGAATTACGCCCATCTGATGTATTCACCTTTTTTAATGGCCAGTAAGAAAAGACCTGGAGTATAATACGTCGATCGGCGTATTATACGTCGGTAAAGGTTCTTTTGTTTGGGTTATTTTAATATTGAGACGTAATGAGTTGATTCTTTAATATTCGTTCGTTAGCAACAGATGTTTGCATGTATTTCAGGTTTGAAACACGAACTTGGAGGTCGATCGTGATCAAGCGAATGGAGAATAAGGATCGAACACAACTTTTGAAGTGATGGTTCATTCGTGTATGTTTTGTTGTTCTAAATAAAGGGGTCTTATACAGTACCGTGGATTAAAATAGAACGTGTACGGATACTAAACATAATAACATGGTTGGATACAAATCCGTCATGGTTACTCTGTTTTTTTTAAATGAAAAAGTAGGGACCTAATTTCCGCATTATCATTATTAATATTAAATTAAGGCCAAAAAAAATAGGTGTTTCATAATGAAACCGGCGCTATACGCTAGATTAAGCGGTGATCGGATTAGAATGTAGTTTAAACCCAACAAGTACTAAGACTTGTAAAATACGGGTAAACAATATACATTCTAGAATTTGAGATTAAAATGATAAGATTTGACCCGTTTCGGTAAACTTACGTAAAAAGTCTACATAAGCTTAACCAAACGCTTAAATACGATTCTGGGTAACCGGATGAGTCATGAACAAGTTCTATATGCCAATATACTTTAAATAAGTTGTATTATCAGTATGATACCAACTCATATGCCCGTTAAGGTTTTAAAATGAAACTATGCATCACAAGGGCGTTTTCGTCATTTAATGACGTATAAAAGGAACTTGCGTATATTCTGATGTTATGATCATAAACATTCTGTAAAAATACTTAATTTATAATACTAGTATGATATCAAACATATGCGTGGTTTATAGTTTAAGACCAAACTATGCACCATATGGGGAATTTTGGTCATTTCACACATAGTTTGAGGACTTATTTGGGATTCTGAGTTTATAACATCTACCTATTGTAAAAAAATTTTAATGAGTTATAAAATCAGTAGGTAACAAGTCTTAGTTGATAAATATGGTTTTAAACCATACTATGTGCCGAAACGACGTTTAAGTCACTAAATGACGATTTATGCGATGTTTAGTGAAAACTGGGGTATCTCATGCACCGCACCGATGTAGAGTGTGGTCTCTGTCTCTTGCAACGTATAGAAGTCGATGTGAATGGCAAACTCAATAGGTGACATATCATGCCACTCTCCCGCCAATCTGGCAACAGGTCAAAGTCTGGGGCACCACGGCCCCTCCCTACGACCACGACCCCTCCTGGCGCCTTCCCCACCACCCCAACCTCCGCCCCCACCACAGCTCGTCCTCCGCCCCTCTCGGCGCCTCTACCGCCACCCCGTCCGACGCCTCCACCCCGGCCCCGTCCGACGCCTCCACCACCGCCGTCAACATCAGCCAAATCCATCTATATAAAATATCAATTTTTATTAAATATAACGTATTTTTATATAAATAAAACATTTCAAATCATTCTTTATTAAATAACATTTTAAATCATTTTTATTAAATATAACTAATTATCAAAAATATTAACAATATAACATTTTTTATTATATAAAATTATCAAAATTTTAGTAAAATACAACAAAATTGTATAATAAATTATCAAAATTTCAAAGTTTGAAGCGATACGCATCGTATAGACCTAGAATGATACATATCTCTTTAAAAATACAAGAACATTACGAATTTTTTGAATTAATACAATGCGTATAAGTCTATATGCATCGTATTGATTCAATGACCGCAAGGTGGATAGTCTCCGTGTTAGCTCATTTTCTAGTAAGTTAAGAGCATGGATAGAAACTTTACAAAGTAGGTTGCGAAACAAAGAATCTGAAGGTGGTCGTTTATTCGCTTGGTGTTACTTTCTTCCAATCATTTCTTTATTTGTGAATATTATTTTAATTCTAGTGGCCCGGTATGAAAAAGGATGTAGCTGAGCACGTTAGTAAATGTTTGACGTGTGCTAGAGTGCGAGCTGAATACCAAAAACCCTCAGGAATGCTACAACAACCTAAGATACCCCCAATGGAAGTGGAAACAAATCACAATGGATTTCGTTTCCCACCTTCCTAAGACACCTCGAGGCCACAATACAATTTGGGGAGTAGTGGATAGGATAACCAAATCTGCACACTTTATCCCGATTCGTACTAACTACAAAACTGAGAAACTGCTGAAGTTTACACTAACAAGATTATGGCTAGACACGATGTACCAATTGCCATCATTTCAGACCATGATAATCATTACTTCACTTTATTGGCAAGAATTGCAAGAAGCTTTGGGAACCAGAATTGATTTGGGCATAGCGTATCACCTTCAAACCGACGGCAAGTCTGAGCAAATTATCCAAACTTTGGAAGATTTTCTTCGTGCTTGTGTGCTACATTTTGTAGGAAGCTGTGATAAGCATCTTCCAATAATAAAATTATCATACAATAACTGCTATCACAGTAGCATTCAGGCAGTACCATACGAGGCACTATACGGGAGAAAGTGCAGATCGCCACTTTGTTGGGCGGAAGTTGGCGACACCCAAGTCTCGGGAACATAACTGATTTAGCAAACAATAGATAAGATTTTTAAGATCAGGAACAAGCTAAAAGTGTAAGCTTCGCATTTCTATACTTTCCATATTTAGAAAGTTGTATTCGTATTCTATTTTTGGAAACTTGTATAACAACCCTAAAAAATATTCCCGACGACAACCCGTAATCAAATTCCCTAATGTGCACGACAAAACTTGTAATACTCAATTAGAAAACTTAGCTGTTAAAAAAACTTTATGGTTAATGAACCAACCCACACAAAAGTACTGTTGCCAAACTCACAATTAAAAACCGAACCATTTAGGATCAAGACCCAAGCATACGCGATAAGTGCTGGCACGAAAATCAAGAAAAACGCGCGATTGGGTGAAAACGGCGGCCGAGGACACGTGTCACGCCCATGCGCCACGTGTCAGACCTATGTTGAACACATGGTAGGTCTAGGCCAGGCCGACCGCCCTGTCGCCACGCGAGAGATGCCAGTTTGGGCTATATAAGGCCAGATCTGGGAGAAGTTCAGTTGTACTAGTTAGATCGTAAATCGACACTCTTTCCCTCTCGTTCTACAGTCCAAAGTACCGAAACCCCTGAAACTCTGCTCCATAATCAGCATGCTAACCCTAATCACTGGTATGATACCCTGTCCAATCGATCTGAAACCAAATCAATGGATGTTTAAGTGATGCCTGAATAAGGCTATACTTTGTCATCTACATTGAGGTTTTGATCTTGTGATTATCATTAAAGTTTGAATTGGGTTAATACACTAATACGGATTATATTCTGTGAAATAAGGGGTTAGAATCAAAAGGATTAAAACTATTAATTCACTGATAAAGTAGATTTAAACAAGAAGCTTAGTATCATTAGGCTTAGAATTAGGAGGCCTGTTAAATCAAGAACTATAGACCTACAAGGTGAGTCATTCTTTTTTTCTCAATGATTTTCAAAACCCTAAATGTTTTTTTCAGTGGTATTTACAGTGATTAAGTCTTTGTATTCTTACTGGGAAACTATTGTCAGTATATGGAGTTTTGTATAGATTACTTGTTATGCATCACTATTTGACAACGGGTTCGCCAATAAGTGATATGACCACGATCACAGGAACTGCCACCGAGTGACAAATACTGTTAAATTGGTTTCTTTACTATTGGACAACGAAATAGCCAATAGTAATTTTGTAAGATAAAACAAATGTAAAAACCCTTAATGTTGTAATTATAACAATGTGTCTTTTTATAGAAATGAATGAACTCACCAGTATTTTCTGCTGAAAAAATGTTTTTAAACATGTTTCAGATGATTTCAGTAGATCTGAATAAGAGTTGTGATACGACACCAAAGGCTTAAAGAAATGGCTTATTTTATCAATTAAAATTAAGAAACTTTGTATTCGGGTTTATTCCTTATTAAAGCTACCTTTGTAAAACATTGGTTTAATTCCCATCTATTTAATAAATAAAATCTGGTGTTTATTAAACTCTGATATTTTTCCTAACACACGGTCCTGATGATTTTTTTTCGCTACGATGTTTTCCAAATGACCACCGGTACCACTTGACTATTCACGGCTCCCGTCCAGGGTGTGGTCGGGGGTTGTGACACTTGTATTCGTATTTCATTCCCAATCTACTAGTCTCGAGACTTTGATCATAATGGAAAAACACTTTTATTCACACTTATTTATGCATAAATACATGATACTTAATATACAAAACCGAATTATACTTGATGTTTAATTATATTCGGAATCATACTCATACACGTTCTTGGTATTCACACACTTATATATCCTTTAAGATACAACAATAACAACCGAACCCAGTAAATCCTACAAGTAGTAAAGCTATTGTTAGGGTCTGGGGAGGGTGAGATGTAGACAAACTTTACCTCTATCCCATGGGTAGAGAGGCTGCTTCCAGAGAGACCCTCGGCTCAAATCACACAACCATACTTATAAAGCATGACGTATATATGTATAGAAAATACCACATATAGAAAACCACCGCTAATAACATAGGTGGTGAAAGATTATAGGGTTAAGAATAGGAAAATATAACGTTAGAGACAACCTATAAGCCTATATAAGAGTACATGGTTAAAAATAGCCAAACGTAACATGAGCGACAACCTATAAGCATATATACAAGAAACAGTCCCATATAAATTCCACCTAACGTGCAAACCGAACGCAGGTCCCTACAACACATCTAAAAAACGCATTTATCCCATCCCCTAAAAATCCTTAACCTTAATCCTCCGCCTCCACAACTCCTATCATGGACCATGTCCTCAGAGAGGTGCAAACCTAGTAAATCTTTCCTAATCCGCTCGTCCCAAGTTAATTTAGGTCTGCCCCTATTCCTCCTCCCCTCCACAGTGAGGGTTTCTAGCACTCCAACTGGTTCAGTCGTTTGCCTCCTCTTCACATGCCCAAACCATCTTAATCTCCCCTCCCTTATCTTATCAGACAAACTAGCTACTCCCAACCTCTCACTGAAAACCTCATTTCTTATTCGGTCAAACTGTGTGTGCCCACACGTCTACCTCAGCATCCTCAATCATCTACCTCCATCCCGTGGGCCTGCGTTTTCTTGATGGCCCAACAGTCGATCCCATATAACATGCAAGTCTAATTGCTACCCTATAAAATTTCCCCTTTAATTTAGTTGGAAACCTTCTATCGCACAAAACCCCAATTGCTGCTCTCAACCTACATCATCTTGCCTGGATGCGGTGGCTATGTCACTATCTATCTCCCCATCCCTTTGTACAAAGGATCCTAAATACTTAAACTTGGTCACCTCCAGAACCACTTGATCCCCAATGGTGATTTGTGCTTCCTCGTCATTGCCTACGCCAATAAAGTCACAGTACAAGTACTCGGTCTTAGATCGACTAATCCTTAACCCTTTGCCCTCTAAAGCTACTCGCCACTCTTCTAGCCACTCATTCAAGCTTAGTTTACTCTCCACAACTAACACAATATCATCCGCAAAAAGCGAGCACCATGGAATTGTCTCTTGAATTAACTTTGACAACTCACCCAGGACAACCGCAAATAGGAAAGGGCTTAAGCCAGTCCCTTGATGGCGTCCTATCTCCACAAGGAAAAAATCAGTATCCCCTATAGGCGCCCGGACGCTAGTCCTAGTCCTAACATATATATCCCTAATTAAGTCTATATACTTCCCTAATTAACTCTCTAAACTAACTCTAAACTCCCTTAAGATACCAAAAAAAACACAACCGTACGGACCGTAAACCGTAGCCTATGGTTCTGGCCATAGCCTTCGTTCCCCGTATAGTGTGACCTCAGTATTCCTAACTTCTCAAGACTATGAACTCACGTTTTTGGAAGCTTTTGCAAACTGTGAGTATACGTGACCCTCTTTTCGTTTTTACTCTTTTGGGTGCAATATATATTCCATATTAAAACTCACACAAACACACTTATGCAAATACCATATTCATACAAACAAATCCGTATACATGCTTTACACGTTTATACTCTAGAAATACATGCATGCTAGAAAGCCATTGCACTATACTTTGTCATTAACTTCGTACAATCCTCCCTTAACATGTATAGCGTTATAGGAGTAGCACACCGTCCTTGTTGGGGTCTATGTTAAGTAATCATACAAACGGTCATGTCGTTGCGACGATAGGATTACACTAGTGGAATCTTTGGGTTAACACGTATGTGATGCATGCTAGTTCATGATATGTTGTGCCTTAGTATACGTTTTTGCCATGTGGATCTCGTTTAAATTATTTTTACATATGCTAGTACACTGAACTTGTATGCTCACCAATGCTTTTGTATTAACATGGTACTTTAATATATATTGCAGGAGCTAATGCATTGAAAAAAAATCTAGTAGGATGGGTTAGAAACACACCTATTTAGATTTGTGTTTTGTTATTTAATTGTTATGTTCTAAATGTTGTACTTTCCTTTGAAACAATGTATTCTCGATTAGCATGAAATAAAAATCGTTACTTTAAATGCTTGTCATATTTAGTCTTTATGAAGTCTTGAGCAATCTCGTTTTCATCTCAGAGCCATAAATATAGAGAATTAGGAAAATTGGCATGCTTTTGACCTAGTCTATAATTTAAGAACCATACTTGACCATTCTTGTTATCTTGTTTAAAATACTTGAATTCTCCTTACTTTACTTTTATCTTGTCTTTTGTCTTTAATATACAAGTCTTTCCTAAGACAAACCATAATACACACACGAGGATACGAAGACACTATTATACCACAAATGAGAAGATCTCACCAAAATAAGCGTAAAAACCTTCATTTTGGTGAAATCCCTCAATCCGTGTTATTGATTATCACGAAATTTTACCATCAAGTTAGGAGTGATTTCCACAGCTTAATGGAAAATTTCCCATTCTTAATCTAGTAAGCCTTACCAATGAGTCATAATTAATTCCTTATCTCGTTCGATAAGTACTAACCACACTATGGGTACGATGTTGTCAAGATAGGGGTGAAACCCGCATCTTGTTAACTAGTCCCACTCTTCGATTTTCATTCCCGCCAATGTCTCGAATTTTCGATTGACTAGGGACATGTAGTGACCGGAAGGGTGAATATCGTTAACCGAATTTTCGGCGAGAGTGTTCTACCTATTAGGCCAAAGCATTTTTCACTAACTCAAAATAATTTTCGACCACTTTGTATTAGTCTTAGTTTCGTTCCGAGACACTCCAAGTTTTACATTAAATCTCTTTTAAGTCACATCCATTTTAATGTGTTTAAACTTGATACCTCGTTCATTTCAAATTTGAAGACCCAAATCGCACGTTACTCGCAATCTAAAACAATACTAATGTTCGAGAACAATCTAAATTTATTACTCATTCATTGTTGTTTGGTTATGCACATAATAATGTGTGATATGCCTATGTGAACTATGTGAAACTTACACACTATGTGATATACTACCATACTAACACATACAAAATAAAAAACTTCATCGTTTTTCGAAACACATTATGATCAAGTCTCATCCTCTATCATTACTCGATCTTGTAGATGTCTTCTAACCGATCCTTCCACCCCAAGAAGAGCTCCAGGTCGAGCTCCAAGCAAGATTCCAACAAGAAGATGATGGCATTCATCGCCAAACAGATGCGCGACATCGTTAGCAAAATCAACGCCACAAACTCCCCTAACGCCTCGGTTGACTCCAAGGTCGACCCTCCCAAGTCCACCTTTACTTTCAAAATATTTAACTCGTGTAGCCCAATGTCGTTTACGGGCGAAGATGGGGCTACAAAGACGCTCCAATGGTTTGATTCCATCAAAGTCAGCTTTCGTCAGAGTGGGTGTCCCGAGCATCTTCACACCACCAATGCCACCGACGTTTTCTGATTGAGGGCACTCGATTGGTGGACCACCGAACGTAACTCCCGAGGAGACGATGTCGTGTATGCCTTGGTCTGAGCTTAAACAACTCATGACCGTGAGTTATGCCCTCCCATAAGCCCCAACAACTTGAGAACGAGTTTTGGAACATCAAACAAGTTGAGGGTGATAACACACACTAACTGCTAGGTTCAATCAACTTAGTGGATTCTGCCCTGGCCAAGTTAGCACCACCGACAAGGCCATAGTCAAGTACATACGCGCCCTTCCACCATCTATTTCCAAGTGGAATCCTCCCGACCAAAAACACTCGAGGAAACCTATCGCCTAGTTGCCAAATTCACCCATAACAAAGTCTTGGATGGGACCCTAAAACCCAAGGGCTCTACCACAACCACCCACCAAGGCACCACCAAACCAATCGCCGAACCCACTCCATCCAAAACACCACCCAAAACTAACTCAAATGATAAGAAGCGGAAGGCTTCGAACCTAAATTTCGCTATGGTTACCACACAAAACCCACCTCCTCAACAACAACAACAACAACAACCCGCCCTCACTCAAAACCCCGAACTGACCAAGTGATCCTACACCGAGAATTTTCCGAAGTAGTACTTGCACTTACCACCACCCAAACAATGTGCCATGCGGCCTTTGCACTACGTGAAATAGGTTTGGTCATTTCAATACCCATTGTCGAAGTGGCCCAAAACCACAAGGCAACCAAGCCAAAAAACAATACCATAACCAGCCGCCGGCAAACAACGCTCACATTTGTTACAAGTGTGGCAACCCAAACCACCTCAGCAAACAATGCCTGCAACGCAACAACCAGACGCAACCACAAGCTCCTCGTAGACGCGTCTTCGTCATTTTCGTCGCTTAAGCGCATAACAAAAATGACATTATTAAAGGTACGTTTCTCATAAACGATGTATATGCTTCTTTGTTATTTGATATGGGTGCAGATAAAAGTTTTGTATCAATAGAATTCGAACAATTGCTTAAGTGTAGACACTCTAAGTTACCAAAATCATTCCCCGTCGAAGTCGCTAACGAAAAATCCATAACCGTTGATTCCATTCTTCATGATTGCATCCTTAATCTCAACGAACACTAATTCCCGGTCGATCTCATAACCATGAAATTGGGTAGTTTTGACATCATAGTAAGCATGGATTGGATTCAAAAATTCTGTGCCGAAATTGTTTGCTCCAAAAAAATTATTCGTCTCCCTCTTCTATCTGGTGACTTATTGCACGTTTGCGGTTGAGAAACCCTCAAAGGGTCTTAAACTCATGCCGTGCACTCCAGCAAACAAGTACTTGCGAAAAGAGTACTTTGCCTTTCTTGTCCACATTGTGGAAAAGAAGGACAAAGGAAAATAGTGTGAGTGATGTTCCAGTCGTTTGTGATTTTCCCGACATTTCCCCGAAGACCTACCTGGTCCTCCTCCTCCTTGCTCCGTTGACTTTTGCATCGACCTCATACCCGACGCTACACCCATTGCAAAATCTATGTACCGTCTCGCACCTTCAGAGATGCAAGAGCTATTGAGCCAACTTCAAGCACTATTTGATAAAGGTTTCATACACCTTAGCACTTCTCCTTGGGGTGCTCCGGTTCTCTTTGTCAAGAAGAAAGATGGTTATTTCCGTATGTGTACCGATTACCGTGAACTCAACAAACTCACCGTCAAGAACCGCTACCCACTTCCTCGTATCGACAGCCTTTTCGATCAACTCCAAGGCGTAACCTATTTCTCCAAAATCGACTGTAGGTCCGTTCTCGGATCCGATAGCTAAGGCACTAATTTGGTTAACCTAGTCTTAAATGTGCGGAATCCATTTTAGAGTTAGGCGACAATATTAACAAGATTCACTTTTAACTACTGTTTTATTAATACTTCAATGTTTACAGATCATGGAAACAACTGGAGAGAGCTCCGCTGTCCTGATTACACAAACGTCTAACTAACACTAACCTCGCTCACCTATATATAAACTTGGCACTTCGTGCGAAGCTAGCTTGTTCACTTCGTACGATCTTGGTTAACTTCGTACGAAGTGGCATGTTCTCTTCGTACGAAGTGACCTATTTTACCTTCGTACGAAGGTGACACATAACATACATTCTCATCATCTAACATGTATAACCTATTACAGAATCAATATGATCATGACGTAGGCGACATACATATGCATCAACATTCTCCCCCTTAGATGTTGTCGCAGTCTTCGAGTATTCTTTAAGCTTTAGAGTCTTTAATCATCTTCAGGTTTCTTCAATCACTTGAATAACTTTAGCATATTTGATCTTCAGACATCAATAATCTCTCCCTTAATTCCATGCTTTGATTTTGATTTGCAAACATTGAATATCAGCATACTCCCCCTTTCTTTGAGCTTCCCGTTTTTTGTTCAACATTTTGATCTATTCCCCATATCAATCTGCTTCTGTTCATTCTAATAAACATTTCAGATTCCAACTTTGAATTTTTTCAGATCAAACATTTCAAATCTAAACATTCTATCAGTTTTAACCCTCTCAGCTAACCAAATCCAATTTAATGACCTTGGTTATCTGATTTATCTACCAAGTTCAAATGAATGACCTTGGTTGATTACTTTAGTGAACAAACTGAATTTTTATCAAATGTAAGTTTCAAATTAATGAACTTCTTATCTTTTCAAACAAAATCTCATTTCACATTATGTTTAGCAGCTCTAGACTTTGAAGATCAGCTTTTCATCATCAGTGGTCGAAACTTATATAAACATAAAATCTTTTTGAGTTTTTTATAATGAAATCTTTACGTACAAACATATTTACAGACATATTTTTGTGAGTTTGTATTAGAGGATCATATTAGTTTTTGAGACTAATCACTAGTACCATTGATCTAATAAAAACTTTAAGTCCTAAACAGATTCACTTAAATTGTCAGTATACTGGTCCACTTAAGCCTCTACACATTTCTCAATTGTTTCAAGATACGTTAGTTAATGTCTTAGAACTTGACTTAACCGTGTTTCCCACCTCAGAATATACTCCCGTATCAAGATTCCCTATATTTCATCTTAAGGGTGAATATATCTAACTAATATCTGTATCTGGGTTGTGCGACTTGAGAGCACAGGTTAGTACCACCGTACATACAATGAGATGAAGGCTCGACTTAAAAGTAGTGTTCCAGATTTGGAATCTTTTATACTGCAATTGTCATATCTTTCAATATTTTCAATTTGATGCAGTTTTGGGGTTTTAAACAAAAGTATTCTACAAGTTCTAGACCATTGCTGACGCAAAATTAGAAGAACCTGTACTACCCCAGATATCAATTATCTATAAAGACCTAGTATCTCAGAATTAGGAAGTCTCAGAAACGAGATTTCGGTGTACTAACACCATATATCCGAGAGATGTTAAACCACAGATTAAGAAGTTTTTTCTTTATGTTTATATCTCGAAAACAATTTACTGAATGTGCGAAGTCTACTGGCACATCATCAGTGAGACATGTTTAAAAAACTTTTTAACACTACATTTCTTTAGCATACTGCGATACTCCACTGATGTACTATCATTTCCTCTTTTATACACGAAAACTCTTTTTGTTCTTTTTCAATGTTTTTTGTACATTTTGCATTTTGTAGGTCGGATCGGTTCACCGCAGAACACAAGCTCTGCGTTGAATTTGGTTTAACGTGTGGAATCTCTTAAACCGAACCGTAATCGTGCACAAGAATCGTAAATAACAATAGTTTACATTCTAACGACAACCGGACAGAGTTTCGACGTCTACGTTACACAATCGCCAAATGTAGATCGGATGTTCTTGATGAATCTTGTACAGATCTGTTTGTGCGAAGTTGTTGTTATGCAAAGTGTTGTGCGAAGATAATATATATATATATATATAGGAGTTCATGCAGATCATACGAAGTGAAATCTTAGCTTCATGCGATCTGTCTCAGTTGTTTTCACATCGTACAAGCATATGCATGTATTCATTTAAGCTGTTGATAAGAAGATGATGTCATGATGATTGTAGAATTGTGATCTGATGACATCATTCTCGATCATGCCCGTTGTCTTCATATCGTATCGTATTGAATCAAAACCTGTCATTTCCTAACGCTTCCTAGCAAAACCTCTGTCCGATATTTTACAGACTCAAGACACTAGACATTACACATACAGTTAGATTCTGTCTATGGCCACGAATAGTGCACTAACAATGTCCCTATTGGACATAGCTAGAAATTTGTGATTTTTAGTCTTGCCTTGGATAACATCTTCAAGTGAAATCGTAGTCTCCCCCTTGAATGATGCTCCGAATCTCAATGATTTCACGTTTAAAAAACTAACACACGTACTTACACACAAACAATTTCTCAACAGTCTCATTGGTCCGGCTCACATTCAACATTATCAGGTGACCATGGAAGATTTTGAAAGAAAATCTTTTTGAATTTTGAATGTAGAAATTTAAACAAATTGAAATGTAACATTTACAGTTTATATTTTTCTGAGAAAACGTGCTAGATGATCACATCAGTTTTACTGAGACATATCAGCTGCACCACTGATCTAAATGAAACACTCAGTTTAAACAGTTCACATGGATTGTCGGCATTGTTGTCTACTTAAATTCAATCTAAAAACTTTCGTAATGCTTACCGATACGTTATGGTACATTAATTTGCACTAAGTTCTTATGGACCCCACGATCTCAGCATATCCCCTCATCATGTAATACACTAACTCAAGTAATGCCTTTAATCTTTCATCAACTCTGATATGTGTAAAAATAACGTAGAATGTTTAAACATTAACAATCAGGTTGATCTTTCGATACGCGGAGAAAGTCCAATGTTTAAACAAAACAAGAAATAAAAAACAAGTTGAACTTGTTTAGATCTTAACCACCGATTTGATATTCTCACATGCACAGATGTGATCCAAGATTTAAACAAAACACCAAGTAAAATAAAGAAGAAACGTTCAGGCACTAACATCCAGTTTGATAGCTTCGTATACACAGGGATGTCCAATGCTTAAACAAAATAAATAATAAAACAAGTTTAAATCTTTTGAAAATGAAATACACAATCACAGTGACTTTTTCAATAAGTTGTGAAAGTTCACAAACTGACCAGTTTTTATGCTTTTCAGCATTCAGCGATTACCTAGTAGGTACAAAGTCACGAAGAACAAAACTAAGTACTATGCTTTAAACCGCATTTCCCACTAGAACTAGGCTTTTCTATTTAAGTTTGTATCGTTTTCACAAAACTACTAATCAAGCTGAGCCTACCGACACATCTTTAGTGAGACTGTTTAACCATTTTAAATGATACATATCTTTAGCATGCACTAATAGTCTATTGATGTACTATCATCTCATCTTTTCGCGCAAGTAATCTCATTTTTCATTTTTCAATTTTTTTGACATTTTGAGATTTTCTATTGTTTTTGGCTTTTGAACATTTTTATCTATTTGAAATTATTTTGAAATGATGTTTTCCATTTTTACAAAAAAATTGATTTTGACGATTATAATTTTTTTTCTCCCCCTAAAAGTGTAGACATCTTTTCGAAATCGAAAAAAATCTTCCATTTTAACCGCTTAACGAACTTTTATAATGTGAACGTGAGACTATCATTTTGTTTGTGTGGGATATCAATTTGTCTCTCTGCATGAACAACCACTGCTCCTGAAACGACGCTTGCTTGAAGCTTAGTTATCATGCATATTCAAACAAACTTCAATTAGTTTTGAATTTGAACCCAATCCATTCTGAATTTAGGTTTTCCAAATTCATCAACATCTGAAGTAAACAACCCTTCACATTCAAACAGTTTGATAAAAATTTTATCTGAAAATTTAACTTTCTTTGCTTTTTTAACTGTTTGATTAACTAAATTTTTCTCCACTGTTCTCTCTTTGGTCCTCAGATTTGTATTTGATGAATTCATTTTACTTGACTGATCACTCTTTTTGAGTAGAACGATTCTTCAGAACTTTTATCTGAAACGGTAGTATCCGAGGACAAAATCTTTTCCAAATCTGTCTTTCTGCCCTTGCGATAGCTTGACCTTCTATTCTTTGGGCTTTTCTTCTGTTCTTTTAGTTTTCTTAAACTTCTTGTGAGATTTATCCGACGTTCTCTCTTTGGCCTCATTGGACAATCTCTTGCAATATGACCTTTAATTTGACAATTTAGCATATCCCCGTATCAAATCTCTGCTTTAAACAATTTACAGCAATGTGTCCACTTGTTCCACAGTTGAAACACACCATGTTATCGTGCCACTCTTCTCTCTCAAACTATACACCCGAATCATAACATTGATTTGATGTGTGATAGTCGTCATTCCAGCTTCTTCGATTAAAATGATTTGTCTTTGAAGCACTGTGGTCCGACCTGCACCACTTATTTTCAAAATTTTGTGAGTTTAAATTTTCAAATTTTTATGATTTTTTATAATGATTGGATGATTGAATTGATGATCTTTTATTATTACTTTGAAAATTTTTAGAATTTTTAACACTTTGTTTTTGTTCCCCATTTTGCTTAGAAGTTGAACATTCACCTTTTTCATTAGATTAGATTGTAGAATAGTTTCTTGAAATTTTCTTTTAGTTTAAAAATATTTCATTTTTAGCATTTTCATCATTTTCATCATCGGTATCATTATCATAATCCTTAATTATGACATTGTCGTAATTTGTGATATTACCACTTATTGGAATTTTATCGATTGATTTTGGAACTATATGATCTAGCATTAATGACGAGTTAACAAAATCTTTCAATTTTTTTCAGCAATCTCAACATCATTTTCAAGTTGAGTTATTTTTTCAAGATAAGAATTTATTTCTTTTTGTTTTTTGAAAATGTTTTCATTTAAAACTAATTTTTATTTTCTTAATTTTTTATTTTATTTTGAATTTTTTTCATCATCTTTAAAGTTTTTATTTTCTAATGTCAAACTCTCCAAATCATTCAAGAGTTTGACATTATCTTCCAGATAATCATTCAAATCTTCATCAAAATTTGGGCAAATTAGTTTAGAATTTGATGCTTCATTTGTAGATATACTTAAATCTACGACTTCACAGTCCTTCACCATCATCACTACTCTCTCCATCTTTAGCCTCATAGCTTCAAACTTTTCAAAAAATTCATGTAGAGTAAACATTGGATATCTAGAATCCTTTTCCACTTTAACTAAGACTTCATCCCATTCTGAAGGTAAAGCCTTTGTAAATTTCAATATCTCATAATCCTGAAACCTCACCTTGGTTCGAACTCTTTTAACTTGTTATTCAAAACACAAAATCGTTCTATCAAATCATTCAAAGATTCATCCTTTTTGCACATAAAATTTTCAAATTTCTTAACCCAAGAATTTTTACAATCTTGAGAATTGTAATACAAAGGCACTTCTTCCCACTCATTCATTTTTTAACTTTGCAACCCATTAAGCTTTGAACTTGTTAAGTTTGTATTCTCTTGAACACGAATAGTCAATCCCAAAAATTTTGTAGATTAAAAAAATTGTTTAAAAAAATTTTTGTAACCCTATACCAAATAATTACAGTCCAAGTGTATTAAGATGATGCGGCCCACTTAATCAATCTCGGTTTGCCTTGAAATACAAAATCTAGCAATTATTTAGGTCCGGATCGGTTCACCGAAGAACACAAGCTCTGCGTTGAATTCGGTTTAACGTGTTGAATCCATTAAACCGAACCGTAATCATGCACAAGAATCGTAAATAACAATCGTTTATTACGTTCTAACGACAATCGTGCGAAGGAACCTTATTCTTCATGATTTACTTTGATTTCGGAAGTTGCTGCACACAAACATAAACAATCATTTGAATAGAGATACCCAAGTATTTTCAGTCTTTGGTGAATTTTCTTCGACTTTAATTTTCTCTACCAAAACAGATTTATTTGAAATATTTCAAGTTTAAGAAAATCCTCTAAACTTTCAATTGACACTGATTTTTCTAAAATTTCTTTTTCTTTCATCATCCATGTTTGATTTTTCTTTAAAATTTTCTTGAAAATGCAATATAGAATCTTTTTGTTCATTTCTTTTTGAAGATTCACCAGTTTCATAATTTGAACCTTTGTTGTTAACTGGTTTCACTTTGTTTGAAGATTCTGTGCATTGTTTCCAAACCTGAGTTGGTACAAACATTAGTGATGATTTTTGTTTCAAATCTTCAGAATTTTTCTTGACATCATGAACAGGTTAAGAATTATTTGTGGACATTTTCTTGCAATGTGTTCAATCTTATTACATTTAAAGCATGTCTTGCTATCTGTTACAATAGAGGATTTTTCAACATGTTTACGTTGTTGTTGATTGAAAAATTTTCATTAGACTGTTTGAAAATTTGACTTTCGGTTGATGAACTTGCAGGAACATAAGTAATTTTCTTGACAAATTTGACTTTCCAAACTTGTTGTAATTCCTCTTACCATTCTCAGACCCATACCAACCATGACAGTTTCTCTGGTTATTGTTTGAATAAAAGATTTTGGGTTTGGAATAGTAAGATTTTTATCGTTTAAAGTTTGAAACTTCTTTTTCTGTTGTCAAACTTTCAATTTCAGAAATTTCGATTTCAACAAGGTTGAAAACTTTTTCGATTCTATTCAGGTTCACATTCTGAATCGGAAATTCAGAATCAGAATGTAGTTGATTAGATCCAATCATTTTATACATTAAAATAGTTGGATTATCATTTGAACTATATTCTGATTTTTTAAGATAAGCATCATGAATTATTTTTTTGTCATTTTCAGGCTGTGAACTTGAACTTCCTTTTTCATAATTTGATTGAGTATTTTCTAAATGTTTATCTTTTTCTTTGCCCAAAACATTCTCAACCACGTCTAATCCATCATCACCATCAGACTTTGAATAGGTCAAATCAATGTTATCAGACAACTGATCTTTCTGTTCAGTCTTTACTGTTTTTAGCTTCAAGTTCAGTGCCTTTTCCACCCCATCCTGTTTCCTCCTCGAGTAATTATTCCACATCAGGGGTGGACATTAAATATCCCAAACCTCTATCTTGATTACCGTATATATCTTCCCCATTTTCATTTTTCCAATTGGCTTGGGAAGAATATGATCCAATACGTAAGACGCTGTTGAATAACTGACAAATTTCTTATCAACTCGTTCTATTTCTATCTTCATTGCTTCTAGCTCCTATTTTAGTTTGGCTATCGTGTCAATGTGAGTATTTATCGCCATCTGTTTATCCATGACTGTTGCTTTGAGCATACAAATCGTATCCATATCTTTTATGCTTATAGCACGGAGTTCGTTGATAGATTTGCTCAGTTTATCGTAAGCCTCTTTTGTGACTTTGAAATCACTTGCTAGGTTATCAGTATGACGTTTAAGCTCTCTATATTTCTCATCTTTTTCTAAACAAGACATGCACGGTTCCAAAGATTTTGTGTACTATCTTTCTTCCTCAACTTTCTCAATCTTCTTCTCTTCCTGAACTCTCTCCACTTTGACTTTCTGATCAACCTTAAAATTTTCTTTTTCCTCATTTAACCAATCCATCATTATCTTTTCAGCAATCATTTCTTCTTCACATTGTGTATTCAGATAATTTTCTTGATCACCAAAAAAACATTATAAGCATCAGGAGACATAAATTCTTAACAAGCGTTTTGTAAAAATTCTACCTCATCAAAATAGCAGTGATCAAAATCTTCTAGGACTTCATCATAACAAACTTCATTATACTCATTCTGCATTTTGATAAAAACTTGCTTTGTGCAAAGTGAGGTCTTTGTGCGATGTAAACTTTACTTCGTACGATCTGAAACTAAAAACAATCAACTTATATCCCACTTCGTGCGAAGCAAAAACACATTGATATTAGAAACCACTTCATACGAAGAGTAATTGTAAATCTGGACAAAATTTCACTTCGTGCGAAGTGAGTTTAGATCCTGTGAAGAGAATGTTCAAAATTTCACGTTTTTTGCCATTCCGATCATGAATTCGGTTGATTTCAGGTTTGATTCTTCCAAGGGTTTGTTAGTACATGATTTTACGTAATCCTTAAGAAAATTAGGCCATTTTGTCTGTTAAAACTTTGAAAAATGATCAAAATTAAGAAAAATGAAAAGAAGAGAAGTGTTTTGTGGTTGAATCTTGTTGAATGTCTTCAAATCAGACCTTATAGCTCTGATACCACTTGTAGGTCCAGTTTACGGATCGATGTTGATGTGTACAGAGATATCTATACCTAAGTCGGATGTGCGGAATCCATCAGAAATAGGTAGAAACACAAGATTTCACAATTTTCAAGGTTTTCTATTAATTTCACGGTCCTGATACAATTTTGGCAGCGCTTCGCCTCCTCGTTGACCAAAAAAATTTAACTAACACTAACCTTGCTCACCTATATATAGACCTGGCACTTCGTGCGAAGGTAGCTTGTTCACTTCGTATGATCTTGGTTAACTTTGTACGAAGTGGTATGTTCTCTTCGTATGAAGTTACTTGTTTTACCTTCGAACGAAGGTGACTCATAACATACATTCTCATCATCTAACATGTATAACCTATTACAGACTCAATATGATTCGATAACGTAGGCAACAGACATATGTGTAACGCCCTGCTTTTCACACTTTCCATATTTATCAAGTCTTGTTGTACTTTCCATTTTTGGAAACTTTATATTTTTGGAAAGTTTAATACTCACACACCTTCGTTTACCCCATGTAGGGTAATCTCGGTGTTCCATCCACAAACTCTCCAACCTTTCACGGAATAACAAAGGAAAGCTTTGCAAAACCGGGAGTATACTCGATCCCATTTTCCGTTTATACACTTTGGGTGCAACATGTACACTTTTACAAATCACGAAATCACGATTAAACTTGTTTACACACATACTCTATCCGTTAATAACATCATACTTGTTTTATTCTTATTATCGCATGCTATGTTAAACTTGTGTATATATGCTCATTAACTTTGCTAGCCTCACTTAACAAATATAGCGCTATAGGATTAACGCACCGCCCGCATTCTTGTGGTATTGTTTAGTAAACTATTTTACACCCTTTCGTTTCGATGATGTTGGGTAATCACGATTGCGTTAGACTTTGGATTGACATATACTGAACACATGTTAGTATGATAATAACAAATTGATGCAATGTTACCATGTTGGATATGAGACAAACTCTTTTACTATTATGCTATGTATGAAAACTTGTATGCTCACCAACTTTTGTTGATATATTATTTTAATACATGTTGCAGGAAACTAGTTGAGGTCGATGAAGAAAAGTATTTAGGGTGGATTAGAAACACACCTAGATTTGAATTTTTGTACTTTACTTTTGTCGCATCGAAATTTGTTACTTGTTGTATTTTCCATTTAAGACAATGTATTATCATTCTAGTATCAATGAAATTTTGAATTATTAAATACTGTCACAAATAGTGTTATGAAGTCTCTTGCAATCTCGTTTTCGTCTCACCCTGATGTTTCCGCCATCGGTTGGGGTGTGACAATATGCATCAACAGTCTCCCCTTATTTTTGCAAATTCTGACCTCTCTAAAACATACAACTGAATTTCCCCCTCAAATTGAGCAAATTCAGTCCTCTCTGTTCTCTGTAAAACTCTACTATTGCCGAAAATGTGTCATTTTGGTCCACAAAAGTCAGTTTTTCATCATTGCGGATTTTACTTTTAGGCCCATCAATAATCACTATACCAAATGATCGTCATTCTGCACAGGTATCTTGACTACCCCGTTCTCTTCAACTCTCTGTGATCATATCATCAAATCTACTCTCTGAAGCCCTCGAGGTGTCCCCGAACAACCCGAATTTGTCGATAAATCTCAAAAAAAATTCTTTCACCAATTTTTTTTCTGGACACTCAACTCATCAATATGATCAAAAAAAATTTCAATGCCTTTTTTAGGTTAACTTCGTACGAACGAATCTGATCACATTTTTCGATTTAGAATCTTTATTTCTTTGAATTTCATGATGATTCTTTCACAAACTGGTCGAAAATCAGTTATAAACAATCCTATGGTTTCAATTTTAAATTTTGTTCTTGGATTGTCCGATTATTTGATGATTTACGTGTGAAAACCCTCTAAAGCCCATAATTCATGAGCATAGGTGATTCAATCGACGATTAGTTCTATTAAATCGGTACCATACTCTGATATCTTATACGTATCGACAATACAGTTGCATCTCCTAATGCTAATCCTTTTAACCGACTTGACGAAGACCGGAGACTCAAACCACAAGACATCAATCTGTATCATGATCTGAAGACTCTGAATTTCCTATGATCACAAACTAACGAATCCAGATCAAATGCATCCCGAACAACCTGAAGTCGGAACCACCTGAATACTGTTGCATGTCACGAATTTCAAAAAAAACCGAAATTTCAATATATTTTCTGAAATATTTATTCCCCCTCATTTTTTGTCTTTTTCGTTTTCATGTTTTTTTTTTGCCATTTTGATCATGAATTCGGTTGATTTTTGGTCTGATTCTTTTAAGGATTTGTTAGGACATGATTATACGTAATCCTTGAGAAAACTAGGCCATTTTGTCTGTTAAATCTTTGAAAAATGATAATAAATAAGAAAAATAAGTAGAAGAGAAGTGTTTTGTGGCTGAATCTTGTTGAATGTCTTCAAATTAGGCCCTCTAACTCTGATACCACTTGTAGGTCCGTTCTTGGATCCGATAGCTCAGGCACTAATTTGGTTAACCTAGTCTTAAACGTGAAGAATCCATTCTAGAGTTAGGCGACATTATTAACAAGATTCACTTTTAACTACTGTTTCATTAATACTTCAACGTTTACAGATTCTGGAAATAACTAGACAGAGCTCTGCCATCCTGATTACACAAACGTCTAACTAACACTAACCTCGCTCACCTATATATAGACTTGGCACTTTGTGCGAAGCTAGCTTATTCACTTCGTACGATCTTGGTTAACTTCGTACGAAGTGACATGTTCTCTTCATATGAAGTGACATGTTTTACCTTCGTACAAATGTGACTCAAAACATACATTCTCATCATCTAACATGTATAACCGATTACAGACCCAATATGATTCGATGATGTAGGCGATAAACATATGCATCAACATCGACCTTCGTTCCGCTTATCACCAGCTTCGAGTTCTCGAAGAGGATATTCCAAAAATTGCATTTCGTACTAGATAAGGTTACTACAAGTTCATGGTCATGCCTTCCGGTTTGACCAATGCACCTGCGGTCTTGTTGGGATTGATCCCTACAAAAGAACAGATGATAGAAAGCCAAAACATATCTGCTCTATATGATCCAGAATAAACAGAGTTTAGAATCACTCCTATCAAAGACCAGCTACCAAACCGCTTCTAGTTCTAACAACTGCCCTATACCAAAGCTTTGCCAGTTATAAAGTCTTTTGATTCACCAAACCTCTGATGGATCAAAGGTCTGCTTAAAAGTCAAAGGTCTGCTGGAAGTCAAAGGTCTGATCATCCTTTGAAGAACATCTGCCAATACTTCATCAGAGTTTATGCTTATCAGTGGTTAGGGTCATCAGTGCTTTGCTATCAGTGTTTAGGTTAGGCAGTGGTTAGAGTTTGTTATTGTTGTTAGATGTCATTGTCAAGATGATGTCAGCATAGACTATCAGTGGTTAGGATTGTACTATAAATAGACAGTTACTGTTCTATTTACCTTTACACACCTGCACTTTCCTGTACATCTTTTGTGTAGCTCGGTCAGAGGGGGAGTTTAGGGATTCATACATGTAAGTTACTTTGTAATCATTTCAAACTTTTGAGTAATGAAAACATGTTATGATGAAAACTATTCTCTCGTTGATTCTGTTATAAAGTTTTAACTGTTCTTCCGCTGCAAAGTTCTTTATGATTTATCATGTTGTTATCAAATTGGTTAAAACAATACAATCAATCCAAACTCAGATCCTAACAATTGGTATCAGAGCTTGGTCAGTCAAATTTGATCTAATCGTCAATTTGACATAAGAAGATCAGCTCCATCTCATTGATATGTGATATTCTTAATTGTCGAAATTTGTGTAAGAATTCATGATTCATGTGGTTCTATGGTTTGTTGTCACACCCCGACCGCGTAAAACAACAAACCGCGGTGGAAACGTCGGGGAGTGGAGTAACAGAAGTATTGTTTCAACAACCATGGAAATTAAAGTTTTGTATTATTGAATCAAATTGTTTACATTGTCTGGAATTTAACAGAAACATAACATAAAATTGTCTTGCTTGATTTTAAGTCACTAAAGCCCAAGTCCGTCCTAAGTGTCGCATGAAACATCCTTAAGCATTAGCTCCTGAAACACATGTGAAAATAGGTATGTCAGCATAAAAATGCCTGTGAGATACATAGATTTTGTTGATGAGGATTCATGACTTGAAGTTAAAATAATAGTTTAACGAAAAGTAGTCATGAACCTTATAAAATTTTTTTTACAATATCATATGAAAATCAAGTGAAAATCAAATGATATAGAAGAAGGATGTATGGTTAAATAATTAACTGGAAGATAATGAATTGTATAAAATATGCCATTTGTAAAACAATGTCTTATGAAAAATATATGATATTTGTACCAAATGTGTCATGTCTTTGTCTCTGTCGAAGTGGTTTAAATAACGCTACGTTATGTAATATCATGAAAGTACTTATATATAGGAAGTACCAGCGGCGTATCTACCATGCTTTTATCATATTACACACATCGCGTTATTTAAATCACTTATCTAATAACCACAAAAAATGTCTTGTCAAACAAATGTCAAATGTTATGCGTAAACAATGTAATATGTCACAATGTTAGTTATAAACCATGTCTTGTATAACAAATGTCTTGTATGGCAAGTAAAAAGACTTTACTCAAGCTATATGTATAATGTCGTGTATAACCAATGTTATGTACAAAACAATGTCTTGAATAAACCGAAGTTTTAAATCAAAAGTCATGTTTTGCAAAACCAATGCTTTTTTTGATATGAACATTTACGTAGTATGTTTATCGCATACATTCAAGCCTTGAGACTGTCGGATAAACCCTTATCAAGTCAAAGGTTTATCAAAAATTGTATTCGGATTCTGCCGAAAGTGGGGAACGGGATTTGTCAAGTACTATGGTACCATTACATACTACCGGGTGGCGTGATCAATGTTAATGAATGTATTATATCCCGTTAAACAAACCAAATGTTATAGTCAATGTAAGCAATGTCGTAAAAAATGTCTTTAAACCATGTACTAAGTATGCTAAGTCAAATACGAAGTAGAAATGTCCATAAAATCAATGTGCCAGCATGCTCAGTCAACATACATAGCAAAAATGTAATGTAAATCAATATGCTCATATGCTAAGTCCACATATGCCGCAAAATATGTCTTTAAAATCTATTAGGATCTGAGTTTAAACTACTTATAGTTTTGTTTCAATAAAATAAAAAATGATTGAATGAAAAGAGATTTGCAGCGGAATAAGATGGAAAACTTTTACTACAACCAATGGTCGTTTGTTTTCATCATCATCATGCTTTCAAGTTGGTAAACTTGCATGTGATTCACAAACTCCCCCTCAGCCTTTGTAATTTCAGTTTGGTAATAAGAAAATGCAGAGAAGATGATATGCGAAAGTTGATCTTTTAATAGACAAGTTTAAACTGTTACAGAAGTTACCTATTTATACTAACTATCTAACCACTGAGCATCTTTGATGACGTCAGGGTTGATAGTGACAGGAAACTAATTGTAACTAACTGAAAACACTGCTAATACTAACTATCAGTGCATAGCACTGTTACATTAATGAACTAAACTAATGACTAAGCTCTGATCTCTATCCTCTGACCCTTGTAACTTTGGCAGACCTTTGAAGCTTTGTGAAGGCAGATGATAGGATGAACAGTCTTTAGGGAAAGCAGTGTATGTACATCAAAGGTTGTAACCTCTGATAGTTTAACAAAGCTCGGATAGTGTTATTTGGCTTTGTATCATCTGTTCCTTTCATTGGGTTCAATCCCAACAATCTCCCCCTGGAACAGATGATGCTAAAAACACTTTATTCTTGGTCTTTATTCCTCATAAGGAATTCTCTTATTTGACCTTTGAATTGAAGTTCAAAGTTAAGAGATTCCATGTCATCAGCATCCTTCTCCAGCTCTAAACACACTAGTTCTTGGAAGTCTTCTACTGTAAGCTCATAAGCAGCTTCCATGGATAGTTTAGTGGCTGGACCATCAGACTTGAGCAGTGTCAATTCATGGGTGTCTTTGTCACCTTCCATTTTAGAATTTTTGGGTCTGATGGTTTTCTTGAAGGAGCTTTTATTGCTGAGGTTTGAGCAGAAGGTTTCTGTGATAGATCTTTGGCTAGCTTGGTGCTTCTATCATCTGTTGGATAATCAATCATGTTCTGTATGCCTTCTTTGATAAATGTATCCTCAAACTCTTTGTCAGTCTTTTCAGACATCTCCCCTTGCCTTTTTCTGTGTAACAGGGCAAGTGTAGAATGGGCAGATGTTGAGCTGGACTTTTTGGAGAGTTGAGCTCTGAGGATAGCATCTTCTTTTGAATAATCAGGCTTAGGAGGCATGGATGGATCCTTTTTCCTCCTCTCTTCCAAACTTTTGTAAGTGTTTATCACCCTGACCTCACCCCATCTCATCACTTGGTTCTTTGATTCTGAATCAATTCATTCTTCATTCTTTTCAACTTCAGGTCCTTTCAGACACATCTTTCTTGTATAAATCTCAGTTGGGAGGAGTTGGCCTTTTAAGAGGATCTTTTGACATTTCTTGTATTCTGCTGATTTCTTCTCTTAGCTCAGCCAAGCTCCAATCCTTGAACTGTGGCCTTGTTGCTCCATACTTCTTGTTTTCCATGATGTACTCAATGAGCTCACTTTTGACCAGCTTATCTTCCCTTTCTGAAATCTGGTTGCTCAGGTTCTTGACAAAGTTTTGTAAAATGGTGACTTTGCTCAGTTGAAAGGACATGACAATCTGAATTTCTCTATCATCTTTACCAGCTGATTCTCTTTTGGCAATATCCTCTGCTTGCTTCTTTTTCAGTTCCAGGTAAGCATCAACATTTGCTGGTCTTGGATAGCCATCAAGGGATAGGATTGTTCTTTGTCAGGGTCATCCTCTGAAAGAAACTTAGGATCTCTTCCCTGACTGCTGGTAAATCAAGAGGATACAACTTTGATGCTGGAGTAACTTGAAGAGTTGAAGATGTTGTAATCACTGATGTGGAGGTCATTGGTGTTGATGATAGTGGAAGAGGTGCAGAGATCTCATCATCATTTATCACTTTTGTGATTTTCCTCCTTTTAAACCTTAGAGTGGGTGATGGTGGTTGTGGGATTTTTGGTGGTGTGGATAATGGTTGAGTTAATATGGGAAATGTGATCATGGCAGTGGATGGAGTTACATCTGTTGCAACCTCTGCTGTATCAACAGATGTTGACACAACAGTTGCTGTAACATCTGCTTGTGTGGATGTGGGTTGTGGTTTTGAAGATGTGATAGGTTTTTGAGAGGCAGAGGTTTTGATGGTTGGATTGGTTGCAGGCTTAGTTTTAGGAGGTGTGGATGTTGGTTGCCTGGCTTTTCTAGCAGGTGTTCTTTTTGATGAAGTACCAACCTCTCCTTTTTCTTTTACTGATCAATCTTTTTCTCAACCAACACTCTGCTCTCTTCAATCACATTCTTCATGTGACTAGCCCTTGCCTTGGCCACAATTTCATCAGTCAAATCTTTCTTCTTTGAACCATCAGGCCTTGGAATATTTAAGGTAGGTCCGGCCTTGTCATCATCTATTGTCAGTTTTTTGTTTCCCAAAGGTTTCTCCCCCTTTTTGGCTTCATATGTTGTAGCAAAGATACCATAGGAGGTGCATGGCCAGTGGTTGTGAGTAGATGAGCTTTGATGGCTTTAATGTCTACTGCAGTGTCTTGATACCTTGATTCAAACATGTTTCTAACATCATTCATCTGATGCTTGTGTTGTAGATCCAAATAATGTTGTTGATGTTGAAACATAGGGTTAAGAGCTTCTTTGAGATCAGCAGTGGATAGAACAGAGGGTTGACTTTTGGTAGCTATCATCTGCTTTAGTAAACTTTTGATTTCATCAACAGAACTTTCTATCCTTGTCACTCTCTCCGTCAAATCCTGATATTTTAGCTCATCACCTAATTTAATAGGATCATTGAACTCCTACCAGTGGTGGTAGTTATATCTATGTCATCATGAGCAGTGGTTTTAGGAACAACTTCAAACTTATATGCCCCTTTGTCTTGGTATTGGGGACTTCCCACAACAGAGGTAACAGTTGTTGCCTCAACAGTGGTTACCTTCAACCAAGTCTTAGTAATGAAACCACTGTCCAACTGAGAACTTGGGAGTTCAGCAATTGTAGTGGCTGCTTGAGTTGAACTATCACCAAGAGTTACATGTAACCCAAGGGATGTAGCCTCTTCATGTACTGATGGGCTAGCAAAGAAAAAAGAGTCAGACCCAGCTTCATGATGAAGTATATTCTCGGTAATAGGTTGTTGAGAAGTGCTGGTTTATGTCTGCTCGAAGTCAATTGCATTCAACAAGGGTAAAATAGTAGGCGGAAGGGAAGGTATTGGTGAGGGTGGCTGTGTAGAAAGTGATAATGCCCTGGGAGAGGGGCTGTGGAAGATAGAACCAAGTGGATCTAGAGCTTCATAAAGTGGTGTCCCTGTATCTACAACCTTTTCCTTTTGTGAGGAAGAAGGAGGAGTTTCAAAGCCGGTGGGAGATCTCTGAACCATCTGCTGTGAAGAAGTAGTAGCAGTGGTTTGTGACGTTTGTGCTGTCACTGGGTTAACCTCTGGGGTCTCAGCTTCCAGAGGACCCTTTTTGGGTTTGGTGGGCTTTTTGGAACGTGATTTGGTTTTCTTTTTGGAGATTTTTGGTGTGGGCTTCAGGGCAGCGGTTGTGGTGCCCTGATCACCAAGAGCAGTGGGCTCAGTAGCAAGAGGTTGAGTTTGAACATTTTGTTCAGGTAAGACTTGCTCAACCTCCTCTACTTATGTTTTTATAACTTTATCTTGGCTTGTTATTTTGGTGAAAGTTTCATGATTAAGGTGGCCTGGGTTAATCAGAGCGCCTTGTTTACTTTCAGGACCTTTAATTTGATCCTGTAAGTAAACACTCAGGAAACGTGGATGCATCAAAAAGGCTTCTTTTTTCAATATTTTTAAAATTGTTCACAAGATCATTGAACAATATGTGGGAGTAGTTTAAATCTGTTTTCAGTTAAAATTGCATACCCCAGATATTGCATGTTCAATGGGATTTCATTGAAAGCAGTGGTTTTTGCTGAGAGACAAGTAAGAATTGTGTGAAAGAAAAATCTCATCTCAGCAGGAAAGTTAGATTTAAAAATTGTGATACCTTTCATCTAGCCTTCATAACCTCTTTCCAAAAACTCTGCTTGGATCTCATTTTGAGGAAATTACACAGGGTGTTGTATGTCATTTAACTTGAAAACTTGAGAGATCGATTGGGGGCTAATTTGCATCAACACTCCCCCTACTCTGGAGATTATTGTGTAAGGAACACCAGCAGCAGTTGAGTGAACCTTAGCATTTTTCCAAAAATCACGAAGAGCATCAATGTAGATTGGGGCTTTGACTTGTAACATGTGCTTGAATTTCGACTTTTGCAAAATTCGAATCATTGGATGATAAGAGTATTGGTGTCGGTTTCTTCAAGTATGGCGATATAATTATGTGGAGTTTTGATTATGAGAGTAAAGGGTGGAAGTTCTTGTGTGGATTTCTTCGAAGATTTTGATTTGGGAGCCATGGTGTTAGAGAGAAAAACTGTTTTGAGATTTTTTGGAATCGACACAGTTTAGGGTAAACACTGATAAAGGATAAAACAAGGGTTTTATAGGGTTTTGAAAAAGTGAACGTGACGTGGCATCT
This sequence comes from Scalesia atractyloides, assembly GCA_947069175.1. Taxonomy (NCBI): domain Eukaryota; kingdom Viridiplantae; phylum Streptophyta; class Magnoliopsida; order Asterales; family Asteraceae; genus Scalesia; species Scalesia atractyloides. Next base: position 40,362,531 of record CAMTDV010000009.1, read on the forward strand.
GTTGCAAGATCTGATGGCTAACATCTGGCCACGTGTAACCTCTGATGAGAAAAAGTAACCGTTGAGGTGCCAAACCACTGTTTTAAGACAGAGGATGGAACAATACTGATTTTTAACACTATCAGAGGATAGCTATCAGTGGTTTAAGAAAGTGGTAAAAATGGAAGTCAGAGGATATACTTTAACAGTGGATTGATTTTGAAGCCTTCTAGAGGTTTTGAGCAAACAGATGTTATGAGCATACTTTTAAAGAGTTATTGAAAATTTTCAATTTTAACTATTTTTAAGGATGTTTTTGATTTTCTGAAAACATTTTGATGCTATGTACGCATGGATTTACAAGAAAATTTGTTTTTAATCCATGTTTAGCATTCAAATTCTTGAGATCAATTTTTCAAAGGTAGTTGTATCCAATGCCTTGGTTAAAACATCTGCCCATTGATCTAAAGTATGGACATGATGCAAGGAAATCAAACCTTTTTCATAGCAATCTCTCACAAAATGATGTATGATGTCAATGTGCTTTGTAGTTGAATGAGAAACAGGATTTTTAATGATGTTTTCAGCAGCTTGACTGTCCAATTTGAGTGGAGTCTTTAGTGCAGTTACACCAAAATCCAGCAGCTGGTTTTGGAGCCACAAGAGTTGAGCAGTGCAGCTAGCAGTAGCAATATACTCTGCCTCAGCAGTGGATGTTGAAACTGCAACCTCTTTTTTCTTTGCCAAGACACTAGACAATCACATAGGAATTGACATCCTCCTGATGTGGACTTCCTTGTAGTTTTGCATCCAGCAAAGTCACTGTCTGAAAAACCTGAAAGCTCAATATTCCCATTAGCTGGATACCAGATACCAACTGTGGGAGCACCTTTTATGTATCTGAATATCCTTTTAACAGCAATAAGATCAGACTTTCTAGGTAATGCCTGTGATCTGGTACAAACACATGTTGCAAACATGATGTTTGGCCTTGATGTAGTTAAGTACAATAAGGACCCAATCATGCTTCTATAAAGAGTTTGATCAACAAGGTCATCTTTACCATCAATGGTGACTAGCTTGGTGGTTGCCATGGGTGTGCTACATGGTTTACAAACATCCATATCAAACTTTTTAAGTAGTTCTTTCACATACTTGTTTTGATGGATAAATGTACCATTGTACAATTGTTTAACTTGGAGACCAAGAAAACATTGGAGCTCACCCATTGCATTCATCTCAAACTCTGCTGCCATGAGTTTTCGAAACTCTTCACACATAGCAGTGCTTGTGGATCCAAAAATGATGTCATCCACATAAATTTGGACAAGCATCAAATCTTTTCCTTTCCATTTTAAAAATAGGGTTTTATCTATTTTACCTCTAGTAAACCCTATGGATAAGAGAAAAGTGGATAGAGTTTCATACTAGGCTCTTGGTGCTTGTTTCAAGCCATACAATGCTTTGCTGAGCTTGTAGATATGATCAGGATGGAATGCATCTTCAAAACCTAGAGGTTGACAGACATACACCTCTTCTTTGATTTTTCCATACAAAAATGCACTCTTTATATTCATTTGATACACCTTTATGTTGTGGTTAGCAGCAAAAGCTAAGATCAGGCGAATAGCTTCCAACCTTGCTACAGTAGCAAAAGTCTCATCATAGTCTATACCTTCTTCCTGTCTGTAGCCTTGAACCACAAGCCTTGCTTTGTTTTTTACAACAATACCCCTTTCATCAGTTTTGTTTTTGAAGACCCACTTTGTGCCAATTGGACTTACATCTTTTGGCAGTGCCAATTGATTTTGTGAACTAACAGAGGTTTGAGGATCATACACTGTTGACCCAGAAATGGCAGAGTTTACACAAGAGCTTGTAGCACCTGATCCTCTGTTGGAAGAATAGACTTTTGTTTGTGGAAGCACACAGTCATATCCTTGATCTTGATCTTCTTCAGATGGTTGTGGTGTACCTGCATTGTCTAGCTTGATAGAAACATCAGCAAATGTGAATTTATCTAAATCAAAAAGCTCTGCAGGATTTGCTGGAATTTTCAATGATGAAAGTTCATTGAACTTTACATTCAAAGTTTCTTCAACACACTTGGTCATAGAGTTAAAAACTCTGTAGGCTTTAGCAGTGGTTGAGTATCCCAGAAAATAACCACAATCAATTTTGGCTGCAAATTTAGATATGGAATCTTTTAAGTTCAAAATGAAGCATGGACAACCAAAAACTTTAAAATATGAAATCAGAGGTTTGATTTTGTACAAAATCTCATAGGCAGTCTTTTGATGCCTGGGTTAATCAAAACTCTGTTTTGGACATAGCAAGCAATGTTTACAGCCTCTGCCCAGTAAGACAAGGGTAAACCAGAATCTGCTAGCATAGTTCTTGCTGATTCAATTAATGTTCTATTTTCCTTTCAACCACCCCGTTTTGTTCTGGAGTTCTTGGAATGCTATATTGTCTAACAATTCCTTTTGACTCACAAAAAGCATTCAACTCCCTATTTTTGAACTCTATTCCATTGTCACTCCTAAAGATTTTTACTGGAAGATCAAATTGCTTTTCTACTTGTTTAACAAAGTTTTGCAAAATGCCTGCAGTTTCATTCTTAGAGTAAAGAAAGAAGGTCCATGTAAACCTAGAGAAATCATCAACTATCACTAGGCAATACCTTTTGTGTTTTAAGCTTATGATTTGCACTGGGCCAAACAAGTCCATGTGAAGCAGTTGTAAACACTGGCTTGTTTTGGACTCTTCAATTGATTTGAAGGAACTTTTATGTTGTTTTCCTTTTAAACAGGAAACACAATGTTCTTCATAAGAAGATTGCTTTTGAGGCAAACCTCTTACAAGACTTTTTTTGAGAGTATGGTGATAGTTTTAAGATTTGTGTGTCCAAGTCTTCTATGCTATAACTTAGTCTCTTTGCTAGAAGCAACTGAGAATAAGCATGTTCCAGACATAGGATTATCTTTTAGCATATCTACCACATATACATTGCCACTTCTGTGTGCAGTGAGTTGTGCTTTTCTCTCAGCAATGATTTGATCAATCTTTTTAACAACCTCTGGTCCCACAATTTGACAAGTTTTCTTAGTGAAGAAGGATCCATATCCTCTATCACTCATTTGTGAGACACTCAGCAGGTTAAATTTCAGATTGTCAATTAAATTCACATTTTCAAACTTGAGTTTACCCGCCAGAACCGACCCAGACCGTAAAACCTTTCCCTTTGAGTTATTACCAAAAGATATATCACCCCCCCCCCCATGATCCATGAAGTCCTTGAGAAGGGCTCTACATCCTGTCATGTGCCTAGAACCTCCACTATCTACATACCATAAGCTATCAAGGCAAGTAGAGGGTCCCTGCACATCAAGTAAATAGATTAGTTAAGATTGGTCTCCAAAGCCAAAATGGCTTTGGATGGGGTCACAGATGGTCCAGCCTCAAGTCTAGGACAATGGTCAGTTGTTTTGAAATATTCTTGTAACATCTGCTCTTAACCATTTCCTATGAAATGATTGTATCCATAAGGGTGCCTGTTTACTCTTTGCTTTGAAGGCTTTTTGTAACCTTCATAAGCATGAGGAACCTTTTTATAAGCAGGTTGGCCATACCCTCATGGAAATGAGTTTGATGGTGGGGCATCTGTCACTTGCACCTCTATTTGAACAGAGGTTTTGTTTAAGGCTTTTGTAACAGATGTTTCAATTTGTTCAAAACTCTGCTTAGATTTATTCCAGCAGAACTTGAACTTTCTTTTTCTAGTGCTTTTGCCTTGATCTCTTTTACCTTTTGTTCATAGTTTTTGAGATAGGCACACTGTTGAGTTGAGTGATTTGTTTTGTTGCAGATGGTGCATTTTGAAGAGTTTTTGATAACACAAGTTTTGTTAATGTCATAGGCTTTTAAAAGAAAACAATCTGCAGCCACATGATTTTTTTTTCACAAAATTCACAAAACAGGTTTTTAATCTTTACTCTTCTTTTCCTATCAGATTTTTTATCAGCAGTGGTTGTAACCTCTGCTGGCACATCTTTGATAGGAATCACCAGTTCTTTTGGGGCTTTAGTACCATCAGAGGTTGTGAAGTCCATTGGCTTAAAGTTTTCTAAGATATCACATTCATCTGACCAGGTTGGTTTAAACTGATATTTTTCAATTTCTTTATCTTTTGTTGAAACCTCTGGTTTTTCCAAAACAATTTTGTTTCCAGCTTTATCTGTGATTTTTATCTCTTCACCAGCCAAATTTTGGGGACTACTTCAACCAACTCAGAATCAATTTTAGTAGCATTTTCTAATTTGGTCATAGGTTCTAAAACCTACACCAAACTTAATGTTGCTCTTGATCTGAGCATCAAGCATAATCTCATAACCTTTATAGGACTCAACCCATTTTTCACAAGTGATTTGGGTTTCATCTAACTCTTTTTTACAAACTTGGTATTTTTCTACCATAGTTTGGAGTTGGTCCTTGGTTATGCTTGATTCATGTCTCAGGCTACTCATTTCAGAATCTTTTTCACTTAACTTTGATTTTAACTCTTTATTCAGTTTTTCAAAATTAAGTTCATCTTCTAAAATTTTGTTTCTCAGGTTTTCATTCACCTTCTTGATGTTTGCAAAAGCAATGATGCATTTGTCAGAACATAGATCTTTAAGGATCTGAGATGATACCTTTGTAGCAGCCATGAGAGCACAATCAACTCATCTTCACACACATCAACATTCCATGTGTCAGTAGGAGAGTTCTTTTCCTTATCAGCATCATTTTCTTTTTCTTCACTTGAAACCACTGTTTCATCACAAACTTGAACATCATCAGTTTTTGACACTATCTCCACAGATTCAACACCTTCAGCAATTGTCTCTAAGGCCATTAAACAAAATTCTTGTTCAACATCATTTTTGGCCATTAAAGCAAAGTTTTCATCAGTCAAATCCTCATGCAAGCTACTCCAGTCAACATAACTTTGTGTGAAAAAGCTTTGTTGACCAACCTCTGCTGGACTAGCAGTGGTTTGAGCAGGTTGTGTAACAATGGGTGCTTGTTGAACAAGCACTTGAGGATGTGATGGTGCCTGAACATATTGAATTTGTGGAGCAGTGGATTGAACATAATGCACTGGAACAATGGTAGCAGGATGTGCAAAGTGGGCAGTGTTTTGAACATGTTGAGCAGGGGCATATTGGGAATAATGAGCAATGTTTTGTGTGTGCTGAGGTCTAAGGCCAGGATGAGTCACTATTGGTCCACCCATTTTTCACAAGTGATTTGGGTTTCATCTAACTCTTTTTACAAACTTGGTATTTTTCTACCATAGTTTGGAGTTGGTCCTTGGTTATGCTTGATTCATGTCTCAGGCTACTCATTTCAGAATCTTTTTCACTTAACTTTGATTTTAACTCTTTATTCAGTTTTTCAAAATTAAGTTCATCTTCTAAAATTTTGTTTCTCAGGTTTTCATTCACCTTCTTGATGTTTGCAAAAGCAATGATGCATTTGTCAGAACATAGATCTTTAAGGATCTGAGATGATACCTTGTAGCAGCCATGAGAGCACAATCAACTCATCTTCACACACATCAACATTCCATGTGTCAGTAGGAGAGTTCTTTTCCTTATCAGCATCATTTTCTTTTTCTTCACTTGAAACCACTGTTTCATCACAAACTTGAACATCATCAGTTTTTGACACTATCTCCACAGATTCAACACCTTCAGCAATTGTCTCTAAGGCCATTAAACAAAATTCTTGTTCAACATCATTTTTGGCCATTAAAGCAAAGTTTTCATCAGTCAAATCCTCATGCAAGCTACTCCAGTCAACATAACTTTGTGTGAAAAAGCTTTGTTGACCAACCTCTGCTGGACTAGCAGTGGTTTGAGCAGGTTGTGTAACAATGGGTGCTTGTTGAACAAGCACTTGAGGATGTGATGGTGCCTGAACATATTGAATTTGTGGAGCAGTGGATTGAACATAATGCACTGGAACAATGGTAGCAGGATGTGCAAAGTGGGCAGTGTTTTGAACATGTTGAGCAGGGGCATATTGGGAATAATGAGCAATGTTTTGTGTGTGCTGAGGTCTAAGGCCAGGATGAGTCACTATTGGTCCAGAACTTTGAGACCTGCATTCTTTGGCAAAGTGTCCTAGCCTATTACACTTATAACACTTGGCTTTTGATTTATCCAGCCCAACCTTCAACCCCCTATGCAAACCTGGGAATTTTCTACCAGTTCTCTTATAGAATTTACTAGCCCTAACACTCAATAGGGCCAGTTGGTGCAAAATATCCATTTCCTCAAGATCAGAAGGTTCCATGTGTTATAAATCATTCAGCTTAAAGGATAGATTGTCAGAGGTTTGGTTTTCCCTACTAGCAGTGAAAGCATAGTTGGGTGCATATGTTTCAGATCCAAAGTTTCCACCAGATGTATTATCTATATAGTGATCATAGCTTTGGTCCTTACTGCTGCCAGATCCCTCTTCTTGGCCAAAAAGAGTTGTATTACCCAATGAGTAATCATCAGTCATTTTGCCAGAATCTTGCAACTTCTTTTTCTTGTTTAACTCTCTCTCATAAGTGAGAAGTATCCCATGAAGTTGTATCAGCGACATTTCTTTAAACCCCAACAGATTTTCTCGTTACATAAGCTACAGTCTCCCACTTATCTAGTAACGATCTAAGGAAACGACCATTGACAGTCGATTTAGGAAAAACCACGTTAACCAGTCTAAGTTCACTGATGAGACAGCTGTAACGTTCGAATTGTTGTGTTAGAGACTCCCCTTTCAAGTGACAAAACGTTTCATACTGCTATTTTGGAACTTCTCTGTTACTTTCAATCACTTCCTCAGTCCCGAATTGCTCTTTCAGTGCATCCCATAACTCCTTTGCACTATTGCAATGGAGTAGACCAATATAAATTTCATTGGGTAAGGCAGAAGCAACTATGCTAAATGCCTTAGCATCCAATTCAATTTTCTGGAAATCCTGCTCCAAAAAGTTTTTAGGATTTTTTGGCAGCTGTTTAGTTGGATCCTCTGTGCTTGGAACCATTGGAACGTGTGGTCCATAAGCAACAGATCTCCAGCAACCGGTGTTTTGCTGAGCAAGGATGTGACCCATTCGTCATTGCCAAATGAAATATTCATTTCTTTTGAGCGTCGGCGGTTTGAACAAGGATACAGAATTCGCATCCTGTGTGTTTTGAGACATTTTCAGTTGAATTTTCACAGATTTTGTTTTAAAAACTTTGAACGTAATAAAACTCTGAATATCAAACTAAAACAACCAAACTGATTAGCAAGAGAGCTGATATGTTCGAACCAAATCGATTGTTTGATCGAATTTGATGAATCAGGCTCTGATACAAATTGTTAGGATCTGAGTTTAAATTACTTGTAGTTTTGTTTCAATAAAATGGAAAATGATTGAATGAAAAGAGATCTGCAGCGGAATAAGATGGAAAACTTTTACTACAAGCAATGGTCGTTTGTTTTGAGCATCATCATGCTTTCAAGTTGGTAAACTTGCATGTGATTCACAAACTCCCCCTCAGCCTTTGCAATTTCAGTTTGGTAATAAGAAAATGCCTTAGCATCCAATTCAATTTTCATGAAATCCTGTTCCGAAAAGTTTTTAGGATTTTTTGGCAGTTGTTTAGTTGGATCCTCTGTGCTTGGAACCATTGGAACGTGTCGTCCATAAGCAACAGATCTCCAGCAACCGGTGTTTTGCTGAGCAAGGATGTGACCCATTCGTCATTGCCAAATGAAATATTCATTTCTTTTGAGCGTCGGCGGTTTGAACAAGGATACAGAATTCGCATCCTGTGTGTTTTGAGACATTTTCAGTTGAATTTTCACAGATTTTGTTTTAAAAACTTTGAACGTAATAAAACTCTGAATATCAAACTAAAACAACCAAACTGATTAGCAAGAGAGCTGATATGTTCGAACCAAATCGATTGTTTGATCGAATTTGATGAATCAGGCTCTGATACAAATTGTTAGGATCTGAGTTTAAATTACTTGTAGTTTTGTTTCAATAAAATGGAAAATGATTGAATGAAAAGAGATCTGCAGCGGAATAAGATGGAAAACTTTTACTACAAGCAATGGTCGTTTGTTTTGAGCATCATCATGCTTTCAAGTTGGTAAACTTGCATGTGATTCACAAACTCCCCCTCAGCCTTTGCAATTTCAGTTTGGTAATAAGAAAATGCCTTAGCATCCAATTCAATTTTCTGGAAATCCTGTTCCGAAAAGTTTTTAGGATTTTTTGGCAGTTGTTTAGTTGGATCCTCTGTGCTTGGAACCATTGGAACGTGTCGTCCATAAGCAACAGATCTCCAGCAACCGGTGTTTTGCTGAGCAAGGATGTGACCCATTCGTCATTGCCAAATGAAATATTCATTTCTTTTGAGCGTCGGCGGTTTGAACAAGGATACAGAATTCGCATCCTGTGTGTTTTGAGACATTTTCAGTTGATTTTTCACAGATTTTGTTTTAAAAACTTTGAACGTAATAAAACTCTGAATATCAAGCTAAAACAACCAAACTGATTAGCAAGAGAGCTGATATGTTCGAACCAAATCGATTGTTTGATCGAATTTGATGAATCAGGCTCTGATACAAATTGTTAGGATCTGAGTTTAAATTACTTGTAGTTTTGTTTCAATAAAATGGAAAATGATTGAATGAAAAGAGATCTGCAGCGGAATAAGATGGAAAACTTTTACTACAAGCAATGGTCGTTTGTTTTGAGCATCATCATGCTTTCAAGTTGGTAAACTTGCATGTGATTCACAAACTCCCCCTCAGCCTTTGCAATTTCAGTTTGGTAATAAGAAAATGCCTTAGCATCCAATTCAATTTTCTGGAAATCCTGTTCCGAAAAGTTTTTAGGATTTTTTGGCAGTTGTTTAGTTGGATCCTCTGTGCTTGGAACCATTGGAACGTGTGTCCATAAGCAACAGATCTCCAGCAACGGTGTTTTGCTGAGCAAGGATGTGACCCATTCGTCATTGCCAAATGAAATATTCATTTATTTTGAGCGTCGGCGATTTGAACAAGGATACAGAATTCGCATCCTGTGTGTTTTGAGACATTTTCAGTTGATTTTTCACAGATTTTGTTTTAAAAACTTTGAACGTAATAAAACTTGAATATCAAGCTAAAACAACCAAACTGATTAGCAAGAGAGCTGATATGTTCGAACCAAATCGATTGTTTGATCGAATTTGATGAATCAGGCTCTGATACAAATTGTTAGGATCTGAGTTTAAATTACTTGTAGTTTTGTTTCAATAAAATGGAAAATGATTGAATGAAAAGAGATCTGCAGCGGAATAAGAGGAAAACTTTTACTACAAGCAATGGTCGTTTGTTTTGAGCATCATCATGCTTTCAAGTTGGTAAACTTGCATGTGATTCACAAACTCCCCCTCAGCCTTTGCGATTTCAGTTTGGTAATAAGAAAATGCCTTAGCATCCAATTCAATTTTCTGGAAATCCTGTTCCGAAAAGTTTTTAGGATTTTTTGGCAGTTGTTTAGTTGGATCCTCTGTGCTTGGAACCATTGGAACGTGTCGTCCATAAGCAACAGATCTCCAGCAACCAGTGTTTTGCTGAGCAAGGATGTGACCCATTCGTCATTGCCAAATGAAATATTCATTTTCTTTTGAGCGTCGGCGGTTTGAACAAGGATACAGAATTCGCATCCTGTGTGTTTTGAGACATTTTCAGTTGATTTTTCACAGATTTTGTTTTAAAAACTTTGAACGTAATAAAACTCTGAATATCAAGCTAAAACAACCAAACTGATTAGCAAGAGAGCTGATATGTTCGAACCAAATCGATTGTTTGATCGAATTTGATGAATCAGGCTCTGATACAAATTGTTAGGATCTGAGTTTAAATTACTTGTAGTTTTGTTTCAATAAAATGGAAAATGATTGAATGAAAAGAGATCTGCAGCGGAATAAGATGGAAAACTTTTACTACAAGCAATGGTCGTTTGTTTTGAGCATCATCATGCTTTCAAGTTGGTAAACTTGCATGTGATTCACAAACTCCCCCTCAGCCTTTGCAATTTCAGTTTGGTAATAAGAAAATGCAGAGAAGATGATATGCAAAAGTTGATCTTTTAATAGACAAGTTTGAACTGTTACAGAAGTTACCTATTTATACTAACTATCTAACCACTAAGCATCTTTGATGACGTCAGGGTTGATAGTGACAGGAAACTAATTGTAACTAACTGAAAACATTGCTAATACTAACTATCAGTGCATAGCACTGTTACATTAATGAACTAAACTAATGACTAAGCTCTAATCTCTATCCTATGACCCTTGTGACTTTGGCAGACCTTTGAAGCTTTGTGAAGGCAGATGATAGGATGAGCAGTCTTTAGGGAAAGCAGTGTATGTACATCAGAGGTTGTAACCTCAGATAGTTTAACCAAAGCTCAGATAGTGTTATTTGGCTTTGTATCATCTGTTCCTTTCATTAGGTTCAATCCCAACAAGTATATGTCATGAAAGCATGAAAACATGAAAGTATCAATTAGGCACATGTGTTTCACCCCAAAATATTCAAAAAACATAAAAGAGGGGTCTATGTACTCACATGGGGTTGCAAAAGTATCCTTGTTCAAGAAGCAGAATAAAGCTCAAGAGTATGAGGAATCAAATGGTTCCTAAGATCGGATAACTATGTTAATAAGTCAGGACTTTAATCGGCGGATTGGATAGAATGAATGTTTATAAATCAAATGATGTTGGAACTCATATCGTATGATTTAATAAACTGAACATTTTGATTTGGAAGTGATCCTAAGTGCTTTTGACCCATAATGACTCGTTAAGTTAGTTTACGCTACTTTAACGGATCATTTACGTAAATATGTGTTCGGATGGTCAAACTAGTCTTATGATAAGTCTCAAATGCCCAAACATGTTTATTAATGTTGTAATATCAGTTTATATGTCAAAACTTTAGCCACATATGCATAAAATGAATTTTATCGCAAAAAGGGCATTTTGGTCATTTATAAAGGGCATAATAACGACCTATCATAATACTAACCAAACGACGTGACCATAAGGTATAACCTCATAGGGTTATTCCCTATATAACTATGGTCACTAATATGAGTTTGGTCGGATCCTAAGATCGACCAAACGGGTCAGATTCGAAAATCAAAGCGGTGGTCAAGACCGCTCGACTTACGACCCTAAACAAGCACTAAACTAAAAGTGACGAGTTAGACATGTTTAACATGTCTAACTAAATTTATAAAACTGATTTGGTATCGAAACAAAGTGTTTTGATACCCGAAAATAGTTCCGTTGTATAATGCACATTTTGCGCATCATTGACCAAAACTTTGACTCGTCACTTTGACTAGTAAACGTGGAAATCAGTAGGCACGATCGCTAAGGATCATAACCAACGTGATTACGATCACGTTGCAAAGTCCAATTGGACTTTGCTTTGACCAATTAATGGTCAAAGCTGAAAGTCAAACACTGTTTGACTTTTAGCTTGAAATAGCTAAAATGAGTGAACAAGGCTAAGTTAGAACACTCTACTTGTGCTCAAGGCAGCCAAGATTACTAGAAAAACTCATATGGGAAGCCTCCTAATAAGGTAGCATCTCCACTTAGAGTTTAGAGAGAAGAAAGATGGGAAATGAGCAAGGAATTTGTTTGAAGATCAAGGGTATTAATAGTTGTTGGAGAGGTTTAGGATCATGCCAAGTGTTAGGAGATGTTGTAGGATCTTTGCAAGTGTTTAGTGAGGTGTTGCAACCAGTAGAAGTGTGGCAAAAACGAGTTATAGGTGTCAAGTCAAATGAACAAGAAGCTGCCAGGTATTTGCTGAAATCTTGCATCTCCCGCGCGTCGCGGGAGGTCTAGGTGACTCTCTCGCGTGGCGCCTGAGATTCCAAAGTTTCAGAATGGCAGTTTTAGTCCCTGCAGCCTAAAAACTTGTTTTTCGACGCGTTTTGGCACTTTTAACACCCGTTAACCCCAATTTTAAGTTCTGCAAGGAAGATAAAGCATAGGGAACTTGAAAAATGCTCGGAAACTTTTCGAATTTCGGTGCGTTTGGTCGTACAGTTGCGGTTTTCGGTTAATTACGACGAAAATCATAACAAACGCGCAAATGACCGTAAACGCGTAATGAATGATATTTTTGCATTCCAATCATTAAAATGCTCTATTTTAATGATTACAAAAATTTTTGGATGTGCGTATATGTTCTGGATTAGGAAATACGCATAACAGCATAGTTTCGCAAAATTTGCAAAATAGCCCCTGAAGTTGCATAAGCATGTTTTTGCCATACCGAAGCCCTCAAAACTTATTTCTAAGTTATGTAAAGGGTATTTAGGGTATGTTTAGCTTATGCCATTGTCCCGGAGTGTACGTCGTGTTAAACTGATTACGTTTTTGTAACAGTTTGCGATTTCACTTCCAAAAGTGACTTAAAAGATCAGAATTGAACAAGGATTGAAAATATGAAATACTATATATATAAATACACAAATCTTGGAATAAAACACAATGTTATAAAATTACAAAATCGTTCGGAATAGTGCGATGATTAAAATACACAGATGTCACAGTCTCCCCTACTTTTGGAAATTTCGTCCCGAAATTTAACTAGAGGAAACTTGTGAGAATAGATGTGGGTATTTCACCTTCATCTAGTCCTCTCGTTCCCAGGTAAACTCTAGGCCACATTTGGACTCCCAGCGAACTTTTACAATCGGTATTCGTCTGCGCTTAAGCTTTTTGACTTCACGATCCAAAATTTCCACATGTTTCTCGACAAAGTGTAACATGTCATTAACACGAATTTCATCAAGAGGGATGTGGAGGTTTTCATCAGCTAAACACTTTTTCAAATTGGACACGTGGAAGGTTGGATGAATATTTCCAAGTTCAGGAGGTAGCTCAAGTTTGTAGGCCACCTTTCCGATTTTCTCAATGATCTTGAATGGTCCAACATATCTAGGTGCAAGTTTTCCTTTCTTTCCAAATCTAACCATGCCTTTCCAAGGGGATACCTTGAGTAGGACATGATCACCGACTTGGAATTCCAAGGGCTTGCGTCGTTTGTCCGCGTAACTCTTTTGACGGCTTCTAGCTGTCAAGAGATTATCACGAATTGTTTTGACTTTGTCTGTTGTGTCTTGAATGAGTTCAGGTCCAGTGAATTGAGATTCACCGATTTCATTCCAACAGACAGGTGAACGAAATTTTCGACCATAAAGAGCTTCGAAAGGAGCCATGTTAATGCTGGTATGATAACTGTTGTTATAGGAGAATTCGATCAAAGGTAGATGTGAATCCCAACTACCACCAAAGTCGATCACACAAGCTCTAAGAATATCCTCTAGTGTCTGGATTGTCCTTTCGGATTGTCCATCTGTTTAAGGATGATAAGCTGTGCTTAGGTTAAGTTTGGTTCCCGTGGCAGATTGCATGGTCCTCCAAAAATGAGATGAGAATCGAGCATCACGATCAGATATGATGTCCAAAGGAACACCATGACGAGATACAATTTCATCCACATAGATTTTAGCAAGTTTGTCAGCAGGGAAATCCTCACGGATTGCTATAAAGTGTGCTGACTTGGTTAGATGATCAATGATTACCCAAATGGCATCATGACCTCTAGATGTACGCGGTAAGTTGGTAATGAGATCCATTGCAATGCTTTCCCATTTCCAAACCGGAATTTCTGGTTGTTAAAGCAAACCAGAAGGGCATTGATGTTCTGCCTTAACTTTGAGACAAGTAAGACATTTAGATACGTACAAGGCAATGTCTTTCTTCATACTCGGCCACCAATACTGGGTACGAAGATCCTTATACATTTTGTCTGCACCTGGATGAATTGAATAACGAGACTTATGAGCTTCATCCATTATCAAGGTGCAGAGATTGTCTTGACTTGGAACCTACAAACGGTTCAGATAATAAAATAACCCATTGTCTTTCGTTTCAAGTTCAAGCTCAAGATGATGTGGTAATTCATCACCCACAATGCCTTGTGTAGCACAAGTTTGTTGAGCTTGGAAAATACGGTTTTGAATATCAGATCGAACTTGAACACAATGTAGCTTGACTCGTTCTTTATGACTAAGAGCATTAGCTACGACATTCACCTTACCAGGATTGTAGCGAATCTCACAGTCGTAGTCGTTCAGAAGTTCGACCCATCGTCGCTGTCTCATGTTTAGTTCTTTCTGATTGAAAATGTGCTGGAGACTTTTGTGGTCGGTGAAAACCACACATTTTGTACCGTATAGATAATGTCTCCAAATTTTCAGAGCAAAAACGACAGCACCCAACTCAAGATCATGAGTGGTGTAGTTCTTTTCGTGAATCTTTAACTTTCATGATGCATAGGCTATAGCTTTGTTCCTTTGCATGAGAACGCAACCAAGGCTTAAGTTCGATGCATCACAATATACGACAAAGTCATCGTTACCTTCAGGTAAGGATAAAATAGGAGCATTACAGAGCTTCTATTTCAAGGTCTGAAAAGCTTCTTCTTGTTTGGGTCCCCACTCAAACGGTTTATTCTTTTGAGTCAAAGCAGTGAGGGGAACCGCAATCTTTGAGAAGTTTACGATGAATCGATGGTAATAACCTGCGAGACCAAGAAATGAACGAACTTCGGTAGGAGTAGTAGGTGTATCCCATTCCTTAATCGCGCTGATTTTGGCGGGATCTACATGAATACCTTGTTCGTTGACAATATGTCCCAAAAATTGAACTTCCTTAAGCCAAAATTCACACTTGGAGAACTTGGCCTAGAGTTGTTCTTTCTTTAGGAGTTCCCTCGTTAAACGAAGATGTTACTCGTGATCGGCTCGAGACTTTGAATAAATCAAAATGTCATCAATGAAAACAATGATGAACTTGTCCAAATAAGGGTTACAAACCCTACTCATCAAGTCCATGAAAACAACAGGAGCATTTGTCAGACCAAAAGGCATAACAGTGAACTCATAATGACCGTATCGAGTGCGAAAAGCAGTTTTGGGAATATCTTCTTCGAGAACACGAAGCTGATGATACCCAGAACGCAGGTCAATCTTTGAGAAGCAAGTAGCACCTTGTAGCTGGTCAAAAAGATCATTAATATGGGGTAGGGGATATCGATTCTTGATTGTGAGTTTGTTGAGCTCACGGTAATCGTTACACATACGGAAGGGTCCATCTTTCTTTTTCACAAATAGGACTGGAGCGCCCCAAGGTGAAAAGCTTGGATGAATGAATCCTTTGTCGGAAAACTCCTGAAGCTGTTTAGATAACTCTTGCATCTCAGACGGTGCAAGACGGTATGGGGATTTGGCTATAGGGTTAGCACCAGGTACAAGATCTATACGAAACTCGACTTGTCGTGCTGGGGGTAAACAAGGTAGCTCGTCAGGAAACACCTCTGGATAATCCCAAACAACGGGATATATGCTGAATAGATCTGCCCTTGTCTTTTTCCTCTACGATATGTGCCAAGAAAGCAACATAATTCTTTCGTAGGTATTTATGGGCTTGGGTGCATGTCATGAGTTTAAGGCTACTGACGGGTTTTTCTCCATGAACCTCCAAGGTTTCACCAGACGGAAGGGGTATACGAACGATCTTATCAAAGCAAATCACCTCAGCATGGTGCTTGGCCAACCAATCCGTTCCTACTATTATATCAAAGCTCCCGAGTTGCATTGGCATGAGGTCAATGGTAAAAAGGTGGTTGTTAAGGTTCAATTGGCAATCACGGATGACAGAATCAAGTTTAAGGGGTTCACCACTAGCTATTTCGACTAACAAGGGCTTTCCTAGTTTGGTTCTAGGCATGGAAAGCAAAGGTTCAAAAGCTAGGGATACAAAACTCTTATCGGAACCCGAATAAAAAAGAATTGAAGCAGGATGGTTGTTAACAATGAACGTACCATTCACCACTTCATTGTCAGCCCGAGCCTCATTAGCATTGATGTTAAATGCTCGTCCACGAGCCGGGTTTGCAGTTGCCAACTTCGGGCAGTTATTTCTGTAGTGGGTAAGATCCCCACAATTGTAGCAAGACCCAGGCGGATAGTGAGGTCGTGCAGGCTGCTGATCAGGGTTTTAGGCTACTAGATTCTGGGTAGGAGCAAACCGACAAGTGTTGGCAAGATGACCAGATTTCCCATAGTTAGTGCAAACGCGGCACTGTAAATGTGGTTGATGGTGACTGTTACACTTGTTGCACAAAGGTGCATTGCCAACATACTGTTTCTTGGCCAGTGGCTGAGAAGGCTGATTGGGAGTAGTTTGGTTAGGTTGTGTAGTGAGAGCGAAGTTCTTGGAAGCCTTGCGCTTCCTAGACTTTTTGGAGGTTTCAGCTTTGTTTCCTTTTTGCTTCTCAAATTTTACAGGCGGTTTCTTATCACCCTTTCGGTGAAGCTTACCCTTTTTGACTTGTGATTCAGTAAGGGTTGCTGCTAGCTCAATGGCTTGACAGACAGATGTAGGGTTACTGCCAGTGACGATGTCCTGGACAGGATCTGGCAGACCATCTATGTACTTTTCAATCGCCTTATCCAAAGGCGTCACCATCTCAGGACCTAATAGGCTCAACTCCTCATACCGATCGGTATACGCACGGTGCTCACCACTGTCCTGCTTTAGGCCGTGGAAATCATTCTCAAGCCCCTCTTTTCATGACGGGGGCATAACTCTTTCATCATTAGAGCTCTAAGTTCCTCCCATGTCTGACCCATCGCAACATCAGCACCCCTATCTCTCACCATTCCGTTTCACCGCGTGAGTGCCCTCTTATGAAATACATTTGAAGCAAACTCGACTTTACGATTATCAAGACACTGAACATGGTGAAAAGTACTCTCAAGACTCTTAAACCACTGTAGGAGCCCAGTTGCTCATTCAGAACCACTAAACTTGAGTGGTTTAGCCGAATTAAACTGTTTAAAGTTGCACGTAGCATGTGCATTGTTATTGTTGTTGGCTTGGTTGATTTGAGTAATGAGATTTGGTAGCATAGCAGCCATCTGTTGTGCTATTATAGTTGCCAGTTTGGTGTTAGGTCGTGGTACGTTTCCTCGAGGAGGCATTCTAAAAGAGGAAAATATGAAAGAAAGCGACTGAGATGAATGTTCGGGTAATCAATATGAGATGTCATAAAAATCGACGAAATGAAAGGATGGTGGTCATTCGTTCGTTTACTTGCAACAAACAAACGACACACAGTGACTAATAAAAGTAAATGGGTTTTTATAATGTATCGCAAAGACATGCTTTAGCCTATAGGTGGACACTCACCCCAAGAGTTCCCAGGTAAGAGTGACTGGTCCGATTAAGTGGATTTGTACGAACACTCTAAACTTAGACAGAAAACTCAAGGTACAGGCACCCACCCTTCCAAATTGCATGTGTTCACATTATTAAAATCCAAACTTTGACGAGATTTTGAAAAACTTTGAAGACAAAGAGCGCCGATGATTTGTTTTGGCTTTTAAAATTAATTATACTTTGTTTTTGGTAATCACCTAAGGATAGGTGATAGTATTTTGTTTTAAGAATCTAAACACAAGACAACTTGTGTTAGGGTCCTAGAAAGGTTATAGTCTAGGTCAAAGCATTACTAATAACCTAATTCCCTATAACCATTGGCTCTGATACCAATCTTTCTTTCACACCCCGACCGCGTAAAACAACAAACCGCGACGGAAACGTCGGGGAGTGGAGTAACAGAAGTATTGTTTCAACAACCATGGAAATTAAAGTTTTGTATTATTGATTCAAATTGTTTACATTGTCTGGAATTTAACAGAAACATAACATTAATTTATTTGTCTTGCTTGATTTTAAGTCACTAAAGCCCAAGTCCGTCCTAAGTGTCGCATGAAACATCCTTAAGCATTAGCTCCTGAAACACATGTGAAAATAGGTACGTCAGCATAAAAATGCCTGTGAGATACATAGGTTTTGTTGATGAGGATTCATGACTTGAAGTTAAAAGAATAGTTTAACGAAAAGTAGTCATGAACCTTATAAAATGTTTTCTTTTACAAAATCATATGAAAATCAATGTGAAAATCAAATGATATAGAAGAAGGATGTATGGTTAAATAATTAACCGGAAGATAATGAATTGTATAAAATATGCCATTTGTAAAACAATGTCTTGTGAAAAATATATGATATTTGTACCAAATGTTTCATGTCTTTGTCTTTGTCGAAGTGGTTTAAATAACGCTACGTTATGTAATATCATGAAAGCACTTATATATAGGAAGTACCAGCGGCGTATCCACCATGCTTTTATCATATTACACACATCTCGCTATTTAAATCACTTATCAAATAACCACCAAAAATGTCTTGTCAAACATATGTCAAATGTCATGTGTAAACAATGTAATATGTCACAATGTTAGTTATAAACCATGTCTTGCATAACAAATGTCTTGTATGGCAAGTAAAAAGACTTTACTCAAGCCATATGTATAATGTCGTGTGTAACCAATGTCATGTACAAAACAATGTCTTGAATAAACCGAAGTTTTAAATCCAAAGTCATGTTTTGCAAAACCAATGCTTTATTTGATATGAACATTTATGTAGTTATGTTTATCGCATGCATTCAAGCCTTGAGACTATCGGATAAACCCTTATCAAGTCAAAGGTTTATCAAAAATTGTATTCGGATTCTGTCATTCCCTACTTCCAAACAAACCTAGGAAGCGGGGAACGAGATTTGTCAAGTCCTATGGTACCATTACATACTACCGGGCGGCGTGATCAATGTTAATGAATGTATTATGTCCCGTTAAACAAACCAAATGTTATAGTCAATGTAAGCAATGTCGTGAAAAATGTCTTTAAACCATGTACTAAGTATGCTAAGTCAACATACGAAGTAGAAATGTCCATAAAATCAATGTGCCAGCATGCTCAGTCAACATACATAGCAAAAATGTAATGTAAATCAATGTGCTCATATGCTAAGTCAACATATGCCGCAAAATATGTCTTTAAAATCAATGTGCTAGCATGCTCAGTCAACATACATAGCAAAACATAATTGAAATCATGTACTATATATGTACTAGATGAACATAGCAAGTATATGTCATGAAAGTATGAAAACATGGAAGTATCAAGTAGGTACATGTGTCTCACCCCAAAATATTCGAAAAACATAAAAGAGGGGTCTATGTATTCACCTGGGGTTGCAAAAGTATCCTTGTTCAAGAAGAATAATAAAGCTCAAGAGTATGAGGAATCAAATGGTTCCTAAGATCGGATAACTATGTTAATAAGTCAGGACTTTAATCGGCGGATTGGATAGAATGATGTCTTATAAATCACATGAGTGTTGGAACTCATATGGTATGATTTAATAAACTGAACATTCTGATTTGGAAGTGATCCTAAGTGCTTTTGACCCGTAATGACTCGTTAAGGTAGTTTACGCTACTTTACGGTTCATTTACGTAAATATGTGTTCGGATTGTCAAACTAGTCTTACGATAAGTCTCAAATGCCCAAACATGTTTAATAATGTTGTAATATCAGTTTATATGTCAAAACTTTAGCCACATATGCTTAAAATGAATTTTATGCGCAAAAAGGGCATTTTGGTCATTTATAAAGGGCATAATAGCGACCTATCATAATACTAACCAAACGACGTGACCATAAGGTATAACCTCGTAGGGTTATTCCCAATATAACTATGGTCACTAATATGAGTTTGGTCGGATCCTAAGATCGACCAAACGGGTCAGATTCGAAAATCAAAGCGGTGGTCAAGACCGCTCGACTTACGACCCTAAACAAGCACTAAACTAAAAGTGACGAGTTAGACATGTTTAACATGTCTAACTAAGTTTATAAAACTGATTTGGTATCGAAATAAAGTGTTTTGATACCCGAAAATAGTTCCGTCGTATAATGCGTATTTTGCGCATCATTGACCAAAACTTTGACTCGTCACTTTGACTAGTAAACGTGGAAATCAGTAGGCACGATCGCTAAGGATCATAACCAACGTGATTACGATCACGTTGCAAAGTCCAATTGGACTTTGCTTTGACCAATTAATGGTCAAAGCTGAAAGTCAAACATTGTGTGACTTTTAGCTTGAAATAGCTAAAATGAGTGAACAAGGCTAAGTTAGAACACTTACTTGTGCTCAAGGCAGCCAAGATTACTAGAAAAACTCATATGGGAAGCCTCCTAATAAGGTAGCATCTCCACTTAGAGTTTAGAGAGAAGAAAGATGGGAAATGAGCAAGGAATTTGTTTGAAGATCAAGGGTATTAATAGTTGTTGGAGAGGTTTATGATCATGCCAAGTGTTAGGATATGTTGTAGGATCTTTACAAGTGTTTAGTGAGGTGTTGCAACCAGTAGAAGTGTGGCAAAAACGAGTTATAGGTGTCAAGTCAAATGAACAAGAAGCTGCCAGGTATTTTCTGAAATCTAGCATCCCCCGCACGTCACGGGAGGTCTAGGTGACTCTCTCGCGTGGCGCCTGAGATTCCAAAGTTTCAGAATGGCAGTTTTAGTCCCTGCAGCCTAAAAACTTGTTTTTCGACGCGTTTTGGCACTTTTAACACCCGTTAACCCCAATTTTAAGCTCTTCAAGGAAGATAAGGCATAGGGAACTTGAAAAATGCTCGGAAACTTTTCGAATTTCGGTGCGTTTGGTCGTACAGTTGCGGTTTTTGGTTAATTACGACGAAAATCATAACAAACGCGCAAATGACCGTAAACGCGTAACGAATGATATTTTTGCATTCCAATCATTAAAATGCTATATTTTAATGATTACAAAAATTTTTGGATGTGCGTATATGTTCTGGATTAGGAAATACGCATAACGGCATAGTTTCGCAGAATTTGCAAAATAGCCCCTGAAGTTGCATAAGCATGTTTTTGCCATACCGAAGCTCTCAAAACTTATTTCTAAGTTATGTAAAGGGTATTTAGGGTATTTTTAGCTTATTCCATTGTTCCGGAGTGTACGTCACGTTAAACTGATTATGTTTGTGTAACGGTTTGCGATTTGACTTCAAGAAGTGATTTGAAAGATCAGAATTGTGAAATTTGTGGTGATCTGATCGTGTAACAATTCCGAGCGAATTATCAATCAATGAAATTTTTGTTTTTGTTTTCAATATTTGAATTTTATCACAACAATTGCACGTATTTGATTCTTGCACGATTCCGAACACTTAAACAACTTCTGGAAGTGAAATCGCAAACTATTACACAAACGTAATCAGTTTAACGCGACGTACACTCCAGAACAATGAAATAAGCTAAACATACCCTAAATTCCTTTACATAACTTAGAAATAAGTTTCGAGGGCTTCGGTATGGCAAAAACATGCTTTTGCAACTTCAGGGGCTATATTGCAAATTCTGCGAAACTATGCCGATTCGCGTATATCGTTATCCGGAACATGTACGCACATCCAAAAACTTTTTAAATCATTTAAATCTAGTATTTTAAGATTGGAATGAAAAAATATCATTCGTTACGCGTTTACGGTCATTTGCGCGATCGTTACGAATTCCGTCGTAATTAACCAAAAAATGCAACCGTACGACCGAACGAACCGACACCCTGGACATTTTTGAACATATTTCAAGTTCTGTTTATTCATCCTTATGGAGCTTAAAAATGGGGTTAACGGGTGTTAAAAGTGCCAAAATGCGTCAAAAGCAAGTTCGGGGGCCATTTCTGCCAATTTTTTAAACTTCTGCCCCTGCAAGGGCCTCGGACCGTAAGGCAAAACCCCATGCGGTCCGTAAGGGGTCCCCAACTCATAACCTTCTTCAAATAAAGGTGGCAGCTTCTTGTTAACTTCCTTGGCCACCAAGTCGCGATCTATGCCACCTTTAACCTGCATTAGACACCTGGAGGGACACTAATCCATGCCTTAACACCTGGATCAACACTTGGCATGATTTGGAGCTCCAAGATTAGTATAAATAGGCTTGATCTTCATCATTTCTCCTTGCTCATTTCCATCTTCCTCCCATACTCTTGGAGCTTGCTTCCATCCTTTTGGAGGCCTCCTACTGAGTTCTCTGAGATCTTGGGTGTTCCTAAACACAAGTAAGAGCTCATCCTTAGTTTTTTTCATTGCTTTTAGCTATTTCAAGCTAAAAGTCAAACATTGTTTGACTTTTGGCTTTGACCATTAATTGGTCAAATCATGTAACATCCGTCAAAAACGGATTTACCAAACCCGCTCCGTTTAGCAACCGAACAGTCAGTCAAAATTTTCGTTGCGAATTAAATGCCCAAAATATTTTTAAACGATCCGTAATCAATTATTATACGGGGGTATATATTTAGTTTTTGAAAAACTGTTGAAAATCGAAAAATAAAAATGAATTGTTACAGCCGGGTTTCGAACCCGGGTCTGTACCGAGTCACCTAGTGACTTAACTCTCACACACAAACCACTGCGCCGCTTGTTATGTTTGATGAATAACAGAATCATTTAATTGATATAGTGACTTTACAAATTCAAAACCGGCGCCCAAACGGTTCAGTCGTCGGAATCCCGGATTATTCGCGAGTCTTAACACCAATTTACGTTATAACGTAAACCTTTAATCACATATCGGTTATAACCGATGTTTGAAGTCCGCGACCAAAATCAAAACCGCCGGAAAAATTTTAATATCGAACATAGTCCGAAATCAGACCAAATACATTTCGATTATTCCCTATAAATTCAACCACAATCGCCTGCAAACTTTTTCGCTAAAAATCACATCTTTTCACGGCGTAATTTCTCTCGCCGGAATAAACCTGTTCGTCGCCGGAAAACCGGTTTCCCCATTGCCGAGCTTTTCTGAACCTCTGAAGCTTATACCAGAGATACCCTTACCTTTTCCAAACTTTTCGGAGACTTGCTGCTGCAAGACACCTGACGCCGGAGTAGTTTTCTGTCGCCGGAGTTCTGCCGGAAAACAGAGGAAAACGAGTCGGTATACCTCACGCTCATTTTCCTTTCTTTTTACTTCTATCTTACCAGTAATTAACCTAAAACACTAATGAAACTGGAACAAAAGCTCGAACCAGTCAGACCCGATTTCTGGTTCAACATTGACGAAGAAGACGACGCACTTTCGTTAACATATAAGTATAATATAAATCAAGAAATTAATCGGGTTAGACACACAGTCCAGCGGTGGACTGTGTGCACATAAAACGCTAACGTCTCAAGTTCGAATCCCGGTTCACACACGTTGCCTTAATAAAAATCAAGTTTTTGTTTAACTGAACCGGAGTCGATACCGTTATATGTTAAGTATATTAATAACCGGAATAATAACCAAGTTAGACACACAGTCCAGCGGTGGACTGTGTGTTTGTTTATATCACAGGTCACGAGTTCGAGTCCGGTCCTCAGCACCGACTCGGACAATTAACTCTTCTTTTTAAATAAGGCGGAAAAGGAAATATTTAAATTGTCTTTAAGTATAATAAAAATCAGGTTATATAACATGTTGAACACACAGTCCAGCGGTGGACTGTGTGTTAGATTAAACCACAGGTCCCGAGTTCGAGACCTGTGGTGTGCATGACCGTTTCGCCTTAAACTGTTTTTAAAATAAATGATTTTCTATTAATTCTAATTAATGTATATATGAAATTAAAATCGGATATATAACGGGTTAGACACGTAGCTCAGTTGGTAGAGCTGCGTGCACGCGTACGGGAGGTCTCGGGTTCGAGCCTCACCGAGCGCACAACAATATTCCTCAAACCGGTCAACGACCAGTCAAAGTCAACTGTAGCAGAAAAAAAATAAATATTTTTATTATTTTTATTTAATTATTTTAATTAAAAATCAATTATAAATACTTAAAAATAACATTTTTAAGATTAGAAAATAGCTTCAAACTCACAAAAATACACCCAACAATCCTACTAAAATAGTTTAATAAAATCCGTTTACTCACCAAACCATAATGCGATTTATCTAGGTTAAATCTCACTCGTGGTTAAAACCACTTCGCGTGCATTCATCATCATCAACCGAACGCACCCACTGTGAGTGAATCTTACAATTCCCCTTTTAAATTACACGTTTTGGGGTGTGTCATGTGTTATGAATTAATTAATTTATTTATTTAAACTTGTGCCATACCACATCATGACTTAATCTTAGATTGATTTATTGTTGTGATTTATTTATATTCCGTTTGTCAAATTACATGAAACTCATACATTAAGCCCATCAGTTCCTCGTGGGAAACGAGTAGAACATCGCGTGCTTCAATTCAAATTCATTATTGTTCATGTGTGTTTTCATTGAGTTTATATTGTTTGTAGTTGTGTTATTCATATTATCATGTTTATGCAATTCATTCATCAGGCCCCTCAGTTCCTCGTGAGAGACGAGTTGAGCATCGCGTGCCTTTAATTGTTCCATTATTGTTCATGAGTGTTTTCATTTAACATCTTATGATTATTGATCAAGTTACATCTAATTTTACTCATGTTTGGTTGTGCACATATTTCATAATCAATTTAAATAAATTGTTCAAATGTTTTTCCATAGGATTCACTCGCCAACATTATGTTGATCCAAAAACCTTTTTACACATGATACAGGTGAACAGGTTGAAGCAAGGATAACATAGGATATGCATTAGAAGAGAACAAAGGAGTTAGATTGTTAGTTAGATCATGTTGTATCACTATTGTAAACTTTCATTTAATTTGTATTAATGAATATGAAACATTTAATAAATGTCATGAGCTTTGATGATAACCCAATCATGCCCCGATCACCTTATCCGCTGCGGGTCGGGGTGTGACAGATTGGTATCAGAGCCATGACTATAGGGATATAGGATAGGTTATTAGACCCTTAGAGCCTATACTATAGTCTGCCTAAATTTTAAATTGATTAGGTGGTTACATACAAACTTGTGATATTTATTTGTTTCATATTTGTTTACATTTCAGTCAAACATACATGCTCATATACATGTTCATTATACATATATACATATTCATTATACATATATCGATGTTCATGTATTCAATTTATTTTCATATTCTCATTATCCAAAGATTTTATGCAATTTTCAATTCTCATCAAAGTAAGTTCTGCGATGGGCATGTAGTAACTGGAAGGGTACAAGTACCGGTAGTCGGAACGTCCTGTCTAGGCTGGCATTCGTATAAATCCAATATAACGGACCAGTTTGCCTACCTGGGGACCAACGATGAGAGTACGAAGGACCTATTAGGCCAAAGCATGCCACACCAAACGTCGTTCGAACTAACCCACTTTGAGGTGTCATCGTGTCTACACCTGGACACATTCCGAACATCACACGTTGTATACATATTTCTCGATTTTCACCGGGTTTTGTGTACGCAACCAGGCAGAAACCGTGCGAACCATATGAAAAACCGGTAATTCATGGGGGCCCACATGATTACATAAGGTAAAGTATGGCGGCATGACGGGCCTAACAGCGAGCAAAGCCAAAGACATCCTATGGATGTAGTATTTTTGTATAATTATTTTATGAATGTTCATCCCTAATGCGACCCATGATCTCAAAAGCATCCAACTCATACCCTTGTCATGTATTCATTGTAGATGTCTTCTAACCTCGCCCGTAGGAAGACGAGAGCAAGAAAAGCCCGCGATCGCATGGCTGCCTTAATCGCTCAACAAATGGCTGCCGTAATACCCAACATTGTAATCCAAGTTCAACAAGCACTTACCAATAATCCTGTCAATCAAGCAAACCAAAACATTTTCAACTCTTCCCCAAACACCACTAAATGCACCTACAAGCATTTCAAATCATGCGACCCTCCGAAATATAAAGGGACTGAAGGTGTCACCGCACTCCTCCATTGGTTTGAAGAAATGGAGAATACTTTTCTAAATTGCGATTGCCCTGATGATCGCAAAGTGCGTTATGCTACCGGTCGACTATATGGGATAGCACTTACTTGGTGGAATTCAGAGGAGGCAAAACGAGGTGTTGAAGATGCTATGACTCTAACTTGGAACGAATTGAAGGAAATCATGACCAGACGATTTTGCCCAAGGAGCGAAATCAAGAAGCTAGAAGATGAATTTTATTCATTGAAGCAAATGGAAGGAGACCACACCACCTACAACAAAAGGTTCCTCGAATTACATCAAATGGTTCCCAACATGTTTACTCCCCTCTACCGTTTGATCGAGCACTACATTCGTGGTCTTCCGTCAAAGATTCAAGACCCTGTGATAAGTACCAAGCCTGCAACTTTGGAAGCAGCAATGGAGCTAGCAATAGAGCTCACCGAGAACCGAATCCGAAACAAAGACTTCAAGGAGGAGAAGAAGAAGGATAAAGAATCGACTGAAACCTCCGACTCCACTCAAACTGAATCCCCTTCTCAACCCGAATCCCCTTCTCAACCCAAACCTAAGAGAAGAAGAGTCGGGCGACTTTTCGCTGCTACCCAACGAAATCAACCCGTTTTTCACGCTATACCCATCCGAGCTGTCCCAATCACCCAAGTGGCACCCAACTCAGCTTACCCAAATAAGAAACCATATCTTGGACCTCACCCTCAATGCAACCACTGTTTTTATCATCATTCCCTTACTTTACCTTGCCGGCTATGTACAACTTGTGGACGTTATGGTCATTTGAGCAATGTTTGTCGCACCTTTCAAGACCAAACCTTTTCCCCTACTCAAAACATGGCCCAAACTTATCACCAACCTCAATATCCCATGTTCCCATATGCTAGAGCCTGCTTCAATTGTGGCGACCCTACCCACCTTGGAAACACATGCCCTCAATTGGTAAACGTTATCAACACTCAAGCCCAATCAAACCCAGTTAACCAAGTAAACCAAGAAAACCTAACCACTATACCGCCAGCAAGAGGAAGAGTCTTCAATATCAACGCCAACCCTGTCGAAGATAATGACGGCCCAAACGAAGATACTCAGCTAGTCCTGTTCGCCGAAGATCCAGATTCAACTCCTATTGTTTAGTCTTTCTTTATCACATGTGTAGACTGTTAGAGAAATTATTGGATATTATATATTATATATTGTTTTCGGTATATGCTTTTGCCGAGGCCGTGGCTCCCCATCCATCGAGGTTGAGTTGGATCCCCATTTTATTATGTGGTTGATCTTGGCGTGCCCGCACGATCGGCTCCGTTTGTTGAGCCTTGATCGGTTACGTAATATTACATTTCAATACATGCAATACGCTCGGCTCCGTTTGATTGAGCCTTGAGTGCACAGTTCAATTTACATTTCAAGTTCATGCAATACGCTCGGCTCCGTTTGATTGAGCCTTGAGTGCACAGTTCAATTTACATTTCCAGTTCATGCAATACGCTCGGCTCCGTTTGATTGAGCCTTGAGCGCACATACAATTTCATTATCAGTATCTTGTGGTTGTGGTGTTTGTAGTAGAGTCGCATCGAACTAACCATAACTTTCGGATAAAGTCAACGAAAATTTGACAAGGATATGGTGGATACGCCGATGGTACTTCCTATATATAAGTATTCTTGTCAAATGATCGGAGGCATTATCAAGCGGTTATGAGAGGTTCCATGCATAGGCTGTTTGTGTGGTTAAGTTATTCATATTCAGTACATGCAATATGTTCGGCTCCGTTTGATTGAGCCTTGAGCACACAATTTCAATTTCAGTACATTCAATATGTTCGGCTCCGTTTGATTGAGCCTTGAGCACACAATTTCAATTTCAGTACATTCAATATGTTCGGCTCCGTTTGATTGAGCCTTGAGCACACAATTTCAATTTCAGTACATTCAATACGTTCGGCTCCGTTTGATTGAGCCTTGAGCGCACATCCATTTTATTTTCAGTACATGCAATACGATCGGCTCCGTTCGATTGAGCCTTGATCGCACAGATATATTTCATTTCAGTAATTTATGTTTGTTGTATTGATTGTAGAGTTATAGGACTAATCATAATTCACTGTTAAAACCAATGAAAATTTGACAAGAATATGGTGGATACGCCGCTGGTACTTCCTATATATAAGTATTCTTGTCAAAGGATCAGAGGCATTAACGGATGGTTATGAGTAGTTCTATGTAGGATTTATTAGTTTCTTGGTAACCAATCATAACTTGTGGATAAAACTAATGAAAATTTGGCAAGAATATGGTGGATACGCCGCTGGTACTTCCTATATATAAGTATTCTTGCCAAAGGATCAGAGGTATTATCAGGCGGTTATGAGGAGTTCCATGTAGGATTTAGTATTGCCTTGGTTGGAATTTGTGTTACATTTATATCATCATGTTATTTAAAGAGATTGGATTGTGTTCCATTTCTACATAAATTAACCTCTCCATCATAACAAACGAGAGAGGAACTTCCATCATTCAAACATATATGGATTCAAATATTTGCTGTTGTGTTTATTCATGTTCAAATATTCGCTGATGTGTCTATTCATGTTCGAATATTGGCTATTGTGTTTATTCATTCGCTGATGTGTCTATTCATGTTCGAATTTTTGCTGTTGTGTTTATTCATGTTCAAATATTTGCTGTTATGTTTATTCATGTTCAAATATTTGCTGATGTGTTCATTCATGTTTGGATATCAGCTGTTGTGTTTTTATTTATGTTCCATGTAGATTGTAGTGTTAGAAGTTTTGCCTTAGGATATAACCATATTTTTCCCAAACGTATCTAAACTCTTATGCATGATATCATTTTTTTAGAGAATCATTCCTGTTTATCAATATTCATACAGTAGGCAACAAAAAGCGATTCCTGAATAGGGTACTTAACCTTTACAAGGAACGTTACCGCCTCGAACAAAAACTTAAACCCTCATTTTTGCTAAGCATACAACTGTCAAACAAAACATCATCATTCTTATAGTCAAAATATATCATTATTTAAATTTCGGGACGAAATTTCTAAAAAGCAGGGGATACTGTAACATCCGTCAAAAACGGATTTACCAAACCCGCTCCGTTTAGCAACCGAACAGTCAGTCAAAATTTTCGTTGCGAATTAAATGCCCAAAATATTTTTAAACGATCCGTAATCAATTATTATACGGGGGTATATATTTAGTTTTTGAAAAACTGTTGAAAATCGAAAAATAAAAATGAATTGTTACAGCCGGGTTTCGAACCCGGGTCTGTACCGAGTCACCTAGTGACTTAACTCTCACACACAAACCACTGCGCCGCTTGTTATGTTTGATGAATAACAGAATCATTTAATTGATATAGTGACTTTACAAATTCAAAACCGGCGCCCAAACGGTTCAGTCGTCGGAATCCCGGATTATTCGCGAGTCTTAACACCAATTTACGTTATAACGTAAACCTTTAATCACATATCGGTTATAACCGATGTTTGAAGTCCGCGACCAAAATCAAAACCGCCGGAAAAATTTAAATATCGAACATAGTCCGAAATCAGACCAAATACATTTCGATTATTCCCTATAAATTCAACCACAATCGCCTGCAAACTTTTTCGCTAAAAATCACATCTTTTCACGGCGTAATTTCTCTCGCCGGAATAAACCTGTTCGTCGCCGGAAAACCGGTTTCCCCATTGCCGAGCTTTTCTGAACCTCTGAAGCTTATACCAGAGATACCCTTACCTTTTCCAAACTTTTCGGAGACTTGCTGCTGCAAGACACCTGACGCCGGAGTAGTTTTCTGTCGCCGGAGTTCTGCTGGAAAACAGAGGAAAACGAGTCGGTATACCTCACGCTCATTTTCCTTTCTTTTTACTTCTATCTTACCAGTAATTAACCTAAAACACTAATGAAACTGGAACAAAAGCTCGAACCAGTCAGACCCGATTTCTGGTTCAACATTGACGAAGAAGACGACGCACTTTCGTTAACATATAAGTATAATATAAATCAAGAAATTAATCGGGTTAGACACACAGTCCAGCGGTGGACTGTGTGCACATAAAACGCTAACGTCTCAAGTTCGAATCCCGGTTCACACACGTTGCCTTAATAAAAATCAAGTTTTTGTTTAACTGAACCGGAGTCGATACCGTTATATGTTAAGTATATTAATAACCGGAATAATAACCAAGTTAGAC
Source organism: Scalesia atractyloides (assembly GCA_947069175.1). NCBI lineage: Eukaryota > Viridiplantae > Streptophyta > Magnoliopsida > Asterales > Asteraceae > Scalesia > Scalesia atractyloides. The sequence goes on from CAMTDV010000009.1 coordinate 40,392,701, forward strand.
ACACAGTCCAGCGGTGGACTGTGTGTTTGTTTATATCACAGGTCACGAGTTCGAGTCCGGTCCTCAGCACCGACTCGGACAATTAACTCTTCTTTTTAAATAAGGCGGAAAAGGAAATATTTAAATTGTCTTTAAGTATAATAAAAATCAGGTTATATAACATGTTGAACACACAGTCCAGCGGTGGACTGTGTGTTAGATTAAACCACAGGTCCCGAGTTCGAGACCTGTGGTGTGCATGACCGTTTCGCCTTAAACTGTTTTTAAAATAAATGATTTTCTATTAATTCTAATTAATGTATATATGAAATTAAAATCGGATATATAACGGGTTAGACACGTAGCTCAGTTGGTAGAGCTGCGTGCACGCGTACGGGAGGTCTCGGGTTCGAGCCTCACCGAGTGCACAACAATATTCCTCAAACCGGTCAACGACCAGTCAAAGTCAACTGTAGCAGAAAAAAAATAAATATTTTTATTATTTTTATTTAATTATTTTAATTAAAAATCAATTATAAATACTTAAAAATAACATTTTTAAGATTAGAAAATAGCTTCAAACTCACAAAAATACACCCAACAATCCTACTAAAATAGTTTAATAAAATCCGTTTACTCACCAAACCATAATGCGATTTATCTAGGTTAAATCTCACTCGTGGTTAAAACCACTTCGCGTGCATTCATCATCATCAACCGAACGCACCCACTGTGAGTGAATCTTACAATTCCCCTTTTAAATTACACGTTTTGGGGTGTGTCATGTGTTATGAATTAATTAATTTATTTATTTAAACTTGTGCCATACCACATCATGACTTAATCTTAGATTGATTTATTGTTGTGATTTATTTATATTCCGTTTGTCAAATTACATGAAACTCATACATTAAGCCCATCAGTTCCTCGTGGGAAACGAGTAGAACATCGCGTGCTTCAATTCAAATTCATTATTGTTCATGTGTGTTTTCATTGAGTTTATATTGTTTGTAGTTGTGTTATTCATATTATCATGTTTATGCAATTCATTCATCAGGCCCCTCAGTTCCTCGTGAGAGACGAGTTGAGCATCGCGTGCCTTTAATTGTTCCATTATTGTTCATGAGTGTTTTCATTTAACATCTTATGATTATTGATCAAGTTACATCTAATTTTACTCATGTTTGGTTGTGCACATATTTCATAATCAATTTAAATAAATTGTTCAAATGTTTTTCCATAGGATTCACTCGCCAACATTATGTTGATCCAAAAACCTTTTTACACATGATACAGGTGAACAGGTTGAAGCAAGGATAACATAGGATATGCATTAGAAGAGAACAAAGGAGTTAGATTGTTAGTTAGATCATGTTGTATCACTATTGTAAACTTTCATTTAATTTGTATTAATGAATATGAAACATTTAATAAATGTCATGAGCTTTGATGATAACCCAATCATGCCCCGATCACCTTATCCGCTGCGGGTCGGGGTGTGACAAATCAAAGTTCAATTGAACTTTGCAACGTGATCGTAATCACAATGGTTAAGATCCTTAGCGATCATACCTACTGATTTACCATGTTACTAGTCAAAGTGACGAGTCAAAGTTTCGGTCAAAAGTGCGCATTATGTGCATTTTACGACGGAAACATTTTTAGGTATCAAAACACTTTGTTTTGATATCAAATCAGATTTCTAACTTAGTTAAACATGTTCTAACATGTTTAACTCGTCACTTTTAGTTTAGTGCTTGTTTAGGTTCGTAAGTCGAGCGGTCTTGACCATCGCTTTGACTTTCGAATCCAACCCATTTGGTCACTCTTAGGATCCGACCAAACACATATTTGTGACAATAGTTGTATAGGGAATAACCCTCTGAGGTTATACCTTATGGTCACGTTGTTTGGTTAGTATTATGTTAAGTCGCTAGTTATGCCTTTATAAACGACCAAAACCCCCTTTTTGCGCATAAATCAACTTTAAGCATATGTGACCAATGTTTTGACATATAAACTGATGATGCAACTATATTAAACTTATTTTAGCATATTAGACTTATCATAACACATATCTAACCATCCGAACACGTATTTACGTAAATGATCCATTAAAATAGCGTAAACTACCTTAACGAATCATAACGGGTCAAAAGCACTTAGAAATCCTTTTCAAATCAGAACGTAAACTTTGTTAAACCATTTCATATGAGTTCCAACACTCATTGGTTTACAAGACCTCATTCTATTCGATCCGCCGATTAAAGTCCGATATTTACATAGTTATCCGATTTTAGGACACGCTTGATTTCTCAGACATTTGAGCTTGTTTAATCTTTGATTCAAGGTTATTTTGCAATCCCAAGTGAGTACATAGCTCCCCTCTTTTATGTTTTTCAAATATTTTTGGGTGATTCATATGTGCTAAATGGTTTTCAAGTTTTCAAATTACAAATGCTATGGTTTATATAAACAGGACGATTTCAATAATATGAACGAACTTGTTGGTGCGTTATATACATGACACGAATGACATTCAATAGCTTTGGCCAAGCCGATCATTAGTAAGTTATGGTACCATAGGCCTGACAATCCCATTACCAAGGTTCCCGGTGTTTGTGGGGAAGTTTGGGGAGCGACCGAAACTGTTTACTTTAACAAACCCTTTGGTGGTTTGTTATTGCAATTTAAAGATACCCTTTGGTGGTATAGACGAGTCAACACAGGTTTGAATGTATTCACCAAAAAGACCAAATGTTTTCACAATTAAAACAAGGACGATTTGTTTACACAGATGATGAACAACTGGTTTATGACACGAACGATGAACAATTGGTTTATGACACGAACAATGGACGATTGGTTTATGACACGAACAATGAACAATTGGTTTATAGTAAGTGATTTCGATAACGATACGTGTGTAACATAATAAAAGCATGGTGGATACACCGCTGGTACTTCCTATATATAAGTGCTTTTATCGTATTACATTCTTGGCGTTATTTGCATCACTTAGAACAAAGGTTTTCAAACAATGACACGCAACGATTTTCAATTAAAGATATAAACATACAAAATTTCTTCAAGACGATTTACTACTCGAATTTACAAAACAAATGTTTTGGTCAAGATTCATGGCTACGAGTCTTTTATAAACTATAACTAATTGGTTTTAGTTGGTTAGTTATCATTGCAATACCAATTACTTTTTGGTTAACAAGGTTTTCAATTAACGACTCTAGTAGTCGGCGAGGTATTGCAATACATATACACGGCCATGAATTTGACACACTCACAAAACCTATGTACTCGCTGGCATATTTTTGCTGACTCGTTTTCACATATGTTTCAGGAAACTAAGTTTGATGTCGATGCATGCTCACATAGGATCGGACACGGACTTTAGGGCCTTAAAATATGAAAGACAATAGTTTATTTAGTTTGTTTTTAAACTCCAAGACAATGTAACTATGAAATTCCAATATTCAATAAAACATAACTTTAACTACCACGTGTTGTTGAAACAATCTATTAACGTGACTCCCCGATGTTTCTGCCGCGGTTTGTTGTTTTTACGTGGTCGGGGTGTTACAGATTGGTATCAGAGCACTGGTTATAGGGAATTAGGTTATTAGTAATGCTTTGACCTAGACTATAACCTTCCTAGGACCCTAACGCAGTTTACTTGCGTTTAGATTCATAAAATACAATACTATCACCTATCCTTAGGTGATTACCAAAACAAATTCACAAATTACAAACTCATTTTGAAAATCAATCATCTATCCTTAGATGATTTGTTTTTGGCTTGAAGCCTTCTAAGTTTTCTAAATCTCGTCAAATTTTGGGTTTTATTAATGTGAACACATGCAATCTGGAAGGGTGGGTGCCTGTACCCCGAGTTTTCTGTCCAAGGTTAGAGTGTTCGTACAAATCCACTTAATCGGACCAGTCACTCTTACCTGGGAACTCTTGGGGTGAGTGTCCACTTATAGGCTAAAGCATGTCTTCGCGATGCACTATAAAGACCCATTTACTTTGATTAGTCACCGTGTGTCATTTGTTTGTTTCGAGAAACAACGAATGACCACCATCCTTATTTCGTCGATATTTTCAACACCTCTCTTGATTTATATCAATCTCACATATCTTCCTCCATGTTTTCTTTTAGAATGCCTCCTAGACGTGATACAACTAAAAATGCCGAAATGGCAGCCATTATCGCTCAACAAATAGCTGTTGTACTCCCAAATCTTGTGACCCAACTCAATCAAGCGAACAACAATAACAATAACAATGCACCAGCTCCGTGCAACTATTTACAATTCTGTTCGGCTAAACCATTCTCGTTTTCTGGGTCTGAGGGAGCCACTGGTCTTTTGCAATGGTTCGAGAGCCTCGAAAGTACTTTTCGTCATGTGCAATGCCCAAACGAGCGAAAAGTTGAATTTGCGTCGAGCGTATTCAAAAAGAGAGCTCTTACATGGTGGAATGGTATTATGAGAGACAGAGGTGCTGATGTGGCCCTAGCTCAAACTTGGGAAGAGCTTAGAGCTCTAATGATGAAGGAATTCTGTCCTCGTCATGAGCAGAGGGCACTCGAAAATGAGTTCCATGATCTCAAACAGGATAGTGGTGAGCATCGTGCTTATACTGACCTGTATGAGGAGTTAAGTTTGTTATGTCCGATGATGGTAACGCCTTTAGATAAGGCGCTCGAGAAGTATATCGATGGATTGCCTGATCCTATTCAGGACATTGTTACCAGAAGTAACCCAACCACTGTCCGACAGGCCATTGAGCTAGCTGCAACTTTGACCGAGTCTCAGGTCAAAAAGGGTAACCTTCATCGCAAAGGCGATAAGAAACCATCCACCAAAACCACTCAAGAGAAGCAAAAGGGAAACAAAGCTGAGCCTCCTAAACGATCGAAGAAGCGTAAGGCTTCTCAAAACTTCGCTGTTACTACACAACCCGCTCTAGCCGCTCAACCCAATCAAGCTCCTCAAAACCAACCAGCTCAACCTCCTGTGAGGAAGCCATTTGCTGGTACTGCACCGTTGTGCAATCGGTGCAACGGTCACAACCAAGTTCATCAACCATGTCATCAATGTACGACTTGTGGAAGATTTGGTCACTTGGCTAATGTTTGTCGATCTGTTCCAAACCAAGCTGCACAGAATCCTGTCCAACCCTAAGCAAATCCTGTTCGACCTCACTTTCCACCCGGGACATGTTTTAACTGTGGCGAGATGGGCCATTACAAGAACAATTTCCCAAAATTAGCCAACGCCAACCAAGCTCGTGGTCGAGCATTCAACATTAACGCCAATGAGGCCCGTGCTGATAACGAAGTCGTTAACGGTACGTTCCTTGTCAACAATCATCCTGCTTCTGTTCTTTTCGATTCGGGTGCCGATAGGAGTTTCATATCCTTAGCCTTTGAACCACTACTTTCAATGCCAAGAACTAAACTAGGAAAGCCCTTGACTGTCGAGATAGCTAGTGGCGAACCTCTTAAACTAGATTCTGTCATTCGTGATTGCCAATTGAATCTCAATAACCACCTTTTTCCCATTGACCTCACGCTAATGCAACTCGGGAGTTTCGACATCATCATGGGAATGGATTGGTTAACCAAGCATCATGCCGAAGTTATTTGTTTTGACAAGATATTTTGAATACCACTTCCCTCTGGTGAAGTCTTAGAAGTTCGTGGAGAGAAACCCGCTAGTAATCTTAAACTCGTAACCTGTAACCAAGCCCAAAAATACCTACGAAAGAACTATGTTGCCTTCCTGGCACATATCATAGAGGAGAAAGGCAAAAGCAAAACCATTTCGGATATCCCCGTTGTTCGAGATTATCCTAAGGTGTTTCCTGAAGAATTACCTGGTTTACCTCCTGTACGTCAAGTCAAGTTCCACATTGATCTAGTACCTGGTGCCAACCCAATTGCTAAATCTCCTTACCGTCTTGCACCGTCTGAGATGCAAGAGTTATCAAAACAACTTCAAGAGCTATCTGATAAAGGATTCATTCGTCCGAGCTATTCACCATGGGTGCTCCTGTCCTATTTGTGAAAAAGAAGGATGGATCTTTCCGTATGTGTATCGATTATCGTGAGCTCAACAAACTCACGATCAAAAATTGATATCCCCTACCTCGAATTGATGATCTCTTTGATCAGCTACAAGGTGCTAGTTACTTTTCAAAGATTGATCCTGCGTTCTGTGTATCATCAACTTCGTGTGCTCGAAGAAGATATTCCCAAGACTGCTTTTCGCACTCGATATGGTCATTACGAGTTTATTGTCATGCCTTTCGGTTTGACAAATGCTCCAGCTGTTTTCATGGACTTGATGAATTGGGTTTTTAAACCTTATTTGGACAAGTTCATCATTGTTTTCATCAACGACATTCTTATTTATTCAAAGTCTCAAGCCGAACACGAACAACACCTTCGATTGACTATGGAACTACTAAAGAAAGAACAACTTTATGCCAAATTCTCCAAGTGCGAGTTTTGGCTAAAAGAAGTTCAATTCTTGGGACACATAGTCAACGAGCAAGGTATACATGTGGATCCTTCCAAAATCACTGCGATTAAAGATTGGAACACACCCACTACTCCTACAGAAGTTCGCTCATTTCTTGGTCTTGCTGGATATTACCGTCGATTCATTTCGAATTTCTTAAAAATTGCGGTTCCCCTCACCGCTTTGACTCAAAAGGATAAGCCTTTTGAGTGGGGACCCAAACAAGAGGAAGCTTTCCAAACTCTGAAACAAAAACTCTGCGATGCTCCTATTCTATCTTTACCCGATGGCAACGATAATTTTGTTGTCTATTGTGACGTATCGAATCTAGGCCTTGGTTTTGTTCTCATGCAACGAGATAAAGTTATAGCCTATGCGTCAAGACAATTGAAAGTCCATGAGAAGAACTACACGACTCATGATCTTGAGTTAGGTGCTGTAGTTTTTGCTCTCAAAATTTGGAGACACTACCTTTATGGTACGAAATGTGTAGTTTTCACCGACCACAAAAGTCTCCAACACATATTCAATCAAAAGGAGCTGAACATGAGACAACGACGTTGGGTCGAACTTTTAAACGACTGCGATTGCGAAATTTGCTACCATCCTGGTAAGGCGAATGTTGTGGCCGATGCACTTAGTCGTAAGGAACGCATCAAACTTCATTGTGTTCGAATTCAATCTGACATTCAGAAACGTATCCTTCAAGCTCAGCGTACTTGTGCTACACAAGGTATGATGAGTAGTGAATTACCACATCAACTTGAGCTTCAACTCGAAATGAGAGACAATGGATTACTCTATTATTTGAATCGTTTGTGGGTTCCAAATCAAGACAACCTCCGCACCTTATTGATGGAGAAGCTCATAAGTCTCGTTATTCAATCCATCCTGGTGCAGACAAAATGTACAAGGATCTTCGTACCCAGTATTGGTGGCGGGTATGAAGAAAAACATTGCCTTGTATGTATCAAAATGCCTAACTTGTCTTAAAGTCAAGGTTGAACACCAACGCCCATCTGGTTTGCTCGAACAACCAGAAATTCCGGTATGGAAGTGGGAGAACATTCCGATGGATCTCATCATAAAACTACCGCGTACATCTAGAGGTCATGATGCTATTTGGGTAATCATTGACCGTCTAACAAAGTCAGCACACTTTTGACAATTCTTGAGGATTACTCTGCTGACAAACTTGCCAAAATCTATGTCGATGAGATTGTATCTCGTCATGGTGTTCCTTTGGACATCATATCGGACAAGATGCTCGGTTCTCATCTCACTTTTGGAAAACCATGCAATCTGCTATGGGAACCAAACTAAATCTGAGCACTTCTTATCATCCTCAAACGGATGGACAAACCGAGAGATGAATTCAAACATTGGAGGATATGCTTAGAGCGTGTGTGATCGACTTTGGTGGTAGTTGGGATTCGCATCTGCCGTTGATCGAATTCTCCTACAACAATAGTTATCACGCCAGCATCAACATGGCGCCTTTCGAAGCTTTATACGGTCGAAAATGTCATTCACCCGTCTGTTGGAATGAAGCTGGAGAGTCTCGGTTTACTGGACCTGAACTTATTCATGACACAACAAACAAAGTCAAGAAAATACGCGATAACCTTCTGACAGCTCGGAGCCGTCAAAAGAGTTATGCGGACAAACGACACAAGCCCTTGGAATTCAAGTCGGTGATCATGTCCTACTCAAGTATCCCCTTGGAAAGGAGTGGTTGGATTTGGAAAGAAAGGAAAACTTGCACCACGATACGTTGGACCGTTCAAGATCGTTGAAAGAATCGGAAAGGTGGCCTACCGACTTGAGCTACCTCCTAAAATTGGGAACGTTCACCCAACATTCCACGTGTCCAATCTAAGGAAGTTTTTAGTCGACACAAATCTTCACGTCCCTCTCGATGAAATTCACGTTAATGACACTATGCACTTTGTCGAGAAACCCGTGGAGATTTTGGACCATGAAGTCAAGAAACTCAAGCGTAGACGAATTCCAATAGTTAAAGTTCGTTGGGAATCCAAACGTGGCCCAGAATTTACTTGGGAACAAGAGGATCAAATGAAAGCGAAATACCCACAATTGTTTCCACAAGTTTCCTCGAATTATATTTCGGGACGAAATTTCCTAAAGTAGGGGAGACTGTGACATTTGTGGTGATCTGATCGTGTAATAATTCCGAATGAATTATCAATCAATGAAATTTTTGTGTTTTGTTTTCAAGATTTTAATTTTATGAAAACAATTGCACGTATCGATTCTTGCACGATTCCGAACTCTTAAACAACTTCTGGAAGTGAAATCGCAAACTATTACGCAAACGTAATCCGTTTAACGCGACGTACACTCCAGAATAATGAAATAAGCTAAACATACCCTAAATACCCTTTACATAACTTAGAAATAAGTTTCGAGGGCTTCGGTATGGCAAAAACATGCTTTTGCAACTTCAGGGGCTATTTTGCAAATTCTGTGAAACTATGCCAATTCGCGTATATCGTTATCCGGAACATGTACGCACATCCAAAATTTTTTGTAACCATTAAAATATAGTATTTTAATCATTGGAATGCAAAAATATCATTCGATACGCGTTTACGGTCATTTGCGCGTTCGTTACGAATTCCGTCGTAATTAACCGAAAAATGCAACCGTACGACCGAACGAACCGACACCCTGGACATTTTTTAACATATTTCAATTTCCCTATGTTTATTCATCCTTATGGAGCTTAAAAATGGGGTTAACGGGTGTTAAAAGTGCCAAAATGCGTCAAAAGCAAGTTCGGGGGCCATTTCTGCCAATTATTAAACTTCTGCCCCTGCAAGGGCCTTACGGACCGTAAGGCAAACCCCATGCGGTCCGTAAGGGGTCCCTAGCTTAGAACCTTCTTCAAATCAAGGTGACAGCTTCTTGTTAACTTCCTTGGCCACCAAGTCGCGATCTATGCCACCTTTAACCTGCATTAGACACCTGGAGGGACACTAATCCATGCCTTAACACCTGGATCAACACTTGGCATGATTTGGAGCTCCAAGATTAGTATAAATAGGCTTGATCTTCACCATTTCTCCTTGCTCATTTCCTCTTCTTCCTCCCATACTCTTAGAGCTTGCTTCCATCCTTTTTGAGGCCTCCTACTGAGTTCTCTGAGATCTTGGGTGTTCCTATACACAAGTAAGAGCTCATCCTCAGTTTTTTTCATTGCTTTTAGCTATTTCAAGCTAAAAGTCAAACATTGCTTGACTTTCGGCTTTAACCATTAATTGGTCAAATCAAAGTTCAATTGAACTTTGCAACGTGATCGTAATCACGATGGTTATGATCCTTACGATCATACCTACTGATTTACCATGTTACTAGTCAAAGTGATGAGTCAAAGTTTCGGTCAAAAGTGCGCATTATGTGCATTTTACGACGGAAACATTTTTAGGTATCAAAACACTCTGTTTTGATATCAAATCAGATTTCTAACTTAGTTAAACATGTTCTAACATGTTTAACTCATCACTTTTAGTTTAGTACTTGTTTAGGTTCGTAAGTCGAGCGGTCTTGACCACCGCTTTGACTTTCGAATCCAACCCATTTGGTCACTCTCAGGATCCAACCAAACACATATTTGTGACCATAGTTGTATAGGGAATAATCCTCCGAGGTTATACCTTATGGTCACATCGTTTGGTTAGTATATTATGTTAAGTCGCTAGTTATGCCTTTATAAACGACCAAAACGCCCTTTTCGCGCATAAATCAACCTTAAGCATATGTAACCAATGTTTTGACATATAAACTGATGTTGAAACTATATTAAACTTATTTTAGCATATTAGACTTATCATAACACATATCTAACCATCCGAACACGTATTTACGTAAATGATCCGTTAAAAGTACCGTGAACTACCTTAACGAGTCATAACGGGTCAAAAGCACTTAGGAATCCTTTTCAAATCAGAATGTAAACTTTGTTAAACCATTTCATATGAGTTCCAACACTCATTGGTTTTCAAGACCTCATTCTATTCGATCCGCCGATTAAAGTCCCGATATTTACATAGTTATCCGTTTTTAGGACACGCTTGATTTCTCAGACATTTGAGCTTGTTTAATCTTTGATTCAAGGTTATTTTGCAACCCCAAGTGAGTACATAGCTCCCCTCTTTTATGTTTTTCAAATATTTTTGGGTGATTCATATGTGCTAAATGGTTTTCAAGTTTTCAAATTACAAATGCTATGGTTTATATAAACAGGACGATTTCAATAATATGAACGAACTTGTTGGTGCGTTATATACATGACACGAATGACATTCAATAGCTTTGGCCAAGCCGACCAGTAGTAAGTTATGGTACCATAGGCCTGACAATCCCATTACCAAGGTTCCCGGTGTTTGTGGGGAAGTTTGGGGAGCGACCGAAACTGTTTACTTTAACAAACCCTTTGGTGGTTTGTTATTGCAATTTAAAGATACCCTTTGGTGGTATAGACGAGTCAACATAGGTTTGAATGTATTCACCAAAACGACCAAATGTTTTTACAATTAAAACAAGGACGATTTGTTTACACAGACGATGAACAACTGGTTTATGACACGAACGATGAACAATTGGTTTATGACACGAACAATGGACGATTGGTTTATGACACGAACAATGAACAATTGGTTTATAGTAAGTGATTTCGATAACGATACGTGTGCAACGTAATAAAAGCATGGATACGCCGTGGTACTTCCTATATAAGTGCTTTTATCATATTACATTCTTGGCGTTATTTGCATCACTTGGAACAAAGGTTTTCAAACAATGACACGTAACGATTTTCAATTAAAGATATAAACCATACAAAGTTTCTTCAAGACGATTTACTACTCAAATTTACAAAACAAATGTTTCAAGATTCATGGCTTCGAGTCTTTTATAAACTATAACTAACTGGTTTTAGTTGGTTAGTTATCATTGCAATACCAATTACTTTTTGGTTAACAAGGTTTTCAATTAACGACTCTAGTAGTCGGCAAGGTATTGCAATACATATATAAGGCCATGAATTTGACACACTCACAAAACCTATGTACTCGCCGGCATATTTTTGCTGACTCGTTTTCACATATGTTTCAGGAAACCAAGTTTGATGTCGATGCATGCTCATGTAGGATCGGACCCGGACTTTAGTACCTTAAAATATGAAAGACAATAGTTTATTTAGTTTGTTTTTAAACTCCAAGACAATGTAACTATGAAATTCCAATATTCAATAAAACATAACTTTAACTACCACGTGTTGTTGAAACAATCTGTTAACGTGACTCCCGACGTTTCCACCGCGGTTTGTTGTTTTTACGCGGTCGGGGTGTTACAAGAACTGAATAAGGATTGAAAATATGAAATACTATATATATAAATACACAAATCTTGGAATAAAACACAATGTTATAAAATTACAAAATCGTTTGGAATAGTGCGAAGATTAAAATACACAAATGTCACATTTGTGTTCGAGTCTATGTTGATTTCGGGGTTATTTGATAAAGAGGATCCATATCAGTCTCATATGAGTGACTGAGATGAACTTTTAAATCATAAATTTTTCAAAAGGATTGTTGGAAATCTATCAGATCTAATTGATTCACATATCACAAAATTTTCTACGAGTTTTATAGTAGAAATTTCATGTTTATATCAGGTCTTGTATTGCTCTTCTGAATTTTTGTTGAAGATAATACACCTTGAGTTTTGCTTGTTTTTGATAGACAAAACTTAAGTACCTGCCTGAAGTAGAACCCTATTTTTAGAAAGGGCAGATACTTCCTCTGATAGTGAATCAAGAGGACTCTGGATGATAACCAGTTCAAATCAGATTCAAGTGTCCTTGAAAACCTGTCCCTACAGACAAAATAGTTGTACCATCTGAGATATTCAACCTCTGCCAAAGCCTGTAAAGTGTTTGTACACAAGGATGAGCATGTAAATGAAGCTTTGACTGAAAAAGGTTAAAATCTTATGTCATTGAAAAATCTCAGAAAGACATTTGAAATGGTCTGTCAAAACTAACCTTGCAAATTTCCAAAATTTTTATCAAACACATTGACATCAGACATCACTTTTTGAGGGATTGCTATGGAAAAGGTCTGATTTCTTTACAACATGTCCATACCAAGGATCAACTAGCAGATGTGTTGACAAAAGCACTTGATGCTTCCACATTTGACAACTTGATTTCTAGGCTTGGAATGCTAAACATGGATTAAACACAAATTTTCTTGTGATCATGTGTAAATAGCAATAAAATGTTTTTAGAAAATCATAAATTCATCCTTAAAAATAGTTAAAATTGAATTTTTCAATAAATCTTTAAAGTCTGTTCAAAGCTCTGATAGCCTAAAAACACTGTTGGATAGAAAAACCTATCCACTGATGTGAAACCTCTGATAGTATTAAACGTTTGGTCACAACCACTGATAAGTTACTCTGTCAATGGTTAGCCAAACAATTGCCTTCCATTGTCAAACTGAGGTTACACGTGGACAGATGTTATTCGACAGTCGTTGCATCAGATGCCACGTTATCATCACTTTTTGAAAACCATATAAAACCCTATTTCATCAAAAAAAAAGAGTTTTCACTTCTACTGTGCCATTTCAAAATTCTCAAAACCATTTCTTCTAATAGTCATGGCACCCAAAGCGAAATCAACACAGGAACCACCGAAACACATCAAAAATCCATATAATTACCTTTGTACTCTTGAGAAGACAAAGAAGAATACATAATTTCATGAAATCATTGATATATTGTCTTCCTCAAAGTACAAGACTCTGTTAACCTGTAACGCACCGATTTATCAAAATGCCCTAGAGATTTCTGGGCAAATGCTGCGATTGAAAGTCTGAATCAAAAACCTTGGGCAATCACGTCAAAAGTGGGAGGGATATTGGTTCCAATAACCCCACAAACCATCTCAGAGGTTTTTCAGATGAACGATCTAGAAGGTAAAACTTCTTTCCCTAAAAGTGAGTATCAAATTGTTTTGAAAAACAAAGGGTATACAGGAGATTTATCAAAAGTGACCATGAAAAAGGGAAAATTCCCACCTCCTATGAAATTTTTGTTTCATACCCTGCTATGTGTTTCCAATAAGACCACTGGGTTTGATGAAATACCATTGAAAATTCAATACTTGGGGTATGCCATTATGTCTAAATCTGATTACAATTACTCCCAAGTATTATTTAATGATTTGGTAACAAATCTAGAAAATGTGAAAAACAAAAAGGAAAATGCTTTTATGGTATTTCCTAGATTTCTAAGTTATTATTTAAAACAGAAAAATCCCAAAAGAGAGTGCACATGTTCTTGCTCAAGGTGTGCCTTTTCAAATAAATAGCTTATCATCTGAAATGTATACTCGCCTTATGGCTAAAGAGTAAAAATTTTCAAAAACACAAGCAGGGGAGTCTGAGCAAAATTTATATGAGTCCACATCTGCTCCTCAGATTCCAGTTGCTGAGCCCACTGCTCTTGGTGACCATAGCAGCAAAACCACTGTTGTGCAACCCACACCAAAAATCTCTAAAAAGACCAAAAAGAAACCTTCAAAATCCACCAAACCTACCAAAAGGACCTTCTGGAAGATGATATCCCAGAAGTTAATCCAGTGACAACACAAAAGTCACATAAAACCACTGCTGCTACTTCCTCACAGCAGATGGTAGAAAGATCTCCACCCAAAACCATACAAAAGGAACACGTTGTAAGCACATGGATCCCACAACTGATAACATCACCCTCATTTGAGAGTATGTTAAAATGTCCATCTCCCAGGACAAACCTGCTTTCCACACCACTCTCCACATTTCAAATCACTACAACCACCACATCACTGTTTGAAACCTTTGATAGTCAGTCACAAAAGGGCCACTCTCACCAACACATCACTGAGAGCAAAACTTCCACAATGGCTGTGTCTGATAAAAATCAACTAGTTATCCCACAAACAACTGAGGAGGCTACATCACTTGGATTTCATGAAATCCTTGTTGATAGTTCAAGTGGAGCAGCTACTACAGCTGTTGAATCCTCTGATTTACATCTGGACAGTATTTTCATATCTAAGTCTCCTTTGAAGGCAACCACTGTTGAGGCTGCCCAGGTAACCTCTGCTGTAGCGGGAAGACCCCAGTACCAAGAAAAAGGGGCTAATAAGGTTGAAGCAAGTGATAAATCACATGTTCATGATACCCTAGATAAAACTACCACCTCTGGTAGGAGCTCAGATGATTCTATTAACTTAGGAGATGAGCTAAAACATAAGGAATTGACGGATTAAGTCACAAAGATTGAGGCATCAGTGGGAGATATCAAAAATGTGCTGCAACAGATGTTATACTCTGCAAAATCTCAAAACACTGCTCAATCCTCTGCTCAAGCCACCAGAATTGCAACACAAGTGTATCCTCTGTTTCAACAACACATTCAGCATGCTAATCAGTTATATGATTCAAAAGTGCAGACATTCAAAGAAGAAGTTGAGGCAAGGTATAAAGACACACAGGAAGAGCTTAAAGTGATCAAGAAAATTCTCATTCCTGGCACTCCCCTGCACCTATATCCGAAAGATTGATGCCAAAAAGGGGAGAAAATGACTCTGAGGAAAATCTCTCGGTACCTTCTGTTGAAACATCTGTCAAAGAAAAGGAAAAGGGGGGGTGATGAAACCCTTAAAATTCAAGCAGATGATGAAGATACATAAATGAGGATCGTTCAAAGTCATGTCAGGATAAAAGAGAAGGAGATGAAGGATACCACTGCTGGTCCCAAAACCACTGTTGTTATTAAAAGGACAACCACTGACAGTTCGATTATATTGCCTTCCTCATCTTAGCAACTACCTGTCACAGTAGCAGATGTTGATGCTACCAAAAGTACAACATATGTTATGACAACAGTGGTTTGCACAAATGCCCCTGCATCAAAAGTGGTTTATGCTAGAAAAAGAAGAAGAATGGCTACAATGAAAAATGATGACATACCATCTTCACTTGTTGTCCAAACAAATCCAAAACCAAAACCAGTTATCACCCATTCACCATCACTACAAATCAGCTTTGCTGAGTCACTCAAACGTCAAAATCCAAAAAGAAATATTCCTATGGAGACATCATATCCTTTAGAGTTGGCTGCGGTAAAAGGAGAGATGCTACAATTCTATACGGAAGCTGATCCATCCAAAAGAACATTCCCATCTCTTCATGGCTATAGAAATCCCAAAACCATTGAGGATTATCTAAAACTAAAGACTAGACAAGCCAAGAACATAGCAAAAGAAGAAAGAAAAGGGAAAGATAATACTTACTTAACAAGATTGGAGCAGCATGAGCTAAGCAAAGTCAAGAAATTAGAAGAGTATGCAAAAGAGCTTAGTGAGAAAATGACAAAAGAATCTCCAAAAGATGATCCTCAAAAGAAGCAAAGGGCAAACCTCATCAGATTTATTATGAAAGAGAAACCCTATCAAGCTGAGGAGAACCAGTTCAAAGAGTGGTCAATCCAAGCTCTCAAACAAGAAGCAGATAGAATTGATAGATGAAGAAAGACCCTCAAATAAGACAGAATGCACCAGATTGGAAAGATGTTAAGAACCTAAGTGCAGATATGGTTTTAGAAACAACCATTCAAGCCCTCAACCAAAAGAAGAGGCAGCTGCAGATGGATATACAAGATCTAACAAAGGGATGCTAACATAAGTAAGCAGGCTATCACTAAGGAACCTTTTCCTGACTTGAATAAAAAACCATTGAAGCCTTTAGCTAAATCTGAAGATCTTTTCAAAGGCTTTCAAAAGTTCACCTTTTCAATTCTCATCTCAAATAACTTCTCTCCCAAGAAACCCATTGAACTAAAAAATACTAAAGTGGCTCTCTGATAAAAAGACCCATGTATTGACTCTGCTCAGGTCCAATGGGAAAGTTGTGAGTATATCAAGGAAGGATGCACTAAGCCTGGGTGTAGCTAACCTTCAAGACCTTTTGGAACTACAACTGTGTAGGGATAAGGATGATGAAGATTCCTTGAACTTTGAATCACAATTCAAAGAACAAATTAGGAAAAACTAATGAGACATAAAGATCATGAATAAAGAAGAGTTTTGGCATCATCTGTTCTAGGGGAGATTGTTGGGATTGAACCCTACAAAAGAACAGATGATAGAAAGCCAAAACAGATATGCTCTATATGATCCAGAATAAACAGAGTTTAGAATCACTCCTATCAAAGACCAGCTACCAAACCGCTGCTAGTTCTAACAACTGCCCTATACCAAAGCTACGCCAGTTATAAAGTCTGCTGATTCACCAAACCTCTGATGGGTCAAAGGTCTGCTTAAAAGTCAAAGGTCTACTGGAAGTCAAAGGTCTGATCATCCTTTGAAGAACATCTGCCAATACTTCATCAGAGTTTATGCTTATCAGTGGTTAGGGTCATCAGTGCTTTGCTATCAGTGTTTAGGTTAGGCAGTGGTTAGAGTTTGTTATTGTTGTTAGATGTCATTGTCAAGATGATGTCAGCATAGACTATCAGTGGTTAGGATTGTACAATAAATAGATAGTGCATGTACTGTTCTATTTAGCTTTATACACCTGCACTTTCCGGTACATCTTTTGTGTAGCTCGGTCTGAGGGGGGGTTTAGGGATTCATACATGTAAGTTACTTTGTAATCATTCAAACTTTTAAGTAATGAAAACATGTTATGATGAAAACTATTCTCTCGTTGAGTGTGTTATAAAGTTTTAACTGTTCTTTTGCTGCAAAGTTCTTTATGATTTATCATGTTGTTATCAAATTGGTTAAAACAATACAATCAATCCAAACTCAGATCCTAACTGGTCTTCATGGATTTGATGAACCGTGTGTCTGTGGGTGCAAACTATACTTGTACCGTTTTGTGATCGTATTCATAGACAATATTCTCATCTATTCCAAAACCCAAGCTGAACACGAGCGACACTTGCGTCTAATCGTCGAACTCCTTTGTACCGAACAACGTATGCCAAATTCTCCAAGTGTGAATTTTGGCTAAAAGAAGATCAATTTCTCGGTCACGCTGTGAACGAGAAAGGTATTCACGTTGATCCCACCAAAATCGAAGCCGTCAAGAATTGGATCGCACTGAAATCACCTTTTGAAATTCGATCCTTCCTGGGATTGGCGGGTTACTACCATTGATTCATCTCCAACTATTCGAAAATCACAGTTCCCATCACCTCATTAACCCAAAAAGATAAACCTTTTGTTTGGGGTTTCAAACAAGAGGAGTTTTTTTTTTTAATACTCAAGGACTTGCTTTGCAACGCTCCTATCCTCGTTCTTTCCGACGGTAACGACGATTTAGTTATGTATTGTGATGCGTTTAACCAAGGTTTCGGTTATGTTCTTATGCAACGAGACAAAGTTATCGCCTACTCCTAGAGACAACTAAAAATACATGAGAAGAACTACACTACCTACGACCTTACACTTGGTGCGGTTTTTTTTGCGTTAAAGAACACTACCTTTACGGTACTAAGTTTGTGGTCTTTAACGACCATAACAACCTTCAACATATCTTTAACCAAAAAGAGCTCAACATGCGTCAAAGATGATTGGTAGAGTTGCTCAACGACTACGATTGCGAGATTCGCTACCACCCTGGTAAAACGAATGTCGTGGCTGATGCCCTTCGTTGAAAAAGTCATGTGAAGAGTATTTGTTGCTTCCAAACACTAAAAAATTGACATTCAAAACATATTCGTGAGGCACAATACTCATCCGTCAATAAGGATAACTTGTATGACGAGATGAAGTGTGGTGCCGAAAGCCAACTTGTATCGAAACTAGACGGTATTCTTTACTACCTCGATCGCATTTTGATTCCAAACCTTGACAACCTATGTGACCTCTTGATGAAAGAAGCACATAAATCTCGATACTCTATTCATCCCAGTGCCGACAAGATGTACTAAGATCTTCGTATATCTTATTGGTGGCCAGTATGAAGAAAGACATCGCAACTTACGTGTCCAAATGTCTCACGTGTTCCACTGTGATAGCCGAACATCAACGTCCTTCGGGCTTACTCAAACAACCAGAAATTTCGGTCTAGAAATGGGAGAGTATAGCGATGGATGTCATCACCAAACTTCCTTGAACCTCGTCTGTTCATGATAGCATTTGGGTGATCATTGATCATCTGACCAAATCCGCTCACTTCCTCCTCTTCGTGAAGATTACCGAGTTGAGAAATTAGCTCGTATCTACACCAACGAGATCATTTGCCACCATGGTATTCCCATCGACATCATTTCTGACCGAGATGGTCGTTTCATTTTGCGCCTTTGGCAAACCTTTCAAACCGCTCTGGCACTCAAGTCAATCTTAGAACGACATTTCATCCTCAATCGGATGGACAAACCGAACATACTATCCAAACTCTTGAAGACATGCTTCGTTCATGCGTAATCTATTTTGGTGGCAACTGGGATATACACTTACCTTTGGTAGAATTCTCGGACAATAACAACTATCACTCCAGTATTCAAATGGCTCTATTTGAAGCCTTGTATGGTCGTAAGTGTCGTTCGCCTATTTGTTGGCACGAGATCGGCAAAGCAGAAATCACCAACCCGAGCTCATACAAGAGACAACGGACAAGATTTTACAGATTCGTGACAACCTACTCAAGGCTAGAAATCGACAAAAGAGTTACGCAGACAAAAGACACAAACCCTTGGAATTCAATGTTGGTGATCACATACTCCTCAAGGTATCCCCTTGGAAAGGAGTAATTCATTTTGGTAAGAAAGGAAAGCTCGCTCCTCACTTCGTAGGTCCATTCAAGATCCTCGATAGGAATCTCAAGGTGGCGTATCGACTGGATTTACCTATCGAGTGGATTTACCTCAAGAGCTCAACAACTTTCATCAAACGTTTCATGTGTCAAACCTCAAGAAGTGCTTTGCCGAAGAAGGACTTCAAGTTCCACTTGATGATATACAAGTCAACGAGTCCTTACACTTGTCGAAAATCCGATCGAAATCATGGACCAAGGAACCAAGCAACTTAGGCACAGTCGCATTCCCATAGTCAAGATTCGATGGGAAGGAAAATGTGACGCTGAATTTACCTAGTAACTTGAGAATGATATGAAGACCAAGTATCCACACATATTCTTCGAGTCTTCCTCTTGAATAAATTTTGGGACGAAATTTCCTAAAGTAGGGGAGACTGTAACGCTTCACATATCTGTACTTTCCATATTTAGAAAGTTGTATTCGTATTTCTATTTTTGGAATCTTGTATTCGTATTTCATTTCCAACCTACATAGTCTCGAGACTTTGATCATAATGGAAAAAACATTTTTATTCACACTTATTTATGCATAAATACATGATACTTAATCAATCTCGAATACGTGCTTTTTTATATGAAACTGAATTATACTTTATGTTAATTATATTCAGAATCATACTCATACACATTCTTGGTATCCACACACTTTATATCCCTAAAAATGCCCAAAAAAAAAATAAAAAAAACAATCGTAGCCTACGGTTCTGGGCGAGTTGAATGTTTAAAACACCGCGAATTTCACTTTTTTCCACCTCCAACCTTCACTAATCACCTCCTAACTTCATTTAAACCCAAACCCTAATTAACCCATTATAAATACCACTCATCTCCACCTCTCTAACACTTTTACACCTCAAATCCACTCTCCAAACACCCAAAAACTCTCAACAAATTCCTGATTTGGGCAGATTATCTTCTTGTGTTCAAAGTGAGTTTCAACTCACTTCTTCTACTCTTTCTTCTTGTTTTCCTGTATCAAATCACTTAGATAACCTCTAAGATTGTTACCCAAGGTTCACCATGGTATAACAAGGTGGTACAACTCTAGAAATGGTGTCCAAAGTGGTTAAAACTTTCTATTTTGAACAAACTTTTCATACAAGTTCATGTTCATCTTGTACTTGTAACAATCTTGCACCTACATAGCTTCTAACAAAACCTATGGTTCTGGGGCTTGAGTATGGTTGATTCTCATGAGTTTAGCAGACCAAACTCCTCCTAAAATTTTCATTTGAACAAGGTTCCAAGCAACCTACAGGTGTTGAAACCATCCAAGTTCACCATCTTCAATATGGTGGGACTTGTGTTTTGGTAAAGGTGTGAACCATGGAGGCCTTGGCTTTCCAACCATGTTCCATGACCTCACTTTTTGAATTTAGTTAGTTTATCCTCATAATACTAGACCTCAGAACAACTTCCAATCAAAGGTACAAGGCTACATCACATCCTCAAACACTCTCCATGTTTGAGATGCACGCATCTAGCTAGCTCACTTGGTTTTGCATTCTTGTATTCACATTCATGACCAACTTAAATCATCAACAAAGTTGATGATTTCATGCTTTGGTGAATCATATAACGAGGTTAAATGGATGTTCAACATCTTACCTCCTTACATGACCATTCTTATAGCTCCTTAATAATATAGACTAACTATAATACATGAACTCTAAACCGAATCATCATCTTAACCAAACTCATGGTTAAAAGTGATGTATTATGGTATTGTTATCTTTACGTAAAGGTTCCTCATACTTGGACTTCCAATGGGTGGATTAGTGCCCATGAAACACACACAATTATGGTGTCCAAAATGAGTGCCTTAAAAAAGATAACCTTTCGTGTAAATTCGTATCAATCAACATTCCATATTCATAATCATAATTCTAAATCCATAATCCACCGAACTCACACGCCTCTGTTCCCCTTGTAGGGTGACCTCGGCAATCCTAACTTCTCAAGACTACTTACTCGCGTTTTTGGAAGCTTTTGCAAACCATGAGTATACATGACCCTCTTTTTGTTTTTTACACTTTTGGCTGCAATATATATTCCATATTAAAACTCACACAAACATACTTATGCAGATACCATATTCATACAAACAAATCCCATATACATGCTTTACACGTTTATACTCTAGAAATACGTGCATGCTAGAAAGCCATTCTTGCACTATACTTTGTCATTAACTTAGTACAACCCTCCCTTAACATGATACTGCAACAGGAGTAGCACACCACCCTTGTTGGGGTCTATGTTAAGTAATCATACAAACGGTCTTGTCGTTGCGACAACAAGATTACGCTAGTGGAATCTTTGGGGTTGACACATATGTGATGCATGCTAGTTCATGATATGTTATGCCTTAGTATACGTTTTTGCCATGTGGATCTCGTTAAAATTCTTTATACATATGCTAGTACACTAAACTTGTATGCTCATCAATGCTTTTGTATTAACATGTTAATTTAATATATATTGCAGGAGCTTGATGTTGATGCGTTGAAAAGAAATCTAGTAGGATGGACTAGAAACACACATAGTTAAATTTATGTTTTGTTGTTTAATTGTTATGTTCTAAATGTTGTACTTTTGCTTTGAAACAATGTATTCTCGATTAGCATGAAATGAAAATCATTACTTTAAATACTTGTCACATTTAGTCGTTATGAAGTCTTGAGCAATCTTGTTTTCGTCTCACTCTGATGTTTCCGCCATCGGTTGGGGTGTGACAAAAAGTTGCACGAGATCAGGAGAAGAGTTATGCCGATAACCGTAGGAAACCGTTGTCTTTTGAAGTGGATGACAAGGTGTTGTTGAAAGTTCCGTCGTGGAAAGGTGTAATAAGGTTTGGTAAAACGGGGAAACTAGCTCCAAGGTGCGTTGAACCTCATGAACTTATATCCACGGGGACCAAAATTGTTATTTACTCAAATATATATTACACAATAAGTGAGACCTCACATGTACAAAATAGTGAAGCTCTTTAAATTAAATTAAAAAGTATAAATAAAAATATAATAAAGTTCTTATCGTAATAATGTTAAAAAAAGAGTTAAATACAATTTACGTCCCTGATCATTCCAGTCGCTGGCATGTCTCGTCCCCATAATCCTTTTTTTAACTCTTGAGTCCTGTAATGATAAAAAGAGTTGATATGTAAGTTCTCCCCACTAACCCAGTTCAGTTTTAAGGTTGAATTTTAAAATTTATGGTGGTAAGAATGTCATTACAAAATTTGTAATGTAGGTAAAAAGGTCAAGTCATAATAATTCAGAGATCGCCCCTGTACGTTTTCGTTGTTGGCTATCAAAGTCTATTGGGATTGAACCCTGCAAAATGGAACAGATGATACAAAGCCAAAATCACATCAGATGTTTGGTCCTGATAACATAGTTTACAAGCTCTGTTCAATAAATCCTGCCTTGCCTAAAGCTCTGCCTTCTATCATCTGTTGGAACTAAACGACAAAGATCAAAGGTCTGATTGAAGATCATCAGAGGTTATCTAGCAGAGTTTAGTAATAATAGTTTTATATTCAATGTAACAGTGCTTGGCACTGATTAGAGTTTAGGCATAGCAGTGCTTAGAGTTAGTTTTATTTGTTACATGTCACTATCAACCCTGACGTCATCAAAGATGCTCAAAGGTTAGAAGTGTTAGTATAAATAGGTGATCAGTTGTACTGTTTTATTTATCTATCTAAAAGATCATTCACCTATCATCTTCTCTGCATTTCTATACTATTCAAATGATCTTATTGGGCTAAGGGGGAGTTTGTGATTCACATGCATAAACTACAAGTTTGAGAGCATATGATCAAAACAAACGACCATTAGTTGTAATAAAAGTTTTCCATATATTTCCGCTGCATTTTACTTTGATTTCTACATTCACTTTCCATTTTTGAAACAAAAATCACAACTAATTCAAACTTAGATCCTAACAATTGGTATCAGAGCTTGGTCAATCAAAATTTGATTTAACTATCAATTTGATTTGAAAGATCAGCTCTCCCTGTTAATTCATTTGATAGTTTCTTTGGAAACGAGTTTTATTACGTTAAAGTTTTTAAAACAAAAATCTGTTGAAAACCATTCAGAAATGTCTCAAAACACACCTGATTCCAACATTGGATCGTGTTTAAACCACCAATGCTGAAAAGAAATGAATATTTCATATGGCAGCATCGGATGGGTCACATTTTAGCTAAATGGAACACCAGTTGTTGGCGATATGTTGTATTTGGACCACACGTTCCATTGGTTCCAAGTACAGAGGATCCCAATACTCAAGTGCCAAAAAGTCCTGAACTATACTCCGAGCAGGATTACCAGAAAATAGAGTTGGATGCTAAAGCATTTAGCATTGTTGCTTCTGCCTTACCCAACGAAATCTATGCTGGATTGTTCCACTGTAATAGTGCAAAGGAGTTGTGGGATGTACTAAAAGAGCAATTCGGTGGTACTGAAGAGTTATCGAAAACAATAGAGAAATTCTGAATCAACAGTATGAAGCCTTTTGTCACGTCAAAAGTGAGTCGTTAACACAACAGTTCGAACGTTTTAGCTGTCTAATCAGTGAACTCAAACTGGTGAACATTGTATTCTCTAATTCGACTGTCAATAGTCATTTCCTTTGATCCTTACCAGAAAAATGGGACACTGTAGCTTATGTTACACGAACATCTGTTGGTTTTAAAGAGATGTCGCTCACACAGCTTCCTGGCATACTCCACACTTATGAGAGAGTTAAACCAGAAAAGAAGCTACAAGAGTCTGGTAAAATGACTGATATTACACCTTAGGTATCACAACTCTATTAGGCCAAGGAGAGGGTTCCGGCAGTGGAAATGATCAGGGTTATGATCATTTTATTGAATAACTTCTGGAGGAAACTTTAACTCTGATTCTTACTCACCCAACTATGCTTTTACTGCAGGTGGGGAAAGCCAAACTTCTGACAATCTCTCTTTTGAGCTAAATGATTTACAACATTTTGAACCATCTGATTTAGAAGAAATGGACATTTTGCACCAGCTGGCTCTATTAAGTGTTAGAGCTAGTAAATTTACAAAAGAACAGTTAGAAAATTCCCTGGGTTGCAAGGGGGTTGAAGGTTGGGCTAGACAAGTCTAAAATCAAGTGCTATAAGTGCAATAGGTTATGACACTTTGCCAGAGAATGCAGATCTCAAACTTCTGGACCAATTGTAACACATCCTGGCCCAAGACCTCAGCATACACAAAGCACTGCTCAATATTCCCAATATACCCATGCTCATCAAGTTCAAAACACTGCTCATTTTGCACACCCAGCAATCACTGTTCCAGTGCACTATGTTCAAACCACTATTCCACAAATTCAATATGTTCAAGCACCACCACCTTAAGTGCATGTACAACAAGCACCACATGTCACTCAAACTACTCAAACCACTGCTCCCGCAGAGGTTAACGAACAAAGCTTTTTCACTCAAGGCTTTGTTGATTGGAGTAGTTTGCCTGAGGAATTAACTGATGAAAACGTTGCTCTTATGGCTAAAAATGATTTTGAAAATAAAAATTTTGTTTAATGGCCTTAGAGACAATTGTTGAAGGTGATGAGTCTATGGAACAAGTATCTAAATCTGATGAGTTTCAAAGTTGTGATGAAGCAGTAGTTTCAAAATATATTGTTGATGAAGAAAAGAACTCTCTATCTGATCTTGGGATACAGAGGTGTGTGAAGATGATTGTGACTGTGCTCTCAAGGCTGCTTCCAAGGTAACCCCAGATCCTCAAAGATCTATGTTTTGAAAAATGCATCATAGCTTTTGCAAACATAAAAAGGGTAAATGAAAACCTTAGAAACAAAATTTTGAAAGATGAACTAAATTTTAAAAAAATCACTAAAGAGTTGAAAACAAAGTTGGTTAACAAAGATTCTGAAATCAGCAGCCTGAAGCATGAGGCAAGCATCACTAAAGACCAACTCCAAACTATGGTAGAGAAATACCAAATTTGTAAAAAGGAGTTAGAATCCACACAAGTCACATGTGAAAAATGGGTTGAGTCTTATAAAGGTTATGAAATCATGTTAGAAAAACAGATCAAGAGCAACATAAAATTTGGCATTGGTTTTAAAAATGATGATCAAGTTTTTGAAAATGCTGCTAAAATTGAGTCTGAATTGGTTGAAGTTGTCCCCAAAAACTTAGTTGGTAAAGAAATAAAAGTCATATATAAAAATGGAAACAAAATCATTTTGGAAAAACATGAGGGTTCCTCAACTTTCAAAGAGGTTGAGAAATATAGTTCAAACCCACATGGTCAGATGAGTGTGACATTTTAGTAAACTTCAAGCCAATGGACTTCACAACCATTGATTGTGTTAAGGCAACAAAAGCAAGAGTCATTTGTCACACCCTCAAATTTCACATGCGGGGTTCTACAGCAAGGCGCATGACAAACCAGGATCTCAGCCATTAGTCATATTGAACGACCACTATATGAGTTTAAAAAAATATTTCATGTTTGCTCATTCATGAGAAAATACGGTTTATACAATTGTGTTGCGGAAGCATAAATAATTACAAAACTAAAATAGCTAATGTAATTAAGAATTGATTCTAAAAGTTTGGTGAAATCAATGCGACTCCAAAATGCATCCTAGTCCTGATGTGTGCTACCTTAGCAACCTGAGAAAGACATGCAAGAACAAGTGTCAACACAAAATGATAAGTGACTTCAAAGGTTTTAAGTTACAGATATAAAGTAAGTTGTTTTTCAAGCGTTTTCCACTTTTTCAAACCCGAAACAGTAAGTTGCAGTGTTTATCAGTTACTTGTTATATTTGTAGGTAGCTATCCTAAGTTATGTCAATCAAAGAGTTCGATCCGAAGCTGACTTTGCTGCCCCTGTTGTGCCAAGTTATCACCAACCATGGCTAAGTGTTAGGCAAATTCTACACCCGTGACCATCAACGTTCGGTCTAGCTGGCGCGACCAGCTCGAGTGGGGCTTGTCGGGCCCAGTAGTACTACTAAAAACTCCCTCGCTATAATCCAATACTAACGGCATGGTAAGTTTTAAGGGACTGGCAGGTGATAAATGCTACTTTGTGACCATAACTAATATAACAAAAACTCTAACATTGTGTCGTTAACACGTTATGACATTACTTTACCGTAATGTAGTGCATGCTTTCTCCCCATGTGTTTTAAAAACATTTAAAAGAGTAGGGGCCGTGAACTCACCTTAGAATGCGTGTTATATCCAAAGGTACTACGTGTCAGCGATACGAACTGGCATAGCATGCCGATATTCACCAAGACATCCCTAATAATATTAGCACATCATAAGTAACCAATACTAGGGTAAAGTTGTTTCACGTGTGATCGAGCGCTACCGAATCGCTAGCCGAACAACCCGATAGGAAAGTTATTATCATGATGCAAACAGAAATCCTAGGTTCTTTAAACCCCACATATATCCCATATGTGTACTAACCCTTAAGTTCCCATGTGATTAAATATATATTAAAAAAACCGTGTTAACGTGTATGTAAGCGTGTGTTTGTATTAGAATGCCTCATGTAAAATAGATTAATATATTAGTATGGTTTTCCACATAACAGTTATACATACAAACAAGCAATTTAAATAAAGAAGACTTATCCAACTTCCCGTAAAGTGTGTGTGTGTGTATGTATATATCTATATATATATGACACCCGTAGCCAACACAATGAATCAATGACGCACTTACGTATTATTTACACTTGTTAAAATAAATATCATTATATATTTATTTTATGTTACCCAGATAATGAGATAATTCCCGAATAATATTAGGTATTACCATATCATAATTACATTTCAAACTCATTTAAAAGTACAAACTAAATATAACTAATTATAATGTATCATTATAAAGATCGCATGATAAAGTAAATGCCAAGTTAAAATATACACTCGGTTCGTGAGTCGCAAGCGTCACCCAAAATTAATATATATGTACGTTAACTTTATTTATATTTTATATAATTATTTGAATCCCGGTAAGTTATCGTTTGTTTTAAAACGGGCTAGTTACGTTACAGGTTCTTACGAAAATCTGGTAGAGTTTCCTCTGTTTATAGAATAAATCCCAATAACACAAGTTGCTGATAATTTTCCCAACATCAAAAGTCATTATCGCTCTTTGTAAACACACGTATACTCAGATATAGACGTGTACAAGTCAGATTAAGTTCGTGTATCTTATATACAATCAATCTTTAATTATTACATAATACATAATCCTAGTAGTCGGGTCGGGTTTGCTAGAGCTCGTTTCACGTTATATTATTACAAATAAGACACGTGTACAAATATAGAAAATCAGACTTGAATATACCTTCGCACACTCCATTAGTAAACCGAGATACAAACAAAATCGACACGCAAACGCCATGAACTACACAATAACCAAGTGTGACCCGCCGACTGTCGTTGACCGCTTGACTCGTCTTGGCTGCCACGACAAGACTTTGACCAGTCAAACCTACGTCGGCCATGTTTGACTTGCGTTAACTGAGAACCGAACAACTCCAAACGCACCAAACCGATTCTGAAAGCACCACATGTACGCCTCAAGCAACCACAACCATCCATTCCCATCATCTAGCGGCCGGACGTTACCTCCGCCGCCGGCCACCTTACCAAACCACCTACAAAATCCACCTAACAAGTCGAAATCCACCGCAATCATCATTGTTTAACAAGAAGCTAACCAAGAATTTCAGTTTTGAAAACTAACAAAAGGTATTAGATCTTATCGGAACTGATCGAGTGCTCCCACGGGTTGCCGGAGTTCGCTATGACCGTAACACACCGCCGCGGCCACTTCTTTTGAACCCTCTCCGCTGCTGAACCCCCTAAACAACCGTCTACAGCCCTACACCGCCTTCCACCACCCACGCCCACTTCACTCGAGCCACAACCACCACTAACCGCCACCGAATCTTCTTCACTCGAACAACACCACCTGCTAGTCACCGTGATACACCCTCCTGCCACTTCCAGCAACATTATTGCCACCGAAAACCACCACCACAGCGCTGTTGCCGACGTCTGTGGTGGTTCCCTCACCGTCTCCACCTTGAGCCGCCTCTAAACGCCACTACTATTGTTTTCGCTTCCTTGCGCCGTCGCGCCACTGCCACGACACCGCCGCCTATGGTGGTGACCGGCTAGATTCTTAGTGAGAAGAAGAGAGAGAAAAGAGAGGGTGTGTGTAGGGGGCCAGGGATTTGAAAAGAAATGAGGGGGATGGGAATAAGATGAATATATAGCTAGGGTTGGATGGGTTAGTGGGTGTGCACCGCATGTACAAACTCGATTAAACCTCGCTCGGCTCATGTTATATCAGATCTACTCGCTTCTCGAAAAAATAACGCTTGCATTTTAGTTACTTATTTGAATCAAAACGAATATATATAGCATGTATGTGTACACATACAATATAGTATATGTATTGGCTTTGTGTACGTAAGGTGTCACCGTGATAGTCATTTAAATAATGTGTTTGCCCATTATAAGTTATTATTTAATTAATAATGATGCATAATATTTACATATGTAACTTTACATAATTAACCAGGGTCGAAAGTACGGGTTGTCACATCCTCCCCATGTTATGGAAATTTCGTCCTCGAAATTTTGGCTACAGTATGCTCTAGATTTCAGTTATGAGTTTGTTAATAACATGTTATGTGTAAATAAATACGGTTTCACGAAGGTTCACCAACTAACATATAAAGTAACATAGCATAAAATTCATCTTATTTATATCTATTTATTTGTTCAGGAAATGTTGTTCCGATTGTTTATCGACGTTCAGGTACAAACCCATGTGGGATTTCGTGATTTCCCTGAACTACTATTACGTGAGTGTTTGTGAAATAACTGACACACTTAGTTAACCTTAATCAAGTGTAATGCATGAATGAGTGTTTGAGATTACGTAGTTTGTGTTGACGGAGTTAACCTGAAAATGTCGGGTGTCACATCATCCCCTTATTGAAAGAATTTCCGTCCTGAAAAATTAGATTATGATATATTAAAACGATGGTTGCAATTTCATTGCCAATGAGAGCATCAACGCATAATACGGTACAACGAGGTGAGATATAACTGAGCTACATGATTGTGATGACAGTTGATGACAAATGAGATTCAGTTGTTCATCTGAACAAGTTACAAGGGATTATATATAGGTATAGAATAGTCAATTGTCGAAGCATCAAATCGATTTCAGCAAGAGTGGGTGCTCATAAGTGTGACTATCAAGAATTATAGGGAGTCGCTTACAATGTAAGTATACATAAAAGTAAAGAACTGACGCACATTCAAGATTGTATCATAGTATTGAAGTTTGGTGGTCCAGTTTTCTTTTCGCGAATAAGATGGAATAGCACACCGCCTAGTAACCAGGTATTGCTATTGTCACGGAGGTGACGCCAACGTTCAGAATTTAGTAGGTGAAGCCACTATGGCTTGAAGAGAATGTGATACATCTGATGAATTTTGTGCATAGGGATTTCAAATGGAGATTAATATAGGATAACCAAGGAAAACACTGATACATGACAATGGTCTGAATAGTGAATTGTCAACACTTCACGAAGCGAAAAGGCAGTATTTAGTTATCATGGAATGGTCTGAATAGTGAATTGTCAACACTTCACGAAGCGAATGTATCTAATGTATATTTTGAGGTTACCCGAATGGACACGAACGCCATACGTCATAACGAAGGGTTGATGAAATAAACCAAACTGGAATTGTGTTTAGGTAGTTTGCTAAAGGCCAAATTACTAAAATCCTAGGATCATGTGTGTTGGTTTCACTATCGAGAATTTACTCAGAGTGTAACTGACATGAAAGTAATTTTAAAATGAGTGTAAGAGATATTCGTTTTTATGCGATGTTGTTGCCGGAGATCAGTGATGATACCATTGTATGTAAGGGTTCGAGAAGGAGATAATAATTGCTTGGAACATGTGGTTCAGGTAAATTCATCTGCAGACTAGACGAAACTCAAGTCGGGCATTATGCCCCTTTACTTCAGAATGTTAGCGTCCTGACGCGTCCATACGGAAGGAAAGGAGATTTTCGGGTAATATTGATCATGGTATTTTTTTTTGTGTGTAGCTGGTTGCAGTAGACGACCAACTTTCGGTCAAAGATGAATATATATACGGAACAGAGAGGTCGATGAAGCTATACGTAAATATGGTGCTTTTAACCGAAAAGGGTGTCGAACACGGCATGTCTCTCAGAAGAAAAAATTTCATTTTATGCTCTTTCACTTAGTGGACTTAAGCATGGCTCGATGCTCCTCGGGGAACGTTTGAAGAGAGTTATTTAGCCAAGCAAGGATTAACGTATAACAGGGTTAGACAAGAACTATGGTATTCATCCAAGAACAATAGGATGCTATTTGAAGAACATACCAAAACATGGTTGACATCGATGTGTTTCACTTTATTGTTTTAGAATCACGAATAAAATAATAAATCCAATGATGAAGATGTAGTTGGTCACACGCAAGCGGTATAAATAGAAGTAAAATGACGCTACCAGACGTTGAAAGTGTTGCATTGAAGGTGTTAACGCAATAAGGATTATGTAGAAAGTAATGGTTGGTCGAATTCGTAGTGCCCCGGTTCAAGCGGAGAGTTCTCCACAGTCGTCGAGTTGCCCATGTGCGAATAAGAATAGATTAACTAAGATCCAGGTATGTAGTTGGGTCTGTAATTAGTCGAACCTGTATGCAACCAAGTTTGATGGGTTGAACTAAAACGTGCGCAATGTTGCAGAAATCGGTCTAGGCGGCCGATTAATCGGTAATCGGGAAGTCATCCCCTAAAATTGGTCTAGTCGGCTCAAAAAATCGGTCCTGGTCAAAATCGGTAAACATCGGCCAGAATCGGTGAAAATCGGTCCAAATTGGTGAAAATCGGATTAATCGGCCCAGCTATTTTAAGACATGGCCCATGAATTTAAGCCCAAACAAGTCCAATTCTTCTACGACCTAAAGTCCTAAACAAGTCCCTGCTTCATTACAGCCGACATGCTTGAAGACTGAAGCTCCCCTTTTTTCCCCTTCGTCGCACACCACCACCAGTCACCACAGGCTCTGCCGCTCGCCACCAGGTCCGCCGCAGACCACCAGTTCCGCCGCAGAACACCAGCTCAGCCGCATACTCTCTCAGTCTCTCTCAGCCACATTCTCTCTCTCTGTCTCATACTCTCATCTCATATCTCCAAGGTACCTCTCTCAATCAGTCACTCAGTCGTATAAAGTATACTCTCAAGTCTCATCTACCTCTCTCAGTCAGTTGTATAAGACTATAGAAATGTAATTGTAGTTAAATAGTTAATACACTTATGACTTTACGAGGCATATCCTTACAGAAATGAAGTTAATCAGTCATACACTTATGACATGTCGTTGAAACTTGAAGTATTTATGTGAATTTTGAAGTATTATTTTTATATTATTGTGTATATATATAATTTTCAAAAAAATACATGTAGAAAATCCCATTCCGATTAATCCCTATTAATCCTGATTAATCCCTAGAAGGTACCTCACCGCCCGATTAGCGCCTAGCGCCTTCTACAACATTGAACGTGCGTATAAGGAACATCACATATGTTGCCAAGAGGTTTCATTACAAGAACGCAAAAATATTGTCGAAATGGTATAGCCATAATAACAAATACACAACCATCCTCAGAGTCCAAAAAGCGGTCGCTACAGATCAAAAACGAGAGTTTATCGAGTTATTTTTAAACTAGATCAGTAAAGAATCGGAGATGTAGTGTGACCATGATAATGGAATGATAGGTCTATGTCGAGATCAATAACTAGCTGTCACAATAAATGGTAGGCATCAACCAATGAAAAAAAGCTAGGGAATAGGATCACTTACGAAATAACGAATTTAGCAATAAAAGAGCTAAAATTATTATGTAGGTCATCGTGTTTGTCTGGGTATTAACTAACTTGCAATGTCCTTGAGATAATGGAACAGTCTTGGGGAAATCCACTTGCAAGGTTGAATATGTTGGGATGTAACTCCAGTTAGAATGTGAATTAGCCACATGATAGAGTCATGGGGTCAAATGAAAAAGAATTATTATTTTTTTTACAGGTGAGCGTAAAGGATAAAGTGTAAGCGTTCAAGGGATTCTTCATGATTCATTTATATGATGATGTTTAAAGGCTTACCTTTCGATTCTGGTAGGGTTTCGATCAAAGTGACAGGTTCTGGTGAGAATCTTAGTTTCATTAAGACGCTTACGTTGGTTAGAACAAATAATGAGGGATTCCATTGTTGAGGCTCAATATGTTCGAGAATATTTTCAGTTTGATAGTTGCGCATGACAACTACGGAATGGGTTTAACGGTACTAGTTAGTCGCTGAGTGGGGTACGAAACTTCCACTAGCAGTAGAAGTTTTAAGCATGAAAATCGTAGGTTAGGACAATTTATCCATATACAAGGTTTCACTAGAATTCACATGCATCTCAAATTACTATTACGTGTGCACCCGTAATGATAATTTGGTTCGCATGTTCATCCTAGTTCCTCCTGTTTTATGTTACAATGCCTCTCAATCAATTGTCAAGTACGGGGTGTTTCCAAAAAAAATGAAAAAGGTCATCAAAAGCGTAGTCATCAACTATACGTTGATCTATTAGGAGTTATATGAGAAAGGGTAGTCGGAAATCATCTGATCCGAGTATTCGCTTGAGTTAAAACACACTGTGAGAGTCTATTATAGCGGATTATAGATGGACACGTGTACATGGGATAAACATGAACTAGAAATGTGACTTTAAGAGATGAAACTGGTTCATTAACGTAAATTACCAGAAAAGCAAGGCAATCGCTCTACCATCCGAGTCAGGATAGAGTTCGGGTGTGCAATTGGCAAAGTTTGCTCAGCTTAATGGCCAAACATTCTCTCGAAGAACATCAACCAAAGATGTAGACGCATGGCTCAGGAAAATGATCACATCTCAGTGTCAATGGATTTTTGCAATAACGTGTGCGATGATCTGCCCTAATGCAGGGTGCCTCACGCGAGGTCCATGTGTGTAGGTTGAAAGAAAGTAAAACTAGTGAGACGGGGTATTGTCGTTGGTAGGTAGAGAAAGGACTCGTTTTCGATGAACCGAACTCCAAAGAGATATGTGTGATGTCATCCCACCATGGACCTGAGAAAGCTCACCGTACCCGGTAGTACCACCGATAGACTCAAGCCGGTGTTTTGTTCAGCCTTGTGGTGTAGGAAGAGGTGCAAGTGATTGTGTTGTGAGAAGCTCCTCCAAAGGCTCCGTCTCACGACCCTCGGCCAGGAGGAGATACTGGTTATTGGCGATTCCACGGACGTTTGCCACCAGGATCTCAGCCATTAGTCATATTGAACGGCCACTATATGAGTTTAAAAAAATATTCATGTTTGCTTATTCATGAGAAAATACGGTTTATACAGTTGAGTAGCGGAAGCATAAATAATTACAAAACTAAAATAGCTAATGTAATTAAGAATTGATTCTAAAAGTTTGGTGAAATCAGTGCGACTCTAAATGCATCCTAGTCCTGATGTGTGCTACCTTAGCAACCTGAGAAAGACATGCAAGAACAAGTGTCAACACAAAAGGATGAGTGACTTCAAAGGTTTTAAGTTACAGATATAAAGTAAGTTGTTTTTCAAGCGTTTTCCACTGTTTCAAACCCGAAACAGTAAGTTGCAGTGTTTATCAGTTACTTATTATATTTATAGGTAGCTATCCTAAGTTATGTCAATCAAAGAGTTCGATCCGAAGCTGACGTTGCTGCCCTAGTTGTGCCAAGTTATCACCAACCAAGGCTAAGTGTTAGGCAAATTCTACACCCATGACCATCAACGTTCGGTCTAGCTGGCACGACCAGCTCGAGGGGGACTTATCGGGCCCAGTAGTACTACTAAAAACTCCCTTGCTATAATCCAATACTAACGACATCGTAAGTTTTAAGGGGACTGGCAGGTGATGAATGCTACTTTGTGACCATAACTAATTTAACAAAAACTCTAACAGTTGTGTCGTTACCTTACCGTAACGTTATGACATTACTTTACCGTAATGTAGTGCATGCTTTCTCCCCATGTGTTTTAAAAACATTTAAAAGAGTAGGGGCCGTGAACTCACCTTAGAATGCGTGTTATATCCAAAGGTACTACGTGTCAGCGATACGAACTGGCATAGCATGCCGATATTCACCAAGACATCCCTAATAATATTAGCACATCATAAGTAACCAATACTAGGGTAAAGTTGTTTCACGTGTGATCGAGCGCTACCGAATCGCTAGCCGAACGACCCGATAGGAGAGTTATTATCATGATGCAAACAGAAATCCTAGGTTCTTTTAACCCCACATATATCCCATATGTGTACTAACCCTTAAGTTCCCACGTGATTAAATATATATTAAAAAAAACCGTGTTAACGTGTATGTAAGCGTGTGTTTGTATTAGAATGCCTCACGAAAAATCGATTAATATATTAGTATGGTTTTCCACATAACAGTTATACATACAAACAAGCAATTTAATAAAGAAGACTTATCCAACTTCCCGTAAAGTGTGTGTGTGTGTATGTATATATCTATATATATATGACACCCGTAGCCAACACAATGAATCAATGACGCACTTACGTATTATTTACACTTGTTAAAATAAATATCATTATATATTTATTTTATCTTACTCAGATAATGAGATAATTCCCGAATAATATTAGGTATTATCATATCATAATTACATTTCAAACTCATTTAAAAGTAAAACTAAATATAACTAATTATATGTATCATTATAAGATCGCATGATAAAGTAAATGCCAAGTTAAAATATACACTCGGTTCGTGAGTCGCAAGCGTCACCCAAAATTAATATATATGTACGTTAACTTTATTTATATTTTATATAATTATTTGAATCACGGTAAGTTATCGTTTGTTTTAAAACGGGCTAGTTACGTTACAGGTTCTTACGAAAATCTGGCAGAGTTTCCTCTGTTTATAGAATAAATCCCAATAACACAAGTTGCCGATAATTTTCCCAACATCAAAAGTTATTATCGCTCTTTGTAAACACACGTATGCTCACAAATAGACGTGTACAAGTCAGATTAAGTTCGTGTATCTTATATACAATCAATCTTTAATTATTACATAATACATAATCCTAGTAGTTGGGTCGGGTTTGCTAGAGCTCGTTTCACGTTATATTATTACAAATAAGACATGTGTACAAATATAGAAAATCAGACTTGAATATACCTTCCCACACTCCATTAGTAAACCGAGATACAAACAAAATCGACATGCAAACGCCATGAACTACGCAATAACCAAGTGTGACCCGCCGATTGTCGTTGACCGCTTGACTCGTCTTGGCTGCCACGACAAGACTTTGACCAGTCAAACCTACGTCGGTCATGTTTGACTTGCGTTAACTGAGAACCGAACAACTCCAAACGCACCAAACCGATTCTGAAAGCACCACATGTACGCCTCAAGCAACCACAACCATCCATTCCCATCATCTAGCGGCCGGACGTTACCTCCGCCGCCGGCCACCTTACCAAACCACCTACAAAATCCACTTAACAAGTCGAAATCCACCTCAATCATCATTGTTTAACAAGAAGCTAACCAAGAATTTCAGTTTTGAAAACTAACAAAAGGTATTAGGTCTTATCGGAACTGATCGAGTGCTCCCACGGGTTGCCGGAGTTTGCTGTGACCGTAACACACCGCCGCGGCCACTTCTTTTAAACCCTCTTCGCTGCCGAACCCCCTAAACAATCGTCTACAGCCCTACACTGCCTTCCACCACCCACGCCCCCTTCACTCGAGCCACAACCACCACTAACCGCCACCGAACCTTCTTCACTCGAACAACACCACCTGCTAGTCACCGTGATACACCCTCCTGCCACTTCCAGCAACATTATCGCCACCGAAAACCACCACCACAGCGCCGTTGCCGATGTCTGTGGTGGTTCCCTCACCGTCTCCGCCTTGAGCCGCCTCTAAACGCCACTACTATTGTTGTCGCTTCCTTGCGCCATCGCGGCACTGCCACGACACCGCCGCCTATGGTGGTGGCCGGCTGGATTCTTAGTGAGAAGAAGAGAGAGAGAAGAGAGGGTGTGTGTAGGGGCCAGGGTTTTGAAAGAAAATGAGGGGGATGGGAATACGATGAATATATAGCTAGGGTTGGATGGGTTAGTGGATGTGCACCGCATGTACAAACTCGTTTAAACCTCGCTCGGCTCGTGTTATATCAGATCTACTCGCTTCTCGAACAAATAACGCTTGCATTTTATTTACTTATTTAAATCAAAACGAATATATATAGCATGTATGTGTACACATACAGTATAGTATATGTATTGGCTTTGTGTATGTAAGGTGTCACTGTGATAGTCATTTAAATAATGTGTTCGCCCGTTATAAGTTATTATTTAATTAATAATGATGCATAATATTTACATATGTAACTTTACATAATTAACCAGGGTCGAAAGTACGGGTTGTCACATCCTCCCCATGTTATGGAAATTTCATCCTCGAGATTTTGGCTACAGTATGCTCTAGACTTCAGTTATGAGTTTATTAATAACATGTTATGCGTAAATAAATACGGTTTCATGAAGGTTCACCAACTAACATATAAAGTAACATAGCATAAAATTCATCTTATTTATATCTATTTATTTGTTCAGGAAATGTTGTCCAATTGTTTATCAACGTTCAGGTACAAACCCATGTGGGATTTTGTGATTTTCCCGAACTACTGTTACGTGAGTGTTTGTGAAATAACTGACACACTTAGTTAACCTTAATCAGGTGTAATGCATGAATGAATGTTTGAGATTATGTAGTTTGTGTTGATGGAGTTAACCTGAAAATGTCAGGTGTCACATCATTCCTATTAAAGATCTTCCAGCATATGTTACAACATCTGTTGAAAAGAAGTCTGATAAAAGGAAGAAGGAAAAGGTCAAAAACTTGTTTTGTAATATTTGTGAGAAAAGAAATCATGTCTCTAAAACTGTTTTCTTTTAAGAGCTTATGACATAAACAAAACTTGTGTGATCCCAAATTCCTCAAAATGTATCATCTGTGATAAGACAAATCACAAGACTCCGGAGTGTGTTTATCTTAAAACCTATGATGAAAAGGTAAAAGAGATCAAAACAAAAGCTCTTGAAAGTCAAAGTTCAAGCTCTGCTAGAAATAAATCTAAGCAGACCTTTGAACCTGTTGAAACATCTATTACTAAAGCACTGGCCAAAACCTCTGTTCCCAGAGAGGTACAAGTGACAGATTCACCATCCGTAAACAGATATCCAAGAGGATATGGCCAACCTATTTATCAAAAGGTTCCTTTTAGCTATGAGGGTTACAAAAAGCCCTCAAAACCAAAAGTAAATAGGCATCCTCGTGGCTACCAATATCTGATAGGAAATGGTTCACAGCAGTGGTTACAAAGACAAATCCAAACCACTGACCATTCTCCTGAATTTGAGATTGGACAATCTGTTACCCATCCAAAGCCATTTTGGCTTTGGAAACCCACCTGAACTAATTATTTACTTGTGTGCAGGGAGCTTCTACTTGCGTAGATAGTTTATGGTATGTAGATACTGTAGGCTCCAGGCACATAACAGGATGTAAAGCCCTGCTCAAAGACTTCATGGCTCATGGAGGGGGTGATATATCCTTTGGTAATAATTCAAAAAGGAAGGTGTTGGGGTCAGGGTGTGTTCAAGCTGGGAAACTCAAATTTGAAAATGTAAATCTCATTGACAATCTAAAATTCAATCTTCTGAGTGTTTCACAAATGAGTGACAAAGGATATGGATCCTTCTTTACAAAGAAAACATGTCAAATTGTAGGACCGAGGTTGTTAAAATGATTGATCAAATTTGCTGAGAGCAAAGCACAACTTGTTGCTCATGGAGTGGTAATGTGTATGTGGTTGATATGTTGAAAGATAACCCAATGTCTAATGCATGCCTGTTCTTAGTTGCCTCAAACAAAGAGACAGAGCTATGGCATAGAAGACTTGGGCATACAAATCTCAAAATTATCTCCACTCCCTCAAAACAAAGTCTTGTCAGAGGTTTACCTCAAAAACAATTTATTGTGAAGAGCATTGTGTTTCCTGTTTAAAAGGCAAACAACATAAAAGCTCTTACAAATCCATTGAAGAGTCCAAAACAACCCAGTGCTTGCAATTGCTGCACATGGATTTGTTTGGCCCTGTAAAAATCTTGAGTCTCACAAAGATAAGTATTGTTTGGTTATTGTTGATGATTTTTCAAGGTTTACATGGACTTCCTTCATGCATTCTAAAGATGAAACTGCTGGCATTTTGCAAAATTTTGTAAAACAAGTTGAAAAGCAATTTGACCTACCAGTAAAAAATTTTAGAAGTGACAATGGGACAGAGTTTAGGAACAAGGAGTTGGATGCTTTCTGATGAATCAAAGGGATTGTTAGGCAATATAGCATCCCAAGGACTCCAGAATAAGATGGGGTGGTTGAAAGGAAAAACAGAACTTTAATTGTATCAGCACGAAATATGCTTGTAGCTCGGGATTACCCTTGTCTTTTTAGGCAGAGGCTGTAAACACTTCTTGCTATGTTCAAAACAGAGTTTTGATTAACCCCAAGCATCAAAAGACTGCCTATGAAATTCTTTATAAAATCAAACCTCTGATCTCATATTTCAAAGTTTTTTGTGTCCTTGCTTCATTTTAAACTTAAAAGATTCAATTTCAAAGTTTGCAGCCAAAGTTGATTGTGGTTATTTTCTGGGTTACTCAACCACTGCTAAAGCCTATAGGGTTTTTAACTCTAGGACAAAGTGTGTTGAAGAAACTCTCAATGGGAAGTTCAATGAACTTTCTTCTTTGAAAATCCCAACAAATCTTGCTGAGTTGTTTGACTTAGAAAATTTACATTTGAAGATGTGTCTATCAAGATTAACCATGCAGGTACATAACAACCAACACATCAAGATCAAGGATATGACTGTGTCCTTCCAAACTTCAAGTCAGTCAAGCTACCAGAGGACCAGATGTTAGTAACAATGGTGAAAGCTCTGCTGGCTCAACAATGGTTGATCCACAAACCTCTGCTAGTTCTCAACATCAAACCACTGTTGATAAAAGTCCACACAATGTGAACAAAAGTCAAAACAATCTCACATCCATACCTCCTATACCTCCACCACCATTCCAATCAGAGGCTGGACCTTCAAATTCACCAGCAGAGGTTGGGTCAGATGATACACATTTGTAGCCTTCACCTCAAAATGCAATTGTCCCATATCAAGGTGAATTGGTGTTCCTCAAAAGCTATTGATTGGATAAAGTTATTGGCAACATAAATGAGGGAGTGCTCACAAGAAGCCAGTCCCAAAACATTTGCCTCTTTGCTGGTTTTCTATCACTCATACAACCTGTCAAGTACCAAGAGGCACTAAAAGACAATAGTTGGGTAGAAGCTATGCAAGGGGAGCCCCTTCAGTTCAAAAGACAACAAGTCTGGGAACTTGTACCATTGCCTCAGGATGTATGTCCTATAGGCACAAAGTGGGTCTTCAAGAATAAAACTGATGAAAGGGGTATTGTTGTCAAGGACAAGGCAAGGCTCGTGGTTCAAGGTTGTAGACAGGAAGAAGGCATTGACTATGATGAAACCTTTGCTCCTGTAGCAAGGTTAGAAGCCATCAGACTGTTCTTAGCTTTTGCTGCCAACCACAACATCAAAGTGTTTCAAATGGACATCAAAAGTGCATTCTTGTATGGAAAGATCAAGGAAGAAGTGTATGTGTGTCAACCTCCTGGATTTGAAGATGCATTCTATCCTGATCATGTGTACAAGTTAAACAAACCACTGTATGGTCTAAATAAGCACCCAGAGCCTGGTATGAAACTATATCCACTTTTCTCTTATCCATATGTTTTTCAAGAGGTAAAATTGACAAACCTTGTTTTTAAAATGGAAAGGAAAAGATATGATGCTTGTCCAGATTTATGTGGATGACATCATTTTTGGATCTACATGCACTGCCATGTGTGAAGAGTTTTGACAACTCATGGCAGCAGAGTTTGAAATGAGTGCAATAGGTGAGCTACAATATTTTCTTGGTCTTCAAGTTAAGCAAAAGCACAATGGCACTTTCATTCGTCAAAATAAGTATGTCAAAGAACTGCTTAACAAATTTGATATGAATGACTGTAAACCTTGTAGCACACCCATGGCAGCCTCAAAGCTTGTCACTGTTGGGGACAAAGATGACTTGGTTGATCAAACTCTTTATAGAAGTATGATTGGGTCTTTGTTGTACCTAACTGCTTCTAGGCCAGACATCATGTTTGCAACATGTGTTTATGCCAGATCCCAGTCAGCACCTAGAAATTCAAACTTAATTGCTATGAAGAGGATATTTAGATACATAAAAGGTGCTCCCACACTTAGTATCTGGTATCCTACTAATGGAAACATTGAGCTTTCAGGTTACTCAGATAGTGATTTTGCTGGTTTCCACACCATATTGAAGTCCACTTAGGAGGAGTACAATTTCTAGGTGATTGCCTAGTGTCTTGGCAAAGCAAAAAAGCAAGTTGCAGTTTCCACATCCACTGCTGAAGCAGAATACATTGTTGCTGCAAGTTGCACTGCTCAACTTTTGTGGCTTCAGAACCAACTGCTGGATTTTGGTATAACTGCTTTAAAGACTCCTCTCATGATAGACAGTCAAGCAGCTGAAAATATCATCAAAAATCCTGTCTCACACTCCACAACAAAGCACATTGATATCAGACATCACTTTGTGAGAGATTGCTATGAAAAAGGTTTGATTTCTTTACAACATGTCCATACTAAAGATCAACTGGCAGATGTTCTAACCAACGCATTAGATACATCCACCTTTGAAAGTCTGATCTCTAGGATTGGAATGCTAAACATGGATTGAAAACAAAATTTTGTGTTCCATGTGTAAATAGCAATAAAATGTTTTCAGAAAATAAAAAAATCCATCCTTAAAAATAGTCAAAATTGAAGTTTTTCAATAAATCCCAAAAGTCTGTTCTATCCACTGCTCTTTCAAAACACTGATGGGCTTGAAAATCTATCCACTGGACAAAGTGTATTCTTTGATTGGTCAAACCACTGCGTTGACCTTATCCATTGATGAGCTATCCACTGATAGTGTAAAATCAAAACACTACTTTCCATCCACTGTTGACACACAACAGTGTTTATCATAACAATTGTCTTCCATAAACTATCAGAGGATACACGTGGACAGATGATAGCCGTCAGATCTTTGCCACATCATCATCACTATTTCACTTTATAAAACCCCGTTTTATCCCAATCAGAGTTTTTACCTCTGCCGTATCGAATTCAAAATTCTCAAAGTGGTTTTCTCTCAAATCTTCTCCATTTTCACAAACTGTTTCATCGTCTTCGATCATGACGATCCTAAATTTCAAAACCCCACACAACTACACTGCAATTTTTGAAAAACAAACTCGAATACGCAATATCATTCTATGATTAAAGCGTTGAAAGAGTCAAAATACAAAGAACTCATGGAAATTACTACTCCTATCTACCGTACATCGTTAAGAGAGTTCTGGGCAAATGCCAAGGTTCACTACACGGAGAAGGTGGCTTATCTTATTGTTACCACGGTGGGAAAAACATTGTTGGAAGTAACTCCTGCTTCTATTTCAGAGGTTTTTGGGTTAAATGACCTAGATCATGCAACTACCTTCTCAGTCGCAGATTTACAACACGAGTTCATTGAAAGAGGGTATGTTGGTCAACTTAAAGGTAAGACCTGTAAACCTCAATTTCCTGCTGAAATGAAGTTTTTCTTCCAACTTTGTTAACATGCATGTCTGCCAAGTCAACAGCTTTTAATGAGATACCTTTGAACATGCAATACTTGGGTTATGCTATTTTAACAAACTCTGATTTTAACTTCTCCCAAGTATTGTTCAATGACTTGGTGACAAATTTTGAAAACATTATCGCTCACCTTTTTTGATGCATCCAAGATTTTTAAGTGTTTATTTTTAAAAGAAGATTGGTGATGTTGTTAAACAAGGGGTTGTGACACCACATGGTCGCCTTACTCATGAAACCTTTACTCGCGTCACCAATCAATCAAAATCAAAAACACAAGTAGAGGAGGTTGAGCCTTTTTAGAAGAAGAAAATGTTCAATCTCAACCTCCTGCTACTGAGCCCACTGCTCTTGGTGATCAGGGCACTACAACCAGTGCCTTGAAACCCATACCAAAAATCACCAAAAAGAAAACCAAGAAACAATCCAAAAAGCCCACCAAACCAAGAACCAAAAATGGACTTCCGGAAGATGAGATCCCAGAAGATAACCCTGTGACAACACAAAAGTCACCTGAAGACACTGCTGCTACTTCTTCACAGCAGATGTTAGAAAGATCTCAACCTGCATACCGAACTCCTCCTTCATCCTCACAAAAGGATAAGGTTGTAAACACAAGGACACCAAATTATGAAGCTCTAGATCCACTTGGCTCTATCTTCCACAGCCCCTCTCCACAACCTCCTCCCATATCATTACCACCCACAATTTTACATTTGTTGAATGCAATTGATTTAGAACAGACACAAACCAGTTCTTCTCACCAACCTATCACTGAGAATTTACTTCTGAATGTGACTGGGTCTGATTCTTTAATCTTTGCTAACCCATCAACAAGTGAAGAGGCTGCATCCCTTGGGTTACATGTAACCCTTGGTGATAGTTCACCAAGAGCAGCTACTACAATTGAAAAACTCCCAAGTTTTCAATTGGACGGTGGTTACATATATAAGACTCTGTTGAAGGTAACAACTGCTGAGGCTACCAAGGTATCCTCTGATAACGTTGGAAGTCCCCAGTACCAAGACAAAGGGGCATTTGTGTTTAAGCATGTTTTGAAACCTCTACTCATGATAACATAGATAAAACTACCACAAGTGGTAGGAGTTCAGATGATCCTATTAAGTTAGGTGATGAGCTACAATACAAGGATTTGACGGAGAGAGTTGCAAAGATTGAGAATTTTGTGGATGAAATTAAAATTTTGGTGAAGCAGATGTTAAGCACAATCCAAAAGTCAATCCACTATTCTACCCACTGCTAAGCTACAACAAGTTCTGTATCCTCTGTTTCAACAACAACAACATTATGCTGACCTTAAACATAAACATCACATGCAAGAGCTCAGAAATTTGGTTGATGCAAGATACATGGATGCTAATGCAGATATAAAGGCCATGAAAGCTCACCTACTCCAAACCACTGGCACATTTCCTCCCACTGTGATTCTGGTTAACACAGATGATGCCAAAAAGGGGGAGAAATTCAATGAAAAAGATGTGTTAAGGCTCAAAATAGATCCATCTTCAAGACCAACAGTGGTTATCCCAAGGCCAGATGGCACTAAGAAAATTGATGAAACTCAGAATATATTGGCCAGGGAAAAGGAGAAGAATAAGCAGAGGGTAAGAGATGAGAGCAGAGCTTTGGTTGAGCAAAAGATTACTCAACAAAAGGAAAAGAAGAGGGCTGTTAGAAAAACTAGACAACCAACATCCACACCTTCTAAAACCAAGAAAGTTGAAAATCCAATCACAACCTCTGCTCCCACAAAATCTCAATCTCCACCAACCACAACA
This sequence comes from Scalesia atractyloides, assembly GCA_947069175.1. NCBI lineage: Eukaryota > Viridiplantae > Streptophyta > Magnoliopsida > Asterales > Asteraceae > Scalesia > Scalesia atractyloides. Next base: position 40,436,954 of record CAMTDV010000009.1, read on the forward strand.
GAGGTTATAACTCCTGTTGTGTCAACAACTGTTGATGCAGCAGTGGTTACAACCAATATAAACCTATCCACTGCCATGATCACATTTCCAACCACCACTCATCAAATCTCCACGCCCACAAGAATTCTACAACCACCATCACCCAAACTCATCTTCAAAAGAAGGAAAATGATAAATGTCATAGAAGATGAAAACATAATCCCTTCACCACTTCCACTATCATCACAACCACTGACCTCAACATCTGACTCAAATCCCATCTCTGCAAAACCTCAAACCATTGTTCAACCAGCTCCTCTATCTACTCAGTTCCCTTTAGATCTACTGGCTGTAAAAGAAGAGATAAAGTCGTTCTTTTCTGAAGAAGATCCAGACAAAAGGGATTTCCCATCTCTTGAAGGATATCCTAAACCAAGGAACTTGGATGAATACCTGCAATTAAAAGCTAAACAAGCAGAGGATATAACAAAAGGAGACACACAGGGAAAGAGTGATAGAGAGGTACAGAGTCATATACAATAGCAACTAAGAAAAGTCAGGAAACTTGAAGATTTCTCAAGAGACTTGTGTAAAAGGCTATCAGAAAAGGATGATGAAAGCCTAAGAAATGATTACATTGAACACATCATGCAACACAAACAATACAAGGCTACAAGAGCACAATTCAAGGATTGGTTTGTGAGTGATTTAAAGCAAGAAGTGGTAAGAATGCAAGAAATGTTGAAGGACCCACTCAAAAAGCCTACTCCTTCAGACTAGAACAAGTTTAAAAAGAATGTGCCAGATAGAGTGTTGAAGCTCAAAAGAATGAAAGAAGAACTGTAGCAGCAAACTATGGGTCAAAGAATCAGATCACAATATGGTCAGAGGTTAAGGTGATTGATACATATAAGAGGCTTGAAGAAAGAAGAAAAACAGATCCTACATTGCCAAAGAAGCCTGATTATTCATCAGAGGTTACAACTCATCAGACCCAACCTTCTCAAAAGTCATCTGCAACATCTGCTCATTCCATCCTGTCCTTGAATCAAAGAAAAAGGCAGAGAGAGATGTCAAAAGAAGATGAGAAAAGGTATGAGTTGGACCTCATAAAACAATGAATCAAAGATCAAGTTCAGTTCCACACTGATGATGCAAGTGATATGTTAAGAGAAACCTTGTCAAAGATTGCACATCAGCTTCCTCCACCCCTCTCAACAGTAATAAGCCATTCCAGAAAGCCTTCTGATCCAAAAATTCTAAAATGGAAGGTCTACAAAGACAATCATGAATTGACATTGCTCAAATCAGATGGCCAAGCTACCAAAATGAAAATGGAGGATGCATATGGGTTAGATGCAGAAGACCTCCAAGATCTATTGAATTTGGAGCTTGAAAAGGATGTGGATGATATAGAGTCTCTTATTTTGAACTTCAGTTCAAAGGTCAAATAAGAGAACTCTTGTTGAGAAATAAAGATTAAGAGTAAATGTGTTTTGGCATCATTTGTTCCAGGGGAGATTGTTGGGATTGAACCCTGCAAAAAGGAACAGATGATACAAAGCCAAAATCACATCAGATGTTTGGTCCTGATAACAGAGTTTACAAGCTCTGTTCAATAAACTCTACCTTGCCTAAAGCTCCGCCTTTTATCATCTGCTAGAACTAAAAGACAAAGATCAAAGGTCTGATTGAAGATCATCAGAGGTTATCTAGCAGAGTTTAGTTATAATAGTTTTATATTCAATGTAACAGTGCTTGGCACTGATCAGAGTTTAGGCATAGCAGTGCTTAGAGTTAGTTTTATTTGTTACCTGTCACTATCAACCCTGATGTCATCAAAGATGCTCAGAGGTTAGAAGTGTTAGTATAAATAGGTGATCAGTTGTACTGTTTTATTTATCTATCTAAAAGATCATTCACCTATCATCTTCTCTGCATTTTTGTACTATTCAAATGATCTTATTGGGCTAAGGGGGAGTTCGTGATTCACATGCATAAACTACAAGTTTGAGAGCATGATGATTAAAACAAACGACCATAGTTGTGATAAAAGTTTTCCATATATTTCCGCTGCATTTTACTTTGATTTCTACGTTCACTTTCCTTTTTTGAAACAAAAATCACAACGAATTCAAACTTAGACCCTAACAAAGTCCCTGGACGTTCCACCTGCAATTAACTAGAGGTTCCTTTCATTCTTCCTTACCAAGGTTTGAAATCTTTTATACATGAACAATAGTTGTATCTTTACAACCACATTTCCTTTTCATTTCCACCAAAAGTCGAAAATTAAGTCTCCCCCTGTTTTCCGGCTACTGGGTCCGTTCCTGGTGATTTCCTCGTGCTTTCGACGACAGTCTAACGACTTCCAAGATAATGCCTTTACACCGTTTCTTCTACGACATCCGCGACGTCGGAGGTAATTATTTTTTTGGGTGAATATACGGTTAGCTTGTATATAGATATAGTTAGCTTATTTATGGTTAGATTGTATATGTTTCATGCTATATGGTTGAATTTAAGCTATTATTGTTTATAGAGTTTAACACGGTAGAATACGATAGATGTTTAACTCTTGTTTATAGTTTGGGTTGAATACAATATATTGTTTATACTTTTTGGGTTGAGTTTGGAATTATACACAGTTGACTAAAGGTTGATTTTCAAAGTATAACGGTTTGAATCAGGAAATATACGGTGCTATACAATTGAATTAACCCACGCATACGAGTTTTGGGCTAAATTGTTTGTTTAGTTATATTGTAGTTGAGCTTCGGGTCCCTGCGATATGCGGTCTTGAACCCGGGATGCCATTGCTCCTCGGATGGTTCGGAGACATCACTGTCACACCTAGACTACTTGTACCACACATGTTGCCACTACAACACTCATGGGTTTTCCGTCCGGACTAGAACCAGATGATTCAATTTCTAATTAGTTAGTAGACTTTTTAGTTAATAAGCTTTTAGTATATATTTAGGACATTTAGTTATCTAATTTATATGACTTCTAAGTTTAGGTATGTTAAGCTTTTGATTTGATAATATATTTTGGTGACTATAACCTACCTTTATAATATGATAATATATCTGGTCTTTGGTATGACACATTCATCTTTATTGGGTATGTTACGTGCGTTTACATTCGTGAAATACGATTTATAAATTTAATTTATGAGAATTCCACACCCAGTGACTCGTTTAACTAATCACTAAACACCTTAGGGACTAAAAAAAGTTGGGCACATTTGAAAGTGGTGGGTTAAATCAACACACTCGTCGGGGACTCAATTGTCTACGAATATAATACCACAAGGACGCTGAAATTTAAGGGTAAACTGGTCATTTAACCTTAAAACTGAACTGGATTAGTGAGGGGACTCGGATACCAGCGTTTTTTACCACTCTGGGACTCGAGAGTCAAAAATAGGATTTTGAGGACTCGACATGGCAGTGGCCGAAAAAATCAGGGATGCAAATTGCATTTAGATTGCGGGGTGTGGACTTGGGTTGGGGGCGTGGGTTGCCCTTCAACGCCAGCTTTTTCACCCCGGGTTAGCGTTGGGCATGGCTTTGCTCCTTTGGCGTGGGTATTCCGCCTGGCGTGAGGCGGGGGGCAGGGTGAGTTGGCTGGCTTTGGTTGGCTCCTTTAATTAAAAGAAAAATTCATATGGCTGGCCACGCCAAGCTAAGCCACGCCACACCATGTGTAACACCCCAAATCGCGTAAAACAACACGCGGCAGAAACACTTGGGGAGTCACGTTACAAATTGTCACATAACACATGGTATTTGAAATTTTGTTTTATTGAATATTAACACGATTACATTGTCCTCGGAATTTAAAATAAACAAAACAAATATATTATTTGTCTTTCTTGTTTTAAGGCACTAAAGTCCACGTTCGCCCAAGGTGAAGTATGCGGCAACAGTCTCATGTAACTATTCCTGAAACATATGTGAAAACATAGTCAGCATAAAAATGTCGGCGAGAACATAGGTTTTGTGAGGGTCAAATTCATGGCTTTATAACTATATTGCAATACCTCGTCCAACTTCGAGAATCGACGAGTAAAATCTTGAAATCAAAAAGTGTTTGATATTGCAATATTATATATCAACTTTACAAGTTAATGTAAGTAAATCAAAACCTTGTAGCCATGAATCTTGACTGAAAACATTTGTTTCGTAAATTTGAGTTGTAGATCATCTTGTAAGTAAACTATGTATGGTTTATATCTTTAATTAAAAAATTGTTGTGTAACCTTGTTCAAAAATAACCATTCGACCATTGTTCGTGTCATAAACCCATTGTTCATTGTCCTTGTCATAAACCATTGTTCATTGTACTTGTCATAAAACATTGTTCATTGTCCTTGTCATAAACCATTGTCCATTGTCCTTGTTTCTAATTGTGAAAACATTTGGTCGTTCTTTAATGAATAAATTCAAGCCTTTGTTGACTCGACTATACCCCAAGGGTATCTTTAATAGATCCTAAAAGATCTCTTTAACAAGACTAACAAATCAACGAATGATTTGTTAATCTTAAACAGTTTATGTCGTTCCCCAAACTACCCACCAAATCTAGTGAATAGCCTAGTAACAGGATTGTCAACCTATGGTACCATAACTTACTACTGGGCAGCATAACAATGTTAATGAATGTCATTTGTATCATGGATAACGCACCAACAAGTTGTATCACATTATTAAAACCATATTGTTATATAAACCATAGTATTTGAACATTGAAAACAACTTAGCACATATGAATCACCCCAAAACATTTGCAAAACATAAAAGAGGGGAACTATGTACTCGTTTGGGATTTGGGATAAGCCTTGTGCAATTGTGTGAATAAAGCCCAAAGATCAAGGAATCAAGTGTGTCCTAATGAGTCGGATAACATGTAAATAAGTCGGGACAAAAACGGATGAATCGGATGGAATGAGACTTTATAAACCAAATGAGTGTTGGACTCATATGAAATGGTTTAATAAAGTTAACATTCTGATTTGGAAAGGTTGCTAAGTGCTTTTGACCCGTTATGACCCGTTAAGGTAGTTTAAGCCACTTTAACGTGTCATTTGCGTAACTACGCATTCCGGATGGTTAAATATGTGTTATGATAAGTCTAAATTGCAAAAATATGTTTAATATTATTGTTACATCAGATTACATGTCAAAATTTAGGTGACATATGCTTTAGATTGACTTATTCGCAAAAAGGGCATTTTGGTCATTATTAAAGGTTATAACAACTAATTATCATAACACTAATCAAATGACATGACTATGAGGTATAACCGCAGAGGGTTGTTCCCTATATAATATTATGGTCATAAGTATGTATTTGGTCGGGTCCAAAGATTGACCAAACGGGTCGGATTCGAAAGTCAAAGCACTGGTCAAAACCGTTCAACAAACAACCCTAAACAAGCACTAAACTAAAAGTGACGAGTTAGACATGTTTTGACATGTCTAACTAACTTATAAAAGGGGTTTTGGTACCAAAACAAACTGTTTGGATACTCGAAAATAGTTTCGTCGTATAGTGCACATTTATCGCATTATTGACCGAAACTTTGACTCGCCATAATGATTAGTAAACGTGGTAATCAGTAGGCATGATCACTAAGGACCATAACCATCATGAGCACAAACACGTTGCAAGTTCAATTGAACTATTTTGACCAATTCATGGTCAAAATTGAAAGTCAAAAAGAAAGTCAAACTATTTGATTTTTAGTTCAAATATGTTAAAAGAGTTGAACAAGATCTGAATGAAACACTTACTCGCACTAGGGTAGCCAAGGAATCACAGAGAAAGCCCCAAAAATGGTTGCAACTTTAGATTATGGCATAAGAGAGCAAGGAAGAAGGTGGCAAAAGTTCAAATGGCTAAATCCCCATGCTATTTATAGTTGAATTGAAGTTATATGAGCATTACATGTGTCCATAAGTCATCACTGAGTTGGATTAGTGTCATAACACATGTAAGATGCAGGGAGAAGGGTGGCAAGTTGGTTTGCTTAATCAACAAGGGAATTAGACAGATGCTGCCAAGTTTCTAATGAGCTGGGGGACCCTTACGGACCGTATGGGCTTTGGTCTTACGGTCCGTAAGACTCTTAGCTGGCAGAAACTTTGGGAAATTGGTAGAACAGGCCCCTGCATCCATTTTGACGCGTTTTGGCACTTCTAACACCCGTTAACCTCATTTTTAAGCTTTATAAGGACAATAAAGTATAGGTAACTTGAAATGTGCTCAAAAATATCTCAGAGGTCGGTTCGTTTGGTCGTACGATTGCGATTTTCGGCTAATTACGATGAAAATCGTAACGAACGCGCAAATGACCGTAAATGCGTAACGAATGATATTTTTGCATTCCAATCATCAAAATATATTATTTTAATGATTAAAAATTTTTTGGATGTCCGTACATGTTCCGGATAGCAAAATACGCGAAAAGGCATAGTTTCGCAGAATTTGTAAAATAGCACCTGAAGTTATAAAAGTGTATTTTTGCCATACCGAACCCTTCAAAACTTATTTCCAAGTTATGTAAAGGTTATTAGGGTATTTTTAGCTTATTTCATTGTTCCGGAGTGTGCGTCGCTATGAGAATCGGCAGACTTTCATAGTTTGTCATAAATAGTCCCTGTGATCGAATAAGCTTGTTTTTAACATACCAAACCCTTCAAAACTTATTTCTAAGTTATGTAAAGGATATTTAGGGTATGTTTAGCTTATGTCACTATTCCGGAATACACGTTGCATTAAACTGATTACGTTTGTGTAACAGTTTACGTATATCTTCCAAAAAAAGCTTTGAAGTGTCGAAATTGTAGACAAACTTAAATGTGTGGATGTCACATGTAATTATACAACTTTTGGGAATGAAATGCAAGATTTCATTGGATTCAAAATTGTTCAGAATTGTATAATGGTTATAAAGGCACAAATGTCACACCACGCCCCCTCCACTCCGGGGCCAACGTTTTTTACCACTCCAGGACTCGAGAGTCAAAAATAGGATTTTGAGGACTTGACATGGCATTGGCCGAAAAATCAGGGATGCAAATTGCATTTAGATTGCGGGGTGTAGGCTTGGGTTGGGGGCGTGGGTTGCCCTTCAACGCCAGCTTTTCCACCCCGGGTTGGCGTTGGGCATGTGTAGGAACGTCCACGATTAGCACGGGAACCTAAATTTGTTATCTATTGTCTGATTAGGCGGAAACTAATGACAAGTTAACCAAATAACAAGAACTACTCATTTAAATGTTGTTTTCATTGATCTAATGTTCAATACATTCGAGAACCGGATCCGACAGAGCTTCGCCGTCTCTGTGCTAAAATCTCTCCAAGTTACAAATTAAATAACCAAGGCACCTAGTTATAGTGTTTGAAGTTCGCAGGTGAGAGCATATGTTCGGGCGAACTTGACCTAGTCAAGTTCGGCCGAACTTGACATCCCAAATACATTCTCAAGCGAACTTGGCTCCAAATACACTTAAATACACCTAGATTCTAACAGATTAAGCCCTATTCATTCAGATTCGATACATAATGACGTAGACAACAGACATATGCACCAATAGACTCTCCCCTTGGATGTTGCCGCAGTCATTGACTTTTGAAATCTTCTGAGTCTTTCGATCTTTAGTTCTTGAATAAACTTTAACATCTTGGTATTTATATCCCCTTCCTCTTTCTTGAGCTTTGTCTTGATAAAACTTTAATCAACATGCTCCCCTTTGCTTTAAGCTCTCCCCTTGCTTTAAACTTTCCGGTATCTTCAATCTTTGCTTTACCAACTCCCCCTCAATCTTTAATTCCTGTCTAAATACTTTCTGTCATTCAAATAAACATTTTAGATTAAAAAATATGTTATAAAATCTCAAAGTTTGAATCTTCCTTTTAATCTTTTCAAATCTTTTAGATGTTTCAAGTTCAACTTAATGACCTTGATTAACCAACTATGTCAAACCGAATCCAAATTAATGACCTCAGATTGAAAACCATTATGAACAATCTGATTTTAAAGTTTCAAATTAATGAACTTTTAAACATTCATCAGATTTTCTTACCATACTTTGAAGATCTGTTCTCCATCATTGGCTCGTTTGAAACTAATGTAGAAACAAAATCTTTTTGTATTTAAACTGTAAAACGGTAAAGAAAAAAAACTATGTACAAAACAAAGCATACTATGTGCAAACATATTTACAGACATATTTTTGTGAATTCGTGTCTAAGGATCATATCAGTTGATTGAGATATATCACCAGTACCGTTGACCTTTTTGAAGACTTTAAGTTTTAAACTCATTTACCTAGATTGTCGATATGTTTGTCCACTTAAACTTCATCACATTTCTCAATTGTTCCTAGATATGTTAGGATATGAATTATGAAACTTGACTTATCTATGGTTCCCACATCTTGAATATACTCCCAAATCCAGATTCCCCAGATTTCATCTTACAGGTGAGTATAGCGTAATTGATATCTGTATCTGGGTTATGCAAGGCCTTGAGAGCTCAGGTTAGTACTACCGTACCGACAAAGAGATGAAGGCTCGACTTAAAGGAGTGTTCCATTTAAGGAATCTTTTAAGCACTGCAAATGATTAGATCTTTCGATACTTTTCAAGTTTTGCATGCAGTTTAGAGGTTTATAGCAAAAGCATTATAGAAGTTCTAGGCTATTGCTTTCTGCAAAATCAGAAGAACTTGTATAATACCCCAGATATCAACTATCTATAAAGACCTCGTATCTAGAATCAGGCAACCCTTCCATCGAAATTTCGGAGTACTAAGTCCATATATCCAAGATGTGTTAATCCACAAAATTAAGTAGTTGTAAATTTAGTTTATATCCCGGAAACAATTTACTAAACGTGTAAAGCCTATCGACACATCCACAGTAAGACTTGTTTATCACTTTTAAACTTTACATTTCTTTAGCATACTGTGATAGTCCACTGATGTACTATCATTTCCTTTTTGACAACAAAATTCTTTTTGTATTTTTCAATGTTTTTGTACTTTTTGAATTTTTTCAATGTTTTTGAATTTTCATCTTTTTCATATGTTTTTTTATTTTTTCTACAATTTTCTTACTCCCCTAAAATTAAAAACATATTTTTGGTTTTCAGATTTTAAGAATTTTTTCTAAAAAATAACAAACCAATGAGGATCACGAGAACTCGTCGTCCGATCCTTTTTTCATCTACTGCATCATCACCTGTCAGCAGAACAGACCATTAAACTTTGTTAACGTGAAATTATAAATGGTTTTAATATAACAATCAGTGTTCTGTTTAACGGTGTGGATTTTCTCAAACATCTCTTTTCAACCACTTTCTTTCAAAATGACAAAGATTTTGACATTCTAGATAAGTTAAACAACATGAAGCTCCGCTATCCATATTTAACTTTGACGAATCGGATCTTTTGGAACTCCTGCACACAAAGCAACTATTTGAATAAGGAAACCCAAACCTTTTGGTTTTCGGTTTAACATGATAAGCATCATAAACACTTTCAAAATCATCATTGTAATCAAAATCATCATCAAACATTTCGTCCGATGTCAATTCTGAAAACTTTTTGATTTTTTCTTTATTTGTCTGTTTAACTACTGACTTGGTTGATTTGACATTTTCAGTTTTATCAGCAACAGAATTTGGTTTTTCAGATGATGAAAACCTTTTCTTAGCAACCCAGGATTGTAGCTTGCTTCTCGCTTTCTTGATATAGAATCTAGAATCTTTGTTTTCAGTTAATTTTGAAGTTTCACCTTTTTCAAAAGTTGAATTTTCAAACTTTAATTCATTTTAGGTTTCACTTCATTTTTAGATTCATAGTTTCTTTTTGAATCTGTGACAGATTTCACAATCTCTGGCTGTTTTTGCTTTTCATCTTTGAAACATTTTTTCTTCGTGGAAACACATGCTTTAAATTCAGACACTTGCGAGCAATATGACCAATATTATTGCATTTAAAGCAAGTCCGATTATCAGAAGCATGTTCACTAGTATGTTTTATCCCACTTGTGGACTTGGTCTTAGCCTTGTCCCGAAGTTCTTTCTCCTTCTTGAAATCATCATTTGATTTCTTACCGATCATACCTTCTTCCTGAACCGTATTTGTCCCATACACAAAATTCATGTGTTTACCTTTGTTTTCATGAAATGGCGACTTCTGGTTCCTTCTCGGCTCATCTTCATTTTCCTCCAAACCCAATCCTGCTCTCCTGTTCTTAGGAAAATCACCACCAAACTTTCGGTAATTGTTAGCATTCCTTTTAGGTTTCGAGTAAAATCTTTTCTCATTTTTCTCAAGATCATCTGATGAAATTTCTACAAGTTTGAAAAATTTATCAAGTTTATCCTCTTTCACGTTCCGAATCGGAAAACTATCATCAAAATATAATCTATCAGATTCCTTAATCTTGTACATAACAATATTAGGATCATCACTTAGATTATTTTCTAATGACGTATAGTCATCTTCAGATTGTGACTCCGAGTTTTTCGAACTTGATTTGGCACTTACAAGCTGCCTTCATCAGAATCATTTCCCAACACATTTTTAACCATATTTTTTTACCACCGCTTCATTGTCGTCATTTGATTTCGTAAAGTCTACGTCAATGTTCTCAGGCAATTTATCTTTCATTTCTGATAACAGTAAAATATTAAATGCCTTTTCAATCTCATCATCTTTCTTGCAGGAGTAACTTGCAAGAAGTGGTGGAGGAACATTTCCTATTCTTTACGCTTTGATTTATCAACATTTTCCTCCGACTTAATCGTAGGAAGAATGTGATCAATGACATACACATTTGTGGTGTAACTTTTCAGCAATTGTCTTACCCTTTCTGTTTCTATCTTTATGTCATGAAGCTCACGCTTTGTTTCAGCAATAGTGTTGATGTACATGTTAATTGCTTTTTGTTTTTCAATTACTGTAGCATTTAACATTTTAAAATTAGCACTGAGTTCACTGTTAGCTTTTTCAACATATTTATATTTGCTTGATATTTTGTGATACGCTTCTTTCATGGTTCTGTAATCATAACGAAAGTTTTGTTGTATACAGTTAATTCTCTTATGACTTTGACTTTATCAAGACATGGTTCACAAGGATTTGTGCACTTTGTGCAAGGTTTTTCAACCTCCACAACTTTCACAACTTCCTTTTCAGACATTTTTACCTCAGCTTTTACCTTTTCTGCCTCCAACTTCAATGCTTCTTGTTTCTGCATCTCAGGGTAAGCTAATTCTTCTTCCTCGGCTGTCTGCATATATCCTTCCAGAATGGCATTTTCCAAAGCAGCATCAACATACGATGTCTCAGATTCATCCACTACCTCTGCCATCATAGCAACACCAGTTTTCTTTCCGATGTATCTGTTCTAGAAAACTATCTTCTTCATGTGTAACAACAAGAGCTTGTTCAGTTTTCTTTGCAGATTTATCTTCAACTTTGACTTGTGTTCTCTTTGGATATGGCTTATATTGAAGAGCTTTCTTGTAATACTCATTGTTACTACCAAAAGGATTTTGGTTTCCACTTGCTTCTTGATTGTTGCATTCACGTTTGAAGTGTCCCTTCTGTCGACATCTGAAGCATGTGACTTTAGTGTCACACCCCGACCCGCAGCAGAAAAGGTGATCGGGGCATGATTGGGTTTTCATCAAAGCTCATGACATTTATTATAATGTTTCATATTTATTATTCCAATTTAAAGGAGATCATACAATCAAATCATACAAATACAACATGTTCTATACATCTATCTAAACTTCATTATTTTTCTTCTAAGGCACTTTCCTATGTGTTCCTTGCTTCATCCTTTCCACCTGTATCATGTGAAAAAAATGGTTTTTGGATCAACAAAAGTTGGCGAGTGAACCTTGTTAGAAAACATTTATTATTTATTTCTTGTTGTATTTAATATGGAAAAATTATGCAATAATCATATGTGAGCAAACGTAAATAATCATACAATAACAAACAACAACAAACAATAACATACAATAACAAACCATAACATACAATAACAAACCATAACATACAATAACAAACCAACTTGCATGAATATATAACATGAATGAAACTGTATATGTTGGCAACGTCACGTTCACGCTCATAATGTAATGGGGAACGGACGGCCTATGATAAATGTCTGTGCGATCAAGGCTCAATCAAACGGAGCCGATCGTATTGCCTGGTTTACGCTCATAATGTAATGGGGAACAGCTCAACGCTCATAATGTAATGGGGAGCGGCAGCCTATGATAATGTATGTGCGATCAAGGCTCAATCAAACGGAGCCGATCGTATGTTGGCAACGCCTGGTTCACGCTCATAATGTAATGGGGAACAGCTCAACGCTCATAATGTAATGGGGAGCGGCGGCCTATGATAATGTATGTACTGAAAATGATAAATTTAATCTAAACAATAACCACACAAACAGTTGATACATGTTGAATACACATTTGTTCATGGATATGATGGATGCACAATAGTTTAAATATAATAAATAATAAGACACATGATACACCCCAAAAACGTGATTAAAACGGGGAATTTGTAGAGATTCACTCACATTGGGTGCGTTCGGTTGATGATGTTGAATGCACACGAGTTTAGAGGATTGATCGACGAGGAAAAACTAACCTAATTAATAACGAAAAAGTACGGTAAATAAGCGGATTTTATTAATCAATTTTAATAGGATTTTTAGATATATTTTTGTGAGTTTAAGGCTATTTTCTAACTTTAAAAACGTTTATTTTTAAGTATTTTTAATTGATTTTTAAATTAAATAAATAAATAAAAATATAAAATTAATGTTGACTTTGACCGTTGACCGTTGACCATGACTCTTGACCGTTGACCGGTTCGGTCAGTTATATAGTTACTGAGTGAGGTTCGAACCCGTGACCTTCCGTACGCGTGCACGCAGCTCTACCAACTGAGCTACGTGTCTAACCCGAAATATTTCTGTTTTTAATTATATTTATACACTAATTAAGTTAAACCGAAAATCATTTATTTTAAAAATGATTTATTTGTATTGATTCGGTGCTGTCCACAGGTCTCGAACCCGGGACCTGTGGTTTAGTTTGGTACACAGTCCACCGCTGGACTGTGTGTCTAACTTGGTAAATATTTCGGTTTTTATTATACTTAACAGCTAACTGTGGGTGGATCTGGTTCAGTTTAAAAAGGAACATTTTTATTACCGAGAATGTGCCTGTGTCAAGGATCGAACTCGGGACGTATGCGTATTGTTTGCACACAGTCCACCGCTGGACTGTGTGTCTAACCCGTTTATAATACGATTTTAATTAATCTTATAATCATAATAGTCTTCATCTTCTTCGTTCAAAACACAGACAACGGTTAAACCAACTGTTTCTTGTTTAATTCGGTTAACGAATATCATGAGCAATTGAAAGGTATTGAACAGAAAGGGTTTGGGGAAAGAAAGTACCGGAACAGGTCGTCTTTTTCAGAACTCCGGCAAAGACCGCCGGCTCTGTTTTGTGAGCTTCCTCTGTTCGGGTCAAATAACAGTTTTGATTGATTAGATATATAATTGAATTACTGAGCAACGATTATCAGGATGTTTAGATGACCATACCGATTAACAGCGAGATTCTGGAAATTCCATAAGTTTTCCGGCGAAAACAGAAAATCCGGCAACGTCGTCTGGGGTTGATTCTGGGTGATGGAGTGATGTTAGAATTGGTCTCACAATGGAATGAAATAGAAAAAGTCGAGGTATTTACCGTTTTGAGGTGAGTCTCGGTTTTCCGGCGACTTGCAGAGAATTCCGGCGATGCTCAAAAAGTAATTCCGACGACCAGAAAATAGAGTAAACGTGAAATTAGAAGCTCTGGGAATGTAATTGAGTCGCGAGATGAATTTTTGTTGAAGTAATTCCAGAAATGAATGTTTTCGGTTATAAAAACCAAACATCACCTGAATTCAAGTTCATTAACGACTGAATTGATTTAAAATGTCGGTTTATCGGTTATGTTCAAGATTCCGCGAGTACTCAAACGTCTTGGACGATTTGAAAGCCGATATCGGTTTCGTTGGCGCAACAGGTTGATTCTCGGTTGTAGATATGATTTAATTGTTTCCTAGAACTCACAAAAAATCAAGTGGCGGAGTGGTTATGTGTGCGCGAGTTAAGACTTTGCGGTTACCCGGCTGACCCGGGTTCGAAACATGGCATCAGTAATTAATTTTTATTTCACTATTTTTAATACATTTTCAAATATAAATTTTATATTCTAATATACTTATTAATTATGTATCGTTTAAAATTAATTTGAGCATTAAATACGCAACGAAATTTTTAACTGGTTGTTCGGTTAATAAACGAAGCGGGTTTGGTTAACCCGGTTTTTGACGGATGTTACAGTATCCCCTACTTTTAGAAATTTCGTCCCGAAATTTAAGTAGTGGCATGTTTGACTCAAAAGGATGGTGTTTTAATTTGACAATTACATACTTAGAAGGGAGTAAGAGTTTAAATTTTTGTTTGAGGCGGTAACGTTCCTTGTAGGGGTTGAATACCCTGCTACAGGAATCGCTTTTTGTTGCCTAAAGTGTATGAATACTGAACATGGATACACAGAGTTGATTGACTAAGTATGATTTTATGCGTAAGAGTTTTGATACGTTTGGAAAGATAAGGTTATACCCTAAAACAAAACTTCTACCACTAAAACCTACATGGAACTTCTCATAACCGCCTGACAATGCCTCTGATCCTTTGGCAAGAATACTTATATATAGGAAGTACCAGCGGCGTATCCACCATATTCTTGTCAAATTTTCATTGGTTTTATCAGTAAGTTATGATTGGTTCTATGATGTGACTCTAGAACATAAACAAACACAACAACCAAAGCTTGAGTCTTAATTCTGATAGTATACATGCTTGAATAAAGACAGTACCTCTCTCGTTTGTTATGATGGAGAGGTTAGTCTATGTAGAAGTGAGACACAGCACAACTTCTTTAAATGATGAGATTGAAATGATATGAATGCTAAATCAGTGAGTATAAAACAAACTTCAACCAAGACATGACTAAATCCTATATGGAACTTTTCATAACCGCCTGACAATGCCTCTGATCCTTTGGCAAGAATACTTATATATAGGAAGTACCAGCGGCGTATCCACCATATTCTTGTCAAATTTTCATTGGTTTTGTCAGTAAATTATATTTAGTTCTATGTGACTCTAAAACATAAGTAAACACAACAACCAAAGCTTGAGTCTCAATTCTGAAAGGATACATGACTGAATAATGACGGTAGCTCTCTTGTTTGTTATGATGAAGGGGTTAGTCTATATAAAAGTGAGACACAACCCAACTTCTTTAAATGATGAGATCGAGGTACGTCGAGATGTCTGATGATATGAATGTTAAAACAATGAGTATAAAACAAAATTGAGATAGTAATTCGCATTAAGATTCTTGGATTCAATTTTCAATTTACAAATGAGATACGTGAAGATTGAGATAAACATAAATAAAACATAAACACTAAGCGATTGGAGTTGAATTCTTGATTTTTGGTGAAGAAACTAGTTGGGTGGTTCGTTTGGGCCGTCATTATCTTCATCAGGATTGGCGTTGATGTTGTAAACCCTTCCTCTTGCTGGTGGCCTAGTGGTTAGGTTTTCTTGATTTGCTTGGTTAACTGGGTTTGCTTGAGCTTGGGCGTTTATGATGTTAATCAATCGAGGGCACGTGTTTCTAAAGTGGGTAGGGTCGCCACAATTGAAACAAGCTTGAACATATGGGAGCATGGGGTATTGAGGTTGTTGATATGTTTGGATCATGCTTTGAGTAGGGGGTAAGGTTTGGTTTTGAGAGGTGCGGCAAACCTTGCTCGAATGACCATAGCGTCCACAATTCGCACATAGTCGACAAGGTAAGGTAAATGGATGGTGATAAGAACAGGTAATGCATTGAGGGTGAGGTCCAAAGTAAGGTTTCTTATTTGGGTAAGTTGAGTTGGGTGCTACTTGAGTGATTGGGATAGCTTGGAGGGGTATGGCTTGTGACGTTGGTTGATTGTGTTGGGTGACAGTGAAAAGTTGCCCATCTCGTTTTCTCTTAGAAATGGGTTGAGAAAGGGATTCGGCTTGGGTGGAGTTTGAGGTTTCAGTTGATGCTTTATCCTTCTTCTTCTCCTCCTTGAAGTCCTTATTTCTTATGCGGTTCTCGGTGAGTTCTGTAGCTAACTCCATAGCTGCTTCCAAAGTTGCAGGTGTGGTACTTATTACAGAGTCTTGAATTTTTGAAGGAAGACCTCGAATGTAGTGCTCGATCAACCGGTAAAGAGGAGTGAACAAGTTGGGGACCATTTGATTTAACTCGAGGAATCTCTTGTTGTATGTGGTGTGGTCGCCTTCCTTTTGTTTCAAAGAATAGAACTCATCCTCCAATTTCTTGATTTCGCTTCTTGGGCAAAACCGTCTTGTCATGATTTCCTTCAACTCTTCCCAAGTCAAAGTCATAGCATCTTCAACACCTCGTTTGGCCTTTTCTGTATTCCACCATGTAAGTGCTATTCCAAGTAAACGACCAGTAGCATATCGCACTTTGCGATCATCGGGGCAATCGCAATTTAGAAAAGTGTTTTCCATTTCTTCAAACCAATGGAGGAGAGCGGTGACACCTTCAGTCCCTTCGTATTTTGGAGGATCGCAGGATTTGAAATGCTTGAAGGTGCATTTAGTGGTAATTGGGGGAGGGTTGACAACATTTTGATCTTCTTGATTGACGGGATTAGTGGTAAGGGCTTGTTGAACTTGAACTACAATGTTGGGTATTACGGCAGCCATTTGTTGAGCGATTTGGGCAGCCATGTGCTCGCGAGCTTTTCCTGCTCTCATCTTCCTACGAGCGGAATTAGAAGACATCTACAAGGAATATATATCAAGAGTATGAGTTGGATGTTTTTGGGATCATGTGTCGTATTTAGGAATGAACATTCATAAAATAAACATAGCATAATAAATCTACTACATCCATAGGATGTCTTGGGCTTTGCTCGTAATTGGGCCTTGCATGCCGCCATACTTCACCTTCGTAATCATGTGGGCCCCATGATTACCGGGTTTTTCATATGGTTCGCATGTGTTAGCCTGGTTACGTACACTAAAACCCGGAGAAAATCGAGAAATGATATTCGGAATGTATCCAGGTGCGGACACGGTGACACCTCAAAGTGGGGTTAGTTCGAACGACGTTTGGTGTGGCATGCTTTGGCCTAATAGGTCCTTCGTACTCTCATCGTTAGTCCCCAGGTAGGCAAACTGGTCCGTTATATTGGATTTATACGAATGCCAACCTAGACAGGACGTTCCGACTACCGGTACTTGTACCCTTACAGTTACTACATGCCCGTCACAGAACTCACTTTGATGAGATTTGAAAAATGAAAAATGCGACAAAATCTTGAATAACGGAAGTATGAAGATGAATTGAATATGTGAATATTGAAACATGTATGATGAATATGTATGTAAGTATGTATGTTTGACTGTAAGTATAATTCACTATGTATCACAAAATGTAATATTGGAAATGTTTGCATGCATTTGTGTATGTAATAAATATGAAAGAAATAAACATCATGAGTTTGCATGTAACCACATAAACAATTAAAATCTAATCAACTATAGTATAGGCTCTAAGGGTCTAATAACCTATCCTATATCCCTATAGTCAAAAGCTCTGATACCAATCTGTCACACCCCGACCCGCAGCGGAAAAGGTGATCGGGGCATGATTGGGTTTTCATCAAAGCTCATGACATTTATTATAATGTTTCATATTTATTATTCCAATTTAAAGGAGATCATACAATCAAATCATACAATCAAATCATACAAATAACAACATGTTCTATACATCTATCTAAACTTCATTATTTCTTCTAAGGCACTTTCCTATGTGTTCCTTGCTTCATCCTTTCCACCTGTATCATGTGAAAAAAAATGGTTTTTGGATCAACAAAAGTTGGCGAGTGAACCTTGTTAGAAAACATTTATTATGGAAAAATTGTGCAATAATCATATGTGAGCAAACGTAAATAATCATACAATAACAAACAACAACAAACAATAACATACAATAACAAACCATAACATAAAATAACAAACCATAACATACAATAACAAACCAACATGTCTGAATATATAACATGAATGAAACTGTATATGTTGGCAACGTCACGTTCACGCTCATAATGTAATGGGGAACGGACGGCCTATGATAAATGACTGTGCGATCAAGGCTCAATCAAACGGAGCCGATCGTATGTTGGCAACGCCTGGTTCACGCTCATAATGTAATGGGGAACAGCTCAACGCTCATAATGTAATGGGGAGCGGCGGCCTATGATAATGTATGTGCGATCAAGGCTCAATCAAACGGAGCCGATCGTATGTTGGCAACGCCTGGTTCACGCTCATAATGTAATGGGGAACAGCTCAACGCTCATAATGTAATGGGGAGCGGCGGCCTATGATAATGTATGTACTGAAAATGATAAATTTAATCTAAACAATAACCACACAAACAGTTGATACATGTTGAATACACATTTGTTCATGGATATGATGGATGCACAATAGTTTAAATATAATAAATAATAAGACACATGATACACCCCAAAAACGTGATTAAAACGGGGAATTTGTAGAGATTCACTCACATTGGGTGCGTTCGGTTGATGATGTTGAATGCGCACAAGTTTAGAGGATTGATCGACGAGGAAAAACTAACCTAATTAATAACTAAAAAGTACGGTAAATAAGCGGATTTTATTAATCAATTTTAATAGGATTTTTGGATATATTTTTGTGAGTTTAAGGCTATTTTCTAACTTTAAAAACGTTTATTTTTAAGTATTTTTAATTGATTTTTAAATTAAATAAATAAATAAAAATATAAAAATAATGTTGACTTTGACCGTTGAACGTTGACCATGACTGTTGACCGTTGACCGATTCGTCAGTTATATAGTTGCACTGAGTGAGGTTCGAACCCGTGACCTCCCGTACGCGTGCACGCAGCTCTACCAACTGAGCTACGTGTCTAACCCGAAATATTTCTGTTTTTAATTATATTTATACACTAATTAAGTTAATCTGAAAATCATTTATTTTAAAAATGATTTAATTGTATCGATTCGGTGCTCTCCACAGGTCTCGAACCCGGGATCTGTGGTTTAGTTTGGCACACAGTCCACCGCTGGACTGTGTGTCTAACTTGGTAAATATTTCGGTTTTTATTATACTTAACAGCTAACTGTGGGTGGATTCGGTTCAGTTTAAAAAGGAACATTTTTATTACCGAGAATGTGCGTGTGTCAAGGATCGAACTCGGGACGTATGCGTATTGTTTGCACACAGTCCACCGCTGGACTTGTGTCTAACCCGTTTATAATACCGATTTTAATTAATCTTATAATCATAATAGTCTTCATCTTCTTCGTTCAAAACACAGACAACGGTTAAACCAACTGTTTCTTGTTTAATTCGGTTAACGAATATCATGAGCAATTGAAAGGTATTGAACAGAAAGGGTTTGGGGAAAGAAAGTACCGGAACAGGTCGTCTTTTTCAGAACTCCGGCAAAGACCGCCGGCTCTGTTTTGTGAGCTTCCTCTGTTCGGGTCAAATAACAGTTTTGATTGATTAGATATAAAATTGAATTACTGAGCAACGATTATCAGGATGTTTAGATGATCATACCGATTAACAGCGAGATTCTGGAAATTCCAGAAGTTTTCCGGCGAAAACAGAAAATCCGGCAACGTCGTCTGGGGTTGATTCTGGGTGATGGAGTGATGTTAGAATTGGTCTCACAATGGAATGAAATAGAAAAAGTCGAGGTATTTACCGTTTTGAGGTGAGTCTCGGTTTTCCGGCGATTTGCAGAGAATTCCGGCGATGCTCAAAAAGTAATTCCGACGACCAGAAAATAGAGTAAACGTGAAATTAGAAGCTCTGGGAATGTAATTGAGTCGCGAGATGAGGATTTTGTTGAAGTAATTCCAGAAATGAATGTTTTCGGTTATAAAAACCAAACATCACCTGAATTCAAGTTCATTAACGACTGAATTGATTTGAAAGCCGATATCGGTTTCAGTTGGCGCAACAGGTTGATTCTCGGTTGTAGATATGATTTAATTGTTTCCTAGAACTCACAAAAACATCAAGTGGCGGAGTGGTTATGTGTGCGCGAGTTAAGACTTTGCGGTTACCCGGCTGACCCGGGTTCGAAACCCGGCATCAGTAATTAATTTTTATTTCACTATTTTTAATACATTTTCAAATATAAATTTTATATTCTAATATACTTATTAATTATGTATCGTTTAAAATTAATTTGAGCATTAAATACGCAACGAAATTTTTAACTGGTTGTTCGGTTAATAAACGAAGCGGGTTTGGTTAACCCGGTTTTTTACGGATGTTACATTTAGATTTGTCAAATCCGAGCTTATTGCTTGAATTGCCAATATCCCTTCCAGTGAGTGCCACAAACTTGGTAACTCTTCTGATGATAGATGCCTGACTCCACTTTATATCCATCAACTTCAACTCTTCTTCGTCCACCTGATCGTAATCCTCATTAGTCATTTCTGGATTACCGATCTTTCTAGCAACAAGGCTTTCATAGGATTCGAGAACAGTAGCAAGAAGTGCTATGTGCTGTTTAGCCACCTTTTCTGGAAATACATTCTTCAAATCAACTGCTATGTTGCACTGGAAAACATTTAAATCAGAACTGGTTTGGCTTGTCTGATTTTTGAATGACGAGCTTGAGCTAGCACTAGTATATCCAGCATATGGAGAACTTTGATTTGGAGAAGAATTTGTACTAGCACTAAATGCTGTTTGAATTTTCAGGCTTTGAATCGGAGCACTTGAACACCTCCTTTATAATAAACATCGACATCTTGAACAACATTAGCATTCTTTGACTTTGAAATTTTCATCAATTCCATTTCATGACCTTCCAATTTGTCAATGAAGGAGGACAATTTGAAATGTCTCCAAGATGGACTATTCTTCAAAACCATAAGATATGTTGTCCATTCTCCTTCTGGAAGTGCATCGGCTAACTTCTCGATTTGCTCTTCATTAGATCTTTTGATATCATGTCTTCGCATCTGGACCATGAGGTGACAGTATCTATAGATCATCTGCTTCATTGTTTCACCTTTAATCATCGTGAAGATCTAAACTCTTTCTTGATCATGGCCTTTTTGCTTTTTATCATTTCATCACTTCCTTTGAATTTATCGCAAAGAGTATGCCATAGTTCTTGTGATGTTTCATACTCAGGCAAAAGAATCAAAATATCTTCCTTAACTGATTGTTGTATCAAGCTAATCATTTTCTTCTCAGCGACATAATTTTCTTTGTCAGTTGCTAAAAACTTGTTTAGCGGAAGATCTTGATCACACTCATCTTTTGGCCATTGGTACCCATCCTCAACTGCAACCCAGCTGTTGAATTGATTCGCTTGTATCCAATTTACAAACTTTTCTTTCCATCCTTCAAACTCGTCCATACTCATAAGCTTTGGCGGTTTCGACGTAGTGCTCATTTCGTTGTCGATATTCATCTGATTTGCCGCAATAGCATTAACATTTGATGAAGAAGCCATCTGTGAAACGAACACGTTGTGGAAATCTTCCATTTTGTCAATCTGAAGACTTATCCGAGAATACAATCAACAACACTCGAAATTGATTAGAAACAGACAAGTTCGGTCGAACTTGTGTAAAAATCAATTTTGATTTCAGCTTTCAACAAGTTTGGTCGAACTTGAATGAAAGATTTTCAATCACTCAAGTTCGGTCGAACTTGATGTGAATTTTGAGACAAAACTTCACTTCGAGCGGACTTGTGAAAAAGATTCAAGAAAAACAGTAAGTTTGGTCGAACTTATGTGATATTTCAACGAGTTTAACAAGTTCGGGCGAACTTGTGAATAAAATTCAATGAAATTTGATCAAAAATATTGGAATTCTCTTCAAGTTCGAGCGAACTTATCACAAACACTTGAAAAACCTATCAAGTTCGGTCGAACTTGATGTTAAGTTCGGCCAAGACTTGTTTCCAAAACATGGTTTTTCCAACTTTTTAATATCAATTCGATTGAATTTGATGTCCAAACTCTCAGGGGTTTATCACAAGTGTATTTTACATGATATATTCAAATTTAGTCAATTTTGTCCATGAAATCATCAAGTATGTGAAAATGTTAAGAAAAATGATAGAATGGAGATGAATAAGAGAAATTCTTGTCTTGATCCCACCAAATTTAGGTATCCAGGCTCTGATACCACTTGTAAGAACGTCCACGATTAGCACGGGAACCTAAATTTGTTATCTATTGTCCAATTAGGCGGAAACTAATGACAAGTTAACCAAATAACAAGAATTACTTATTTAAATGTTGTTTTCATTGATCTAATGTTCAATACATTCGAGAACCGGATCCGACAGAGCTTCGCCGTCTCTGTGCCAAAAATCTCTCCAAGTTACAAATGAAATAACCAAGGCACCTATTTATAGTGTTTGAAGTTCGCTGGTGAGAGCATATGTTCGGGCGAACTTGACCTAGTCAAGTTCGTTCGGCCGAACTTGACATCCCAAATACATTCTCAAGCGAACTTGGCTCCAAACACACTTAAATACACCTAGATTCTAACAGATTAAGCCCTATTCATTCAGATTCGATACATAATGACGTAGGCAACAGGCATATGCACAATCAGCATGGCTTTGCTTCTTTGGCGTGGGTATTCCGCCTGGGTGTGGCGGGGGGCAGGGTGAGTTGGCTGGCTTTGGTTGGCTCCTTTAATTAAAAGAAAAAATCATATGGCTGGCCACGGCAAGCTAAGCCACGCCACACCACGCCTCACTCCGGCGACTTTTACCACTCCGGGACCGAGAGTCAAATGGTTTTGAGACTCGACATGGATCGACGATACAGGGATACAAATTGCATTTAGATTGCAGGGTGTGGGCTTGGGTTGGGGGCGTGGGTTGCCCTTTAACGCCAGCTTTTCCACCCGGGTTGACGCTAGGCATGGCGTTGCCTATTTGGCGTGAGTATTCTGCCTGGCGTGAGACGAGGGGCATGGTTAGTTGGCTAGCTCCTTTAAGTAAAAGAAAAATCCACATACTATCCACGCCAAGCTAAGTCACGCCACACTACGCCCCCTCCACACCCCACTTTTTTTTAATGGTCTGATGAACTCCACCTCCGCCACGTGTGGTGTAAACCCCTAAGCTAACCATGAGTGACGTCTCCACTCCCTAAAATTGCGTGGATCCGCCGTACCCAACTTCTCTCCCGTGTGTCTCCCTCACGCAATCGAATATCCTTTTCCCCAAATTTTCAATATATCCGATACTCACTTTCTCGATCTATCCGTTTATCATCAACCGATCCCTAATCTGATCAATTTGCAGGTAAGATTTGTTTGTTTAACGCTTGTTACATCTTTCGATTTAGTTATTCTCTTTGAAATTATCCCCACTTATAATTATTCGTAATATTTGTGCTCCAATCTTAGATTTACGATACGTAATTTGCGAGTTTTTGTTTTCAGAAGGATAAATTATGCTTCGTCTGTGGAGGAATCCTTGCGTTTTGTTCATTTTGATTTTGTTGTTCATGTGATGGTTTGGTGTGGCTCGATTGATTGATCTGTACTGGATCTAGATGACTAGATTGCGTTTGAAGCTCCAGTTTTGTGGAATTTAGGTTTTGATGGTTCATTTGATGTGGATGAACTGAAGTTAGTTGAGTTAGGGTTTGATTTTGCTAATTGCTATTGCTAATTTGATGCAAGTGTAATTGCAGTTGAAGCTATTCATTGTCACTCTCTATGAGAGTTCGATTAACGGAGCTTTAAAACTTTTGTTTTTGGTTGGGTGGTGTTGCTTATAACAGCGATGTGATCTTTACATTCTATGTTCTAGAAACTGGATTTTCTTGTGCAGAAAAGTGAGGTGTTAGATTTAGTTCCTTTTAGAAGCTGGCTTTTCAAATTTAGTCTGGTAGTTTAGTTTCTTGTTTGGCAGTCATTGATGTATATTATGAGAAAAGCTTGTAGTTCAGTCATTCTGACTGTAGGAGAACGGTTTACCCTGAACTGTGGATCTGGTCAGGTATGATAGGATGCAAAGTCGCCCCCTTTTTAATGTTTTAGGTTCATTTGTGATTTTGTTCTTGTTAAATCTTCTGGCTATCTTTTTCTTAAGGTACTGATTTTGTTGTTTTGGCCCTGATATTGTGTTTAGATGTCCGTATTAAAGGTCATCATTTGATATTGAACAATCAGAATAAGATAATCAGTTGTTTTAAAACGGGCTATAGAATACTGAATGAATACAGTGTCATGTGTGCTTTTTCTGTTTGTAACAAGTTAAAGTCATGTTTGAGTGATTGAGAAATTAATGTTATTTAAGAAACTGTGGCTGTGTTCTCGAGTGTTAAGTGAAAAGAAAAGATGGGAAAAGTTGTTATTTGATTTTGTTATTGAGTCTGAAAGTATTGGAAGGAAAACCAACCAGAGTTCTTGTTCTTGAGTGGGAGGGGACATACAGAAAAACTAACAATTTTACAATTATGCCCTTCATGCTTCAATATTTGGTATAAACTCGTTCCTTCACATTCTCTTCAAAACTAGAAGGAAAGTTTTGGATAGAAAACTCGTTATACCTCCTCTGTTTCCTTCACATCTCCCCTTAAAAAGCTCGAGAACACAGTGTAATATCTATATGACAAAAATGACAGTACTTCGAAAAAGTAGAGACAATTTGTGAAAGTTACATTAAAGACTCTTTAATTAGGTTAAAGTAAGTAATTTTAGCCTGCACTTGGATATTAAGTTCTGTTGCAACATTAGAACTTGTTATTGCTATTTCAAGTCACACTAATCAGACGCCCCTTAATGCCATAATTATCAGTTTGCCAGAACCAGTGTAATAATGTTTACTTATCTGTTTTCCCTCTTCAAATCAACCTAGATAAGGTTTAAAGCGTGTCCAAAGTATTCTGTGCCATGCCCTTTTATGTCTTTTCTAGCAAAATAATTATGCAAGTCTACATTCTTGTTTATGCATTTATATCTTCTCTTCTCACAACTACTTCTAAACTCGAAGCTGGCTTTCACAAAATATATATAATGTTGGGTATGTGCCTATGCGTGTCTATTAATGTCATTTATGATAATATTAGAGGATGCTTGGATGCGCATTTTGAAAGATAGTATGTCATTTATCATATATATATTACTTATAATCAGATAATTAGATAGTTCTCACAAATCTAACTCCTTGAAAGTTTGTATTATTTGAAGTCTTATACCGTGTCTGTTCATGTCAGGCTTATCATCAAAATGGCAAAAGGCATCAGGGGAAGACGTAGGATTGCTTCACGATCACGACACTACAGAACAACCCCGTATCCAATGCTGACTTGTGGATCCAACAGCACGAATGAGAAAACAACCGTCAAGCCCATGAAAGATTGGGAAGACATTACCTGTTCTGTATGCATGGAATATCCTCATAATGCTGTTCTTCTTCTATGTTCTTCTCATGATAAAGGCTGCCGCCCGTATATGTGTGGGACCAGCTCTCGCTACTCCAATTGTCTTGACCAATACAAAAACGCCTACATAAAAGTAGCCTCACCACAACATTCCCAATCTCTGCAAACAAACGGCAGCCATGGATTTGACCAGATTTCGGGTTGGCCCGGTGAGAAATGTGGAGACCTGACCCAGCTCGCATGCCCGCTTTGCAGAGGTCAAGTCAAAGGGTGGACTGTGGTGGAGTCGGCCCGCGAATATTTCAACTCAAAAAAAAGAAGCTGCATGCATGATAAGTGTTCTTTCGTCGGAGTATACAAAGAGTTGAAGAAACACGTAAGATCAGAGCATCTCTCGGTTAACCCACGTGAAGTGGATCCAGATCAAGAACAGAAATGGAGGCGGCTTGAACGAGACCGAGAGCGTGAAGATGTCATCAGCACCATCACGTCCTCCATGCCTGGTTCAATGGTCTTCGGTGACTACGTCATTGAAGGGAACCCGTACGCCGAGAACGAGGCGGGTTTAGAAATGGGTATGGATAGTAACTTAGTGAATGTGCTTTTATTGCTTCACGCATTTGGTCCAGGTGGAAACACAGGCGGTTTTGGAGGGCTTAGAAGGCGGGATCATGATGATGATGGGAATAGTAACGATGATGGCGATGATAACAGCGGGATGTCATTGGTTAGCCGTTTGCGGCGCCAGGCGGAAAGGCGAAGGCGGAACCGGACACGGGTGTTCACCAGAGGTCCAACATAGATGTAGAAAAAGAAAGTGAATGTAAAGAAGGGAATCAGGAAGAAGTAGTTATTTTTAGGAGGGATAAAAGGGTGAAGTGTGTATGCTTCCCTGTCATCTGTCAACAATTGTATGCACATTTGTTTCTTAGGAGGGAGCTCTAGCTTGAAGCTCTGACAGAAGAATGCAGTTTTTTTTTTTATTTTAACTTTCAGTAGTTGACGACACGGGTTCGTGTTGACTAAAATCTTGTGATTTCTGTATGTAATTTACTGATTCCCTAGACCTGTTTATGTTCCTTAAATTTATTAATCTGAAAACATTATTATTTCAGATTTACGGTTGTGGGTCCTGTCCTATATGTTTTATGTCTTGTTGAATTCATCCATCTTGATTCTTGACTGTACATTTTGGGAGTTGCTTCTAGGTGGGGGTGGGGGATGTTTTTATTTAAGCTATTAATAATAGGTTCCTCTTGTTATTGGCTTACGTTATATCACATGGGTTAACTTAGGAAATAATGATTTGACTATAGAGGAAAAGTAAGGAAACAATTGAGGAATTTTCGAAATAAGGGGGTTGCAGGCTGTGTCAAAAAAAAGGGGAAAGAAACAATGTTGGGGTTATAAATTGTTGCACATGACATCAGATCTTATGCACCGAGACCATTGTAATGTACGAGACTTGTCTCATATTGATTGTATGGACAACTAATGTAGGGTTTATATACCAGATTGACTCTCTTACCTACTAGACTAGTTTTTTGGATTGAGTTCGATTATTTGGTATGTAACATTGGTATCAGGCCAAACTCGGTAACCTGGAACCTGTCAAATGCATTTCATAAAGATCTAATTTAAGGATTTATTTTTTCTCATAAAAAGCAATACCAGCATTAGATACTATAGTATATTTTTATATTCTTAAGTTTGTTATAAAACAGTGGCGGGCCCAGGAATTATTTACTTAGGGTATGTTTAACCATATTTTTTAGGGGTGTGGTCGGATTTTTGTTGTCTAAAATATACACTGATTTTTTTAAGAGATGTGCATGCCCGCCCACAACTGTGGGTAGGTTCGCCCCTATTATGAAATCCTTTATTTTATTACATTTGATAAAAAAAACTAATAAATAAATTTTACACGAGATGCAATAAGAAATGTAACAACTTCGAAGTCTTGAATGTAGTTTGTGTACAAATCTTGCAAAACATGGTTCGATAAAAAAAATGTTTGTTTATTAAAATAACACAATGTTTATTATTACTATCTATATTTATGTGACTGTTAAAAAAATTCACGCTTTGAGGTTGGCTCGAAATTAACTCGTTTGTAAATGAGTTGAATCGAGTCTGAATAAAGATAAACTTCCTCGTTTTGGCTCGTTAGATTAAAGCCACAATTTTAATACATAAACCATAACCAAAAATTTTTAAAATATATCTTTAAAGTTACTAGTCCATATCTTTTGCATTATGCTCCAAGATTAAGCTTAACATTTCAGCTCGTTAAAAAAAAATGTAAATTCGAGCTAACTCATTTAATTTCGAGCCCAACGCCAACTCCAACCTACGCTACCTGGCTTGTTTACATCCAGAATGACCACTGAACTAATTCATTTAATTTTGAGTAAAGTGTTGTTTTGGTCCCTTGTGATTTATAACAAATTTTAATATTTTAAAATTTGGAAAAGTCTTGCAAAATACACACCAAAGTGTTAATTTCTTGCGGTTTTAGTCCACCCGACTAACTCCATCCAATTTGCTATTAACTCCCGGAATTTTCAATATTGAAGAAACGTTTGTTATTTAACTCCAGCCAAGAAGTCTATTTAGGATGATGTCAAAACAAGCATATTTCACATGATGAGTGAAGATGCACAGAACGAACTATGGTCACCCCACTCTTCGAAAGAAAATAAATACTATTTGTGCTTATCTCGAAATATAGATTAAGTTTTGCAATCTACAACCATTATATGGGAAGAAGAGTTAAGTTCCGGTGAAAATAAAATTAACGTACTAAACGTACAAATTGAAGAAAAAGTCAAAAAAACACGGTGGCATTTTCGTAAATATATGATCGTAGGGTAATTATCAAAATTACTCTACAGGATCATTCGTAGAGTGATTTTGGTCTTGTAGAGTAATTTTGTAAAATGTTCATGTAGAGTAATTTTGATCTTGTAGAGTAATTTTGTAAAATATTTTTGTAGAGTAATTTTGATAAAAAAAAAACCTAACCCCCTCCCACCCAAAAAAAAAAAAAAACTAAAAGCTAAAACTAAACTATAAAGCTAAACCCTACAACTAAATGCTAACAAAATTACTCTCATGATCATTTTACAAAATTACTCTACAAGAAACATTTTACAGAATTACTCTACAAAAGATCAAAATTACTCTACAAGAACATTTTACAAAATTACTCTACAAGACCAAAATCACTCTACAAATGATCCTATAGAGTAATTTTGAAGACCAAATATTTACGAAAATGTCACCGCGTTTTTTGGCTTTTCCTTCAGTTTTTACGTTTTGTACGTTAATTTCATTTGTATTTGATCTTGGTCTATATGGGAATGGGAAACCCTTTTTCTCCGTAGTAAAAACTTAAGTTTGTAGTTGAGGTACCATGAATCCTAGCAGTCGCTTCAAATAAAGAAACAGAAGTTGATATATTAATGAAAATACTGAATGATTCGTTTCTCAAAAGCGGCTTACGATCGGAAAGTGGTGTGTTTTTTATTTCTGCTTTACAAATCCTTTTGCTGAAACTATTTCACACTTTTTCCATCATCATTTATTAAAACGAACTATGTTTTTAAACAAGTAAGAATAAAACACAGCTGAAAGTTGATGGCATGTTATAACAAAGCATTGATACATAAGGCTGTGGGGTATGGGGCGGGGTTGGGGCGTGGATCGGATGGCAACGCCGGTGTTACCACCCCGGGTGGGCATGGCTTATGGCGTGGCCCTTTGGGCGGGGCTTTGGCACCCGGTGTTGGGCGGGGCTACCCAGCTGAGGTGACGGGTTTTAATTGGCCAACATTATAGGCGGGTTTATTTTTAGGTTTGTTTATAAAAAAAGAAAAATAAATAAATATACAAGTGGCCTAGCCACGCCCCACCATATCCACTAAATTGTGGTGTGACCGGCGGTGCCCCTCCATTGACACGTGTCGACCCACGCCCCACCATACCCCACGGTCTAATAATAACAGAAAATTGATCGGGTAATTAAATTATAAACATAGCAAATTAGACATCGTCAACACAAATTGGATAGAGTTAGTCATATTGACTGAAATCGCAATTAAATATTACAATTTGAAAGACTTTTCAAATCTATAAAATATTACAATTTGTTATTGAAGGGTACGGTCCCGAATGACGCGCACGGATGCGCGCACAACGAGGCTATATCAATAAGACAATTCCATCGAGCTAGGCCATGGATAGGTTCATGCGACCGGTCGGTCTGAGCAGGGTAGGGCCTGACACCCACCACGATGGATAAACCGTACAGGGGACGACTCGTACAAAAGGACACCACGTGGCACCACTCACAGGTCCCTAGATGTTATCCACATTCTCCATAAAACGACTGATGAGAGGCTCGACCAAAGGTACAGGGAGACGTTGAGGTGGAACAAACAGAGTCGCGTCACATCAGCCCTAGTCTTGCAAATGTCGTTGTCCTGCCAATGGAGACCAAATGAATATTCCTAAGAGATGACAGTTGGCCAAGGCCAATCAGCCCACATTCTCCTTCCTTGCCCTTTAACTATATATATAGAGCTTCACCTCCAGGTTTAAGGATCAAATCTCTCGCTCTTTTACCCTTAACACACACTCGTTTTATCTTTTTAAATGATACTTGTTCTCCACCGGAGAGTGGTTACAAGGAGGACCCCTGAAGAGGTATGGTCCCATAAAGCTAATCTTATGTGGCAAGACCATACCACGTAACCAATAAAGGCGGTACACATCAGCAGGCTTGAAATAGACTCCAAGGAAGATACCAGAAGCTTCTAGAAGAAGTCACAAGGGACAGGGAAGATGTTATCCCCGACAACCACTGCAGAAGGACGCCTAGCTGGACGAATGGGGATATCCCACGTCATCCACTACGATGGTGAGCACGGAGGAGACAAGAAGGATATTCCCCCACGATCCAGCTAGCGTCCAAATGACAACTGGAGGAGTCTGTTAGCGCCTCCCATCCTTCGGCTATAAATAGAGGCTCTCTATACAGGTTTATACACTCACTCTCACACTTTCTTAACTTTCATTCTGATAGTTTGCCTTTATTGCCGGAAAAACCATACTTATTCTCATGCCGGAGGGTGGTCACGAGGAGAACCCCTTTCTTCTCCTCCTCGTGGCGAGTCACCGGTGTTTCCATTTTGCAGTGTTCAGTGGACAAGATCAGAGGAAGAGATTGAACCACCACTCAGAGATCCCATTAACTCCAAGGTTAATTGGTGTTTCAACATTCTCTCCTCCTTTTAATGAGTCTCACGGTGTTTTGTTTTTGCAGACAACAATCGGATCATTATCGAGGAAAGATTAAGGATTTACCTTTATTTGACGAAGTCATTCCGGCAAAGACAAATCCCTTAGGGGCGTTTGGTTGGTATGAATTCAATGGAATTTAAGGGAATTGGAATCTGAATTCCATCTCTTAATATGTTTGGTTTAAAGAATTTGATGGAATTGGAATCTCAATTCCAATCTTTATGTATTTGGTTGGCAATGGAATTGGAATTAGAATTAGGCATGAATTCCTTTAACTAAAGGAATTCAAAATCCTTCCTACATGTAAAGGAATTAAAGTAAATTCATTGGAATCTTCGACCATTTCGACTTGAACGGTTTCGACCCGTTTCGACCCGAACCGTTTTGACCCATACCGGTTTCGACGCGAACCGTTCCGGCCCAGTACCGTTTCGACGCGAACAGTTTTGACCAGTACTGTTTCGACCCGAACCGTTTCGACCCGTACCGTTTCGACCGAACCGTTTCGACCAGTACCGTTTCGAACCGAACCGTTTCGACCGTACGTTTCGACGCGAACCGTTTCGACCCGTAACCGTTTCGACCGAACCGTTTCGAGCCGAACCGTTTGCCCCGTATCCGTTTCGAGTCGAACCGTTTGCCCTGTATCGGTTTCGATCCGAACCGTTTCAACCTGTACCGTTTCGACGCGAACCGTTGTGATGTGAACCTTTCCGACCAGAACCGTTTCGACCCGTACCGTTTCGAAGCGAACTGTTTCGACGCGAACCGTTCTGACCAGTACCGTTTTGACACGTACCATTTCGACACGAATCGTTTCGACCGGTACCGTTTCGACACGAACCGTTTCTACGCGAACCGTTTCGAGTCGAACCGTTTCGACGCGAACCGTTTCGA
Organism: Scalesia atractyloides; assembly: GCA_947069175.1. Taxonomy (NCBI): domain Eukaryota; kingdom Viridiplantae; phylum Streptophyta; class Magnoliopsida; order Asterales; family Asteraceae; genus Scalesia; species Scalesia atractyloides. The sequence continues at coordinate 40,468,784 of CAMTDV010000009.1, forward strand.
GTCGAACCGTTTCGATGCGAACCGTTTCGACATGAACTGTTTCAACCCGTACAGTTTCAGATCAAACCGTTTTGCCCCGGTACCGTTTCTTCGCGAACGGTTTCGACCTGTATCGTTTCGAATCGAACCACGAACCGATTCGACGCGAATCATTTTGACCCGTACCGTTTCGACCCGAACCGGGGGTTGCGGGTGACGGGGTGATGGATTACAATTCATTTGACAACAAAATACAACAAAAATGGAATTGAGATTCCAATTCCTATACAATTTCCAATTCCCATTGGAATGTTTAAATTCCAAATCCAATTCCTTAAATTCTAATTCCTATACAAATTTCAATTCCAATTCCAAAATATTCCGCGAATCAAACGCCCCGTTAGATTTGAACTTGGTATTTCTTCTGTTATAAACCACATGGAACAAAAACATCAATTTACTCTGTAATTTTTAGAAACAAAAAAATATTAACGGGCCTAAGAAGATCCAACTTGACATATGGTTGGGCCAAAAAATATAGCAAAAAGCCGAGGCCTTTATATATATATATATATATATATAATTAACCCTAGCAACTTAAAGCATCGAAATCGTTAGGGTTTATTTCTTTCTTTCGTTGGTGTTCAATTATAACAGAACACCAGAGTCCACCAACGGCTACACAGGCACCTGCACTTTGCTATTAGGGTTCTACAAAGATGCCGAAATCCAAAAGAGATCGAGCAGGTAATTCGTTCATTCTTTTTTCTCATTGGGTTTAATTTTGTTTAATCAATTTGATTATAATGAATTCGGTTTAGATCGAGTTCAACTATTGGTCGAGTTCATAATGCATTTGCAGCTTTAAAATTGACATTTGAACTCATATGATTCAATAGTTTTTGCTAGTTTTTATCAATTTGAGTTTTTAGGGTTTGTTGAAGATTCAACTTCTGTTACAAGTTGATTTAGCTTTGTGTTAATATGGTGCAGTGACATTGTCAAAAACAAAGAAGAAAGGAAGGGAGCACAAGGAGAACATAGTGAGTTCAATAAGAGATGCTGTTGAGAAATATAATTCCATATATGTTTTCAGCTTTGAGAACATGAGGAATCTCAAGTTTAAGCAGTTCAGAGAGCAACTCAAATCTACTAGCAGGTGTTGTTTACAATTGTATACATTTTACTAGATAATAATATTTGAAGTAGTCGTGGCATTAGGTTTGTGGATTGAAATGTTGAATTGATGAGCTTGTGTCAAAGACATCAACCCATATAATCGAATACGGGTCCATGTGACCACTTTTTACTCGATGTTTTTATGGGTTGTAATCTGTTTGTAAACCAGTTGAAGAGGAAAGGGGTTGACTTTATAAGGCAACTCTTATTAACTTTATTTTAAAACTAGTTAGCTTGTCGTTCTGTTTAGTTAAACGTGTTAAATAGGTAACATGCATGCGGCAGTCTTTCTATTTTTGTGTCGTATTTTGGGTGGCGGTATATGATTTGAAGCTCTTATATATGTATTTTCTGTTTTCTTTGATGTTTCAGATTTTTCTTAGGGTCAAACAAAGTCATGCAGGTTGCTTTAGGTCGCTCTGAATCGGATGAGATGAGGCCGGGGCTTCACAAGGTTTCTAAGGTAAGCAGAACAGGTCAATACCTACTTTTGTTTGTGATTGTTCATCAGTTTTTATGCTATTTTTAGCCATATGTTGGTTGGCCTTATTTATTTTACCATTGTATGCATACAGCTTCTTAGAGGGGATTCCGGTCTTTGCTTAACCAACATGCGTGTAGAAGAAGCGCAAAGGTTAATACTACAAACCTTGTTTTGCTTCTGTTATTGAACTTGAATTACATCTTATAGTAGTCCTGTTGATATTAATAGTGGTATTATATACTGTTTTTGTGGGTCAACCAACCTGGCATTAAAAGATGACATGTGTGACCTGACCTGACCTGCAACTCATGTCACCTCGAGCTAGACTTATATTTTTATTCACACTGACACATCTATTTCACATATTGTGCTTTGTTTTTTTTTCTTTTATGTATTTTAATTTGTTATGGCTTCTACATGCTTGGCTTTGGCAGAATATTTAATGAGTATGAAGACTACGATTATGCTAGGACTGGTAGTATTGCTACAGAAACGGTTAGTAGTATTATGTTATTCATATTCACACACACTCGTTAATTTCTTTTTCCATGCCTCTCATTTATATACACACACATCTATCTATATGTATATATTCAATGATAATCTACTTGGGTTTTTAAATTGTTGAATGTTATTTTTATTATAAGTTTGTATCCTTTTGAGTTATTTGAGTAATACTTGAGTCTTCAGGTGGAACTTAAAGAAGGTCCTTTGGACCAGTTCACACATGAGATGGAGCCCTTCTTGAGGAAGCAAGGGATGCCAGTGCGGTTAAATAAAGGTTTGCATTCTCTCTTTCTCCCAAGTTGTTTTGTCCATAAACTTAGATAGTATTGAAATAATACTAGTGTTCTTAATCTGATTTAGCACAATTATTATTATTTAAAAAAAACGAAAGTTTTGAACAGAATGTGGTTTATGTAAAATACCTGTTATCTGACATTCTGATCCGTGTATGCCGCTTTTATGCTACCTTTAAGTATGATTTTCAGTTTCTTATGTTGCTCCTTTTGATGTGAAATAGGTGTGGTGGAACTTGTTGGAGACTTTGTTGTATGTGAGGAGGGTAATCCCATATCACCTGAGGCGTCACGCATATTGGTCAGTATCATGTGTTTTTTTAAATGATCATTTCTGGTTCTTGTTTATAGTTAGTTTTAGCATCTTGTGATATGTGACCCTGATTTTGATGTGAATGCAGCGTTTAATGGAGATGAAGATGGCTACATTTAAGCTTAATTTGATATGCAGATGGAGCCCTGAGGATTTTGAAGTCTACCAAGAAGGTTTGCAAGGATCTGATATCGAGTCTTCATAAGTTATATTAATTCGTATGCTCTTGCTATTAAGCAGTTGTATGACATGATTGTTTGTGAAATGGTGCGTGTTTGGACGCCTTCTTTTGCTGGAAATCTGTAATGGACTATGCAAATCCTACCGGAAATATAGTAATTCTACTTCTTGTTTGGTTATGTTGTATCTGAGTTATTTTGGTACCTAATTAGATCTCAATGGTGTTAGAATTATGTCAAGATGCCTACGTTCTAATCCGTTGGGGTGTTCATGGTCAGGTTTGGCTAGTTTTGATGAATTTTTTGGACGTATGAAAATTGTGGTTTTGAAAAATGAACAACTAAAGTGACCGGGTGGTTTTGGTGGTTTCATGATTGCTTTTGATGGCGTGAACGTATTGTTTTTATTTAAACGGGTTTGTTTTGCTATAGCCATGTGGTTTTATCTTTACAAAATTTACAAAAGTCCCTAGGTGCTTCATGATTGGTCGATTGAGAAGTTCAGACTCCGAGTAATCGGCCTAGACGAAGAATACTCGGACATGTTAATTAGAAAGGAACTAGTATTAAGCACCCATGCGTTGCGGCAGTGGTGTCAAACTGTGTCAAATAGCATCATTGTCATACCACCGCGAACGACCACCAACACTGAATTTGCGGCGAAAAAACTGACCAAAACATAAAACATAGAAAATAATAAGTAAGTCGATCTATGACCTGCACGTTATGACAAACTTGTAAATAGAAAAAAATAGACGACGTAAAAATGTTGAACTACACACGTACATTGCATTGCATTAATTTGCAAAACTTAGAAAAAAGCGTAAAATAGAATGTAAAAACATTGAACCACGCACGCACGTTGCGTTGTGTTAACTCGCAAAATTTAGAATGAAGTGTAAAACGAAAATTTGCGAAATATAAAAAAATATAGGGGACAAAAGTTGAAAGTAAAAAAGTTATAAACTTAAACTGAAAAGATGAAAACTTTGGGTTATAATAACTCAAATAGTTTTGGGTTAAAATAATTCATCAAATACTTTTGAATTAAAAGTAAAAAATTAACATTTTTTTGAAAAACTCCCCAAACATGACGTATATCTTATGCACAAATAAGTTGATAATTTATAGTATTTAAATTTAAATTAGTTTTCGCAAAATTAATTATATGTCAGATATTATACTTTTACTATATTTATAACAAAATACGTGAATATCAATTTAAATAAAAAATACATTTTCAAACAGTAAAGTATTTTGAAAATTGATGTTTATTCCTTTAAAAATGAGATTCAAGCTTTAATATTTAAAAATGAGATTCAATCTTTAGATAGTAATGTTTAGAGAGTCGTTTGACTTTTAAAGTTTTTTTAAACACTTCATTTTATACCATTCTTTATAAAATCATTTGTTACATTTTTTAAACAATTCACTTTTTTAAGTCATTCATTTTTTTAAATTTTACAAAATGACGTGTATAAAAACAAAAGAAATGGAAGATTTGAAAAAAGAAGAACCATTCTAATAAAAAGTTTGCAAAAGATCGTTCATTTTTCAAACTCTTTTTAGAATAGTAATCTTTTTTCAAATCTTCTATTTCTTTGGACCATTTATTTGTTCAAAATTTGTTATTTTTTAACCTTTCGTGTATTAAATTCGTGCATTTTTTAAAACCATACACTTGTAAAGTTATTTTTTTAAGGTTGTGTAACATCACGTGTTTTTACGTCCTATAAAATTCCGACACATGTCCCGTTGATCCTCGTATGCCGTATGCTAGACGAGAGGGACTAAAGTTGTCAATACGTTATTTTATGACCTCTGAATGGCCATAAAGGAAGTTGAGGGGCTAAATATGAAAAATGCCAAAAATATGATTCCTGGGAGGCGGTTACGGACCGCAACTGAAGGAACACCAGATCTAAAGGACCGGAATCAGATCAGATCTGTTGTGTATTTCCGCATAAAAGGTTAATCCTCCGATTGCTCGCCGTAATGGAAAGAACTTCTGGTGAACGCTGCAAAACAAAACACCGTTAGACTCGTCACGGGAAAATGGGGGTTCTCTCCGTGACCACCCTCCGGCGTGAGAATAAGTACAGGTTGATCGGAATAGTTAAAGTGAAGTAAGAGAGAGAGTAAGTGAGAGTGAATACCTTTGCTTGTACCTGAAGTTACTTATTTATAACCGGATTTAGGCGCCAAAACTAAGAGAGGAAAACTTAACGGAATCTTTGCCATTCCCTTGTGTATTAAGTTTGACGTTAATGCACACGGATCGACCTTGCATCAACGGCTAAGGAATAGCCACGTGGCGCTACGAGATCGTTCTCTTTTTAATCTGCAAGCATGCCATCATTGTGACCCAACTGAATGCCTCAGATGATGCCACGTGTCATTCGGTTATAACTGAATGATGCCTTTGCACGATTGGGCCTTAAATGCTTCTAGAACATTTTGCAGCTTGTTTCCCCTTGCTGCCACGTGTCATTTCGGTTGTAATAGAAAAGATTCCTATTGCTCTGATCAGGTTCCCTGCGCGCGGAAGTCATCTGATAAGAAATGTGCTCAAGCTTAACTGTTTCCTTGCACGAGCCCGCGCGGGGGAAGTTAAATGATTGTTTTCCTTCTCAGATGTCCGACACATAGAAAAGTGAGGCTTAATTCTTGTACTATAGTCTGCGCAAGGTCTGCTTTGTGGATAATAATGGGTATGGCCTCTTGCTCGGCGCAAGGTTAGGACCATACCCCTTCAACAACCATATTTGGTTACAGTCGTAACCAAAATAAAACCAGGGGCGCCTTGAGGTCCTTACAGAGTGCAACCATATCTGGTACGGTCCGCAAGGACCTGCCAGTAACAGAATGGTGGTAGCAAGATGCCCTGCCACTTATGTCGCGAATTGCCACCCTTTGGCTGGTCTTGCCACGTCCAAAAACACTTGTACACTTCCTACAACAGCCTCTAACACCTGGCAAGCCCTCATGCTCCTTCCTCAACTATAAAAGGGCACTTGAGTTGCCCATTTCTTTGCTCACTCCTTCCAAATTTTCCTCTCTTGCTCAAAGTTGGAAGTTCCTAAGCAATTAGGAGCATCCCCTGAGCTATCTAGTCATTTTGGATCACATGTAAGTGTTCCAACTTGTTCTTTTCGGTTTTGTAGGCTTTTAAGCCAAAGTCAAAGCGTTTACGTAAAAACACTTTGATCCTCGGCTAAGACCATTACGGTCCAGCCATTGTTCGATGCGAACATGGCTACGTGATCATAATAGGTAGGTGTTAATCCCTTAAAAGGGCGCCTCTTGATTACCACGTTTGCTTGACCAATTTTGACGGGTCAAAGTTTTATTCATAAAAAAGTCAACGGGTCAGTTTCGAAATAAATTCATATCTAGTAATGTAGGTGTTATAAAATGTGTTTTTAGTACTTTAATAACTTGGTAATAATAGTTAGAACATGTATAAACATGTTCGCCCGTCAATCCAGGTCTAAGGTCGGTTCGCAACCGAAAGTCGCAAAGTTTGACTTATGTTTTGACTTTCAGTTCTGACCCGATTTAGCAACTTAGACTACTGACTTTAAGTTGTTTTAGGACCATGCTATAGTATAGTATAACCCTCTGGAGTTATACTACATGGTCGTCTAACATTCTGAAGTTTTATGCAAATATCCGATATTATGCCTATTTTCAATTTAAATGCCCTTTTGTATAAAACAATGTTTTAAACATAAACAAGCATACAATTGATTTACATACTTATTTATAAACCTAATTAAATTATTTTGATATCAACATTCTGGTCGTAGGCTGCGGTTTGATCTAATATCGTTAATAAAGCTTTTAAATGACTAAAATGCTCTTTTCGAAATTTTAAAAGGTTTAAACATAATTTCTTCACCAAAACCATTTACCTACTGATATAATATGTTAAATGACTTATTTTGGTTATATAAAAATGATCATAACTTTAGTTTTCATTAAACATTGAATTAATCGGCATTTAGCGACTTTTACGCCTTTTCGGCACATAGTATGGTTTAAAACCATAACTATGAGCCAAGACTTATTACCATACTGATTTTTAAACTTATTTTGAATATTTTTACAGTAGGTAAAAGTTATAAACTCAGAATCCCTAATATGACATCGAAGCTATGTGTGAAATTACCAAAATACCCTTACGGGACATAGTTTGGTTTTAGACTATCAACCACATATATATTTGATATCCTACTGATATAACATTATAAATTACATATTTTTACAGAATGTTACCTTGACATCAGTTTACTCGCAAACCTCTTTTATAAGGCGTAAATGACCAAACGCCCTTTTAAGGCGTAACTTGATTTTAAAACCATAACGGGCATACATGTTGATATCTTACTGATATTATAACACGTTTAAAACATATTGGCATATGGAACTTGTATATGACTCATCCAGTTACCCAATTTCGCTTATATGCGCCTACGGTTTGTGGTTTAACCTTATCATTTTTATATCAAAATCCAGAATGTTACGTGTTTACCCATATTATACAAGTCTTATTACTTGTCGGGTCTAAATAACATCCTATTTCGGTCACTGCTTAATTTAGCGTATCGTACCGTATTTATTTAACGTAAGACTAGCCGGTTCAAGTCTATGACTTAACTAAGGACCCGTTAGCATTCTAATTGGTTAATTAAAAACCGTCATTCCAGACTAACGCCTTCCGGTAGATTGTGCTTGTACTTATCTCTTGATTTGCGGCTGAGTTATTATTTTCTTGAAGATTTAGCTCAGGTAAATACTCTTAACCTATTTTCGCTATACGAGCTTGGGATACGGTAAATTATTACCGGTTGGTCGGTAGGGGATCATGTATTGTCCAGTTGTGATTATAACTAAATCTCATAACTCTTTTTAATCTGCATTGCCTGATAACTTAAACGTTGGGGGTGGGCTTGACCGTGTCTAGGATATCCTTAGGCTCACTAAAGTGCTAGTGGCCGCAACCTTAAGCATGGGGTGTAAGCATACACCGGTCAATTGCAAATTATATTATCTGCTTTCTGTGTGAAAGTTCAGAAGTGGTGTGTCAGTCGATCATGTCTTGGTTTCTGTACTAGGCCCCATATGTATTGGCAGGCTTGTAAAAATGTATACAAGGTCTTTTGTACTATCCCAAGTTATTTATAAAAAATGTGCCTAGTGCACTTAAAAATGATTTTGAAAAGATTTTCAAAACGTGTCGGTTGATTGTATTTACCAGTGAAAACTGACATATTTTCAAAAGATTAAGTTAAGGTATAGCACGTAATAGGCCGGAAGCTGCGTAGGCGCCAACGTAGAGGATTTGCGACCCCTAGTTGTGCTTAAAGTCTGTTAATCTCTTTTGTACATATTTTTACGATCCGCCTGTGGATCTTTATTACAATCCGTCTGTAATTATTATTTTAAACTTTGAACATTATCGGGTTCTAATAATATTAAATCCAAGACTTTTGCTGTGTTGCTCTGTGTTGTTTGGTGATGATGTTATCAACTTACGTCACAATACTCCCCATCGGGATACACGTGGAAATGGGGTGTGACATTTTGTTTTTTATAAACGTCTTTTTTAAAATCTTCATTTTTAAACCACTCGTTCATTTAAAATCGATCATGTTAGGATCTGAGTTTGATTTACTTGTGGTTTTTGTTTTGAAGAATGATAATATGATTGAAAATCAAAGTAAATGCAGCGGAATAAACTGAAAAGTTTTACTACAAGTAAAGGTCGTTTGTTTTCATCATCATCATGCTTTCAAGTATGTAAACTTTGCATGTGATTCACAAACTCTCCTCAGCCTATTATAAAGCTTGATAGTACAGAAAATGGAAGAAGATGATTGGTGTAAAGATCTTTTTAAGAAGACAAGAATAACTGTTACATTGACACTAGTATTTATACTAACTATCTAACCACTGAGGATCTTTGATGACGTCAGGGTTGATAGTGACATCTAACAATAACTTAACTAACTAGAAACACTGATCCCTAACATCTGTTAGTGCAAAAGCACCGTTACATTGAAATTAAAATAACTAAACTAAACTCTGATGGCTAAGCACTGCTTCCTTTCTTCTGTCAGACCTTTGGCTTTTATGTAGGCAGATGTTTGCATGTATCAGACTTTAGAAGGTAGAGTTTAGACAGTCAGCGGTTCTAAGTGCTGTTAGCAGGACCAATCCTTTGATAGAGTATTTTGACTTTATATCATCTGTTCCTTTGTACAGGTTCAATCCCAACAATCTCCCCTGGAACAGATGATGCCAAAATTACCTTTTATTCTTGGTCTTTATTCCTCAACAGGAGATCTCTGATTTGGCCTTTAAATTGCAATTGGAAGTTCAGAGATTCCTCATCATCATCATCCTTTTCCAGCACCAGATCTAAGAGTTCTTGGAGGTCTTCTACACACAGCTCATATGCACCCTCCATATTGATCTTGGTAACTGTGCCACCCGACTTGAGCAGAGTCAATTCGTGGGAGTTTTTATCAACTTTCCACTTAAGAATTTTTGGGTCGGAAGGCTTTCTAGGATGGAAAGTTATTGTTGAGGTAGGAAGGATTGTTTGTTGTGCCATAAGGGACAGATCTTCTGCAAGCTTTTGACTGGTCTCATCAGTATGGAAGTCAATCATATTTTGGATGCCTTCCTTTATGTGCTCATACTCTCTCTTGTCTTCTTCTACCATATTCATTTGCCTTTTTCTTTTATTTAAGGCTAAAATAGATACAACAGATGTTTCATTTGGTTTTGAAGAGTGTTGAGCCTGTTGAGCTGTATTCTCTGCTGGATACTCTGGCTTCTTAGGCAATGATGGATCAATTTTTCTTCTCTTTTCAAGTGATCTATATGTATTAGTTACCTTTTCCTCTGTCCACCTCATGATCTGGTTCTTCGACCCATAATTAGCAGCAATCAGTTCTTCCTTCATTCTTCTTAACTTTAAATTCTTTTCAGGCAATTTCTTGTATTTGTTCCAGTCTGGAGGAGTTGGATTTTTGAGAGGATCCTTCAACATTTCTTGCATTCTTTGTATTTCCTCTTCCAACTCTCTCACAGACCAGTCTTTGAATTATGCCCTTGTAGCCTTATACAACTTGGTTTCCATGATGTGATTGATGTAATCTTCTTTAAGGCTTTTGTCTTCTCTCTTTGACAGAAGTTTGCTCAGATCTCTTGCATAATCTTCTATTCTTCTAACTTTGCTCAAGAGATATTGCCAGTAATTTTGAATTACTCTGTCAGACTTTCCCTGGGTATCCCTTCTTGTGATATCCTCAGCTTGTTTGACTTTAAGCTGCTTGTATTCTTCTAAATTTCTTGGCTTGGGATAGCCTTTCAGGGATGTAAATTCCCTTTTATCTGGATCTTCTTCTGCAAAGAAGGATTTGATTTCTGGCTTAAGAGATTGTAATTCAAGAGGAAATTGAGCACCAAGTGGCTTTATAGACATTTGAGAAGAAGGAGGTTTGACATCTGCTGTGGTGGACACAGGTTCTGAAGACACAGGTATAGGAGAAGGTATGATCTTGTCATCAATACAACATTTGTGGTTTTTCTCCTTTTGAAGCTGAGATTTGGTGATTGTGGTTGTGAAATATTTGTTGATGTGGGTAAAGATGTGGTGGAAGTGGAAATTATGACCATAGCAGTGGTTGAATTAACATTTGTTCTAACCTCTGCTGTGCCCACAAATGTTGACACAACAGGTGCTGTAACATCTGTTAAGATTTGTGTATCAACTGCTTTTGAAGAAATAGCTGGAAATGTTTTTGAGGGAGCAGAGGATATGGTTGGGATAACAACTGTCTTAGAACAGATGGATGTTGATGTTGATTGCCTTGTTTTTCTAACAGGAGGCATCTTCTTTGTTGAGGGCCCAACATTTTCCTTTTCTTTTTGCAGGGCTACCTTTTTCTCCACCAAATCTCTGCTCTCAACAATTACCCTTTTCTTTGTATTCTCCTTTTCCCTTGCAAAGATGTTTGCTGTTTCATCAATCTTTTTGGAGCCATCTGGCTTAGGGATAACCACTGTTGGATGTGCATCTTTGTTATTTAGCTTTAGTACTTCTTCCTTTAAAGTTATCTCCCCCTTTTTGGCGTATTCAGTGCTAACCAAGATCACTATAGGAGGAGATGTACCAGTGGTTTGAAGGAGATGAGCCTTGATTGCCTTTATATCTGCAGTTGTATCCATATACCTGGCATCAACCATGTTTCTAAGTTCTTGCATCTGATGCTTATGTTGAAGATTAGCAAGATACTTTTGTTGTTGAAACAGAGGGCTTACGGCTTTTATGAGGTCATCAGTGGATAGGACAAAGGGTTGGCTCTTTGCAGCTATCAACTGTTTCAGCAAATCCTTGATTTCATCAAAAAAGCTTTCTATTTTGGTAACTCTCTCTATCAAATCCTGATATTTTAGCTCATCACCTAATTTAATAGGATCATCTGAACTCCTACCAGAAATTGTAGTTTTATCTATGTTATCATGATCAAGAGTCTCAACCCCTGTTTCAAACATAGATGCCCCTTGGTCTTGGAACTGGGGACTTCCCACTGGATCAGATGGTAGCCTCAACAGTGGTTGCCTTCAAAAGAGTCTTATGTATGTAACCACTGCCCAATTGAAAACTTGGTAGTTTAGCAATTGTAGTAGCTGCTCTTGTTGAACTATCACCAAGGGTTACATGTAACCCAAGGGATGTATCCTCTTCAAATGCTGATGGGCTAGCAATGAGTACAGAATCAGACCCAGTCACTTGTTGGAGTATATTCTCATTGATAGGTTGTTGAGAAGAACTGGTTAATGTCTGTTCTAGGTCAATTGCATTCAACAAAGGCAAGATTGTTGGTGGGAGTGATTTTGTTGGTGATGGTTGTGGTGCAGAAAGAGACATTGCCCTGGGAGAGGGGCTGTGGAAGATGGAACCAAGTGGATCCAGAGCTTCATAATTTGGTGTCCTTATTTTTACAACCTTTTCCTTTTGTGAGGAAGAAGGAGGAGTTTCAAAGCCAGGTTGAGATCCTAACATCTGTTGTGAAGAAGTAGCAGTTGAAGTGATTTTTGTGATATCACTGGGTTAACCTCTGGGATCTCATCTTCTAGAGGGCCCTTTTTGGGTTTGGTGGGTTTTCTGGATGTTTTCTTTGGTTTCTTTTTGGTGATTGCTAGTGTGGGTTCCAGGGCAGTGGTTTCAAAAACCTGATCATCAAGGGCAGTGGGCCCAGTAGTAGGAGGTTGAGATTGGACATTTTGTTCTTGTAAAGCTTGCTCAGCCTCCTCTACTTTTGTTTTGCAATGTTATTAAAATTTGCCACAAGACCATTGAAAAATATCCGAGAAAAGTTTAAATCTAAACCAGTTAAAATGGCATAGCCCAGATATTGAATGTTCAATGGTATTTCATTAAAAGCCGTGGTCTTTGCTGAGAGACATGTTAAAAGAGTGTGGAAGAAAAATCTCATCTCAACTGGAAAATTGGGTTTGAAGATTGTCATACCTTTGAGTTGGCCAATGTAACCCCTTTCTGAAAATTCGGCATGCATCTCATTTGTAGAGAATGACATAGGATGTGTCATATCATTTAATTTAAAAACTTGAGAAATTGATTGAGGGGTAATTTGCATCAGTGTTTTGCCCACTTTTGATGTGATTGCATAAGGAACATCCTTTCGTGAATGAACCTTTGCATTTGCCCAGAAATACCGTTGTACGTCTCGATAGATAGGAGCTTTGACGGTTAACATATGCAAAAATTTTGATTCTTTCAAGATTTTTATCATTGAATGATATCTTGTATTTGAATCGGTTGCCTCAAGAATTGCTGTGTAGTTATGAGGAGTTTTGATGATGAGGGTGAATGGTAGTGGTTCTGGCTTGGATTTCGCTTTTGATTTAGCTTTGGGTGCCATGATTTAGAAAAAAAAGATTGGAAGGTTTTGAATTTGAGACGGCAAAGTGAACCTCTGCTCTGGATAAAACAAGGTTTTTATAGGGTTTTGAAAAAGTGATGATGACGTGTCATCTGATGCAACAACTGACGAATAACGTTTGTCCACGTGTAACCTCTGATTGACAATGGAAGACAGTTGTTTTGACAAACACTGTTGAGAATATGGGCAGTGGATGTGAATAGTGTGTTGACACTATCAGAGGATAAACTTTGACAGTGGATGGACTTTTCTAAACGATCAGTGTTCTGATGCTATCAGTGGTTTGAAACAGAATTTAAGGATTTATTGAAAAATTCAATTTTAAACTATTTTTAAGGAAGAAATTTGATTTTCTGAAAACGTTTTTATGCTATTTACACATGGATCACCAGAAAACTGTTTTTAATCCATGTTTAGCATTCCAATCCTAGAGATCAAGCTTTCAAAAGTAGATGTATCCAATGCTTTTGTTAGCACATCTGCTAGCTGATCCTTAGTATGGACATGTTGTAAGGAAATCAAACCTTTTTCATAGCAATCCCTCACAAAGTGATGTTTGATGTCAATGTGCTTTGTTGTGGAATGAGAAACTGGATTTTTGATGATATTTTCTGCTGCTTGACTATCAATTTTGAGAGGAGTTTTTAAAGCAGTGATACCAAAATCCAAAAGTTGATTTTGAAGGCACATGATTTGTGCAGTGCAACTTGCAGCAGCAATTTATTCTGCCTCAGCAGTGGATGTGGAAACTGCAACTTGCTTTTTTACTTTGCCAAGACACTAGGCAATCACCTAGGAATTGGACACCTCCTGATGTGGACTTCCTTGTTGTCTTGCATCCAACAAAATCACTATCTGAGTAACCTGAAAGCTCAATATTTCCATTAGCAGGATACCAGATACCAAGTGTGGGAGCACCTTTAATATACATGAATATCCTTTTGACAGCAATAAGATCAGACTTTCTAGGTTGTGACTGGGATCTAGCACAAACACATGTAGCAAACATGATGTCTGGCCTAGAAGTAGTTAGGTACAATAAAGACCCAATCATACTTCTATAAACTGTTTGATCAACCATGTCATCTTTATCAACAATAGTGACCAACTTTGAAGTAGCCATGGGTGTGCTGTAAGGTTTACAATCATCCATATCAAACTTTTTAAGCAGTTCTTTGACATACTTGTTTTGATGGATGAAAGTGTCATTGTGCATTTGTTTGACTTGCAAACCAAGGAAACATTGCAACTCACCCATTGCACTTATTTCAAACTCTGCTGCCATGAGTTTTCTTAACTCTTCACACATGGCAGTGCATGTGGATCCAAAAATGATGTAATCCACATAAATGTGAACAAGCATCAAATCTTTTCCTTTCCATTTTAAAAACAAGGTTTTATCAGTTTTACCTCTTGAAAAACCTATGATAAGAGAAAAGTGGATAGAGTTTCATACCAGGCTCTAGGTGCTTGTTTAAGACCATACAATGCTTTGTTTAACCTGTATACATGATTAGAATGAAACGGATCTTCAAATCCAGGAGGTTGGCATACATACACTTCTTCCTTGATCTTTCCATACAGGAATGCAGGAATGCACTTTTGATGTCCATTTGAAACACTTTGATGTTGTGGTTAGCAGCAAAATCTAAGAACAATCCGATGGCTTCTAACCTTGCTACAGGAGCAAAGGTTTCATCATAATCAATGCCTTCTTCCTCTCTGTATCCTTGAACCACGAGCCTTGTTTTGTTCTTGACAACAATACCCCTTTCATCTGTTTTCTTCTTGAAGACCCACTTTGTGCCAATTGGACTTACATCCTTAGGCAGTGGTACAAGTTCCCAAACTTGTTGTCTTTTAAACTAAAGGAGCTCCTCTTGCATAGCTTCTACCAAACTGTTGTCTTTCAGTGCTTCTTGATACTTGACAGGTAAAACCAACAAAGAGGCAAATGTTTTGGGATTGGCTTCTTGTGAGCACTCCCTCATTTATGTTGCCAATAACTTGATCCAATGGATGGCCTTTGAGGAAAATCAAATCACCTTGATATGGGACAATTGCATTTTGAGGTGAAGCTTGCAAATGTGTATCATGTGAGCTAACATCTGTTAGTGAATTTGATGGTCCAGCCTCCGATTAGAATGGAGGTGGTGGTATGGGTGGTATTGTAGTAGAGGTTTGCTGATTTTTATCCAAATTTGATGGATTTTCATCAACAGTGTTTTGGTTTTGTGAGCTAGCAGAGGATTGAGAGTTAATCACTGTTGAACCAACAGAGCTTTCACCATTGTTACTAACATCTGCTCCTCTGCTTGAAGGACTTATCTTGAATTTTGGAATAATGCAATCTTGTGTGGTGATGACTGTGATGTACCTGCAGTGTTAATCTTGACAGACACATCTTCAAATGTAAATTTATCCAGATCAAACAATTCAGCAGGATTTGATGGGATTTTTAAAGATGAAAGTTCATTGAATTTTACATTCCGAGTTTCTTCAACACACTTGGTCCTAGAGTTAAAAACTCTGTAGGCTTTGGCAGTGGTTGAGTATCCCAGAAAGTAACCACAGTCAAATTTGGCTGCAAACTTTGAGATAGAATCTTTTAAGTTCAAAATAAAACAAGGACATCCAAAAACTTTGAAATATGAGATCAGAGGTTTGATTTTGTAAAGCAGTTCATAAGCAGTCTTTTGATGCCTAGGGTTAATCAAAACTCTGTTCTGAACGTAACAAGCAGAGTTTACAGCCTCTGCCCAAAAAGACAAGGGTAAACCTGAGTCTGCTAGCATGGTTCTTGCAGATTCAACAAGAGTGCGATTTTTCCTTTCAACTACCCCATTTTGTTCTGGAGTTCTTGGGACACTAAATTGCCTAGCAATCCCTTTTGACTCATAGAAGGCATCCAACTCCTTATTTCTAAACTCTGTTCAATTGTTCTCCTAAAATTTTTTACAGGAAGGTCGTATTGCTTTTCAACTTGTTTGACAAAATTTTGCAATATACCAGCTGTTTCATCTTTGGAGTGTAAAAAGAATGTCCATGTAAACCTTGAAAAATCATCAACTATGACTAAACAAAATCTTTTCTTCATTAAGCTCATGATTTTTACAGGGCCAAACAAATCCATGTGCAGTAGTTGCAAACACTGGGTTATTTTGGACTCTTCAATTGACTTGTAAGAACTTTTATGTTGTTTATCTTTTAAACAGGAAGCACAATGTTCTACACAAGTAAATTGCTTATGTGGTAAACCTCTGACAAGACAACTTTGGGAGAGTGTGGTGAGTGTCTTCAGATTTGTATGCCCTAGTCTCTTATGCCATAACTCTGTCTCTTTGCTTGAAGCAACTGAGAACAGGCACGCATTGGACATAGGGTTATCTTTCAACATATCAACCACATACACATTGCCACTTCTATGAGCAACAAGTTGTGCTTTGCTCTCAGCAATAATTTGATCAATCTTTTTAACAACCTCTGGTCCTACAATTTAACAGGTTTTCTTTGTAAAGAAAGAACCATATCCTTTATCACTCATTTGAGAAACACTCAGAAGATTGAATTTTAGATTGTCAATTAAATTCGCATTTTCAAATTTGAGATTCCCAGCCTGGAGACACCCTAAACCCAACATCTTCCCTTTTGAATTGTTACCAAAAGATATATCACCCCCTCCATGAGCCAAGAACAACCTCTGGTCCTATAATTTGACAGGTTTTCTTTGTAAAGAAAGAACCATATCCTTTATCACTCATTTGAGAAACACTCAGAAGATTGAATTTTAGATTGTCAATTAAATTTACATTTTCAAATTTGAGATTCCCAGCCTGGACACACCCTAAACCCAACACCTTCCTTTTTGAATTGTTACCAAAAGATATATCACCCCCTCCATGAGCCAAGAAGTCTTTGAGAAGGGATCTACATCATGTCATGTGCCTGGAGCCTCCACTATCTACATACCATAAACTATCAAGGCAAGTAGAAGCTCCCTGCACACAAGTAAACAATTAGTTTAGATGAGATTCCAAAGCCAGAATGGCTTTGGATTGGTTCACAGATGTTCCACTCTCAAATCCAGGAATATGGTCAATGGTTTGAGTTTGCCTTTGTATCCACTGTTGTGAACCATTTCCTTTCAGATGTTGGTAACCATGAGGATATCTATTCACTTTGGGCTTTGAAGGTTTTTTCAACCTTCATAGCTCATAGGAACCTTTTGATACAATGGTTGTCCATCTCCTCTTGGATACCTGTTGGCAGGTGGAGCATCTGTCACTTGTACCTCTCCGGGAACAGAGGTTTTGTTCAATGCTTTTGTGACAGATGTTTCAACAGTTTCAAAGGTCTGCTTAGATTTATTTCTAGCAGAACTTGAACTTTCTTTCTCAAGAGCTTTTGCTTTGATCTCTTTTATCTTTTGATCATATATTTGAAGGTAAGCACACTCATGAGTTAGATGATTTGTTTTCCCACAGATAAAGCATTTTGAATCATTTGGGATTATATGGGTTCTATTTATGTCATATGCTTTTAAAAGAAAACAATTTTCAGATACATGGTTTCTTTTGTTGCAAAATTTACAAAACAGATGTTTGATCTTTTCCCTTTTCTTTTTATCAGATTTCTTCTCAGCAGATGTTGTAACCTCTGCTGGAAGATCTTTGATGGGAATGATTCTTGCCTTTGGTGCCTTGACACCTTCAATGGTTGAAAAGTCCATTGGCTTGAAATTTTCAAGAATATCACATTCATCAGACCAAGTGGGTTTGAATTGGTATTTCTCAATTCTTTAAAAGTTGATTTCTGTTTTTCAAGAGAAATTTTGTTACCTTTTTATCAGTGATTTTTATCTCATTTCCAACCAAGTTTGTTGGAACAATTTCAACCTTTCCAGAATCAATATTTGTGTTGGTGCATAATGTCTATGTCTTAGTCTTATATCGAGTATGTATAGAATAGAGCTGAATAGGCTAGCTGTATGAAGTATTTATGTTATGTTGAGTCAAGTTCGCCCATGATTGACATGTTGAGTCAAGTTCGCCGAACTTGCTAAGGCAAGTTCGGGCGAACTTAGGTCTTCTTGAGGTGAACTTGTAAGTCTATAAATAGCTAGCTAGTCTCTCTCATTTGTAACTTTGGCATTTTGGAGGCGAAGCTCTGTCAGTTTGTACTCTTGACGTTTGATCAATAAAACTGATGTTAAACTGATTATTTCTTGTCTATTGGTAAACACGACGTAATATTTCTGCTATTATGGATGTTAGATATCAAATTTAGGTTCCTAAGCATCGAGGATCGGTCCTACAAGTGGTATCAGAGCTAGAACAGCCTGATTTGATAGTAATCAAGACAAGACACTTCTATTTCATCTCCATTCTTCTATTTTTCATTACTTTTTCACAAAAAATGAAGAATTCACGGTCAAAATCTTTTCAATTTTGAATATATCATGTAAAATACAACAAAGATAAACCCTTGAAAGATTGGAGACCAAAATCAATCGAATTGATGTTGAAATGTTGCAAAAAACATGTTTGACAAAACACTTTCCATCGAACTTGTTAGCCAAGTTCGGCCGAACTTGTGCTAAAAACTCACTTTTCAGTGATTTTTTACCAAGTTCGCTCGAACTTGAGTGAATTTTGAGGAAATTTGGATAAGTTCGCTCGAAGTTGCTAGATTTTTATTGATATTTTGTCAAGTTCGACCGAACTTGATATAGATTCAAGAAGTTTAGCTAAGTTCGCCCGAACTTGCTAGTTTCTCATCAAATTCATTTGATAAGTTCGCTCGAAGTTACCTCAGGTTTATTTTCAAAACTGTTGCAAGTTCGACCGAAGTTCAAAAAATATTTTTCAAATGTGAAATCACAAGTTCGACCGAACTTGTGATAATTTCTGAGAATTCTTCATTGTAGCTACAAGTTCGACCGAACTTGTAGTAAAACTAATTGTTTTCAAAGTTTTCAAGTGTTTTCAGTATACACGTCTCGTTATTCGTGATGGATGATCTACAAAGAGCATATACGACATCAGCGGGTTCGTCAAATGCCAACGTAGTCTAACAAGTTAATGTTGACAACAAGATAGGCACGACTGTTAAACCGCCGAAGCTAATGAGCATGGACGAGTATGAAGGATGGAAAGATAAGTTTACATATTGGGTTCAAGCCATGCACTTTCTAGGCTGGGTGTCGATTGAGAGAGGTTATACAGTTCCGTTGGACGAACATCAGCAAGTTTTGGAGAAATACAAATATTCCACGACACAGAAAGAAGAATACATTGCTGAGAAAAAGATGACCAGTCTTATCCAACAATCTGTCAAAGAAGATATTCTCGTCTTGCTACCAGAATATACGACTGCGAGAGATATCTGGCTTTCATTGCAAAAGAAATATCAAGGAAGCGCGGAGATGATCAAGAGCAAGAAAGCTCTCATCATGAAAGAGTTCGATATCTTCAACATGCTGAAGGGTGAGACCATGAAGCAGATGATTGAACGCTTCTTTCATCTTAAAGTCCAAATGCGAAGACACGGTCTCGAGAAGACGGAACAAGAATACATCGATAAGCTTGCAGATACCAGATGGAGAATGGACTACTTATCTTATGGTTCTGAAGGAAAGTGAAAAATGGGAATTTTTCAAGCTGTCAACATTTATCGATAAACTCGAAGGCCATGAAATGGAACTCTTGAAGATTGCAAAGTCAAAGAACGCTAATGTTGTTCAATACGTTGGTTTGTACTACAAGAGTGGACTGCAAGATAACATTTCAAGCCCAAAGATTCAGACATCATTCAATGCGAGTTTGAATTCTTCGAACAATTCGCAGCAGAATCAGAATCAATTATATCCTCAATATGATCAAAGTCCACAGTCTTCATTCTCAAGCACTGGTTCAAATTCGTCTTATCAGAGTCAAGCAAATCAGAACCAACAAACAAATTCTGATTCGAATGTATTCAAGTGTAACATTGCTGTTAATTTTAACAATGCTGTCTCTGAGCAAACTGCTAAGCAACACATGACACTTCTCGCCACTGTTCTAGAATCGTATGAAAGTCTTGTAGCTGGAAAAATCGGCAATCCCGAGATGACTGCCGAAGACTACGATCAGGTGGACGAAGAAGAGCTTGAGTTGATGATATTAAGTGGTGTTTAGCATCTATCATCCGAAGGGTCACAAAGTTCGTTGCTCTCACAGGCCGAGATTTCAAGAGACAAAAGTCATGTGCTTCAGATGTCGCCAAAAGGGACATTTCAAGAGAGAGTGCAAAAATCCTGAAGCAACGGGAAATCAAAGTCCATTTGGAGGAGGCAACGAGTATTACAAACAGTCACTTAAGTACAAGCCTTTCCCGAAGAAGACTCAGATTGAAATTCAAGAGAAACCGAATAGCAGCAACACTGAAAAGGCTATGGTTGCATCAAACGAAGATGACGGTTTCGACTGGAATTCTTATATCGGTAAAAAGACCGGAGTTGCATTGATGGCGCAAATTCTTGAAGATACATTTGCCGAAGACGCAGCAGCTTTAGAGAATATTCTACTGGAACAGTATCTGCATCAACAACAAGAAGAAGAGGAGTATATCCACATGCAGAAACAGGAATTTTATCTCCTAACTCTTGTGAAAGTTATGCAGGTCACTTTGATGGAAGTTCTCAGGAACAAGCTGTCGAGGAGAAATCTGATGAAGTAGTCATTGATGTTACTCAAGAAGTAAATGCCGAAAACCTCAAGGACATTGCTGACAAAGCTTTAATGGCAAATCTAACCAAGGTAGGTCCAGAGGTAAATGAAAGTGTCAAAGTTCAAGTTTTAGAGGTTGAGAAACCTTGTACAAAATGTACTGAACCATGTATCGAATGTGCCGGAAAATCAAAGATCATCGCTGAAATCAATGTGCATAATGAACTTTTAAAATACGATTATCGCACAATGAAAGAAGCGTATGACAAAATGAAAGATGATTATGGCAGGCTCGACCGATGTCACACCCCGACCCGCAGCGGAATAAGAGTCGGGGCATAATTGGGTTATCACCAAAGCTCATGATATTTACTAATATGTTTCATATTTATTAAAGTCAAAATTACATTCCCAAATATCCAAACATGTCCATACAATACAAAGAAAATAAACCAAACAAAACAATCCCAAACTCTAAATCATTTTATTCTTCTAGTCCAATCCTAAGTGTTTCTTGCTGCAGCTGGTTCACCTGTATCATGTGTAAAAATGGGGGTTTTTGGGTCAACAAAAGTTGGCGAGTGAACCTTGTTAGATAAACATTTATTATTGATTTACTTATTAGTTTATCAATGAAAAATTGTGCATAATCATAAATGAGCAAATGTAAATAACCAAGCAGTAGCAATAGCAATCACAACTATAACATACAATAACACATGATAGCATACATTAACATACCAACATCATACGATAAATAACATGAATGAAACTGTGCGATCAAGGCTCAATCAAACGGAGCCAATCGTATTGCATGTACTGAAAATGATAAATGTCTGTGCGATCAAGGCTCAATCAAACGGAGCCGATCGTATGTGGGCACGCCAGTTTCACGCTCATAATGTAATGGGGAACATGCTCAACGCTCATAATGTAATGGGGAGCGGCGGCCTATGAAATTGCATGTACTGAAATAATAAATTGAATCTAACAATAACCACACAAATAGTTGTAACAAGCTGAATACACAAGTTCATGATATGATGTATGCACAATGGTTTAAATATAATATATAGCAAGACGCATGATACACCCCAAAACATGATTAAAACGGGGAATTTGTAAAGATTCACTCACATTGGGTGCGTTTGAATGGAGATGATGAGATGCGCACGAGTCGGGAGAGTTGAACAACGAGAATTACTAACCTAAATAATAACGGAAAAATATAATAAATGAGTGGATTTTATTAAGGATTTTAATGGAATTTTTATATATATTTTGTGAGTTTAAGGCCATTTTCTATCTTAAAAAATATTATTTTTAAGTATTTTTAATTGATTTTTAAATTAAATTAAATAAATAAAAATATAAAAAAATTGTTTATTTTTGCGTTGACCGTTACGTTGACTTGTTGACCTGTTGACCGGTTCGGTCAGTGTGTATGTATGCGCTGGGTGAGACTCGAACCCGAGACCTCCCGTACGCGTGCACGCAGCTCTACCAACTGAGCTACGTGTCTAACCCGAAATAATCTTGTTTTTAATTATATTTATATACTAATTCGATTTACTTAAAATTCATTTGTTTTAAAAAGAAGATTTTAAATCATCGAACCGGTGCCGTTAACCAGACTCGAACGCGTGACGTGCGACTTAGTGTTCACACAGTCCACCGCTGGACTGTGTGTCTAACCTGGTTAATGTTTCGGTTTTTATTATACTTAACAACTAACGGAGTTAACCCGGTTCAGCTTTAAACAAAAAGGCATTTTATTACATAGAGGGTGCGTGTATCAGGGATCGAACTCGTGACGTGTGCGTATCATTTGCACACAGTCCACCGCTGGACTGTGTGTCTAATCTGTTTAAAATACCAATTTTAATTATACTTATAGTGTTATCACAGTTCATCTTCTTCGTTGGATTTTACCGACAGCAGATTACACCATTAAATCTTGTTAATTCGATTGTTAAACATTGCACAGACTAATATGAGATAGCAGAGATGATAATCAGAGGAAAACATACCGGTGAACGATTGATTACAGAGTTCCGGCAAGGCGTCGGTCTCTGTTTTTAAGAACTTCCACTGAGCAAATCAATTAATCGTTTTGATTAGCTAATCATGAAATTGAAGTGCTAAACAAACGTTATCAGTGTGTTTGAAGGTCCTTACCGTTTCACAGACGAAGATAAAGATTTCCAGAAATTTTCCGGCGAACTGGAATTATCTGATAACAGTGCCTGAATTCGATCTCAAGTGGAAGGTTTGAGTTAGAAATAGCTTACCAACTGTTAGACTACGATGGTATTGAAGAACTTACCGATTTGAGGAAAAATACAGTTTTCCGGCGAACTTGCAGAATTTTCCGGCGAGTTGATTTAAGCTTTCTGATGGACCGAATGTGTGACGAAAGTGAAATGGAATGTTTGTATGATGTTTCTGAGTCGCGAGAGGGGTCTTGATTGAAGTAATTCAGACATTGATTATTTTCGGTTATAAAAACCGATTATGATCAAAATTGAAGTTCATTCAAATCCGAATTGATTAGGATCGTCAATGCATCGGTTATAAACCTGAAATCGCGATTACTCAAACGTTTAGACGGTTGAATAGCCGATTTCAGTTTTTCAGTTGGCGTAACCGGTTTATCTAGGTTTGTATATAAGAATCATTTGTTTCCTAGAGTTGACAGAAAACAAACAAGTGGCGGAGTGGTGATGTGTGTGTGTGTTAAGTCTTTGGATCTCACTTTCCGGCTGACCCGGGTTCGAGCCCCGGCAGCAACATTTTATTTTTATTTATTTTGTTTTCACTTTTTATCAAATATAATTTTTATAGTTTAGTTTGTTTATTAATTATGTATCATTAAAAATCAAAATAACCATAAATATACAATGTGACATTTATAACTTGATATTCGATTACAAGACGGAGCGGGTTTTAGAAACCCGTTTTTTACAAATGTTACAGTATCCCCTACTTTTAGGAATTTCATCCCGAAATTTAAGTAGTTGAAGTAGTAGGAAAAAGATGCGGGCATTTTTCACACATTGAGTCTTCACGTTCCCAAGTAAACTCAGGTCCCCGTTTCGACTCCCAGCGTACCCTAACAATTGGAATGCGACTCCGTCGTAGACGTTTCTCTCCGAAATCCATGATCTCTACAGGTCTTTCAATAAAATGCATAGATTCATCAATCTGAATATCTTCCAGCGGAATGTGGAGGTTTTCATCAGCGAGGCACTTCTTCAAGTTCGACACGTGGAATGTGGGATGAATCCTGTTGAGTTCTTCTGGTAGATCAAGCTTGTATGCTACAGGTCCTACTCTTTCGAGTATCTTGAAAGGTCCTACGTAGCGTGGTGCTAGCTTTCCTTTTTGACCAAAACGAACTACTCCCTTCCACGGTGATACTTTTAGAAGTACGTGATCACCAATGTTAAACTCTAAAGGCTTCCGTCGTTTATCTGCATAACTCTTTTGACGACTTTGAGCCTTTGGATTTAATGGATCTTGTCTGTGGTTTCTTGGATCAATTCTGGACCAGTGATTTGAGCTTCCCCAATTTCGTGCCAACATACTGGAGATCGGCACTTACGACCATATAAGGCTTCAAAAGGTGCCATGCCGATACTTGAATGATAGCTGTTGTTGTACGAAAATTCTACTAATGGTAGATGAGCGTCCCAATTTCCCTTGAAGTCTATAACACATGCTCGAAGCATATCTTCAAGAGTTTGAATGGTGCGTTCAGATTGACCATCAGTTTGAGGATGATAGGCGGTACTGAGATCTAATCGTGTACCCATAGCGGCTTGTACTGCTTGCCATGTTCGTGAAGTGAAACGACCATCACGATCAGAAATAATGCTTAACGGTACCCCATGTCGGCTTATGATTTCGCTGATATAAATACGAGCAAGCTTTTCGTTCTTGAAATCTTCGCGGATAGGAATAAAGTGAGCTGATTTTGTAAGTCGGTCAATTATTACCCATATAGTGTCATACCCACCAGAAGTGCGAGGTAACCCGGTAATGAAATCCATGGTTATATTTTCCCACTTCCATACAGGTATATCAGGTTGGACCAGAAGTCCTGAGGGTCTTTGGTGTTCAGCTTTCACCTTGGAACATGTAAGGCACTTGGAAACAAAAACAGCAATATCCTTTTTCATTCCAGGCCACCAATAGGTATATCGTAGGTCTTGATACATCTTATCGGCTCCTGGGTGTATAGAGTATCGCGTTTTGTGAGCTTCCTTCATAAGAATTTCACGAAGATTGTTGTGGTTAGGAATCCAGATACGATCTAGGTAGTACAGAATACCGTCAGATTTAGTTTCAATTTTAAGTTCAGCTCCACATGACATCTCCTTTCGTACATCATCTTCCGTTACTGAAACATGTTGGGCTTCTCGAATTTGATCTTTAATGTCAGTTATGATTTGCGAACATAGAAGACGAATGGAGTTCGCATAACCCTTTCGACTAAGTGCATCGGCCACCACATTTGCCTTGCCAGGGTGGTACCAAATTTCACAGTCGTAATCATTTAGAAGTTCGACCCATCTTCGTTGCCTCATGTTTAACTCCTTTTGATTGAAGATATGTTGAAGACTCTTGTGGTCAGTGTATATTTCACACTTAGTACCATAGAGATAATGTCTCCATATCTTAAGAGCGAACACAATGGCTCCAAGTTCTAGGTCATGGGTGATGTAGTTCTTCTCATGCGTCTTGAGTTGTCTCGAAGCATAAGCTATAACTTTTCCTCTTTGCATTAGAACGCAGCCTAGTCCTTGCCCTGACGCGTCGCAATAGACCACAAAATCATCACAACCTTCAGGAAGAGTGAGGATTGGTGCATCACAAAGTTTTTGTTTAAGAGTTTGGAAGGCTTCTTCTTGCTTGGGTCCCCATATGAAAGGTTTTCCCTTATGAGTTAAAGCCGTGAGTGGTACAGCAATGCGTGAGAAGTTTGAGATGAATCGACGATAATAACCAGCCAAACCAAGAAAAGATCTTACTTCAGTTGGTGTACGTGGAGCTTGCCATTCTTGTACCGCTTTGATCTTTGAGGGGTCGACATGTATTCCCTTGTCATTGACTACATGTCCAAGGAATTGCACCTCTTTTAACCAGAATTCGCATTTGGAGAATTTGGCGTAAAACTTTTCATTCTCTAGAAGTGTAAGGATGAGTCGAAGATGATGCTCATGATCAGACTTAGACTTTGAATAAATAAGAATGTCGTCGATGAAGACTATAACAAATCGATCAAGATAAGGTTTGCAGACTCTGTTCATTAGGTCCATGAAGACTGCTGGAGCGTTGGTTAAACCAAATGGCATGACCATGAATTCATAATGACCATAACGAGTTCGGAATGCGGTCTTTGGGACGTCTTCTTCATGTACCCTAAGTTGATGATAATCAGATCGAAGGTCGATTTTGGAAAAGTAGCTGGCACCTTGGAGTTGGTCAAGAAGATCATCAATGCGAGGTAAAGGATAATGATTCTTGATTGTTAATTTGTTGAGCTCTCTGTAGTCGATGCACATACGAAACGATCCATCTTTCTTCTTTACAAAAAGAACAGGCGCACCCCAAGGCGATGAACTAGGACGTATGAATCCCTTGTCAGTCAACTCTTGTAATTGACTGGCTAGCTCTTGCATCTCAGAGGGGGCTAACCTATAAGGAGACTTTGCAACTGGTGTAGCACCAGGTATAAGATCAATACGGAATTCGACTTCTCTAACTGGAGGAAGTCCTGAAATGTCATCAGGAAAAACTTGCGGGAAGTCTTTTACTACTGGGATGTCTTCAAGTTTCTTCTCCATGGTTCCCTTGTTGATGATATGAGCTAAAAACGCGACATAATTTTTGCGAAGATATTTTTGGGCTTGAAGACAAGACATTAAGCTGAGCTCTTTCGACGAGGTTTCTCCAAAGATTCGAAGAGTCTGACCGTTTGAAAGAGGAATACGTATAAATTTTTCGCGACATACAACTTCTGCCTGATGTTGACTGAGCCAGTCCATACCAATTATGATATCAAAACTTCCCAGCTTCATAGGAATAAGGTCTACTGAGAATTCGTGGTCGTTTAAGGTGAGTGTACAGTTGCGTATAATAGAGTTTAATGAAACTGGTTTCCCGTCAGCAACTTCTACCGTTATGGATTCCATGAGCTTATCCGATTTTGGTTTAAGATAGGTTCAAATTCTAAGGACACAAAACTTCTATCCGCACCAGTATCAAATAACATAGAGGCATATCTACCATTTATAAGGAACGTACCATTAACCACATTGCCGTCAGCTCTAGCCTGATTAGCGTTGATATTGAAAGCTCTTCCTCTTGCAGGTGGAGGAGCTTGGTTCGCTTGATTCACCGGGTTGGCTTGGGCCTGAGCATGAATAATGTTTACCAACCTTGGACAAGTGTTTCTGAAATGGCTTAGGTCTCCGCAATTGTAGCAAGCCCGCATAGGTTGACCCATAGGATAATTGGGTTGGTAATATGTTTGGGCTAAATGTTGGGTGGGTGGATATTGTAGGGGTTGTTGGGCTTGACCCATTAATTGTTGGTGGGTTTGGGTTGAAGGCTGGTGGCGGTTCGTTCGCTGGGGTATGCGGCAGGTTTGAACAGTATGACCTGCGCGACCACAGCCGGTGCAATGCTGGCAAGGATAATCAGGAGAATGGTGATATTGGCAACGGTTGCATTTTGGTAACAGGCCAGAGTATGGTCTTTTGTATGGTGCAGGTGAAGGAGCGACCTGGGTAATGGGTACAGCAGGAATTGGGAGGTTGGTTTGTGTAACGACGAAGTTTCTGGTGTTGCGCTTACTCTTGTTAGCAAACTTAGAGGAGGAGATGGAATGGTTTGAAGTTTGACCCTCAACAGGGGCTTTCTTTTTCTCTTCTTTAAACTTCCCGTTGCGAATTCGATTCTCGGTCAGTTCAGTTGCTAGCTCCATAGCAGCTTCAAGTGTTACCGGTGAAATGCTGAGAACTGAATCTTGAATTTTCGAGAGAAGTCCTCGAATATAATGTTCGATCAAACGATAAGTTGGGGTAAACAAATTTGGGACCATTTGGTTCAACTCTAAGAACCTCTTGTTATAGGTGGTGTGATCCCCTCCTTCTGTTTTAAAGAATGAAATTCGTCCTCCAACCTTTTAATTTCACTCCTAGGACAGAAACGCCTAGTCATGATTTCCCTTAACTCCTCCCAAGTTAAGGCCATTGCATCATCAATTCCCCTCTTCCCTTTTTCAGTATTCCACCAAGTGAGAGCTACCCCAAATAGTCTCCCGGTGGCGTATCGAACCTTGCGATCCTCAGGACAATCGCAGTTGAGGAAGGTGTTTTCCATTTCCTCGAACCAATGGAGGAGAGCAGTGACACCTTCGGTCCCTTCAAATTTAGGAGGATCACAAGATTTGAAATGTTTGTATGAGCACTTGCTGGTAGGAGGGTTGTCGATGTTCTGGTCATGTTGTTGGGGAGGATTAGTGGGATTTGTGGCGAGAGCTTGTTGTACTTGGACCACAATGTCAGGCAGTATCGTGGCCATTTGTTTCGCGATGTGTGTGGCCAAGCGTTCCTGAGACCTTCCTGATCTTTTACCCCCTCGTTGTTGTCTGGACGACATCTACAGGAACATACATAAGAAGATTGTGAGTTTATAGAGTCTTTTTAGGTGTCATGTGTCTTTAAGAAAAATGAAAATAACATAAATATCAATAATGCAACTACATCCATAGGATGTCTTGGGTTTGCTCATGTTGGGCCTCAAATGTCCCCCATACCTTCACCTGTATAGTCATGTGGGCCCTCATGGCTATTGGCTTGGTAGGATTCACATTAGTATTGGCGATTTAACACTCGCATCACCCGAATGCAAACCACAAAATATGTTTACAAGATGTATGGTCGGAATGTGTCCAGGTGTAGACACAATGACAACTCAAAGTGGGGTTAGCTCACACGACGTTTTGTATAGCATGCTTTGGCCTAATAGGTACTTCGTACTCTCATCGTTAGTCCCCAGGTAGGCAAACTGGTCCTTTATTTTGGATTTATACGAATGCCAGCCTAGACAGGACGTTCCGACTACCGGTACTGGTACCCTTCCAGTTACTACATGCCCGTCATGAGAACTCACTTTGATGAGATTTGAAAACACAAAAATCATTGTAAAAACAATCATGATGTGGTGTGTGCTTTCATGGATATGATGTGTTATGAGAATATGATTCATGATAGGCATTATATGATAATATATACTTATGAACATGCTTGCATAACATTGAATGTAACATTTAATATAAAACATATAAACATCATGAAATTTGGCATGTAACACACAAAAATCTCAAAAATTTATAATCAACTATAGTATAGGCTCTAAGGGTCTAATAACCTATCCTATATCCCTATAGTCATGGCTCTGATACCAATCTGTCACACCCCGACCCGCAACGGAATAAGAGTCGGGGCATAATTGGGTTATCACCAAAGCTCATGATATTTACTACTATGTTTCATATTTATTAAAGTCAAAATTACATTCCCAAATATCCAAACATGTCCATACAATACAAAGAAAATAAACCAAACAAAACAATCCCAAACTCTAAATCATTTTATTCTTCTAGTCCAATCCTAAGTGTTTCTTGCTGCAGCTGGTTCACCTGTATCATGTGTAAAAATGGGGGTTTTGGGTCAACATAAGTTGGCGAGTGAACCTTGTTAGATAAACATTTATTATTGATTTACTTATTAGTTTATCAATGAAAAATTGTGCATAATCATAAATGAGCAAATGTAAATAACCAAGCAGTAGCAATAGCAATCACAACTATAACTTACAATAACACATGATAGCATACATTAACATACCAACATCATACGATAAATAACATGAATGAAACTGTGCGATCAAGGCTCAATCAAACGGAGCTGATCGTATTGCATGTACTGAAAATGATAAATGTCTGTGCGATCAAGGCTCAATCAAACGGAGCCGATCGTATGTGGGCACGCCAGGTTCACGCTCATAATGTAATGGGGAACATGCTCAACGCTCATAATGTAATGGGGAGCGGCGGCCTATGAAATTGCATGTACTGAAATAATAAATTGAATCTAACAATAACCACACAAATAGTTGTAACAAGCTGAATACACAAGTTCATGATATGATGTATGCAACAATGGTTTAAATATAATATATAGCAAGACACATGATACAAACGTGATTAAAACGGGGAATTTGTAAAGATTCACTCACATTGGGTGCGTTTGAATGGAGATGATGAGAAGCGCACGAGTCGGGAGAGTTGAACAACGAGAATTACTAACCTAAATAATAACGGAAAAATATAATAAATGAGTGGATTTTATTAAGGATTTTAATGGAATTTTTATATATATTTTTGTGAGTTTAAGGCCATTTTCTATCTTTAAAAATATTATTTTTAAGTATTTTTAATTGATTTTTAAATTAAATTAAATAAATAAAAATATAAAAAAAATTGTTTATTTTTGCGTTGACCGTTGACCGTTGACTTGTTGACCTGTTGACCGGTTCGGTCAGTGTGCATGTATGCGCTGGGTGAGACTCGAACCCGAGACCTCCCGTACGCGTGCACGCAGCTCTACCAACTGAGCTACGTGTCTAACCCGAAATAATCTTGTTTTTAATTATATTTATAAACTAATTCGATTTATTCAAAATTCATTTGTTTTAAAAAGAAGATTTCAAATCATCGAACCGGTGCCGTTAACCAGACTCGAACGCGTGACGTGCGACTTAGTGTTGCACACAGTCCACCGCTGGACTGTGTGTCTAACCTGGTTAATATTTCGGTTTTTATTATACTTAACAACTAACGGAGTTAACCCGGTTCAGCTTTAAACAAAAAGGCATTTTATTACATAGAGGGTGCGTGTATCAGGGATCGAACTCGTGACGTGTGCGTATCATTTGCACACAGTCCACCGCTGGACTGTGTGTCCAACCCGTTTAAAATACCAATTTTAATTATACTTATAGTGTTATCACAGTTCATCTTCTTCGTTGGATTTTACCGACAGCAGATTACACCATTAAATCTTGTTAATTCGATTGTTAAACATTGCACAGACTAATATGAGATAGCAGAGATGATAATCAGAGGAAAACATACCGGTGAACGATTGATTACAGAGTTCCGGCAAGGCGTCGGTCTCTGTTTTTAAGAACTTCCACTGAGCAAATCAATTAATCGTTTTGATTAGCTAATCATGAAATTGAAGTGCTAAACAAACGTTATCAGTGTGTTTGAAGGTCCTTACCGTTTCACAGACGAAGATAAAGATTTCCAGAAATTTTCCGGCGAACTGAAATTATCTGATAACAGTGCCTGAATTCGATCTCAAGTGAAAGGTTTGAGTTAGAAATAGCTTACCAACTGTTAGACTACGATGGTATTGAAGAACTTACCGATTTGAGGAAAAATACAGTTTTCCGGGAACTTGCAGAATTTTCCGGCGAGTTGATTTAAGCTTTCTGATGGACCGAATGTGTGACGAAAGTGAAATGGAATGTTTGTATGATGTTTCTGAGTCGCGAGAGGGGTCTTGATTGAAGTAATTCAGACATTGATTATTTTCGGTTATAAAAACCGATTATGATCAAAATTGAAGTTCATTCAAATCCGAATTGATTAGGATCGTCGGTGCATCGGTTATAAACCTGAAATCGCGATTACTCAAACGTTTAGACGGTTGAATAGCCGATTTCAGTTTTTCAGTTGGCGTAACTGGTTTATCTAGGTTTGTATATAAGAATCATTTGTTTCCTAGAGTTGACAGAAAACAAACAAGTGGCGGAGTGGTGATGTGTGTGTGTGTGTTAAGTCTTTGGATCTCACTTTCCGGCTGACCCGGGTTCGAGCCCCGGCAGCAACATTTTATTTTTATTTATTTTGTTTTCACTTTTTATCAAATATAATTTTTATAGTTTAGTTTGTTTATTAATTATGTATCATTAAAAATCAAAATAACCATAAATATACAACGTGACATTTATAACTTGATATTCGATTACAAAATGGAGCGGGTTTTAGAAACCCGTTTTTGACAAATGTTACAATCGAAACAATGTTGAACAACACGAAACTGTGAGGATGTTGAAAGGAACAGTAATGGATAAGCAAAAAGCGATTAATATCTATATTAACACCATTGCTGAAACTAAGCAACAACTCCAGGACATGAAAATTGAAACAGAACGTGTTCAACAACTTTTGAGAAGTTACACTTGTAACGCATATGTCATTGATCACATCCTTCCGACAATACCATCGGAAGAGAAACCTAAAAAGAAAATTGGTAAAGAATACAGCAATGTTCCTCCACCCCTGTGCGAGAAATATTGTCGCAAATCCGTTGATGGGATGGATAAGGCACTCAACATTGAGTTGTTATCTGAAAAGAAAACTGAGTTGCCAGAGAACATTGATGTAATCTATACTAAAAAAGATGATGAAAATGCTGTGGTAAAGAAGGTGGTTGAAAATGTTCTGAATGATTCTGATGAAAGCAGCTTTAAAAGCGCCGACTCGAGTTCAAAGAATTCTGATTCACAGTCCGAAGATGAAGATACATCATCGGAGAAGGATCTATGTGATGATCCTAATGTTGTAATGTACAAGATTAAGGAATCTGATAGATTATACTTTGATGATAGTTTTCCGATTCAGAACGTGAAGGAAGAATTGTTAGACAAATTCTTTAAACTTGTGGAAGTTACATCAGATGATCTGGAGATCAATGAAAGAAAATTCTCTTCTAAACCTAAAAGAAACAACTACCGAAGGAATGGTGGTGATCATCCAGAAAACCAGAGAGCTGGGTTGGGATTAGAAGAATCAGATGAATCTAAAAAGAAAACATCACCATTTCATGAATACAAGAATAAAAACATGAATTTTGTTATATGGGACGAACACGGCTCATGAGAAAAGTTTGATTGGCAAACAATCAAATGATGCGTTTAAGAAACAGAAAGAACTTCGAGATAAAGCCAAAATTGCAAGTGGTGCCAAAACAAGTGGTGTAAAACCCACTAAAGGACATCCACATGATTCTCGAACTTGTTTCAAGTGTAACGAAATTGGTCATATTGCACGCCAATGTCCAAAATCAAAGCCTGCTTATCTTCGAAGGAAAGAAAGTTCAAATGTTGTGAAACCGAAGCATCCAGAGTTTGTAAAACCTGTGAAAATTTGAAAAGAAATGAATCAAAAGCTGAAGTTAAACCTAAAACAGAAAAGAAGTTTGAAAATTCAATTTTCAAAAAAGGTGAAATTTCAAAAGCTAATGAAAACAAGTTTTACATTAAAAAGGCTAACATCAAATCTCAAGCCTGGATTGCAAAGAAACGGTCAACAACATCCGATGTTATTAAGTCTGAGCCTGTAAAGACTGATAACACGAAAGAATCAAATTCTGAAATTGAAACCAACACTGTCAAATCCACGAATGGTAATGTTTCAAAAGATAAAAAGAAAGTGAAGTTTTCAAACATAAACATCGTAGAAAATCCAGAAGATGAATATGAATTTGATTATGCTGATGAATGCGAGTTTGATTACGATGATGGTTATCCAATTCAACCCAAGACCAAAAAGGCTTGGGTCACGCTGTTTAACTAATTGTTGAAACGTGCAGGGCTCCAAAGATCCATACTCTCCAAGTGGATTTTGGATAGTGGAGCATCCAGGCATATGACGGGAATGAAAGCGTTACCATTCGACATAAAAGCTATCAATGGTGGATATGTTGGATTTGCGGGTAACCAGGGTGGAAGGATAGTCGCTGAGGGAAAACTCTCCAATGGCGTTGTTTCATTTGATCGTGTGAATTATATTGCAGAGTTGGAGAATAATCTTCTGAGCATATCGCAGATTTGCGACAAAAAGTTCACGGTGCATTTCAACGACAAAGAATGTATTATATTGAAGCCGGGTTTCAAAATACCAGATGAGTGGATTCTGATGCGAGCACCACGTGAGAATGATCTATATGTTCTTGATATGGACGTCGCTACCACTTCATCAAAATCAGCGCAATGTTTTGTGACAAAGGCTACCGAGAAAGATTCTATTCTTTGGCATCATAAGATGGGGCATATTCATTTGCGAAAAATGAGTTTTTTGGTTCATAATGATCTTGTAGAAGGTGTAAATCTTCGAAGCTTTCATATGTCTAATCATTGCTTAGAATGTAAAAAGGGAAAGCAGATCAAGAAATCTCATCCGAAGAAAATTTTGAACTCAATTAAGTGGCTATTAGAACGTCTCCACATGGATTTATTTGGTCCTGTAAATGTTCGAAGTATCTCAGGAGACTTATATTGCTTGGTCGTGACATATGACTATTCCAGATATTCGTGGGTATTCTTTCTGGAATCAAAAGACGAAACGTTTGAGAACTTGGTGATTCTATTCAAGAAACTTGAGAATCTTTATCATCTGCCGGTCAGACGCATTAGAAGTGACAACAGCACAGAGTTTAAGAATAACAAAATGAAGGAATTCTGCAATGCAAAGGGATTCTGCACGAGTTTTGTTAGGATATGAGTTTGAATTACTTGTAGCTTTTGTTTCAAAAATGGAAAATGATTGAATTAAAAGAGATTTGCAGCGGAATAAGATGGAAAAATTTTACTACAAGCAATGGTCGTTTGTTTTCATCATCATCATGCTTTCAAGTTAATTAACTTGCATGTGATTCACAAACTCCCCCTCAGCCTTTGCAATTACAGTTTGGTAATGAGAAAAGAGAAGATGATATGCGAAAGTTGATCTTTTAAGAGACAAGTTTAGAGGTTACAAGAGTTGCCTATTTATACTAACTATCTAACCTCTGAGCATCTTTGATGACGTCAGGGTTGATAGTGACAGGAAACAATATGTAACTAACTCTAAACACTGCTTATACTAACTATCAGTGCTTGGCACTGTTACATTGATTGACTAAGCTACTGACAAAACTCTGATTCCTATCCTCTGTCCTTGTTAACTCTGGCAGACCTTGAAGCTTTGTGAAGGCAGATGATAGGATGAGCAGTCTTTATGAAAGCAGTGTAAGTACATCAGAGGATGTAACTTCTGATAGTTGAACAAAAGCTCGGATAGTGTTGTTTAGCTTTATATCATCTGTTCCTTTCATATGGTCAATCCCAACAATTTCCCCCTGGAACAGATGATGCCAAAAATACTTTATTCTTGGTTTTTATTCCTTAGAAGGAATTCTCTTATTTGACCTTTGAATTGAAGTTCAAAGTTAAGAGATTCCATGTCATCAGCATCCTTCACCAGCTCCAAACATAGTAGTTCTTGGAAGTCTTCTATTGTAAGCTCATAAGCATCTTCCATGGATAGTTTAGTGGCTGCACCATCAGACTTGAGCAATGTCAATTCATGGGTGTCTTTGTCGACCTTCCATTTTAGAATTTTTGGGTCTGATGGTTTTCTTGAAGGAGCCTTTATTGCAGAGGTTTGTAAATGAGCCATTTTTGACAAATCTTTGGCCAGCTTGGCACTTGTATCATCTGTGTGATAATTAATCATATTCTGAATCCCTTCTTTGATAAATGCATCCTCAAACTATTTGTCAGTTTTTCATTGATCTCCCCTTGCTTTTTCCCATGTTGCAGGGTAAGTGTGGAGTGGGCAGATGTTGAGCTGGACCTTTTAGAGAGTTGAGCTATGAGGATAGCATCTTCCTTTGAGTAGTCAGGCTTGGGAGGCATGGATGGATCCTTTTTCCTTCTTTCTTCCAAACTTTTGTAAGTGTCTAACACCCTCACCTCACCCTATCTCATCACTTGGTTTTTGGAACCATAATGATTTTGAATCAGTTCTTGCTTCATTCTCTTCAACTTCAAAGCATTTTCAGTGATATCTTTCTTGTATAAATCCCAGTTGGGAGGAGTTGGCTTTTTGAGAGGGTCTTTCAACATTTCTTGCATTCTGTTGATTTCCTCCCTCAGTTCATCTATGCTCCAATCCCTGAACTGTGGCCTTGTTGCCTTATACATCTTCTTTTCCATGATATACTCAATGAGTTCACTCTTGAGCAACTTATCTTCCCTTACTGACAACTGGTTGCTCAGATCCTTGACAAAATTTTGTAGAATGGTGACTTTACTCAGTTGAAAGGACATGATAATCTGTATCTCTCTATCATTTTTACCAGCTGACTCTCTTTTGGCAATATCCTCTGCTTGCTTCTTTTCAATTCTAGATAGGCATCAACATTTGCTGGTCTTGGATAGCCATCAAGGGATAGAATTGTTCTTTTGTCAGGGTCATCCTCTGAAAAGAAACTTAGGATCTCTTCCCTGACTGCTGGTAAATCAAGAGGATACAATTTTGATGCAGGAATGACTTTAAGAGTTGAAGAAGTTGTAAGCACTGATGTGGGGATCACTGGTGTTGATGATAGTGGAAGAGGTGCAGAGATCTCATCATCATTTATCACTTTTGTGATTTTCCTCCTTTTAAACCTTAAATTAGGTAATGGTGGTTGTGGGATTTTGGTGGTGTGGATAATGGTTGAGTTGATGTGGGAAATGTGATCATGGCAGTGGATGAAGTTGCATCTGTTGCAACCTCTGCTGTATCAACAGATGTTGACACAACAGATGCTGTAACATCTGCTTGTGTGGATGTGGGTTGTGGTTTTGAAGATGTGATAGGTTTTGAGAGGCAGAGGTTTTCATAGTTGGATTGGTTTCAGGCTTAGTTTTAGGAGGTGTGGATGTTGGTTGCCTGGCTTTTCTAGCAGGAGCTCTTTTTGATGAAGTACCAACCTCTCCTTTTTCTTTTTGCTGATCAATCTTTTTCTCAACCAACACTCTGCTCTCCTCACTCACATTCTTCTTATGACTAGCCCTTGCCTTGGCCACTAGTTCTTCAGTTAAATCTATCTTCTTTGAACCATCAGGCCTTGGAATGTTCAATGTAGGTCTGGCCTTATCATCACCTATTGTTAGCTTCTTTGGACCCAAAGGTTTCTCCCCCTTTTTGGCTTCATCTGTTGTAACAAATATAACCGTTGGAGGTTCATGGCCAGTGGTTGTGAGTAGATGTGCTTTGATGGCTTTAATGTCTGCTGCAGTGTCTTGATACCTTGATTCAAACATGTTTCGAACATTATTCACATGATGCTTGTGTTGTAAATCCAAATGATGTTGTTGATGTTGAAACAGAGGGTTAAGAGCTTCTTTGAGATCAGCAGTGGATAGAACAGAGGGTTGACTTTTGTAGCTATCATCTGCTGTAGTAAATCTTTGATTTCACCAACAGAGTTTTCTATTCTGGTCACTCTCTCCGTCAAATCCTGGTATTTTAGATCATCACCTAATTTAATAGGATCATCTGAACTCCTACCAGTGGTGGTAGTTATATCTATGTTATCATGAGCAGTGGTTTTAGGACCAGCTTCAAACATAGATGCCCCTTTGTCTTGGTACTGGGGACTTCCCACAATAGAGGTAACAGTTGTTGCCTCAGTAGTGGTTGCCTTCAACCAAGTCTTATTAATGAAACCACTGTCCAACTGAGAACTAGGGAGTTCAGCAATTGTAGTGGCTGCTTGTGTTGAAATATCACCAAGGGTTACATGTAACCCTAGGGATGTAGCCTCTTCATTTGCTGAAGGGCTAGCAATGAATAAAGAATCAGACCCAGCCATTGGATGAAGTATATTCTCAGTAATAGGTTGTTGAGAAGTGCTGGTTTGTGTCTGAACTAATTCAATTGCATTCAGCAATGGTACGATTGTGGGTGGAAGTGAAGGTATCAGTGAAGGTGGTTGAGTAGAAAGCGACAGTGCCCTGGGAGAGGGGCTGTGGAAGATAGACCCAAGTGGATCTAGAGCTTCATAAAGTGGTGTCCCTGTGTCTACAACCTTTTCCTTTTGTGAGGAAGAAGGAGGAGTTTCAAAGCCGGTGGGAGATCTTTGAACCATCTGCTTGAAGAAGTAGCAGCAGTGGTTTGTGACTTTGGTGCTGTCACAGGGTTAACCTCTGGGATCTCATCTTCCACAGGACCCTTTTTGGGTTTGGTGGGCTTTTTGGAGATTGTTTTTGTTTTCTTTTTGGAAATTTTTGGTGTGGGTTTCAGGGCAGCGGTTGTGTTGCCCTGATCACCAAGAGTAGTGGGCTCAGTAGCAAGATGTTGAGATTGAACATTTTGTTCTGGTAAAACTTGCTCATCCTCCTCTACTTGTGTTTTCTCAACTTTATCTTGGTTTGCAAGATCGGATGGCTAACATCTGGCCATGTGTAACCTCCGATGAGAAAAGTAACCGTTGATGTGGCGAAACACTGTTTTAGGACAGTGGTTTGGACAATACTGATTTTGTTAACACTATCAGAGGATAGCCATCAGTGGTTTTGAAGAGGTGAAAAATAGAAGTCAGAGGATACACTGTATCAGTGGATAAGATTTTAAAGCCTATCAGAGGTTTTGAGATAACAGAAGTAGTGATCAGACTTTTAAAGATTTATTGAAAAATTTCAATTTTAAACTATTTTTAAGGAATTTGTGAATTTCTGAAAACATTTTGATGCTATGTACACATGGATTTACAAGAAAACTTGTTTTTAATCCATGTTTAGCATACCAAGCCTTGAGATCAATTTTTCAAAGGTAGATGTATCCAATGCCTTGGTTAAAAAACATCTGCCCATTGATCTGAAGTATGGACATGATGCAAAGAAATCAAACCTTTTTCATAGCAATCTCTCACAAAGTGATGTCTGATGTCAATGTGCTTTGTAGTTGAATGAGAAACTGGATTTTTGATGATATTTTTAGCAGCTTGAACTGTCCAATTTGAGTGGAGTCTTTAGTGCAATGATACCAAAATCCAACAACTGGTTTTGAAGCCACGAGAGTTGGGCAGTGCAGCTAGCAACAGCAATATACTCTGCCTCAGCAGTGGATGTTGAAACTGCAACCTGCTTTTTGCTTTGCCAAGACACTAGGCAATCACCTAGGAATTGACATCCTCCTGATGTGGACTTCCTTGTAGTTTTACACCCAGCAAAATCACTATCTGAAAAACCTGAAAGCTCAATATTCCCATTAGCTGGATACCAGATACCAAGTGTGGGAGCACCTTTTATGTATCTGAATATCCTTTTTACAACAATAAGGTCAGACTTTCTAGGTAATGCCTGTGATCTGGCACAAACACCATGTTGCAAACACGATGTCTGGCCTTGATGCAGTTAGGTACAATAAAGACCTAATCATGCTTCTATAAAGAGTTTGATCAACAAGGTCATCTTTACCATCAATGGTGACTAGCTTGGAGGTTGCCATGGGTGCGCTACATGGTTTACAATCATCCATATCAAAATTTTTAAGCAGTTCTTTCACATACTTGTTTTGATGGATAAATGTACCATTGTGCAATTGTTTAACTTGAAGACCAAGAAAACATTGGAGCTCACCCATTGCACTCATCTCAAACTCTGCTGCCATGAGTTTTCAAAACTCTTCACACATAGCAGTGCTTGTGGATCCAAAAATGATGTCATCCACATAAATTTGGACAAGCATCAAATCTTTGCCTTTCCATTTTAAAAACAGGGTTTTATCTATTTTGCCTCTAGTAAACCCTATTGATAAGAGAAAAGTGGATAGAGTTTCATACCAGGCTCTTGGTGCTTGTTTCAAGCCATACAATGCTTTGTTGAGCTTGTAGATATGATCAGGATGGAATGCATCTTCAAAACCTGGAGATTGACAGACATAGACCTCTTCTTTGATTTTTCCATACAAAAATGCACTCTTTATATCCATTTGAAACACCTTTATGTTTTGGTTAGCAACAAAAGCTAAGAACAGGCGAATAGCTTCCAACCTTACTACAGGAGAAAAAGTCTCATCATAGTCTATACCTTCTTCCTGTCTGTAGCCTTGAACCACGAGCCTTGCTTTGTTTTTGAAAACAATACCCCTTTCATCAGTTTTGTTCTTGAAGACCCACTTTGTGCCAATTGGACTTACATCTTTTGGCATTGGCACAAGCTCCCAAACTTGTTGTCTTTTGAACTGAAGGAGTTTTTCTTGCATGGCCTCTACCCAGCTGTTGTCTTTCAGTGCCTCTTGGTACTTGACTGGCTGTATGAGTGATAGAAAACCAGCAAAAAGACAAATCTTTTGGGATTGGCTTCGTGTGAGCACCCCAGATTTGATGTTGCCAATAACTTGATCTGCTGGATGGCTTTTGAGATAAACAAATCA
Source organism: Scalesia atractyloides (assembly GCA_947069175.1). NCBI lineage: Eukaryota > Viridiplantae > Streptophyta > Magnoliopsida > Asterales > Asteraceae > Scalesia > Scalesia atractyloides. The sequence continues at coordinate 40,508,734 of CAMTDV010000009.1, forward strand.
CCTTGGTATGGAACAATAGCATTTTGAGGTGATGGCTGCAAATGTGTAATCATCTGAGCTAACCTCTGCTGGTGAAATTGAAGTATCAGCCACTGATGAGAATGGTGGTGGTGGTATTGGGGGTATAGAGGTAACATTCTGATGATTTTGGTGTCCAGATGTAGGACTTTTATCAACAGATGTTTGATTTTGTGAACTTGCAGAGGTTTGAGGATCAACCACTATTGACCCAGAAGTGGCAGAGTTTGCACAAGAGCTTGTAGCACTTGATCCTCTGTTTGAAGAATAGACTTTTGTTTGTGGAAGCACACAGTCATATCCTTGATCTTGATCTTCTTTAGATGATTGTGGTGTATCTGCATTGTCTAACTTGATAGAAACATCAGCAAATGTGAATTTATCTAAATCAAAAAGCTCTGCAGGATTTGCTGGGATTTTCAGTGATGAAGTTCATTGAACTTCACATTCAAAGTTTCTTCAACACACTTTGTCCTAGAGTTAAAAACTCTGTAGGCTTTGGCAGTGGTTGAGTATCCCAGAAAATAACCACAATCAATTTTGGCTGCAAACTTAGATATAGAATCTTTTAAGTTCAAAATGAAACATGGACTGCCAAAAATTTTAAAATAGAAATTAGTGGTTTGATTTTATACAAAATCTCATAGGCAGTCTTTTGATGCCTGGGGTGAATCAAAACTCTGTTTTGAACATAGCGAGTAGTGTTTACAGCCTCAGCCCAAAAGGACAAGGGTAAACCAGAATCTGCTAGCATAGTTCTTGCTGATTCAATTAAGGTTCTGTTTTTCCTTTCAACCACCCCATTTTGTTCTGGAGTTCTTGGAATGCTATATTGTCTAACAATTCCTTTTGACTCACAAAAAGGATCCAACTCCCTATTTTTAAACTCTGTTCCATTGTCACTTCTAAAGATTTTTACTGGAAGATCAAATTGCTTTTCTACTTATTTGACAAAGTTTTGCAAAATGCTTGCAGTTTCATCCTTAGAATGAAGAAAGAAGGTCCATGTAAACCTAGAGAAATCATCAACAATCACTAGGCAATACCTTTTGTGTTTTAAGCTCATGATTTGCACTGGGCCAAACAAGTCCATGTGCAACAGTTGTAAACACTGGCTTGTTTTGGACTCTTCAATTGATTTGAAAGAACTTTTATGTTGTTTGCCTTTTAAACAGGAAACACAATGTTCATCACAGGAAAATTGCTTGTGAGGCAAGCCTCTTACAAGACTTTGTTTAGAGAGTGTGGTGATAGTTTTAAGATTTGTGTGTCCAAGTCTTCTATGCCATAACTCAATCTCTTTGCTAGAAGCAACTGAGAATAGACAGGTCCCAGACATAGGATTATCTTTTAGCATATCAACCACATACACATTCCCACTTCTGTGTGCAGTGAGTTGTGCTTTGCTCTCGGCAATGATTTGATCAATCCTTTTAACAACCTCTAGTCCCACAATTTGACAAGTTTTCTTAGTGAAGAAGGATCCATATCCTCTGTCACTCATTAGTGAGACACTCAGCAGGTTAAATTTCAGATTGTCAATCAAATTCACATTTTCAAACTTGAGTTTACCAGCCAGAACCGATCCAGACCCTAAAACCTTTCCCTTTGAGTTATTACCAAAAGATATATCACCCCCATGAGCCATGAAGTCCTTGAGAAGGGCTCTACATCCTGTCATGTGCCTGGAACCTCCACTATCTACATACCATAAGCTATCAAGGCAAGTAGAGGGTCCCTGCACAATTAAGTAAATAGATCAGTTAAGATTGGTCTCCAAAGCCAAAATGGCTTTGGATGGGGTCACAAATGGTCCAGCCTCAAGTCTAGGACAATGGTCAGTGGTTTTGAAATTTTCTTGTAACATCTGCTCTTGACCATTACCTATCAGATGATTGTATCCATAAGGGTGCCTGTTAACTCTTTGCTTTGAAGGCTTTTTGTAGCCTTCATAAGTATGAGGAACCTTTTTATAAGTAGGTTGGCCATACCCCTTGGAAATGAGTTTAAAGGTGGGGCATCTGTCACTTGCACCTCTCTTTGAACAGAAGTTTTAGTTAAGGCTTTTGTAACAGATGTTTCAATTGGTTCAAAACTCTGCTTGGATTTATTTCCAACAGAACTTGAACTTTCTCTTTCAAGTGCTTTTGCCTTGATCTCTTTTACCTTTTGTTCATAGTTTTTGAGATAGGCACACTGTTGAGTTGAGTGATTTGTTTTGCTGCAGATGGTGCATTTTGAAGAGTTTTTAATAACACAAGTTTTGTTAATGTCATAGGCTTTTAAAAGAAAACAATCTGCAGCCACATGATTTCTTTTTTCACAAAATTCACAAAACAAGTTTTTAATCTTTACTCTTCTTTTCCTACAGACTTTTTCTCAGCAGTGGTTGTAACCTCTGCTGGCACATCTTTGATAGGGATCACCAGTGCTTTTGGGGCTTTAATACATCAGTGGTTGTGAAGTCCATTGGCTTAAAGTTCTCTAAGATATCACATTCATCTGACCAGGTTGGTTTAAACTGATATTTTTCAATTTCTTTATCTTTTGTTGAAACCTCTGACAATTTTGTTTCCAGCTTTATCTGTGATTTTTATCTCTTCACCAGCCAAATTTGTAGGGACAACTTCAACCAACTCAGAATCAATTTCAGCAACATTTTTCTTATTTTTGTCATAGGCTCTAAAACCTACACCAAACTTGATGTTGCTCTTGATCTGAGCATCAAGCATAATTTCATAACCTTTGCAGGACTCAACCCATTTTTCACAAGTGATTTGGGTTTCTTCTAACTCCTTTTTACAAACTTGGTATTTTTCTACCATAGTTTGGAGTTGATCATTGGTTATGCTTGATTCATGTCTTAGGCTACTCATTTCAGAATCTTTTTCACTTAACTTTGATTTTAACTCTTTAATCAATTTTTCAAAATTAAGTTCATCTTCTAAAATTTTGTTTCTCAGGTTTTCATTCACCTTTTTGATATTTGCAAAAGCAATGATGCATTTGTCAGAACATAGATCTTTAAGGATCTGAGGTGATACCTTTGTAGTAGCCATAAGAGCACAATCACACTCATCTTCACACACATCAATGTTCCATGGGTCAGTAGGAGAGTTTTTTTCCTTATCAGCAGCATTTTCTCTTTCTTCACTTGAAACCACTATTTCATCACAAACTTGAACTTCATCAGATTTTGACACTATCTCCACAGATCAACACCTTCAGCAATTGTCTCTAAGGCCATTAAACAAATTCTTGTTCAACATCATTTTTGGCCATTAAAGCAAAATTTTCATCAGTCAAATCCTCAGGCAAACTGCTCCAGTCAACATAACTTTGTGTGAAAAAGCTTTGTTGACCAACCTCTGCTTGACTAACAGTGGTTTGAGCAGGTTGTGTAACAATGGGCACTTGTTGAACAAGCACTTGAGGATGAGATGGTGCCTGAACATATTAAATTTGTGGAGCAGTGGATTGAACATAATGCACTGGAACAGTGGTAGCAGGATGTGCAAAGTGGGCAGTGTTTTGAACATGTTGAGCAAGGGCATATTGTGAATAATGAGCAGTGTTTATGTGTGCTAAGGTCTAGGGCCAGGATGAGTCACTTTTGGTCCAGAACTTTGAGACCTGCATTCTCTGGCAAAGTGTCCTAGCCTATTACACTTATAACACTTGACTTTTGATTTATCCAGCCCAACCTTCAACCCCCCATGCATACCTGGGAATTTTCTACCAGTTCTCTTATAAAATTTACTACCCCTAACACTCAATAGGGCCAGTTGGTGCAAAATATCCATTTCCTCAAGATTAGAAGGTTTAATGTGTTGTAAATCATTCAGCTCAAAGGATAGATGTCAGAGGTTTAGCTTTCCCCACTAGCAGTAAACATAGTTGGGTGCATATGTTTCAGATCCAAAGTTCCCACCATATGTAATATCTATATAGTGATCATAACTTTGGCCCTTACTGCTGCCAGAACCCTCTTCTTGGCCAAAAAGAGCTGTATTACCCAATGAGTAATCATCAGTCATTTTAGCCAGAATCTTTGCAACTTCTTTTTCTGGTTTAACTCTCTATCATAAGTGAGGAGTATCCCATGAAGTTGTGTCAACGACATTTCTTTAAACCCAACAGATTTTCGTGTTACATAAGCTACCGTCTCCCACTTATCTGGTAACGATCTAAGGAAACGACATTGACAGTCGAATTAGGAAAAACCACGTTAACCAGTCTTAGTTCACTGATGAGACAGTTGTAACGTTCAAATTGTTATGTTAGAGACTCTCCTTTCAAGTGACAAAACATTTCATACTGTGATTTAGAACTTCTCTATTACTTTCTATCACTTCCCCAGTCCCACCAAATTGCTCCTTAAGTGCATCCCATAACTCCTTTGCACTATTGCAATGGAGTAGACCAGCATAAATTTCATTGGGTAAGGCCGAAGCAACTATGCTAAATGTCTTAGCATCCAATTCAATTTTCTGGAAATCCTGCTCCGAAAAGTTTTCAGGATTTTTTGGCACTGCTTGGTTGGATCCTCTATGCTTGGAACCATTGGAACGTGAGGTCCATAAGCAACAGATCTCCAGCAACCGGTGTTTTGCTGAGCAAGGATGTGACCCATCCGTCATTTCCAAATGAAATATTCATTTCTTTTGAGCATCAGCGGTTTGAACAAGGAACCAGAATTGGCATCCTGTGTGTTTTGAGACATTTTCAGTTGATTTTTTCACAGATTTTGTTTTAAAAACTTTGAACGTAATAAAACTCTGAATATCAAGCTAAAAACAACCAAACTGATTAGCAAGAGAGCTGATCTGTTCGAACCAAATCGATTGATTGTTAGATCGAATTTGATGAATCAAGCTCTGATACCAATTGTTAGGATCTAAGTTTGAATTACTTGTAGTTTTTGTTTCAAAGATGGAAAATGATTGAATTAAAAGAGATTTGTAGCGGAATAAGATGGAAAACTTTTACTACAAGCAATGGTCGTTTGTTTTCATCATCATCATGCTTTCAAGTTAATTAACTTGCATGTGATTCACAAACTCCCCCTCAGCCTTTGCAAATATAGTTTGGTAATGAGAAAATGCAGAGAAGATGATATGCGAAAGTTGATCTTTTAAGAGACAAGTTTAAAGGTTACAAGAGTTGCCTATTTATACTAACTATCTAACCTCTGAGCATCTTTGATGACGTCAGGGTTGATAGTGACAGGAAACAATATGTAACTAACTCTAAACACTGCTTATACTAACTATCAGTGCTTGGCACTGTTACATTGATTAACTAAGCTAATGACTAAACTCTGATTCCTATCCTCTGTCCTTGTTAACTCTGGCAGACCTTGAAGCTTTGTGAAGGCAGATGATAGGATGAGCAGTCTTTATGGAAAGCAGTGTAAGTACATCAGAGGATGTAACCTCTGATAGTTGAACCAAACCCCAGATAGTGTTGTTTGGCTTTATATCATCTGTTCCTTTCATAGGGTTCAATCCCAACAAGTTTAGTGCTCCCTGTACTCCACAGCAAAACGGTGTTGCTAAACGGAAGAACTAAACTTTAATTGAAACTGCGAGAACCATGCTTGCAGATTCTAAACTTCCAGTCAGCTTCTGGAGTGAAGCAGTTGCTGCAGCTTACTACACGTTAAACAGAGTTCTCACTGTCAAACAAACAAAGAAAACATGTTTTGAAATGATAAACCGACGGAAGCCAAATTTAAATTCTTAGAACAATTTGGTGCGCCATGTACTGTAGTCGATCAAGATAGCAAATTCGGAGCTAAATCTCTTGAAGGTTTCTTTGTCGGATATGCGAGTCCGCTAAGAAGAGTATACGTTCCTTCCTTGAGAAAGGTTATTGAAGCACAGCACGTGGATTGTTTTAACTATACGGATAAGGAGAGGTGACGCGTGGCTGTTTAACTACCAAGATCTTTGGAGGTTATTCGACTTGCCGGAAAAACCGTCTGAAGAAGAAATTGCAACGTTATACTATCTTCAACAGTCGGCAAATCAAGGATAAATAATTAGACCAATTGTGGTTAATCAACCCACGTTGGATTCTTCATCTTCTGAAGCAGGTCTGAGCAACAGCAGTGTTCACGTTGAAAATATTTCTGAAGCAGAAGTAACACCAGCTACACTTCCAATGAATGTTTCTAATGAACCAGGAACTACAACATCAGGTCCCAGCATGCCTCAGAATCAGAATTCTGACTCAGATGAAGCACCAACATTTGATGCTGATGGTGAAACTTCATCGGATGAAGAAGTTGAGCAGATATCTAACATGTTGAACCAATCTGCTAGTGCGAGAAATCAGAATGAAGCTTCATCAAGTGCTCCTAATGTTGATGTGAACAGTGATCTGATTGTTTCAAATCAGCAAAGCTCAGTTGATGTTCCATCAGAATAAATGCCGCGATCATATTCTTACCATCCTTCAACGAATATTTTAGGAGAACTACAAACAAGTGTGCGTACAAAGAAGCCAAATCAATAAAGCACTTAGTTGTTTCTACACCCGAGTTGCACAAACTCAGAATTACTGCTACTACTCATGTTTCATTTCTCAAATAGAGCCAAAAACAGTAAATGAGGCTCTGGCTGACGAGAATTGGGTGATAGCAATGCAAGAAGAACTATTACAGTTTGAGAAGTTGGGTGTTTGGAAGCTTGTAGACTTGCCACCGAAGCAAAAAGCTATTGATACAAAGTGGGTCTTCAAGTGTAAAAGAGACGATCAGGGTATAATAGTCAGAAACAAAGCTCGGCTGTTGTCAAGGGATTCCACCAGCAGGAAGGTACAGATTACACGGAGGTATACGCACTGGTTGCGAGATTAGAACCTATCCGTATTATCCTAGCGTTCGCAGCTTGGAAAGGATTTAAGGTGTACCGGTTGGATGTAAAATCTGCATTTCTCTATGGTAAACTTCGTGAACAAGTGTATGTCGGCCAACCACCGGGTTTCGACGATCCAATAAACAAGAACAAAGCATATCTCCTGGATAAAGCCTTGTACGGATTACACCAAGCCCCGAGAGCTTGGTACAAGACGTTATCACAACATCTCGTCGGAAATGGCTTTACAAGAGGAACAGTGGACAACACTTTGTTTACCAGAGAAGTCGGATCTCATCTGATAATTGTACAAATCTATGTGGACGACATCATTTTCGGTTCTACGGATGACAGTCTGTGCAAAGAGTTCGAAAAAATCATGAAGAAGAAATTCGAGATGTTCTCAATGGGCGAAATGAAGTTCTTCTTAGGTTTACAAGTGGATCAGCTTCCAGACGGAATATTCATTCATCAGACTAAGTATGTGCACGACATTCTCAAAAAGTTTGAAATGGATAGCTCGAAGCCGCGTTCAACACCGCTGGCACTGAACCATGGGATTTGTGTCACACCCTCAAAATCCACATGCGGAGTTCTACCGCGAGGCGCGTGACAAACCAGGATCACAGTCATTAGTCATACTGAACGACCACTATATGAGTTTAAAAATTTTCCTGTTTGCTCATTCATGAGAAAATACTGTTTATGCAATTTAGTTGCGGAAGCGTAACAATTACAAAACCATAATAGCTAATGTAATTAAAAGTGATTCTAAAAGTTTGATGAAATCAATGCGACTCCAAAATGCGTCCTAGTCCTGATATGTGCTACCTTGGCAACCTGAGAAAACATGTAAAATCAAGTGTCAACAATAATGATGAGTGAGTTCACAGGTTTTAGTTCACAAGTTTAAACATAAGTGTTTCCCCACTGGTTCAACCCTGAACCAGTGTCTCATAAGTTACCCTGATCCAAACCGAATCAGATTATATATGTAGTTTAGCAGTTCATGTTATATGTTTAGGTAGCTAGCCTAGGTCATGTCAACAAAGTGTTAGATCCGAAGCTGACGTTGCTGCCCCTGTTGTGCCAGGCCTATCACCAACCATGGCTAAAAAGTCAGGCAAATTCTACACTCGTGACCATCAACGTTCAGTCTAACTGGCGCGACCAGTTCGAGTGGGGCTTGTCGGGCCCAGTAGTACTACTAAAAATTCCCTCGCTATAATCCAATACTAACGGCATCGTAAGTGTTAAGGGGACTGGCATGTGATATATGCTCCCTTGTGACCATAACCGTATAAGATAACTCTAAATAGAAAGGTGTTACTGTACCGTGATGTATGCCACCCATACATTACTGTAACGTGTATATGTTTTAAATAGAAAGACGTTACTGTACCGTAATATAATCAACCCATATATCACTGTAACGTGCACATGTTTTCTCCCCCTGTGTTTTGTAAACGTTTAAAGAAATAGGGGCCGTGAACTCACCTTAAGTTGCTCGGTTAGATAAGTGCAAAGGAAGTAAAGGATGGAACCGCTAATCACGTTCTAACATGTCAACCGGTTCAAAGTTAGTGTGTGAACGCACACTGACACAAAATCCTACGCGTAACTAGCACACAATACGAAACACGTAATGACAAGTTCAAAACTAGAATCATGCATGCAAAGTGTCGCTATACGAAATAGCGACCAACAACTTGTCACAAACACAGGATAGCACATACAACACTTAAATACACATAAATAAAAGTTAACATGTTTCAGCTTGGACATTCATAACTGGGCTGTTTTCGGGAATTTTTATAAAATAGTTCCCACATTCCAAAAATTCCAATCTTTTTACAAAAGGTGTAAATTAGAACTGTATAATTTTATATAAAATTTTCAAGTCTTGGTTCCTTACCAATTACTTATAAGAATTTATTTACTAGGCTGCAGTCAGATTCGTTGCTTTCTGACTGCAGTCCACGAGAAAAATCATTTAAAAATACTTGTTTGTCCGATTGACGAAATTCTAGTTGCCGATTCCTCTGAGAATCTAGGAGTATCTACTGTATAAATTTCATGACTTATGTCTCTTCAGTTTACAGGTTATGACAGAAAACATTGGCTGCATTTTCAGCAGAAAAATGCAGCTCTGCGCGCTTGTACGATAAACGTCCTTAAAAATAGTTTTACTTATCCAAAAAAATACGAAACCAATTTTAATTGAAAGCTAACATGTAAAATTTGTGTTCTATCTTTTAAAAAGTGACTAAGAGTCGTTTATGGTGCCCAAACACCTCGTACAATTGGCTGATTTCAGCAGCCCAGTGCTTAAATAATTCAGCCATTATTTTTAGAGAAGAATACTTAATTAAGAACGATTCTAGGCACTATAAACGCATCGCATGCAAGTAGAATATGTCCGACATGTATAAGCAGATTGTATGTCCAAAACACATGAACCAAGTCGTGTAAACAGTGAATGATTCAACAACAACGCACTATGCATCAATCCTTACATCAAAACTCATCAATAATCATCCTACATGCATAAAACCCGTAACCCTAATACACGAACACAAGGATTTCGGACCAAACTCAGATTGTAGATCATTCATATATCAATAATTCGAGCATATGACAACATGTACACAACTCCTAATCAACACAACGCAAGAATCATGCGAAACATGTAAACCCTAGTGCACATAACATCATCAAAGCGTAAAATTAAGACATACCGAGAAGCACACGTGTACGGGGATGATCAAGGAAGGCTCAGGACACTCAGGGCTGCACAGAAATCAAGGTGGAGGGGCTGTTTTGGGCGGGACGGCAGAGAAAGGGAGAGGGGGTTCCGATCGGGTGGCTAGGGTTTTAGGGTTGGGAGTTTTTATTTTTTTTTTTTATATAAATGATAAAGGGGTATGGTATGGAGAGGTTATAAAATTTAAGACCAAGTGTGGGCTTTTCGTGTGGGCCAGGGCCGAACAAGGGTGGGGCACGGGTTGTTCGTTTTCTTTTTTCTTTTTCTTTTGCCCAAGTAGTACAAACGAATGACTTAATAAAGCACATAAACGAGACACAATAATTAAAACCTTCAAACGAAAATTAGCACGTATGGATTTTACATAATTGGAGCGTGACGCGATAAATTCACAAACGTCTAATAACACGTAGCACGTAATTCAACTACGACCCGTTAGAATTCCCAAACATCGTGTATTCCCGAAATACTAAAGTTAGCATAATTATAGCGTGCGTGTAATTAATTCTCCGAATTAAATTAGCGTAGGAACAAATGACGATAAAGTTGCGCGTTTAAAATACCTGAAAAACCGGGATGTCACAATTTGCGTAGACGAGACGGGAACGAAAGTTGATGACACACTCTATCGATCGATGATAGGTTCACTGATCTATCTAACGGCATCACGCCCAGACATCATGTATCCTACTTGCTTATGTGCGAGATATCAGTCAAGTCCTCGGATGTCACATATGCAGATAGTCAAGCGAATCTTCCGTTACTTAAAGGGATGTCCTAGCACGGGCTTATGGTATCCTAAAAACGACAATTTTGACCTAACGGGATACGCTGACTCAGACTTCGGAGTGGACAAGCTGAACTCGAAATCTACAACTGCAGGATGCCAGTTCTTTGGAACGCGTTTGGTAACATGGCAGTGTAAGAAACAGACCACAGTCTCTCTCTCAACCTGTGAAGCGGAATACATTTCTGCTTCCAGCTGTTGCTCACAAATCCTCTGGATTCAGCAACAGATGAGGGATTATGGTCTGCAGTTTTTGGACACGCCTTTATTTGTAGATAACAAAGCAGCCATCGATATAACTAAAAATCCGGTTCATCACTCACGTACAAAACACATTGAAATTCGTTACCATTTCATTCGTGACTGTTACGAAAACAAATTGGTTCGAATAGAAAAAATCCACACCGACGAACAAAGGGCTGATTTTTATACCAAAGCATTTCCATTAACAAGATTTAAATATCTAATGCGGCTTAAAGGTATTAAAAATTTGCTTACCGGTGCGGAATCTGAGGTTGAATACGGATCGGATGACGAATTCACGTGATCCGCATTGGTTTGTATGGTTGTAAATATTTTTCTAGTTTAGTATTTCTTAAAATCTAAAATCCAAAAATATGTTGTTGATTTTAGGGGGAGAAATATTTGGGAAAATACAAAAACATTTGAAAAATTTCAAAAATGTACAAAAAATTGAAAAAGATAAAAAAAAATTCAGTGTCACAGAAAGGAAATGATAGTACATCAGTGGACTATCACAGTATGCTAAAGAAATGTAAAGTTTAAAAGTAATAAATGAGTCTTACTATGGATGTGTCGATAGGCTTAACACGTTCAGTAAACTGTTTTCGAGATATAAACTAAATTTAACAACTGCTTAATCTTGTGGATAAACACATCTTGGATATATGGACTTAGTACTCTGAAATTTCGTTTGAGAGATTGCCTGATTTTGAGATACGAGGTCTTTATAGATAGTTGATATCTGGGGTAAAGTTCTTCTGATTTTGCGGAAGCAATAGCCTAGAACTTCTATAATACTTTCGCTATAAACCCTAAACTACATGCAATCTTGAAAAGTATATAAAGATCTAATCATTTGTAGTGTTGAAAAGATTCCTTAAGTGGAACACACCTCAAAGACGAGCCTTGATCTCTTTTTCTGTACACTAGTACTAACCTGAGCTCTCAAGGTCTCGCACTAACCCAGATACAGATATCAATTACGCTATATTCACCTGTAAGATGAAATCTAGGTAATCTTGATACGGGAGTATATTCAAGAAGTGGGAACCACAGATAAGTCAAGTTTCATAATTCAAATCTTAACATATCTTGAAACAGATGAGAAACGTAGTAAAGTTTAAGTTGACAAATATATCGACAATCTAGGTAAACAAGTTTAAAGCTTAAAGTCATCTAAAGGTCAACGGTACTGGTGATTGTCTCATACAACTGATATGATCATTTAGACACGAATTCACAAAAATATGTATGTAAATATGTTTGTACATAGTTTACATTGTCCTGTAAATAGTTTATCAGCTTTACAGATTAAAACCAAAAAGATTTTTAATGTGTTTTAGCATAAACTTACAAGAATACAAAAAGATTTTATTTCTACATTGTTTTCAGCAAATCAATGTTAGAGAACAAGTCTTCAAAGTCTGGTAAGATGCTAGAACTGGTGGGAATCTCATTGACAACGAGCTGGGAGCTAATCTGTTAAACATAAAAAAAAACCAAAACAATGAAAAGTTCATTAATTTGAAACTTTAATTTTGAAAATATCAACAGTTTGTTCGTAACGGGTCAAACCGGGGTCATTAACTTGGACTGGGCAGACAAATTGGTTAACCAAGGTCATTAACTTGGACTTGCTCAACTGAGTGGATTTTTATAACTAATAAAAGTGGAAAGTTCAGGGTTAAATTGTAAAATTTGAAAAATGTTTGAATTTGGGTTTGGCAAGTTCGGTCGAACTTGCTAAACTGAATATAGTTTATCATTATAGCAAGTTCGACAGAACTTGCAAGTGATTGGCTGTTTTTGAGAAAACTTAAGTTCGCCCGGACTTGAATGGGCTTCACACTTTGGGCCTGTAAGTTCGCCCGAACTTGCCAGGGTATAAGTACCTAGCAAGTTCGGCCGAACTCATTCATCAGCTATTAGAAAACTCTGAGCGAACTTGAGAGTTTGAGTGATTTAAGTGAAATTGGCAATATCATATCGTTACTCTGCTGAAATTTGCATTGATTTAGGTGATTAACACACTATCTCAATGGCTGAGGTAAGAATTTGTGTTTTGGACCGTTAATTGAGTCCTAATTGTAAATCTAGATCTGAATCGGTTAAAATTGATAAATTTAGGAGATGTTTGGGCAAATTGAACCTAAGATTGGCAAAATCAATGAAAACCGACCATGGATTCAGAGTAGATTTGGACAGAATGGTCATAACATGTTGTTGTAATGTTTGATGAAGATGATGACAAGTTCGCCCGAACTTGTTCATCAAGTCCGGCCGAACTTGCATCTGAAATCAATATAATCCTTGTTTAAACCATAAGTTCGACCGAACTTTGTGTGAAATATGAATTGATAAAAAATTTAGGAAGTTCGCTCGAACTTAAGTAGAAAAAAAACTGAAATGTAATTACAAGTTCGCCCGAACTTATGAATGAATTAATGAACATGTATACTGTACATGTTCGGACAAACTTGATAAAACCAGATTATTATCATACACATCAAGTTCGCCCGAACTTGATAAAAAAAGTGTTGGAAAAATTTTTGAAACATTTTTCTTGTATTACGTGCTAATTGTTTTGCATCGTTTTCAGGTTCAAGAACCAGCAAGGGTGATTGCTATGGATTTCTCAAAATTCCATAACACGCGCATTACGCTCGACAAGATGATATGTCCATCTTTGAAAGAATACGACAGTATCTTTAAATGTTTAAAGGAAAGTCCTATTCGTTGAGCAATCACAGAGCGCACAGTGTCTTATAGATCTCAGACGTACTATTTCTGGATAAACGCAAGCTTAAGTGATGATAAAAGACCATTACATCTTCTGTGCAAGTCGGGAATGAAGTCAAACCTATTACAGTTACAGAAGATGATATTCGATGGATCCCACAGTTCAACGATGATAAAGACGATCCAATATTTCTTGATGAGAAGATGGTCAGAGGGTGTTTTTATAGAATGGGTTACAAGGGGAGCATGAATAAGCCGACATTAAAGAAAGGGGAAGTGCCAAACCCCTACAAGCTCCTAATGCATGCAATCATACATACTTTCAGTCACCGCAAGGCAGGTCTAGACGATGTACAAGACTACCTGGCCTGTATGGCAACGACATTGATCTTGAAGAAGCCATTTAACTATTCTAAGCTGGTTTTCACACTTATGTCGAAAAACATGGATGATTCAAGGCTATGTCTTTATCCGAGGTTCGTGCAAATGTTGATAGATGAGAAATTCACAAACATCGCACGGGATCCGAATGATGTGCTTTATCTGAGTCACCTTGATGATACAATGGTGAAGAAGCTCTTAAAGTTTCAGAAGCAAGCGACAACTCCTGTTGCTAAGCCACTGTTTGGAGCGATTAAAAATCCAAATTATGTTGCGCCGTCTGAAAACAAGTGGAGGAAAGACGGAAGTGGTGATGAGAAAGAGCTAAACGTAGAAAAAGAATGGTTCAAAGGTTTCAAACCTAAAGCTCGAAGCGACTGGTTCTTAAAGGCCGAAGTTGAAAAGCCTAAGAAGAAACGAGATGCAAAGAAAGTTGATACAATGCTCATAGATGAAGATGAACCAGAGAATGTTCAAACTGAAGCAGGTTCGAGCGCAACAGTGGTTATTGAAAGCCAAGAGATTGAAAAGGCTACACAAGAGGATGATTTTATATCTGCGACTTCAGAGAATGATGATTCTGACGATTCTCTTGAAAGAGTTACAAAGAAATCTATAGTAAAGTCTGAGGCAGAAAAGGCCAAAGAGACTGATGCTGATTTTGATCCAAATCAATAGAAAGAATCTGATGAAGAAAGGCCAAAGAAAAAGGCTAAGCGTACAAAGTCTTCAGCAACAGAAATTTCAAAGAAGACTACAGGGTCTCCTCAGACAAAGGGCAAGAAGAAAAAGAAAGTTCAAAAGGCAGTCAGTAAAAGATATAAAGGTAAGCTGAAAAGCGCAGAAGTTACACAAGAACCTTCTGGCGCACAGGAGATAGGAGTTACACAAGAACCTCCTACACAAGAACCTCCTGTAGTTGTTACAAGTGAAGCTGAACGTCAAGGAGCTACACAAGAATCTCCTGTGACTGGATTGCTTGAAGTACCGGTTATTCAATCACCTGTTGCTCCAACAACTTCTCATGTTGAAAGTGCTACTCCAAATAAGACTACACCACAGACTGCTACTCCAAAGTCTACTCCAAGGGCAAATCTGTTTGGTGATATGCATAATGATCCAATTAGTCTTCAAGAACTAAATGATTTCTTTCCAGAGACGAATGTTGATCTTCTCGAAAAGCATGTAAAAATCTTGGAAGAGAAAGTGGCCAAGAATGAAGAAGAAAAAGCTGAGTTGATTAATAAGATGAATCAAAGCGCAATTGAGAAAGAGATGTTGGACGATAAAGTGAAAGTGTTGGAAAATGAATGAGAATATTTCAAGGCATTGATCGAGAGTTTGCAGGATGCAAATGAAAAGCTTCAAACAGAGATTGCTGATTTGAAGTCAATGCAAGCACTAAATGATCGTAGATTTTCCAGGATGCAGAAAGTTTTTATCAAACGCTCTAAATATTGATTTCATTGCTGAATATGATCATCTGGATCAACAAGAAGCTAAAGAAAGAGCTGAGAAAGAATTAGCAGCTAGTGGCAAAGGAAAAGTTTGAGGGTAAAGCCTCTAAATCATCTGAAGCCAAAGAGAAGTCTGTTGATAATGTCGTTATAGCTTCTGAGTCTGATATTCCAAAGGTTGATGAATCTGTCAAGCCTTCTGATCCTATTGCTGCTTCTAAAAATAAAGACGATGAAGAAGCTGAAAAAGAGGAAAAAGAGGATGACGAAGAGAAAGATGATTCTGAGTTTGAGGATTGGAATGTTGCTGATGATGACGATGATGATGATCAGGGTGGTGTTGGTCTGAAAATTACTGAAGCTAAAGTCTCAGATGAATTTGATTTTTCTTCGTTAATGGATGATGAATCTAATAGAATGGATGATAAAATTGAGGGGGAGTCAGGGCAGACAGGGCCATCTGATGAGATTGATATATCTAACGTTGAAAGATTTGTAAAGCCGGTTGCTGCAGTACCTACTAAACCTTTATTGTTAATGTTAAAGCCTAATATGGAGGAAGGCGAGTATGTGCACAACTATACAAAGGAAGATCTGGCTAAGTTGATTGAAGTTTATACTGAAGATCTAGAATTTGATTTTGAAGAGGATGTGTTGAACGTAAACACTTTTGAACCAAATGATTATCAGTATGTTAGAAGATTTGAAGCTGATGAGTATAATAGAGTGAGTGTGGAATATTGGTCTTCTGATGATGAAACAGATCAAACTGCGAAGTACATTGGTCCTAATTCTGAAAGTTTTCCTACTTTTGAGGAGATGTACAAGCAACTAGACGCAGATATGCTAAAAGAAAAGATTGAAGAATCAGTTAGAGAAGGTAAAGTAGCAAAGCCGATGACAAAAGAAGAAATAGCTCAAGCAAAAAAGTCTTGGTTTAAAGAGATGCCGCACGAACGTAAGTTTCGACGTCCTCTAGCATTCTTTACCAGAGACAAAGATATGTCATTGGGGGATATCCTAAGCTGGTGTTGGTTCAAGGAACTTAACGTATATGCAATCAAAAGAGAATTTGGAGTGAAATACTTCAAGTATCTTGCTGATTTCAAGACTTTACCATATTGGGATGTGAAAAAGCTGGTTCAGACTGTTAATGTTACATACCACATGAAAGTGATTGATCAGTTACTGTGGAAGTTGATAAAGTATGAAGCGGTCAAAGGATTTAGATATTGGAAGCCATTCATTCCAGGTCGCCGAATCAAGACTAACAAGAAAACAGGGGAGAAAGACATTACATTGATAATGAAGTGACCAAGGGCAATGAGAAACATGCCGTTGATGCCGATTGAGCAAAACTTCTATCCAATGTTCAAGTGGTGGCAGATAGATCCATCAACTTGTGAAGCAGTTATTGTTTTAAAGTTTGAAGAACATTTAGATATCATGAAGGAAAGAGTTGAAATACTTGGTTCTCAGGGCATGGGGGGCTATGGAGGACAATCAAGATTCTTGATCCGATGTGGTTGGTTAACTGCTCAAGAGAAGATATCAAATGCCTTTTCTACAGCAAGGTCGTATTTGAAGAACATGAAAAGGTACAAGCTATGTAGTTTCAGAAAGTTCTTAATGTTTGCTATGCGCATGAAGTAAATTCAGGAAAGATGTGGCAAACCAATTGGAGGGATTTAGAAAGAGTTGAATTCCTGAAAGAGGAGAAGCGTCTCGAAGCTATTCATGAGAAAACTAGGAAGGCAAGTATTAAAAGATTCAGTAATGAACAAAGTAGCTCCTTTAGATCAGACACCGGATCCTAAGCAAGAGCGACGAAAGAAGCCGTTTAAGAACTTCTTCGGTCGTGTGCGTTAACGTTTATTATGAAGACAGAGTATTGAAGACTGATACAAGACGAAGACGATATCCAAGGGGAGTCTATTGGTGCATAATGTCTATGTCTTAGTCTTATATCGAGTCTGTATAGAATAGAGCTGAATAGGCTAGCTGTATGAAGTATTTATGTTATGTTGAGTCAAGTTCGCCCATGATTGACATGTTGAGTCAAGTTCGGCCAAACTTGCTAAGGAAAGTTCGGGTGAACTTAGGTCTTCCTCAGGCAAACTTGTTAGTCTATAAATAGCTAGCTAGTCTCTCTTATTTGTAACTTTGGCATTTTGGAAGCGAAGCTCTGTCAGATTGTACTCTTGATGTTTGATCAATAAAACTGATGTTAAACTGATTAATTATTGTCTATTGGTAAACACGACGTAATATTTCCGCTATTATGGACGTTAGATATTAAATTTAGGTTCCTTAGCATTAAGGATTGGTCCTACAATTTGTAACATTTTCAATGGCTTCTTCTTCAGTTTCAAAACCAATGCCAAATTTTATGTTACTCTTGATATGTTTTTCTAACATAATTTCAAAACCTTTTGAAGATTCTACCCATTTTTCACAAGTAATCTGGGTATCCTCTAACTCCTTTTTGCAAACTTGGTATTTATCTACCATAGTTTGGAGTTGGTCTTTGATTATGCTAGCTTCATGCTTTAGGCTACTTATCTCAGAATCTTTTGAGCATAACTTTGATTTCAACTCTTTGATAAGTTTTTCAAAACTAAGTTCATTTTCTAACATTTTGTTTCTAAGGTTTTCATTAACCTGTTTGATATTAGCAAAAGCTATTATACATTTTTCGGAACAGAGATCCTTTAGGATCTGAGGTGATACATTAGAAGCATCCATTAGAGCACAATCACAATCATCTTCACCTTCATGTGAATCCCATGGATCAGATAGAGAGTTCTTTTCTTCATCAACAGTGTTTTGAGTAACCACTGCTTCATCACAATTTTAACTATCAACAAACATTGACACATGTTCGACAGACTCATCACCTTCAATAATTGTCTCTAAGGCCATTAAACAAAAGTTTTCATGTTCTAAATCATTTTTAGCCATAAGAGCAAAGTTTTCATCAGTTAAATCCTCAGGCAAACTACTCCAATCTACAAAGCCTTGTGTGAAAAAGCTTTGCTGATTGACCTCTGCTGGAGCAGTGGTTTGAGTAGTTTGAGTGCTTTGTGGTGCTTGTTGCACATGCACTGAGGTGATGATGTTTGGACATACTGGATTTGTGGAACAATGGTTTGGACATAATGCATAGGTACAGTGGCAACAGGGTGTGCATAATGAGCAGTGTTTTGTACTTGACGACCACGGGTATATTGGGAATATTGGGCAGTGCTTTGTGTGTGCTGAGGTCTAGGGCCAGGATGCGTCACAATTGGTCCTGAAACTTGAGATCTACACTCTATGGCAAAGTGACCTAGCCTGTTACATTTGTAGCACTTGATTTTTGATTTGTCTAACCCAACCTTTGACCCCCCATGCAACCCTGGATATTTCCTACCAGTTCTTTTGTAAAACCTGCTTGCTGTCACACTTAGCAAAACAACTTGATGCAAATTGTCCATTTCTTCTAAGTCATTTGGATCAAAGTGTTGAAGATCATTTAGTTCAAAACAAAGATTATCAGAGGTTTGGCATTTCCCACTAGCAGTAAAAACATAGTTGGGAGGATGAGAATCAGAGTTAAAGTTTCCTCCAGAGGTTATATCAATAAAATGATCATAACCCTGATCCTTTCCACTGCCAGAACCCTCATCATGACTATAAAGAGCAGTGTTACCCAAGGTATAGTCGTCAGTTGCTTTCCCTGACTCTTGCAACTTCTTTTTCTGGTTTAACTCTCTCTCATAAGTGAGGAGTCGACCATGAAGTTGTGTGAGGGACATTTCTTCAAACCCAACAGATGTTCGAGTAACGTAAGCTACATTCTCCCATTTTTCTGGTAATGATATTAAGAAACGATTATTGACAGTCGAATTAGGAAATTCCACGTTCGAACTGCCATATGACATATTCATTTCGTTTCAACATCGGTGGTTTAAACATAGATCCAATGTTGGATTCTTGTGTGTTTTGAGACATTTCTGCTTGTTTACAACAGATTTGTGTTTTAAAAACTTTGAACGTAATAAAACTCTGTATTCAAGTAAAACTATCAAACTAATTAGCAGGGAGAGCTGATCTTTCAAATCAAATTGATATTAATCAAACTTTGATTGACCAAGCTCTGATACCAATTGTTAGGATCTGAGTTTGATTTACTTGTAGTTTTTGTTTTCAATAATGAGAATATGATTGAAAATCAAAGTAAATGCAACGGAATAAACTGAAAACTTTTACTACAAGTAAAGGTCGTTTGTTTTCATCATCATCATGCTTTTAAGTTGATAAACTTTGCATGTGATTCACAAACTCCCCCTCAGCATATTATAAAGCTTGATAGTACAGAAAATGGAAGAAGATGATTGGTGTAAAGATCTTTTTAAGAAGACAAGAATAACTGTTACATTGACACTAGTATTTATACTAACTATCTAACCACTGAGCATCTTTGATGACATCTTGATAGTGACATCTAACAATAACTTAACTAACCAGAAACACTGATTCCTAACTTCTGTTAGTGCAAAAGCACTGTTACATTGAATTAAAATAACTAAACTAAACTCTGATGGTTAAGCACTGCTTCCTTTCTTCTGTCAGACCTTTGGCTTTTGTGTAGGCAGATGTTTGCATGTATAAGACTTTAGAAGGCAGATTTTAGATAGTCAGCGGTTCTAAGTGTTGTTAGCAGGACCAATCCTTTGATAGAGTATTTTGGCTTTATATCATCTGTTGCTTTGTACAGGTTCTATCCCAACTAGCATAGTTGGGAGGATAAGAATCAGAGTTAAAGTTTCCTCCAGAGGTTATATCAATAAAATGATCATAACCCTGATCCTTTCTACTGCCAGAACCCTCTTCATGACTATAAAGAGCAGTGTTACCCAAGGTATAGTCGTCAGTTGCTTTCCTGACTCTTGCAACTTCTTTTTCCGGTTTATCTCTCTCTCATAAGTGAGGAGTCGACCATGAAGTTGTGTGAGGGACATTTCTTTAAACCCAACAGATGTTCGAGTAACGTAAGCTACAGTCTCCCATTTTTCTGCTAACGATCTTAAGAAACGACTATTGATAGTCGAATTAGGAAATTCCACGTTAACCAGCTTCAATTCACTTATGAGACAGCTAAAAGGTTCGAACTGTTGTGTTAACGACTCACCTTTCACATGACAAAATGTTTCATACTGTTGATTCAGAACTTCTCTATTATTTTCGATCAACACTTCAGTACCACCGAATTGCTCTTTTAGTGCATCCCATAACTCCTTTGCACTATTGCAGTGGAGCAGTCCTGCATAGATCTCATTGGGTAAGGCAGATGCAACAATGCTAAATGTCATAGCATCCAATTCTATTTTCTGGAAATCCTGCCCGGAGTAATTTTCAGGATTTTTCGGCACTTGAGTATTGGGATCCTATGTACTGGGAACCATTGGAACATGTAGTCCATATACAATGGATCGCCAACAACGGTGTTATGCTGAGCTAAAATGTGACCCATCCGACGCTGCCATATGAAATATTCATTTCGTTTCAACATCGGTGGTTTAAACATAGATCCAATGTTGGATTCTTGTGTGTTCTGAGACATTTCTGCTTGTTTATAACAGATTTGTGTTTTAAAAAACTTTGAACGTAATAAAACTCTGTATTCAAGTAAAACTAACAAACTAATTAGCAGGGAGAGCTGATCTTTCAAATCAAATTGATATTAACTCAAATTTTGATTGACCAAGCTCTGATACCAATTGTTAGGATCTGAGTTTGATTTACTTGTAGTTTTTGTTTTGAATAATTAGAATATGATTGAAAATCAAAGTAAATGCAGCGGAATAAACTGAAAACTTTTACTACAAGTAAAGGTCGTTTGTTATCATCATCATCATGCTTTTAAGTTGATAAACTTTGCATATGATTCACAAACTCCCCCTCAGCCTATTATAAAGCTTTATAGTATAGAAAATGGAAGAAGATGATTGGTGTAAAGATCTTTTTAAGAAACAAGAATAACTGTTACATTGACACTAGTATTTATACTAACTATCTAACCACTGAGCATCTTTGATGACGTCAGGGTTGATAGTGACATCTAACAATAACTTAACTAACTAGAAACACTGATCCCTAACATCTGTTAGTGCAAAAGCACTGTTACATTGAATTAAAATAACTAAACTAAACTCTGATGGTTAAGCACTGCTTCCTTTCTTCTGTCAGACCTTTGGCTTTTGTGTAGGCAGATGTTTGCATGTATAAGACTTTAGAAGGCAGATTTTAGATAGTCAGCGGTTCTAAGTGTTGTTAGCAGGACCAATCCTTTAATAGAGTATTTTGGCTTTATATCATCTGTTCCTTTGTACAGGTTCAATCCCAACAAGCATAGTTGGGAGGATGAGAATCAGAGTTAAAGTTTCCTCCAGAGGTTATATCAATAAAATGATCATAACCCTGATCCTTTCCACACCCAGAATCCTCTTCATTACTATAATGAGCAGTGTTACCCAAGGTATAGTCGTCAGTTGCTTTCCCTGACTCTTGCAACTTCTTTTACTGGTTTAACTCTCTCTCATAAGTGAGGAGTCGACCATGAAGTTGTGTGAGGGACAGTTCTTTGAACCCAACAGATGTTCGAGTAACGTAAGCTACATTGTCCCATTTTTCTGGTAACGATCCTAAGAAACGACTATTGACACTCGAATTAGGAAATTCCACGTTAACCAGCTTCAATTCACTTATGAGACAGCTAAAACGTTCGAACTGTTGTGTTAACGACTCACCTTTCACATGACAAAATGTTTCATACTGTTGATTCAGAGCTTCTCTATTATTTTCGATCACCACTTCAGTACCACCGAATTGCTCTTTTAGTGCATCCCATAACTCCTTTGAACTATTGCAGTGGAGCAGTCCAGCATAGATCTCATTGAGTAAGGCAGATGCAATAATGCTAAATGCCTTAGCATCCAATTCTATTTTCTGGAAATCCTGCCTGGAGTAATTTTCAGGATTTTTCGGCACTTGAGTATTGGGATCCTCTGTACTAGGAACCATTGGAACATGTGGTCCATATACAACGGATCGCCAACAACCGGTGTTATGTTGAGCTAAAATGTGACCCATCCGACGCTGCCATATGAAATATTCATTTCGTTTCAACATCGGTGGTTTAAACATAGATCCAATGTTGGATTCTTGTGTGTTTTGAGACATTTCTGCTTGTTTACAACAAATTTGTGTTTTAAAAACTTTGAACATAATAAAACTCTGTATTCAAGTAAAACTACAAACTAATTAGCAGGGAGAGCTGACCAAGCTCTGATACCAATTGTTAGGATCTGGGTTTTGATTTACTTGTAGTTTTTGTTTTGAATAATGAGAATATGATTGAAAATCAAAGTAAATGCAGAGGAATAAACTGAATACTTTTACTACAAGTAAAGGTCATTGTTTTCATCATCATCATCATGCTTTTAAGTTGATAAACTTTGCATGTGATTCACAAACTCCCCCAAGCCTATTATAAAGCTTGATAGTACAGAAAATGGAAGAAGAGATTGGTGTAAAGATCTCTTTAAGAAGACAAGAATAACTGTTACATTGACACTAGTATTTATACTAACTATCTAACCACTGAGCATCTTTGATGACGTCAGGGTTGATAGTGACATGTAACAATAACTTAACTAACTAGAAACACTGTTACATTGAATTAAAATAGCTAAACTAAACTCTGATGGCTAAGCACTTCTTCCTTTCTTCTGTCAGACATTTGGCTTTTGTGTAGGCAGATGTTTGCATGTATAAGACTTTAAAAGGCAGAGTTTAGACAGTCATCGGTTCTAAGTGCTGTTAGCAGGACCAATCCTTTAATAGAGTATTTTGGCTTTATATCATCTGTTCCTTTGTACAGGTTCAATCCCAACAAGCATAGTTGGAAGGATGAGAATCAGAGTTAAAGTTTCCTCCAGAGGTTATATCAATAAAATGATCATAACCCTGATCCTTTCTACTGCCAGAACCCTCTTCATGACTATAAAGAGCAGTGTTACCCAAGGTATAGTCGTCAGTTGCTTTCCTGACTCTTGCAACTTCTTTTTCCGGTTTAACTCTCTCTCATAAGTGAGGAGTCGACCATGAAGTTGTGTGAGGGACATTTCTTTAAACCCAACAGATGTTCGAGTAACGTAAGCTACAGTCTCCCATTTTTCTGTAAACGATCTTAAGAAACGACTATTGACAGTCGAATTAGGAAATTCCACGTTAACCAGCTTCAATTCACTTATGAGACAGCTAAAAGGTTCGAACTGTTGTGTTAACGACTCACCTTTCACATGACAAAATGTTTCATACTGTTGATTCAGAACTTCTCTATTATTTTTCGATCAACACTTCAGTACCACCGAATTGTTCTTTTAGTGCATCCCATAACTCCTTTGCAGTATTGCAGTGGAGCAGTCCTGCATAGATCTCATTGGGTAAGACAGATGCAACAATGCTAAATGTCATAGCATCCAATTCTATTTTCTGGAAATCCTGCCCGGAGTAATTTTCAGGATTTTTCGGCACTTGAGTATTGGGATCCTATGTACTGGGAACCATTGGAACATGTAGTCCATATACAATGGATCGCCAACAACGGTGTTATGCTGAGCTAAAATGTGACCCATCCGACGCTGCCATATGAAATATTCATTTCGTTTCAACATCGGTGGTTTAAACATAGATCCAATGTTGGATTCTTGTGTGTTCTGAGACATTTCTGCTTGTTTATAACAGATTTGTGTTTTAAAAACTTTGAACGTAATAAAACTCTGTATTCAAGTAAAACTAACAAACTAACTAGCAGGGAGAGCTGATCTTTCAAATCAAATTGATATTAATCAAATTTTGATTAACCAAGCTCTGATACCAATTGTTAGGATCTGAGTTTGATTTACTTGTAGTTTTTGTTTTGAATAATTAGAATATGACTGAAAATCAAAGTAAATGCAGCGGAATAAACTGAAAACTTTTACTACAAGTAAAGGTCGTTTGTTATCATCATCATCATGCTTTTAAGTTGATAAACTTTGCATATGATTCACAAACTCCCCCTCAGCCTATTATAAAGCTTTATAGTACAGAAAATGGAAGAAGAGGATTGGTGTAAAGATCTTTTTAAGAAGACAAGAATAACTGTTACATTGACACTAGTATTTATACTAACTATCTAACCACTGAGCATCTTTGATGACGTCAGGGTTGATAGTGACATCTAACAATAACTTAACTAACTAGAAACACTGATCCCTAACATCTGTTAGTGCAAAAGCACTGTTACATTGAATTAAAATAACTAAACTAAACTCTGATGGCTAAGCACTGCTTCCTTTCTTCTGTCAGACCTTTGGCTTTTGTGTAGGCAGATGTTTGCATGTATAAGACTTTAGAAGGCAGAGTTTAGACAGTCAGCGGTTCTAAGTGTTGTTAGCAGGACCAATCCTTTAATAGAGTATTTTGGCTTTATATCATCTGTTACCTTTGTACATGTTCAATCCCAACAAATCATTTTTAAATTTCTTCTATTTTTGAAATCGTTCATTTTTTGAAATTCTTTTCCCTAACGGCTATAAGTAAAATGAATACAAAGTAAAAAAAACAATTTCAAAAACGGTTCTAAAAGTAACGTTTTAAAAAAAACGCTTTTAAAAATCAATGACTTAAAAAATGATTTGTTTTTTAAAGAACAATATAAAATCATCATCATCATCATACTCAGTAAATCCCACCAAAAGTATAGCTAAGGTAGGTCTGAAGAGGGTAAGATATAGACAACCTTACCTCTACCCTGTAGGAATAGAGAGGTTGCTTCCAATTAGACCCTCGACTCGATAGTAGTTTTGCATCAAGCCTTGGACATAAAGCACATAACACTCAACAATTAAGAAAAAGGCCGATTAGTGCATGTACTCCCTTGTCTTTCGGCTATCAACGCCACCACATGATGCATGATTAACCATCCCCCTCTTTTAACGTTATTTTCACTAAATTAGTAAAATAACGTTAAAATTAGTGCACTTTCACTTTTGCCCCCCGAGCGCCCACACATATATACATTATATGTGCATACCGCAAGCGGGCCGTAAAGAACAATAAAATGAACTATTTAAAAAACTTTGGAAGACAAACGACCTTAAAAAGAACGATTTTAATAAACAAACGGTTTAAAAAGGAACACTATTAAAAATGATAGGTGGTTAAAAAAGGTTAAAAAACAGACGATTTTAAAAACGAAGTTTATAAAAAACAATCGCTTAATGAAAATACATATTTTATTTTTATATTTAAAACTCATTTTGTTAAACAATAAGCGTGAAAATAATGAAATAATAAAAAAACTTGAATAATTGCATTAATGTTCTCTTAAATATTAAAAGAACTTTGTAATTATCAAAATCGACCCCTAGGTATATAATGACCTAATTACCTTTACACTTAACTGCAAAAAAGTAACAAAGTTAGTATTAGGGGTCAAAGCCGTTATAAAATACAACCTCGGGGTTCGATATATTAAAAGATTCCCTTTTGAGCTAAAAATGTTAAATTGGGCAAACCACATGGGCCAAAACAATGATTTACTCTAAACAAATTATTTTTAAGTGAATGGATCAATGAGCTTTACGATACAAATTGGGCTTAATGTGAGAAGTGAAGAGAGATTTTTCTTTTGAAATGTTTTCTCTATCTACTTAAATATAATGTTTAATTGCAAAATGTAAAAAAGAAAATCATGAATTTACTAACACGGTTTTTTAGATACTTTGACTAAAATACTTGTTTGACAAGATAGGAAAAAAATTCAAAAAAAAAAGAAAAGAAAATAAGTTCCCTCCACTTCTCACGTCAAGCCCAATCTGTATATTAATACCCATTTGTACACCTACTCTTATTTTTAAATTATATGTTTAAATTTTATGAAGTACGTTTAAGTATTACGTAATTAAAAATAATAGTAAATTTAAATTTTATAAAAATCAGTAGCATAAAACTTTAAAATTGAAAAGAAAAAAAAATGCAAATACATGTAAGACTATAAGGTGTGGGAAGACATAAAAAGAGGGTATTAAGCGTCATGTGATAGTCACGTCAATAACGGGGGCATGGTAAAAAAACATGAAGGGGGGGGAGCGTGTAAGTGACATTTCTAAAAAAATAAAAAATAAAAATAAACAACAACCAGTCAAAACCAAACCAAAATCCACCAACCAATGAAAAGCCGCCATTTCACCAACCATTTGCCCCCATGCTAGTAAAGAATCCCCCGCCCTCACCACCACACCACCTCCATGCCACACCACGTGGGGTGTTCCCGGTATGGAGGGGCTTCCACATCATCACCACACCCACCACTCCGTGTAGTCTAAACTCAAAGGCCTTGAGGTATACTTTAACCCTCAACTCCACTTAGATGCTACATCACTTAATTTTCCCTATTTCACTTCATCACACCTTAAGAAAATGGTTTAATCCCGTTAACTACACCTAACCTTATTCCTTTAATTGTATGGGTATAAAAAAGAAAAACAAATTAATTCAGTCTCTTAACATCTCGTTAACATGTTAACAAATCATTCCTTTAACGCCCCTCAACACAATGAGAGAGTGGAGTCCAGTTAACATGCCATGTCATCGTACGATGAAGTGAGTATCCGTTTTAAAGCTAAGGAACATTTAAATGCAATGTAGACGGTCTACCAAGAATGATACAAATGATATCACATCTACATTAGTAAATACGAGGGTCGGTATTGTAATGACACTGCAACAAACCAAACTGATATTGAGTAAAAGTCCGTTGCATAGCGCAAAAGATCCCACTAGTTAGCAAATATCTTGAATCGAATGAGGAACCTAATTCAAGTTGCCCAAAAAAATATTCGGATTTAGTAATACACGTTTCTTTTCCGGGTCGATTCGAACACTACAAATTAAAATCATTTTTCTAAAAAATCTCATGTAGTCGCCATTAGCCACATGGTATCCATATTTTCCATTCCAACCTTTCCACAATTCTAATCTACGTCGTCAGATCTTTTTCCATCCGCAAGAGGTATTCATCTCTTTCATCCTATCCATCACACAAGCAATTATTATAAGTAACAAAGAAATATAAGTTCTTGACATGTGAAGATTGGGTATGTGAAAAAGTGAGATACGGATGATCAATGAATCAACCACCTCCCAAACCAGAACCAAAAATATGTGTACTGAAATACAAGGAATAATCGGGTTTCATTCACTATCCAAGTGCCACTTTTGATTTTTGTTCGGTACCAAATCGAAATTTGCCCCCATATACCGTGTGGCGTTATTGATACATTCTGAGTTTCATTAGAAGAGAGAAAATAAAGGATTTGAAAGGATACATTTTTTAGTTGTGTTCCAGAGTTTCATTAAAAGAGAGAAAAGAAGGAAAAAAATAAAAGGTTTTTGGCCTAAAATTCATCATTCCAATTTGGAAGGAAATGGAAAGAAAAAAAGAAAAAGAAAATGAGGGAATCTGATGTGCTAAAAAATAGTTTAATAAAAACAAACTAAATTAACATATTCTAGACACGAAGTAATACTCTAGACACTCTAAGACTCGACTAAACTACTAACCGACAAGTGAACCGATCGACTCTAGTAAAGCTAAGTAAGTCCGCATATCAAACCCACGAGACTCTACTTAACTAGGTTTAACCACTCTATCTAGACTGATACTGACACGGACACGACACTAACTATTTTCATGTTTGTTAGGGGGGGGGGGTGTTTCTAAAAATCCTAAGTTGCAATTAAAAGAAAATTAATTAACTAAGACAGACTTAAACACGACTAAAACGAGCATTAAACTTAGTGATGACAAATAACTACCTAGGTTGGACTCCCATATGTTATCGAATGGCCTTCTATCAGATGCTAATATGCTTTGGATCAAGATCTTTAAATGCTAAACCCTAAGAGGAACCGAACAGGACTCTGACCCTTCTGGGGAAAACACCTATGGAATTCTATAGGATTGTTATGACTACCAGTTAACTAGACTCCCTCACGGTTATCTAATTATCTATAAAAAGTGCCCTAAAGTGACCAACTACCTCACAGTGGGAAGTCTAAGGCAACTATGAAACTCGATTTGGTTTAATAGGCAATGATCTGGCAAGGCAACTAAAACTGGCTTCTCAGAAATACCTAGTTCTAACAATTTACCAATCTAGACCGATTAATAACCTAGCACCTCACAATGACTGGAATTAGTAAAATATCTAAACCGAAGTAAATCATGAGAATTGTTTCTTTGGTTTATTGGCCAATTCACCATAAGATTACCCAAAACCCCAAAGGTCCCGACAATCAACATAAATTCATTATATGAAAGACATTCATCAGAATCTAGGGTGAAACAAATACTCAATCAATAAACATGTAAAGATCACTAACACCCAATAAAAATCCAAACTTTAACTATTTGTTCATCTCAACCTAAGTAGTTTAAGGCCTTTGGCCAAGAAACATGATTGCAAGTATCAAAACAGAAGTTTCAAATAAAGAATTCATCAATAAAAGAAGAAAGCTAAGAAACAAGATAAACCGGGAAGACAAAACCCGTTAAAATCTTCAATCTCTTGACTTCCAGCTCCTACCAAATGATTCCCGAGCTTCCTTGCCTTCAACTCCGTGCTAAAATAACTGCTAAATTCGCCCAAAAGTATCCCAATTCGTCTAGGGTTGTCTAGGATTGATTAGGTTAGGTATGAGGCTTAAATTGGGCTTAAATATGTAGTTTTATGCACATATCAACCAACATGCCGCTCGTGAGCCATATAGTCCCTCTCCTAGCGGGTGACGAGCAGCCCGGGTACTGAGAATACGGTTTCGGCCATAATTTGACTTCGTTTCAACTCCGTTTTCTTCACCGTTTTCGCCTACGGGTTCGTAATTCAATTCGTTATCTTCTCATATTATCAAATATCCATTTTAATTTCATGAGAATACATCACTTAGCCCAAACCTCCTCCCAGGAATTATTGCAAAAGTTGCTAGGCGCCCCCTATTCGGTCGACTGGGGAGTTGAGAGTACTCGGCCTAGGTAGAGAGTACTGGAAGAGTACTCGGACATGTTAAATTATAAAGAAATTAGTTTCGGAATATGTGTCAAATAACATAAAAGTACTAATATTTATAACAAAATATGTGAAAATGATATTAATTCTACAATATAATAGACATAGAAATTATGTTTTATTTTTTTTAAGTCAAACTCGGCCAACGTTGACCGCGTTTGATCGGTTTCGAGTAATTATGCGGAGTTGAAGAAAGTCGCCTTGGTAGGCCACCTTGTAGCGCTTACTCGGGGAGTACTCAGCCTTGGAGACCTTGTTTTACAACCATGCTCCCTGGTGTTCGTTTCTTCAAAGTTTCAGCTCGTTTTCACTCCTGGGACCCTACAAAGCACATAAGACACCATAATATAATATAATATACAAAACCAATGATAAAATGACACAAACAACTCAAATTAGTATACAAACTATACATGGAAACAAATGTAATTTTCTTTACATCAAATATCCCCACACTTACTCTTTTTCATCCATGAAAAAGATATATGCTATGGAATCATAGTCAAGAAAATATTCAATCTCAAAATTTAAATTATTTAATTACAAACCAAGCACATGTTAACTTATGATTGCAGGTATAAGATCCACTTAAACTCAACACCGGTTCCTAGGCCCTTATCATGTTTAGTTATGTTCAAGTCCGATTAATCAACCTAGGGTCTCACATAGAGAGTCACGGTTCCACCTAATCCCGCCTCAAGCTCATGGAACAAAAGGGACGAACCAGTTGACCCCTTTCCTAACCGTTTTATACCAAAATTAGAAGAATTTATCATCACTTTTTCTCGTTTTCTTTTTCTTTTGAGCACTAGACTTTGCATACCTAACGTAGAGGCTGTCTCAACCAGAGTCACTATCCCCGAGAGCGACAACGTGAGCTTCGACATTTTTGCATTTTTTCCTTTTAACTTAACCTATAGGCAATCTAAATCAGAGTCCTCATCTCCAATAAAGATTACATAGGCCTCGTCTTTATTCAGTCAAGCTTAATATTCAATGTTGCACAATTTATTTTCTTTGACAAAAAAATATAATACTTTTAGCTTATAAAGGTATTCCTTATACTATTATTAGCGGTTTCGGCTTCTCCATTTCTTCTAGATGAGCACCCACTAGTATCCTAACATGCTAAGTATTTTAGCTCAAAGGAACCTAAAAACCGGAAGAGCCTACCCACATATCCCAAACTAGACACGTGCTCAACTTATTAACTCATATTATTATTATTTGAGAACCGAAAATACTCGACTGTACCATCATTTTCCGTATTTATTTGCAAACTCTAATTTAAGGACATTTTCAAAATTTTCATTTTTTTTGGATTTTTTTTTATTTTTCGATTTTTCAAAAACTTTAAGACTCAACTAACACTACGACTCTATGTACGACTCTTTATCCCATCCCCACACTTAAACTCTACATTGCCTTCAATGTAGGATGGAAACCGACTCAAAAGACTAAAAAAATAAAAAAATAAAAACAAGGGCAAATATTGAAAGGACTTAGTTGGTTAATTAACGCGTCAGCTCCAAACTCTCCTCCAATCCAGCTTCGATCGTAAAGCATTCCATTCGCGATCGGCTCTGACTGGCATTCACTTGGGTCACCTGATATTCGATAAATAGCTTCGAAAACACCCGGATGGAGATTGCGTATGGGTGGCACAACTCAAACTTGCATAAAGAAAAACAAGAAAAACCTAGCATAATACCGGCTCGACACAAAAGACCGACTTAAAAACCACTAAGTTAGACTCATAGTGCAAAATAAAAGACTCAAAATACAACTAAATGCACGAAAACACAAACCACAACTCTACCAAAACTACGAAAAAGACTCAAAACCACGACTACGACTCAACCTCTACAAACTCTACAAATGAGGATTCCACCCTAATTCCTTAACGTCTATAACACTCATGGAGGATCATGTAGACCCAGCTCACCTTTGTATCCTACTCTACAGGTTCAAGCACTATCATACCAATCACTGCCCGGTTCTCTCCACACTCCTTCATACTTATCACAAACTTCAAACTCATCCTCGGGCGGTTTGAACCTAGAGTTTTCCAAGATAAATAAATCCCCACACTGAGCTTTGCTCAGTGTTTCCATCTTAGCTTCTAATCACACTATTCTTCACTCCAACTCCTCTACTTTCCTACCCGACTGATCCCCACACTTGGGTTCTGTCACCCTCTCTAACCTAAGATCACTCATCCGCCTCTCCTCATCGCTCTCTTCTTCAATTTTCTTTTCTCTCCCCTCTTCCTTTTCACTCCTTCCCACTGACGCTACCGCCTCTACCTAAGCACTCGAACCACTCGTCTTAGTAACCTTAAAGACTACCATTTCCTCACCTGCCCTAAGTGTGATAGTGCCTAAGAAGACATCTATAAGGTCTTTGGCAGTGCATAAAAATGGATGTCCTAATATTAAAGGTACATTCTAATCAGCTTCCATGTCCAACACTACAAAGTCAACTGAAAAGACAAATTTGTCAAGTTTCACTCACAGGTTCTCAACTAATCCCCGTGGATACTTAACGGTTTTATCGGCTAAGACTAAGGTCATGCGAGTTGGCTTAAGATTACCGAGGCCTAGTTTTTTGTAAAATGAATATGGCATCAGATTAACACTAGCGCCAAGGTCGGCTAACGCGTGATTCTGAACATCACCACCAAACAAACACGGGATCGTGAAGATACCCGGATCTGTGAGTTTCTCCGGTAGCATATTCGTCACCACTGCAAGACATTCAACATTTAAAGGGATATTCGAAAGCTCCTCTAATTTATCCTTTCCTTTCAGGAGATATTTTAAGAATTTAGCATACTTCGGCATATGCTTGAGAGCCTCGATTAACAGCGGAGTGATCTTTAGCTGTTTAAACATGTCTAAGAAATGCCATTATTCCTTAGTGTATTTTTGATTCTTTACGCATTTAGGATATGGAATACGAGCATGATCAATCTCTGGACTCGGTCTAAATAACCCAGCCAGTTTCCTAATAACCTTCTCTATGAAGGGTGGCTCTAACTCTAAATCCTCACCTACCGTTACTTCTTCTTCTAGCTTTCGACCCGGCCCAGTGGTTATGTTGGTGCATAATGTCTATCGTCTAAGTCTTGGATCGAGTCTATATCGTATAGGGTTTGATTTGTTAGATTTTCAAGTATTTATGATGTAAAGGGACAAGTTTGCCCGAACTTGTAAGTGGAGTGGACAAGTTCGGCCGAACTTAAGTTCGGCCGAACTTGGCCAGGCCACATCTCAGGCGAACTTGCATCTCTATAAATAGTTAGCCTTAGTTCTTCATTTGTAACTTTGCAACTTTTGAGGCGAAGCTCTGTCGGTTTGGTTTCTTGCATTGTAAACACATTTGGACTAATAAACTGACGTTTAAACAGTAATTCTTGTGTATTTGTCACTAATCACGTAATTTCCGCTTATGATGACCTAGATACAAACTTAGGTTCCATGACAAGTGGACGGATCGATCCTAACAAGTGGTATCAGAGCCATGGATACCTAGTTTGCAGATATCTACACAAGACATTCTCTATTTCTACCCATTTCTTCTTATTTTTCATACTTTTGCACAAAATTGATGAATCTATGGTTAAAAATGGCTAATTTTTGAATATGTCATACATAATCACCTAATAACAAACCCTTGAAAGTTTCAGATCAAAATTCAATCGATTTCATGTCAAAATTCCCAAAAAACCATGTTTGACAAACACATTCTGTCCGAACTTGTTACATAAGTTCGCCCGAAGTTGTCCAAAATTCATATTTTTTGAATGTTTTAACAACTTCGCGCCAAGTTGTGAAGAGTTTTTCAAGTGTTTTTCAAATAACTTCCGACGAAGTTGTTAAGATTGAACTTGTTAATTGTGGAATTGAATTTGTTGGTTATACAAGTTCGCCCGAACTTGTCTGGTCACTAATCAAATTTCAAGTGTTTGTGAGTGTGTTTTTAGATACAGTTTCAGTTTGACGAGATGGATTCGGATTTTCACTATGCCTTTGCTACAGCAGTGGTTCAGACATTGAACGCAAATGCAATGAACCAGATCAACTTGGACAACGAATGGGGACTTCCGTGAGGCACCCAAGTTGATAAGTAGTGATGATTATGAAAGTTGGCGTGAGAAGTTTGAGAATTGGGTTCAAGCAAATTTCTTCCATAGCTGGGTTGCAATTCAAACTGGATACAAATGGCCAGTTGATGAGCGCGGTATCAGGATTGCTTTATCAAAGTTTACACCTGGAGATAAAGATTTGTACGTGTATGAAAAGAAGATGATGAGCTTGTTACAGCAATCGGTTAAAGAAGATATCTTGATCCTGCTACCAAAATGTGATACAACACAAGAGTTGTGGAATGCCTTACGTGCAAAATATCACGGTAGTACGGATATGCGAAAAAGCAAGAAACCTCTCATCAAGAAGGAGTTCGATATTTTTGCGATGATGAAAGGTGAGACAATGAAGCATATGATAGAGCGTTACTGTCATTTGGTTGTTCAGTTAAGAAGGCACGAGCTTCAAAAGACAGATGAAGAGTTGGTAGACAAGTTGGCGGACGCACTACCTGAGGGGGAGTGGTCTACATACTTGATGGTACTGAAGAATGGTCCCAGTTATGCTAATTATCGTTTAGCTGATTTTATTGACAACGAGAGGGTCATGAAATGGAACTACAAAAGATCGCTAAATCGAAGAATGAACAGGTTGTGCAAGACGTCGGTTTGTATTATAAAAGTGGGATTTCAGATACTTCAACTCCGAAGATACAAACTGCTTTTAGTGCGAATGCTAATTCATCAAATCATTTATTTCAAACATCACATCCAAGCTATGATCAGACACCAAACACATCTTATTCTAGTTCAAGCTCAAATTCTCCATTTCAGAATCAAGCTAATCAGCCAAATCATTCCAGTTCCGATCCCAAGGTGTTTCACTGCAACATTGTAGTCAATCAAAGAATGTATTATCTGAGCAAACAGCCAAACAACATATGGCGCTACTTGCAACAGTACTTGAATCATATGAAATCTTGGTTGCGGGAAAGATTGGAAACTTGGAAATGAGTGCCGAAGATTATGATCAAGTTGATGAAGAAGAATTGGAGTTGATGGATATTAAGTGGTGTCTAGCATCGATAATCCGAAGGGTTAGAAAGTGTGTTGCATTTACTGGACGAGATATTGGAAAATCAAGCAACAAGCTAGGATTCGACAAGTCAAAGGTACATGCTTCAAGTGTAGAGAAAGGAGCATTTCAAGCGTGAATGCATCAATCGTGAAGCTAGCGTTAATCAAAGTCCGTTTGGGAACAACAACAATTACTACAAGAAAGCCTTGAAGTACAAACCATTTCCAAATAGGGTTCAAGTTGAAGTTCAAGATGGTCAATCAAAAACCACAGTAAAAGCTCTAGTTGTTTCACACGAAGATGAAGGATTTGACTGGAACAATATATTTCCAGAAAAGCTAATGTCGCTTTGATGACCGAGGTCATGGAAGAGCCAGAGTCGATGATAGATGAAGCAGCTCTTGAAAATGCAATCCTAGAGGAATACTTGCAAAGATTGAAAGAGGAGTTGCTCTATCATGAGACTAAAATGAAGAACATTATGCCTTTTAATCTTCAATCTAGTTTTGCAGGTTATTTCGATACTACATCTCAAGAGCAAGTGATGAAAGAAAAGAAACCTGAGATCGAGGAGATCATCAATTAGACGAAAGAGATGAGTGAGGAAAACCTTACCAAGATCGCCGACAAAGCAATGATGGCCAATCTGAGAGAGGTAGGTCATCAGGTCGAGGTAAAGGTAATTGAGAAGGAAGTTATCAAAGTACAAATTGTGGAGGTTGAAAAACCTTGCACAAAGTGTGCTAAAGCTTGCGAACAATGTGTTGAAAAGTCATTAATCATAAGTGAAGTGCATAATGAAAATTTTAAATATGATTATCGCACAATGAAAGAAGCTTATGATAAGATGAAAGACACTTATAGCATTTGTGAACAAGCAAATCGAGAACAAACTGACACAATCAGAATGTTAAAGGCAACATTAATAAAAAAACAAGAAGCCATTAACCTGTACATTAATAACATAGCTGAGGTAAAACATGAGCTTCAAGAGATTAAAATTGAAATTGAATGAGTAAGACAGTTGTTACTCAGCTACACGACGAATGCTTATGTCATTGATCATATTCTTCCAACGCTTCCGTCGGAAAAAAATGATAAAAAACTAAAAAATCAGAAACGTGGAGATTATAGCAATGTTCCACCTCCATTATGTGAAAGCTACTGTCGAAAGAAAGTAGAAGGAATGGAGAAGGCGCTCAATGTAAAACTTTTATCTGAAACAAAAGATGAGTTGCCTGAAAATATTGATATAATTTACACAAAATCTAACGATGACAGTGAAGCAATCGTGGGTAACGTGATTGAAAATGTGTTGGGAAGAGATTCTGATAACGACAGCTTTGAGAGCGCCGACTCGAGTTTGAATAGTTCTGAATCACAATATGAAAATGAAGATACTACATCAGAGAATAGTCTAAGTGATGATCCTAATGTTGTGTTATACAAAGTTAAGGATTCTGATAGACTATATTTTGACGAAAGCTTTCCAATTCGGAATGTGAAAGAAGATCACATCGACAAACTATTCAAACTGGTTGAAGTTTCATCAGAGGATCTAGATCAAAATCCAAGAAAATCTATAACAACTACTGGAAAGATAGTAGGGACTTTCCTGAGAATAGGAGAGGGGGTGTGGGTTTTGAACTTGAAGAAAATGAGAAGAAAAGGTCACCATTTGACGAATATAAAAGGAAAAACATGAATTTTGTTTATGGAACTGATACTGTTCGTGAAGAGAATTTGATTGGAAAACAATCAACTGATGAGTTTAAAAAGGAAAAAGAGCTTCGTGATCAGGCTAAATCTGCAAGTGGAGTAAAATCTGCTAGTGGAAAAACTGTTGATACTCGAACATGTTTAAAATGAAATGAAGTAGGTCACATTGCAAGAAAATGTCCGAAATCAAAGTCTGAGCGTCGAGGAAACACAATTTCAGATGATGAAAAGTCTAAGAAACTAGAGATTGTTCCAATTAAGATTTTGAAAAGAAACAATGAATCTAAATCTGAAAAGAAACCTAAAATTTAAAAGATTTCTAACTTTGAAAAAGGTGAATCTTCGAAACAAGCTGAAAACAAAGATTCAAAGTTTTATGTTAAAAGGCTAGAATGAAATCACAATCCTGGACTCCGAGAAAGATTTCATCATCATCTGAAGTGGTTAAACACCAACTGGATCAGTTAAAACCAAAGATTTTAACCAAACAAAAACTGATCAGTGGGTACCTAAGAAAGAAATGAAAATTCCAACTTTTAATATCCCAAATCCACCCAAGACCGACAAGGCTTGGGTTTCCCTTTTTAAGTAATTGCTTTAACATGTGCAAGGGCTTCCAAGGTCCATCTTATCAAAGTGGATTATGCACAGCGGAGCTTCTCGGCACATGACGGGGATGCGAGCCTTATTATATGATATTAAAGCTATCAATGGAGGCTACGTAGGATTTGCTGGAAATCAAGGTGGAAGAATCATTGGAGAAGGAAAATTGTCGAATGATGTGGTATCTTTTGATAACGTCAACTACATTGCTGAATTGGAGAATAATCTTCTGAGTATCTCCCAGATTTGTGACAAGAAGTTCACCACTCATTTCAACGACAAGGAGTGCATGATTTTAAAACCGGGTTTCAATATTCCAGAACAATGGATTCTCATGCGTGCTCCTCGAGAGAATAATCTTTATGTGCTTGATATGAGTATTGCCACAACTACATCAATGTCGGCACAGTGTTTTGTCACGAAGGCCATAGAAAAGGAATCAATTTTATAGCATAGAAAGATGGGTCATATTCACTTAAGAAAGATGAATTTTCTGGTTCACAACAATCTCGTGGAAGGAGTGAATCTAAAGAGCTTTCACAT
The DNA here is from genome assembly GCA_947069175.1 of Scalesia atractyloides. Lineage (NCBI taxonomy): Eukaryota > Viridiplantae > Streptophyta > Magnoliopsida > Asterales > Asteraceae > Scalesia > Scalesia atractyloides. The sequence continues at coordinate 40,546,172 of CAMTDV010000009.1, forward strand.
GAACGATAATCGTTTAAGTTGCAAGAAAGGAAAGCAGATTAAAAAGTCTCATCCAAGAAAGATTTTAACTCGATAAAGCTTCCACTAGAGCGTTTGCATATGGATCTCTTTGGTCAAGTCAATGTCAAAAGTATTTCAGGAGATCTTTATTGCTTGGTAGTAACTGATGATTACTCAAGATTTTCATGGGTATTCTTCCAAGAGAGCAAAGATGAAACATTCGAGAATCTAATGATACTCTTTAGGAAGCTTGAAAATCTGTACCATCTTCCTATTAGAAGAATCCAAAGCGACAACGGTACAGAATTCAAGAACAAACATGTGCAAGAGTTCTGTAATGAGAAAAGGGTTCTTAATGAATTCAGTGCCCCATATACTCCACAACAAAATGGGGTTGCTGAAAGAAAGAATCGAACGCTGATATGGACAGTACGAATGATGCTTGCAAATTCTAAATTGCCCGTGAGTTTCTGGAGTGAAGCAGTGGCATCAGCTTGTTATACGTTGAGCAGGGTCTTAACTGTTAAACCTACCAAGAAGACATGTTTTGAACTTTTAAACCAAAGAAAACCTAATTTGGAGTATCTAGAATCGTTTGGATCTCCCTGCACTGTCATTGATCTAGATGGGAAATTTGGTGCAAAATCATTAGAAGGCTTCTTTGTAGGATATGCAAGTCCACTCAGGCGAGTTTATCTTCCCAACATGAAGCAAGTGGTTCTCGTTCAACATGTCGACTGCCGATGGTATACAAATCCAACAAAAAAGGCAGGTGATGCTTGGATGTTCAATTATGACAGTTTATGGAAATCTTTCGATCTTCTAGAAGAGCCGACTGATGAAGAAATTGCTATTCTATATTACTTGCATCAATCTGCTAATCAAGAGCAAGTGACAAGGCCAATAGTGGTTACTCAACCATCTGTTCGTACATCTTCTTCTTCTGATGAAGTTCAAAATTCTGTTCCAGCTGAGCCAGTACACCTGTTACAGAACAAGTGAATACTATTTCATAACCCAATCTTTCACAAGCGCATAATTCTGATTCTGATGAGGCTTTGAAATTTGATCAAGATGGAGAATCCAGTTCTGATGAGGAATCTGAGCAGATTACTAGCATGTTAATCAATCTGCTGGCCCAAGTTCTAGAAGTGAAGCATCTTCTAGCAATCCTCCTGTTGAATTGTTGGTTGATCTGAATGTTAACAATCTGGAGCGTTTAGTTGATGTTTCTGATGAAGTAATGCCGAGATCTTATTCTTATCATCCATCTGATACTATAATTGGTGAATTACAAGCTGGAGTCAGAACAAGAAGTCAGATCAATAAAGCACTTAGTTGTTTCTACACAAAGGTGGCTCCGATTCAAGAATTTTGCTCTTACCGTTGTTTTATATCTCAAATCGAGCCAAAGTCAGTTACTGAGGAACTTGGAGATGAAAACTGGGTACTTGCAATGCAAGAGGAGTTACTACAATTCGAGAAATTGGGTGTATGGAAGCTTGTTGACCTCCCGGCGAATCAAAAGGCGATTGATACTAAATGGGTCTTCAAGTGTAAGCGTGACGATCGAGGAGTAATTGTGCGAAACAAAGCTTGACTTGTTGTCAAAGGATTCCATCAACAAGAAGGTATTGATTACACGGAGGTATATGCACCAGTTGCGAGATTAGAGTCTATCCGCATTTCTTGGCGTTCGCATCTTGGAAAGGTTTTAAGGTAGCTTGATGTTAAATCAGCTTTTCTCTACGGAAAATTGAGGGAACAAGTGTATGTCGGCCAATTACTAGGGTTTGTCGATCCACTAAATAAGAAGAAATCATTTCTCCTGGATAAAGCCTTGTATGGGTTGCATCAGGCCCCGAGAGCCTGGTACGAGACGTTATCTTAGCACCTAGTTGCCAATGGTTTTACGGGAGTCACAGTGGATGGTACCTTGTTTACGAGAGAAGTTGGAAATCATCTGGTGATCATACAAATCTATGTGGATGACATCATTTTTGGTTTAACGAACGAAGATCTTTGCAAAGAATTCAAAACTATCATGAAGCAAAAGTTCGAAATGAGCTTGATGGGCGAAATGAAATTCTTTCTGGGGTTGCAGGTTGATCAATTGCCAGATGGTATCTTCATTCATCAAACCAAGTACGTTCATGATATTCTGAAAAAGTTTGAGATGGATAGCACAAAGCCGTTATCAACACCACTGGCACTCAATCAAGGAATCTACGTCGATGAGCTTGGAACCAAAGTTGATGAGACTCTTTATCGGTTGATGATAGGATCATTAATGTATTTGACGACATCATGCCCGGATATCATGTATCCTGCCTGCCTTTGTGCACGTTATCAGTCTAGTCCCAGAGTATCTCATATCCAGATTGTGAAGAGGATATTCAGATATCTGAAGGGATGTCCAAGCACTGGCTTGTGGTATCCAAAGAATGACAAATTCGAACTGATAGGATATGCTGACTCTGATTTCGGTGTTGACAGATTGAATGCAAAGTCTACGACGGCCGGTTGCCAGTTCTTCGGAACACGACTCGTAACTTGGCAGTGCAAGAAACAAACCACGGTCACCCTCTCTAATTGTGAGACTGAGTACATCTCAGCTTCCAGCTGTTGTTCACAACTTTTGTGGATCCAACAACAGATGAGAGACTATGGATTGCAATTTCTTGACACTCCATTATATGTAGACAATAAGGCAGCAATCGACATAACAAAAAAATCCAGTTCATCCCTCTCGAACGAAACATATCGAGATTCGTTACCACTTTATTCGTGATTGTTACGAAAAAAGATTGGTACGAATTGAGAAAATCCACACCGATGAACAAAAGCTGATTTTTATACCAACCCTTTCAGTCTAACACGGTTTAAATAATTAATGAGGCTTAACGATATGAAAAATCTTTTGATAGGTGTGGAAGCAGAGGTTGAATATGGATCGGACGACGAGTTCTCGTGATCCTCATTGGTTTGTTATCTTTTAGGATTAGATATCTTTAAAAACTAAAATACAAAAAAGTGTTTTTGATTTTAGGGGGAGAAATGAAACGAGAAAATACAAAAACATATAAAAACCAAAATGTACAAAAACATTGAAAAAAAGACAAAAAGGATTTTGTGTCAAAAAGGAAATGATAGTACATCAGTGGACTATCATAGTATGCTAAGGATTTGTAAAGTTTAAAAGAATTAAACAAGTCTCACTGTGGATGTGTCGATAGGCTTTACACATTCAGTAGATTGTTTCCGGGATATAAACTAAATTTTACAACTGCTTAACTTGTGGATTAACATCTCTCGGATATATGGACTTAATACTCCGAAATTTCGTTTGAGAGATTGCCTGATTATGAGATACGAGGTCTTTATAGATGATTGATATCTGGGGTATTATACAAGTTCTTCTGATTTTGCGTAAGCAATGGCCTAGAACTTCTATAATACTTTTGCTAAAAGCCCCTAAACTGCAGCAAAATTGAAAGAATCGAAAGATGTAATCAATTGCAGTCAAAAGATTCCATAATTGGAACAATACTTTAAAGTCGAGCCTTCATCTCTTTGTCGATACGGTGGTATTAACCTGAGCTCTCAAGGCTTCGCATAACCCAGATACATATATTAATTACGCTATACTCACCTGTAAGATGAAATCTAGGAATCTTGATACGAGAGTATATTCTGAGATGGGAACCATAGTTAAGTCAAGTTTCATAAGTCTAACTAACATATCTTCGAATAATTGAGAAATGTGTCGAAGTTTAAGTGGACAAATATATCCACAATCTAGGTAAACATGATTAAAACTTGTAGTCATTAAAAGGTCAACGGTACTGGTGATAAGTCTCAAACAACTGATATGATCCTTAGACACGAATTCACAAAAATATGTCTGTAAATGTTTGTACATAGTTCGTTTAATTACATATTTAAACTCGAAAATATTTTCAGTGTGTTTTAGCATAAACTTTTAAAAATTCAAAAAGATTTCGTTTCTACGTTGTTTTAAACAACCAATGATGGAAAGCGGATCTTCGGAGTTCAGAATGGTGCAAATAGTTGGAAATCTTTGTAGGGTCCGTTGTATCGATCGTTCGGGTCCTAATTTGGCAAACCTAAGGTAAACGTGCGGAATCCGTTTGCATAGGCGACATTGGATACAAGTTCTTTACTGTTTCATCATTGTTTCATTAATGTGTAGACGTTACAGATGCTGGAAACACTTGGACAGAGCTTCGCCTCCGTCCTGACAAATCTCTGAATTTTACAAATGAAATAACAAGGCTCCTATTTATAGGATGTCAAGTTCGCTGGAGGGATGCAGGTTCGGGCGAACATGCTTAGTCAAGTTCGGCCGAACTTGACTACAAAACATACATTTCAAGCGAACTTGGCCTAAAACATACATAAACTTCGTCATTTCGCTCCTAAATACTGAATCGACGTTATACGATGACATAGGCAAAAGACATATGCATCAACAATCTTGATGACAACGGGTTGGGAGCTAATCTGTAAAATCGAATAAACGAAAAAAGTTCATTAATTTGAAACTTTAAAAATGAAGAAAAACATCAGTTTGTTCATAACGGGTCAAACGAGGTCATTAACTTGGACTCGGCAGACAAATCAATTAAACAAGGTCATTAACTTGGACTTTGTCAACTGAGTGGATTTTCAAAACTGGTAAACATGTGAAAGTACAGGGGTTAAAGTGTAAAAATTGAAAATTTTTGAAATAACCCTAGACAAGTTCGGCCGAAGTTAGGTTAAATGTGTGTTATCAAGTTTAGATAACTTCGGGCGAATTATGAATTGAATATTGTTGGTTTTGAAAGTCAAGTTCGCCCGAAGTTACCTAGACTATAAATAGATCAACTTCAGACAAAATCCTCATTTCATCTGTGTGAACTGTTTTGAGCGAACTTGAGAGATTGGAACGAACTTGTTATTTTGCAACTAAGATTCCGTTATATGGCCCGATTGTTGACTGAATCTAGGTGATTAGCACACTTAGATCCATGGCAGAGGTGATGATTCGTTCTAAAACCTTTGAATTTTAGGTGTATTCGACATGCCGGTCTTTAAATTGTTAAATCACATAGATTTAGGGTGTTTAAATTTTAATTGATCGCTAAAGGTGTTTAATAACATGTTTAAATCACAAATAAATTAAAATTTTGAAATTTGGACCTTGAATGCATGTTGCAGGTTTGAAATTGGATTGGGGAAGATGACAAGTTTGCCCGAACTTGTTTATGTTGGTTTAACCAACTTCGGGCGAAGTTGTTGTAAAATGTGAATTAAATATGAAATGTCAACTTTGAGCGAAGTTGTTAAAACCTGATTAAAATCTTGTCAAGTTCGCCCGAAGTACTTTAATATGTTTGAAATATTGTAATGAGGTCAAGTTCGCCCGAACTTATCCTGAATTGTCATAAAACTTGTTATTGTGACAAGTTCGCCCGAACTTATTCTGATTTGAAATAAAACATGTCATTTTGACAAGTTCAAGCGAAGTTGTTCTATTATGATGTTATATTTTGTAAAATTTGCTAAGTGTGTGTGTTTTTCACGTTGCAGGTTGTTCAACTCACATATTCAAAGTTCCATAACATGTGTGTCTCGTTAGACATAACTTTATTTCCATCTTTGGAGGCGTTTTCTGATATATTAGAGTTTATGGGACGTATTCCTATGACGAAGGCCGTTACAGACAAACATATCGTGTATCGCTCACACGTAAATTTCTTCTGGAGTTCTGCGAAATACGACGAAGCTAATAAAGTGATTAATTCATTTGTTCGTGTGGGAAATGAAGATAAGGCAGTTTAAAGTCACAGAAGCTGATATCCTCAGAGTTTTGGAATTCAATGATAGTGCTGATGATCCGATGGGTTTTGAGGAACGGATGGTGAAAGGATGCTTTTATCGTATGGGATATCGCGGATACGTTAATGAATCTTCATTCAAGAAGGGGAATCTTGGTCTTCCATATAATTTTTTCATGCATGCACTTATTCACGCGTTCAGTCATAGAAAAGCAGGCTTAGATGATTTGCAGGATTATATTATGTGTATGGCGACTGCAATGGTGCTAAACAAGAAGTTCAATTATTCTGGAGTTGTGTTTGAACATATGTCAAAGAATATGGGCAAGGATAAATTTCTGCTATATCCTCGTTTTGTCCAGATGCTTATCGATGACCAATTTAAGGATATTGTAAAAGAGCAGAATGATGTACTTTATCTGGGTCATACGGAAGAAACTACTCTGAAGAAGCTTGCAAGGTATCAAAGACAAGAATCAGTTCCGATTGCCAAACCTATTTTTGGTGCTATTGTTAAAGCTGACTACGTGTCACCACCTGACGGAAAATGGAGGAATGCTGGAAGTGGTGATGATAACGATGAAGTTGAATAGCTGAAAGGATTCAAAGAAAAACTACGTAGCGTATGGTTTGTAAAGAAAGTTGTTGAAAAGCCAAAACGAAAAAGGGCTACAAAGAAAGTTGAAACTATGTTGGTTGATGAACCTGATTGAGAAGCAAAATGTTGAAAATGTTGCTGGTTCTAGTGCAGCAGTGAATGTAGAAAGTCAAAATGTTGAGACTGAAACTGCTGAAGGTGATCGAGATGATGTTATTTCGGCTACTTCAGATAAGGATGATTCTGATGATTTCTTATAGAAACGTCAAAAGATTGTTGAAAAGGAAGTGGAAGAAGAACGATTAAAGAAACATGGTGATGGAGAGTATATGCCACCTAAAGAAGGTTCTGCTGAAGAAAGACTAAATAAAAAATCAAAGCGTTCTAAATCAAAAGCTGGTGATGCGAAGAAAACAACGGGATCTCCTAGTACTAAAGGAAGAGTTTTACCAAAAAGGAGATACATTAGTCAAAGAAAGAAAGTTACACCTCCAGTTTCGCAAGTTCAAGAACCACCAACAATATCTGTTCAAGTTCCTCAACAAACTCCACAAGAGCCCACTGCCACTTCTAAACCAATCTCTCCACAACAACAAACAACACCAAAGCAAGCAACACCGAAGTCTACTCCAAAGCAGCATACTCCTCAAAGTCAAACATCTACTCAACGACAAGAACGATACTTTTCTAATGAATTTGGAGAGTTTCCGTTACCTCCACGAAACGTTGATACAAAAATTTATTCTGATGAACTTCTTGACATGTTTAACGAGTCAAAGGTTCAAGTGTTGGAAAGAAGAATTAAAGCTCTTGAAGATCAGATCAAGAAGAATGAGACCGAGAAAGAGATTATGGAGGATAGAGTCAAATTTCTGCAGAATGATCATGAATATATGAAAGCAATAGTCGATAGCCTTGGTACAGATAATGAAAGGCTGAGGAAAACGATTGCAGAACTTGAAACAGAAAAAGGCCCTAAACAGCAAAAGATTCAGTATGCTACAACGAGTTCTAGCCAACAATCTTGGGATAGATTTAATCGCTGAATACAATAGATTGGAAGTGCAAGATGAGAATGAACGAGCTGAAAAAGAGTCAGCAACACAGGGAAAGGGAAAGCATGTTGAAAGTACTGTTGAACCAGTAATTGGTGAAGGTTCAAAGTCCTTTGAAGTTCCTGTTGTTGAAAAAACACCTGTTGTAGAAAGTCAAGAAGTTCAGAATGTTGAAGTAGCTCAGAACGTTGAATAAGTCGATGAAACTGTCAAAGCTACTGAAGGAGAGAAAGAATCTGAAGAAAAAGAGGATGATGATGACGAAAATGATAAAGATGATGATCCTGTCGATGATTCAAAAGATGATTCAGATCATGGTAACGACGATGATGATGGTCAGGGTGGTGTTGGTTTGAAAGTGGATTCTGCAAATTTTCTACAAACTTTGATTTTAATACGTTGATGAACGACGAAGCGAATGCTGAAGATGTATAAAGTAAGGGGTAGCAAGAAGGCCCTAAAGATGTCGATGATTCGGATGTGGTTACTTCTAAGCCATTCGCAGCTGTTTCTGATCAACAACCCCTAATTCTGATGCTAGGGCATAATGTTGAAGAGGGAGAGTTTGTTCACGATTATACTAAAGAAGAATTGGAAAAGATGTTTGAGATAGAGCCTGAAGAGTTTTAATTTGATTTTGAGGAGGAGTTAGTGAATATCAACACATTTGAGCCGAAAGAATACTTCTACAAACATACTCCTGAAGTTGATGATTATCATAGAGTTACTATTGAAGATGCATCTGATGAAGAAGATGGTGCTGAAAAGTATTTTGGTGCGAACACTGATAACTTTACAACTTTCGAAGAAATGTATGAGGAATTAAATGAAGATTTGTTGAGAAGTAAAGTTGAAGAAACAGTTTGAGAAGGTAACATTCCACGACGGATGACAAAAGAAGAAATAGCAGAAGCAAAGAAGTCATGGTTTAAAGAGATGCCGAAACAACGAAAGTTTAGACGTCCGCTTGCTTTCTTTACCAGAGACAAAGACAAATCGTTGGGTGATATTTTGAGTTGGGGTTGGATTAAAGAATTAGATGTTTATGCAATCAAAAGAGAGTTTGGAATTCAATACTTCCGACATATGGTAGATTTGAAGACATTGCCTTTCTGGGATATTGAAGAATTGGTGCAGACACGGAATATCAGCTATCAAATGAAATTTCATGATCAAAGACAATGGAAGGTGATCAAGTTTGAATCGTTGCATGGTTTTAGATACTGGAAGCCGTTTATTCCAAAGCGTCGAATCAAGATCCATAAGAAGACATGTGAAAAAGATGTGACGCTTGTGATGAAAAGGCCTAGAGTAATGAAGAATATGCCTTTGATGCCAATCGAACAAGATTTCTATCTGATGTTTAAATGGTGGCAAATAGACCCAAAAACATGTGAAGCTATTATAGTACTACGTGCTGATGAGAACTTGGATATTACTGAAGAGATAACACCAGAAACGATAGAGAGACGGAGGATATGGGGTTTATGGCGAAAGATCAGTACTAGACCCTATGTGGCTAGTGAATTGCTTGAAAGAAGACATTCGATGTTTATTCTTTAATAAAATCTGCTTTGAAAAGAAAGAGAAAGTTCAAGCGCTACAATTCCAAAGTGTTGTAAATGTTTTCTTTGCACATGGAATCAATTCAGGATGGATGTGGGAATCAAGCTGGAGAGAGCTTGAAAGAGAAGAGCTTCTGAAGGAGGAATGGCGACTCGAGAAGATTCATGAAAGGGGTAGAGAGGCTAGATTACGTAGATTTCAATTTATGAAATGGGCACCTCCTACTGAACCAAACGCCGATTCCGAGACAAGAACGAAGAAAGAAGCCGTACAAGAACTTCTTTGGTCGTTAGACTCAAATTTTGAAGACAAAGGTTTTTGAAGACTGATCAAGACTACGACAATATCCAAGGGGGAGTCTGTTGGTGCATAATGTCTATCGTCTAAGTCTTGGATCAAGTCTGTATCGTATAGGGTTTGATTTTTTAGATTTTCAAGTATTTATGATGTAAAGGGACAAGTTCGCCCGAACTTGTAAGTGGAGTGGACAAGTTCGCCCGAACTTAAGTTTGGCCGAACTTGGCCAGGCCACATCTCAGGCGAACTTGCATCTCTATAAATAGTTAGCCTTGGTTCTTCATTTGTAACTTTGCAACTTTTGAGGCGAAGCTCTGTCAGTTTGGTTTCTTGGATTGTAAACACATTTGGACTAATAAAGTGACGTTTAAACAGTAATTCTTGTGTATTTGTCACTAATCACGTAATTTCCGCTACGATGACATCGATACAAACTTAGGTTCCGTGACAAGTGGACGGATCGATCCTAACAGGTTATGGCTTTGACATGATGGTTGGCTGGGTTGATTTGAGTGTTACCCGAGAACTGACCTGGTGGTTGTTCTTTCAACTGCCTAGCGATACCATCAACGGACCGATGAAGATATAAGAATGCGGATTATTGATTTTTCAAAAGAAGGTCATGTTTCGTTAACGTTTTCTGAGTGACCTGGTCCTTAACTACTAACTGAGAAAGAAGTTCCTCAATTCTATCCAAACTATCACCTAAACCCCCACTAGCAAACTGACCCTGCTGACCTAAGCCCACTAGAGTGGTGACCTTGCCCCCTGTTTTGGTTTTTACCTGATTGGAAACCAGGGGGATTATCGGGAGAACGAAAATTATTACAATTATTATGCCAATTCGAACTATAGTTGGAGTTATTTTTATTAATAAAAGGGTTAGTGGGATCTCGGGTTTGACCGGCAATGAAATCAACTTGCTCGAGTGAGCATCGGACACTCGATAGTACCATGGCCTCTCCTACATACCTCACACTTATTAACCTTAGCTTTCAACTCTTGGATCTCTTTGCTAACCTCTCTTTGAAAATTCTCTAGAGCAGCGACCACTTTTGTTTCCAAGCTAACTTGGTGTATTCCTCGAGCAGTCGAGGAAGTACTAGACACAGGAATGGAAGTCCTGGTGGTAGCTCGATGATCAGTGTCAGAATGTGTTAAACTCTCAAACAAGTCATTACATTCGAACACTGTTTTCTTACCCATTAGGTGGCCTCCTGCTAAAGTATCAAAACGGGCTTGGGTTTCAGGTGTAAGACCGTTGTAGAATTTCTCTACAAGTGCCGAGTCCGATTATCCGTGTTGAGAGCAACAAGAAAGTAAGGTTTAGAATCGTTCCCAGGCTAAGTGGTAGGGCTCGTCAGGATCCATCCGGAACGAATGTATCTGATAACAAAGGCGAGATGCTTTAGCGGGTGGGAAGTATTTAGCTAGAAAAGCATCTCGAAGGGCGGCCAAAGTGGTGAAAGTGTTTCTTGGATTCGAACCAAGCCATGTGGCTGATCGACAACTAGTGAGAAAGAGAAAACCTGAAGAAAGCGGGCGTCATTCCCAGCACCTTCAAGATTGAATGTGTTGCAAAGGCGAGCGAGGCGGTTTATGGGGACCTGGGGCATCCTCGTCATCACGACCGTGAAATTGGCACGAGTTGGTGATAGCGGTTATGATATAGGACTGGATCTGCCAGGATTTGTCATTGTTGATTGAGGGAAGGGTAATGGGTGAGTTCAAACCGGTGAAACTGGTGGTGGATCTTTGGTGGACAGTCTGGTTGTTGGCCTTATTCGACGCAACGGGTGGCGTACTCGGAGGACGAGAGGGTGGTGGGGAATTATGGGGTGACGACTTCGGTGTGAAGTCAAAGCTCGGTGGTTTAGATGGAAGGGTAGAGTTAGAATGGGCAGAAGATGAGGAAGGAGATGTACTGACCTTTGGGGTGGAAGAGGAGAATGAAGACTTGTCTGTTGGCGGCTTCGGCGTCGGTCCTTACGAACGCGTATGGGGCATCCACTGCAAAACCGACAAGAAACAAGTATAACGACTCAAACAAAAGACTCAATAAAAATAAAAGACACTAAAGATATTTAGACTCCTAGGACTCAAATAAACAATTAGCACTGTCAATTAACTCCAAACAATGTAATCAACGCAATTGCCAAAGAGTCCCCGGCAACGGTGGTAAAACTTGATGTGCTAAAAAGTAGTTTAATAAACACGAACTAAATTAACCTAATCTAGACATGAAGTAATACTCTAGACTCTCTAAGACTCGACTAAACTACTAACGCCAATGAACCATCGACTCTAGTAAAGCTAAGTAAGTCCAGATATCGAACCTACGAGACTCTTTTTAACTACGTTTAACCACTCTATCTAGACTGACACTGATAGGGACACGACACTAACCATTTTTATGTTTGTTGGGGGGGGGGGGGTTCTAAAAATCCTAAGTTGCAATTAAAATAAAAGTAATTAACTAAGACAAACTTAAACGTGACTGAAACGAGGATTAAACTCAGTGATGACAAATAACTACCTAGGTTGGACTTCCAAATGTTATCGAATGGCTTTCTATCGGATGCTAATATGCTATGGAATCGGGATTTTTAAATGCTAAACCCTAAGAGGAACTGAACAGGACTCCCGACCCTTCTTGGGAAGACACCTATGGAACTCTATAGGATTGTTACGACTACCGGTTAACTAGACTCCCTCACGGTTATCTAATTATCTATAAAAAGTGCCTAAAATGACTACTACCTCACAGTGGAAGTCTAAGGCAACTATGAAATTCGATTTGGTTTGACAGACAATTATTTGGCAAGGCAACAAAAACTGGCTTCTCATAAATACCTAGTTCTAAAAATTTGCCAATCTAGACCTATTAATAACCTAGCACCACGTAATGACTAGAATTGGCCGTGAAAAGGGCATCTTGTGCAGTGGATTGGATGAGCTATCTTCCACATCTGCGGGACCCTCAATGCGAGCTTCTCTTGCTGCACTCTTGCATGGGTGTTGCTAAGTTGTTGTTTGGCCTCAGAACATGCCAACCCACATTTGTTGGGGAGGCTGTTTCGGTTTTTGACAAAGGCCTTCAGAGAGCTATCGAGGATATCGTGGTTTGCGGGGGTCCGTTTTTTGGGGATCTTCAATGGAGGCTTGCATCCCTCCCGACCCGTTTTGGGGGTTTGGGTTTATGTTCAGCTGAGGATGTATCCACGTATGCTTTTGTGGCCTCGAGGGCGCAATCTCGGAGTTTACAGGACCACATTCTTCGAGACTATGGTATTTTTGGGTTAGATTCTGATTATGTGTGCGCGTTGGATTGCATGCACATGTCCCTTCCGGATTTTGATCTTGGTGGTTTCTCTAATAAGGAAACCGCCCCCTAAAGCCCAGAATGCTTTGGCGAGTGCCCTATCTAGTAGAACTGTCCAGTGTTTGGGAGAGAAGTTTAGTCTATCCCCTCGTCAGAAAGCTGTGTTTGATTGTCTCCGGTCACCTCATTCTCAGGATTTTCTGACAGTTATCCCCATTGAAGGACTAGGCCAACACATGTCAGCAGTGGAATACCGAGAAATTTTAAGTCCGGCTAATGATCCCTCTATTTCCGGTTGATGAGCCCTGCCCAGTTTGTCGCAAGGCTTGTTTAGATACATTTGGCGAACATGCGGTCCATTGTAAGGAGTTACCTGGTTTTAAATACCGACTTGATTTGGTAAGGGATATTCTCTATGATGTTCTAAAGCGGGCAGGGATTTCGGCGAAAAAGGAGGCTCCGGTGAACTTTCTGACGGATCCGCTCGATGGGAGGTCTACTTTTCGGCCAGCTGATATTCTTGTGTTTGGGTGGGCTAGGGGAAAACACGCTTGTGTGGACCTTACAGGAGTGTCCCCTCTTGTTGGACTCAGGGATAATGGGTTTGTTGCTGGCCAGGCTGCGTTAAAGGCGGAATCAGGCAAGGTCGCTAAACACGAGAAGGCTTGTTTAGAGAATCAACACGAGTTTATCCCATTCGCCTTTGATACATTTGGGTCCCTAGCCCCAGAGGCTGTGGAATTTCTAAACAGGGTCCAACAGGTTGTGAATAGTAATCTTTCAACCTTTAAGGTCCGTTTCGTCTTTAGTAGGATTGGTTTTGCAATTCAAAAGGGGGTTGCGGCGCAACTTGTTGGCCGTTTACCTGCCACTTGTTTGTATTTGTTACTTTGGTATTTTAATTAACAAATAACAATAAAAAAAAATTAAGTCATGAGAATTGTTTCTATGGGTTATCGGAAATTCACCATAAGATTACCCAAAACCCCAAAGCACCTGACAATCAACATAAACTCATTATATGAAAGACATTCATCAGAACCTATGTGAAGCAAATACTCAATCAATAAACATGTAAAGATACATATACACACCAAATCATAGAACCAAAATCATTACTTTTAAGATAAATCCATAAACATTACTAACATCCAATAAAAATCCAAACTTTAACTATTTGTTCATCTCAACCTAAGTAGTTTAAGGTCTTTAGTCAAGAAACATGATTGCAAGTATCAAAACAGAAGTTTCAAACAAGGAATTAATCAATAAAAAGAAGAAAACTAAGAAACAAGATAAACTGGGAAGACAAAACCCGTTAAATCTTCAATCTCTTGACTTCCCGCTCCTACCAAATGATTCCCGAGCTTCCTTGCCTTCAATTCCGTGCTAAAATAACTGCTAAATTCGCCCAAAAGTATCCCAATTCGTCTAGGGTTGTCTAGGATTGATTAGGGTTAAGTATGGGGCTTAAATGGGGCTTACATATGAAGTTTTACGCACTGATCAGCCAACATGCCGCACCCTGTGAGCCATATGGTCCCTCTCCTACGGGTGGTGAGCGGCTCGCGTGCTGAGAATAAGGTTTCGACCATAATTTCTTCGTTTCAAAAGCTCTGCAATGCTCCTATTATATCCTTACCTGATGGCAACGATGATTTTGTTGTCTATTGTGACGCATCAAATCTAGGCCTTGGTTGTGTCCTCATGCAACGAGATAAAGTCATATCCTATGCGTAAAGACAATTAAAGGTCCACGAGAAGAACTACACTACTCATGATCTTGAGTTAGGTGCCATAGTTTTTGCTCTCAAGATTTTTGAGGCACTATCTTCATGGTACGAAGTGTGTGGTTTTCACTGACCACAAAAGCCTCCAATACATATTCAATCAAAAGGAGCTAAACATGAGGCAACAACGTTGGGTCGAACTTTTAAACGATTACGATAGCAAAATTCGCTACCATCCTGGTAAGGAGAATGTTGTGGCCGATGCGCTTAGTCGCAAGGAACGTGTCAAGCTTCATTGTGTTTGAATTCAATCTGATATCCAAACACGTATCCTTCAAGCTCAGCATACTTGTGCTACACAAGGCATGATGGGTAATGAATTACCACATCAACTTGAGCTTCAAATCGAAACGAAAAGACAATGGATTACTTTATTATATGAACTATTTGTGGGTTCCAAGTCAAGACAATCTTCGCACCTTGTTGATGGACGAAGCTCATGAGTCTCGTTATTCAATCCACCCTGGTGCAGACAAAATGTACAAGGATCCGTACCCAGTATTGGTGGCCGGGTATGAATCGGATATTGCCTTGTATGTGTCGAAATGCCTAACGTGTCTCAAAGTCAAGTCCAAACATCAACGCCCATCTGGTTTGCTTGAACAACCAGAAATACCGGTATGGAAATGGGAGAACATTGTGATGGATCTCATCACTAAGCTACCGCGAACATCTAGTGGTCATGATGCTATTTTGGTAGTCATCGATCATCGAACGAAGTCAGCACACTTTTTGGCAATTCGTGAGGATTACTCTTCTGACAAGCTCGCCAAGATCTATGTCGATGAGATTGTATCTCGTCATGGTGTTCCTTTGGACATAATATCTGACAGAGATGCTCGGTTCTCATCTCACTTTTGGAAGACCATGCAATCTGCTATGGGAAGCAAACTCAATTTGAGCACTTCTTGTCACACCCCGACCGATGGCGGAAACATCAGAGTGAGACGTAAACAAGATTGTAAGAGACTTCCTAACACTATTAGCGACAATATTTAAACAAAACCCATATTTCATTCATTCAATGATAACATTGTCAAATTACATCATTAAGTCAATTACAACAATTTAGAAATTTAAAGACGAGTACGACATAAGCATAACAACAAAATAATACAACATTTTAACCTAACGTCTAAATGTGTATCTAGAGCATCATCACTACTCCAATTTCATGGCAAAATCTTCATCAACCTGTAACATGTTAAAAATACGAGTTCAATGCAAAAGCAAAGGCGAGTACACAAGGTTGGTGATACATAGCATAAGTATAAAAGTGCAACTCGAATCCACATGGTAATTGTAATCAAAGTTCATACTAATCATGCAATACTAGATCAAACCCGAGTTTCCACAAAAGTTTTAACGAGATCGAGCTTCCCTTGCCACAAAAGCGACAAGACTAAAATGAGTGTGAATATCTTAACATAACCCGACGGGCGGTGTGCTACTCCTATAGCATTATATATGATAAGTTGGGCTAGCTAAGTTAATGATCAAGCATGTATAATCAAGTATGTATCTAGGCATAACAAGTATTCATGTATAAGGATTGAGCATGTAAAGCATGAGTTTGTGATATGTGTATCTTGATAGGTAAACATGTTACAACCCAAAAGTGATTAAAACGGTAAATGGGTCGAGTGTACTCACGGTTTTCCTAAGTCTTCTACTTGACAAGTCCGTGGGAGTAGTGGTTTCGACAGAGTGAACGCCGAGTTATCCTACATGAGGAAGACAAAGGCGTATGAGTATTTTGGGATAAGGATGGAGCATTCGGATTTAGGATACAAAATGTGACAAAGTATGTATTATGAAAATAGTCACTATGGTATTAGCACTTGTCCTTGACACTTGTAATAATCCATAAGGATTAGGTGTGGTTTCATAGGTTCAAGACCTATAAGAATCGTTGACAAGGAACTACACACATAGTGATAAACTTATAAATTTGATAGATGCTTATTTAGTCATTATCAAGGGTTCGGTTTTAAGGATTATATTATAGTCCATAAGTATATATATATATAAGGTCATATAATCATGTAGGAGGTGGGAGGATGAACCATCCACTTAGGTACCTCTTAGTGTCATGTAAGTCAAGTAGGAGGTGAGAGGATTAACCATCCACTTTGGAACCTCGTATGATGTTCACCACTACACAAGTTACCATAGGTAACAAGGAGGGTCTTAGAACAAGATTAACAATAATAATAATATGAACAAGAATGTAAATGACAAGAAAGTAGGGTGTGTCACCACTATACCAAGTAGCCAAGTGAACTACAACCCGGGGAGCACACATCGACACACGTTGATGGCTAGACGTGGTTGTGACACTTTAGAGCTAGCAAACTACTTGGGATAATGATGAAAAACATCAAGTGATGTGTGGACTTAGAGTTAGGATAGCCCAAGCTAACCTTGTAGTCACACCTTCAACAAGTTCTTGACTTGGCATCACTTGTGAGCTTAAAGCTCTTCAAAAACAGAAAGTTTAGAGTGTTAAAACACTCTATTTACATGTTTAACAACCTTGGTTAGTCTCACTAATCATAACTTTGATTTGGAGCCCAAGAACACAAGGTTGTTTGATGAAAACCTGAGTTTTGAAAGAGTTTTGATTAAAACAGAAAGTTTGGAGCCCTTTTCGGGGAACTTCTAGGTCTGAATTCTCCAAGGAGAGACCATGGAATCATGCCCAAAGGAAAACCAAGCATGTAGGAAGAAGAATGGGGCAATTTCGTTGAGTATTGAGTGAGTTATGCTCACTTTAGTGTAGAGGTACAAATCTGCCCGAAAATTGGATTCAGCTACGAACTTGGAGTGTTTTGGGAAGCTTGGAGGCTTTGTAAAGTTGACAAATGGCTTGAATATAAGAGATACTTATAGGGAAAGGATTAGGGTTTAAGTGGGTTGGGTTTTGAATAGAATTAGTGGGTCATTAGACTTGAAACAAGCCCAAAAACATACCCAAACAAGGGCTGATTGCAAGGCTGATTTTCAGCCTTTATATTCTTTTTTTGTTGTTGTTTAAATGTAATAAAATGTGTATTTGAGATGCACTTTATATAAATAAGATGTTACATGATGTTTGGTGTATTATTCATAGGTTATCAAGGTCTAAAGTGCATATTAAACATGTTTTAAAGTGCCAAAATGTGTGATAAAAATACATGTAGGTGACATATCAAAAGTAACAAGTGAATCATATAACTTAATCTTAAAATCGAATAACCAAGTATTTGAATGTATAAAGATTTGAGAATTACAAATACACGATCAATGTTTACGAGTTAAACTTACGTTTAAGCGAATACCGAATGCATGTATTAATGTATAGACATGTATAAACAATGTATAAAATACTCATTTTATTACGATCAAAGTCTCGGATTTACAATGATTTGAAAACGAGATACGATTACAAGGGAAACAAGTTTCCAAAAAATAGAATTATGATACAATCTTGCTAAAAAAAGGAAAGCTGCAAAAAGCGAGGCGTTACAGTCTCCCCTCCTTTAGGAAATTCCGTCCTGAAATTTAGGAAGATGCAACAAAGAGATGCGGATACTTAGTCTTCATATCACTCTCGAGTTCCCAAGTAAACTCGGCGCCACGTTTCCCTTCCCAACGAACTTTTACATAGGGATCCGACTGCGTCGTAGCTGCTTGACTCCTCGGTCCATGATTTCGACCGGTTTTTTCACAAAATGCAACGTCTCATTGATTTGAAGATCTTCGAGCGGAACTTGAAGTCCTTCTTCGGCTAGACATTTCTTGAGATTTGAAACATGAAAAACGGGATGAACATTGTTGAGCGTTTGAGGTAGGTCCAGTCGATATGCTACCTTGCCAATCCTTTCCAAGATCTTGAAAGGACCTACGTAGCGAGGAGCGAGTTTGCCTTTCTTACCAAAACGGACAACGCCTTTCCAAGGGGATACCTTGAGAAGTACATGATCACTCACATTAAATTCCAAGAGCTCGCGTCTTTTGTCAGCGTAGCTCTTTTGTCGGCTTCGTGCTTTGAGGAGATTATCACGTATTTGTAAGATCTTGTCCGTTGTCTCTTGTATTAGCTCGGGACCGGTGATTTGTGCGTCTCCAATATCGTGCCAACAAATAGGCGAACGACACTTATGACCATACAATGCTTCAAGTAGAGTCATTTGAATACTAGCGTGATAACTATTGTTGTACGAGAATTCAACCAAGGGTAAGTGCGAATCCCAATTGCCGCCAAAATCGATTACGCATGACCGAAGCATATCCTCCAAGGTTTGGATAGTACGCTCGGTTTGACCATCAGACTGAGGATGAAAAGCGGTTAAGCTGAGTGCCAATGGCGGATTAAAAAGTTTTCCAAAGGAGAGAGGTGAAACGAGCATCGTGATCAGAGATAATATCAAGAGGAGTGCCATGGTGACTAATGATTTCATCCGTGTAGATACGAGCCAATTTCTTGACTTTGTAATCTTCACGAATAACGAGAAAATGCGCGGATTTGGTCAATCGGTTAATGATGACCTAAATGTTGTCATGACCAAACGAAGTACGAGGCAGTTTTGTAATGAAATCCATGGCTATGCTTTCCCATTTCCAAACAGGAATTCTGGTTGTTCGAGCAAACCAGAGGGACGTTGATGTTATGCCTTGACTTTGGAACACATAAGGCATTTGGACAGGTAAAGGGCGATATCACGTTTCATTCCAGGCCACCAATAGGATGTATTTAAGTCGTGATAGATCTTATCGGCTCCGGGATGAACGAGTATCGCGATTTGTTGGCTTCATCCATTAAGGTAGACCGAAGATTGAGACGATCGGGAATCCAAATACGATTATGGTAATAAAGAATACCATTAGGTTCAGCTTCGAGTGGGTTTTCGACTCCACAATTCAACTCGTCACCGAGGTTACCCTCGTTGCTAACGGCAAATTATGCTTGACGAATCAACTCGTTGAGTCTTCCCACGATTTGGTAGCAACAAACACTCTTAACATGAGTCTTGCGACTAAGTGCATCGGCCACGACATTCGCCTTACTGGGGTGGTAGCGAATATCACCGTCGTAGTCGTTTAACAATTCTACCCAACGACGTTGACCCATGTTGAGTTCCTTTTATATGTTGGAGGCTCTTATGGTCGGTGAAGACTGTACACTTTGTACCGTAAAGGTAGTGTCGCCGAATCTTTAATGCAAAAAAAAATTGCACCAAGTTCAAGGTCATGAGTAGTATAGTTTTTCTCATGAATTTTGAGTTGCCTCGACGCGTAAGCGATTACTTTGTCCCGTTGCATGAGAACGCAACCAAGACCCTGGTTAGAGGCATCACAATACACGACGAAATCGTTGTTCCCATCGGGGAGAGTGAGGATAGGAGCATTACAAAGCATGTCCTTGAGCGTTTGGAAAGATTCCTCTTGTTCGGGACCCCAAACAAAAGGTTTATCGTTTTGAGTCAAGGAAGTCAAAGAAACGACAATCTTCGAGAAGTTTGAAATGAAGCAGCGATAATACCCAGCTAGGCCAAGAAACGAACGAATTTCAAAGGGCGACTTAGGTGCAATCCAATTCTTCACAGCTTCTATATTTGCAGGGTCAACGTGTATACCGAGTTCATTGACGGTGTGACCTAAGAATTGAACCTCTTTTAGCCAAAATTCACACTTGGAGAATTTGGCATAAAGACGTTCGGTTTACAAAAGCTGAAGAATGAGACGCAAATGTCGTCCATGCTCTTCTTTCGTCTTGGAGTAGATTAGGATATCGTCGATGAATACAATGACAAAATGATCGAGAAAAGGCTTACACACGTGGTTCATGAGATCCATAAACACTGCAGGTGCGTTGGTCAAACCAAAAGGCATGATCACGAACTCGTAGTGTCCATAACGTGTGCGGAAAGCAGTTTTGGGTACGTCTTCCTCGGAAACCCGAAGTTGATGATAGCCAGAACGAAGATCAATCTTTGAAAAGCACTTCGCGCCTTGCAATTGATCGAATAGATCATCAATACGAGGAAGGGGGTATCGGTTCTTGACTGTACGCTTATTGAGTTCACGATAGTCAACACACATCCGAAAAGACCCATCTTTCTTTTTGACGAACAAAACAGGAGCGCCCCAAGGGGAAGTACTAGGGCGTATAAAACCTTTATCAAGAAGCTCTTGAAGTTGGCTTGATAGCTCTTGCATCTCCGAGGGTGCTAAACGGTAAGGATCTTTCGCAACAGGAGTTGTGCCAGGGATAAGATCAATAAGAAAATCGACAGCTCGAGGAGGCGAAGGACCAGGAAGATCCTCAGGGAAAACAGAAGGAAACTCACAAACAATAGGTTTCTTTTCCACAACATGGGCGAGAAAGGCAAAGTACTCCTTACGCAAGTACTTATTTGCTTTGATGCACGACATATGTTTGAGACCTTTAGAGGGTTTCTCGCCATAGACGTGTAGAGAATCACCTTGAGGAAG
This sequence comes from Scalesia atractyloides, assembly GCA_947069175.1. NCBI lineage: Eukaryota > Viridiplantae > Streptophyta > Magnoliopsida > Asterales > Asteraceae > Scalesia > Scalesia atractyloides. The sequence goes on from CAMTDV010000009.1 coordinate 40,567,120, forward strand.
AGGGAGGCGAATGAACTTTTCAGAACAAACAACTTTGGCACGAACTCGCATAAGCCAATCCATGCCTACTATGATGTCGAAACTACCCATTTGCATGGGGATGAGATCAATGGAGAACGAATGATCGTTAAGAATCAAAGAGCAACTAGAAACAATGGAATCAACGGAGATGGTTTTACCATTAGCGACTTCGACAGCGAAAGGATTAGGCATTTTAGATCGTTCACACTTAAGCAAGGGTTCAAATTCTAGCGACACAAAACTCCTATCGGCGCCTGTATCAAATAGACATGTAGCATAAATATGGTTCACAAGGAACGTACCAGTGATGACGTCATTCGAGCTTTGAGCTTGAGCAGAGGTAAGCATGAAAGCTCGCCCTTTGCAGGCTCAGGCTACTGCTACTGCTGGTGCTGATGATGCTGGTTGAGAAGAGGACAGACATTGGCGAGATGGTTGGGATCGCCACATTTGTAACATGCTCGCACAGAAGCATTTTGACGTTGGGTTGAGTTTTGTTTGGGTTAGGGTTAGGGTTAGGGATAATGGCTTGATTGCTTTGGGGTTGGCGACATTGGTTAGAAAGATGCCCCATCCGGTTACAGTTGGCACACTTTCGACACGGGGTATTAGGGAGATGGTGGTAGGTGCAACGATCACGCCTAGGCCAAGAGCCGGTGTAGCTTCGTTTGGGTGGATCGTTGTTTTGGGTGGAGGAGGTGGCATTTAAAGGTGTAAGGGCAGGCGGAGTGACCGCGTAGTTTTGAACCGAAGCCTTCCGCTTCTTATTCTTGAGATTGTTCTTTTTGGCTTGAGGGGGAGGCGACTCGGTAGCGGTGGTGGTATTGGTGGTGGCTTGGTGCGCATGCTTCGTAGGAACCCTATCGTAGCCCCCTGAAGGATGCAGTTGTGGTTAAGCTGGATGGTTATGCTAAAGGCTTCTTCGAGGGTTCTTGGGTTTGCCGCAGCTACGTGATTCATGATCACAGGCGAAAGCGAACGAAGCTTAGCTATCGCTTTGGGAACCGTATCCACCTGTCCAGGACAGACGATACTCAACTGTTTGAAGCGAGCGATCAGCCCTTTGGTGTCGCTCCCTTGCTGCGTGAGGTTCCAGAATTCATTTTCGAGCTTCTGGGTCTTGTGGGGAGGACAAAACTGATCTCTCATGAGCAGCTTGAGCTCTTCCCAAGTGAGAGCGTGGGCTGCTTTGTTGCCACGCTTGTTGCGTTCAGTAGTCCACCACTCGAGGGCTCTCTGGCGAAAGACCTCGGTAGCGTTGAGGGATCGAAGGTCATCAGCGCACCCGCCCTGAAGAAAAGTAAGCTCCATTGCGTCAAACCAATTGATCATGGCTGGTAACACCGTCCATGCCAGTGAATTCTACTGGTTTACAAGCCATGAAATGCTTGAATTGGAAGGACGTTTTGGGATTGTCTATTTTTGAGTCGGCAGATTTGGGGGTTTCGGTATTGATGGTTTGAAGCTGACTAACAATATCAGGGATGACACGGGCCATTTGATCGGCCATTTGCTCGGCGACAAGACTGATGAGTTCTTGCTTGGAGATGGAGTCCTCATTGTTGTTGTTGTTGTTGGAACCCTTGTTGGACCTCTTGGATTTCTTGGATGAGTTAGGAGAATTCATCTATAGGTTCAACATAGAAGAAATGGGATGAGACTTGATCATAATATGGGAAAAACAAGTTGTGCATGAATAAGCATGTATGAGGTTAAAGCATGGTTAACATAAGGTTGCATGGGTTCACCAAGTATAGTTCACAAAGTTTGCATGACATTAAGCATAACATGTATAATCATGTATAAATGCGAACACGGAGTATAAATTTAGTGTGTTCATGAGGATTAGAATTGTTTTTGATTGCGATAAACGTGCGAAATGTGTAACGTTTCGAAATGAATAAGGTAACAAGTATAAAATCACATAAAAATTGAGATAACATAAAAGATTGGCTCAATAAAACATGAGATTGTTTCGGGTAGAGAAACGTCGACGATTCCAAAGTGAATCGAAGATACTTTCTAATTAGAGAAATGTGCTTTGGCCTATAGGTAAAATACTCTTATCGAGAAGCGACTAACGGTATTTTACCCTTCCAGTTACTACATGTCTCTAATCGATTAGAAAATCGAAACTTTGGCGAGAGCGAAAATCAAGGAATGGGACTTGATCGACAAAGTGCGGGTTTCACCCCTAACTTGACGATTTCGTACCCTAAGTGTGGTTGCTTCTTACTAAACGACGAGCATATTCCGACTCGTTTGTAAGATCCACTAGGGCATGAAATGGAGGTTTCCATCAAGATGTGGATATCACTCCTAACTTGATGGTATAACTTCATGAAAAATCGAATATGCGAAATGAGGGATTTCACCAAAAATTGTAGGTCATTGGACCTATCTTGGTGCAAATCGCCTCATTTGCATCATGAGTGTCTTCAAGTCTTCAAGTGTATTACGTAAAATGTCATAGGAAAGAGATTATGTAAATTATAAGACCAAAAGATAAGGAAGAAGCAATGAGAAAGAATAAAGTATTAGACATGATATAAGAATGGTCAAAATGGATGCTTAAACTATAGACTAGGGCATGGCAATTCTACCTAATTCCCTATAGTTATGGCTCTGATACCAGTCTGTCACACCCCAACCGATGGCGGAAACATCAGAGTGAGACGTAAACGAGATTGCAAGAGACTTCATAACGCTATTAGCGACAATATTTAAATAAAACCCATATTTCATTCATTCAACGATAACATTGTCAAATTACATCATTAAGTCAATTACAACAATTTAGAAATTTAAAGACAAGTACAACATAAGCATAACAAAAAAATAATACAACATTTTAACCTAACATCTAAATGTGTATCTAGAGCATCATCACTACTCCAATTTCATGGCAAAATATTCATCAACCTGTAACATGTTAAAAATATGAGTTCAATGCAAAAGCAAAGGCGAATACACAAGTTTGGTGATACATAGCGTAAGTATAAAAGTGTAACTCGAATCCACATGGTAATTGTAAGCAAAGGTCATACTAATTATGCAATACTAGATCAAACCCCGAGTTTCCACAAAAGTTTTAATGAGATTGAGCTTCCCTAGCCACAAAAGCGACAAGACTAAAATGAGTGTGAATATCTTAACATAACCCCGAAGGGCGGTGTGCTACTCCTATAGCGTTATATATGATAAGTTGGGCTAGCTAAGTTAATGATCAAGCATGTATCTAGCCATAAAAAGTATTCATGTATAAGGATTGAGCATGTAAAGCATGAGTTTGTGATATATATATTTTGATAGGTAAACATGTTACAACCCAAAAGTGATTAAAATGGTAAATGGGTCGAGTGTACTCACGGTTTTGCTAAGTCTTCTACTTGACAAGTCCGTGGGAGTAGTGGTTTCGATGGAGTGAACGCCGAGTTATCCTACATGAGGAAGACAAAGGCGTATGAGTATTTTGGGATAAGGATGGAGCATTCAGATTTAGGATACAAAATGTGACAAAGTATGTATTATGAAAATAGTCACTATGGTATTAGCACTTGTCCTTGACATTTGTAATAATCCATATGGATTAGGTGTGGTTTCATATGTTCAAGACCTATAAGAATCGTTGACAAGGAACTACACATATAGTGATAAACTTATTAACTTGATAGATGCTTATTTAGTCATTATCAAGGGTTCGGTTTTAAGGATTATATTATAGTCCATAAGTATATATATATATATAAGGTCATATAATCATGTAGGAGGTGGGAGGATGAACCATCCACTTAGGTACCTCTTAGTGTCATGTAAGTCAAGTAGGAGGTGGGAGGATTAACCATCCACTTTGGAACCTCGTATGATGTTCACCACTACACAAGTTACCATAGGTAGCAAGGAGGGTCTTAGAACAAGATTAACAATAATAATAATATGAACAAGAATGTATATGACAAGAATGTAGGGTGTGTCACCACTATACCAAGTAGCCAAGTGAACTACAACCTGGGGAGTACACATCGACACACGTTGGACGGCTAGACGGGGTTGTGACACTTTAGAGCTAGCAAACTACTTGGGATAATGATTAAAAACATCAAGTGATGTGTGGACTTAGAGTTAGGATAGCCCAAGCTAACCTTGTAGTCACACCTTCAACAAGTTCTTGACTTGGCATCACTTGTGAGCTTAAAATTCTTCAAAAACAGAAAGTTTAGAGTGTTAAAACACTCTTATTTACATGTTTAACAACCTTGGTTAGTCTCACTAATCATAGCTTTGATTTGGAGCCCAAGAACACAAGGTTGTTTGATGAAAACATGAGTTTTGAACGAGTTTTGATTAAAACAGAAAGTTTGGAGCCCTTTTTGGGTGTATTATTCATAGGTTATCAAGGTCTAAAAGGCATATTAAACGTATTTTAAAGTGCCAAAATATGTGATAAAAATACATGTAGGTGACATATCAAAAGTAACAAGTATGTTTGATTTATGGTTAGGTATAATCAAGTGAAAACATATAACTTAATCTTAAAATCTAATAACCAAGTATTTGAATGTATGGAGATTTGAGAACTACGAATACACGATCAATGTTTACGAGTTAAACTTACGTTTAAGCGAATTATGAATCATGTATCAACCGAATGCACATATTAATGTATAGACATGTATAAACAATGTATAAAAGATTCATTTTATTACGATCAAAGTCTCGGATTTACAATGATTTGAAAACGAGATGCGATTACAAGGGAAACAAGTTTCCGAAAAAATAGAATTACGATACAATCTTGCTAAAAAAGGAAAGTTGCGAAAAGCAAGGCGTTACACTGCTTATCATCCTCAAACGGATGGACAAATCGAAAGAACTATTCAAACACTGGAGGATATGCTTAGAGCTTGTGTGATCGACTTTGGTGGTAATTGGGATTCGCATCTACCGTTGATAGAATTCTCTTACAACAATAATTATCATGCCAGAATCAACATGGCGCCTTTTGAAGCTTTATACGGTCGAAAATGTCGTTCACCTGTCTGTTGGAATGAAGTGGGCCAGTCTCAGTTTACTGGACCTGAATTTATTCATGACACAACAGACAAAGTCAAGAAAATACGCAATAACCTTCTGACAGCGAGAAGTCGTCAAAAGAGTTATGCGAACAAGCGACGCAAGACCTTGGAATTCCAAGTCGGTGATCATGTCCTACTCAAGGTATCCCCTTAGAAAGGAGTGGTCAGATTTGGGAAGAAAGGAAAACTTGCACCACGATACATTGGACTATTCAAGATCGTCGAAAGAATCGGAAAGGTGGCCTACCAACTTAAGCTACCTCCTAAACTTGGGAACGTTCACCCAACACGTGTCCAACCTCAAGAAATGTTTAGCCGACGCAAATCTTCACATCCCCCTCGACGAAATTCATGTTGATGACACTATGCACTTTGTCGAGAAACCAGTGGAGATCTTGGACCGTGAAGTCAAGAAACTCAAACGAAGACGAATACCGATCGTTAAAGTTCGCTGGGAATCCAAATGTGGCCCAGAATTTACTTGGGAAAGAGAGGATCAAATGCAAGCGAAATACCCACATCTATTTCCACAAGTTTCCTCTAATTAAATTTTGGGACGAAATTTCCTAAAGTAGGGGAGACTGTGACATTTGTGGTGATTCGATCATGTAACGATTATGAAAAATTTTATCAATCAATGAAATTTTATGTTTTATTTATGAGTTTTGTATTTTTATCATGACAATTGCACATATTCAATTCTTGCACGATAACAAACTCTCGAACGACTTCTGGAAGTAAAATCGCAAACTATTACGTAGACGTAATCAGTTAACGTGACGTACACTTCGGAACAATGACACAGTCATATCATACTCTAAATATCCTTTGCATAACTTAGAAATAAGTTTTGATGGATTTGGTATGACAAATCAAGCCTATTCGATCATAGGGACTATTTACGACAAACTATGAAAGTCTGCCGATTCTTGTAGCGATGCACACTCTGGAACAAGGTCATAAGCTAAACAAACCCTAATACCCTTAACATAGCTTAGAAATAAGTTTTGATGGCTTCGGTATGGCAAAAACCTGCTTATGCAACTTCTGGGGCTATTTTGCAAATTCTGCGAAACTATGCAGTTACGCGTATTTCTTAATCCAGGATATGTACGCACATCCAAATTTTTTTAATCACTAAATTCTAGTATATTAATGATTGGAATGCAAAAATATTATTCGTTACGCATTTACGGTCATGCACACGATCGTTACGATTTTCGTCGTAATTAACCGAAAACCGCAACCATACGACCAAACGAATCGACATCCGGGACATTTCTGAGCATTTTTCAAGTTCCTATGCTTTATCATCCTTATAGAGCTTAAAAATTAGTCTAACGGGTGTTAAAAACTTAGAGGAGGAGATGGAATGGTTTGAAGTTTGTCCCTCAACAGGGGCTTTCTTTTTCTCTTCTTTGAACTTACCGTTGCGAATTCGATCCTCGGTCAGTTCAGTGGCTAGTTCCATAGCAGCTTCACGAGAACTGAATCTTGAATTTCACTGGGAAGTCCTCGAATATAATGCTCGATCAAACGATAAGTTGGGGTGAACAGGTGAGTCCCCAGGTAGTCATGATTTCCCTTAATTCCTCCCAAGTTAAGGCCATTGCATCCTCAATTCCCCTCTTCCCCTTTTCAGTATTCCACCAGGTGAGAGCTACTCCAAATAGTCTCCCGGTGGCGTATCGAACCTTGCGATCTTCAGGACAATCGCAGTTGAGGAAGGTGTTTTCCATCTCCTCAAACCAATGGAGGAGAGCAGTGACACCTTCCGTCCCTTCAAATTTAGGAGGATCACAAGACTTGAAATGTTTGTATGAGCACTTGCTGGTAGGAGGGTTGTCGATGTTCTGGTCATGTTGTTGGGGAGGATTAGTGGGATTTGTGGCGAGAGCTTGTTGTACTTGAACCACAATGTCAGGAAGCACCGCGGCCATTTGTTTCACGATTTGTGTGGCCAAGCGTTCGTGAAACCTTCCTGATCTTTTACCCCCTCGTTGTTGTCTAGACGACATCTACAGAAACGTACATTAGAAGATTTTGAGTTAATGGAGTCTTTTTAGGTGTCATATTTCTTTAAGAAAATGAAAATAACATAAATATCAATAATGCAACTACATCCATAGGATGTCTTGGGTTTGCTCATGTTGAGCCTCAAATGTCCCCCATACCTTCACCTGTATAGTCATGTGGGCCCCCATGACTATTGGCTTGGTAGGATTCACATTAGTATTGGCGATTTAACACTCGCATCACCTGAATGCAAACCACAAAATATGTTTACGCGATGTGTGGTCGGAATGTGTCCAGGTGTAGACACAATGACAACTCAAAGTGGGGTTAGCTCACACGACGTTTGGTATAGCATGCTTTGGCCTAATAGTTACTTCGTACTCTCATCGTTAGTCCCCAGGTAGGCAAACTTGTCCTTTATTTTGCATTTATACAAATGCCAGCCTAGACAGGACGTTCCGACTACCGGTACTGGTACCCTTCCAGTTACTACATGCCCGTCATGATAACTCACTTTGATGAGATTTGAAAACACAAAAATCATTGTAAAAGCAATCATGAAAATGATGTGGTGTGTGCTTTCATGGATATGATATGTTATGAGAATATGATTCATGGTAAGCATTATATGATAAGATATACTTATGAACATGCTTGCATAACATTGAATGTAACATTTAACTTAAAACATATAAACATCATGAAATTTGGCATGTAACACACAAAAATCTCAAAAATTTCTAATCAACTATAGTATAGGCTCTAAGGGTCTAATAACCTATCCTATATCCTATAGTCATGGCTCTGATACCAATCTGTCACACCCCGACCCGCAGCGGAATAAGAGTCGGGGCATAATTGGGTTATCACCAAAGCTCATGATATTTACTAATATGTTTCATATTTATTAAAGTCAAAATTACATTCCCAATAATCCAAACATGTCCATACAATACAAAGATAATAACCAAACAAAACAATTCCAAACTCTAAATCATTTTATTCTTCTAGTCCAATCCTATGTGTTTCTTGCTGCAGCTGGTTCACCTGTATCATGTGTAAAAATGGGGGTTTTTAGGTCAACATAAGTTGGCGAGTGAACCTTGTTAGATAAACATTTATTATTTATTTTCTTGTTAGTTTATCAATGAAAAATTGTGCATAATCATAAATGAGCAAATGTAAATAATCAAACAGCAGCAATAGCAGTCACAACTATAACATACAATAACATATGATAGCATACATTAACATACCAACATCATACAATAAATAACATGAATGAAACTGTGCGATCAAGGCTCAATCAAACGGAGCCGATCGTATTGCATGTACTGAAAATGAAAAATGTCTGTGCGATCAAGGCTCAATCAAACGGAGCCGATCGTATTGTTGGCACGCCAGGTTCACGCTCATAATGTAATGGGGAGCGGCGGCCTATGAAATTGCATGTACTGAAAATAATAAATTGAATCTAACAATAACCACACAAACAGTGGAAACAAGCTGAATACACTTTTGTTCATGACATGATGTATGCACAATGTTTTAAATATAATATATAGCAAGACACATGATACACCCCAAAAACGTGATTAAAACGGGGAATTTGTAAGATTCACTCACATTGGGTGCGTTTGATTGGAGATGGTGAGATGTGCACGAGTTGGAAGAGCGGAACAACGAGAATTAACTAACCTAAATAATAACGGAAAGAATAGTAAATGAGTGGATTTTGTTAAGGATTTTAATAGAATTTTTAGATATATTTTTACGAGTTTAAGGCTATTTCCTATCTTTAAAAACATTATTTTTAAGTATTTTTAATTGATTTTTATATTAAATTAAATAAATAAAAATATAAAAACATGTTGACTTTTTGCGACCGTTGACCGTTGACTTGTTGACTTGTTGACCGATTTATTGTGTGACTGAAATCCGCTGGGTGAGGCTCGAACCCGAGACCTCCCGTACGCGTGCACGCAGCTCTACCAACTGAGCTACGTGTCTAACCTGAAATAATTCTGTTTTTAATTATATTTATATACTAATTAGTTTATTCAAAAATCTTTTATTTTCAAAAACATTTTAAATCTTCGAACCGGTGACACTAACAGGTCTCGAACCCGGGACCTGTGCTTTAACGTGACACACAGTCCACCGCTGGACTGTGTGTCTAACTTGGTTAATATACAACTTTTTATTATACTTAACAACTAACTTGAATTAACCCGGTTCAGTTTTAAACAAAAAGACATTTTATTACTGCGAAGGTGCGTGTGTCAAGAATCGAACTCGGGACGTATGCGTGTTTTTGTTCGCACACAGTCCACCGCTGGACTGTGTGTCTAACCCGTTCAAAATACCAATTTTAATTATTCTTATAATGTTATCACAGTTCATCTTCTTTGTTCGTTTTTACAGGCAGTAGATTACACCGTTATATCTTGTTTAGTTCGATTGATAAACATTGTACAAACTAATATGAAATGGCAGAGACGATAATTAGAAGTAAACATACCGGTGAACGATTTATTTCAGGATTCCGGCAAGGTGTCGGTCTCTGTTGTTATGAACTTCAACTGAACCAGACAATTAACCGTTTTGATTAGCTAATCGTGGAATTGAAGTGATAAACAAACGTTAACAAAGTGTTTGAATGTCCTTACCGATTCACAGATGAAAATAAAGATTTCCAGAAATTTTCCGGCGAACTGGAATTATCCGATAGCAGCGTCTGAATTTGATTTCAAGTGAAAGGTTTGAGTTAGAAATAGCTTAACAATTGTTAGACTACGACGGTATTGAAGGACTTACCGTTTTGATGATGAATACGGTTTTCCGGTGAACTTACAGAATTTTCCGGCTAGTAAAATAAACTTTTCTGGTGAACTGAAAGTATGACGAAAATGAAATGGCAGGTTTGTGGAATGTTTCTGAGTCGCGAGAAAGATGTTTGATTGCAGTAATTCGGATTATTGGATAACTTCGGTTATAAAACCCATCATAATCAGAATTCAAGTCAATTCAAGTCTGAATTGATTAGAATTGTCGGTGCATCGGTTATAAATCTGAATTCGCGATTATTCAAACGTTTTAGACGGTTGAATAGCCGATTTCGGTTTTCAGTTGGCGCAACCGGTTCATCTAGGTTTGTATATAAGACTTATTTGTTTCCTAGAGTTGACAGAAAACAAACAAGTGGCGGAGTGGTTATGCGTGTGAGTGTTAAATCTTTGGAGTTACAACCCGGCTGACCCGGGTTCGAGTCCCGGCAGCCCCATTTTATTTTTAATTGTTTTATTTATACTTTTTATCAATTATAACTTTTAGGGTTTAGTTTGTATAATAATTATGTATCATTAAAAATTAAAATAAACATAAATAGGCAACGACACATTTATAACTTGATATTCGATTACAAACGGAGCGGGTTTGGTAAAACTCGTTTTTGACAAATGTTACAGTATCCCCTACTTTTAGGAATTTCGTCCCGAAATTTAAGTAGTAGAAGTAGTAGGAAAAAGATGCGGGTATTTTTCACGCATTGAGTCTTCACGTTCCCAAGTAAACTCAGGTCCCCGTTTCGACTCCCAGCATACCCTAACAATTGGAATGCGACTTCGTCGCAGACGTTTTTCTCCGAAGTCCATGATCTCTACTGGTCTTTCAATAAAATGCATAGATTCATCAATCTGAATATCTTCCAGAGGAATGTGGAGGTTTTCATCAGCGAGGCACTTCTTTAAGTTTGATACGTGGAATGTGGGATGAATCCTGTTGAGTTCTTCTGGTAGATCAAGCTTGTATGCTACAGGTCCTACTCTTTCGAGTATCTTGAAAGGTCCTACGTAGCGTGGTGCTAGCTTGCCTTTTTGGCCAAAACGAACTACTCCCTTCCACGATGATACTTTTAGAAGTACATGATCACCAATGTTAAACTCTAAAGGCTTCCGCGTTTATCTGCATAACTCTTTTGACGACTTTGAGCCGCTAGAAGATTGTTTCGAATTTGATGGATCTTGTCTGTGGTTTCTTGAATCAATTCCGGACCAGTGATTTGAGCTTCCCCAATTTCGTGCCAACATACTGGAGATCGGCACTTACGACCATATAAGGCTTCAAAAGGTGCCATGCCGATGCTTGAATGATAGCTGTTGTTGTACAAAAATTCGACTAATGGTAGATGAGCGTCCCAATTTCCCTTGAAGTCTATGACACATGCTCGAAGCATATCTTCAAGAGTTTGAATGGTGCGTTCAGATTGACCATCAGTTTGAGGATGATAGGCCGCGGCTTGTACTGCTTACCATGTTCGTGAAGTGAAACGACCATCACGATCAGAAATAATGCTTAACGGTACACCATGTCGGCTTACGATTTCGCTGATATAAATACGAGCTAGCTTTTCGTTCTTGAAATCTTCGCGGATAGGAATAAAGTGAGCTGATTTTGTAAGTCGGTCAATTATTACCCATATAGTGTCATACCCACCAGAAGTGCGAGGTAACCCGGTAATGAAGTCCATGGTTATATTTTCCCACTTCCATACAGGTATTTCAGGTTGGACCAGAAGTCCTGAGGGTCTTTGGTGTTCAGCTTTCACTTTGGAACATGTAAGGCACTTAGAAACAAAAACAGCAATATCCTTTTTCATTCCAGGCCACCAATAGGTATATCGTAGGTCTTGATACATCTTATCGGCTCCTGGGTGTATAGAGTATCGCGTTTTGTGAGCTTCATTCATAAGAATTTCACGAAGATTGTTGTGGTCAGGAATCCAGATACGATCTAGGTAGTACAGAATACCGTCAGATTTAGTTTCAATTTTAAGTTCAGCTCCACAGGACATCTCCTTTCGCACATCATCTTCTGTTACTGAAACATGTTGGGCTTCTCGAATTTGATCTTTAATGTCAGTTATGATTTGCGAACATAGAAGACGAATGGAGTTCGCATACCCCTTTCGACTAAGTGCATCAGCCACCACATTTGCTTTGCCAGGGTGGTACCGAATTTCACAGTCGTAGTCATTCAGAAGTTCAACCCATCTTCGTTGCCTCATGTTTAACTCCTTTTGATTGAAGATATGTTGAAGACTCTTGTGGTCAGTGTATATTTCACACTTAGTACCATAGAGATAATGTCTCCATCATGGGTGGTGTAGTTCTTCTCATGCGTCTTGAGTTGTCTCGAAGCATAAGCTATAACATTTCCTCTTTGCATCAAAACGCAGCCTAATCCTTGCCCTGACGCGTCGCAATAGACCACGAAATCATCACAACCTTCAGGAAGAGTGAGGATTGGTGCATCACAGAGTTTTTGTTTAAGGGTTTGGAAGGCTTCTTCTTGCTTGGGTCCCCATATGAAAGGTTTTCCCTTATGAGTTAAAGCCGTGAGTGGTACAACAATGCGAGAGAAGTTTGACATGAAACGACGATAATAACCAGCCAAACCAAGAAAAGATCTTACTTCAGTTGGTGTACGTGGAGCTTGCCATTCTTGTACCGCTTTGATCTTTGAGGGGTCGACATGTATTCCCTTGTCATTGACTACATGTCCGAGGAATTGCACATCTTTTAACCAGAATTCGCATTTGGAGAATTTGGCGTAAAGCTTTTCATTCTCTAGAAGTGTAAGGATGAGTCGAAGATGACGCTCATGATCAGACTTAGACTTTGAATAAATAAGAATGTCGTCGATGAAGACTATAACAAATCGATCAAGATAAGGTTTGCAGACTCTGTTCATTAGGTCCATGAAGACTGCTGGAGTGTTGGTTAAACCAAATGGCATGACCATGAATTCATAATGGCCATAATGAGTTCGGAATGCGGTCTTTGGGACGTCTTCTTCATGTACTCTAAGTTGATGATAACCAGATCGAAGGTCGATTTTTGAAAAGCAGCTGGCACCTTGAAGTTGGTCAAGAAGATCATCAATGCGAGGTTAATGGATAGCGATTCTTGATTGTTAACTTGTTGAGCTCTCTGTAGTCGATGCACATACGAAACGATCCATCTTTCTTCTTTACAAAAAGGACAGGTGCACCCCAAGGCGAGGAGCTAGGACGTATGAATCCCTTGTCATTCAACTCTTGTAATTGACTGGCTAGCTCTTGCATTTCAGAGGGGGCTAACCTATAAGGAGACTTTGCAACTGGTGTAGCACCAGGTATAAGATCAATACGGAATTCGACTTCTCTAACTGGAGGAAGTCCTGAAATGTCGTCAGGAAAAACTTGCAGGAAATCTTTTACTACTGGGATGTCTTCAAGTTTCTTCTCCATGGTTCCCTTTTTGATGATATGAGCTAAAAACGCGACATAATTCTTGCGAAGATATTTTTGAGCTTGAAGACAAGACATTAAGCTGAGCCCTTTCGACGAGGTTTCTCCAAAGATTCGAAGAGTCTGACCGTTTGAAAGAGGAATACGTATAAATTTTTCGCGACATACAACTTCTGCCTGATGTTGACTGAGCCAGTCCATACCAATTATGATATCAAAACTTCCTAACTTCATAGGAATAAGGTCAACTGAAAAGTCGTGGTCGTTTAAGGTGAGTGTACAGTTGCGTATAATAGAGTTTAATGAAACCGGTTTCCCGTCTGAAACTTCTAGTGTTATGGATTCCATGAGCTTATCACGATTTTGGTTTAGGATAGGTTCAAACTCTAAGGACACAAAACTTTTATCCGCCCCAGTATCAAACAACATGGATGCATATCTACCATTTATAAGGAACGTACCGTTAACCACATTGCCGTCAACTCTAGCCTGATTAGCGTTGATATTGAAAGCTCTTCCTCTTGTAGGTGGAGGAGCTTGGTTCGCTTGATTCACCGGGTTGGCTTGGGCCTGAGCATGAATAATGTTTACCAACCTTGGACACGTGTTTCTGAAATGGCTTGGGTTCCCCGCAATTGTAGCAACCCGCATAGGTTGAACCATAGGATAATTGGGTTGGTAATATGTTTGGGCTAAATGTTGGGTGGGTGGTAATAGTAGGGGTTGTTGGGCTTGACCCATTACTTGTTGGTGGGTTTGGGTTGAAGGCTGGTGGCGGTTCGTTCGCTGAGGCATGCGGCAGGTTTGAACAGTATGACCTGCGCGACCACAGTCGATGCAATGTTGGCAAGGATAATCAGGAGAATGGTGATATTGGCAACGGTTGCATTTTGGTAACGGGCCAGAGTAGGGTCTTTTGTATGGTGTAGGTGAAGGGGTGACTTGGGTAATGGGTGCAGCAGGAATAGGGGAATTGGTTTGAGTAACGGCGAAGTTTCTGGTGTTGCGCTTCCTCTTGTTAGCAAACTTAGAGGAGGAGATGGAATGGTTTGAAGTTTGTCCCTCAACAGGGGCTTTCTTTTTCTCTTCTTTGAACTTACCGTTGTGAATTCGATTCTCGATCAGTTCAGTGGCTAGTTCCATAGCAGCTTCAAGTGTTGCTGGTGAAGTGCTGAGAACTGAATCTTGAATTTTCGAGGGAAGTCCTCGAATATTATGCTCGATCAAACGATAAGTTGGGGTGAACAAATTTGGGACCATTTGGTTCAACTCTAAGAACCTCTTGTTATAAGTGGTATGATCTCCCTCCTTTTGCTTTAAAGAATGAAATTCGTCCTCCAACTTTTTAATTTCACTCCTAGGACAGAAACGCCTAGTCATGATTTCCCTTAATTCCTCCCAAGTTAAGGCCATTGCATCCTCAATTCCCCTCTTCCCCTTTTCAGTATTCCACCAGGTGAGAGCTACTCCAAATAGTCTCCCGGTGGCGTATCAACCTTGCGATCTTCAGGACAATCGCAGTTGAGGAAGGTGTTTTCCATCTCCTCAAACCAATGGAGGAGAGCAGTGACACCTTCCGTCCCTTCAAATTTAGGAGGATCACAAGACTTGAAATGTTTGTATGAGCACTTGCTGGTAGGAGGGTTGTCGATGTTCTGGTCATGTTGTTGGGGAGGATTAGTGGGATTTGTGGCGAGAGCTTGTTGTACTTGAACCACAATGTCAGGAAGCACTGCGGCCATTTGTTTCGCGATTTGTGTGGCCAAGCGTTCGTTAGACCTTCCTGATCTTTTACCCCTCGTTGTTGTCTAGACGACATCTACAGAAACATACATTAGAAGATTGTGAGTTAATGGAGTCTTTTTAGGTGTCATGTTTCTTTAAGAAAATGAAAATAACATAAATATCAATAATGCAACTACATCCATAGGATGTCTTGGGTTTGTTGAGCCTCAAATGTCCCCCATACCTTCACCTGTATAGTCATGTGGGCCCCCATGACTATTGGCTTGGTAGGATTCACATTAGTATTGGCGATTTAACACTCGCATCACCCGAATGCAAACCACAAAATATGTTTACGCGATGTATGGTCGGAATGTGTCAAGGTGTAGACACAATGACAACTCAAAGAGGGGTTAGCTCACACGACGTTTGGTATAGCATGCTTTGGCCTAATAGGTACTTCGTACTCTCATCGTTAGTCCCCAGGTAGGCAAACTGGTCCTTTATTTTGGATTTATACGAATGCCAGCCTAGACAGGACGTTCCGACTACCGGTAGTGGTACCCTTCCAGTTAGTACATGCCCGTCATGAGAACTCACTTTGATGAGATTTGAAAACACAAAAATCATTGTAAAAGCAATCATGAAAATGATGTGGTGTGTGCTTTCATGGATATGATATGTTATGAGAATATGATTCATGGTAAGCATTATATGATAACATATACTTATGAACATGCTTGCATAACATTGAATGTAACATTTAACTTAAAACATATAAACATCATGAAATTTGGCATGTAACACACAAAAATCTCAAAAATTTCTAATCAACTATAGTATAGGCTCTAAGGGTCTAATAACCTATCCTATATCCCTATAGTCATGGCTCTGATACCAATCTGTCACACCCCGACCCGCAGCGGAATAAGAGTCGGGGCATAATTGGGTTATCACAAAGCTCATGATATTTACTAATATGTTTTATATTTATTAAAGTCAAAATTACATTCCCAATAATCCAAACATGTCCATACAATACAAAGAAAATAACCAAACAAAACAATTCCAAACTCTAAATCATTTTATTCTTCTAGTCCAATCCTATGTGTTTCTTGCTGCAGCTGGTTCACCTGTATCATGTGTAAAAATGGGGGTTTTTGGGTCAACATAAGTTGGCGAGTGAACCTTGTTAGATAAACATTTATTATTTATTTTCTTGTTAGTTTATCAATGAAAAATTGTGCATAATCATAAATGAGCAAATGTAAATAATCAAACAGCAGCAATAGCAGTCACAACTATAACATACAATAACATATGATAGCATACATTAACATACCAACATCATACAATAAATAACATGAATGAAACTGTGCGATCAAGGTTCAATCAAACGGAGCCGATCGTATTGCATGTACTGAAAATGAGAAATGTCTGTGCGATCAAGGCTCAATCAAACGGAGCCGATCGTATGTTGGCACGCCAGGTTCACACTCATAATGTAATGGGGAACTTGCTCAACGCTCATAATGTAATGGGGAGCGGCGGCCTATGAAATTGCATGTACTGAAAATAATAAATTGAATCTAACAATAACCACACAAACAGTGGAAACAAGCTGAATACACTTTTGTTCATGACATGATGTATGGACAATGTTTTAAATATAATATATAGCAAGACACATGATACACCCCAAAAACATGATTAAAACGGGGAATTTGTAAGATTCACTCACATTGGGTGCGTTTGATTGGAGATGGTGAGATGTGCACGAGTTGGAAGAGCGGAACAACGAGAATTAACTAACCTAAATAATAACGGAAAGAATAGTAAATGAGTGGATTTTGTTAAGGATTTTAATAGAATTTTTAGATATATTTTTACGAGTTTAAGGCTATTTCCTATCTTTAAAAACATTATTTTTAAGTATTTTTAATTGATTTTTATATTAAATTAAATAAATAAAAATATAAAAACATGTTGACTTTTTGCGACCATTGACCGTTGACTTGTTGACTTGTTGACCGATTTATTGTGTGACTGAAATGCACTGGGTGAGGCTCGAACCCGAGACCTCCCGTACGCGTGCACGCAGCTCTACCAACTGAGCTACGTGTCTAACCTGAAATAATTATGTTTTTAATTATATTTATATACTAATTAGTTTATTCAAAATTCTTTTATTTTCAAAAACATTTAAAATCCTCGAACCGGTGACACTAACAGGTCTCGAACCCGGGACTTGTGCTTTAACGTGACACACAATCCACCGCTGGACTGTGTGTCTAACTTGGTTAATATACAACTTTTTACTATACTTAACAACTAACTTGAATTAACCCGGTTCAGTTTTAAACAAAAAGGCATTTTATTACTGCGAAGGTGCGTGTGTCAAGAATCGAACTCGGGACGTATGCGTGTTTTTGTTCGCACACAGTCCACCGCTGGACTGTGTGTCTAACCCGTTCAAAATACCAATTTTAATTATTCTTATAATGTTATCACAGTTCATCTTCTTCGTTCATTTTTACAGGCAGTAGATTACACCGTTATATCTTGTTTAGTTCGATTGATAAACATTGTACAAACTAATATGAAATGGCAGAGACGATAATTAGAAGTAAACATACCGGTGAACGATTTATTTCAGGATTCCGGCAAGGTGTCGGTCTCTGTTGTTATGAACTTCAACTGAACCAGACAATTAACCGTTTTGATTAGCTAATCGTGGAATTGAAGTGATAAACAAACGTTAACAAAGTGTTTGAATGTCCTTACGATTCACAGATGAAAATAAAGATTTCCAGAAATTTTCCGGCGAACTGGAATTATCCGATAGCAGCGTCTGAATTTGATTTCAAGTGAAAGGTTTGAGTTAGAAATAGCTTAACAATTGTTAGACTACGACGGTATTGAAGGACTTACCGTTTGATGATGAATACGGTTTTCCGGCGAACTTGCAGAATTTTCCGGCGAGTAAAATAAACTTTTCTGGTGAACTGAAAGTATGACGAAAATGAAATGGCAGGTTTGTGGAATGTTTCTGAGTCGCGAGAAAGATGTTTGATTGCAGTAATTCGGATTATTGGATAACTTCGGTTATAAAACCCATCATAATCAGAATTCAAGTCAATTCAAGTCTGAATTGATTAGAATTGTCGGTGCATCGGTTATAAATCTGAATTCGCGATTATTCAAACGTTTTAGACGGTTGAATAGCCGATTTCGGTTTTCAGTTGGCGCAACCGGTTCATCTAGGTTTGTATATAAGACTTATTTGTTTCCTAGAGTTGACAGAAAACAAACAAGTGGCGGAGTGGTTATGCGTGTGAGTGTTAAATCTTTGGAGTTACAACCCGGCTGACCCGGGTTCGAGTGCCGGCAGCCCCATTTTATTTTTAATTGTTTTATTTATACCTTTTATCAATTATAACTTTTATGGTTTAGTTTGTTTAATAATTATGTATCATTAAAAATTAAAATAAACATAAATAGGCAACGACACATTTATAACTTGATATTCGATTACAAACGGAGCGGGTTTGGTAAAACCCGTTTTCGACAAATGTTACAGTTAACTCTCTAGATGACTATGCAAACGAACTTGCCACCCATTCTCCTGCATCTAACAAGTGTTATGACACTAATCCAAACCTTTGATGACTCATGGACACATGTAATGATCTTATGACTCCGGATCAACTATAAATAGCATTGGGTTTTAACCACTTGAACTTTTGCAACCTTCATCCTTGCTCTCATCCACTATTATCTGAAGTGGCAACCAATTGGAGATCATCTTCTGAGTTCTAAGGCTCTCTTGGAGTGTATGTAAGTGTTTCATTCAGATCTTGTTCAATTCTTTAGCATATTTGAACTAAAAATCAAATAGTTTGACTTTCTATTTGACTTTCAATTCTGACCATGAATTGGTCGAAACAAAGTTGAATTGAACTTTGCAACGTGATCGTGATCAAGATTGTTATGGTCCTTAGTGATCATACCTACTGATTGCCACGTTTACTAGACTTTGTGGCGAGTCAAAGTTTCGGTCAATAATGCGATAAATGTGCATTATACTACGGAACTATTTTCGGGTACCAAAACAGTTTGTTTTGATACCAAAACACTTTTATAACTTGGTTAGACATGTCAAAACATGTCTAGATCGTCACTTTTAGTTTAGTGCTTGTTTAGGATCGTTTGTCGAGCGGTTTTGACCACCGCTTTGACTTTCAAATCCGACCCGTTTGGTTGATCTTTGAGCCCAACCAAATTCATAATTTTGACCATAGTTATTTAGGGAATAACCCTCTAAGGTTATACCTTATGGTCATATCATTTGGTTAGTGTTATGATAATTAACTTTGGCCAAGCCGACCAGTAGTAAGTTATGGTACCATAGGACTGACAATCCCGTTACTAGGCTATTCACTGGCATTTAGTTGGTAGTTTAGGGAACGACCGAAACTGTTTACTTTAACAAACCCTTTGGGGGTTTGTTATTGCAATTTAAAGATACCCTTTGGTGGTATAGACGAGTCAACAAAGGCTTGAATGTATTCAACGAAACACCAAAAGTTTTCACAATTAAAACAAGGACGATTTATTTATGTCAATGACAATTGGTTTATGACAATGATGATTTATTTATGACAATGAAGATTGGTTTATGGCAAATGACGGTTTGGTTTATGACAATGACGATTTGGTTTATAACAAAGACGATTGGACGATTGGTTTATGGTAAGTGATTTAGATAGCGGTACGTGTGTAACGTGATAAAAGCATGGTGGATACGCCGCGGTACTTCATATATATAAGTGCTTTTATCGTATTACATTTGTGGCGTTATTTGCATCACTTGAAAAAATGTTTTCAAACGATCACACGCAACGATTTCAATTAAAGATATAAACCAGACAAATTATTTCAAGACGATTTACTACTCGGATTTACGAAACAAATGTTTTGGTCAAGATTTATGGCTACAAGTCTTTTATAAACTATAATTAACTTGTTTTAGTTGGTTAGTTATCATTGCAATACAAAATATTTTTCGATAGCAAGGTTTTCAATTAACGATTCTAGTAGTCTGACGAGGTATTGCGATACATATTCAAGGCCATGAATTTGACACACTCACAAAACCTATGTACTCGCTGGCATTCTTTTGTGCTGACTCGTTTTTCACTTATGTTTCAGGGAACAATGCTTGACGATACTGATGCATGCTCATGTAGGAATGGACGCGGACTTTAGTGCCTTAAAATAAGCAAGACGATAACTATGTTTGCTTAGTTGTGTAATCTCAAGACAATATAACAATGTAATCTTATTATAATTCAATAAAACGAAACTTCAAATACCATGTGTTGTTGTAACAATCTGTTAACGTGACTCCCCGATGTTTCCGCTGCGGTTTGTTGTTTTTACGTGTCAGGGTGTTACAGTTTGGCTACGGTTTCACATTTTGAACTTCTGTGTCGGGCCAATGGGTATGACCCATCTTTGCTATGTTTTCATCGGTTTTTTCGTTTGGCCAAGAATGGCGACTGGTTCACTTTTGAAACTACTAAAGTTGATACTTGCTTAATCTCGTCCATGGTTATTACTCTCTCTTCTTGGAAGGACCGTTTCTTTGGGGTCTCTTATGAAATTGTGCCCTTTAAGATGGTCTGGAGACATCCAAACGTTGTTCTTAATGAGCCAGAACCCCTTGAATTTGATTTGAATAGTTGTTTTCTTAGAGCTATTAGGGCTTGCCCTTCAAGGCTTTGTCCCTTCCCTGAACATTTGTTAGTTTTGTTGGGTGTTAGCAAACTGTGGGGTAAAAAGGATCGAGACCCTGTTCTAATGAGGGATGGACAGGGTATGCATTTTGCCTTTTGTTCATGTGTTTGCTTTTTGTTTGTTGTTACTTGTGTTTTAATTGATGTGTTGTTTTGTTTTTTGCAGTTATGTCTGCGCTTGATTTTATCAAAAGTGATGACACATCAGACGTCGTGTTCACGGATGCTGAAGCCACGGAAGGGGAGGATGTTGTTGTTAGAGGGGTAGAACATTGGTCGAAGGTTTCGATTATGTGAATGTGCCAAATGTGAAAGGGTTTTCTAAGGCTGCTGCTGTGAAGGGTGCAACTTGGCGTTCAAATCGCCGTTTGATAAAAGGTGTTGACCAACCTCAAGTTCTGGTCCTGTTGATCTGGGTGATGAGATAGAAGTTTCGGGTGACTTGGGGACCGCTGTTGAGGGTGAGAAGAAAGGGTTGTCGGTGACGGCTGGGAAGAAAAAGTCAGGAGGTAAGAAGGTTGTAGCTGTGGCAGGTTCATCTGCCAAAAGTGTTAGTGAGTCTGAGGGTTTGGATGTGGGTTCAGTGTATGTGCCCAACTAGAATGTCAAGGTGGGTGACAGCTTCAAGGATGCGGTTGTTTGTGAAGACGTGCTGAACCACTTTGCCCCTCCTATGGTTCATGGCACCATTGCTGAGATGGAAGATGACGTGATGTTATCCCATCTTATGTTGAGTGCTTGCAACTTTGCTGTGATGCTTCCTTAAGGAGTTGCCCATTTTCGTAAAAGGATGCATGAGTATGAGACATTCTCCAAGAAAGGAGACAAGATGAAGGCCTTATTGATGAATTGAAAAAGAAAGTGAGGGCTTTGCTAAGAAAGAGGAGGCATGGGTGAAAAAGGTTGGAGAGCTCACTCAAAGTCATGAGGTGGAGGTTGGTGATTTGAAGAAGCAGTTAGGGGTTTCTCTAGAGGAGAAAGATAGTTTGACAGCCTCCCTTGCTCAAGTGACTAATGATAACAAGTGGCTTATTGAGCAAGGTTTTCAGCAGGTAGTTACTTATTTCTTCACTCTGCCGAGTTTAATAGCGTCTTGGGTGGTGTGTATGGAAAACTTTTAGCCCATGCAAGGCATCAGGGCTATGTAGCTGGTTACAAGGCTTGTGAATCTAGTGATCCTCAGGAAAAATCCTCCCTTTACCCCAAAGCTTTTCAGGTGTTTCAAGATTCAGTCTGGGACATGGAGCAACTGACCTACCCTTACGTGGGTTAGCTCTCTGAATGTTTTGGCAAACCTCTCTCAATTTTGCAGGAGTTGAAGCCTCGTGGTCTTGACGAGGTTGCTTGTGAGAAGGTGCTAAAGTCTTTGTCCAAAAAACGCTCATGCTCGGGGGACAGTGAGGAGACCTTTTCTGGTGATGATGAAGGCCTGAAGGATCCAAGCCTTGAAGCCTCTGAGGCGGCTGGTGAGGGCAGGAAGAAGAAGAAGGCAAAGAAAGTTAAAGGTGAGTGATGCAAAATGAAACATTTTAAAGTCTATTCGTAGCTTTCTTAGCATCTTGTTGAACAATGTTATGTAATGTCTCTTGAACAATGTAGGTTTTGTAGAAACCCTTAAGGTTTCGGCTGATGGTTGTGGTGAGCCTTAATGGCTTATTTGAACAATTTTTAGGTTTTGTGGAAACCTTTCAGGTTTCTACTGGTTGTTAGACTTGATGGCTGTTAAACAATATGTAGGTTTATGGTCTTAGGACTTTATGTTTATGCATCCTTTATGCTTAGTTTTGTGTATGTGTGTTGAGACTTTATGTTTATGCATCCTTTATGCTTTATGTTTTTGTTGTATGTGTGTTGATGATCATTTGTCTTGTTTGTTTGATGTGTCCATTTATCTAATTTTCTTTAAGAAGTTTAAGTGCTGCAGTCACTTTTTCATTAGGTAAATGGCACATGTTGTCTATCCTTTTCATCATTACTTAGTGTGTTTGCATTTCGTAAACTTTTTAAAGTTTAAGGAACGATTGATGTAGGCTGCTCAAACCCGTCTATGAGACAAGTTTGTTGAAAAATTTCTAAGTCTCATGGACTTGTATTGATTTAGGAACTCACCACTTATATGGGTTCATTCAACCCTTGAACCTATTGAGTGGGAGCTCATCCCCTTACATGTCCCTTGCCATGGAGTTTTTTTGGTAGGTTCTCAACCTGATTATAGGATAGATAAGACAAACTATGATAAAAGCTTCATCATTCATTCAAGAGGTTTTTTCGTTTACAAAAAGGGAAATTGAACAACTCTTGAAATACATTCTAAACTTTTTGACTTAGACATGGAACCTTTTAAGGTTTTGCCATTCCAATGCCTCGGAACCTTTTTGCCTTCTGCGTCGGCCAGTTTGTAGGATCCACCTTTGTGAGTTTCAAGGATTGTGTATGGCCCTTCCCACTTTGGGCCAACTTTTCCTTTGTTTTCCTTTTTGTTGGCCTCGTTGTTTCGAAGTACGAGATCCCCTGGCCTGAAACGTTCATGTTTTACCCTTGCATTGTAGTAGGCTTCCATCTTTTGCTTATATTTGGCTTCTTGAATGGCAGCTTGTTGGGATTGAACCCTACAAAAGAACAGATGATAAAATGCCAAAATAGGTCTGCTACATATGATCCAGAATAAACAGATTTTAGAGTTACTCTTCTCAAAGACCGGCTACCAAACCGCTGATAGTTCTAACAACTGCCTATGCCAAAGCTCTGCCAGTTATAAAGTCTGCTGATTCGCCAAACTTCTGATAGGTCAAAGGTCTGCTTAAAAGTCAAAGGTCTGCTAGAAGTCAAAGGTCTGATCATCCTTTGAAGAACATCTGCCAATATTTCATCAGAGTTTATGCTCATCAGCGGTTAGGGTCATCAGTGCTTTGCTATCAGTGTTTAGGTTAGGCAGTGGTTAGAGTTTGTTATTGTTGTTAGATGTCATTGTCAAGATGATGTCAGCATAGACGATCAGTGGTTAGGTTAGTACTATAAATAGACAGTGCCTGTACTGTTCTATTTAGCTTTACACACTTACACTTTCTTGTACAACTTTTCTGTGTGTAGCTCGGTCTGAGGGGGAGTTTAGTGATTCATACATGTAAGTTACTTTGTAATCATTTCAATCTATTGAGTAATGAAAACATGTTATGATGAAAACTATTCTCTCGTTGATTGTGTTATAAAGTTTTAAATGTTCTTCAGCTGTAAAGCTTCTTATGATTTATCATTTTGTTATCAAATTGGCTACAACAATACAATCAATCCAAACTCAGATCCTAACAATTGGTATCAGAGCTTGGTCGGTCGAATTGATATAACCGTCAATTTGACCTAAAAGGATCAGCTCGATCTCATTGATATTGTGCTATTCTTAATTGTTGAAAACGGAGTCAAAATTGTGTGGAAATTCATGATTCATGTGGTTCTATTGTTGTGTTCGAGTTTATGTTGATTTCGGGGTTATTTGATGAAGAGGATCCATATCAGTCTCATATGAGTGACTGATATGAACTTTTAAATCATAAATTTCTCAAAAGGATTGTTGGAAATCTATCAGATCTAATTGATTCACGTATCACGAAATGTTCTACGAATTTTATAGTAGAAATTTCATGTTTATATCAGGTCTTGTATTTCTCTTCTGAATTTTTGTTGGAGATAATACACCTTGAGTTTTACTTGTTTTTGATATACAAAACTTAAGTACCTGCCTGAAGTAGAACCCTATTTTTAGAAATGGAAGATACTTCCTCTGATAGTGAATCAAGAGGACTATGGATGATAACCAGCTCAAATCAGATTTAAATGTCCTTGAAAACCTGTCCCTACAGACAAAATAGTTTGTACCATTTGAGATATTCAACCTCTGCCAAGGCCTGTAAAGTGTTTGTACACAAGGACGAGCATGTGAATGTAGCTTTGACTGAAAAGGTTTAAAAACCTATGTCATTGAAAAATCTCAGTAGGACATTTTGGTCTGCTAAAACTAACCTTGAAAATTATCAAAATTTTTATCAAACTCATTGACATCAGATATCACTTTGTGAGGGATTGCTATGAAAAAGGTCTGATTTCTTTTCAACACGTCCATACCAAGGATCAACTAGCAGATGTGTTGACAAAAGCACTTGATGCCTCCACATTTGACAGTTTGATTTCTAGGCTTGGAAAGCTAAACATGGATTAAAAACAAATTTTCTTGTGATCCATGTGTAAATAGCAACAAAATGTTTTTAGAAAATCAGAAATTCATCCTTAAAAATAGTTAAAATTGAATTTTTCAATAAGTCCTTAAAGTTTGTTCAAAGCTCTGATAGTCTAAAAACACTGTTGGATTGAAATACCTATCCACTGATGTGGTACCTCTGATAGTGTTAACTTATGGTCACAACCACTGATAGGTTAGTCTGTCAGTGGTTAGCCAAACAATTGTCTTCCATTGTCAATCAGAGGTTACACGTGGACAGATGTTATTCGACAGTCGTTGCATCAGATGCCAGGTCATCATCACTTTTGAAAACCCTATAAAACCCTATTTCATCCACAAATAGAGTCTTTACTTCTACTATGCCATTTCAAAATTTCTCAAAAATATTTCCTCTGATAATCATGGCACCCAAAGCGAAATCACCACAGGAACCACCGAAACACACTCTTAACATCAAAAATCCACATAATTATCTCTGTACTCTTGAGAAGACAAAGAAGAATACAGAGTTTCATGAAATCATTGATATATTGTCTTCCTCAAAGTACAAGACATCGTTAACCTGTAACGTACAGATCTATCAGAATGCCCTTCGAGATTTCTGGGCAAATGCGGCGATTGAAAGTCTGAATCAAAAACCTTGGGCACTCACGTCAAAAGTGGGAGGGATCTTGGTTCCAATAACCCCACAAACCATCTCAGAGGTTTTTCAGATGAACGATCTAGAAGGTAAAACTTCTTTCCCTAAAAGTGAGTATCAAATTGTTTTGAAAAACAAAGATATACAGGAGATTATCAAAAGCTACTATGAAAAAGGGAAAATTCCCTCCTCCTATGAAATTTTTGTTTCATACCCTGCTCACATGTGTTTCCAATAAGACCACTGGGGTTGATGAAATACCATTGAAAATTCAATACTTGGGGTATGCCATTTTGTCTAAATCTGATTACAATTACTCCCAAGTATTATTTAATGATTTGGTAACCAATCTAGAAAATATGAAAAACAAAAAAGAAAATGCGTTTCTGCTATTTCCTAGATCCATAAGTTATTATTTAGAAGAGAAAATCTCAAAAGAAAGTGCACATGCTCTTATTCAAGGTGTGCATTTTCAAATAAACAGTTTAACATCTGAAACATATACTCGCCTTATGGCCAAAGAGTCAAAAGTTTCAAAAACACAAGCAGGGGAGTCTGAGCAAAATTTAGATGAGTCCACATCTACTCCTCAGACCTCAGCTGCTGAGCCCACTGCTCTTAGTGACACAGCAGCACAACCACTGTTGTGCAACCCACACCAAAAACCACTAAAAAGACCAAAAAGAAACCTTCAAAAGCCATCAAACCTATCAAAAAGGATCTTCTGGAAGATGAGATCCTAGAAGTTAATCCAGTGACAACACAAAAGTCACATAAAACCATTGTTGCTACTTCCTCACAACAGATGGTAAAAAGATCTCCACCAAAACAATAACTCCTCATGATTCCTCACAAAAGGAACATGTTGTAAGCACAGGGATCCCACAACTGATAACATCACCCTCATTTGAGAGTACGTTAAAATGTCCATCTCCCAGGACAAACCTGCTTTCCACATCACTCTCCACATTTTAAATAACAACAACCACAACATCACTATTTGAAGCCTTTGATAGTCAGTCACAAAAAGGCCACTCTCACCAACACATTACTGAGAGCAAAACTTCCACAATGGCTATGTCTGATAAAAATCAATTGGTTATCCCACAAACAGTTGAGGAGGCTACGTCACTTGGATTTCATGAAATCCTTGTTGATAGTTCAATTGGAGCAGCTACTACAGATGTTGAATCCACTGATTTACATCTGGGCAATAGTTTCATATATAAGTCTCCTTTGAAGGCAACCACTGTTGAGGCTTCCTAGGTAACCTCTGCTGCAGTGGGAAGACCCCAGTACCAAGAAAAGGGGGCATCTAAGGTTGAAGCAAGTGATAAATCACATGCTCATGATACCCTAGATAAAACTACCACCTCTGGTAGGAGCTCAAATGATCCTATTAACTTAGGAAATGAGCTAAAACATAAGGAATTGACGGATAAAGTCACACAGATTGAGGCATCAGTGGGAGATATCAAAGTTGTGTTGAAACAGATGTTACACTCTGCAAAATCTCGAAACACTGCTCAATCCTCTGCTCAAGCCACCAGAATTGCAACACAAGTGTATCCTCTGCTTCAACAACACATTCAGCATGCTAATCAGTTATATGATTCAAAAGTGCAGACATTCAAAGAAGAAGTTGAAGCAAGGTATAAAGACACACAGGAAGAGCTTAAAGTGATCAAGAAATTCTCATTCCTGGCACTACCCCTGCACCTACTTCGAAAGAGTTGATGATGCCAAAAAGGGGGGGGGGGAGAAAAATGACTCTGAGGAAAATCTCTCAGTAACTTCTGCTGAAACATCTGTCAAAGAAAAGGAAAAGGGAGGTGATGAAACCCTGAAAATTCAAGCAGATGATGAAGATACACAAATGAGGATCAATCAAAGTCATGTCAGGATAAAAGAGAAGGAGATGAAGGGTACCACTTGTCCAACATTGTGGTATTAAAAGGCCAACCACTGACATTATATTGCCTTCATCATCTCAGCAACCACCTGTCAGAGTAGCAAATGTGGATACTACTAAAAGTACAGCAGATGTTATGACAGCAGTGGTTTGCACAAATGCCCCTGCACCAAAACTGGTTTATGCTAGAAAGAGAAGAAGAATGGCTACAGTGAAAAATGATGACATACCATCTTCACTTGTAGTCCAAACAAATCCAAAACCAAAACCAGTTATCATCCATTCACCATCATTACAAATCAGCCTTGCTGAGTCATTCAAAGGTCAAAATCCAAAAAGAAATATCCCTATGGAAACATCTTATCCTTTAGAGTTGGCTGCAGTAAAAGGAAGATGCTACAATTCTATACAGAAGCTGATCCATCCAAAAGAACCTTCCCATCTCTTCTTGGTTATAGAAATCCCAAAACCCTTGAGGATTATCTAAAACTAAAGACTAGACAAGCCAAAAACATTGCAAAAGAAGGCCAAAAATACCCAGATTCATCAATTTGACAAGTTTCACACTTTCTTAGTTGCTCGGTGGCATCTCGATGCATAGAAGGCCAAAAATACCCGAGATTCATTAATTTTGCAACCACCGATCTTGGTCCAAAATGAGCTCCACACGTTCCCTCATGAACCTCTTTAATCAGATATTGACTTTGCTCCGGGCTGACACATCTGAGTAATGGTGCAAGGTAACTTTTTTTTGTAAAGGATTTCCCCTTGCAACACATACTGTCGGGATTTGATTCGAACCCGTTTCGGCCTCTGTCTGGTCAATGGGTAACTCACCATGTTTGAGGAACTTTTCAATAGGAGTCATCCAATTTGGCCTTCTTCAGTGATGATGTCTTGGACCTCTAATTCTTGAATAGAGTGGGTTTTTAACACTTCTACCAGTACTTTTTTGGTAAGGTGGGCAAACGTGAGAGATGCAAGTTTGCTTAAAGCATCAGCTCTTTTGTTTTGGGATCTTGGGACTTGATTGATGGTACATTCTTGGAAGATGATCATCAGTTCTTTTGATTTTTCTCAATATTTCTTCATGTTGGGCTCTTTTTCTACATAGCTATCGTTAACTTTTGACTTGAAACGAGCAGAGATCTGTGAAGACTTGGAGTTTTTGAACCTTCATCTCCTTAGCTAACTTTAGACCAGCAATCCAGGCTTCGTACTCAGCTTCGTTGTTTGTGGTTTGAAATTCAAGTCGAAGAGCATATGTAAATTCTAACCCCTCAGGGTTGATTAAAATGAGCCCGGCCCCTGACCCTTCGATGCTGGAAGCTCCATGGGTAAAAAGCTTCTAGGCTTTCGGGTCAGATGGTTAAGTGATGGTTACATTGACTTCTGAGGTGAGTTGCTTTGGGATTTCAACAATAAAATCAGCCAAGACTTGGGCTTTGACAGCTTTTCTGGGAACATAGGTGAAGTGTTCACCTAGTTCCACAGCCCATTTGGCCAATCGTCCTGAATTTTCTGGTTTTTCAAGCACACTTTTGATGGGTTGGTCAGTGACCACATGCATTGGGTGTGCTTGAAAGTACCTTCGAAGCCTTCTAGCCATTTAGACTAGGGCTAAAGCAAGTTTTTTCAAAGGAGGATATTTGATCTCTGCTAGTTTTAAAGTTTTACTGAAGAAGTAAACGAGTACCTGAACTTTGTTTTGTTCGATGGTTAAGACCGCGCTTATTGCTTTTTCAGCAGCTGAGAGGTAGACAAAGATTGTTTCTCCCATTTCCGGGGCTGCTATGGCTGGGAGTGAAGCTAGGTGCTGCTTCATCTGGTTAAAAGCTTCTTCTGGTTCTTCCGTCCACCTAAAATCTTTTTTGTTTGCACACCCTTTAAGTGTCTTGAAAAAGGGAAGGACTTTTCAGCAAGCTTGGAGGTAAAACGCTTCAAGGCTGCAAGCCTTCCATTCAAACTCTCCACCTCTTCTTTGCCTTGTAGGGATTTGGTTTCCAAAACAGCCCTGATCTTGTTGGGATTTGGTTTCCAAAACAGCCCTGACTCTCCACAAAAACTTTCCTTCTTCAAATTCGAATGAACATTTTACCGGATTGAGTTTCCCTGTTGATCTTTCTCAGGTTTTGGAAGGTTTCTTGTATGTCATCGAGCATTTTATACTCGGTTTTGCTTTTGATCACTAAATCATCGACATAAGCTTCCATGTTTCTGCCAAAATGCTTTGTCAACCAGATGTTGATAGGTTTTACCGACATTTCTTAGGCCAAAAGGCATTTTCTGATAGCAAAAGATGCCCTTGTCCGTGTGAAATGCGGTTTTTTCTTCATCTTCTTCTTTCATGAGAATTTGGTGATAACCTTTGTAAGCGTCAAGGAAACACTTAAAAGGGTAGCCAGTAAGAGAGTCAACCATGAGGTCAATTTCTGGAAAGGGATAACAATCCTTTGGGCATGCTTTGTTCAAGTCTTTGAAGTCGATACACATCCTCCAAGACTTGTCGGGTTTTCGAACCATAACTGGGTTGGCAACCGAAGATTGGTATTTCACTTCCCGAAGGATCCCAGCTACAACAAGTTTTTCAACCTCTTGGCATGCTGCCAGGCTTCGTTCAGGAGCTAGGCTCCGTTTCTTTTGAACGACAGGTTTAACATCTGGGGGGATTTTTAACTCATGTTCAGCAATGCTTCGAGGGTGCTGGTCATGTCTTCCGGGCACCAAGCAAATACGTTTTTGTAGTGCACTAGTATCTTTTCAAGGTACGAGAGGGTTTCCTCAGAGAGGTTTGTGTTTACCCTTACCTTTGATCAGGATATGTGGGGTTTATGATCAGCCCTTGCTCGTAATCTTTGTTTTTTGAACTTTCTCCTTCAACCATGTAAGCCTCCTTGGAAGGTTGAAGGGTTGCAATCCCTCTTTCAGTTGGGAATTTTACGGTTGCTTGGCCTACTGAGACAACCATGCTGAATGTAGTTTGTCCTAGCCTTCCTATGATAACTTCATAGTTGGAAGGAATGTTGATAACCACAAAAATGAGTGGTTTGGTTCTTTCCATCGTGCCTTCTCTGAAACAAACATTGAGGGTTAGTTGGCCTAGGGGTTTGATTGGGATATCGGCGATACCTTTGATGGATGATCCAGAAGGTTGAAGCCTTAACGTTCATCAGGAGTGAGGCGGCTGAAACATTTTTCGAACATGATTTTCGTGGCCACCCCTGTGTCGATGTAGGCTTTGTCTGTTTTGAGTATTACGAGCATAGCTTCCACTACCAAAGGATTCGACGACAAGTCTCCCTCGGGTGGTGGGAAGCAAACATGTTCCCAGGCCTCCAAACGTGGCCTTTTGTACTGAATCTTTCCCTTGTAATCCACCATGTTTACTTCTTTGCTCTTGCCTTCAGTCATTTTGTCTCGTACCCCTTTCACCAAATGGGCAAACTCTCTAGATTTAGCAGCCTCTTCAATTCTTTTCTTAAGCTTATTCGTTTGATGGCCTTTTTCTTCATGGAACTCGCAATATTGAGTGCAGTTTTCGTTTTTCTTACTTTTGGGCAAAGGTCTGGTAGGTCAGAAGATGTGCTTGATTTCCTCAGTTGCTAGATTTCTTGGGGGGTTTTGGTTAAGGCTGTGAAATTGACGGTTCTCTCTCTGCTTGGAGGGTTCTGAGGTTCAGGCCAAAATTTCCCCTCTTTCTGCTTGGGCTGCTGCTTCGCCAGCTTGGCGCCCATTTTGTAGGACCGATCCTGATAGCATAGGAACCTAGATTTGATATCTAATGTCCATAATAGCGGAAATATTACGACATGATTACCAAATAACAAGAATTAATCAGTTAAACGTCAATTTTATTGATATAATGCTGAGTCTCCAATTTGACAGAGCTCCGCCTCAAAGTGAGCAAAGTTACAAATGAACAAGACAAGCTAGCTATATAGTGTGGTGTAAGTTCGCTACTGGAGGTAGGAGTTCGGGCGAAGTTGACTATGTCAAGTTCGGCCGAACTTGACATCAAAAGCATATCTCCAGCGAACTTGACCTCTAAACCTATAAATACTTGATTTCTCTAGCCTATTCACATCTAATCTATATAGACTCGATATAAGACTAAGACATAGACATTCTGCACCAACAGACTCCCCCTTGGATATCGTCTTCGTCTTTTATCAGTCTTCAAAACTCTATCTTCAAATAAAACTAACGTACACGACCAAAGAAGTTCTTGAATGGTTTCTTTCGTCGTTCCTGTTTCGGATCTGGCGTCTGATCAGTAGGAGGCACTTTGTTCATAAATTGATACCTTCTAAGCCTTGTCGCCCTTCCTTTCTCATGTATTTCCTCGAGACGCTTTTCTTCCTTTAAGAATTCAACACGTTCTAGCTCCCTCCAGCTTGTTTCCCACATCTTTCCTGAATTAACTTCTCGAGCGTAGCAACGTTAACGACCCTTTAATATTGCATTGCTTGTTCTTTTTCACGTTCTTCGAATACAATCTTACTGTAGAACAAGCATTTGATATCTTCTCTCGAGCAATTCACTTGCCACATCGAGTCTAGTATTCTGATTGTTCTCCACAAACCTCTCATACCCTGAAACCCTAGTATCTCAACCCTTTCTTTAGTGATATCCAGATGTTTTTCGAATCGTAATACTATCACTGCTTCATACGTTTAGGACCAATCTGCCACCAGTTAAACACTGGATAGAAATTCTGCTCAATTGGCATCAAAGGCATGTTCCTCATTGCTCTCGGTCGCTTCATGATTAACGTTATATCTCTTTCTCCTGTCTTTTTGTTTGTTTTGATGCGACGCTTTGGAATAAACGGCTTCCAATATCTAAAACCCTTTGTCACTTCAAAGTTGATCATCTTCCATAGTAACTGATCGATAAACTTCATCTGATAAATGACATTCACGGTTTGAACAAGCTCTCAACATCCCAGTATGGTAGAGTCTTGAAATCAGCCAGATATTTGAAGTATTGCACCCCGAATTCCCTTTTGATTGCATAAACATTCAGCTCCTTGAACCACCCCAACTGAGAATATCCCCAATGACACATCTTTATCTCTGGTATAGAATGCTAGAGGACGTCGAAAATTACATTCACGCGACATCTCTTTGAACCAGGATTTCTTGGCTTGAGCTATTTCTTCCTTCGTCATTGGTTTCGGAACTTTACCTTCTCGAATTGATTCCTCGATCTTATCTTTCAACATATATTCATCCAATTACTTGTACATTCTCTCGAAAGTAGGAAAACTATCAGTGTTAGGACCAATGTACTTTGCAGCTTCATCCTTTTCATCATAAGAGGACCAATCTTCCACTATCACTTTGTTATATTCATCTGCCTCGAATCTACGCTTGGCTCAAACGTATTCACATTTAGCACTTGTTCCTCAAAATCAAAATCTAGAGATTCAGCATCAACTTCAATCAACTTGGCCAGATCTTCTTTAGTGTAGTTGTGCACGAACTCGCCTTCCTCTACATTGTGTTCAAGCATAGGTATCAGAGGCTTTGTCGGAATGGCAGCAACAGGCTTTGCAGACATATCAATATCAGTCATATCTATATCATCAGATGGCCATGTTTGCCCTGACTCCCCCTGAACTTGATCATTCATAGCATTTGCTTCATCGTTCAGAAGATTTGAGAAATCGAAGCTTTCATTCACTGTCGCATCAACCACCTTTATACCTATACCACTCGGATCATCATCATTACCTCCATCGTGGTCAGAATCATCTTTCGTATCATCAACTGGTGGTTCATCATCCTTATCCTCATCTTCTGCTTTATCATCGTCCTTTTTTTCAGAAACAATTGCAGCATCAGAAGGCTTGACAGATTCGTCAACCTTAGCAATCTCGGACTCAGAAGCTTTTTCAACATGCTCAAAATTCTCATCAACAGACTTTTCAGCAGCTTCAGAAGATTTAGGTGCATCGCCTTCAACACCTTTACCTTTACCACTAGCTGCAAGCTCTTTCTCAGCAATTTCTTTCGCCTCTTGTCTATCCAGAAGATCAAACTCAGCAATGAAATCAATACCAAGTGTATTAGATAACACTTTCTGCATCCTTGTAAATCTTCGATCATTTAGATCTTGAATCTTCTTCAAATCAGCAATTTCTATTTGCAGCTTTTCATTTGCATCTTGCAAACTTTCAATCAACGCCTTGAAGAATTCGCGTTCACTTTCCAATACCTTTATCTTATCATCCATTATCTCTTTCTCTACTGAGCTTTGATTCACTTTCTTTATCAGCTCGGCTTTCTCTTCTTCATTCTTTTGCACTTTATCTTCCAATTCTTTGACACGCTTTTCCAGAACATCAATGTCTGTGTCAGGGAAGAACTCTTCTAAATCCTGAATATCTATTGGCTCATTTGGAATATCACCAAATAGATTTGACTGTGACTTCTTTGGTGTTGACTTAGGAGTAGCAGCTTTTGGAGTTGACTTCTTTGGAGTTGCTTTCCTCGGAGTTGAGCTTTCAGAATGAACAGCTTTAGGATCAGGTGATTGAATCACTTTTACTTCAAGTAAATTAGACTCAGGAGGTTCTTGTTTTGCTCCTGGCCTTTCTGCTTTCGAAGAAATGATAACAGGAGGTTCTTGTGTAACTCCTAGACGTTAAGCTTCATATGAAATAACAACAGGAGGTTCTTGTGTAGGAGGTTCTTGTGTAACTCCTCTCTCCTGTGCACCAGAAGGTTCTTGTGTTGCTTCTGTGCTCTTTGGTTTACCCATGTATCGACGACTAGCTGGTTTCTGGGCTTTCTTTGTCTTTTTGCCCTTAGCCTGTGGAGACCCTGTAGTCTTCTTTGATATTTCAGTTGCTGAAGACTTTGTTCGTCTTGCTTTTTTCTTAGGTCTCTCCTCATCGGACTCTTTTTCAAGATTCAGATCAAAGTCAGCAGCAGTTTCTTTGATCTTTTCAGCTTCAGCCATAGCCTTCTTTGTTTCCTTCTCGAGAGAATCATCTGAATCATCATCGTTCTCAGAAGTAGCTGAAATAACATCATCTTCTTGAGTCGTCTTTTCAACCTCTTCGCTTTCGTAACAATTACTGCACTTGAACCAGCCTCTGTTTGCACATTAACAGGCTCATATTCATCTATTAACATGGTATCAACTTTCTTAGTACCACGCTTCTTCTTCTTCTCGACCTTAGTTTTAACAAACCAATCACTGCGAGCTTTAGGCTTGAACGACTTAAACCATTCTTTCTCAGCATTCAACTCTTTCTCGTCACCACTACCATCATTTTTCCATTTATTTTCTGGCGGCGCAACATAGTTTTCATTCTTCAACGCCCCAAAGATTGGTTTTGCTATCGGTGTTGAATCTTGATTTTGAAACTTTAACAATTTCTTCACTGTAGTTTCATCGAGGTGACTCGGATATAAACATAACCTTGTGTCTTCCATATTCTTTGACATATGAGTTAATACAAGCTTAGAATAGTTATACGGCTTTTTCAGAATCAACGTCGTTGCCATGCAGGCCATATAATCCTGCACGTCATCAAGACCCGCTTTACGGTGACTGAAAGTATGAATAATAGCGTGTATGAGGAGCTTATAAGGATTTGGGACTTCCCCTTTCTTCAACGTCGGCTTATTAACGCTTCCCTTGTAACCCATACGGTAAAAACAACCTCGTACCATCTTCTCGTCTAAGAAAATAGGATCATCTTTGTCATCGTTGAATTGCAAGATCCTGCGTATATCATCCTCAGTGACAGTGATCGCTTTGTTCTCGTCTCCAACTTGTACCGACGATGTAATAGTCTTTTTATCTGCACTTAGGCTTGCGTTCATCCAAAAGTGATATGTGTACGATCGATAGGACACTGTACGCTCTGTAATAGCTCGATGAATAGGGCAGTCCTTCAGAAACTTCAATATACTTTCGTATTCTTTCAGCGATGGACCTAACGCCTTATCAAGAGTGATACAGGTGTTATGGAACTTAGAATAATCCATAGTGATAACCCGTGCTGGTACTTGAACCTGAAAAACGACGCAAAACACTTAGCACGCATTTCGAGAAAAAAGTGCAAATTTTTTTACCTTTTAACATCAAGTTCAGGCGAACTTGATGTGGGTATAACAAACAGATTTGAGTCAAGTTCGCTCGAACATGTTTACACAACATGTTCACTGATTCATTCAAAAGTTCGGACGAACTTACATACAACACGAATTTCATTTATTTTATAAGTTCGAGCGAACTTCCATTCAAAACAAACTTTCAGAGTTTTATACTGAGCTCGGTCGGACTTGTGATTTCATCAGTTTTTATCCATGTTTTGTTAGCAAGTTCGGTTGAACTTGATAACAAGTTCGGCCGAACTTGTTATCTTCTTCAACAACAAAACCTGCTCAATTCAAAAATGACCATTCTAATCAAATCCAACTCGAATATACAGTCGATTTATGTTGATTATCATCTTTCAAAGTTCAATTTGTCCATTAGAACCCTAGAACTACCAGCTTTATCATGTTCAGATTTGAGTTCATTGTTTTTGGTTCAATTTATGGTTCAATGATCAAATTATTACCTCTTCCATTGCAATAAGTGTGCAAATCACTTAAAGCAATACAAATTTTGACAGTATGACGGCCCTAAATTGACAATCTTGGATAATCGCTCTCAAGAGCATTTATACCTCTAGCAAGTTCGGGCGAACTTGTAGCCCATGAACTGAAGCCCAATGATAAGTTCGGGCGAACTTACCTACAATCAACCAGCCATAACCCAAGTTCGGTCGAACTTGCCAGAAAATGAAACTTTTAATCTGTTAAGAAAGTTCGGGCGAACTTGCCTAAACTCAATTTCAATTTTTCAAGATTTTGCAATTAAGACCCTGAACTTTTCACATTTTACCAGTTCTGAAAATCCATTCAGTTGACCAAGTCCAAGTTAATGACCTTGGTTAACCGATTTGTCTGCCGAGTCCAAGTTAATGACCCCGGTTTGACCCGTTACAAACAAACTGTTGATATTTTCAAAAAACAAAGTTTCAAATTAATGAACTTTTCATCGTTTTGGCTTTCAGATTTTACAGATTAGCTCCCAGCCCATTGTCAATGAGATTCCCACCAGTTTAGCACCTTACCAGACTTCGAAGATCCGTTCTCCAACATTGGTTTACTGAAAACAATGTAGAAACAAAAATTTTTTGTATTTTTGTAAGTTTATGCTAAAACACACTGAAAATATTTTGGATTTAATCTGTAAAGCCGATAAACTATCTACAGAACAATGTAAACTATGTACAAACATATTTACAGACATATTTTTGTGAATTCGTGTCTAAAGATCATATCAGTTACTTGAGACATATCACCAGTACCGTTGACCTTTAGATGACTTTAAGTTTTTAAGCTCGTTTACCTAGATTGTCGATATGTTTGTCCACTTAAACTTTACCACATTTCTCAACTGTTCCAAGATATGTTTAAGGTATGATTTATGAAACTTGACTTATCTGCGGTTCCCACTTCTTGAATATACTACCGTATCAAGATTCCCTATATTTCATCTTACAGATGAATATAGCGTAATTGATATCTGTATCTGGGTTATGCGAGGCCTTGAGAGCTCAGGTTAGTACTACCGTACAAACAAAGAGATGAAGGCTCGACTTTAAGGTGTGTTCCATTTAAGGAATCTTTTCAGCACTACAAATGATTAGATCTTTCGATACTTTTCAAGATTGCATGCAGTTTAAGGGTTTAAAGCGAAAATATTATAGAAGTTCTAGGCTATTGCTTCCGCAAAATCAGAAGAACTTGTATAATACCCCAGATATCAACTATCTATAAAAACCTCGTATCTCAGAACCAGGCAATCTCTCAAACGAAATTTCGGAGTACTAAGTCCATATATCCAAGATATGTTAATCCACAAGATTAGGCAGTTGTAAAATTTAGTTTATATCTCGGAAACAATTTACTGAACGTGTTAAGTCTATCGACACATCCACAGTAAGACTTATTTATCACTTTTAAACTTTACATTTCTTTAGCATACTGTGAAGTCCACTGATGTACTATAATTTCCTTTTTGTGACACCGAATTCTATTTGTCTTTTTCAATGTTTTTGTACATTTTTGAAATTTTTCATATGTTTTTGTATTTTCCCAAATATTTCTCCCCCTAAAATCAAAAACATATTTTTGGATGTTAGTTTTTAGGAAATACTAATCTAGAAGATAAATGACAAACCAATGTGGATTACGTGAACTCGTCGTTCGATCCGTATTCAACCTCAGCTTCCGCACCTGTCAGCAAATTTTTAATACCGTTAAGGCTCACTAGATATTTAAATCTTGTTAAAAGAAATGCTTTGGTATAAAAATTAGCATTTTGTTCGTCGGTGTGGATTTTTTTCTATTCGCACCAACTTCTTTTCGTAACAGTCACGAATGAAATGGTAACGAATTTCAATATGTTTAGTACGTGAGTGATGAACCAGATTTTTGGTTATATCGATGGCTGCTTTGTTATCTATGAATAAAGGCGTATCAAGAAACTGCAGACCATTATCCCTCATCTGTTGTTGAATCCAGAGGATTTGAGAACAACAGCTGGAAGCAGAAATGTATTTTGCCTCACCGGTGGAGAGAGAGACCGTGGTCTGTTTCTTGCACTGCCACGTTACCAAACGTGTTTCGAAGAACTGGCATCTTGCCGTTGTATATTTCGAGTTCAGTTTGTCCACTCCGAAGTCTGAGTCAGCGTATCCGTTAAATTAAAATTGTCGTTCTTTGGATACCACAAGCTGGTGCTTGGACATCCCTTCAAGTAACGGAAGATTCGCTTGACTATCTGCATGTGTGACACGCGAGGACTAGACTGCTATCTCACACATAAGCAGGTAGGATACATGATGTCTGGGCGAGATGCTGTCAGATACAT
The DNA here is from genome assembly GCA_947069175.1 of Scalesia atractyloides. Lineage (NCBI taxonomy): Eukaryota > Viridiplantae > Streptophyta > Magnoliopsida > Asterales > Asteraceae > Scalesia > Scalesia atractyloides. The sequence continues at coordinate 40,605,774 of CAMTDV010000009.1, forward strand.
CAGAGATCCTATCATCGATCGATATAGTGTGTCATCGAGTTTTGGTTCCGTCTCGTCTATTCAAATCCCATGATTCAGTGCCAGCGGAGTCGAAAGCGGCTTCGAGCTATCCATTTCAAACTTCTTGAGAATGTCGTGAACATACTTTGTCTGATGAATGAATATGCCGTCTGGTAACTGATCGACCTGTAATTCGAGGAAGAATTTTATTTCACCCATGGAGGACATCTCGAATTTCTTCTTCATGATCTTTTCGAACTCTTTGCAAAGACTATCATCCGTAGAAGCGAAGATGATATCATCCACATAGATTGTACAATGATTAGATGAGATCCGACTTCTCTGGTAAACAAAGTACTGTCCACTGTTCCTCTTATAAACCGTTTCCAACAAGATGTTGCGATAACGTCTCGTACCAAGCTCTCGGGGCTTGGTGTAATCCGTATAAGGCTTTGTCTAGGAGATAAGCTTTGTTCTTGTTCAGTGGATCGACGAAACCCGGTGGTTGGCCGACGTACACTTGTTCACGAAGTTTACCGTAGAGAAGCGCAGATTTTACATCCAACTGGTACACCTTAAATCATTTCCATGCTGCGAATGCTAGGAAAATGCGGATAGACTCTAATCGTGCAACCGGTGCATATACCTCTGTATAATCAATACCCTCTTGCTAGTGGCAACCTTTGACAACCAGCCGAGCTTTGTTTCTGACTATTACACCCCGATCGTCTCTTTTGCACTTGAAGACCCACTTCGTATCAATAGCTTTCTGCTTCGGTGGTAAGTCTACAAGCTTCCAAACACACAATTTCTCGAACTGTAACAGTTCTTCTTGCATTGCTATCACCTAGTTCTCGTCACCCAGAGCTTCATTAACAGTTTTTGGCTTTATTTGTGATATGAAACATGAGTAAAAGCAGTATTCTTGAGTTGGAGCAACTCGGGTGTAGAAACAACTAAGTGCTTTATTGATTTGGCTTCGTATACGCACATCAGTTTGTAATTCACCAATGATATTCGTTGAAGGATGATAAGAATATGATCGCGGCATTTCTTCGGTAAGAACATCAACTGAGCTTTGCTGATTTGAAACATTCAGATTACTGTTCAATTCAACATTAGGAGCACTTGATGAAGCTTCGTTCTAATTTCTCGGACTAGCAGATTGATTCAACATGTTAGAGATCTGCTCAACTTCTTCATCCGATGAGGTTTCACCATCAGCATCAAATGTCGGCGCTTCATCTGAGTTAGAATTTTGACTCTGAGGCATGCTAGGCTCTGATGTTGTATTTCCTGGTTCATTAGAAGCATTTGTTGGAGTTGTAGCAGGTGTTACTTCTGCTTCAGAAACGTTTTCAACTTGAACACCGCTATTACTAGGACCTGCTTCGGAAGATGAAGTATCCAACGTGGGTTGATTAACCACAATTGGTCTAATGATTTGTTCTTGATTCGCCGACTGTTAAAGATAATATAATGCTGCAATTTCTTCCTCAGACAGTTCTTCCGGCAAGTCAAATGACTTCCAAAGATCTTGATAGTTGAACAGCCACGCGTCACCTCTTCTTTGAATAGGATCCGTATAGTTAAAGCAATCCACGTGCTGTGCTTCAATTACCTTTCTCAACGAGGGAATATTAGCGGACTCGCATATCCGACAAAGAAACCTTCAAGAGATTTGGCTCTGAATTTTCCATCTTGATCGATTACAGTACATGGCGCACCAAATGGCTCTAAGAATTTCAAGTTTGGCTTCCATCGGTTAATCATTTCAAAACATGTCTTCTTCGTTACTTTGACAGTTAGAACTCTGTTTAGTGTGTAGCAAGCCGCAACAACCGCTTCACTCCAGAAACTGACTGGAAGCTTTGAGTCTGCAAACATGGTTCTCGCAGTTTCGATTAAAGTTCTGTTCTTCCTTTCAGTGAAACCGTTCTGTTGCGGAGTATAAGGTGCACTAAACTCGTGCAGAATGGGGATAAGCGTTGAAGAATTCTCTCATTTTATTATTCTTGAACTCTGTGCCATTGTCACTGCGAATTCGTCGTACAGGGAGATGATAAAGGTTTTCTAGCTTCTTGAAAAGAATCACCAAGTTTTTGAATGTTTCATCTTTTGATTCTTGGAGAAAACCCATGAGTAACGCGAATAGTCATTTGTTACAACCAAGCAGTATAAGTCTCCTGAAATACTTCGAACGTTGACAAGACCAAATAAATCCATGTGGAGACGTTCAAGCGGCAACTTGATTGACTTCAGAATTTTCTTCGGATGTGATTTCTTGATCTGCTTTCCCTTTTTACATTCTAAGCAATGATCAGACATATGAAAGCTCCGAAAAGATTTACACCCTCAACTAGATCATTATGAACCAAGAAATTCATTTTTCGTAAATGAATATGCCCCATTTTCCGATGCCAAAGAATAGAATCTTTCTCAGTAGCCTTCGTCACAAAACATTGCGCTGATTTTGATGAAGTGGTAGCGATGCCCACATCCAAGACATATAGATCATTCTCGCGCGGGGCTCGCATCAGAATCCACTCATCAGGTATTTTGAAACCAGGCTTTAGAATAATACATTCTTTGTCATTGAAATGCACCGTGAACTGTTTGTCATAAATTTGCGATATGCTCAGAAGATTATTCTCCAGTTCTGCAATATAGTTCTCACGATCAAATGAAACGACGCCATTGGAAAGTTTTCCTTCGACGACTATCCTTCCACCCTGATTACCAGCAAATCCAATATATCCGCCATTGATAGCTTTTATGTCGAAAAGAGAGCTTTCATTCCCGTCATATGCCTGGACGCTCCACTATCCAAAATCCACTTTGAAAGAACGGATCTCTGGAGCCCCTGCACATGTTAAAATCTAGTTAAAGAGCGCGACCCAAGCCTTTTTGGTCTTGGGTTTTGGATAGAAAGCTTGGTAATCATCTTCATAATCTCCATCTGAACCTCCACTGTCATTTACATTTTCAAAACTTACTTTCTTTTTACCTTTTGAATTGTTACCTTTTGTAATTTTGACAGTTTCAGATTTGTTCTCAGATTTTGATTCTTTCATGTTATTAGTCTTTACAGGCTCAGACGTAATAACCTCGGATGTTGTTGACTTCTTCTTAGCAATCCAGGCTTGAGATTTTATATTAGCCTTCTTGATGTAAAACCGTGATTCGTTTGCCCTAGAAGTTTCACCTATTTCGAAAGTTGAGTTTTCAAATTTCTTTTCAGTTTTAGGTTTAACTTCAGGTTTTGATTCATTTCTTTTTAAAATCTTCACAGGTTTTACAAACTCTGGTTGCTTTGGTTTCACAACATCTGAACTTTCTTTTCTTCGAAGATAGGTCGGCTTTGATTTCGGACACTTGCGTGCAATATGACCAATTTCGTTGCACTTGAAGCAAGTCCGATTATCATGTGAATGACCACTAGTGGATTTACACCCCTTGTGACTTTCGCCTTATCTCGAAGTTCTTTCTGTTTTTAAACTCATCGTTTGATTGTTTTCCGATCAAACTTTGCCCATGACCCGTGTTCGTCCCATAAACAAATTTCATGTTTTTATCTTTGTACTCATGAAATGGTGACGTTTTCTTTTTAGGTTCATCAGATTCCTCTAAACCCAACCCAGCTCTCCGGTTTTCCGGATGATCACCACCATTCCTTCGGTAGTTATTGTAATTTCTTTTGGGTTTTGAATAGAATTTCTTTGCATTCTTCTCCAGGTCATCTGACGTAACTTCAACCAGTTTGAACAGTTTATCCAATTGATCTTCTTTGACATTCCGAATTGGAAAACTGTCATCAAAGTATAATCTATCAGATTCCTTAACCTTGTACATTACAACGTTAGGATCATCACATAGATCATCTTCCGATGATGTAGCGTCATCTTCGGAATTTGTGTCAGAACTGTTCAAACTCGAGGTGGCGCTCTCATGGCTGCCATCATCAGAATCTTTCAGAACATTTTCAACCACCTTTCACTACCGCATTGTCATCATCTGATTTAGTAAAGACTACATCAATGTTCTCTGGCAACTCATTTTTCTTTTCAGATAACAACTCAATGTTGAGTGCCTTATCCATCCCATCAACAGTTTTGCAACAATACTTCTCGCATAGGGGAGGAGGAACATTGTTGTATTCTTTACCATTTCTCTTTTTAGATTTCTTATCATTTTCTTCCGACGAGATCGTAGGGAGAATTTGATCAATGACATAAGCGTTAGTTGTGTAACTTCTTAAAAGTTGTTGAACACGTTTTGTTTCAATTTTCATGTCCTGGAGTTGCTGTTTGGTTTCAACAATGGTGTTGATATAGATGTTTATTGCTTTTTTGTTTTTTCATTACTGTACCTTTCAACATCCTAACAGTATCATGTTGTTCAATATTATTTCTATCGAGCCTGCCATAATCATCTTTCATTTTGTCATACGCTTCCTTCATTGTACGATAATCGTATTTGAAATGGTCATTATGTACATTGAGTTCAACGATGATTTGTGATTTTTCGGCACATTTAGCACATGGCTCGGTGCATTTTGTACAAGGTTTTACAGCCTCTACAACTTGCACTTTGACAACTTCCTTTACCTTTGGACCTACCTTGGTTAGATTCGCCATCATAGCTTTATTGGCAATGTCCGTGAGGTTTTCAGCATTCACTTCTTGAACAACATCAATGATTTCTTCATTAATCGACTTCTCCTCGATCACTTGCTCTTGAGAACTTCCAACAAAGTTACCTGCAAAACTAGAAAATAAATTAGGAGTCAAAATACCCTATGTCTTCATGTGAAGATACATTTCCTCTTCTTCTTGTTGTTGCAGATACTGTTCCAGTAGAGCATTCTCTATCGCTGCTGCTTCTTCGGCAGAAGTATCTTCAACTATTTCAGCCATTAATACAACTCTGTCTTCTTTCCAATGTAAGAATTCCAATCGAAACCATCATCTAAGTTGGTAGCAACCATCGCCTTCTTAGTATTGTTGGATGATTGCTCTTGAATCTCAACTTGTGTCTTTATCGGAAATGGTTTGTACTGTAGCGACTTCTTGTAATACTCATTGCCACCTCCGAATGGACTCTGATTGCCCGTTTCTTCAGGATTTTTGCATTCTCTCTTGAAATGCCCTTTCTGTCGGCTTCTAAAACAAGTGACCTTTGATTTGTCGAACCCTAGCTTGTTGCTTGAATTTTCGATATCTCGGCCTGTGAGTGCAACAAACTTTGTCACCCATCGAATGATAGAAGCTAGTGACCACTTAATATCCATCAGTTCAAGCTCTTCTTCGTCCACCTGATCATAGTCTTCGGCGGTCATTTCGGGATTGCCAATCTTTCCGGCCACTAGACTTTTATACGATTCTAGAACTGTGGCGAGAAGCGCCATGTGTTGTTTTCCAATTTGCTCAGAAACAACATTGTTTAGATTGACAGCAATGTTACACTTGTACACATTTGAATCAGAATTTGATTGTTGATTCTGATTAGCTTGATTCTAATATGATGAATTTGAACTTGCGCTTGAAAACGAAGAACTCTGTGGACTTTGATCATATTGAGGATATGATTGGTTCTGATTCTGTGGAGAAGAATTCATGTTAGCACTGAATGTTGTCTGAATCTTTGGGCTTGATATGTTGTCTTGCATCCCATTCTTGTAATACAGACCAACATCTTGAACAATGTTAGCATTCTTCGACTTTGCGATCTTTGGAAGTTCCATCTCATGACCTTCAAGTTTGTCGATGAATGTAGACAGTTTAAAGAATTCCCAATTCGGACTTTCTTTCAGAACCATCAGATAAGTAGTCCACTCTCTGTCAGGTAACGCATCTGCAAGCTTATCGATGTACTCAAGTTCTGTCTTCTCAAGATCATGTCTTCTCATTTGGACTTTTAGATGACAAAAGCGTTCAATCATCTGTTTCATTGTCTCGCCCTTCAACATGTTAAAATTATCGAACTCCTTCATAATGAGAGCTTTCTTACTCTTGGTCATCTTTGCGCTTCCTTGGTATTTCTGTTGCAGTGATAACCAGAGTTCTCTCGCGGTCCTGCATTCGGGCAACAAGACCAGAATATCCTCTTTAACAGATTGTTGAATGAGGCTTATCATCTTTTTCTCAGCAATGTACTCATCTTTCTGTATTGTGGAGTACTTGTACTTCTCCAGAACTTGCTGATTTTTGTCCAACGGAACAGTATAACCTCTCTCGATAGCTACCCATCTTTGGAAATGCACGGCCTGAACCTAGTAGCTGAACTTCTCCTTCCATCCTTCAAATTCGTCCATGCTCATTAATTTCGGTGGTTTAACGGACGTGCCCATCTCGTTGTCTAGATTGACCTGTTGAATTACATTGGCATTGGATGTACCCACTGCTGTCATAAACACTCTATGAAGATCATCCATTGCGAATATCGATACACGTACGCTGAAAACACGTTAAAACTTTGAAAATTGTTAGATTTACTACAAGTTCGATCGAACTTGTAGTGGTGAAATGAAGAATTTCAATTTTAATATACAAGTTCGATCGAACTTATTTATCTTGATTTGAAATTTTTCCTGAGACAACCTGTTTGAATTTTAAGATCTTTGCAAGTACGGGCGAACTTAACTAAAATTTTCTTGATTTTTATCAAGTTCGATCGAACTTGATAAAATATCAATGAATTTTTAGTAACCTCGAGCGAACTTAGCTTAACTTCTATCAAAAACCTTTAAGTTCGAGCGAACTTGATAGAAAATCACTCAGAAAGTGAGTTTCTAAGGCAAGTTCGACCAAACTTGACTAACAAGTTCGATCAAAGAGGGTTTTGAAAACATGGTTTTTGCAAGATTTTGACACCAATTCGTTTGATTTTAGTCTCCAAACTCTCAGGGGTTTATCTATGATGTATTTAACATGTCATAGTCAAAATTGGACAGAATTTGCCCATGAATTCTTCATTTTAGTGTAAAAGTTAAGAAAAATAGAAGAATGGAGTAGAATTAGAAGTGTTCTTGTCTTGATATCAATCAAATCAGGCTATTCTAGCTCTGATACCACTTGTAGGACCGATCCTGATAGCATAGGAACCTAGATTTGATATCTAATGTCCATAATAGCGGAAATATTACGACATGATTACCAAACAACAAGAATTAATCAGTTAAACGTCAATTTTATTGATCTAACGTTGAGTCTCCAATTTAACATAGCTCCGCCTCAAAGTGCACAAAGTTACAAATGAACAAGACAAGCTAGCTATATATAGTGGTGTAAGTTCGCTGGTGGAGGTAGGAGTTCGGGCGAACTTGACTATGTCAAGTTCGGCCGAACTTGACATCAAAAGCATATCTCCAGCGAACTTGACCTCTAAACCTATAAATACTTGATTTCGCTAGCCTATTCATATCTAATCTATACAGAATCGATATAAGACTAAGACATAGACATTCTGCACCAACACGTTTCCTTTGCTCCTTGATATCCACTGCTTCCTCTCCCCGTATGTGAGTTTCAGCCCTTTCAAGGGCTTCCTCAAGAGTCTTGGGTAGGCTCTTGTTGAAGTCTCTTGTGAGGTACTTGGAAGTGATGGCGTTCATAAATCCAGCCACCCTCATTTTTTCTCTGCACCTACGTAGGTGAGGCCTTCTTTTTTGTATCTCTCAATGAACTCTCTAAGACTTTCGTCATCCCTTTGCTTGATTTGGAAAATCACCGTTGCGTCTTTGACGTATTTTCTTTTCTGTGAAAAGTTTACCAAGAAACCCTTTCTTAGGTCGTCAAAGGTTCGAATGCTTCTGTCAGGTAAATCGTTGAACCATATCCTGGCCGATCCAACGAGTGTTTGCATAAACATGAGACAACACTCGGCATTGGACCATTTTTCAATTCTGGCTGCTCCGGTGAATATTTGGAGGTGATCTTCTGGATCTTCCGTTCCGTCATATGTCTTTATATGAGATGGCGTCTTGATTCTAGTTTGGAAATCATAGTCAGCGATCTGCTGTGAAAAACAGGATAGATTGCTTGGCTTGTATGGTTTAACCAGGTCTTCTTCAGTTCTTGAACCTTGATTGCCATTTGAAGTTCCTTGATGAGTGGAAAGCACCTGATTAATGAAATGTTGCCATGGGAACTGTGCCATCATGTGATCATCAGCTGAGGCATAAGGTTAAAGCCTTGAAGGCTTTCTGGTGGCATTCCCATGGAAGTACTCATAACAGCGCCCCATGCTAAAGGCAAAGTAGCCAATGCTTGTTCCCATGTGGTAGCAACCAGAGGGAGAACGCTTGTAGCCAGGGACTGCCATAGCTGCTCAAAAGTGGTCTCGTGCCCAATAGGTGCACTTGTCATGACGGCTGGGAGGTAAATATAGGAAAGGCAGTGGGGTTAGGCCTTCCAAAAGAATAAGGGGTAGGGTTGAAGGGTCGGTTTACCGTGTTGAGACCAGCTTCATGGCCAGATGCCATGGGTTGTGAGTTGCTGAAAGGTTGAGGTGGTGGTCCTGGTGGTAGAGAAGGTTCTGGTTCATCGTAATCCAACCTTATTCTGACCCCCTTTTCCCTTTCTTGGCTTACGTGTTGGTTGAGGAGAGAACTCAAACGTAAGAAATTCCTAGCAACTCCTTCGGGGGGTTAGATCAACACGTTCCGGAGCACTTGAAGTGCCAATTTGTGGGGAGGGGCTCCGGAACGGGAAGGAGTTGGTGTTTGGAAAACTCCGGGAACGAGATCCCAGCGGAGGTGTCTCCAGGGGTGGAGAGTGGAGTTGTTACCACCGGTGAAGTTGGACTAACGGTAGTCGTCAAGGTACGTGGTACCTGATTCACTTCCCCAGCAGATCCGTTTTCTGACATGATGATTTTGAAAAGAATGGAGCTACACTACTGGTCTTTTGAGAAGAGTAAGCGGCATAGCCCCACGGTGGGCGCCAACTTGTTGTTACAACAATTATAAGACCAAGGATAGTGGACAGACTGGTTAGGCTAAAGGCTTCAAGGGTTCCAGTTAGCCTAACGAGGTCGTGGGGTCCTCCCACGTTTGCAGCACGTGGGGTGGATCACTTGTTTATTGTTCACTTTCAATTCTGGATTGAAGGGAGTCCAACCCAGAATGTTGTTGTTAGTGAACTTGCGATGTGTGAAGTGAAGAGAAGCGAGCATAAAGCTAGTTCTCGAGAGGATGAAGAAGAATCAAAGAGTTGGTGTGATCTCTGCTGATTCTGGAGTGTCTTGCATGGATGTCAAGGCCGACATTTATAGAAAAGACATATTCTATAAGAGGAAGTCCTTGACTGAGGATCCAAGGCTGAAGTGGAGGATTTACCCGTTTAGGGGTTGAAGGCTTCGGACCTAGGGACAAAAGAGAGTTCCCTGTGCACATGCTTTCTTTTGCGGCTGAGGGAGAGTCTCACAAGTAATCAGTGAAGTGACTGATTACTGTACACGTTCTTTTTGCTGTTCAACGTAGTTCGCGGGTTTTGAACCCTTGAACCTTTTAACCATTAAGCTATTATGTATTTTAGTTATTTTATTAAAGCTTGAGCTACCCGTCATCAAAACCTATAGGAAGTTTTTTTTTTCTTGTACATTACCTATAGGAAGTTTTTTTTTCTTGTACATTAGAATAAATAAGGGTAATTTGTATCCATATGGAGAACCATCCCTGCCCCCGAATGTCAATCTCACGTATATATTATGCATAGCATTCTTATTCTATCATGGCTAATAAAAAATTAACGTTGACCGTAGGGAAAATCAAGTTCAACATGTCATTTAACTTGGTTTCTACTCAGTAAAAGCACGTAATTCAGTGTCATTTAACTTGGTTTCTACTCAGTAAAAGCTCGTAATTCAGCTCAAGTTACTGGGCTTGTTCAAATAAGTTTTCATTCTTGATATCATTTATTTCATACTTTGTTTTTCTGTGACTTGCATAAATTTAGCTTATTAACGTTAACTTCTCTAAAAATATTATCAGTAATAAAAAAACAAGCAGCCACGAACTGACTTGAGTAGAATCCGAGCTCCATTCCCAGCTCAGGTTGTATTGTAGCATAGGAATTAGGAACCAGGCCGACTCAGTTTCCAGCTCGGCTAGTGTTTTTGGAGCTCGAGCTTGAATTGATTCTGGCTCAGCTCGTTGAATGTCTTACCGGGATGCAAACAAACACTCAGTTAGACTTATAACCCAGTCTCGCATTTTGCTATCACCCAAGTACAATCTCTGAAGCAATGGTTAACCCAAGGTTCAGAAACCATACAATCTGAAAGAAACCAACAATAAGTTACTTCAGTAGTTGCAAATTTGGACAGCTTTTAGTTTTCAAATCTGAATCTAGAATCTTAAGAAGCAAACCGAAAAGAAAAAACTAAACTTGTCGATGAAACTGCAATTCTAAAACATTTTCAAGAGAAGCCTTTCTGTCCTCCAGAACCTTCAATTCTTGTCTCCAATCGTCTAATTTAGCTAATTTCTCCAATTGTTCTGGTTTCAAATCATTCCCTGCTTTTAGTTGTTGACCCTCTGTTAACCTGATCTGCAACCAAATTTCATGTCAAATCGATTTACAGGTGCCCAAATTTCCATAAATTCTTATATCATTTATTCAAGAATATAAAATATAATTGGATTAATACTGTTTTTGTTATCATTTTTTACAGCATTAGTTATTTATCAATATTTTCTTAACAAAATGGACACGAAAATGTCATCCATTCAACCCAAAACAACACATTTGGGCAGAATTTTGGTAACCGAAAGGGGCAATTTCAAACCTTTTACTTTTAAAGACAAAAGATCAAATACAACTACCCTTATCATACAAAACGTACGAATAGGGTGAAAATGTAAAAAAAACACGGTGGCATTTTCGTAATTATTTACTCGTAGAGTAATTATCAAAAGGAATATTGGATTTTAATAATCCAAACTATTAGTCGTTGGCCGCCAACAGTTCCAACTTCAAAAATAACCACCGGCAGTCCCAACTATTAACATATTGGCCACCAATGGACCCTAACACCGTTAGTCTCCGGTCGCCGGAAAAACGTTTTTGGCCGGAAGACTCAACATTTTCGTCTCAAACCTCTTTGTAACCTTATTACAGACCTTTAGGAACATTTTTCTAGTAAAAGCCCCAATTATTGAAGTCGCCGAAAAAATTACCTTTTCGCCGGAAAACTTCTTTTTGGCCGAAACACTCAACTTTTTTGGCCTGAAAACTCAACATTTCGTCTCAAACCTCTTCGTAAACTTTGATCGGACCTTTAGAAACCTTTTTCCTCGGAAGCACGGAAACGCCATTGAGGTGCCGTCTCCCGTCCCGGGTACTGCTAGGGGACGGAAACGGCACGGGGACGGCCGGGAAACGTCCCCGGCATGTTGGATACGGCCTGGAAACGTGCTGCAGAAGGGGACGGGGTTTGGGGACGTGCAGGAAACGTTTCCGTCAAGTTTCCGTTTACCAGGAACCGCATACACCACCGGTCCAGTTGAGTGTTTTCTGACTATCCACGGTCGAGCCGGTCGGTTTTGGCGGCTAATGGCTGCACCGGTGAGCCGGAATGACGATCTGGCCGGATTTTGTATTTTTTTCTTATTTCTAAAGCAAAATAGATGGAGATAAGGATGGTTGCAGAGATAATTGGAGATGGAGACTATCAAGAGAAGATGGAGTTAAATATTGTGAAGTATAGAAAAGTCAAAAAGTAAAATAGGTAGTGTAATTACTATGCTTGGGGAATACAAAAGTTTTGTCAGACATAAGAAAATATAAAATTTAATATTAATAAAATAACATAATATATTTTAAGTAAAATAATTTATTAAATGTTTGAAATTAAAAGTAAAATAATTTATTAAAAGTTTGAAAGTAACATAAAAAACTTATTATTATACTTACGTACAACACGAACAAGCAATCTTAAAACTTAAAGGATAAATAATTTATTTTTTTATTTAGTGTTATTAGAAATCAATTATTATTATAATTTCTTATCCGGTTTTTATAACGGTCCGACCGGTTCAACCGGTTCGACCAGTGAACCAGTTGAGTGACTGGTTCAATTACGGTCCGGTTTTTAAAACATTGCTTTTGGGTTTGGTACAAGTTATTTCTTTGCTCACGTACAAAATGACAATATTATATTATTATAATATATACAATTGACAGTGACAACTCCTTACTTCTTTTGTTATTATTAGTTTAATAAAAAAAGTTATAGAATTGTAGTATTTACCCATCTATAATTTAGTTACCATATTATATGTATTTATCATTTAGCTTGCTTTGGTATTTTCACTTAATAATAATTTTCGTCATAAATTTGTCTTTATCATATTTTAAAAGTGTTTATTTAGATAATATTATATATTCATAATAACGTAAGAGATTTTTTTAGGAAATGTTCAGATAAAAAAAAAAAAAACCCAAACATAAGGGGTCATAAATACATGTTAAATAATAAAGGGTTCGAGAATAAGTTGAATTATAGATAAACATAACAATTTAATATGTCATAATTATATTTGTTTTATAAATATATTTGATATATATTTATTTTTTATATGTTTTTATTCCCGTACCCGTCCCGTCCCCGCTTCTTGAATTTTTTAGTTTTGCCGTTTCCCGTACCCGTACCCGTACCCGTCCCCGTCCCCGTCCCCGTTCCCGTACCCGTCCCAGTGCATCATAGCCTTTTTCTAGCCAAACACGGTTTTCCTGCAACCGGAGACTAACAACGTTAGGGTTCTGTTAGTCAGGGTCCATTGGTGGCCAATATGTCAATAGCTGGGACTGCCGGTGGTTACTTTTGAAGTTGGGACTATTGGCGGCCAACGACGAATAGTTGGTATTATTAAAATCAATATTCCTTATCAAAATTACTCTACAAATGATCTTGTAGGGTAATTTTGATCTTGTAGAGTGATTTTGTAAAATGTTCTTGTAGCGTAATTTTGATCTTGTAGAGTAATTTTGTAGAGTATCATAATTACTCTACAAATGATCTTGTATGGTAATTTTGATCTTGTAATGTAATTTTGTAGAGTATCATAATTACTCTACAAATGATTTTGTAGAGTAATTTTGAATTGTATGTTGTTTGATAAACTTGCAGAGTAATTTTGATACACTTGTAGAGTAATTTTGATGCGGAGTAATTTTCATAATTACCCTACGAGCAAATAATTACGAAAATGCCACCGCGTTTTTTTGGCTTTTTCATGCCTTCCGTACGTTTTGTACGTTAAGGCACTTTGTACGTAAACTTAACCCTACTTTTAAATGGGTGATTCAGATCATGTATTATCTCAAACAAGTCGAATAAAAAAAAACTAGCCAAAAAGAGGAATGGGAAGCATGATCTGGAAGTCACCCGAAGTCTTAATGCATCCAATCTCATAATTGTTATCAAAGCTTTAATTTATTACTGCAACAATATTATTTTTGTAATCATTATTAACAGAAATTAGTTATTTAAGCTAGTTTAAGAAGGGAGGGGTACAAGCTTAAGGAGTTTACCTTCTTTTTTAGGGCTCGAATTCTTTTATCAATATCAGGAACATGATCTCCCGTTTCTGAATTTACAGGAGGGTTGGCAGCCAAAGAGTTTCCGGAAATAGTGATCTCATTTATCTGGGACACAACTGATTCAAAAGGTTCTGATGCTCGATCTACATCATCATTAGATGAAACTTCACTTTTTCCCTTATCAAGGGAAGCCTGCTTGAACAAGTAGCATACTTATACTAGGAATAAAAACATGTCATGGTAAATACAAAACAAAAATACCAAAAATTAATTAATATAAATGTCAATTTTCTCCTCTTTGTGTCTAGCACATAAGGGAACTACATATACATATCAACGAAGGGAACTACATATACATCTCAACTTCTACTACTGAAATTCTATGATCTTAACGAACCATAAATAATTTATTTCTTCTCTATACATTTTTCACAACCTGAACACTTTGTTGGAGGTCTCTCCAAGATTAATAACATGGTATCCCCTCCAGTGTATACTAGTCTAAAACCTTCTCTTCTATAATTGTGATGATTACATACAAATAAACTAATCGGTTTACATTACATGAACTGATGAACACAAATTCGTACAAAAGGACACCAACAAAGAACAGGTAACACCTGGCATATTGATTTAACAAATTTCTTTTTTTCAGAAAAATCACTAGAATAACAAACATAACAGGTGGAAAGCCTGTTATACTATGCTAGTCTTTACTCTTTAGAGACCTGAATCATTACTTAATCGTGTTTCTCTATGATAAGTATAATCTGAAGGAAGTCCTTGGGTTGTCTATCGAAAGATAAATCATCATCATACTCAGTGAATCCCACCTATAGCAAAGCTAAGGTAGGTCTGAGGAGGGTAGATGTAGACAGCCTTACCTCTACCCCGTAGGAATAGAGAGGCTGCTTCTAGTGAGACCCCCGGTTCGATTGTAGTTTTGTATCAAGCCTTGGACCTAAGGCACATAACACTCAAAGCAATCGGCACAGAGAGACAGATTGGTGCATGTACCCCCGTGTCTTTCAGTTATCAACGCCACTACATGATGCATGATTAACCATCCGCCGCTTTTAACGTTATTTTCACGAAATTAGTAAAATAACGTTAAAGTTAGTACCATTTCACTTTTGCCCCCCGAGCGCCCACACATATATACATTATCGAAAGATAAATCTACATTAAATATATCCACTTATGATTAGAGGGACGTTCAATACAGAACCAATTTGAAGTTAAAAACCGAAAAAATTGCATAAACATTTGTACCTTTTGCTTCAACTACGACGTCGATACATAAGACGGGCATGTAACACTTACTCCACTCTATTTCTAACTCTCACCATACCTACCAGCAATTATGTACAAGTGCATTACACACAGCTCACCGTTCTCTACTTAAAATTGGTTCTGTATTGCGCCCCTTCATGAGTAATGTGATGCGTACTTAACAACTGACAAGAAATATGTTGTAATTAGAAGCGGCAAAATGGGTGTGTTAGCTGCCAGGTCAATCTGGGTTTGGGTCAGGATGGGCTATTTAGAAAAAGGGTTAGGATGGGTTTAGGTCAGGATAGGCTAACTAATAGTTCGTGAAAGGGGCTTATTCGTAACTACGAATTTTGTTTTTATACACTAAAAACTATGCAGTCAATAGCGTGCTATAGCACTGCTATAGCGCTTAGCGGACATACAAACCCATAGCGGTCCCTTATAGCGGTCCCACTATTAGCGATGCTAAATCCCGCTATCAGACCGCTATTTTGAAACCCGTATAGCGGTCGTAGCACTGCTTTTAGTGGTTTTTCTTATTTCAGCCCAAAAGTTAGGTAAAGCCCACATTAATCAACTTTTTGTTTATAAATAAACCCGAAAGTAAAGACCCAAACCCAAAACTAAACCTAAATCAAGACCAAAAGTCTTCATTCGTTGGTTCTTCATCTGTTCATCATTCAACAAAATTAAACCTAAATCACTAAATCGTTGGACTTCCTCAGTTCATGTTTTGGATTTTGATATTATTACTAATATTTTGCATGATAATATGATATTACTATAAATTTTGATATTATTATTAATAATTTTCAATACATATCTTTATATACATATAAATACATAAAATATGCATGATATAAAAATTACCGCTATACCACAGCTATAATCTATATATCATATATCGGACCTTGACCGCTATTTGATTTTGGACCGCTATAACTACATAGACTGAAAAAGAAAAGAACAGACTTCACGTGAATAAAAAATGATCTCATGCTATTGGAAGACAACCTGACACCAAGTGTTATCAATTGACTGGAAGTTTACTCTCATCTACACAATTCAATCACATAACCCCTTTTCTTCATCTCACTCTTAACCATTCGTGTTCTGAAATCAAATTTCAGCAACAAACAACCGTTCCACTTTCATGTTTCTAATGGCTGTTGGTGAGCTCGTTATCAGAGCATCCATCACTGTGTTAGTGGTTATTTAAAAAGCTGCGTTAGTTCATAGGCTGAAGGCCCATCTTGGCCCGTTTGCTATTTCTCTCATGCCCATCGCCCTATCTTGACCCACTTTCCAACTTCTAAATTTGCCCATCCCAACCCCTCGAAAATTAGAGTGAACCCAAAACAGCCCATAAGTTCATTTTTAAGCCCCAAACTTAACTAGATGGGTCAAGATTGCCAGGTCTAGTTGCAATGGTACCTAGCAACTAAACTTTGGTCTTAGACGTGTGAAACCTAAGATGCCATTAGGGCAGTTGGAAGAACTTTTAGGTCCTATTAATTATTGATGTGACATCCGGCTTCTCGTACCAACCAATATTATCCGCTTTGCCTATAAGGAGCTCAGGGATTTGTTTTTAGTTGCCCGAGTGGAAACCTGCCACTTTCCGAAGAGGTCATCTATCTATTCTGGAATTACCCCAGACGAGCACACTTAATTACGGATTTCTCCTATCCCATTGCACCTAACATGTTTAAAGGCATTACTGATATTTAACAAAGTATGTGGGATTTTGCCCTAGGTGAACTTTGATTGTCAAAAACACAAGATTCTAAGATATACAAAGGTTAGATAAGAGACCTGCAAACGCTTCTCCTTCTTCCTCTCATTCCGCTTAGCGGATTTGGTTTTGGGTTTACTAACAACATCCGCTTCAGGATCATAACCAGGGGGCACAGTCTCCAGAGACTCCTTCAACTGTCAATCATCACAACAAATCACACACACACACACACCAATTTCAAATTACAATAATTATAAAAAGAAAGCATACGAGAGCGCCTTTGGATTTGTAAATGGCGACTTCATCCTGAGGCGTGTAACCAGCCCTGATTCGAATGGGTTTGCGCAGGGTTCCGTCGGGTCTGCGGGTCGGGCCAACGAGTCTTTCTCCTTCTTTTAGGGTTATGGTGAGCTCAGCAGCCCTTTCTTTGGCTGCATCTTCTCCTCCTCCTCCACCACTGCTCGCCATCAAAGATTATGAATTCAACAACAGAGCAGAAGAAGATCGGCTGCTAAGTGGACTTGTGTTCCATTTAACCCTTTTTTTTGGTCTCCTTAAATTGGGTTGGGTTGGGTGTGTTTGGTTACGTTTTATATTAATAAATATAAATTATAAATAAATATTTGGTTTTTACGATGTATATCTGGACTAAGCTAGTAAAATTATCAAAGCACAGGAACTAAAATGACATTAACTCTTAAAAAAATAATAAACTAGAATAATTTGATTATTATTTATTTATAATACACTAAAAACCAAATATGCTATGTTGACGTCCTCATGCTTTCTCGTTCATTTGATATTTTGGGATTTTTTTTTTCGTATATTCATTAAATGTAAATAACATTAGTGACACATTTATGTCTAAGTTACATTAAATGCAAATGACATTAGTGATATAGTTTTGTCAGCTTACATATTTCCCTTTAGTTATTTCCAAAATTTAGTTAAAAATGATTATTTAAACTATTTCTTGAATTATTAAAATATACACATTTGCACGTTTCAAAAACATATATATTTATATTATTAATTATTTTATTTCCATCAAAATATTTTTTAAATAAATAGAAAAGTTACTTATTAATTTTAAAAAATGGTTATCCCAACTAAGGTTATGAAGCAATTAGTGAATTGTTTCATGCATGATGAGAGAAGTATAATTCCAAAAGCATTTGCCCAATTTGCAGTTACTACTTCAATAGTTGTTTGTAGTTGCACCTTCAACAACCCTTCGTAGCTCTATGGTTGATGTAATGTAGATTACATCTCTTATTAGTGTACAGTTTGTATATTTATTGAGTCTAATTGTGTCATTTTTAGTGTGTTTATGTTTATCGAGTCGTATGTCTTTTGCAGGGTTCTGGTGGTAAAAGGAGCTGAGTACGAGCTAATATGGATAATACCGAGCCTCCAGACGAGATGCGCGTGAACGGGAACTAAACAAAATTAAAAAATTGCATAAAATATACCCTGTCGCATCACGCGACAGGGATGATGGATGTTTGTTGCGTCGCACGACGACCTGAAGTCAAAGGCATTGCGTCACCGAGAGTTTAAGCTAATTCCCCTCACATTGCGCGAAAGGCCTTTGTTCGCAGAAAACGAGTTTGAGGCCCAGTTAAGCTTGTTGAAACCTAATTAAAACGAATTGAGATGCTAATAACCGATATACAACATCAAGGGACGAACAAAGTTGTTGTTGAAGGTGATTTTGAAGATACAAGTTCCAAAGATCGAAGCTTTAGGCGTTTGGGATTCAGGAAGTCGGGTGTAATCATTTAGTTTTCCCTGTTTTATTGGTTTTATTGATTTGATCATGCTTTGCAAACTTATTTATACTTGTTTTCTGTTTTTGAGACAATGCTAGGCTTAATTTGTTATAACTGCCTAGGTCACGTGATGAAAACCATGTTATGACTGTTGTTATTCGGTTGATGGATTTTATTTGTGGATTTGATAATAAAGTAGACAACTTTGGTTTTAATGATTAGATGATTAAGCGTATTTAATCTTATTCAAATTTAATTACATGTTTCACTTGCGTTTTTGTGGATGTCTTTCATGTATGAATGCAAGTTAGGTTGTGAACTGTGTGTTAGCGATTAGTTTATGGTTAATTATGCATGATTTTCGCAGGAACTGTGATTGATACAAATACAAGTTTCCATAAATAGAAATACGATTACACTTTCTAAATAAGGAAAGTACAAAATGCGAAGCGTTATAACTGGAGTTAATTCTCCACCTGACCACCTATCACTAATAACAACTCCTAGCAATTTCCTTCATAGATCATGACCGCCTTTGCTAACTCTTGTCAGTTCCATGGTCATGATGATGAGGATGCACTTGCCCACATAGCCCGCCTGGCCCACATCTACGATACCTTCAAGCTTCAAGGTGCTAAGGATGACTCAATATTCCTTCAGTTGTTCCCATTCACTTTAGCTGGACGAGCTGCCACTTGGCCCCACTCTCAGCCCGCTGGTACTTTTACCACATGGCAGCACTCCATGAAGGATTCATGAACAAGTACTTCCCACCCACTAAGGCTTCTAGGCTTAGAGACCAAATCCATTTGTTGCGGATGGAAACCGATGAGCCTTATTATAACCAATAATAATAATAATAATAATAATAATAATAATAATAATAATAATGATGATGATAACAAATCTAATAATAATAACAATTATAAATTAAATAAATACATATATCTTGCAAGTGGGTAAAACTTGCAAGAGAACAATTTCATAATATTAAAATTGATGGATAAGATTTCTCAGGCAAGCCACTTGCATGAATTGTTTGTGCAAAATTTTGACTTTAGAAAAATCTCTACAAACTTCCATCCAACGAGAACCTTCCTTTCTCCTCTATAAATAGAGAACGAAATGGTTTCCTAACTTATTATCCATCACTTCCAAAAGAAAACCCGGTTCCGGTAACCGTAACCGAAACCGAACACCATACCGACGCCACTTTTCATTCACCACTATGCCTACTAAACAACTTAACTATCTCTACTAAACCACTCAAAGCTTTAACCACGGAAACGTACCACCCGAAATCATTTCCGGTGAAGAAATACCAATTCCGACGATACTTACGTATTTTCAGACGACGTCTCACGTAACCGTAATACGTCTTTGACCAAGGTAACCATAAACTAAATCTTTATTTTTGATACTTTAAGATTAATCTATAATGTTAATGGAATATAAAGTTTACTATGTAAATGTTAGTTTTGTATAAAAGGTGATGAAGAAGAAGATAAACCAGTGAACTAAGTAAATAAATAATTTATGAATCTGTTTGTTCACAAGGGCTTATGTAGCCCAGTTGGTTCAAGTTCTGGTGTACAACCCAGAGGTCACAAGTTTGAATCCTGGAGACATATATTTTTACTATAATTCTGATAGAATTCACTAGAATCAATATCATATTTACATCAGATTTTCTGGTAAACATCAGATTTTCGTAAAAACACCAGATTTTTTATGTAAAACATCAGAATTCATAAATTAAACATAAATCACTAAGTGGTCCACTGGCTAAAACTCTAACTTATAACCTAGAGGTATTGGGTTCAAATATTGCAAGAAACATTATTGTTAGTACATTAGATTTATATTTAAACACATTAGATTTTCATCAGAATTGCATTTAAACCCACCATATTTCAAATATATATATATATCAAAAGGTGGTGTAGTCCAACTGGTTAAATGTTGGGACTTAGAAACTAAAGATCTGGGGTTCAAACCTTACCAGTGACATTGTTTTTATCAGATTTTCTAATTAATAACATCAGATTTCTCCGTCCAATAATCGGACTTATAAGCCAAATATAAATAATTAAGTGGCTCACTGGTTAATTCTTTTTACTTACAACATATAAGTCACAAGTTCAAATCTTGTGACTAACATTTATTTTAAATAACGTTTATCATATTTAAACCTATATTTAATGTTTATTTCCTTATTTTATTACAACTTTACAACTAAAAATAACGTGTTTTATTAGTAAATACAGATATAAATACACATATATATTCTTTAATCTAAGCGAAACCAATATATGTAAATGATTACTTAAGCAAACTTGAGGTTTTTAACTAGACATGAATTAAACAAACAAATACATATATACTTTTATGTACAAACACAACCTTATGAAATATATGAACACGATGTAGGTTCTTACGAAAACGCTTTGACAAGTATATATTTTTAAGACAACGAGTCAAGAAATAAGGTACGGACCCTTAACCTTTTCCCTTTGTTATCTGGTTCGTTTGTTATAAACCCTTATTTATAATATATGTATGTATGTATGTGTATATATATATATATATACATATCGAAAACTCTAACGTCTTTGAACCTCGATTCAATTGACAGTCCGTTCATTTCTTACTCTGATTAAAATTGTTATTCGGCTTGACAACATGCGATAAGTTTATGATTATATTGTGCTCATTATCGCATATTCCGATACTTATAATATCGGTTAATGTTAGTGTCATATTTATTTATGATTAACTGAGATTTGCTACCCTAAGCTCTCTGGATCATTCTGTGACGGAGTTATCAGTTCACGGCGTCCCTAGGTACAAGTGTGGTACATAGCGACTAGGAGGCATATGGATATATCCTAGAATTATTCTGTAGATGGATGTCGGGTAGGCCAAGCCACACTGTCTCATGTGACAGACTTTGTGGCTGCCACCTCTGTTTAGCCGATGGGTACATCCGTATGATATGATTCAGTCGAGTTATATGTTATGCTTTGCTTCTTATCAATTTACGTTACTAGATATAGTGATACCATTTCAATTGTCTACTTATTTGCTATTTGACCCTATTATTCCGTATTAGGAATTTGGCTCATTCCGTATATTTTATTTCACCACACGTTCACAGGTTACTTTGGGCGGGGTGAAGAATGAAGAATAAACCCTAGGATGCTTGTCACTTTTATAAAACAAATATGTGTTTTTGGGCCTTAGGGCTATGTACTATCTTTTGAAATGTAACCCTAACTTTAATATCAATGGAATTATGACTTTTGTTCTGACCCACTATTATTGTGACACGTCAACCCATCTGGGTTGGGGTGTTACAGC
Organism: Scalesia atractyloides; assembly: GCA_947069175.1. Taxonomy (NCBI): domain Eukaryota; kingdom Viridiplantae; phylum Streptophyta; class Magnoliopsida; order Asterales; family Asteraceae; genus Scalesia; species Scalesia atractyloides. The sequence goes on from CAMTDV010000009.1 coordinate 40,627,463, forward strand.
TATGGTATCAGAGCAAAGGCTTTTTCCTGTAGAAAACTTAAACATTAGTAATTAGGTTGTGAGGTTTGGGTAGACGTCTAGGATAGAATTCTGCTAAATTTTCCTAGTTACTCATCAACTCTTTCATATTCTAACTCTTGCATCTATTTTAATAGATGCCTCCGCTTCGCCAAACTCGTAGGATGCCCACACGACTAACCGTCTGCCTAATGACACTGCCTCAAATGAAACTCCACCTGACCCTAACATGGTTTCTGCTATTAACCAAGCATTTTCCGGACTACTTCCAAACTTTGTTGCTTAGACCGTAGAGGCTGTTATGCAACAAACTCAAGTACGTGCTAACACTAACTTCAGAGGCGTCATTGATGAGAATATCACCAACACCACTTCTGAATGCAGCCATGTGTGGCTCCATCATTTTAAAGGCAACACCCAAAATATTGTAGCCACGCTCGTACTCCAAGCGAGGCATGAAACTGGATAACCCATATAGAGAAGATCTTTGAGGTACTGGGAGTTGCAGATCAGTACAAGGTCAGATTGGCCCCTTCAAGCTAGAAAACGATGCACATATTTGGTGGGAAGGATACAAATAAGTCAAAGGAGGAGATGCTTACGTCACCACTCTTTCGTGGGCTGAATTTCATACCATCTTCTACGATAGGTATTTCTTGACTGCTGACAAAGAAGCTCACATTAGGGAGTATGCTGTTATTCGACAAGGGATCGACGAGCCTGCTTTGGAGTTTATTACCCGATTCTTAAGGTTGGCCAGTATTGTGGGAGAAGCAGCAGGATCTGCCGCAGTTCAAGCTGAGAAGTGCAAATGGGCAGTTAGTGATCGAATTCGGAAATCGATCATGGTCATGAAGTTCAAGGATGTTACTGAGGTGGCATATGCAATTAAGACTTTCGAGTTCGAGAGAAAGGAATTCTTATCTCGAACTCGGGAAAACAAGAAGAGAGACAAAGACGGATTTCCCAAACATGCTACGTTCCAGTCATCCTCTGATGCAAACCACCAGGGTCGTGGAGTTCAAGCGAATAGAAACCCTGGAAATCATACACGTCTTTGGAAGCCAAGGCCGCTCAATCAAACACCTGTCCAGAATCAGACTCAACCAAACAGGGGACCTAACAGGGCTCAAAGGATGAACCAGAATCAGACCACAAGTCCTCTATGCAATACTTGTGGTAAGAAACATCACGATGTATGTCGTAGGGCCGTGAGAACATTCTTCAAATGTGGCCAGATTGGACACATGATTAAAGACTGTACAAATCCAGATACTAAGAGGATTACTGGAGGGAATGTAGCACCACCAAACACCGACGGAAGAGTGTTTGCACTTTCTGCTACAGATGCTTCTAACACCTCAGGTATTGTGTCTGGAACCCTTCAGCTTGGTGATCGTAGTATCTATGTGTTATTCGATACGGGAGCGACACATTTATGTAGTTTCTCATTTGTTTACTTGGTACCTTACAATTAGACCAACTCCGCTAGATTACACTCTGACCATCTCCACTCCGATGGAATATTCGATCGTAACCACTCACGTATATAAGATTGTCCCTATCCATATAGAATCTGTTGTGTGTAACACAGATCTTTTTCCGATGCATATGTGTGACTTTGATGTGATCCTTGGGATGGATTGGTTAACTAACCACCATGTGGCTATTGATTGTTATTCTAAACGTGTCCTATTTGGCAATCTTTGTCGTCCTGATCTTATTTATCAGGGGGTTCAACCCCATAAACCTCTTAAGATTATTTCTACGCTCAAAGCTCATAAGTTAATCTTGCATGGTTGTGCTGGATTCTTAGCTTCGATTAAAGATACCTCTGTTATTGCAAATGGCATCGATAGCCATCCTATTGTTCATGAGTATCCTCACGTATTTCTGGAAGAACTATCGGGACTACCACCTGACCATGAGATAAAGTTCACTATCGACTTGATCCCTGGTGTTGAGCCTATCTCTAAAACAGTGTATCGTATGGCTCCATTGGAACTGAAGGAGTTAAAGGAGCAACTTCAGGACTGTTAGAAATGGGATTTATAAGGCCAAGTGTTTCACCTTGGGGTACACCTGTCTCATTCGTCAAGAAGAAGGACAGTAGCGTGCGGTTGTGTATTGATTATCGGGAGTTAAATAACATTACCCTTTGCAATCGGTACCCTCTGCCCCACATTGATGATCTCTTTGACCAACTTCGGGGACCTACGTTCTTCTCGAAGATAGATCTCTGATCGGTTATCATCAACTGAAGATCAAGGAAGAGGATGTTCCTAAGACTGCCTTTTGGACCCGTTATGGTTATTACGAGTTCTTGGTTATGCCTTTTGGGTTAACCAATGCACTTGCTGTCTTCACGGACTTGATGAATCGAGTATTCCATGATTTCTGAGACAAATTCATCATAGTCTTTATCGACAACATCTTGGTGTATTCTAAGAGCCGGGAGGAACATGAAGGATGTCTGCATGCAGTGCTAGGAACTTTGCGACAGAAGAAGCTATATGCAACGTTTTCGAAATGTGAGTTCTAACTTAACCAAGTAGCATTATTGGGCCATATTGTGTAACCTAATGGAATCAAGATGGACCCCGCCAAGATTGAGGCTATTACGAACCGGCCTAGACCCATTTCTGCTACAGAGGTACGGAGTTTATTGGGTCTAGCGGGCTACTACCGAAGGTTTGTTGAAGGATTCTCCATAATTTCCTTACGCCTCACACAACTTTTGAGGAAAGGAGTTAAGTTCTCATGGAATGAGGAACACGAAAAAGTGCTTTAATGAGTTAAAGAAACGCATCGTATCTGCTCCGATACTCACTCTCCCTTCTAGATCAGGCAGTTGTCAGATCTATTGTAATGCTTCGAAGAAAGGCTTGGGTTGCATGTTAAACATGGGAAGGTTATTGCTTATGCATCTCGTCAGCTAAAGCTCTATAAAGTTAATTACCCAACACATGACTTGGAACTAGCTGCAGTTGTATTTGCATTGAAGATATGGCGACACTATCTGCATGGCGAGACATGTGACATCTTCACTAACCATAAAAGCCTCAAGTACATATTTACTCAATAGGAGCTTAATATGAGATAAAGAAGGTGGTTAGAGCTTTTGAAGGATTATGATGCTAATATTCAGTACCACCCTAGAAAGGCTAACGTTATAGCTGATGCATTGAGTCGGAAGAATGTCGGAACTGTATCCTGTCTTCAAATTCAACCTCGTATTATCTCGGATCTCGATAAGATGGATATTGGAATTCATGTTGGCAAGTCAGATGGTTATCTTGCTAAATTGCACATAGAACCCGACTTCATCTCTCGAATTAAAGATGCATAGAAGAACGATGGAGAATTATGGGTGATTGTACAGAACCTCGAGGTGGGTAAACAATCTGAATTCCGCATAGATGAACATGGTGTGGCAAAAGGCTACGTGTACCCAATGATTCTGCCCTCCGCGAGTCATTGTTAGCCGAGGCTCACAACTCACCATTTTCTATTCACCCTGGATCTACGAAGATGTACCGAGACTTACGTCAGAACTTTTGGTGGAATGGCATGAAGGAAGATGTTGCCCGATACGTAAGTAAGTGTCTCACTTTCCAGCAAGTGAAAATTGAGCACCAACGAGCAAGTGGTTTGTTGCAACCATTGGATATCCCCGTATGGAAATGGGATGAAGTCTCGATGGATTTTGTAACGGGTTTGTCAAAGACATTCAAGAAGAATGATACTATATGGGTTGTAGTCGACCGACTATCTAAGTTAGCTCACTTCCTACCGATTCAACAAGGATTTTCGGTCAGCAAGTTATCCGAAATTTTCCTTCAGGATATTATTCGACTCCACGACACACCATCTTCATTTGTTTCGAATAGAGATCCAAGATTCACTTCACGATTTTGGGAAGGCTTTCAAGAAGCTTGGGGAACGCGATTGAAGTTTAGTACCACTTTCCACCCGTAGACAGACGGACAATCAGAGTGCACGATCCAGACTTTGGAAGACATGCTTCGTGCTTGTGCAATCGAATGGACTGAAAACTACGATGAATATTTGTGTCTTGTTGAGTTCGCCTACAATAACAGTTGGCAAGCAAGTATTGGTATGACACCTTTTGAGCTCTTATATGGTCGGAAAAGTCGAGCACCAAGGGAAGAAGTTGGAGAAAAGATCATTGAAGGACCTGATTTGTTCTAGATTAATAATGAGAAAGTCACCATTGCACGCGAGAAACTAAAGAAGCTCAAAGCCAACAAAAGAGCAATGCGGATCAACATAGACGAGCACTCGAATTCAAAGTTGGTGACCATGTATTGCTGAAAGTATCACCCTGTCGTGGTATCCACAAATTTGGTATCAAGGGAAAGTTTAGCCCTCGTTTTATCGGTCCGTTCGAAATTCTTGAGAGAATTGGAGAGGCCTCTTATCGTCTAGCATTACCGCCTCAACTCTCACACGTTCATAATGTTTTTCATGTGTCCTTGCTGAGAGGATACAATTATCACCCGCTCCATGTCATTAGTTATCTGTTGCATACGATTCATGAGTATCTTTCTTCTGAAGAAGAACCTCAAGCTATTTTAGACTGTCAGGAAAGGGTTATGCATATGAAAATGATTCCTTTCGTCAAGGTTCTGTGGAAGAACCACACTGAACGAGAAGAAACCTAGGAAAATGAGGAATCAATGCGTTTTGCATATCCTAGTCTCTTCGATTCATAGGACCTTTAGTCGAGGTAACTGTGAACCTTGCTTTGTTTGTGTGGCAAAATTTCCGATCTTTCTGTGTTAACTTGTATTATGATTTATATTCTTATATGTGATTAAATATAATGTGGTAGTTATTAGTATTGATAGTTACTTCGTTATCAGTTGACTTCCGTATGGTTTTGTACGTATGACGGAAGGTCCGTTAGGGCATGGTTGTAAGATAATTGACAATTATGGTCATGAACATAATTGTGAATTACATGTACAAATGTACACTTTTGGAATATCTATCATATATGTCAGCGTATCTGTCATGAAGCCCTCATTTTGATACTACCATATTGATCCGTATCTTAATCTGCAAATTTCGAGGACGAAACTTCTTTTAAGGGGGTAATAGTTGTAATAACCAAATAATAATAATAATAATAATAATAATAAATGATAATGATAACAAATCTAATAATAATAACAATGATAAAATAAATAAATACATATATCTGGCAAGTGGGTAAAACTTGCATGAGAATAATTTCATAATTTTAAAATGGATGGCTAAGATTTCTCATGCAAGCCACTTGCATAAATTATTTGTGCAAAATTTTGACTTTAGAAAAATCTCTCCAAACTTCCATCCAATGAGAACCTTCCTTTCTCCTCTATAAATAGAGAACCAAATGCTTTGCAAAACCATTCTCAATTCTCTTCACAACCTACCTTCTTATCCATCACTTCCATAAGAAAACCCGGTTCCGGTAACCATAACCGAAACCGAACACCATACCGATGCCACTTTTCATTCACCACTATGCCTACTAAACCACTCAAAGCTTTAACCATGGAAAACGTACCACCCGAAACCATTTCTGGTTAAGAAATACCAATTCCGACGATACTTACATATTTCCGAAGACGACTCACGTAACCGAAACGCGTCTTTGACCAAGGTAACCATAAACTAAATATTTACTTTTGATACTTTAAGGTTAATCTATAATGGAAATGGAATATAAAGTTTATTTTATAAATGTTAGTTTTGTATAAAAGATGATGAAGAAGAAGATAAACAAGTGAACTGAGTAAATAAATAATTAATGAATCTGTTTGTTCACAAGGGCTCATGTAGCCAAGTTGGCTCAAGTTCTGGTGTACAACTCAGAGGTCACAAGTTCGAATCCTGCTGGAGAAATATATTTTTACCAGAATTCTGATAGAATTTACTAGAATCTGATGCAATATTAGATTTACATCAGATTTTCTGGTAAACATTAGATTTTCGTAAAAACACCAGATAGTCTACTAAATGCACCATATTTGTTATATAAAACATCAAAATTCATAAATCAAACATAAATCACTTAGTGGTCAACTGGCTAAGACTCTAACTTATAATCTAGAGGTCTTGGGTTCAAATCTTGCAAGAAACATTATTTTTAGTACATCATATTTATATTTAAACACATCAGGTTCTCATCAGAATTGCGTTTAAACCCACCAAATTTCAATAAATATATATATATATAATATATATATCAAAAGGTGGTGTAGTCCAACTGGTTAAATGTTGGAACCTAGAAACTAAACGTCTCGGGTTCAAACCTTGCTGGTGACATTGTTTTATCAGATTTTCTAATTAATAACATCAGATTTCTTTGTTAAATAATCAGATTTATAAGCCAAATATAAATAATTAAGTGGCTCACTGGTTAATTCTTTTTACTTACAACATATAGGTAACAAGTTTAAATCTTGTGACTAACTTTTATTTTTTATTAACGTTTATCTTATTTAAACCTATATTTAATGTTTATTTGCTTATTTTATTACAACTTTACAACTAAAAAGAACACCGTGTTTTATTAGTAAATACAAATATAAATACACATATATATACTTTAATCTAAGCGAAACTAAGATATATATATATGATTACTTAAGCAAACTTGAGGTTTTTAACTAGACATGAATTAAACAAAAAATACATATATACTTTTATGTACAAACACAACCTTATGAAATATATGAACACGATGTAAGTTATTACGAAAACACTTTGATAAGTATATATTTTTAAGACAACAAGTCAAGAAATAAGGTACGGATCCTTAACCCTCTCCCTTTATTAACTGGTTCGTTTGTTATAATCCCTTATTCATAATATATGTATGTATGTATGTATGTATGTATATCGAAAACTCTAACGTCTTTGAACCTCGATTAAATTGACCATCCCTTCATTTATTACTCCGATTAAAACTGTTATTCGGCTTGACAACATGCGATAAGTTTATGATTACATTGTGCTCATCATCGCATATTCCGATACTTTTAATATCTGTTAATGTTAGTGTTATATTTATTTATGATTATCTAAGATCTGCTACCCTAAGCTCTTTGGATCCTTCTGTGCCGGAGTTATCAGTTCACGGCGTCCCTAGGTACAAGTGTGGTACATAGCGACTAGGAGGCATATGGATATATCCTAGAACTATTCTGTAGATGGATGTCGGGTAGGCCAACTCGCACTGTCTCATGTGACAGACTTTGTGGCTGCCACCTCTGTTTAGCCGATCGGTACTTTCGTATGATATGATTCAGTCGAGTTATATGTTATGCTTTGCTTCTTATCAATTTACGTTACCAGATATAGTGATACCATTTCAATTGTCTACTTATTTGCTATTTGAACTTATTATTCCGTATTGGGAATTTGGCTCATTCCGTATATTTTATTTCACCACACGTTCTGTCACACCCCGACCACGTGAAACAACAAACCGCGGCGGAAACGTCGGGGAGTGTCGTAACAGAATTATTGTTTCAACAACTATGGCATGACAAGTTAAGTTTTATTTAATGGAAATTGTTTATATTGTCTATAAATTTAAAAATAAAACATAACACGAGTTAAATTGTCTTCAAGTTTTAAGCTACTAAGGCCCAAAGTCCGTCCTATGTGACGCATGATCAACCTTAAGCATTTGCTCCTGAAACATATGTGAAAATAAAGTACGTCAGCATAAAAATGCCTATGAGTAACATAGGGTTTGTTGTTTAGATTTATGGCTTTGAGTATTTAAAGAAATGTTTAAATGGTTTCAAAATAGCCATGAATCCATATAAAATGTTTTTCTTTTATAAATCATAAAATCAATGATATAAAAGAAGTAATGTACGGTTATTTTAATAACCAAAAAGTGACATGAATAAGCCATTGTTTTTGTGTAAACCAAATTGTCAAGTATAAATCAAACGTCAAGTAACTCAATGTCAAGTAACCAATGTCGAGTAAACCGAAGTCATATATGAACAAGTCTTGTGTAACCAAAAGTCAAGTATAAACCAAATGTCTTGAAATAAAATACGTCTTTGAAATAATCAAAAAGATATATTTTATAAACCATTGCTTTTATTGTTAAGCATGTATTCAGATTGTTGGCAAACACATTCAAGCCTTGTAACAGTCAAACAGACCCCTATCAGTCAAAGGTCTATCCATTTCATCGGATTCTGTCATTCTCTAAACAAACTTCCAAACAAACCTAGGAAGCGGGAACGGGATTTGTCAAGTCCTATGGTACCATAACTTACTACCAGTCGGCGGATCAACGTTAATGAATGTATAAGTCAATCTCCAATGACCAAAATGTCATGAAAATGTAGCAAATTCTTTAAAACCAATGTACTAGTATGCTCATCAACAATTAGCAAGTAAATGTCTTTGAAAACCAATGTACTAGTATGCTCAGTCAACATACATAGCAAGTAAATGTCTTTGAAAACCAATGTACTAGTATGCTTAGTCAACATACATAGCAAGTAAATTTCTTTGAAAACCAATGTACTAGAATGCTAAGTCAACATACATAGCAAGTAAATGTCTTTGAAAAGCAATGTACTAGTATGCTCAATCAACATACATAGCAAGTAAATGTCTTTCAAAACCAATGTACTAGTATGCTCAGTCAACATACATAGCAAGTAAACGTAATGTAAATCAATGTGCTCATATGCTAAGTCAACATATGCCGCAAAAATTTCATTGGAATCAATGTGATAAATATGCAAAATCAATATATAAATCAAATGCAATGAAGGTCATGTAGTATATGTACTATGTAATTAAAGCATGTATAAAGTCATGAAAAACACGAAAGTAGTCATATGCACAATATGTTTCACCCCAAAACATTTGAAAATTTAAAAGAGGGGACTATGTACTCACCTTTGGGTGCGTTTTTATGTGTTAACGAAATCCCTCAAACTGTTTATTCGTCCTTCAAGATTTTGGTGGGTTTTTTTTTGACAAAGTATGATGATTTGGAGCTTGGTTTCAAATCACCTTAGGATCTTCAAAAGTGCTTGGAAACACCTTGGAAGGGACTTGAATCTTAAAGATAAGGTTGAAAAACGAAATGGAAGGGAGGAGGGGGTGTTCGGCCGAGAGTTTCAAGAGGGGAGAGAGAAGTGATCTTCTTTGGATATGAGAAGATCATGTTGGATTTATAGATTATGGAAGATCACAAAAGATTGCATCAAGATATGCAAGATCTAAAAAGATTGTATCGTGATATGGAAGCAATCACAAAAGATTGCATCAAGATATGCAAGATACTACAAAAGATTGCATCGTGGTGATATGGAAGATCACAAAAGATTGCATCAAGATATGCAAGATCTACAAAAGATTGCATCATGATATGGAAGATCACAAAAGATTGCATCAAGATATGGAAGATCTACAAAAGATTGCATCGTGATTTGGAAGATCACAAAAGATTGCATCAAGATATGGAAGATCTACAAGAGATTGCATCAAGATATGGAAGATCTACAAAAAATTGCATCGTGATATGGAAGATCACAAAAGATTGCATCAAGATATGGAAGATCTACAAGAGATTGCATCGTGATTTGGAAGATCACAAAAGATTGCATCAAGATATGGAAGATCTACAAAAGATTGCATCAAGATAAGATCTACAAAAGATTGCATCCAGATATGGAAGATCTACAAAAGATTGCATCGTTACATAATGATTACAAAAATATTTGGGATGTGCGTACATGTTTCGGATTAAGAAATACACGAATTGACATAGTTTCGTAGAATTTGCAAAATAGCCCCTAAAGTTTGCAAAAGCATGATTTTGCCATACCGAGACCCTCAAAACTTATTTCTAAGTCATGTAAAGGGTATTTGAGGTATGTTTAACTTATATTATTGTTTCGAGTGTGCGTCGCTATGAAAATCAGCAGACTTTCGTAGTTTGTCGTAAACAGTCCTTGTGATCGAATAAGCTTGTTTTTGACATACTAAACCCTTCAAAAATTATTTATAAGTTATGTAAAGGATATTTAGGGTATGTTTAGCTTATGTCACTATTCCGGACTATACGTTATGTTTAACTGATTATGTTTTGCGATTACACTTTCAGAAGAGGTCTAATAAGTCAAAATCGAATCAATATTGAAAATACACAAATGTTATAAATAAATATATAAAACTCATAAATGTAACACAAAGTTTCATTAAACATAACATTGATGGATAAAGTACAAAGGTTGGAAAGCACAGATGTCACACGTTCAAAGGTTACTTTGGGCGGGGTGAAGAGTGAAGAATAAACCCTAGGATGCTTGTCACTTTTATAAAACAAATATGTATTTTTGGGCCATAGGGCTAGGTACTATCTTTTGAAATGTAACCCTAACTTTAATATCAATGGAATTATGACTTTTGTCTGACCACTATTATTGTGACACGTCAAGCCATCCGGGTTGGGGTGTTAAACTTATTATCTTGCATGGGAACGTTTGCAAAACCTACTCACCCAATGCTCTCAGCGTGGTCTTTCTGACTGCGCACTTGTTGAGAAATTTTATAGCTGTCTCATCTATGTGACTAAAGCTCTGTTCGATACCTCTGCAGGAGGCCACCTTATGGGAAAGAAAAGAGTGGCTGAATGCAATGATCTTTTCGAGAAGCTTGCTCATTCTGAATATGAGCAGCGGTCAGCAAACGGGAATTCCATTCCTGCCTCTAGTGCGCCTTCATCTACACGGGGGATTTACAAAGTCAGCTTGGATACTAGTGTGGCTGTTGCTCTCGAAAACCTGACGAGAGGGATGCAGAATGAAAGCCAAAGTCGATAAGTGTGAGATGTGTAGAGGAGGGCATGGTACGTTAGAGTGTCCAGTACTAAGCAGGAACAGGTAGAGTATGTAGGCAATCATAACCAGTTCGGTAATAATTATAACTCCGCTCGGAGAAATCAAAACAATACCAATTGGCGATTTTCTAGTAATTCCCCTGGTTTCCAACACCAAAATCATCATCAGGGGCTGAGTCAGTATAGTGGTCAAAATTTTGGTGGTAATCAGTCTGGTGTGGGTAGTTGGAGTAAGTTGGATAAGATAGAGGAGTTGTTGACCCAACTTGTAGTTAAGGATGCTAAAACACAACAAACCCTAACCGAACATGACATCCTCCAGAAAACCAACAATCCGCGTTGCTAGATCTTCAACAAACTGTAAGAGACATCGTTAAATGTTTAGATGAGTGAGCGCTAGGCCAATTTTCGGGTAGTACTCAAGCGAACCCGAACGCCCATGTGAAGGCTATCGCCACCCATAGCGGTAGGACGTTAGGGAGGTAGAGAGGTCACTGGTCCATGAAGAGGAAGATGAACTGGTTGACGAAAAGATAGAGGTGGAAGTTCTGATAGAAAAGTTAGTTAGGAAGCTGGTATAGACAATGTGACCAAGCCCGGAGATTAACCACTTGCGTATCCCAAACCCTACTCGCTTAAAGCATCAGAAATACGTTATGGAGTATGGGCACTTCCTTGATATGTTTAAGCAATTAAAAATCAATCTACCGTTTATCGAGGCCCTCCATACGAACATGGGGCCGTCTCCAACCTCCAGCTACTGAAAACAGTGTAGGTCCGTTGTACGGATCGTTCAGACACTAATATGACAAACCTAAGGTAAACTTGCGGAACCCATTTGCTTAGGCGACATTGGATACACTCATTTGTTTCTATTTAATCACCATTTCATTAATATTCAACGTTACAGATCCTGGAAACACTTGGACAGAGCTTCGCTGTCTCTGTGCTAAAATTTTTGAAAGTTACAAATGAAATGACAATGCACATATTTATACTTGAACAAGTTCGCTCCAAATGTAGTTAGGTCAAGTTCGAGCGAACTTGTGCTTCCCACTAAAAGTTCGAGCGAACTTGACTCATAACATACTTAATTTTGACATTTCGCTCCTAAATACAGACTCGATATTATACGATGACTTAGGCAACAGACATATGCATCAACAGACTCCCCCTTGGATGTTCCCGTAGTCATCATTCTTCAATTAAATTCCTGAGTCTTTACTGTTCTATTGATCTTTATTTCTTGAATTACTTTAATATCCATGCTCCCCCTTGCTTTGAGCTTTCTGGTATTTTTAATCAACATGTTTATCTAGCTCCCCCTCAAATGATGCTCTGAATCTCTAATATTAGACGATTAAGAACAATCACACGTATCCACACACAAACAGTTTCTTAACAGTCTTGTTGGTCCGGCTCACATTCAACATTATTAGGTTACCATGGAAGATTTTGAAAGAAAATCCTTTTGGATTTTTAATATTGAATGCAAAAATGTAAACAAACTAAAATGTAATATATACAGTTTGTATTTTTGTGAGAAAACGTGCTAGAGGATCATATCAGTTTACTGAGACATATCAGCTGCACCGTTGATCTAAATGAAACACTCAGTTTAAACAATTCACATGGATTGTCGATATTGTTATCCACTTAAACTCAATCTAGAAACTTTCATAATGCTTACTGATACATTAAGGTACATTAATTTGCACTAGTTCTTATAGACCCCACGATCTCAGCATATCCCATCATCATGTAATACACTGACTCAAGTAATGCCTTTAAACTTTCATCATTGTGAATTGTGTGAAGATAACGCAGAATACTTAAATATTAACAATCTGGTCGATCTTTTGATACGCAGAGAAAGTCCAATGTTTAAACAAAATAAGAAATGAAGAACAAGTTGAAATTGTTTAGGTCTTAACCACCAGTTCGATATTCACTATACGCAGAGGTGATCCAAGATTTAAACGAAACACCAAGTAAAATAAAGCATAAACGTTTAGGCACCAACATCCAGTTCGATACTTTCGTATACCCAGAGGATGTCCAATGCTTAAACAAAATAAAGAAATAAAACAAGTTTAAATCTTTTGAAAATGAAAACACAATCACAGTGATTATTTCAGTAAGATGTGAAAGTTCACAAACTAACCGGTTTTTATGCTTTTCAGCATTTAGCGATTACCGAGTAGGCACACACTCATGAAGTACAAAACTAAATACTATCCTTTCAATCACGTTTCCCACTAGAACTAGGCTTTTCTTTTTAGGTTTGTATCGTTTTCGCAAAACTACTAGTCTAGCTGAGCCTACCGACAAATCTTTAGTAAGATTGTTTAACCATTTTAAACAATACATATCTTTAGCATGCACTGATAGTTCACTGATTTACTATCATTTCCTCTTTTCGCACAAGTAATCTCATTTTTCATTTTTCAATGTTTTTGATATTTTCTACTATTTTTGGTTTTTTTTTAAATTTATCTATCTAAAATGATTTTGAAATAATGTTTTTCAATTTTACAGGAATTTTACAGAAATTTTTTATTTTTGACAATTTTAAAATTTTTCTCCCCCTAAAATTGAAAACATCTTTTCGAAATCGAAAATAAAAATCTTCCATTTTAACCATTTAACGACTTTTTACGAATGTGAACGCGAGACTACCATTTTGTTTGTGTGGAATATCACTCCTGTCTCTTGTCTCTCTGTATGAACAACCACTGCTTCTGAAATGACCTTTGGCTTGAAGCTTGGTTATCCTGCACATTCAAACAAACTTTAATCAGTATTGAATTGGAACCCAATCTATTCTGGACTTAGGTTTACCAAATTTATTAACATCTGAAGTAAACAAACTTTCACACTCTTTTTGATATTCAAACAGTTTAATAGAAACTTTATTTGAAAATTTTACTTTTATTTGATTTTTTAACTGTTTGAATTATCAAACTTTTTTCCACTGCTCTCTCTTTTGTCCTCAGATTTGTATCTGATGAATTCGTTTTACTTGACTGTGAGTAAAATGATTCACTAGAACTTTTATCTAATTTTTTAGACGTATCCGAGGACAAAATCTTTTCCAAATACTCTCTAACTTTTTTCCTCTTTTTTCTCACTCTGTCTTTTTGCCCTTGTGATAACTTGACTTTTTGTTCTTTGGGCTTCTCTACAGTTTTCTCATTTTTCTTCTCTGTTTGCTTCTCCTCTGGTCTTTTCTCCCCCCTGAGATTTAACCGATCGTCTTTTCAGATTAGTCGAACAATCCCTAGAAATATGACCTTTGATTTGACATTTATAGCATCTTCTCGTATCAAATCTTTTTTTAGGCAGTTAACAGCAATGTGTCTACCAAATCCACAGTTGTAACACACTCTGTTATCGTACCAATCTCTCCATTCAGACCAAACACCCAAATCAGCACATTGATTTGATATGTAGTAGTCATCTTTCCTGCTTCTTCTATAAAATTGATTTGACTTTGAAGCACTGTGATCCGACCTGCACCACTTATTCTCAAATTTTTGTGAGTTTTTATAATGATTGGATGACCGTAACGATGAGCTTTTATTTTTGTTTTGAAAATTTTTAGAATTTTGTTTTTCATGTTGTTTTTGTTCTCCATTCTGCTTAGAAGGTTTTTGCGATGAGCATTCACCTTTTTTAGCAGATTGTAGAACAGTTTCTTGAAAATTTTCTTTTAGTTTCAAAAATATTTCTTTTTTATCATTTTTATCATCGGTATTATCATCACAATCCTTAATTGTGACATCGTCATAATGTGTGACATTATCACTTATTAGAATTTCCTTTTTATTCTTATTGAACGGTTTAGGACATATCTGATCTAACATTACAGATGAAGTCACAAAACCTTTCAATTGTTTTTCTAAATCATCAATTTCAGTTTTTGCAATCTCAACATCTTGTTCAAGGTTTCTAATTTTTTCAAGATGCGAGTTTATTATATTTTGTTTTTCAATAACATTTTTATTCAAAACAGATTTATCATTTTCTAAAATTTTTATATTATTTTGAAAGTATTTCACATTTTGTAATTTTTTATTTTCTAAAATTTTTATTTGATTTTCAAAATTCTTTTCATTTTCTTTTAACTTTTTATTTTCTAATGACAAACATTCCAAATCTTTCAAAAGTTTGACATTAATAGATTTGAATTTTTGACAATTTAAGCACACAGATTCAGTACACTTTGTGCAAGGTTTTTCGACCTCCACAATTTGTACCTTTACTACTTCTTTATCAACAATTTTTACCTCTGACTTTACCTTATTGCTTTTAATCATCTCAGCATGCTCCAGATATTTAGCACGTAGAACATTCCATAGCTTTTGTGCCGTATCACATTCTGGTAGCAGATTCAAGATATTTTCTTTCACCGACTGCTGTATCAGATTAATCATTTTTTCAGCAAAATAATCATCTTTTTGTTGAGTAGAATATTTGCACTTCTCCAGAATTTGCTGATTTTCATCTCTAGGAATGACATAACTTGTCTCAATCGCGACCCAACTGCGGAAATACGTAGCTTTGACCCAGCTCTCAAATTTTCCTTTCCAAACATTATATTCATCTATATTCATCAACATAGGAGGCCTCATGGACTCCATTTCGTTTTCCAAACTAATCTGTCGTTCAAAACACTTGAAAAATGATTAGCAAACATACAATTTTTAGAAAAATTTGACTTTTTAACCGACAATATCAACCTATCGGTTTGCTAAAAACGTTTAAAATTTTTCGATAAACTTTTTTTACCAGATTAGAGCTTTAAACTCGTCTCGTCAATACAAATCTAACAATATATAATGTCCGAGATGTTTTTCGGGATTTTCATGCCTTTTTTAGAAACCTTGGACAAGTTCGGGCGAACTTGTATAAGTTTCAAGAGAAACAAGCAAGTTCGGGCGAACTTGTACTAGATTTTCAACAAATTTTAATCAAGTTCGGGCGAACTTGATAAAATTTGATTGAAAAGTAAGCAAGTTCGAGCGAACTTAACCTAAAACCTTGAAAAATCAATCAAGTTCGGGCGAACTTGATGAAAAATGTGAATTTTTCAGTCAAGTTCGAGAGTAACGACAACATGTGTTTTTAATCATGGTTTTTTCAAATTTTCGGCATGAATTCGTTTGTTTTAAGCTCTGATCTTTTCAAGGGTTTATCTATTATAGATTTTACGTATTATACTTGAAAATCAGTCCATTTCATCCGTGAATCGTCCATGAAAAGTTAAAAATGAAAGAAATGAGTAGAAGATGAGATGATTTCAGTCCAATGTCTTCAAATTAGGCCAATCCTGCTCTTGATACCACTTGTAGGTCCATTGTACGGATCGTTCAGGCACTAGTCTGACAAACCTAAGGTAAACGTGCGGAATCCGTTTGCTTAGGCGACTTGGTACGCTCATTTGTTTCTATTTAATCACCGTTTCATTAATATTCAACGTTACAGATCCTTGAAACACTTGACAGAGCTTCGCCGTCTCGGTGCCAAAATCTCTGAAAGTTACAAATGAAATGACAACACACGTATTTATACTTGAACAAGTTCGCTCCAAATGTGGTTAGGTCAAGTTCGAGCGAACTTGTCATAGCCATGACAAGTTCGAGCGAACTTGTCCTTCCCACTACAAGTTTGAGCGAACTTGACTCATAACATACTTAATTTTGACATTTCGCTCCTACGGTGACTTAGGCAACAGACATATGCATCAACATCCTCTCGTTCCCAACTAAATTCTGGGCCACGCTTGGATTCCCAACGAACTTTAACAATCGGTATCCGTCTGCGCTTTAGATTTTTTACTTCACATTCCAATATTTCCACTTGTTTCTCAACAAAATGCATCGTGTTATCAACACGAATTTCATCAAGAGGAATGTGGAGGTTTTCATCAGCCAAACATTTCTTTAAATTGGACACGTGGAAAGTTGGATGAACGTTACCAAGTTGTGGAGGCAGCTCAAGTTTGTAGGCCACTTTTCCGATTCTCTCAACGATCTTAAATGGTCCAACATAGTGTGGCACAAGTTTTCCTTTCTTTCCGAATCTAATCACTTCCTTCCAAGGGGATACCTTGAGTAGGACGTGATCACCGACTTGAAGTTCCAAGGGTTTGCCTATTATCCGCGTAACTCTTTTGACGGCTTCTAGCTGTCAGAAGGTTTTCGCGTATTAACTTGACTTTGTCCGTTGTGTCTTGAATAAGTTCAGGTCCAGTGAATTGAGATTCACCGATCTCATTCCAAAAGACAGGTGAACGACATTTTCGACCATAAAGAGCTTCAAAGGGTGCCATATTAATGCTGGAGTGATAACTGTTGTTGTAAGAGAACTCGATCAAAGGTAGATGCGAATCCCAACTACCACCAAAGTCAATCACACAGGCTGTTAGCATATCCTCCAGTGTTTGGATCGTCCTTTTAGATTGTCCATCCGTTTGAGGATGATAAGCAGTGCTCAAGTTAAGCTTGGATCCCATGGCAGACTTCATGGTTCTCTAGAAATGTGATGTGAATCGAGTATCACGATCAGATATAATATCCAGAGGGACACCATGACGAGATATTATTTCATCCACATAGATTTAGCAAGTTTGTCAGCAGAGTAGTCCTCACGAATGGCTATAAAATGTGCTGACTTTGTTAGACGATCAACGACTACCCAAATGGCATCGTGTCCTCTAGATGTACGCGGTAACTTGGTAATGAGATCCATGGCAATGTTTTCCCATTTCCAAACCGGAATCTATGGTTATTCAATCAAACCAGAAGGACACTAATGTTCTGGTTTTACCTTGAGATAAGTAAGGCATTTAGATACATATAAGGCAATGTCTTTCTTCATACCCGGCCACCAATACTGAGTACGAAGATCCTTATAATTTTTGTCTGCACCAGGATGAATCAAATAACGAGATTTATGAGCCTCGTTCATAATCAAAATGCGGAGATTTTCTAGACTTGGAACCCACAAACGGTTCAGATAATAAAGCAACCCATTGTCTTTTATTTCGAGTTGAAGCTCAAGATGATATGGTAATTCATTACCCATTATGTCTTGTGCAACACAAGTACGTTGAGCTTCAAGAATGCGTGTCTGGATATCAGATCGAACTTGAACACAATACAACTTGACTCGTTCCTTACGACTTAATGCATCGGCTACGACATTCGCCTTACCAGGATGGTAACGAATTTCGCAGTCATAGTCGTTTAGAAGTTCAACCCATCGTCGTTGCCTCATGTTTAGTTCTTTCTGATTGAAGATGTGTTGAAGACTTTTGTGGTCCGTGAAAACCACACATTTTGTACCATAGAGATAATGTCTCCAAATCTTAAGAGCGAAAACAACAATACCAAACTCAAGATCATGAGTGGTGTAATTCTTTTCGTGAACTTTTAGTTGTCTCGATGCATAAGCTATAACTTTGTCTCTTTGCATAAGGACACAACCGAGGCCTAAGTTTGATGCATCAAAGTATACGACAAAATTATCGTTACCCTCGGGTAAGGATAGAATAGGAGCATCACAAAGCTTTTGCTTCAGAGTCTGAAAAGCTTCTTCCTGTTTGGGTCCCCAGTCAAAAGGTTTATTCTTTTTAGTTAAAGAAGTGAGGGGAACCGCAATCTTGGAGAAATTAGCAATGAAACGACGGTAATAACCCGCGAGACCCAAAAATGAACGAACCTCAGTAGGAGTAGTAGGCGTACTCCAATCCCTGATTGCACTGATCTTGGCGGGATCTACATGGATTCCTTGTTCGTTGACAATGTGACCCAAAAACTGAACTTCCTTAAGCCAAAATTCACACTTGGAGAACTTGGCGTAAAGTTGCTCTTTCTTGAGAAGTTCCATTGTTAAACTAAGATGTTGTTCATGATCGGCTAGTGTCTTGGAATAAATCAAGATGTCATCAATAAAAACAATGATGAACTTGTCAAAATAAGGCTTACAAACCCTATTCATCATGTCCATGAAGACGGCAGGAGCATTGGTTAAGCCGAAGGGCATAACTGTGAACTCATAATGACCATATCGAGTACGGAAAGCTGTCTTGGGAATATCTTCCTCGAGTACACGAAGATGATGATACCCAGAACGTAGATCAATCTTCGAAAAACAAGTTGCACCCTGTAGTTGGTAAAAAAGATCATCAATGCGAGGTAGGGGATATCGATTCTTGATCGTGATTTTGTTGAGCTCACGGTAATCAATACACATACGGAAAGACCCATTCTTTTTTTCACAGATAACACAGGAGCACCCCAAGGCGAAAAACTCAGTCTAATGAATCCTTTGTCAGATAACTCCTGAAGCTGTTTTGACAATTCTTGCATCTCAGACGATGCAAGACGATATGGAGATTTAGCAATAGGGTTGGCACCAGGTACAAGGTCTATACGGAACTCAACTCGACGAGCAGGAGGTAAACCAGGTAGCTCATCTGGAAACACCTCGGGATAATCCCGAACCACGGGGATATGTCGAATAGTTTTGCCCTTACCTTTCTCCTTTACAATATGTACCAAGAAAGCCACATAATCCTTGCGTAGGTATTTTTGGGCTTGGGTAAATGTCATGAGTTTGAGGCTACTAACCGGTTTTTCTCCACGAACCTCCAAAATTTCATCAGACGAAAGAGGTACACGAACAATCCTATCAAAACAAACCACTTCAGCATGATATTTGGTTAACCAATCCATTCCCACGATAATGTCAAAGCTCCCAAGTTGCATCGGTGTGAGGTTAATAAGAAAAAGATGGTTATTAAGGTTCAATTGGCAACCAGGAATGACAGAATCGAGTACAAGAGGTTCACCACTGGCTATTTCTACTGTCAAGGGCTTTCCTAGTTTGGTTCTCGGTTTCACAAGTAGAGGCTCAAATGTTAATGACACAAAACTTCTATCAGCACCCGAATTAAATAGTACAGAAGCAGGATGGTTGTTAACAAAGAACGTACCGGTCACCACCTCGTTGTTGGCCTGTGCTTCATTTGCATTGATATTAAAAGCTCGTCCACGAGCCTGGTTTGCATTCGCCAACCTTGGGCAGTTGTTACGGTAGTGGGTGAGATCCCCACAGTTGTAGCAAGATCCTGGTGGGAAATGAGGTCGTGCAGGATAGGCTGGCTGCTGAACAGGGTTACAAGCCACATTGTTCGGGTTAGGAGGCGATCGACAAACATTGGCCAGATGCCAGATCTACCACAGTTTGTACAAATACGGCATGGAAGATGAGGCTGATGATGACTGTTGCACCTGTTGCACAAAGGTGCAGTGCCGGTATACTATTTCTTGGCAGGAGGCTGAGCAGGCTGGTTGGGAGCAGCTTGATTGGACTGAGTAGTGACTGCAAAATTCTTAGAAGCCTTGCGCTTCCTAGACTTCTTCGAACCTTCGGATTTCTTACCCTTTTGTTTCTCAGACATGTCAGACGATTTCTTACCCTTTTTGATTTGCGATTCAGTCGGTGTCGCAGATAGCTCAATAGCTTGCCTGATAGTAGCGAGGTTGCTGCCGGTGACAATATCCTGAACCGGGTCAGGAAGACAATCTATGTATTTCTCGATTTCCTTATCCAAAGGCGTCACGATCTCAGGAAATAACAAACTCAACTCCTCATACCTGTCAATATACGCACGGTGCTCACCACTGTCTTGCTTCAGATCATAAAATTCATTTTCGAGTGCTCGCTTTTCATGACGGGAGCAGAATTCTTTCATCATCAAAGCCCTGAGTTCCTCCTAAGTCTGACCCATAGCAACGTCAGCACCCCTATCTCTCATCACCCCGTTCCACCATGTTAACGCTCTCTTTTCAAACACGCTTGAAGCAAACTCAACCTTGCGCTCATTCGGACATTGCACATGACGAAAAGTGTTCTCGAGACTCTCAAACCACTGTAGGAGCCCAATTGCTCCCTCGGAACCACTAAACTTGAGTGGTTTAGCCGAATTGAACTGTTTAAAGTTGCACACAACATGTGCATTGTTGTTATTGACTTGATTCATTTGAGTTACGAGATTAGGTAGTACAGCAGCAATCTGCTGAGCTATCATAGCTACCATGGCGGGGTCCAGATTAGCGTTTACGTCTCGTCGAGGAGGCATTCTAAAAGAGAGAAAACATGAGAGAAAACGAGTGAGATGAATGTTTGAATAGTCAAAATGAGATGACAAAATATAGACAAATGTAAGGATGGTGGTCATTCATTCGTTTACTCAAAACAAACAAACGACACATAGTGACTAATCAAAGTAATTGGATCTTTATAATGTATCGCGAAGACATGCTTTAGCCTATAAGTGGACACTCACCCCAAGAGTTCCCAGGTAAGAGTGACTGGTCCAATTAAGTGGATTTGTACGAACACTCTAGCCTTAGACAGAAAACTCAGGGTACAGGCACCCACCCTTCCAGATTGCACGTGTTCACATTAATAAGACCCAAACTTTGACGAGATTTTGAAAACATAGAAGGCTTAATGCCAAAAACAAATCACCCAAGGATGGATGATCGATTTCAAAAATCATTTTGGAAATTGTGTTTATGTTTTGGTATTCACCTAAGGATAGGTGACGGTATTGTTTTAAGAATCTAAACACAAGATGACTTGTGTTAGGGTCCTAGAAAAGTTATAGTCTAGGTCAAATCATTATAATAACCTAATTCCCTATAACCATTGGCTCTGATACCAATCTTTCTGTCACACCCCGACCACGTAAAACAACAAACCGTGGCGGAAACGTCAGGGAGTGTTGTAACAGAATTATTGTTTCAATAACCATGGCACATAAGTTAAGTTTCATTAGTTAATGTGTTTACATCGTCTTGGATAAAAACGGAAGTACAAAAAGAGTTAAGCTATTATTCTGATTTTATAGTCACTAAGGCCCAGTCCGCCCTAAGTGTAGCTAGCTTGACATCAAACATTTGCACCTGAAACATATGTGAAAATAAAGTCAGCAAAATAATGCCGGGGAGTACATAGGTTTTGTGTTGATGCTTCATGGCTTTGATTATTTTAAGAAAAGTTTAAAGTAGCACAAAAGTCGCCATGAAACATAAAAAGTTTCTTTTATAAGAACCATATGAAAATCAATTTGTTATAAAAGAAATGATGCATGGTTAAATAGATAATCAAAAGTAAGTTTTGTCTCGTATAAAAATGTCATGTTATGTATAAGATATGTTATGTCTTGTATTTTTTCTTTAAAATGATTTAGATAACGCCACAATATGTAAGATAATAAAAACACTTATATATAGGAAGTACCATTGACGTATCCACCATGCTTTTATCATATTACACACGTCACGCTATTTAAGTCATTCACCATAAACCAATGTTGAGTAACAAATGTCATGTAAACCAATGTCGAGTAAACAATGTCATGTAAACCAATGTTGAGTAAACCAATGTCGAGTAAAAAATGTCATGTAAACCAATGTCGAGTGAACCAATGTCGAGTAAACAATGTCATGTAAACCAATGTCGAGTAAACCAATGTCGAGTAAACAATGTCATGTAAACCAATGTTGAGTAAACCAATGTCGAGTAAACAATGTCATGTAAACCAATGTCGAGTAAACCAATGTCGAGTAAACAATGTCATGTAAACCAATGTCGAGTAAACCAATGTCGAGTGAACAATGTCGAGTTTTATAAACCATTTGCCTTTATTGTTAAAACATATATTATGGATTGTTGGCAAACACATTCAAGCCTTGTTGGCTGTCGGATAAACCCCTATCCGGTCAAGAGTTTATCAATGTTCATCGGATTCTGTCATTCCCTAAGGTCGCTTCCAAACATACCTAGGAAGTGGGAACGGGATTGTCAATCCTATGGTACCATTACATACTACCGGTCAGCGTGATCAATGCTAATAAATGTATCATTGTCGAGTTCAACGTACCAAAATGTCAATAACAATGTAAGCATGTCTTGAAAATGTCCAAAAAATGTGTTTTGAAAATGTCTTTGAAAACCATGTACTAGTATGCTAGGTCAACATACATAGCAAAAATGTCTTTGAAAACCAATGTGCTAAATATGCTAGGTCAACATATGAAGCAAAATGCACTGAAAATCATGTACTACATATATACATTATAATCAAGCATGTATAATGTCATGAAAACATGAAAGTAGATATAGGCACAATATGTTTCACCCCAAAACATTTGAAAACGTAAAAGAGGGGACCATTGTACTCACTTTTGATTGCAAAAGTATCCTTGTTCAAGAAGATAAACCAAGATCAAGAGTCCGTGAAATCAAGCGTGTCCTATAAACGGTTAACTATGTAAATATCGGAACTTGAAATCGGAAGATTTGGATGGAATGAGACCTTATAAACCAAATGAGTGTTGGAACTCATATGATATGGTTTAATAGGTTAACATTCTGAGTTGGAAAAGATTTTTAAGTGCTTTTGACCCGTTATAACCCGTTAAGGTAGTTTAAGCCACTTTAACGCGTCATTTGCGTAATTATGCATTCGGAGAGTTACATATGTGTCATGATGTGTCTTAATTACCAAAATATGTTAAAAAATGTTTTTGATCAGAATATATGTCAAATCTTGTGTTACATATGTTTATAATGGATTTCTTTGCAAAAAGGGTATTTTGGTCATTTTTGAATATTACTACGATTAATTATCATAACACAATCCAAACAACATGACCATAAGGGATAACCTCAGAGGGTTATTCCCTATATATTTATGGTCACATGTATGTATTTGATCGGATCTAGAAATAGACCAAACGGGTCAGATTCGAAAGTCAAAGCGGTGGTCAAACCGCTAGACTTTTGGCTCTAGACAAGCACTATAACGAAAGTGATGAATTTGACATGTCTTAATAAGTTTATAAAAGTATTTTGGTATCAAAACAACCTGTTTAGACACTCAAAAACAGATTCGTTGCAAGATGCGCCAAAATCGCATTTTGACCGAAACTTTGACTTGTCAAAATGACTAGAAAATGTGGGAATCAGTAGGCATGATTTTTAGGGATCATAACCACTATGATTACCATCATATTACAAGATTTAATTGAGCTTTATCTTGATCAATTCATGATCAAAACTAAAAGTCAAACAGAAGTCATACTGTTTGATTTTTAGTCAAATTAAGCTATAATAATTGACATGGCAAGAGTGGAATACTTACAAACACAAGGAAAGATCAAGAACACCAGAGAAAAGCCCCAAGGAAGTTGCAAATTCGGATTAAAGGCAGGTTGTTGCAAGAAGGTGATTAAAGAGTTCAAAAATTGCATGAACTTGGTATTTATAATGATCATAAACTCACCAAATCTTGACAAGTGTTATGCCAGGTGTTTGGGGCTTGATTAGTGTCCAAATAGGTGTCAAGTGCAGAATTAAGGGTGGCAAGGTCGAATGGTGAGTCAAAAGTGAAGTTATTCAGCTGCTGCCACGTTTTTGGTGAGCTGGGGGTCTCTTACGGACCGTAAGGGCTTTGGGCTTACGGTCCGTAAGCCCTTTAGCTGGCTGAAACTTTCAAAAATTGGCAAAACAGGCCCCTGAACTTGTTTTTGACGCGTTTTGGCACTTTTAACACCCGTTAACCTCATTTCAAAGCTTTATAAGGACAATAAAATATAGGGAACTTGAAATGTGCTAACAAATATTCCGGATGTCGGTTCGTTTGGTCGTACGGTCGTGGTTTTTAGTTAATTACGACGAAAATCGTAACGAACGCGTGTATGACCGTAAATGCATAACGAACGACATTTTTGCATTCCAATCACTGAAATATGATATTTTAATGTTTAGAAATTTTTTTGGATGTTCGTACATGTTTCGGATAGCGATATACGCAAAAAGGCATAGTTTTGCAGAATTTGCAAAATAGCCCCTAAACTTACAAAAGTGTGTTTTTGCCATACCAAAGCCCTCAAAACTTATTTCTAAGTTATATAAAGGTTATTTAAGGTATGTTAAGCTTGTGAAATTGTTCCGGAGTGTGCGTCGCTACGAGAATTAGTAGACTTTCATAGTTTGTCGTAAATAGTCCCTATGATCGAATAAGCTTATTTTTGACATACTAAACCCTTCAAAACTTATTTCTAAGTTATATAAAGGATATTTAGGGTATGTTTAGCTTATGTCACTATCCCGGACTATACGTTGCGTTTAACTGATTTTGTTTTGCGATTACACTTCCAGAAAAGGTTTAAAAGATCGGATTTGAACAAGGATTAAAAATACACAAATGTCATAAGTAAATATACAAAACTCATAAATGTAATACAAAATTTTTATTGAATATACATTGTTTGATAAAATACAAATGTTAGAAAGCACAGTTGTCACAGCAGGATCGTGGGACAAGGAATTTTGACAAACGGAGTCGTGTCTTTCGACAAAGTGAACTACATTTCTGAGCTTGAGAACAATCTTTTGAGAATTTCACAGATTTTTGATAAGAAGTTCACAACTCACTTCAACAACAAAGAATGTCTTATTCTCAAACCTGGTTTCGTTATTCCTAAGGAGTGGATCCTCATGCGCGCTCCACGAGAAAACGATTTATATATCTTAGACATGAGCGTCGCATTGACTACTTCAAAGGAAGGACAGTGTTTTGTATCAAAGGCTACTGAGAAAGAATCGATCCTATGGCATAGGAAGATGGGTCACATACATCTAAGGAAGATGAACTTTCTGGTGCACAACAATATAGTGGAAGGGGTGAATCTCAAAAATTTTCATTTATCAGACGACTGTATCAGCTGTAAAAAGGGGAAGCAGCACAAAAAGTCACACCCGAAGAAGCTTCTCAACTCCATCAAACTTCCACTAGAAAGGCTGCATATGGATCTCTTTGGGCCTGTTAATGTGAAAAGTATTACAGGAGACGTATACTGCCTGGTTGTAACCGATGACTTCTCCAGATTCTCATGGGTTTTCTTTCAAGAAAGCAAGAATGAAATGTTTGACAATTTGATGATCTTGTTTCGAAAGCTTGAAAACCTTTACCATTTGCCTATCAAGAGAATCAGAAGTAAAAACGGTACTGAGTTTAAGAACAACAAGATGCTCGAATTCTGCAACGCTAAGGGTATTCATCATGAGTTCAGTGCCCCCTATACTCCTCAACAAAATGGAGTAGCTGAATGAAAGAACAGAACGCTCATCGAGACTGCACGCACAATGCTTGCCGATTCTAAGTTGCCTATCAGTTTTTGGAGCGAAGCTGTTGCATCTGCATGTTACACCCTTAACCGCGTGATGACTATCAAGAAGTACAAAAAGACATGCTTTGAACTTCTTAACCAACGAAAACCTAACCTAGAGTTTTTGGAGCCTTTTGGATCACCGTGTACCGTATTGGACCCGGAAAGAAAATTTGGAGTCAGATCTTTGGAAGGTTTTTTCGTAGGATATGCAAGTCCGCAAAAGAGAGTCTATCTACCAAGCATGAATCAGGTTATCATTGCTCAACACGTTGATTGCCAGAGTTACACAACGCCTATGTAAAAAACCTGGAGATCCGTGGCTATTTAATTACGACGGGTTGTGGAATTCATTTGATCTGCCTGAAGAACCATCTGAGGAAGAACTTATCTTGCTATTTCAACAAAATTAGATATCCAATAAAGAGCAAGTTACAGGGCCGTTGGTTATTTCTCCAACAACAACACCTTCTTAAAAAACAGGTCCGAGCAACACTCAGTCAGATCCAGTTGTTCCACCAGTTCAGAATATTGTAGAACCATCTTCCCCGCAGCCAGCAGATGCAGATGCTGAACAAGATCCTACTTTTGATAATGGGGATTCTAGTTCCGATGAAGGATCAGAAGAGATTTCAAGTTATCTTAACAATCAAGTTGCTGAGACTAGTGCGAGAAATGAGGCTACTTCTTCAGAACAAGTTGCAGATCAGAATATCACAAACTTAGAAAGCTCAATGAATGTTCCAAGGGAAGTAATGCCAGATCAGTCTCCTACCATCCAACATATAACATCATTGGAGAACTGCAAGCGGGCGTGAAAACGCGAAATCAGATCAATAAGGATCTAAGTTGCTTTTATTCCAAAGTTACTCCACTCCAAAATAAATTTTCTCATAGTTGTTTTGTTTCTCAGGTTGAACCAGCAAACATCAGAGATGATCTTAAAGATGACAGTTGGGTGGAAGCAATGCAGGCAGAATTATTGCAATTTCAGAAACTTGGAGTCTGGGAACTTGTTGACCTACCACCAAAGCAGAAAAAGATAAGCACTCGGTGGGTTTACAAGTGCAAAAGAGATGATAAAGGAGTGGTTTTTCGCAACAAAGGCTCGTAGTTCAAGGTTTTCGTCAGCAAGAAGGGATAGACAACAATGAGGTCTACGCCCCAGTCGCACGTCTAGAAGCTATCCGCATTTTCCTGACATTCGCCTCATGGAAAGATTTCAAAGTATACCAATTGGATGTGAAGTCTGCTTTCCGGTATGGTAAGGTAAAAGAGGAGGTATATGTCGGCCAACCACCGGGGTTTGTCGATCTGATTCACAAAGATAAAGTCTACTTGCTGAACAAAGCTCTTTACGGTTTACACCAGGCCCGAGAGCCTGGTACGAGATGCTTTCTAAGCACCTTCTGGCTAATCGATTCACCAGAGGAACAGTAGACAACACCCTTTTTACAAAGGAAGTGGATGGACATCTGATTATTGTGCAAATTTATGTGGATGATATAATCTTTGGATCAACAAATGAACAGCTGTGCAAGGACTTCGAGAAAGTCATGAAAGAAAAATTCGAAATGAGCGCTACGAGAGAGATGAAATTCTTTTTGGGGCTTTAGTTGAACAATTGCCAGACGGTATTTTCATTCACCAGACGAAGTATGTTCATGATGTGTTGGAGAAATTTGACATGATAAGAACTAAACCCGCATCTACCCCGTTAGCTACAAACCACGACATTTGTCCAGACAATTATGGAGAAAAAGTTGATGAAACATTATATCGCTCCATGATCAGATCCTTGATGTATCTCACAGCTTCAAGACCAGATATCATGTACTCCACATGCCTTTGCGCCAGATATCAGTCAAGTCTGAAGGAATCACATCTGTTGATCGTCAAAAGGATCATGGGTTATTTGAAAGGATGCCCAAGCACCGGCTTGTGGTATCCACATCACGACGATTTCAACCTTGCGGGTTACTCTGACTCTGATTTTGGTTGCTGGAAGTAGAACGCCAAGTCTACAACGACAGGATGCCAGTTCTTCAGAACACGTCTGGTAATGTGGCAATGCAAGAAACAGACCGCTGTCGCTCTCTCTACTTGCGAAGCTTAATACGTTTCAGCATCCAGTTGTTGTTCCCAGATACTGTGGATACAACAACAGATGAGAGACTACGGTCTGCAATTTCTTGATACTCCCATTTTCGTAGACAACAAGGCGACTATTGATATCACGGTCAATCCTTCTCAACACTCATGCACTAAACATATCGAGATTCGATATCACTTTATCCGTGACTGTCACGAGAAAAGGTTGATAGGAATTGAGAAAATCCACATTGATGACCAAAAAACAGATTTTTACACCAAAGCATTTGATAGAGCAAGATTTCGAAATCTTTCAAAATTAAATGGTTTAAAGAATCTGATATCAGGGGATATTTATGAGGTTGAATTTGAGGACGACGATGTTGGGACGTGATCCTCACTGGTAAGTCAAAATGTTTTTCTGTCAATAGTTTACATGCTTTCTTAAAAACAAAAATCCAAAAATATGTTTTTGAGTTTTAGGGGGAGAAATGTTGTGAAAAATACACAAAACATTGAAAAAATCAAGAAAAATACAAAAACATTGAAAAAATCAAGAAAAAATACAAAAAGAGTTTTGTGTATAAGAGGAGATGATAGTACATCAGTAGACCATTATAGTACGCTAAAGATATGTATTGTGTAAAAGCGTTTAAACAGATCTTTCTAAGGATATGACGATAGGCTTCGCACGTTCAGTAAACTGCTTTCAGGATATAAACCTAAAAAGATAAACTGGTAAATCTGTGGCTTAACATCTCTCGGATATATGGGCTTAGTACCCTGAAATTTCATTTGAGAGAATGCCAGATTCTGGGATACTAGGTCTTTATATTTAGTTAATATCTGGGGTATTATACGAGTTCTTCTGATTTTGCGTCAGCAATGGCCTAGAACTTGTATAATACTTTCACATTATTCACACCCGAAAGCTGCATAAAAATGAAGAAAATGTCATAAAAAGATACGACATTCTGCAGTACCAAAATTAAAAGTTTCCCAAGAGGAGCACCACCAAAGTCGAGCCTTCATCTCTTTCTCTGTACGAAAGTACTAACCTGAGCTCTCAAGGTCTCGCAATTCACCCTTATACAGATATCAGTTAGATATATTCACATGTGAGATGAAATCTAGGGAATCTTGATGCGGGAGTATATTCTGAGGTGGGAAACACAGATTAGGCCATGTTGCTAAAATTTACCTAACATATCTTGAAGCAGTTGAGGAATGTGTAAAGGATTAAGTGGATCAGTATGCCGACAATCTGAAGAAAATCTGTTTAAGAACTTAAAGTTTCATATAGAGCAATGGTACTGATAATGTGTCTCAATAAACTGATATGATCCTCTAACACAAACTCGCAAAAATATGTCTGTAAATATGTTTTGAACATATTGCTTAAAAGTGTTTCTATCTTAGAAGTTTTCAAAAATTCAAAAAGATTTTCTGTTTCTACTTTATTTTCTGACTTCCAGTGATGGAAAATAGATCTTCAAAGTCAAAAGCGACAGAATGCAGAGGAAAATCGTTTGAATTACGGGCTGGGATCTAATCTGAAAACAAAGTCTGGTTTGAAACGTTGAAAAGTTCATTAATTTGAAACTTAAAATCTAAGAACAAATTCAGTTTTGGTCTAAAGGTGGTCAACCAAGATCATTAACTTGGACTTGGTAGCCAAAACAGTTAAACAAGTGGACAACTGTGTGGATAATTAAAACTGAAAACAAATGAAAAAGTTGAAAAGTTGAGAAAATTTCAATGGGGCCAAAAATTTTCGCACGAAAATGAAATTTCCGCATGAAAATTTGGCCAAAATTCACAAGCCAAATTTTCATACAAAAATCAGTTGGCCTATATATAAGAGAGAGCTGAGAGCATTCCGCATGAAAATTGTTAAGAAATTTGGTGCGGATTCTCTCAAGGCTGTTGTAATGGCTAAGGTATTCACCTCTTATAATGGCTAAGGTATTCACCGAGATTGAACCGTGAATTTGGACTCGTCGGACCTTAAACGGACTAAAACGTAGATCTAGGATAAACTAGCCGGTAAAATCTAAAATTGAACCCTCCAATGTTAAAATCGGCATGTTTAACTAAGGTTTACCGTTTCAATTTCTTGAAAAAGTCAAAAACTGCAAGTGTTTTAAGTCGGTTTGAAAAGTATTAACAGTTGGAGAAGATGAAGATTTTCGCACGAAAGTCTTGCATTTTTGCACGAAAATTCATAAAAGAAAGGGTTGTGTTTTGGTTTGTTATTTTCGCACGAAAATTGAAGGAAGTTGTTTTGTATAAATTTTCGTACGAAAATCTAGAGAAATTTATGTTGTGAAAATTTTTCTAACTTTTTCACATCTCTCTGTTTCATAGAAAACCGTGTATGAGTTTCATCCAGTGCACAACTCCTGCTGCTTAATCGACAAAGGAGTGCCAGAGTTTGCTCCGTTCTCGCAGCATATAGACTTTCTAGAAAGGCTGCCAGTTTATTATGCTTTTACACATCATCACGATATTTATGCTTCACATTTTGATCGTTTCTGGGCCGCAGCGGAGTTAAAAACCGATTACAGGGCTATTACGACAGCAGTAAAGATAGGAGATAAAGATGCGGAAATCACTATCACTGAAGATCTTATACGCACTGTACTGCATTTTAGGGATGAAAGAGATTTTCCGACAGGGTTTACAGAAAAGTTTGTCAAGGGCTGTTTTAACAGAATGGGCTACAACGGATATGTGAACTCTGCGCCGTTCAAGATCAATCGGTTAGGATTACCATACAGATTTCTAGCCCACTGTATCACTCAAGCTCTAAGCCACAGAAAGGGTGGATGGGATGATCTGGTTGATTATCACATGTGTATGATGGTGGCGATGATTTTGAACAAGCCTTACAACTTCAATAAGTTGATATTTGATTAGATGGTGATGAATCTGGGTAAGGGTCGATTTTTGCAGTACCCTCGATTTGTTCAGATGATTCTTGACCATTTACATCCAAATCTCGAGAAAAAGAAGGATGGCCTTTTGAAGTTAGAGCACATGACGTCATCTAATCTCCACAACATCAGCAACTCTGTAAGGGAGGAAAGGCTCCATCGTTTAAGCCTGTCTTCGGAACATTTGGAAAAGCTAATTATGTTGCCCCGCCAGATGGCAAAATGGAGGAATGAGGGCAGCGGTGATGAAGCTGATGAAATAGAAAAGTTGGAAGATTTTGTGGAAAAGCGAAGTATTTGGTATGTGAAGGGTGAAGGTGAGAAGGGACATTACGGTAGGAAGAAAGCAGGTTCTACTTCGACTGCCTCAAAGAGAAAGAAAGCTTCCGAGACTTCATCTTCGGCACCCAACATCAAAGGAAACAAGCAAGTGTTAGTACAGGTTTGATTGATGAACCTGATGTTGAGCAGGTGAATGTTGAAGAAATAGTACAAACGACAGAAGCAGGTCATGTTAAGAGACTTTGGAAGAAG
This sequence comes from Scalesia atractyloides, assembly GCA_947069175.1. Taxonomy (NCBI): domain Eukaryota; kingdom Viridiplantae; phylum Streptophyta; class Magnoliopsida; order Asterales; family Asteraceae; genus Scalesia; species Scalesia atractyloides. The sequence goes on from CAMTDV010000009.1 coordinate 40,659,190, forward strand.
CCACTGCTGACATAGAAAGAATGGTCGGAGTTGAAAATGTGGAACATGGTGGTGATGACGAAGGGCCATCACCAAGTACCGATTCAGAGGATAGGTGAGAAGGAGAGAGGAAGGAGAAAGAAAAGAAAAAGAGAGGTTTGAAAGGGAGAGAGAATTGGCTGAAGATAAGAAGCGTAAGGCTACAGGGGATGATGATACTACTTATGAGCCGTCTGAGGCTGAAGAGGAAATCTCTGTTGTTAAGCCTGCAAGGAAGAAAGCTGGAAAAAGGGTCAAATATACAGCAGCAAGAAAGCCTGAGACTACAGCTAGAAAGCTTCGGATCAAGCTAAAGTCAAAGCCTACTGAGACGTTGGTTGCTCCAACGGCTGAAACTTTTCTGAACGTCCTATATCTACTCCTCCAACATCTCAGCCACCTCCAACAGTGGTAACTCCAAGTGTGACTGCTCATCATGCATCTCCTCCTCCTCCTCAGCATGCTACCACAGAGACTCGTGTTCCAACTCCTCCTCCAGTGGTTGATCCTCCTGTTGGTTCTCCTCCACGCCAACCTATTTACACTCCTCCAACTGTGTCTCAAGCGCAAGCAACATTGTCAGCTCATCCTACACAAGCTTCAACATTCGCTTCCTTTGATGATTACTACTTCGATTATGAGGCTATTCCACGGGGAGGGAATATGACAGCTGACAATGTATATGTTGGTAGGCTCTATGAATTAGAAGCAAGGATAAAAAGTGCCAATGAGAAGATTAAGATCCTTGTTTCAGATAGAGAAAGTATCAGGGAGATTCTGAGATTGGTCATTGACGATTGTGAAAGAGACTTTCAAGCCTCACAGAAAGTTACTGCATATGAGGAAAGGATTAAGGTACTGGAAAATGAGAGAGAGATTCTAAAGGCGACTCTCAGCAGCTATGAGACAGAGAATCAGAGAAGAGTACGAAGCTGAGAGAGAGTCGAACAACAGGCAGGTTGAGCTTATGAAGAAGATTTTGGTTTGAACTTTGGGTATCTATCTCGCTGATGAGATTGAGAAGATTGAGAGAGAGGAGGCAAGACAGAAGGTTGTTGAAAGGGAACGAGCTTCTAAAGCTCTATCTGATGCAGAAGGCCGAGGTAAAGAAAAGATTGATGATATGCCTGTACATAAAGCTGCTACTTCATCCGCTCCTTTGATCGAACAATCTGTGCTGGATGCTGAATCCATGCCAGTATCTTCTGAGTTAGTAGTCTATGATCCAACTGTTGATGTTAGCATGAGGTTTGTGCTTCAAGGAGAAGGGATTCTAGAGAAGATGACGAAAGAAAAGGCGATTGCTGAAAGAGAGCTAAAGAAGGAGATTGATGATTTGGTAGACGGAACGTTTGATGAGTTAGAGAAGGAAGGATTCGAATATGTAGCAAGTTTATTTGATAATGAAAATTTGTCTGTTGATGCTTACATGAACGACTCTATTTTTGAACTAACCGATTGAACAGGTTCAGGGGGAGTCGTTGATTGAAGTTGAGAAGATTGTGCCTAAGCCGAAAGTTATCTATCTTGAGCACGATGCGAAAGAAGGGGAGTATGTTCATAACTACTCCAAGGCTGATCTTGCAGAATTATTTGGATTACAAGAAGATTCATTCGAGTTCGACTTTGAAGAGGAACTAAAGAACACGAGCTCAAAGCCTGATGACTATGTTTTTGAAGACATCCCTCAAGCAAATGATTATGACCAAGTCATCATTGAAGATTGGATTCAGATGATAATGAAGTGGCAAGATATACGTGTGAGGGAACAAATGTGTTTCCTACTCTTGATGAAATGACTGCTGAAATCAATGATGATATGTTAAAGCAAAAAGTAGCAGAAGCAGTTAAGGAAGGAACGACTCCTAAACCACCGACAAAAGAAGAAATCATAGAAATGAAGAAGAAATGGTTCAAGGAGATGCCGCCTGAAAGAAAGTTCCGTCATCCATTGGCTTTCTTCACCAGAGACCCTGACACATCTCTGGGTGACATTATCAGTTGGGGATGGATCGAGGAACTGGATGTGTATGCGTTGAAACGTGAATATGGAGTTCAATACTTCAGAAGATTGGGAGATATTCAGACCCTGTCAGAATGGGATGTGAAAGAGTTGGTTCAGACCAAGACGTTTAGTATGAAGCTACGACCTAATGATCAACGCCTTTGGAAGTTAATCAAGTTTGAAGCAGAACATGGATTCAACTTATGGAAGCCTCACAAGCTGTGAACCGTCACAAAGATTGATCCAGTGACTCAAGAGAAAGATGTAACTTTGATTGTCAAGAGGCCGCGTGTTATGAAGAATATGCCCTTGAAGGAAATGGAACAAGATTTTTACAAGATCTTCAAATGGTGGCGTTATGATTCGAGTACTGGAGAGGCTATTATTTGTGTTGAGCCTGACGAAGGATCATGGGATATGTCTGAGGATCTTTCCGAAACCGTGCACAAGAGAATTTATGGGTTGTGGCGTGCAATCAGAGTATTGGATCCTATGTGGTTGGTCAACTACTCAGAGAAAGATATTGAACGTTTATTCTTCATCAAGATCAGTTATGAAGAAAAAGACAAAGAGCAGGCCATGCAGTTCCAAAAGATTGTGAATGTTTGTTATGCTAACAACATTAATTCAGGAAAGGAATAGAATACTTCATGGAGAAACCTTGAAGATAAGGAAAAGAAAAAGAAAGATCAAAACGAAGAAAGAATTGAGGCACGTCGAAAGCTGGCCACCCGTGAAAGATTCAAGTTCGGGAACACGTACAACTGACCTCCTCCTATAGATCAAACTTCCATTGCTTCAGAGGAGCGTCGAAGGCCACGCAAGAGATTTTTCGGATGATTCAAGTCAAATATGTTTAAAGTTTTTAGCTGAGCAAGTCTGACCGGAAGCTCACAATTTGGGCCCGATCCTAAGCATTCACACAATGTACCAATCCACGATTGGTTCATTGATGTACTTAACTGCAAGCCGACCGGACATTATGTTTGATGTTTGTCAATGTGCCAGAAATCAGAAATCAGGCTAATCCTAAACTTTCTCATCTCTCATCCGTTAAACGAATCTTTGATTTGTTTGCCTTTTCTGATCCTAGAATTTCGAACTTTGATTTGTTTGCCTTTTCTGATAGTAACCTTGGAGAGACGGACAGGGATATGAAGTCCACATCGGCTGGATGTCAATACTTGGGAGTCAGGTTTATCTCATGGCAGTGCAAGAAGCAACAAACAGTGTCTTTATCAACCGTAGAAGCAGAATATATTGCAGCATCTGCATGCTGCTCCCAGGTTATTTGGATTCAACATCAGCTCGCGGATTACGATTTGACTTATCTTGACACTACTATCCATTGTGATAATGATGCCGCCATCCAAATCATCAAAAACCCTGTTTTCACTCCAAGACCAAGCACATTGATATCACAGTTCATTTCATCCGAGATTGCTATTACAGAGGTTTGATTAAACTTTGAACAGATCCATACTGATGCTAATACAGCGGATCTTTTTACAAAACTTGTCAGCAACTCGAGATTCAAGGTGCTTGTGGACCTTTTAAAAATGATGTGGTTTACCGACTGAGCAATTTAAAAAAAACTTAATCAACAAATAATATTAATAGTTTAATAAATAAATTTGCGCATAAAGTATTCTACTTTTGCACAAATTTGGGGAGAAATATTTTGTTGAGGGGGAGAATCGCATAACTGGGAAGTGAAATAAATTTCCGTAATAACGAATTTGGGTAACACATGTAAGGTACCGAAGTTGAAAACGCAAGGATCCACTGTAATGTGATGATAGGCTTATCGCTCAAAGGCATAAATTCTAAGTACCAAGTAACAAACACCGCAAGCTATATGTCATGTGGATAACATATCATATGCATATGATTTCATGGTCTTAAATCCTACGTCGATAGATAGGCAACGTCTGAAGTTTCGGGTCTTTATGCCAGTGAGTCATCCGGGGATATCAAGACTGCCCTTTTGTTGCATCTGGATTTATGCAGACCTAGGCACAGTCAGGATATCCTTAACAAAAGAGCCAAAATCTTAAAGAGAAAGGAAATCTCATTGTGAGACAATTCCATGCGCTTGAAATGTTAAGTACCACATAAGATATAAAGCTTAACCCTCGTCAGATAATTGTTTGGTTGCTCTACAGTACGATGTACTGACCTGTTCACCAACAAGTCTGACGTTGTAAAAATCAAGGATGATCTCAGTATACTCGCCTGTCACGCTGTACGGTTGCGCATACCTTTATCGTGGGGGTATGTCATGTTATGGGATACACGGACGTCATAGCATGTTCTATCAAGATTAAGTTACGAGGTTAAAATTAAAGGTTGACACGATAAGTTTAAGAGGACGAATATATTCGCAATCGCATGGACCCGTCTGATTAGGCGAGTGCTGAAAAATGTTCCTTAGTCAGTTCGACATCGGTTTGATCCCATGGCAAGTCTCCTCATGTAATATTTTATTATTATTTTATTATTTTTTACATTATATAATCTTATATGATTCAGATGAAAAGGATTGCTCGGCTGGTTGGAACGCCGATTTTGACAAAGGCATTATTGTTCAGAAAAGGAATCACATGGTCTAAATAATAATGAAATTACTATTTTAATATGGGCCCACCATCTCGAATAGGCAAATTAGTCACTGTCTGAAATAGGCCAGGCCCAATCATCTCGGATTACTGTTTCGAGATGGGCCGGACCCAATTCGAATCATTAAATACTCCATTCGAATTATCTCGAGTCATTTTGAACTCTATCTCATCGCCAACTGATCTCGAACAACCCGAACTCATAGGTTAAACCTTTGCTTCTCGGATGAAACTCGGATGAACAACAATGCGTATCGAATGAATTTCGAATGCATCTCGGATGCTGCTCGGATTGTAACACCTCAAAAATTTCATCGAATAAAAATCCGACACGGGTCCCGAAAATTCTTGGTGGCCACGTGTAACCGAGAGGGACTAAAAGACGCCGTCATGTTATTATAATAACCTCTGAACAAATATCGGAAAAGTCGGAGGATCAAAAGTGGAAAAATACCAAAATTTATCTTTTGGGAGGTTCTTACGGACTGTAACCATCAATGGTTACGGACCGTAAGGCAATCAAATCATTGTTTCAGTAAGGCGGTTACGGACCGCAAGCCTTAATGGTTACGGTCCGTAACCAATTCAAATCTGTGGGCGCCTAAAGGGCTTACTTACCGCAAGGCTTATCCATAAGGGACTGCCAGTGACACTTTGCTTGGCAGTTTCCTGCCCTGCCACTTAGCTCGCGACTAGCCTCCAATCTCTTGCTTGTGCCACGTCCATAAGCAACTGGAGACCCCTCACACCTGTCCTCGACACTTTGTATGGTATCATGCTTCATCCTTGGCTATAAATACCAAGCTAAACTTGTCAATTCTTTGCTCATTCATCATTCCCTTTTTCTGTTGCTCAATTCGGAGAACCTGAGACTCTTGGGAGCACCCTCTGAGTTCTTAGTACTTGTTTGGATCACTTGTAAGTGCTCCAACCCTCCTTGTTCAGTTTTATTAGGCTTAAAGCCAAAATCAAAGCGTTGACGTAAAAACGCGTTGACTTTGTTCTAAGACCATTATGGTCCAGCCTACGTTCATATCGAACATGGCTACATGATCGTAATAAGGTAGGTGATAATCCCTCAAGAGGGCACCTCCTGATTACCACGTTTGCTTGGTCAATTGACGGGTTAAAGTTACGTTAATAAAAAGTCAAACGGGCAGTTTTGAAATACAATCATAACTAGCAATGTAGGTGCTATAAAATCTGTTTTGACACTTTAATAACTTGGTAATAATTATAAGAACATGTAAGAACATGTTCGGCTCGTCAATTCCAGGTCTAAGGTCGGTTCGCAACCGAAAGTCGCAAAAGTTTACTTTTGCCTCGACTTTCAATCTGACCCGATTTAGCAACATTAGCTTCTGTCCCTAAGTTGCATTATGACCATGTTATAATATACTATAACCCTCTGGAGTAATAGGACATGGTCATGTAGTAATCCGAGTTAATACGCAAGTTTCCGCTAAATATGCCAAACTTTGTTAAAAAGCCCTTCTTGTATAAAAATAAGGTTTCAAAGAAAAAGGAGCATACATATGACTTGTAAACTGATATGATAAACTATTCAACTTATTTTGATATCTTAAATCTGATCATAAACCGAGTTTTGTTAAAAGATAGCAACTCATGCTTTTAAAGGACCAAAATGCCCTTTCGGCACCTAAAATGGTTTAAACATGATTTTGACATCAAAACTCATTACCTACTAATGTAATATCATTATTAGGATTACTTGGGATAATTATTCAGGTTGCAAACTGAGTATAAACTATATTTTACATATTATGTCCTTAAATGACGATATTACCCTTTCGGCACTTTAAATGGGTTTTAAATATTTTTATGAACCAAAACCTTATGCTTACTGATGTAGTATATATATTAACATATTTTGGTCATGAAAACCTGGTCACAACAACGTTTTTACTTAAATATCATTTAAATCGTCATTTAGCGACTTAATCGCCGTTTCGGCGCATAATATGGTTTAAAACCATATTAAAGCATCAAGGCTTGATACCTACTGATTTCAAAACATATTTTCAGTAGGTACATGTCCCAAACTCAGACTCCCAAATAAGTTATCGAATTATATGTGAAATGACCAAAATGCCCTTTCAGGACATAGTTTGGTCTTAAACTATAAACCACACATATAATTGATATCCTACTGATATAACATCATAAAAAAGTGTTTTTACAGAATGTTTATGTCCTTAACATCAGTTTACATATAAGACCGTTTATTATGTTGTAAAATGACCAAATTGCCCTTTTAAGGCATAATTTAATTTTTAAACCATAACGGGCCAACATATTGATACCTTACTGATATCTTAACTTATTTTAAACACAATGACATATGGAACTTGTATAGGACTCACCCGGTTACCCGGGTTCGCTTATATGCGTACGGTTAGCCCACGTGACTTGTTTACGCAACTTAATAGAAACGGGTTTAACCATATCAAAATATTCTCAAATTTCAGAATGTAAAATGGTAACCCATATTATACAAGTCCTAGTACTTGTCGGGTCCAAAATACATTCTTTTCCGGTCATCGCTTAATCTAGCGTTTTCGTACGTTATCTTTATTTTAAGTTAGCCGGTCTAAGTCAATGACTAAATAAAGACCTGCTAGCTAACTAATCGGTTAATAATACCATCCATTCCAGACTAGAGACTTCCAGTATATTTTTTTCCGAGCTAGTTATTTTGATTACGGCTGTGCTCTGCTTATTTTCTTATTTACTAAAGAATTTGCAACCTTATACGGGCTTGGGATACGGTATACTAATACCGCATGGTTGGATATGGGATCAAAGACCAATGAGTCGGGAATTCTAATAATCCATTTTAATTCGTATTGCTTAATATTAAACATTTGGGGGTTAAAACGACAGTGTCCTTGATATCCACGACTCATTTAATTGCAAATCCCACGACCTAAGCACGGGGTGTAGGCATCACCTGTCAGATGCTAAATTAAATTAAAACCCATTAGGGGTGCACCTATTAAAGGTGTTAAAGTGGTGTGTCGATTAATCATGATCCCGACATAGTTTTCGGGCTCTAAATGTATTATTGGCAAGTAAAACTGATAACATGAAAATTATTTATCCCAAGTTATTTATTAAACTATGTAACATTGTGTACACTAAATATTTTTGAAATGTTTTCAAAATGAGTCAGTTAAATGTATTTACTGTGAAAACTAACGTATTTTCAAAAGACTAAGCGCACGTGACAAGTATACGTAAATAGGCCGGAAGTACTCGGCGAAGCTTAAGAGGAATTGCAACCCTTTGCTTAGAAGGCCTTAGTTTGTCAAGTTTCCTTTTTGTAATCACATTTCGATTCGCCTGTGAATCTAGTTACAAGCGTTGTATATTTGTTTGAACTTTGAACATTCAAATGTTTGTAATAGTAATTATCCAGACTTCCGCTGTGTTTATTTGTATTGTTTGGTAATGATGATATCAACTTACGTCATGATATTCCCCAACCGGGCCCACCGGGTTACACGTGGAAATTAGGGGTGTGACAGGTTGGTATCAGTGCCAACTCTCTCTTGAGTGAATTAAACACGAGCCTTTGTGTTTAATCTCGGGAAGACATATTAACACATATCTCTTAGACTTTCGAGTCTAGACTTTGACCTAGGTGTAATCATTTCCATCTTATTATTCTAGCTTTGTATTTTGTTTAACTTGTTTTTGAAGCTGGAATAATGCCGCCTAAATTTAGACGCGGAGGAAAGGGCAAGGGACCCATGAGGGGTGGACCCTCTCTGACCGACCATCCTTCAGACCACCTTATAGACCATCTCTAGCTGGAGCAGCTGATTTGCCTGACCACAATCGTTACTCAAGATCCGGAGATTCTTCGTCCCCTTTTGAACCTTACAGACACACCATTTCACATGAATACTCCCCACCTTAATCACACTCTCATCATTCCTACCATTCTCACCATTCCCACCAATCACACCATTCTCATTCCCATTCTCAGCAAGAATACTTTAACTTTAACTTGGTTAACCAACCCTCACCTGAAACCCCTCGAGTCGACTCGCCAACACATATGGAGGAAGATTCCGATGCAGAGGAATTTCCACAAACTGGATCGTATGGTCATCCCATTGAGCTATCTAGTGGCTCAAACTCCTTGGCAGGATCTCCGTTTCGAGGTCCTGATGATTATGAGCAGAGGTGGGCACAATATGTGTTTGTCAACACGCCCTCATACCACAACACTCCCCAACATCAAGCCCCATCACCACATCCTCACCAAGAGGATGTCGATATGCAACAGGTGGATCAACCTCAGCCACCACCTGAGTCATCATCACAACCATGCCGAAGGCATGGAGCATGCATGTTGGTGCGTTCCAGTCAAAGGTCTTGTTCGCTACCACCTTTACCACCATTATACCCTGTCATCCGAGGACCCGCAAATGGGTGGGCCCTCAAACACATCGCCAATGGTGGAACCCCCGCCACAACCAGCTGTTGAGCCTCAACCTCAACCACCTCTACAACCGCCGGATTTTGTAAACCCAATACCTACTTATACTGGACCATCAGGGTTTAACCCTGTTGACCCTCCGGGTTTGTATAACTACATCCACCATGGTTTAGAGCAAGATCCTTATTATGATGCAGTCATTCATAATAACCTTTACCATTCCTCTTACCCTAGTTACCCACCTCCTTATGCCGCTACCGGATATCCACCTTATGGGTATCCGTATCTAGTTGCGCCTCAGCCGCAACCACCACCTCAGCCTCAACCCCAATCACAAGCACCACTTGAGGCTATTAATGAGGCCTTAGACCAGGTCAGAGAAATGCGACAACAAGTTAAGAAGTCGGAGAAGAAAACAACCAAATTCATCAAGAAACTTTATAAAGCTGTGAAAGGAAGGAAGGATAACTAGTTTTGTATTTTCATATATGTAATTTAAATTCCCAAAAGTCCCTACGAGGACATTGTTATTTTCTTTTAAGTCCCTGCGAGGACATTGTAATTTCTGTTAAGTTCCTGCGTGAACTATTTTTGTTATTTCAAAAGTCCTATATTTAGGCAATTATGTAATGTTCTTTTAGTAAAATTTCCTTTGTTATGTATTTCATTCAATCATCATCATGATTTTATTCAAATTTTATTGATCCGCTAAATTATCCAAAGATTTATCAGCCAATAATTTTGATCAATTAAATTGGCAAATGAAAATTTCGGAAGTAACCTTCTGTCTAGCAAAGGTGAACAATGTTCAACTTCCAAATTTATCATTTCTTGATATTAATTCTCTTATGGAGAAAACTCTTAAATCCTCGTGATAAATGTTGTCAGATTAATTAAGTGGGTAAATGACAATGTTCAAAACCAATCGCCTAAGTGATCAAGTTAGATCCTGGCAAAAATATTCAAACACTCAATAGTAGTGTAAAGCCAATGTGCAATAATAACGGTAGTGACGCTTGATGCAATCTATAAATGCCTATGATGGTCCTTTGAGACCTAGGATATATATAAATATACCACATCTGATATTTAAATTCGGTATGGTCATAGAACCATGTCGTGAATAAGGGTAGCCGTAGAAAATAACCGAATTCATCTCAATATTTAGAAGTAAGTTGCAACAATGGTGGATTCAAACGAAGTGAATAGCAAACGCAATGACGACGATGCCAATGAAAACATTATTATTAGTAAGAACAACTTGAGAGAACTTATTGCTGCAGAAGTCGGCAAAGCTTTAAAGGCAAGTCCGAACGACAACCGGAGTCGAGTGCTTCTCGTTCCAAGCCTGTTTCTAAACCCAAATCTCAGCCCAGCCACTCAAAGCCGAAGAAGAGTGAGGCACACTCTTCAAATGTGAAGAGTGATCCGCAACCTAAGAAGCCGAATGTTGATGGCGATGGATGCTCCTACAAGTACTTCGTGTCTGGTAGACCCCGCGATTTGAACGAGAAAAAGGGGCAGTGGAATGTTTAAGGTGGTTAGATGAAATGGAAACAGTGGTGGATATCAGCGGATGCACTGATAAGAATGTTGTTAAATACGTATCTCAGTCATTCAAGGGTGATGCCTTTATCTGGTGGAAAGCCCTAGTACAGTCTACGGGCAAAGTGCACCTCTACAACTTGAGTTGGTCCAACTTTGTAGATTTAGTAAAGGATACTTACTGCCCATCTCATGAGGTGGAGAAAATCGAGTCAGATTTCCTAAATCTGACTGTGAAGAACCTGGACTGTCGGAAGTTTGTCACCCACTACAATTCTCTTTCAAGGCTAGTGCCTTATCTAGTTACTCTGAAGCCCAAACGCATTGCACGTTTTATCAGTGGGCTAGCTCCGAAATAAGGAGTATGGTTAAAGCGGTGCAGCCAGGCACCTACAAGTCCGCTGTGGAGTTATCCCTCTCCCTCAGACAGGACTATGTGAGGCAAATGTCAGTAAAGACTGACACTGATGGAAAGAGGAAACGAGAGGATAATAACTCCAAGAGGTTCAACAAAAAGGGTAAAAATGGGTTTAGCAAGGATAATCTAAAGTCGATCGACAAACCCAATTGTAAAACATGTGGGAAGCAACACTATGGACAGCGTTGCTTGGATCAAAACCAAAGCAATGCAACCTCTGCAAGAAAACAGGGCATCAGTCACATGAGTGCCGAAATATAAAAGATGAACCTGTTATGGATGTGGTGAGAAAGGCCACATCAGTACAAACTGCCCTAAGGCGAATACTAAGGGTAAGGCCAAAACTACTGAAGCTAAGAAAGCCACTGCTAGGGCCTTTCAAATGAATGCCAAGGAAGCAGTGAAAGATAACAATGCCATAACGGGTACGTTCCCTATCAACGATGCTTTTACTAGAGTTCTTTTCGATTCGGGCGCCGATAAATCGTTTGTAGATCATAAGTTTAGTGAACTATTAAACTTGCCCGTAAGAACTCTAGACATAACCTATGAAGTAGAGCTCACTGATGGAACTATAGAAACCGCTCTTCTATTCTTGACAGATGCTTCATATCCATCAAGAATCATTCTCTCCCTGTCTCTCTTCTACCTATGAAACTAGCGGGATTCAATGTAGTCTTAGGCATAGATTGGTTATCGCATAACCAAGCTCGCATTGCCTGCGATAGGAAACTCATTGAAATCAAATCCCCGTCTGGTAAAATCCTTACCATTCATGGACACAAACACTTTGGATTGCCTGATAAAGCAGTTTCGCTTAAGGCATCCAGATGTATGCAAGAGGTTGTCTCATCTACATGGCACAAGTTACCATCGATGAACCCGAACTAAGGATTGAGGATATTCCTATCATCTCTGAATACCCGGATGTGTTCCCAGAAGAATTACCTAGCCTACCTCCTGATAGGCAGGTAGAGTTTCGAATTGACATCATTCCTGGAGCAGCTCCCATAGCTAAAGCTCCATACCGTTTAGTACCTACCAAGATGAAAGAATTAAGAACCCAATTGGACGAACTTTTAGAGAAAGGTTTTATTCAACCTAGTTCTTCGCCATGGGGAGCTCCTATCGTATTCGTCAAAAAGAAGGACGGATCAATGCGGATGTGCATTGATTACCGTGAACTTAATAAGATGACGATCAAGAACCGTTATGCTTTGCCCAGGATCGACGACTAGTTTGATCAATTGCAAGGTGCAAGCTACTTCTCAAAGGTTGATTTAAGATTGGGATATCACCAACTTAAAGTTAGAAATGAAGATGTTCCAAAAACTGCCTTTCAGAACGAGATACGGACATACGAGTTCCTAGTGATGCCTTTTGGGCTCACTAATGCACCCGCAGCATTCATGGATCTCATGAATAGAGTCTGCAAGCCATACTTAGATAAGTTTGTTGTCTTCATAGACGACATACTTATCTATTCTCGTAATCAATCTGATCAAAGAAACATTTAAGGTGCATTCTTGAAATTCTGCGTCAAGAAAAGCTATACGCAAAATTTTCTAAATGTGAATTCTGGCTATGTGAGGTTCAGTTCCTTGGTCACGTAGTAACTGAACGTGGTATCCAAGTAGATCCAGCAAAGATAGAAGCAATAATGAATTGGGAAGCACCAAAAACACCTTCCGAGATACGTAGTTTCTTAGGACTGGCTGGCTATTATCGAAGGTTCATTGAGAACTTCTCACGAATAGCCGCTCCTTTGACAATCTTAACTCGTAAGGATGCTAAGTTCAACTGGGGTCCAAAGCAACAGGAATCCTTCAAAACTTTAAAGCACAAGTTAAGCAATGCCCCAATGTTAACTCTGCCAGAAGGTGTTGAAGAGTTTGTGGTTTAGTGTGATGCTTCGTACACTGGTATGGGCTGTGTGCTTATGCAGAGAGGCAAAGTGATTACCTATCCATCACGACAATTAAAAGTGCACGAGAGAAACTACACCACCCATGATTTGGAACTGGGTGTGGTACTATTTGCACTTAAACTTTTGGAGACATTATCTATATGGAACAAAGTGTGTCATTTACACTGATCATAAAAGTCTCCAACATTTGATCAATCAAAAGGACTTGAACATGAGGCAACGTCGTTGGATGGAAACACTCAACGACTACGATTGTGAGATTCGATATCATCCAGGAAAGGCAAATATAGTCGCTGATGCGCTTAGTCGCAAGGAAATAGTCAAACCTTTAAGGATCAATGGCAAAAAAATCAAACTAAAGAATAGCTTGAATGAAAAGCTACTAGTTAGACAAAAGGAAGCCATGTCGGAGAATAACGTCGTGAAGGAAGGACTAGGTGCAACCATCGATCAGTTAGCATCTGGAAAGGACGAAATGTTTAGGCTTAATAATCGGATCTGGGTTCCAATCTTTGGATGACTTAGAGATATAATCCTCCAAGAAGCACATAGTTCTAAATATTTGGTTCACCTAGGAAGCGACAAGATTTATCAAGATCTTAAGCCCAGCTATTGGTGGATGGGTATGAAGAAAGATATAGCCAATCATGTAGCAAAGTGCTTGACGTGTTCTTAAATTAAGGCAGAACACCAGAAACCGTCAGGACTTCTACAACAGCTTGAAATCCCAGTGTGGAAATGGGAAATGGTAACAATGGACTTCATCACTAAGTTACCTAAGTCCAAGCGTGGCAATGACACGATTTGGGTTATCGTGGATAGATTAAAAAATCCGCACATTTCTTACCAATTAAGGAAACATACATTCTGATAAGCTGGCTAAGCTTTATGCGATGAGATTGTATCTTTACATGGCGTGCCAATATCCATTGTATCTGATAGAGATACGAGATACACATCTCACTTCTTGAAAAGCTTCTAACAGTCTCTAGACACGAGATTAAACTTCAGTACGGCTTACCATCTGCAGACGGATGGACAAAGTGAGCGTACCATCCAAACCTTAGAGGACATGTTGTGGGCATGTGTGATCGATTTAGGTGGAAGTTGGGACGATCACTTACCCCTAATCGAGTTCTCTTATAATAATAGTTACCACACGAGTATTAAGGCCGCTCCTTTTGAAGCCTTATATGGAAGAAAATGTAGGACGCCTGTGTGTTGGGCTGAAGTTGGAGAAGCCCAACTATCTTAACCCGAAATTGTTCTTGAAACCACGGAAAAGATTGTGCAAATCCGTGATCGACTTAAGGCAGCTTGTGATAGACAAAAGAGCTATGCTGACAAAAGGCATAAACCTTTACAGTTCCAAGTTGGGGACAAGGTTATGTTAAAAGTGTCACATTGGAAAGGTGTATTGCGCTTTGGGAAAAAGGGCAAGTTAAGCCCAAGGTACATCAGACCATTCGAGATAACCGAATGTGTTGGATCTGTAGCTTATAGGCTTAAGCTACCTGAGAAGCTTAGTGGAATCCATGATGTTTTCCACATCAGCAACTTGAAGAAATGTCTAGTGGATGAGTCGCTAGCAATGCCTCATGAAGATATCCAAATTGATGAAAACTTGCGTTTCATGGAGAAACCAATTGCGATCGAGGATCGGTAAGTTTAGAAGCTTCGTAGGAAGCACGTACCTATTGTAAAAGTTAAATGGAATGCCTGTTGAGGTCCCGAATATACTTGGGAGGTCGAATCCAATATGCGACAGAAGTACCCATACCTATTTGAATAAATCTCGAGGTCGATATTTTTATTAAGGGGGTGAAGATGTAACACCTCAAAAATTTCATCGAATAAAAATCAGACACGTGTCCCGAAAATTCTTGGTGGCCACGTGTAACCGAGAGGGACTAAAAGACGCCGTCATGTTATTATAATAACCTCTGAACGAGCATCAGAAAAGTCGGAGGATCAAAAGTGGCAAAATACCAAAATTTATCTTTTGGGAGGTCCTTACGGACCGTAACCATCAAAGGTTACGGACCGTGAGACAATCAAATCACTGTTTCAGTAAGGCGGTTACGGACTGCAAGCCTCAATGGTTACGGTCCGTAACTAATTCAAATCTGTGGCCGCCTAAAGGGCTTACGGACCGCAAGGCTTATCACTTACGGTCCATAAGGGACTGCCAGTGACAGTTTGCTTGGCAGCTTCCTGCCCTGCCACTTAGCTCGCGACTTGCCACCAATCTCTTGCTTGTGCCACGTCCATAAGCACCTGGAGACCCCTCACACCTGTCTAGACACTTGCATGCATCATGCTTCATCCTTGCTATAGAATACAAGCTAACTTCCCAAATTCTTGCTCATTCACATTCCTTCTTCTCTTGGTCAATTGTGAATTCATGAGACTTTGGAACTTGACTTCTTAGTACTGTTTGGATCACTTGTAAGTGCTCCAACCCTCTTGTTAAGTTTTATTAGGCTAAAGCCAAAATCAAAGCGTTGACGTAAAATGCTTGACTTTGTGCTAAGACCATTATGGTCACCCTCGTTTATATGAACATGTCTACGTGATCGTAATAAGGTAAGTGTAATCCTCAAAGGGCACCTCCTGATTACACTTTTGCTTGGTCAATTGAGGGTCAGTTACGTTAATAAAAAGTCAAACGGGCAGTTTTGAAATAAATCATAACTAGCAATGTCGGTGCTATAAAATCTGTTTTGACACTTTGATAACTTGGTAATAATTATAAGAACATGTAAGAACATGTTCGGCTTGTCCATTCCACGTCTTAGGTCGGTTCGCAACCGAAAGTCGCAAAAGTTTACTTTTGCCTTGACTTTTAGTTCTGACCAGATTTAGCAACATTAGCTTCTGTCCCTAAGTTGCATTATGACGATGTTATAATATACTATAACCATCTGGAGTAATAGGAGATGGTCATGTAGCAATCCGAGTTAATACGCAAGTTTACGCTAAATATGCCAAACTTTGTTAAAAAGCCCTTCTTGTATAAAAATAAGGTTTCAAAGATAAAGGAGCATACATATGACTTCTAAACTGATATGATAAACTATTCAACTTATTTTGATATCTTAAATCTAATCATAAATCGAGTTTTGTTAAAAGATCGCAACTCATGCTTTTAAAGGACCAAAATGCCCTTTCGACACCTAAAATGGTTTAAACATGATTTTGACATTAAAACTCATTACCTACTGATGTAATATCATTATTAGGATTATTTGGGATAATTATTCAGGTTGCAAACTGAGTATAAACTATAGTTTGCATATTATGTCCTTGAATGATTATATTACCCTTTCGGCACTTTAAATGGGTTTTAAATATTTTTATGAACCAGAACCATATACTTACTAATGTAGTATATATATTAACATAATTTGGTCATTTAAACCTAGTCACAACAACAGTTTTACTTAAATACCATTTAAATCGTCATTTAGCGACTTAATCGCCGTTTCGGCGCATAATATGGTTTAAAACCATATTAAAGCATCAAGGCTTGATACCTACTGATTTCAAAACATATTTTAGTAGGTACATGTCCCAAACTCAGACTCCCAAATAAGTTATCGAATTATATGTGAAATGACCAAAATGCCCTTTTGGGACATAGTTTTGTCTTAAACTATAAACCACACATATAATTGATATCCTACTGATAGAACATCATAAAATAAGTGTTTTTACAGAATGTTTATGACCTTAACATCAGTTTACATATTAGCCCGTTTATTATGTTGTAAAATGACCAAATTGCCCTTTTAAGGCATAATTTGATTTTTAAACCACAACGGGCCAACATATTGATACCTTACTGATATCTTAACTTATTTTAAACACAATGGAATATGGAATTCGTATAGGACTCACCTGGTTACCCAGTTCGCTTATATACGTACGGTTTAGCCCACGTGACTTGTTTACGCAACTTAACAGAAACGGGTTTAACCATATCAAAATATTATCAAATTTCAGAATGTAAAAGGGTAACCCGTATTATACAAGTCCGAGTACTTGTCGGGTCCAAAATATATTCTTTTCCGGTCATCGCTTAATCTAGCGTTTTCGTATGTTATCATTATTTTAAGTTAGCCGGTCTAAGTCAACGACTAAATAAAGACCCGCTAGCTAACTAATCGGTTAATAATACCATCCATTCCAGACTAGAGACTTCCAGTAGATTGTTTTCCGGGCTAGTTATTTTGATTATGGCTGTGCTCTGCTTATTTTCTTATTTACTAGAGAATTTGCAAGCCAGGTAAATACTTTAACTTATTTTCCCTTATACGGGCTTGGGATACGGTATACTACTACCGCATGGTTGGATATGGGATAAAGACCAATGAGTCTGGAATTCTAATAATCTATTTTAATTCTTATTGATTAATATTAAACATTTGGGGGTTAAAACGACCGTGTCCTGGATATCCACGACTCATTTTGCAAATGGCCACGACCTAAGCATGAAGTGTAGGCATACACCCGTCATATGCTAAATTAAATTATAACCCATTAGGGGTGCACCTATTAAAGGTGTTAAAGTGGCGTGTCGATTAATCATGATCACGACATAGTTTTCGGGCTCTAAATGTATTATTGGCAAGTAAAACTAAGAGTTAAATGTCTGGTTGGTCCCTGTGGTTTGCGAAAATTTCAGACTTGGTCCTAAGGGTTCACTAATTACACACTTGGTCCCAATGGTTGCAATTTTTAAACTTGGGTGGTCCTTAGCACTAACCTTTGTTAAATTTTCTAGTTATGTCTTTGTGAAATGACTAAATTGTCCCTAAACCATTAAAAAAATAAAAACCAAAAAGAGATCATCTTCTTCAACCCACCACCACCTCTATCTTCAACCCACCATCACCACCACCACCACCACCTCCACCTCCACCTCCACCTTTCAACCCACTGCCTCCACCGTAAACTCACCACCTATAACACTTCATTACTAGCTTGGAGCATACACCTGAATGCACATCATGAATTATTTAGGTTTATATAATTAGATTTGCAAAGAAATTAATACAGCAACATCTACAATGAGTCATCTATTTATATATGTATAACTAGCCAACAGTAATGGCATACGCAACTTACAAATAAATTAGTTATCAATTTTTGATTCATGTTTGTATAAACTGAAAACAAGCAAAATCACACAACTATAACGATACATCTAACGGATTTATATCGGAATGCGAACATTAAGAATGAATGTGTAGATCAGAGATCTGATCACTCCATAGATCGAATAGATCCTCTGTTTATCTGATCTGTAGATTAAACCGAGAGCTCCGGCAAGAGGTACGACAGAGGATGAGAACGATTAGACGAAAATGTGGCGAGGGGAGAGTAGCAGCAAAACTCATGTTGGACAAATGAGTGAGGAGAAAGAATGATGTAAAGGGAAAAGGAATGGTGGTTGAAAATCAAACTGGTGATGGTGGGTTGAAAGTGGAGGTGGAGGTGGTGGTGGTGGTGGTGAGTTAGAGAGATGGGGGAGAAGAAGATGAGGAGTGGCCTCATCTCTTTTTCGTTTTTATTTTATTTTTTAATTGTTCTGGGACAATTTTGTCATTTCATAAAGACTTAACTGAAAAATTTAACAAATTTTAGTATTAAGGACCACTCGAGTTAAAAAATTGCAACCACAGGGACCAAGTGTGTAATTAGTGAACCCTTAGGACCAAATCTACAATTTTTGCAAACCACAGGGACCAACCAAGCATTTAACTCTAAAACTAATAACATGAAATTATTTATCCCAAGTTATTTATTAAACTATGTACCATTGTGTACACTAAATATTTTTGAAATGTTTTCAAAATGAGCCAGTTAAATGTATTTACCAGTGAAAACTAACGTATTTTCAAAAGACTAAGTGCAGGTGACATGTATACGTAAATAGGCTGGAAGTACTCGGTGAAGCTTAAGAGGAATTGCAACCCTTTGCTTAGAAGGACTTAGTCTGTCAAGTTTCCTTTTTGTAATTACATTTCGCTCCGCCTGTGGATCTAGTTACAAGCATTTTATTATTTTGAACTTTGAACATTCAAATGTTTGTAATAGTAATTATCCAGACTTCCGCTGTGTTTATTTGTATTGTTTGGAATGATGATATCAATTTATGTCACGATATTCCCCAACCGGGCCCACCGGGTTACACGTGGAAATTAGGGGTGTGACAGGTTGGTATCAGAGCCAACTCTCGAGTGAATTAAACACGAGCCTTTTGTGTTTAATCTTGGGAATACATATTAACACATATCTCTCAGACTTTCGAGTCTAGACTTTGACCTAGGTGTAATCATTTCCATCTTATTATTCTAGCTTTGTATTTTGTTTAACTTGTTTTTGAAGTGGGAATAATGCCGCCTAAATTTGGACACGGAGGAAAGGGCAAGGGACCCATGAGGGGTGGACCCTCTCTGACCGAACCATCCTTCAGACCACATTATAGACCATCTCTAGTCGGAGCAGCTGATTTGCCTGACCACAATCCTTACGAAGGATCCAGAGATTCTTCGACCCCTTTTAAACCTTACAGACACTCCATTTCACACGAATACTCCCCGCCTCAATCCCCTCTCATCATTCCTACCATTCTCACCATTCCCACTAATCACACCATTCTCATTCCCATTCTCAGCAAGAATACTTTAACTTAACTTGGTTAACTAACCCTCACCTGAAACCCCTCCAGTCGACTAGCCAACACATATGGAGGAAGATTCCGATCTAGAGGAATTTCCACAAACTGGATCGTATGGTCATCACATTGAGCTGTCTAGTGGCTCAAACTCCTTGGCAGGATCTCTATTTCATGGAATCTTACCACAACCCTTCCATCATTTGTTGGAAGAGCTTTGGCTTCAGCCCATTTAGACAAGTAATCCATGGCCACAAGTATATATTTGTTTCCTTTTGATGGTGGGAAAGGACCTATGAAGTCTAACCCCCCATACATAAAAAAATTCACAAACAAGAATACCATTTTATGGCATTTTGTTTTTGGAAGAAATATTACTTGATCGTTCACATGCATCACATGTTCTGATAAGACTCTTTGAGTCTTTGTAGATGGTTGGCCAATAGAATCCTGAATCGAATACCTTTCGAGCGGTACTAGTGGCTCCATGATGTCCTCTGTACGGATCTTCATGATAATAGCGGAGAATTTTTCTTGCTTCGTTACCATGTACACATCGTCAGATAAGTTGGTTGGCACAAATTCTGAAAAGATATGGATCTTCCCAGAAATAGTTGTAACATCCGTCGAAAAACGGGTTTCCAAAACCCGCTTCGTTTATTAATCGAATAAGCAGTTAAAAATTTTCGTTGCTTATTTAATGCTCAAATAAATTTTAAACAATACATAATTAATAAATATATTAGAATTTAAAATCTATAATTGAAAATTAATAATAAATAAGGAATAAAAAAATAAAAGGGGACGCCGGGTTTCGAACCCGGGTCACCCGGATTAACAAACGCACAACAAACCACTACACCACCTCTCCATATCTGAAATGATTTAATCAAATAATCATTTATGTATTCCTTAACTTCTTGATCTGAATTCAAAAGTTCCGCTCAGTAACGGCTGTAACCTGCAGCAATCACCAAGATTGCGAATTCTTCGCAAATAACCGAAGAAAATGTTTCCAGTCTTGACCCAAGACTCAAATCGAGTCAAAATACGTCCAATTAGCTATGCAATCAATCAATCTGCCATAACTCAATTCTGACCGAAACCGAAGATTTAATTGTGCGACCTCCTCATCTATAAATAGGAGCTCTAGAACTCTTTAGAATTGCACATACACACTCTTAAACCTTCTCGCAACTCTCTGTTCACCAGAAAACACTTGTCGGAAGATCTGCACTTAACGGAATCTCGCCGAAAAAACCGAAGAATCCATTCCCTTATTACCTTACTCTAAAATAGGACTTCTAGAGCTCAGACAGAAGTCACCCACACTCACCTCAAACTTCCTGTAGATCCTCTGTCGCAAGTTACACTTCGCCGGAATTTCTTTCAGTCACCAGGACTTCACCGGAGATCACACCTGTTCGGTACAACATCCTTAAATCCTTTTCTGTTTTAATTATTTCCGTTATCAGTAATAATCAAACAATTAATTCAATAAGATTTGATTAAACAGTCGAGTTATGTTTCTGGGTATTAAGTCGATTGAAGAAGATGAAGTTTGAAATGTGTTTAAAGGAATTTAAAATCGGTAAATATACCGAGTTAGACACACAGTCCAGTGGTGGACTGTGTGCAAATTACAAAGCATGCGCCTCGAGTTCGATCCTTGACACAACCCTATCCTCTGAAATAAAAATGTTCTTTTTAAAACCGAAACCATATTAACTCGCTGTAAGATGTTAAGTATAATAAAATTTCAATATATATCGGGTTAGACACCCAGCCCAGTTGGTTGGGCTGGGTGCAACACAACAAGAAGGTCGCGGGTTCGAGTGTTAACAGGCATGCCGGTTCGATTGGATAAAAACCTTTTTAATTAAATAAAATTCGGTATAATCTAAATAGTATATAAATATAATTAAAATCAGAAATATTTCGGGTTAGACACGTAGCTCAGTTGGTAGAGCTGCGTGCACGTATACAGGAGGTCACGAGTTCGAACCTCACTCAGCGCACACTTAACCGCAGTCCGACCGGTCAACGGTCAACGGTCCGGTCAACGGTAAAAAAAAAAGTCAAAATTTTTATTTCTTTTTATTTATTTATTTAATTTAAAAATCAATTAAAAATACTTAAAAATAATATTTTTAAAGTTAGAAAACGTCCTTAAACTCGCAAAAAAAAATCTAAAACTCCTATTAAGATTATGAATTAAAAATATTAATCTCAAATAAAATCCATTTATTTACCGAACCATTTCGTTATTATTTTAGGTTAGTTTTCCTCGTCAATCAAATCCAAAAATTCGTACGCATTCATCGTCATCAAGGAACGCACCCACTGTGAGTGAATCCTTACAAATTTCCCTTTTTTATTCATGTTTTGGGGTGTATCATGTGTCGCTTAAATTAATTCGCTTATTCAAACTCGTGCTATACCATTATATGATCTAAACTTATAATGTAAATATGGTTTATTGTAATGTGTGTTTACATTTAGTCAAGTTGCGTGCAAATCAATTCATTAGGCCCATCAGTTCCCCGCTGGAGATGGGTTGAACATCGCGTGCCTCAAAATCATTCATTAGGCCCATCAGTTCCTCGTGGGAGACGAGTTGAACATCGCGTGCCTCAAAATCCTTCATTTGGTGTGTGCGTGTGTATTTATTGATATTAGTGTTTTGTGATTAAATTTACATTTACGTTTATTCATATTTGGTTATGCAAAATTTTATCCAAATAACCAACCTAACTAATCCTTTGAAATGTTTAAATAAGATTCACTCGCCAACTTTTTGTTAACCCAAAACCCTATTTTTACACATGATACAGGTGGATAGGTTGAAGCAAGGAACACGTAGGAATTTGCCTTAGAAGAAAAATAATGAAGTCTTGATAAATGTATAGAACATGTTGTACTTGTATGTTGATTGTAATGTTCTCCTTTAAAAGGAAATAATAAATATGAAACTTTATAGTAAATGTCATGAGCTTTGATGAAAACCCAATCATGCCCCGATCACCATTTCCGCTGCGGGTCGGGGTGTGACAGTTGGTATCAGAGCTTTTGACTATAGGGATATAGGATAGGTTATTAGACCCTTAGAGCCTATACTATAGTTGATTAGATTTTAATTGTTTATGTGGTTACATGCAAACTCATGATGTTTATTTGTTTCGTATTTATTACATACACAAATGCATGCAAACACTTCCACTATCATACTGTGTGATATTTAATAAGTTATACTTATAACATGCTTACATATACATTCATCACGCATATATCGATGTTCACATATTCAAGTCATCCTCATATTCCTTTATTCAAGATTTTGTCGCATTTTTCGTTTTTCAATCTCATCAAAGTGAGTTCTACGACGGGCATGTAGTAACTGTAAGGGTACAAGTACCGGTAGTCGGAACGTCCTGTCTAGGTTGGCATTCGTATAAATCCAATATAACGGACCAGTTTGCCTACCTGGGGACTAACTATGAGAGTACGAAGGACCTATTAGGCCAAAGCATGCCACACCAAACGTCGTTCGAACTAACCCCACTTTGAGGTGTCACCGTGTCCACACCTGGATGCACTCCGAATTTCATACGTACATACATATTTCTCGATTTTCTCCGGGTTTTAGTGTACGTTACCAGGCTAACACATGCGAACCATATGAAAGACCCGGTAATCATGGGGGCCCACATGATTACGAAGGTGAAGTATGGCGGCATGCAAGGCCCAATTACGAGCAAAGCCCAAGACATCCTATGGATGTAGTAAATTTATTATTCTTCATTTATTTTATGAATGTTCATTCCTAAATATGACACATGATCCATAAAACATCAAACTCATACTCTTGATACGTGTTTCTTGTAGATGTCTTCTAGCCTCTCTCGTAGAAAAATGAGATCAGGAAAAACCCGCGAGCGCATGCCTGCCCAAATCGCTCAACAAATGGCTGCCGTAATACCCAACATCGTAGTTCAAGTTCAACAAGCCCTTACCGCTAATCCCGTCAACCCAATCAATCAAGAAGATCAAAACGTTGTCAATCCTCCCCCCAAAGCCACTAAATGCACCTTCAAGCATTTCAAATCCTGCGATCCTCCAAAATACGAAGGGACTGAAGGTGTCACCGCTCTCCTCCATTGGTTTGAGGAGATGGAAAACACTTTTCTCAATTGCGACTGTCCCGATGATCGCAAGGTGCGATATGCTACCGGTCGTTTGTTTGGAGTAGCACTTACATGGTGGAATACAAGAAGGCCAAGCGAGGTATTGAGAATGCTATGACTTTGACTTGGGAAGAGTTGAAGGAAATCATGACAAGACGTTTCTGTCCAAGAAGCGAAATCAAGAAATTGGAAGATGAGTTCTATTCTTTGAAACAAAAGGAGGGCGACCACACCACATACAACAAGAGATTCCTTGAGTTAAATCAAATGGTCCCCAACTTGCCCACTCCCCTCTACCGTTTGATCGAGCACTACATTCGAGGTCTTCCTTCAAAAGTTCAAGACCCTGTAATAAGTACCACACCTGCAACTTTGGAAGCAGCAATGGAGTTAGCTACAGAGCTCACCGAAAACCGCATACGGAATAAAGACTTCACGGAGGAGAAGAAGAAGGATAAAGCATCTACCGAAACCCCAAACTCCACCCAAATCGAATCCTCTTCACAACCCACTTCTAAGAGAAAACGAGATGGGCAAATTTTCACTGTCACCCAACACAATCAACCAACTTCACAAGCCGTACCCCTCCAAGCTATCCCAATCACTCAAGTAGCACCCAACTCTACTTACCCAAATAAGAAACCTTACATTGGACCTCACCCTCAATGCAACACCTGTTTTTATCACCATCCATCTACCTTACCTTGTCGACTATGTGCGAATTGTGGACGCTATGGTCATTTGAGCAAGGCTTGTCGCGCCTCTCAAAACCAAACCTCACCCCCTACTCAAAACATGATCCAAACATATCAACAACCCCAATACCCCATGTTCCCATATGTTCGAGCTTATTTTAATTGTGGCGACCCTACCCACTTTAGAAACACGTGCCCCCGATTGATTAACATCATAAACGCCCAAGCTCAAGCAAACCCAGTTAACCAAGCAAATCAAGCAAACCCAGCTCCACCACCAGCAGAGGAAGAGCTTACAACATCAACGCCAACCCTGTTAAAGATAATAACGGCCCAAACGAATCACCCAACTAGCCTTCCTTCACCAAGAATCAAGACTCAACTCCAAGCGTTTAGTTTTATGTTTTCTTTATGTTATCTCAATCTTTACGTCTCCCAGTTTTAAATTGAGAATTTATGTATCCAAGAATTTTAATGCGAAATTGATATTACAGTTTTGTTTTATACCGTTGATTTAGCATTCATATCATCAAACATCTCGACGTACCTCGATCACATCATTTAAAGAAGTTGGGTTGTGTCTCACCTTTACATAGACTAACCCCTTTATTATAACAAACGAGAGAGGTACTGTCATCATTCAATCATGTATCCTTTCAGATTTGAGACTCAAGCTTTGGTCGTTATGTTTGTTTATGTTTTAGAGTCACATAGAACTGATCATAATTTACTGATAAAGCCAATGAAAATTTGACAAGAATAGGTGGATACGCCGCTGGTACTTCCTATATATAAGTATTCTTGGCAAAGGATCAAAAGCATTACCGGGCGGTTATGAGAAGTTCCGTGTAGGTTTTAGTATCGTCATGGTTGAAATTTTGTTTATGATATAACCTTATCTTTCCAAACGTATCAACTCTCTCAAAACTCTTATGCATAAAAATCATGCTTAGTCAATCAACCCTGTTTATCCATGTTCCACATTCTTCTACTTTAGGCATCAAAAAGCGATTCCTGTAGCCGGGTATTCAACCCTTACTAGGAACGTTACCGCCTCAAATAAGATTTAAACTCTCACCCTCTTCTAGTTATGTAATTGTCAAATTAAAACATCCTCCCTTCAAGTCAAATATACCACTACTACTTAAATTTCGGGACGAAATTTATAAAAGTAGGGGATACTGTAACATTCGTCGAAAAACAGATTTCCAAAACCCGCTTCGTTTATTAATCGAATAACCAGTTAAAAATTTTCGTTGCTTATTTAATGCTCAAATAAATTTTAAACAATACATAATTAATAAATATATTAGAATTTAAATCTATAATTGAAAATTAATAATAAATAATGAATAAAAAAATAAAAGGGGACGCCGGGTTTCGAACCCGGGTCACCCGGATTAACAAACGCACAACAAACCACTACACCACCTCTCCATATCTGAAATGATTTAATCAAATAATCATTTATGTATTCCTTAACTTCTTGATCTGAATTTAAAAGTTCCGCTCAGTAACGGCTGTAACCTGCAGCAATCACCAAGATTGCAAATTCTTCACAAATAACCGAAGAAAATGTTTCCAGTCTTGACCCAAGACTCAAAGCTAGTCAAAATACGTCCAATTAGCTATGCAATCAATCAATCTGCCATAACTCAATTCTGACCGAAACCGAAGATTTAATTGTGCAAAATCCTCATCTATAAATAGGAGCTCTAGAACTCTTTAGAATTGCACATACACACTCTTAAACCTTCTCGCAACTCTCTGTTCACCAGAAAACACTTGTCGGAAGATCTGCACTTAACGGAATCTCGTCGGAAAACCGAAGAATCCATTCCCTTATTACTTTACTCTAAAATAGGACTTCTAGAGCTCAGACAGAAGTCACCCACACTCACCTCAAACTTCCTGTAGATCCTCTGTCGCAAGTTACACTTTGCCGGAATTTCTTTCAGTCACCGGAACTTCGCCGGGTTCGAGTGTTAACTGGCATGCCGGTTCGATTAGATTAAAAACCTTTTTAATTAAATAAAATTCGGTATAATCTAAATAGTATATAAATATAATTAAAATCAGAAATATTTCGGGTTAGACACGTAGCTCAGTTGGTAGAGCTGCGTGCACGTATACGGGAGGTCACGAGTTCGAACCTCACTCAGCGCACACTTAACCGCAGTCCGACCGGTCAAACGGTCAACGGTAAAAAAAAGTCAAAATTTTTATTTCTTTTTATTTATTTATTTAATTTAAAAATCAATTAAAAATACTTAAAAATAATATTTTTAAAGTTAGAAAACGTCCTTAAACTCGTAAAAAAATAAATCTAAAACTCCTATTAAGATTATGAATTAAAAATATTAATCTCAAATAAAATCCATTTATTTACCGAACCATTTCGTTATTATTTTAGGTTAGTTTTCCTCGTCGATCAAATCCAAAAATTCGTACGCATTCATCGTCATCAAGGAACGCACCCACTGTGAGTGAATCCTTACAAATTCCCCTTTTTTATTCATGTTTTGGGGTGTATCATGTGTCGCTTAAATTAATTCGCTTATTCAAACTCGTGCTATACCATTATATGATCTAAACTTATAATGTAAATATGGTTTTTGTAATGTGTGTTTACATTTAGTCAAGTTGCGTGCAAATCAATTCATTAGGCCCATCAGTTCCCCGTCGGAGACGGGTTGAACATCGCGTGCCTCAAAATCATTCATTAGGCCCATCCGTTCCTCGTGGGAGACGAGTTGAACATCGCGTGCCTCAAAATCATTCATTTGGTGTGTGCGTGTGTATTTATTGATACTATGTGTTTTGTGATTAAATTTACATTTACGTTTATTCATATTTGGTTATGCAAAATTTTATTCAAATAACCAACCTAACTAATCCTTTCAGATGTTTAAATAAGATCCACTCGCCAACTTTTTGTTGACCCAAAACCCTATTTTTATACATGATACAGATGGACAGGTTGAAGCAAGGAACACGTAGGAATTTGCATTAGAAGAAAAATAATGAAGTCTTGATAAATGTATAGAACATGTTGTACTTGTATGTTGATTGTAATGTTCTCCTTTAAAAGGGAATAATAAATATGAAACTTTATAGTAAATGTCATGAGCTTTGATGAAAACCCAATCATGCCCCGATCACCATTTCCGCTGCGGGTCAGGGTGTGGCAATAGTGCTTTACATCAGCAAAGAATTTTTTCCTCTGATAATGTGAGCATCCCTTCACGATTATTCCACTAGCTAAGTAGTTGGTGTAATCGGCAAACCATGGTTCTTCTCGGCATTCCACCATTTCAAAAGATACCGTTGGAAATTTTTCATTGATGAGCTCGTCCCTAGTTACCTCCAAAGATGGATCTTCCAAGCGAGATAGATGGTCAACAAAGGTGTTCTCAGCTCCTCTTTTGTCTTTTATCTCAATGTCGAACTCTTGGAGGAGTAGAATCCACCTGATTAAACATGGTTTGGCATCCTGGTTTTTAAACAAATAACGAATGGCTGCATGGTCTGTATAAACTATTGTTTTAGAAAGAACAAGATAAGAACGAACTTTATCAAAAGCAAATACTACGGCTAGTAATTCTTTTTCAGTTGTAGTGTAATTTTCTTGTGCATCATTAAGAGTTTTACTAGCATAGTATATTGGATGAAAATGCTTATCTTTTCGTTGTCCCAAAACTGCTCCAACTGCAAAGTCACTTGCATCGCACATGACTTCGAATGGTAATTTCCAATCAGGAGCTATCATTATTGGTGCATTGACTAGCATTTCCTCTAGTGTTAAAAATGCTTGATTGCAATCTTTGTCAAAGATGAATGGTGCGCGTTTTTCAAGTAATTTTGTTATAGGTCTTGAAATTTTTGAAAAGTCTTGGATAAATCGTCTATAAAATCCGGCATGCCCTAGGAAACTTCTTATGGATCTAACGGAGGATGGAGGTGGTAATCGAGAGATGGTGTCAATTTTAGCTCGATCAGCCTCCATTCCTTCGCTTGAGATTTTGTGACCGAGCACTATTCCCTCTGTTACCATGAAATGGCATTTTTCCCAATTAAGGGCGATGTTAGTTTCCTCACATCGGGATAACATTCATTCAAGATTATCGAGGCATTGGTTGTATGAATCTCCAAAGAGGTAAAAGTCATCCATGAAAACCTCCATGGTCTTTTCTATCATATCATGGAAAATGGCCACCATTCAACGTTGGAAAGTTGTGGGGGCATTACATAGACCAAAAGGCATGCGTCGATAAGCGAAAGTTCCATAGGGACATGTAAAAGTTGTTTTTTCTTGGTCTTCTGGAGCTATTGGTATTTGAAAGTAACTTGAAAAACCATCTAAAAAATAATAAATTTTGTGACCGAATAATCTTTCTAACATTTGATCAATAAAAGGCAAAGGGAAGTGGCCTTTCCTTGTTTCCTCATTTAATCGACGATAGTCTATACAAACTCTCCATCCGGTGACGGTCCTTGTTGGTATTAATTCATTTTTTTCATTAGTTACCACCATCATTCCTCCTTTTTTGGGAACTACTTGAACGAGACTCACCCAAGGGCTATTGGAAACTGGGTAGATGAGTCCGACATCAAGTAGTTTGATGACTTCATTTTTAATCACTTCTTGAACATTTGGATTTACTCTACGTTGTGGTTGTATTACTGATTTGTAGTCATCTTCCATTAAAATTTTGTGCGTGCACATGGAAGGTTTTATTCCCTTGATATCTACAAGCTTCCATGCAATCGTGCCTTTTGTGTTTATTCAAAAGTGAAATTAATTTTTCTTTTCCTAAACTAGTTAATTTTTAAGATATAATTACCGGTAATTTACCATGCTTGTCAAGAAAAGCATATTCCTAACCTTTTGGAAGCTCCTTGAGTTCAAGCGGCCCCTTATTTGGTTGCTCCTCTTTTTGGTTGAGAACCAAAAAGGTTTGTTCAACGGCATCTTCTTCTTGAACAAGCTGGTCGAGTTCTTCCTCCGTATCGGGTGGTTCATCATCATCTTCAATTAGGGGGTCGTCATTGCTGATTGGATATTTCATTGATTGGTCAAGATTGACGTACCTCGGCCCCCAATTGAATTGGTAGGTTATTTTGCTTCCGATTGATCATTGCTTGATGGGTCTTTACAAAAAGTTGTCCCAACACAAGTGGGGTTATCAAGAATGACGAAGTCAGTGGGGACTACCGTTTGGTTTGTTTGCACAAGCACATCCTCAACCACTCCCGTTGATTTATCATTTTCCGATTAGATAGAAAAATGGGGATTTGAAGTGGAGAAAAATCACTAATATTAATTTTTGAAAATATAGCTAGGCATTATATTAACACAGAGATCTTGTCGATTGTGATATTACGAATAAAGTTGTTTTGAAAGAAACATGGAACCGGTGTTATGTTAGTTTCAAATTGCTCATCTTTTATTAGTGTGGTTTGATCGTTTGTTAAACTAATGCTAACCATTTTATCAATTTTAGTGTTAGTGTTTAACTCTTTTAAAAACTTAGCATGAGTGGGTACCAAACAATGATTTTCGAAAGAAGGTGACAAAAAGTTGATTTCTTGAAAATTTGACTCTTTTTTGAAATTATCGTTTTTGGACATACCTTCTTTGTTGTTTGGTTCATGCGTTGGTTTTTCACTCAGTTATTCCATTTTTACTTCTTCAACTATTACTTCCTTAGTACAAATAGTCCCTTCCCTTTCCCGGGATTCTTTTATTAAACATTCAATCTTTTGAGACTTTGTATAATGCTTTCAGCTTCGGGAATGATAGTTGGTGGTGTGTTTGTGATGTTGAGAGGGATACGTGTCCCAATCAAAGCTTGATTGCGGAAGTTCAAACCTTGGTTCCTCATAGTGAGTGTATGTGTTGGAAAAGGTCAAAATATTGTACCGAGTGGGAGTTACCGCAAATGGTACAATATTCTTCCTCGTAATCATCCTCTAACTAGAAGAGAGTGTAATCTCCTAAGTATTGATCCATGAGGAAATACCCAGCAGATTACGGAGTCTCGAGATCAGAAAACAAAAATTAAAGCTTGAAATAGAAGCTCAGCACGACCCTGCGGTCAATGAACACGGCCCGTGGTCAAATTCTGTATCTGGGCGTTTGAAAACTTGTTACTGGTTACTTGCAGCACGGGGCGTGTCCAATGGGCCCGGCCCGCGTTCAGCTTACTGTAAGTTTAAAAATTCCTAAAAACAAGAAAACGAGCGCGTAGTTTTGAAACATGTTTTGGAAAAATTATTAGGACGTCGATTTTAAGCTTTCTTAAAATCCTTGTGTCCCCGGCAACGACGCCAAAAACGTGGTGTGCGTGAAGCGTGTTATGAATTTATTAATATGTTGAGCCTATTTTATGCATTATTCAAGTTTTAAATTTATAAAACACGATATTTAACTAACACTAAACACACACTTGGGCAAGTGCACCCATCGTGAACGTAGTATAGTCTTGGTAAGATACCGAGATCATCCAAGGACACAAGAGCTTTTAATACCGGTTTTGGCGTCAACGTCTAATCGATCCAATTTTTTGATAAAAGGTTTTTAAAGCATAAAAATAAATTTAAGATAAATAAAAATAAATAGACAAGATAGATTCACTTGGATCCAACTTCTCTTTTATGTATCCTTTGATAGTTTTCGCACTTTCAGACTTTTTAAGATATTATCTTAGTTATAGTACTAGGCCCCTCTTTTGAAGGTGACGTTACCCTCAACCCAGTGGTTTGAGTCCGCAAGGATACAATCCCAAAGGTTCGGAATATTGGAAGATAGTTAAATAAGTTATTAATGCGAAAAGTGGTAGGCTCCTCTTTTGAAGGTGAAGTTACCCTCGGCTAAGTGGTTTGAGTCAGCAAGGATACAATCCCAAGAAGCCGGTTTAAAGTTTTAATAGTAATTTACATATGAGGGGTTCAAACTATTCGCACCCCCACCATAGAATACCTTTGGGGTATTGAAGGAGGTCATAGTAAGCTTGAACTAAGTCCTCGCACGATCTATACACTGAACGAGAAAAGAATTTTACCAAACCACCCTTCTAACCTCTTTCCAAGTAGTTAACGGGCTTTATATAGACCGTAAAGACATGAATTAGCAAATCAATGACATCATGAAGAAATGGTTAGGAAAATTCACTTTCAACATAAGAAATTAGTTATTAAAGTCATTAATACATACCCAATTAAAAAGTGCCGAAAGATTAAAAACTAAAAGTAATACATAAAAGATTCGTCTTCACCAAGTGATGTAAGGAATTTAGCCAAGCATGGCCTTTGTTTGACAAGAACCCTTACTATCAATATTGGATCCCGACACTACTACACACTCTAGATGATGTGTGGTGTGGTGTTGGTGTTGTAGTGGTGGTGGAGTGATGGCAAAGTGAGAGAGAAGTGGTTTGCCAAGGGATGACTTTTAAGTGAACCAAGCACCCCTATTTATAGTCCAAACAGTAGCCCGGCCACGGCCCCCGTGTCCAGCGGGCACGACCTGTGGCCATCATCTTATCTTCCTTCATTAATTGCAGCTTTCAGCAGAGGGCCCCGCACGACCTCGTATCTCTTGGGCACGGCCACGTGGTCAACTCTTGGCTGTACTATCAAGATTCTACAAATCTTAGAGTTGACCACACCCCATGTTAGTCTGGGCACGGCCCTGTGGTGGGCGTAGAAGCTTCTGCTGGTTTTGTCTTCAAGTGCAATGGCTGACCACGCCCCATGCCTGGTTGGGTACGGCCTCGTGGTCAGCTTCTGTCTCTTGTTTTTGTCTTTGGAGGTGTTGCTGAGGGTCGGGCATGGCACGTAATTCCTCCTTTGTGTATTTATGTTGGTTTTGGCTGCTTATTTGCCTCTTTTGTTCTTTTGAGCCCATTTTATCCTGAAAATACAAAAGGAACAAAGAAACATGCTTTTTTCCAATATTAGTACTAAAAAAGGGTTAGTTTTATGCCACATTTGATGTAATTTATATTTTACATTTTGCACACATTATGTACTATGAAGATTCTGCAAATCTTAGCGTTGACTACGCCCGTGCTTGGCTGGACACGACCCTACGGTGGCCTGAAATCTGCATTTAGTCTTTTCTGCATGTCTTGTTAACTGATCACGGCCCATGTCTGATGGACATGGTCCCCTGGTGATCTTCTGTTTCTCTTGTTTTTGTTCTTGGGATGCTACTGAGGGGCCTGGCGTGTTGTCACACCCCAACCGATGGCAGAAACATCAGAGTGAGACGAACGAGATTGCTCATTGCTCATAAATTCTAATTAGTGACAATATTTAAATAAAATCCATATTTCATTCATAGTAACTTTGTCATACAATACAAGAATTTTCAAATACAACAATAACAAAGGCAAAATTTGATACAACATTTTATAAACCTAACGTCTGTATGTGTATCTAAGTATCATCTCTACTCCAATTTCATGGCAAAGCTTCATCAACCTATAACATGTTAAAAATGCGAGTTCAATGCAAAGGCAAAGGCAAGTACACAAGTTTTGGTGATACATAGCATAAGTATAAAAGTGTAACTCGAATCCACATGGTAATTGTAAGCAAGGTTCATACTAATCATGCAATACTAGATCAAACCCCGAGTTTCCACAAAAGTTTTACGAGATTGAGCTTCCCTTGCCACAAAAGCGACAAGACTAGAATGAGTATGATAATCTTAACATAACCCCGACAGGTGGTGTGCTACTCCTATAGCGCTATATATGATAAGTTGGGCTAGCTAAGTTAATGATCAAGCAAGTATAAACGAGTATGTATCTAGGCATAACAAGTATTCATGTATAAGGATTGAGCATGTAAAGCATGAGTTTGTGGTATGTGCATTTTGATAGATAAATATGTTACAACCCAAAAGTGATTTAAAATGGTAAGTGGGACGAGTGTACTCATGGTTTTATTGGGTCTATTCTACAAGTCAAGT
Organism: Scalesia atractyloides; assembly: GCA_947069175.1. Lineage (NCBI taxonomy): Eukaryota > Viridiplantae > Streptophyta > Magnoliopsida > Asterales > Asteraceae > Scalesia > Scalesia atractyloides. Next base: position 40,692,730 of record CAMTDV010000009.1, read on the forward strand.
CCGTGAAAGAGGTTGATTGCAGGATGAATGCCGAGTTATCCTACAAGAGGAAACGAGGGCGTATAAGTAAAGAGTTTAACGGAGGATTGAGAGTATTCGGGAAAACGTTAAGAATAAAAGTATGAGAAAGTATTGTAGCATGAAAATAATCACTAGACATAGCACTTGTCAACGACACTATAGCAAATCCCTAAGGATTCAATGTGTTTTTATAGGTTCAAGACCTATTAGAATCGTGACAAGGAACTACATACATTAGTGATGAAACTTACTAACTTGATGGATGATTCATTAGTCATTATCAAGATTTTGGTTTCTAGGGTTTATTATAGTAGTTCATAAATATAGTTATATAATCATGTAGGAGGTGGGAGGATGAACCATCCACTTTGGAGCCTCTTGATGTCATGTAAGTTAAATAGGAGGTCGGAGGATTAACTACCACTTTGAGACCTCGAGTAGTGTTCACCGCTACACAAGTTACCATTGGTAACAAGGAGGGTACAAGAACAACAACATTAACAAGAATGACAAGAATAATAACTTAGAATAATATTGAAATCATCAAGTAATGTGTGGTCTCAAGTTTAAGGATAGCCCAAGCTAACCATGGTGGACACACATGAACAAGTTCAAGAACTTGCATTACTTGTGAGCTTAAAGCTCTAAGAAAAAAAGAAAGTTTGTGAGGATAAATCCTCTATTTTGAATGTCTCAACCTTGTTTTTAAGCCTAACCAACCACAAGAAGTGTTGTAAGCATTCGGACATAGCTTTGAGATGGGATAAACCCAAGTTGGATGAACTTAAACAAGTTTTGAAAGATTTTGAAAACAAACAGAACGTTTTGGACATTTTCAGGGTACTTCCTTGTCTGAATTCTCCAAGGGGAGACCATGGAATCATGCCCAAAGGAAAACTAAGCATGTAGGAAAAAGAATGGGGAAATTTCGTTGAGTATTGAGTGAGTTATGCTCACTTTAGTGTAGAGGTACAAATCTGTCCGAAAATTGGATTCAGCTACGAACTTGGAGTGTTTTGGGAGGCTTGAAGGCTTTGTAAAGTGGAAAAATGCTTGTAAGAGGCTTGGGTTATATAGGGGATGGATTAGGGTTTCATTGGGTTGGGCTTTGGACAAGATTTGGGGGAGTTTAGACTTGAAACTAGTCCACTAAACCCAATCCAAAGCTGAATTATAGGGATGCCATTTTTTATTTTTTTCTTATTTTTTGTTATTTAATGTTATATATTATGTACATAACATGTATTATCATGTGACAAGTTATTTCGGAAGTATGAACCTTATAAGTTAGAGTTTTATTAGCGAAAAAAACGGGTTTTAACGTTTAACTAAGGTGTTTTATGAATATTTAAGGTATGATAACATATGTAACATGTCACATGGTATATGTATGTATAAAATGATCGAGATCGAGTATCCACATTGCGTATAAAGTACGTTTCAAGTAAAAACACCGCATATTAGCAAGTATGTCACGTATTCGAGTATGTATATCACGTGTATGCAATGTATGGACAAGTATGATTGTGTGTAACAAGTATAAAGATCAACATGTTTATTCCATTACGATTCAAGTCTCGATTACAATAATTTCAATGAAATGACGAATACGAATACAATGGTTTCCAAAAATAGAACTACAACGCTAGCTTGCTATAAATAGAAAGTATTAAAACGCGAGGCATTACAGTCTCCCCTCCTTTAGGAAATTTCGTCCCGAAATTTAGGAAGATGCAACGAAGAGATGCGGATACTTAGTCTTCATATCATCTCGAGTTCCCAAGTAAACTCGGCACCATGTTTCCCTTCCCAACGAAATTTTACGATAGGGATCCGACTGCGCCGTAGCTGCTTGACTCCTCGGTCCATGATTTCGACCGGTTTTTCCACTAAATGCAATGTCTCGTTGATTTGAAGATCTTCGATCGGAACTTGAAGTCCTTCTTTGGCTAGACATTTCTTGAGATTTGAAACATGAAACACAGAATGAACATTGTTGAACGTTTTAGGTAGGTCCATTCGATATGCTACCTTGCCAATCCTTTCCAAGATTTTGAAAGGACCCATGTAGCGAGGAGCGAGTTTGCCTTTCTTACCAAAACGGACAATGCCTTTCCAAGGGGATACCTTGAGAAGTACATGATCACCTATATTAAATTCCAAGGGCTTGCGTCTTTTGTCGGCGTAGCTCTTTTGTCGGCTTCGTGCTTTGAGGAGATTATCACGTATTTGCAAGATCTTGTCCGTTGTCTCCTGTATTAGCTCGGGACCGGTGATTTGTGCGTCTCCAATCTCGTGCCAACAAATAGGTGAACGACACTTACGACCATACAATGCTTCAAATGGAGCTTTTTGAATACTAGCGTGATAACTATTGTTGTACGAGAATTCAACCAAGGGTAAGTGCGAGTCCCAATTTTCGCCAAAATCGATTACGCATGACCGAAACATATCCTCGAAGGTTTGGATAGTACGCTCGGTTTGACCATCAGACTGAGGATGAAAAGCGGTGCTAAGATTAAGCTGAGTGCCAAGGGAAGATTGAAAAGTTTGCCAAAGGCGGGAGGTGAAACGAGCATCGCGATCGGAGATAATATCAAGAGGAGTACCGTGGTGACTAATGATTTCATCCGTGTAGATACGAGCCAATTTCTCGACTTTTTAATCTTCACGAATGGCGAGGAAGTGCGGGGATTTGGTCAATCGGTCAATGATGACCCAAATGCTGTCATGACCAGACGAAATACGAGGCAATTTCGTAATGAAATCCATGGCTATGCCTTCCCATTTCCAGACAGGAATTTCTGGTTGTTCGAGCAAACTAGAGGGATGTTGATGTTTTGCCTTGACTTTGGAACACGTAAGACATTTGGACACGTAAAGGGCGATATCACGTTTCATTCCAGGCCACCAATAGGGTACACGCAAATCGTGGTACATCTTATCAGCGCCAGGATGAACGGAGTATCGGGATTTGTGGGCTTCATCCATCAAAGTAGACCGAAGATTGAGACAATCGGGAATCCAAATACGACCATGGTAGTAAAGAATACCATCACGTTTAGCTTCGAGCGGGTTTTCAACTCCACAATTCAATTCACTATCGAGGTTACCCTCGTTAACGACGGTAAATTGTGCTTGTCGAATCAACTTGTTGAGTTTTCCCACGATTTGGTAGCAACGAACATACTTAACATGAGTTTTATGACTAAGTGCATCAGCCACGACATTCGCTTTGCCAGGGTGGTAGCGAATATCACAGTCGTCGTCGTTTAACATTTCTACCCAACGACGTTGACGCATGTTGAGTTCCTTTTGATCAAAAGATATGTTGGTGGCTCTTATGGTTGGTGAAGACCGTACACTTTGTACCATAAAGGTAGTGTCGCCAAATCTTTAATGCAAAAACAACTGCACCAAGTTCAAGGTCGTGGGTAGTATAGTTTTTCTCATGACTTTTGAGTTGTCTCGACCCGTAAGCGATTACTTTGTCCCGTTGCATGAGAACGCAACCGAGACCCTGGTTAGAGGCATCACAATACACGACGAAATTTTCGTTCCCATCGGGGAGAGCGAGGATAAGAGCATTCCAAAGCATGTCCTTGAGCGTTTGGAAGGATTCCTCTTGTTCTGGACCCCAAACAAAAGGCTTATCTTTTTGAGTCAAAGAAGTCAAAGGAACGACAATTTTCGAGAAGTTCGAGATAAAACGGCGATAATACCCAGCTAGGCCAAGAAATGAATGAATTTCAAAGGGCGACTTAGGTGCAGTCCAATTCTTCACAGCTTCTATCTTCGCAGGGTCAACGTGTGTACCGAGTTCATTGACGGTGTGACCTAAGAATTGAACCTCCTTTAGCCAAAATTCACACTTGGAGAATTTGGTATAAAGACGTTCGGTTTGCAAAAGCTGAAGAATGAGATGCAAATGTCATCCGTGCTCTTCTTTCGTCTTGGAGTAGATTAGGATATCGTCGATGAATACAATGACAAAATGTTCGAGAAAAGGCTTAAACACGCGGTTCATGAGATCCATAAACATTGCAGGTGCGTTGGTCAACCCAAAAGGCATGACCACGAACTCGTAGTGTCCATAACGTGTGCGGAAAGTGGTTTTGGGTACATCTTCCTCAGAAACCCGAAGTTGATGATAACGAGAACGGAGATCAATCTTTGAAAAGCACTTCGCGCCTTGCAGTTGATCGAAGAGATCATCGATACGAGGAAGGGGGTATCAGTTCTTGACTGTAAGCTTATTGAGTTCACGATAGTCAATGCACATGCGAAATGACCCATCTTTCTTTTTGACGAAGAGAACTGGAGCGCCCCTAGGGGAAGTACTAGGGCGTATAAAACCTTTATCAAGAAGCTCTTGAAGTTGGCTTGATAGCTCTTGCATCTCCGAGGGTGCTAAACGATAGGGAGCTTTCGCAACAGGAGTTGTGCCAGGGATAAGATCAATACGAAAATCAACAGCTCGGGGAGGCGGAGGACCAGGAAGATCCTCGAGAAAAACGGAAGGAAACTCACAAACGACAAGAACTTCACTTATCTCGGACCTTTGTCTTTCTTTTCCACAACATGGGCGAGAAAGGTAAAGTACTCCTTACGCAAGTACTTGTTCGCTTTCATGCACGACATAAGTTTGAGACCTTTAGAAGGTTTCTCGCTGTAGACGTGTAGAGAATCACCTTGAGGAAGAGGGAGGCGAATAAACTTTTCGGAACAAACCACTTCGGCACGAACTCGCATGAGCCAATCCATGCCTACTATGATGTCGAAACTACTCATTTGCATGGGGATGAGATCAATGGAGAACGAATGATCGTTAAGAATCAAAGAGCAACTAGAGAGAACAGAATCAACGGAGATGGTTTTACCATTAGCGTCTTCAACAGCGAAAGGATTAGGCATTTTAGATTGTTCACACTTAAGCAAAGGTTTAAATTCTAGCGATACAAAACTCCTATCGGCGCCAGTATCAAATATACATGTAGTATAAATATGGTTCACAATGAATGTACCAGTGATGACGTTGTTAGATCTCATGGCTTGAGCGGAGGTAAGCATGAAAGCTCGCCCCTTTGCAGGCTCAGGCTGCTGTTGCTGCTGCTGATGCTGGTGCTGCTGGTTGAGAAGAGTACAAACATTTACGTGATGGTTGGGATCATCACATTTGTAACATGCTCGCACATGAGCATTTTGGCGCTGGGGTTGAGTTTGGTTCAGGTTAGGGTTAGGGACAATGGCTTGGTTGCTTTGGGTTTGGTGACAATGGCTAGCGAAATGCCCCATCCTATTACAGTTGGCGCATTTCCGGCATGGGGTTAGAAGGGAGATGATGATAAGTGCAACGATCACACTTAGGCCAAGTGCCGGTGTAGTTTCGTTTGGGTGGATCGTTGTTTTGGGTGGAGGAGATGGCATTTAAAGGCGTAGGGGCAGGTGGAGTGACAACCGCGTTGTTTTGAACCGAAGCCTTCCGCTTCTTGTTCTTGATGGGGTTCTTTTTGGGTTGAGGGGGAGGCGATTCGGTAGCGGTGGTATTGGCAGTGGCTTGATGCGCATGCTTCGTAGGAACCTTGTCATAGGCCCCCTGAAGGATGCAGTTGTGGTTAAGCTCTATGATTGTGCTATAGGCTTCTTCAATGGTTGTGGGCGTGCGGCGGCTACGTGGTTCATGATCACAGGCGAAAGCGAATGAATAAGCTTAGTTATCGCTTTGGGAACTGTATCCACCTGTCCAGGACAGATGATACTCAAATGTTTGAAGTGAGCGATCAATCCTTCAGCGTCGCTCCCTTGTTGCGTGAGGTTCCAGAATTCGTTTTCGAGCTTCTGGGTCTCATGGGGAGGGCAGAACTGATCTCTCATGAGCTGCTTGAGCTCGTCCCAAGTGAGAGCGTGAGCTGCTTCGTTGCCACGCTTGTTGCGTTCCGTAGTCCACCACTCGAGGGCTCTCTGGCAAAAGACCCCGGTAGTGTTAAGGGTTCGAAGGTCATCAGGGCACCCGCCCTGAAGAAAAGTAAGCTCCATTGCGTCAAACCAATTCATCATGGCGGTAACACCGTCCATGCCAGTGAATTCTACTGGTTACAAGCCATGAAATGCTTGAATTGGAAGGACGTTTTGGGGTTGTCGGTTTTAGAGTCGGTAGAGGATTTGGGTGTGCCTTCGGTATGGATGGTTTGAAGCTGGCTAACGATATCGGGTATGACACGGGCCATTTGTTCGGCTATTTGCTCGGTGACAAGACCGACGAGTTCTTGCTTGGAGATGGAATCCTCATTATTGTTGTTGTTGTTGGAACCCTTGTTGGACCTCTTGGATTTCTTGGATGAGTTAGGAGAATTCATCTAGAGATTCAACATAGAAAAAGGAACGAGACTTGATCATAATATGGGGAAAAACAAGTTTTGCATGAATAAGCATATATGAGGTTCAAGCATGGTTTACATAAGTTTGCATGGGTTCATCAAGTATAGTCCACAAAATTTGCATGAAAGTATCAAGTATGGCATGTATAATCACGTATAAATGCGAATAAGGAGTATAAATTTAGTGTGTTCACGAAGATTAGTATTGAAAATTGATTGCGATAAGCATGCGAAACGTGTAATGGTTCGAAACGAATAAGGTAACAAGTATTAAATCACATGTAAACTGAGATACATAAAATAATTGGCTCATAAAACATGGGATTGTTTCGGGTAGAGAAACGTCGACAATTCCAAAGTGAATAGAAGATCCTTTCTAATTAGAGAAACGTGCTTTGACCTATAGGTAAAATACTCTCATCGAGAAGCGACTAGCGGTATTTTACCCTTCCAGTTACTACACGTCTCTAATCGTTTAGAAAATCAAAACTTTGGCGAGAGCGAAAATCAAGGAACGGGACTTAATCGACAAGGTGCGGGTTTCACCCCTAACTTGAAGATTTCGTACCCTAAGTGTGGTTGTTCCTTACTAAAAGAGGAGTATATTCCGACTCGTTTGTAAGGTCCATTAGAACATGAAATGGAAGTTTCCATCAAGATGTGGATATCACTCCTAACTTGATGGTATAACTTCGTGAAAAATCAAATACGCGGAATGAGGGATTTCACCATAAATTGTAAGTCATTGGACCTATCTTGGTGCAAATCGCCTCGTTTGCATCATGAGTGTCTTTAATTCTTCAAGTGTATTGTGTAAGATGTCTTAGGAAAGACATTATGTAAATTTTAAGACCAAAAAATGGACACTTAAACTATAGACTAGGTCGAACATGGCAATTCTACCTAATTCCCTATAGTTGTGGCTCTAATACCAATCTGTCACACCCCAACCGATGGCGGAAACATCGGAGTGAGACGAATGAGATTGCTCATTACTCATAAATTCTAATTGGTGACAATATTTAAATAAAATCCATATTTCATTCATAGTAACTTTGTCATGCAATACAAGAATTTTCAAATACTGAGGGTCCCGTTGTACGGATCTTTCGGGTCCTAATTTGGCTAACCTAATGTAAACGTGCGGAATCCGTTAGCTTAGGTGACATTGGAGACATGTATGTTACTGATTAATCACTGTTTCATTGATGTATAGACATTACAGATCCTGGAAACACTTGGACCGAGCTTCGCCTCTTTCTTGACAAAATCTCTGAAAGTTACAAATTAAATCCCAAAGCTCCTATTTATACTAACACAAGTTCGTTGGTGGGAGTGAAGTTCGGGCGAACTTCTTAGTCAGTTCGCCGAACTTGACTACAAAACTACCTTTTCAAGCGAACTTGATCCTAAATATACATAAACTTCGACATTTCGCTCCTAAATACTGACTCGATAATATACGATGACGTAGGCAACAGACATATGCATCAACAAACTCCCCCTTGGATATTGCCGTAGTCATCATTCTTCAGTTAAATTCCTGAGTCTTTAATTTTCTTGATCTTTATTTCTTGAATAACTTTAAGTTCCATGATCTTCATATCGTCTACAATCCTTTTCTCTTTTCTTGAGCTTTTCTTGATAAAACATTAATCACCATGCTCCCCCTTGCTTTGAGCTTTCTGGTATCTTCAATCAAAGAGTTTTATTTAGCTCCCCCTTAACATCTACCTCCTATTTCAAAGTTCCTCAAACATTCAAATAAACATTTCAGATTCAAACTTTGAAATTTCTAATCATTAATATTTCAAATTTTAATCTTCTATCAGTTTTTAAACCCTCTCAGTTAATCAAGTCCAAATTAATGACCTTGAATAGCTGATTCATGTATCAAGTTCAACTTAATGATCTTGATTAACATTTTGACACTAAACTGACGCATTTATTCAAATGTAAATTTCAACTTAATGAACTTTTAAACTTTTCAGGTCAATTTGAAAATTTCAAACTTTTGATCAGCAGCTTTAGATTTTGAAAATAAGCTTTTCATCATCAGAGGTCGAAACTAAAAGATAATATAATCTTTTTGTTTTTATGTAATGAATATCAAACTCTAAGTATGTACAAACATATTTTTGTTGAGTTTGTGTTAAAGGATCATATCAGTTTTAAGACATATCACTAGTACCATTGACCTTTTGAGACTTTAAGTTTTAAACAAATTTACCTAGATTGTCGATATGTTTGTCCTCTTAAACTTCAACACATTTTTCAATTGTTCCAAGATACGTTATATAGAATTAAGAAACTTGACTTAACTATGGTTCCCATCTCAGAATATACTCCCGCATCAAGATTCCCTAGATTTCATCTTATAGGTGAGTATAGCGTTATTTATATCTGTATCTGGGTTGTGCGAGACCTTGAGAGCTCAGGTTAGTACCACCGTACCGACAAAGAGATGAAGGCTCGACTTATAAGGTAGTGTTCCAAAATGGAATCTTTTTGAACTGCAATTGTAGTATCTTTTGATATTTTCAATTGAATGCAGTTTTTAGGGGATTTTTTGCAAAAGCATTATAGAAGTTCTAGGCCATTGCTTACGCAAAATCAGAAGAACATGTATAACACCCCAGATATCAACCATCCATAAAGACTTCGTATCTCAGAAACAGACAATCTCTCAAAGAAATTTCGGAGTACTAAGTCCATATATCCGAGAGATGTTAATCCACATGTTTAAGCAGTTGTAAAATTTAGTTTATATCCCGGAAACAATTTACTAAACGTGTAAAGCCTATCGACACATCCAGAGTAAGACTTGTTTATACTTTTTAAACTTTACAATTCCTTAGCGTACTGTGATAGTCCACTGATGTACTATCATTTCCTTTCATTCACAAAAAATCTTTTTGTCTTTTTCAATGTTTTTGTACTTTTTGTATTTAATATGTTTTTTGATTTTCTTGAAAAAGTTTTTCTCACCCTAAAATTCAAAAACAAATTTTTGGAATTTTTTATTTATAGAAAAACATTGACCAACCGACGAGAATCACTTCAATTCTCCATCCATTACTGCTTCACAATTTTACTTTTAAAGCGCTCTCCCCCTCATGATAACAAAAACCTTGACACTTTTGTGTTTATAACAATTTATATCCATGAGTTTTTGTCTTGTTCAACAATGAGGGTTCTGTGAAATTTTTCAAATTTTCTTCAAAAATTTGTAAAATTTTCAAGTAAACGTTATTAAAACATGTTTTCGAAAAATTTTCTCCAAAAAATTTCAAAAATTGTAAAGTAAACGTTATTTTAATTTCAAATTTGTAAAAATGGCCTTTATATAAAACTTGTTAACCCGGCCCGTCTTCAAAGTGTGTCACGGAACTTCATTCTTAGTAATTTTGCTTTCAACTCATGAATTCCTGCACAAAAATTCAAACAATTAGTTGAATAGTGACACCCAAGCCTTCGCAGTCAGGCGTTGTTTCTTCAACCTTAATTTTGATTTTCTTTACACAATCAGGTTTATTTTGAACTTTCTCAAGTTTTGGAAAGTTCTCTACACTTTCATTTTCACTGATTGTGTAACTTCTTTTTCTTTTACCAACCAGATTGATTTTTCGTTAAAGCTTTCTTGAAATACAATATAGAAACTCTTTGTTCATTACCATTTGAGGATTTACCAGTTTCTAAATTTGAAAACTTAGTAATAAGGTTTCACCTTGTTTGTAGTTTCTGTACATTGTTTCAAACCCTGAGTTGGTACTTCAAAATTTTTGTTATCAATATGAGCAGGTTTAGGATTAATTGAAAACATTTTCTAGCAATGTGTCCAGTTACTCCACATTTATGACACTTCCTTTTCTCATATCGTTTTCTACAAACCATACACTCAAATCATAACACTAACTTGACATGTGGTAGCCATCTTTCCTGCTTCTTTTGTACCTTTGATTTGACATTGAAGCACTGCGGTCCGACCTGCACCACTTATTCTCAATTTTTTGTGAGTTTTGATTTACAAATTTTTGTGAACTTCTATATTGATTGGATGATCGTACCGATGAGCTTTTATTCTTCTTTTGAAAATTTTCAGAATTTTTAAAACTTTGTTTTTGTTCTTCATTCTGCTTAAAAGGTTTTTGCGTTGAGCATTCACCTTTTTCAGTAGATTGTAGAACAATTTGTTGGAAATTTTCTTTTAGTTTTAAAAATATTTCATTTTTCTCTTTTCTAACATTTTCGTCATAGGTATCATCATCACAATCCTTAATTATGACATCATCATAATTTATGACATTTTCACTTATTGGATTTTTCTTTTTATTAACATTGATCGGTTTTGGACATATATGATCTAACTTTAATGAGGAGGTCACAAAACCTTTCAATAATTTTTCTGAATTAACAGCTTTCTTTTTAACAGTCTCAACTTGTTTTTCAAGTTGAGCAATTTTCTCAATATGAGAATTTATTGCTTTTTGATTTTCTATATTTAATTTTTCAAAATCAATCTTATCATTTTTAAACATTTTATTTCATTTTGAGACTGTGTGAGGCGAACGAGATTGCTCATTGCTCCTAAATTCTAATTAGTGACAATATTTAAATAAAATCCGTATTTCATTCATAGTAACTTTGTCATACAATACAAGAATTTTCAAATACAACAATAAAAAAGGCAAAATTTGATACAACATTTTATAAACCTAACGTCTGTATGTGTATCTAAGCATCATCTCTACTCGAATCCACATGGTAATTGTAAGCAAGGTTCATACTAATCATGCAATACTAATCAAACCCCGAGTTTCCACAAAAGTTTTACGAGATCGAGCTTCCCTTGTCACAAAAGAGACAAGACTAGAATGAGTATGATAATCTTAACATAACCCCGACGGGCGGTGTGCTACTCCTATTGCGCTATATATGATAAGTTGGGCTAGCTAAGTTAATGATCAAGCAAGTATAAACGAGTATGTATCTAGGCATAACAAGTATTCATGTATAAGGATTGAGCATGTAAAGCATGAGTTTGTGGTATGTGCATTTTGATAGATAAACATGTTACAACCCAAAAGTGATTTAAAATGGTAAGTGGTCGAGTGTACTCACGGTTTTAGTTGGGTCTTTTCTACAAGTCAAGTCCTGAAAGAGGTTGATTGCAGGATGAACGCCGAGTTATCCTACAAGAGGAAACGAGGGCGTATAAGTAACGAGTTTAACGGATGATTGAGAGTATTCGGGAAAATGTAAAGGATAAAAGTATGAGAAGGTATTGTAGCATGAAAATAATCACTAGACATAGCACTTGTCAATGACACTATAGCAAATCCCTAAGGATTGAATGTGTTTTTATAGGTTCAAGACCTATTAGAATCGTGACAAGGAACTACATACATTAGTGATGAAACTTACTAACTTGATGGATGATTCATTAGTCATTATCAAGATTTTGGTTTCTAGGGTTCATTATAGTAGTTCATAAATATAGTTATATAATCATGTAGGAGGTGGGAGGATGAACCATCCACTTTGGAACCTCTTGATGTCATGTAAGTCAAATAGGAGGTGGGAGGATTAACCATCCACTTTGAGACCTCGAGTAGTGTTCACCGCTACACAAGTTACCACTGGTAACAAGGAGGGTACAAGAAAATAACATTAACAAGAATGACAATAATAATAACTTAGAATAATAGTGAAATCATCAAGTAATGTGTGGTCTCAAGTTTAAGGATAGCCCAAGCTAACCATGGTGGACAAACATGAACAAGTTCAAGAACTTACATCACTTGTGAGCTTAAAGCTCTATGAAAAAAAGAAAGTTTGTGAGGATAAATCCTCAATTTTTAATGTCTCAACCTTGTTTTTAAGCCTAACCAACCACAAGAAGTGTTGTAAGCATTCGGACATAGGTTTGAGATGGGATAAACCCAAGTTGGATGAACATAAACAAGTTTTGAAAGATTTTGAAAACAAACAGAAAGTTTTGGACATTTTCAGGGCCTTTCAGGTTTGCATTCTCCAAGGAGAGACCATGGAATCATGCCCAAAGGAAAACTAAGTGTGTAGGAAAAAGAATGGGGCAATTTCGTTGAGTATTGAGTGAGTTATGCTCACTTTAGTGTAGAGGTACAATCTGCCCGAAAATTGGATTCAGCTACGACCTTGGAGTGTTTTGGGAGGCTTGGAGGCTTTGTAAAGTGGAAAAATGCTTGGAGGAGGCTTGGGTTGTATAGGGGACGGATCAAGGTTTCATTGGGTTGGGCTTTGGACAAGATTTGGGGGAGTTTAGACTTGAAACTAGTCCACTAAACCCAATCCAAAGCTGAATTATAGGGCTGCCATTTTTTATTTTTTTCTTTTTTTTGTTATTTAATGTTATATATTAGGTTAATAGATGTTATATATTATGTACTAACATGTATTATCATGTGACAAGTTATTTCGGGAGTATGAACCTTATAAGTTAGAGTTTTATTAGCGAAAAAAACGAGTTTTAACGTTTAACTAAGGTGTTTTATGAATATTTAAGGTATGATAACATATGTAACATGTCACATGGTATATGTATGTATAAAATGATCGAGATCAAGTATCCACATTGCGTATAAAGTACGTATCAAGTAAAAACACCGCGTATTAGCAAGTATGTCACGTATTCGAGTAGATATATCATATGTATGCATTGTATGGACAAGTATGATTGTGTGTAACAAGTATAAAGATGAACATGTTTATTCCATTACGATTCAAGTCTCGATTACAACGATTTCAACGAAATGACGAACACGAATACAATGGTTTCCAAAAATAGAACTACAACGCTAGCTTGCTATAAATAGAAAGTATAAAAATGCGAGGCGTTACACGTGTCACGTTATTCCTCCTTCTTGTATTTTGTGTTGGTTTTAGCCGCTAATTTGTTTCTTTTTTTGTTTTATGCTCATTTGGTCCTGTAAATTATAAAGGAACAAAGAAACGTGCTTTTTCCAACATTAGTACTGTAAAAGGTTGGTTTTACGCCTCGTTTCATGTAATTTATATGTTGCATTTTGTACACATCAATATTCAAATTGATGAAAAGCTTCACTTTATTGTAAAACCTTTGTCGATCGAACAGGTTAAGAAGCTCCACAAAACAATGATCCCCATTGTAAAAGTCAAATGGGATTCTCAATGTGGCCCTGAGTACGTTGGGGAAGTAGAATCTAAAATGAGACCAAAGTACCCTAGTTACTTGAATAAAAAATCTTGAGGGGAGATTTTATTTAAGGGGGTGAGAATGTGATACCCCGATATATGAATCAAATCATAGCATGACACGTGTCCTAAAAACCATCCATATAATTCAGATTTGTTAAAGGAAAGGGGTTATATTTGTAAAAAGGGCAAAGATTCGAGTTGAGGGGCAGAAACTGCCTAAAAAGCAAAGTTTTTGAGTTCTGAGGTCCCTTGCGGATCGTATGAAAAACCCCTTACGATTCGCGAAGGTGTTTGAATTAATAAGCGCGCCCAGCTAGGTCCCCTTACGGACCACAAGGCTTACCTCTTGCGGTTCGCGAGGGGTACGCTGCCAACAGTTTTGTTGTTGGATAGTAGCCTTGCTGCATTTTTTGTCACCTAGCTCCCTTGTTGCCACACTTACTTCGAACTTGACACCTAGAATGCCACTAATCAGTTTCTTAGCACCTATAACGACACTTTTAACACTCTCATGATCCTTGGCACACTATAAATACCCATCAAAGCTGTTGGTGCATTATGTCTATTGTCTGTGTCTTAGGTCTAGTCGTACTGTACAGGGTTAGAATGTCAAATTTGTAATGTTATGTAAGTGGTTAGTCCCACTTTGTACGAACTGGCGATTCACTTCGTACGAACTGACAGATTTGGTGCGAAGTGGGATGCCTATATATAGGTGAGTTGTGTTATTCAATGTAACAGTTTTGCGAGCTAGACGGTGAAGCTCTGTCGGTTTAGGAACTTGAATGTAATCATTGAACAATCAATAAACTGACATTTAAACTGAATATCTTGTGTTTACTGTCACTAATTCACGTAAATTCCGCATACATGGATCAGATACAAGTTAGGTACCTTTGCATAATGAGGAAATCAATCCTACAAGTGGCATCAGAGCTCAGGGAGCCTAATTGTCGACATCAACACAAGAAGACTTGTATTTCTACTCCATTCTTTTTGTTTTTCACTTTTAAAATGAATCGAAGGATGAATTAGACTTAACTTCAGATATGATATGTAAAATCACGTAAAGATAAACCCTTGAAAGTTTCAAACCTAAAAACGAACGTTTCAATGGAAAAATTTACAAAATTCATCTAATTTCAAACATAACTTCACACGAGCCAGATTGCAGTTCGTACGAACTGAAGTTTGACTTAAAATCTTGTTTAGAATTAGTAGCTAGTTCGTACAAATTAAGTGTTGAAACTTTGATTAAAAAAATGGATCTTAGTTCGCACGAAGTGGTATCTTGAACTAATCTTTTTTTAAGTTTAAAGTGTTTTCAGTTTTGAGCAACGAAAATGACGGAACCAGAATTCTACAATGCTTTTCACAGTTCAACAGTGAATATTCCAGTTGATACAACTCAGAATGTTAAAATGGAAAATGAGATGGGCACGATGGTTAAGGCACCGAAACTTTTCAATCTGGAAGAATATGATAGTTGGAGCGAAAAGTTCAGAAACTGGGTACAAACAAATCACTTTGCATGTTGGTGTCCAGTTGAAGAGCAATATAAAGCACAGGTTGGTGAAAATGGATTGGAAAAGACGTTGTCTTCATACTCAACGGCAGAAAAAGGAAAGTTTATAGCAGAAAGGAAGATGGTGAGATCTTACAACAATCTGTGAAAGAAGATATCTTGGTATTATTACAGCATGATGACAACACACAATCACTTTGGAATACACTTCGAGTGAAGTATGAGGGTAGTGCCGAAATGAGAAAAAGCAAGAAAGCCTTACTATGAAAAGTGTTTGATATCTTTGGGCCTCTAAAAGGAGAATCATTGAAACTGCTGATCAAACTCTACTGTCATTTGTTCTTCAATTGAGAAGAATGAGGATCTTAAAGACAGACGAAGAACTGGTTGATAAGTTGGCGGATGCATTACCTGAAGGAGAGTGTACCATATATCTCACAATCCTGAAAAATAGCAACGGATACAGTGGTTTCTTTCTATCACGATTCATCAAAAAATTAGAAAGTCATGAATTAGAGATGCAAAAGATGGCGAAAATGACGAAAGCATCAGTTCAGCAAGATGTTAGTTTATATTTCAAAAATCATACAACTGACACACATAATCCAAAAGTTCAAACTGCTTTTAGTGCGAATGCTTCGGCTAATTCTCCTACAATACCAAGTGGTTTTCAATCATTTCCAAGCTATGAACCAAACACACCACAAGCTTTATACACATCACAGAATTCATCTCAAGGCTCGAGTTTTCCAGGTAACCAACAAAATCAAGCAAGTCCGAATAAGAGAATCTTACAGTGCAACATAGCAGTGAATCTCGAAAATGCTTAAGATTTCAATGAGCATACTAGAATCGTATTAGCTTTAGTTCTAGAATCGTATGAGAGTTTAGTTGCTGGGAAGATTGGTAATCCAGAAATGACAAAGGAGGATTATGATCAGTTAGATCCAGAAGAACTTGAACTGATGGATATAAAATGGTGCATGGCATTAATTGTTCGGAGAGCGAAAAGATTTATGGAAATTACGGGAAGAGATAGTCTCAGAGGGTCTGGTAGAAAACTTGGCTTTCCGATGTAAAGAAAAAGCACTTCAAGTGAGAATGCACAAACAACTAGTCTATTCAAACCAGAATCCATTCAAAGAAGACTACTACAAGAAGGCAATTATCATCGTCCGTCACCACCTCATAAAAATACGAGAATGGTGCAAATTGAAGATGGAAACTTGACAAAGATAACAAAAGATAAAGCATTGATGGTAGCATAAGAAGATGAAGGATTTAACTGGAGAAAGTACATTTCAAAAGATGAAGGTTTGGCATTGTTTGCAAAAATCATCGAAGAACCAGAACCAGAAACGCAACCAGAACAAGAACCAAAAATGGTAGAATTTGAAGTTGTTCTTGATGATGGTTTGGAAGATGTACTTTTAGCTCAATATCTGCAAAATCAAGAGGAAGAAGAAACTGTTTTACATAGCGCTTTCAGATATTTAATACCTATTGATATGTTTTCAACTTTTGTAGGATATTTTGATCAAAGCTATTCAGGTTACATCTGAGGAAGCATAAAATCCAGAAGTAACTGAGGTGATCGATGTTTCAAAAGAAATGACAGCTGAGAACTTGAAAGAAATGGTTGGTCATGCTTTGATGGCAAACCTGAAATAGGTTGTCTCTGAAGGTGTTCAGAACACTGACGAGTCAGTGATTCATGAAAATGTCAGGGAAGTGGTTAAAGAAATAATTATTGAGGTTGAGAAACCTTGCAAAAATGTGAGGTGCCAAGAATGTGTCGAAAAGGATTTAAAATTTGAGGAATTAAGACGTGCTTCTAACCATGTGTCATTTGAATATAATGAAGTAAAAGAGGCATATGACACATTAGCAAGATCAATAAAACAATATGAAAGAATTGAAAGAGAGAATGATGGAACACTTTGGATGCTTAAGGCAACAATGATGGGAAAACAAATGGCAATAAAAACCCATTTGAATACCATTGCCGAATTAAAGAATGAGCATGAAAAGATGAGAATTAAAACTGAACGGGTAAACAAACTGTTGATAAGTTACTCTATCAGTTCATATGTCATCGGTCATATTCTTTCAAAAATCGACATGGTAGAAGATGACAAGAAAGATAAGTCAAAAGGTGTTAGTTACAACAGAGTTCCTCCACCCATGTGGGAAAGTTACAGTAAGAGAAAACCAGATGGGGTGGAGAAGGCGCTCAATGTTATGTCAAGAATTGGAAAATCAAAGGAGCTGCCTGAGTACATTGATGTAACTTTCACTAAATCAGATGATGACCATGAATCCGAAGTGGTAAAAACAGTTGCTCATATTGTTTTGAACAGTGAAAGTGATAGCACTGAGTTTGAAAGTGTTGAGTAAATGACTTTAATTTGAAAACAAGTTCAAGTTTGAAATGAAGAAAGTTTTCACAAGAAATATCTTGAAAAATCATGATGTAGTTCGGATGATGATTCACCATTGGTTGTTGCACATACAATGAAAGGATCTGACAAACTATATTCCGATAAAGAATTTCCGAGTCAGAATGTGAATTTTGAGAAAATTGATCATTGGTTTAAAATGACAGAGTTAAGTGAATCAGAGATTGAAATTCTAAGTGAAACATATTATTCTAAACCTAAACGCACAACTCAAAAGAGTAAGAATTATCGGAAAACAAGAGTAAAGTTTTGGGTTATGAGAAAAGGAAAAAAATGATCGATATCAAAAAACAAATTTTAAAAAGAAAGTAAACTTTGTTTTTGGATCAAACACGGTTAATGAGAAAGAAAGGTTGGGTAAGGAACAATCAAACAAAGAGTTTTATGCTGAAAAGGAGCATAGAGAATAGACAAACAAATCTACTATCACTGATAGTAGGACGTGCTTTAAATGCAATGAAGTAGGACACATCGCTCGCAACTGTCCGAAACGTAAATCTGTTCACCATGTTTCAAGATCTTCTAATGACAAAAAGAACAAAACACCAAGGATGTGCAGTATCAAATTTTGAAAAAAGGCAAAGAACCACCAATTTTCAGAGATTCAAAAACGGAAGTTCGTGAAACTTCAAATGTCAATTGACGAAAAGATTCAAAATTTTACACGAAAAAAGCAACTGCTACACAAACTTGGGTGGCAAAAATCAAATCATCTGAAGTCAAAGCTAAAACTGTCACATCATTGAAGAATTAACAAACTGAAAAAATTAAGAAATATTTTCCGAAACTTTCTAAAGGAAAGAAGTTGGAAAATTTTCGAAATTAACAGTTGATGAAATCTTTAATGAGGATTTTGAATATGAAAGTGAGTATGAGGTTGTTTATCCTACACCCAAGACCAAGAAGGCTTGGGTTTCTCTCTTTAACTAGATCTTTGAATATCTTTGCAGGGGCTTCCAAGGTCGATCATTTCCAAATGGATCATGAATAGTGGAGCTTCCCGACACATGACAGGAATGCTTGTGTTATTATATGATGTCAAATCTATCTGAGGAGGTTATGTTGGCTTTGCCGGTAACTAAGGTGTAAGAATTGCTGGAGAAGGAAGATTATCAAATGGAGTGGTTTTTTTTGACAAAGTGAATTATATCGCAGAGCTAGAGAACAATTTGCTGAGTATCTCACAGATATGTGATAAGAAGTTCATAACACATTTCAATGACAAAGAATGTTTAATTTTGAGACCAGGATTCAAGATTCCAGAGGAGTGAATTCTAATGCGCGCTCCAAGAGAAAATGATTTATATGTGTTAGACATGAGCGTTGCATCGACCACTTCTAAAGCGGCACAGTGCTTTGTGACTAAGGCTACGGAGAAAGAATCATATTTGTGGCATAGAAAGATAGGGCACATTCACCTGAGGAAAATGAATCGTCTTGTTCATAACAATTTAGTGGAAGGTGTCAATTTGAAAAGTTTTCACATGAATGATCATTGTGTTAGTTTCAAGAAGGGCATGCAGTAGAAAAAATCACATTCGAATAAATTGTTGAATTCCATTAAACTACCGTCAGAAAAACTACATATGGATCTCTTTGGACCAGTCAATGTGAAAAGTATTTCCGAAGATCTATACTGTCTTGTGGTGACTGATGATTATTCTAGATTCTCATGGGTCTGCTTTCAAGAGAGCAAAGATGAGACGTTTGTAAATCTTATGATACTATTCAAGAAGTTAGAAAATCTTTATCATCTACCCATTCAAAGAACCAGAAGTGACAATCAAACTGAATTCAAGAACAGTCGTATGCTAGAGTTTTGTAACGAGAAAGGTATTCTTCACGAATTCAGTGCCCCCTATACTCCTCAACAAAATGGAGTATCTGAACATAAGAATTGTACACTTATCAAGACAGCTAGAACAATGCTTGCAGATTCAAAATTACATGTGAGTTTCTGGAGTGAAGCTGTTGCGTCTGCATGATATACTCTAAACAGAGTTCTGGCTGTGAAGAAATTCAAGAAAACTTGCTTTGAATTGTTAAAATCGTCGTAAACCAAATCTAGAGTACTTAGAACCTTTCGGATCTCCATGCACTGTCATTGATCCCGATTGAAAATTCGATGCTAAATCTTTGTTGGATATGCAAGTCCGCTTTGACGAGTATATTTGCCAAGTATAAATAGAGTGATTCTTGCACAACATGTTGATTGTCAGAGTTACACTATTCCATCTCAGAAGTCCGGTGAATCTTGGATGTTTAATTACCAAAGTCTTTGGAATTCATTCGAACTTCCAGATGAACCAAGTGAAGAGGAACTTGTCTATTTATATCAGCAACAACAATCATCTAGTCAAGAGCAGGTGTCAAGACCAATAGTGGTAACTGAACCTTTTGTTGTCACACATGATTCTGAGGCAAGTATGAGTACCAATGTTTAAAAGCCTGTTACTGAAACAAATACGGAGCAAATGGTGAATGAACAATCAGTAGCGAACAACAAAATGATCATGTTTTAGAACCTGAACCATCTTATGATGAAGGAGATACGAGCTCCGATGATGAATCTAAGCAGATCACAAGTCTTTTGAATCAATCTGCTAATCCTGGAAATCAAAATAAAGCATCAACAAGCATAACTGCTGTTGATCAAAGTCTTGGAGAACATTACTAATCTTCAAAGCTCAGTGAATGTTCTAGTGAAGTGGTACCAAGAAACTTGTTGTACCATTCATTTGACAACATTATTGGCGAAATGCGTGCTGGAGTTAAAACACAAAATCAAATCAATAAAGCTCTTAGTTGTTTCTACACTAAAGTGGCTTCTGTTCAAGAATATTGTTCTTACCGGTGTTTATCTCTCAAATGGAGCCAAAAGCTGTGAAAGACGCAATTACAGATGAAAGTTGGGTTAATGCTATGCAGGAAGAGCTACAACAATTTGAGAAGTTAGGAGTTTGGAAACTGGTAGATCTTCCAGCAAACCAAAAGTCCATTGATACTAAATGGGTTTTCAAGTGCAAACGGGACGATAGAGGAGCTATAGTGCGCAACAAAGCTCGACTCGTTCTTAAAGGTTTTCATCAACAAGAAGGAATTGATTACACGAAAGTCTATGCTCCGGTTGTAAGATGGAAGCCATCCGCATATTCCTAGCGTTCGCGTCATGGAAGGGTGTTAAGGTATATCAGCTAGATGTAAAATCTGCTTTTCTCTACGGAAAGGTGAAAGAGCTAGTGTACGTTGGACAACCACCGGGGTTTGTCGATCCGTTGAATAAGGATAAGGTTTATCTCCTCAACAAAGCTCTATATGGTTCGCATTAGGCCCCGAGAGCCTGGTACGAGACGTTGTCTCAGCACCTATTAGACAACGACTTTACAAGAGGAACAGTGGATATCACGCTCTTTAGGAGAGAAGTTGGAGGTCATCTGTTGATAGTACAAATCTACGTGGATGACATCATCTTTGGTTCCACGAATGATGATCTGTGCAAAGAATTTGAAGAAATCATGAAGAAAAAGTTCGATATGAGTTCGATGGGAGATATGAAATTCTTTTTGGGATTACAGGTTGACCAGCTGCCCGATGGTATTCTTATTCATCAAACTAAATATGTTCACGACATTTTGCAGAAGTTTGAGATGGACAGTTCTAAACCGCTTTCACTATCATTGGAGCTCAATCATGGAATCTGCCCAGACGAACATGGAACTAAAGTTGATGAAACACTGTATCAGTCAATGATAGGATCGTTGATGTATTTGACTGCTTCTCGTCCAGACATCATGTATCCTACCTGCATGTGTGCCCGTTATCAGTCCAGTCCTCGTGTATCACATTTGATGATCGTGAAAAGAATATTCAGATACTTGAAGTGTTGCCCAAGCACCGGCTTGTGGTATCCAAAGAATGACAACTTTGATCTCATGGGATTTGCTGATTCTGATTTCGGCTGCGACAAACTAAGATGAAAAATCTACGACGGCCGGTTGCCAGTTCTTCGGAACACGCCTAGTAATGTGGCAGTGCAAGAAGCAAACCACGTTCGCTCTCTCGACTTGTGAAGCTGAGTATATTTCAGCTTCCAGTTGTTGTTCACAGTTACTTTCGATTCAACAACAGATGAGAGACTTTGGATTGCAGTTTCTTGACACTCCTTTATTTGTAGACAATAAGGCAGCTATTGATATTACTAAAAATCCAGTTCAAAACTCAAAAACAAAACACATTAAATTCGATATCACTTTATTCGTGATTGCAACTAAAAAAGATTGATTCGAATTGAAAAAAATCACATCGATGAACAAAAGGCTGATTTCTTTACCAAACCATTTTGACTAACAAGATTTATATATCTAATGAGGTTAAAGGGTATGAAAAATCTTTTGTCAGATGGGGAAATTGAGGTTGAATATGGTTCAGATGATGAGTTCGTGTGATTCTCATTGGTTAGTCGCTTTTTGTAAATAGAAATTTCTTTCTCTAAAATTTCTAAAATACAAAAATAGGTTTTTGATTTTTGGGGGAGAAATGTTGTAGAAAATACAAAAACATAGAAAATTCAAAAATGTACAAAAAACATTGAAAAATACAAAAAGAGTTAGTGTTAACGAGGAAATGATAGTATATCAGTGGACTAACACGGTATGCTAAGGATTTGGAACGTTTTAAAAAGTTTTAAGCAAGTCTTACTGTGGATATGTCAGTAGACTTTATACGCTTAGTAGATTTTTTCGGGGATATAAACTAAATTTACAACTTGTTAACTTGTGGCTTAACATCTCTTGGATATATGGACTTGGTACTCTGAAATTTCGTCCGAGAAATTGCCCGATTCTGAGATACTAGGTCTTTATAGATAATTGATATTTGGGGTATTATAAAAGTTCTTCTGTATTTGCGTAAGCAATGGCCAAGAACTTATATAATACTTTTGCATAAAAGCCTTAAATCTTCAACATATTGAAAGTATCGAAAGATCATCAATAGAAGTACAAAAGATTCCATATTGGAACACTACCTTAAGTCGAGCCTTCAACTCTTTGTACCTGAGTTCTAAAGGTCTCGCATTACCCAGATACAGATATCAGTTAAGCTATATTCACCTGTAAGATGAAATCTAGGGAATCTTGATACCAGAGTATATTCTGAGGTGGGAAACACAGTTGATTAAAGTTTCTTAAGATTACTTAACGTATCTTGGAACAATTGAAGAATGTGTTAAAGTTTAAAGTGGACTAGTATACTGACAATCTAGGTAAATTTGTTTAAAGTCTTAAAAAGGTCAACGGTACTGGTCATATGTCTTAGACAACTGATATGATCCTCGAACACGAACTCACAAAAATATGTTTGTAGATATGTTTCTACATAATTCATTTTCATTTCTGAAACAACTCAAAAAGATTTTCGGTGTGTTTTACATAAGTTTAAGAAATTCAAAAACATTTTGTTACTATTTGTGTTTCGACAACCAATGATGAGGAACGGATCTTCAAAATCTAAAAAGATACTGAACAAGGTGAAACCGGAAAACAACAGGTTGGGAGTTAATCAGAAATGATAAAATGTTCTTGAAAAAATCAAAAAGGTTCATTAATTTGAAACTTTACTTTGTTGAAAACAATAGTTTGTTCATATGGTGTTCAACAAAGGTCATTAACTTAGACTTGGTAGACAAATTAGTAAACTAGGGTCATTAACTTGGACTTGGTTATCTGAGTGGGTTGTTAAAATTGTTAACAAAATATAATTTCAAAAAAATTGGAATGTTCAAAGTGCCAATTCGCACAAATTGAACAAAACAGAAATATCAATTCGTACGAACCGATAATTTGAATGGTGAGGTTTTCAATCATACGAACTGCAAGATTGAGGCTATATAATAGATAATTCGTACGAATTAACATTGTTATCTACTGTTTGAACTCTTTGAAACCTTTGTGCGAATTGAGAAAAAATACAACTTAGACGTCGTTTTACTGCCGGATTTTCATTGTTAAGGTTGATTTGCACACCTTCATCAATGGGCAAGGTATTAATTTTGGACTTTATGAACATTCGGACATAAAACACATAGATCTAAGGTGTTTGTATGGAGAAATGTTAAAATTGATCTTAGATTAAAGTTAATCTGCTCTAATAGGCTATGTTAGGATGCTCAATTGCAAGAAATAATCATGTTTTGAAATCACAGTCAGTTTGGAGAAGATGACTAGTTCGTACGAACTAGTGGTTGGATTTTTATCCCACTTCATACGAACTGCACCATGAATTGTAATAACAAACATCATTACCACACTTCATACGAACTGCGTGATTTATTGTTGTTAAAATCCTAATTCGTACGAACTGAAAATTTGTTAAAATGTTGAAATTGTTTGTGTGTTATATCAATTCGTACGAATTGATATCCAATTCATACGAACTGATGTTTGATTGGAAATTTTTTCTAAGTGTTTGAAAATTTTCACGCGTAGGAAAACAAAGCAAACTATTCACGGTTCCATAACACTTGTTGTGTGTTAGATAAGGAGAAATACCCAAGGCTGGAACCATTTTCAGACATTCTGGACTTTATGAAGCGTTGTCGAATTTCCAAGGCGCTAACACATCATCATACTGCTTATAGATCGCACATTGAGTGTTTCTGGAATGCAGCAAAATATGTGGAAGCTGAAAAGACATTGTACGCAAAGTGTTGGATTTCAAAGAAAAGCTTCTGATCCTACTGATTTTCCTGAGAGAATGGTGAAAGGTTGTTTTTATAGGATGGGCTATCGTGGATACGTCAATGCAACCACATGGAAAAAGGGTAACCTGGGAAGCCTTACAAGTTCTTTATTCATTCGCTAGTTCACGCTTTGAGCCATAGGAAAGGAGGGTCTGATGATATGCAAGACTACCAGATGTGTATGGCCACGACGTTAGTTCTAAATCTACCGTTCATCTTCTCTCATGTCCTCTTTGATTATATGACGAAGAATAATGGGGTTGATAAATTTCTACAGTATCCAAGATTTGTACAGATGCTGCTAGACGACAAATTCAAGAATCTGAAGAAAAAAGATGATAATATTATGTATTTACATCACATGGACGAGGATACACTTTTGAAGCTAAATCAATATCTGAGGCAAGACTCAGGTCCACCAACAAAAGCCATGTTTGTAGCAATTGTGAACAAGGATTATGTTGCACCTGATATAGGTAAATGGCGAAAAGCAACAAGTGGTGATGAAAGAGAGGAAGAACAGAATTTGGAAGGTTTGTTGAGAAAAAAAGCAACTGGTACATCAAGGCAAAGTCTAAAAAGAAGCATAAGTATCCATCAAAAAAGGCTGCAAGAACTATTCTAGTTGATGAGCCTGAAGATGAGCGTGAGGTGAATGTTGAAGAAACACTCAAGTTAATATTAATGTTGAGAATGTAGAAGTTGAAGCAGAGAATGTTGAGTCTGTGCATGTTGAAACTAAAGATCATGGAGTTATTTCAGCGACATTTGATAAAGAAGATTCTGTTGATTCTATGGATATTAGAGAAAGGAAGATTAGAGAGGAGTTAGGCAGGAGAGGTTGAAAAAGAAAGATGATTATTTATATGTTCCATCTGAATAAGAATCTAAGGAGGAACGACTAGTTAAAAAGCAAAAAAGATCAAAGAGTAAAGCTGCTTCAGATAAAAAGTTTACTGGATTGCCAGAAGCTTCAGTGAAAATAAAGTATTTGAAAAGGAAGAAAACTAAGAAGGTTGCTGAATCTGAGAAACCAGCTTCACAATTGGAATCTTTCAACTAAAGCAATGAGATGCTTAAATGGCCTCTACATTTTACACCACCTACTTCTCCAATAAATGAACAACCACCACCAACTACTCCACAAACTTCCATTCCTACACAATGACAAACCACACCGAAACAATCAACACCTTAATCAGCACTAAAGCAAACAACACCCCAAAGCCAAACATCTGAACTTGAATTTCGTGATGCTTTCCGAAATATTCCTCTACCTCCACCAAATTTTACTAAAGGAATGAACACATATGAATTTGCTGACATGTTCAATGAATCCAAGCTTATTGAGTTGGAAAACAGAATCAAGGCTTTAGAAGAACAGATGAACGCCAACAAAGCTGAAAAAGAGGTGTTAGAAGCGAGAATGAAATTCATGGAGAATGATCGCGAGTATATGAAGGCTGTGATTGAGAGTTTGTGTACAAACAATAAAAGGTTGAGAAAGGTTGTAATGATCTGGAAAATGAAAGAGCCTAAAGCAACAAGAGGTTTGATATGCTTCAGAAAGTCTTAGCGAACAACCTCAGAATAGATTTTACCGCTGAGTACGACCGACTGGAAGTACAAGAAGCGAAACAAAAGGTTGCTGAACGTGAACGACAAGCTTCGGCTAAATCACAAGCTCTAGGTAACGGTAAAGGGATTGCTGAAGAAGTTTCTGAACCTATAGTTGAAGAAGTTACTGAGATGAGTATAGTGGCAGTGGATGAAATTGTTGATATCTATGATAATCCGATCTTACAACGGATTGCTGATCTTCGAAGACAAAGAGCTGAACGAGTTAATAAAACATCTGAAGTAGAAGAAGAAGAATAAGAAGATAAAGAAGATGACGATGATGAATAGAAAAAAGATGATTCGGAAAAGAAAGATGATAATGACGATGATGATGATCAGGATGGTACTGGAATTACAGTTGAGTCTACAAAAATTAATGAAGGTTTTTATTATGATTCGATTCTGAACGACGAGGTTAATTCAGAGGAAGTTCAAGTTCAGGGGGAGAAAAAAGGGTCTTATGAAACAGAAGAAGCATCAGGAATCTTCACAGCTACTACTTTTACAGTTGTTCCTGTTTGCTACAAGCCGATGTTACTAATGCTTGAGCATAATGTTGAAGAAGGTGAGTATGTTAACAATTACTCAAAGGAGAAGCTTGCTAAATTGTTAGAGATCGAAGAAGTATCAATTGAGTTTGATTTTGAAGAGGAATTAGTGAACATCAGTACGTTTGAGCCGAATAGCTATGTATACAAGCGTGTACCAGAAGCTAATGACTATGATAGAGTGATTATTGAAGATGCATCTGATGATGAAGAGGTTGAAAAGTATTCTGGAGCTGATACAGATAGTTTTCCTACGATCGAAGAGCTTATGAGCCAGATTGATAAAGATTTGCTGAAACAAAAGATCGACGAAGTCCTGAAGGATGGTAGTATCCCGAAGAAACTAAAAAAGGAAGAGATTGAAAATGCGAAGACATCATGGTTTAAAGAGATGCCGAAAGAAAGAAAGTTTGAACGTCCGTTGGCATTCTTTACAAGAGATAAAGACAAGTCGCTGGGGGATATTCTAAGTTGGGGATGGCTCAGAGAACTTGATGTTTATGCTATCAAGAGGAAGTTTGGTGTTTAATACTTCTAATACCTGAAATATTTAAAGAGTTTACCAAATTGGATGTTGAAGAATTGGTACAAACGAAGAATGTTACTTATCAAATGAAGTTCCACGATCAAAGGCTATGGAAGGTGATTAAATATGAAGCGATGCATGGTTTCAACTACTAGAAGCCATTTACTCCCAAGCGCAGAATAAAGATTAACAAAGTGACAAAAGAGAAATGTAGGTGCACTTGGTGTTCGTCACTTGTCGAATAGGCTAGATAGAGTGTGTGTTGAATATTGTATAGGTTAGAATCGAACGTACGACCGAAATACAGAGATTTCAGTGTAAAAGGGATCAAGTTCGCCCGAACTTGACCTGTATTGGTCAAGTTCGCTCGAAGTAGATGTGCCTTTAGTCAAGTTCGCCCGAACTTATCCAGTGAAGGACAAGTTCGCCCGAACTTGACCATAGCACATCCGGAGGAACTTGTCTCCCTATATATATGTGTGTGTTCATTTGTCATTTAAGTTTTTGGCATCCCTACGGGGAGGTGCTGCCGGATTCTCTCCAGGAACTCCGGCAACTGGATTTATAAAGATGTATACTCTTTCGGTATGAATGAAGACTTTTGCTGCATTCTATTTCTACTCCATTCTTAATAACATTCTACCGAATCGGTTTACGTTTATCCACTAACTTCCGTCTAGAACCGCCTGATCACGGACCTTCATGTGGTGTGGACGACGATGGTTGTGATTGAGAATGTTGAAGAAGTTGTTTCATCATGGTTTTTAGGTCATCAGTTGATGATTCCATGTGAGACATTTCTATCCGTCAATTCTTGGTATTTTAATTTATCACCTAAATTGATAGGATCATTTAAATTCCTACAAGTGGTAGTTGTATTTGAATCATTAACATGAGGAAACTTAATGTCATAAAAAACGAATGCCCCTTTGGCTTGGTATTGGGACTTCCAACTGGGACAGAGGTTACAATTGAGCCTCAACAGTTGTTGCCTTCAAGGAAGTCTTATTTATGTAACCACTGTCTAACTAAGCCATTGTTGTGGCAACAGTTGTAGTAGTTGCCTCACTTGAATTACCACTAAGAGTTACATTTAACTCTTGGGGTGTAGCCTCCTCAGCTATTTATGGGTTAGTTAATTAAGTTTTCTCAGACCCAGTCAATGATGGGAGTGTACTATCTGTAATGTGTAAGTGAGAGGGACTGTTTGTAGTCTAAGTTTTCTCAATAGCATGAAACAGAGGTATGAAAGTGGAAGAAATAGGAGAAGTGGGTGGTGGAGTAGAAAGCGACATTGCCTTGGGAGAGGGGCTGTGGAAGATAGATTCAAGTGAATCAATTGCTTCATATTGAGGTGTCCCTGTGCTTACAACTTGTTCCTTTTGTGTGGAAACAAGAGGAGGTAGGTTTGTAGGTTGAGATCTTTCCATCTGCTATGAGGAAGTAGTAGTAGTGGTTTCAAGTTGCTTTTGTGTTGTCATTGGGTTAACTTTTGGGATCTCATCTTCCAGAGAAACCTTTTTATGTTGTTTAGTTTTGGTGGGCTTTTTGGATTTGGATTTAGTCTTTTTGAGTTTGGCTGGTGTGGGTTGCACAACACTGGTTGTGCTGTCCTGCTCACCAGGAGCAGTGGGCTTAGCAGCAGTGGATTGAGCTTATGATGTTTGTGCATCTAAAACTTGCTCAGTCCCCTCTGCTTGTGCTTGCAAAACTTTTGATGTTTGATTTCTTATTCTTGTAAAGGTTTCATGGGTAACGCTCCTTAGTTAATAGAGAACACATTGTTTAAAATCTTTTTCTGTAACCTTTTTCTGAAGATAATAGCTTAAAAATCTTGAATAAATTAAAAAGCTTTATTTTTAGAAATTTTATTTTTGTTTGTAACCAAGTCAGAAAACAATACTTGGGAGAAGTTGAAATTGAATTTTGTCAAAATAACATATCCCAAATATTACATGTTTTGTGGAATTTTGTTGAAAGCAGTTGACTTGGCAAACAAACACATTATTAGAGTATGGAAAAACAATTTCATGTCAGCATGAAAATTTGGTTTGTAGATAGTAATACCTTTTAGTAGACCTTCATATCCTTTTTCATTGAATTCAGCATCCAAGTCTTGCTTTGGGAAAGATGTCTTGTCATTTAGGTCATTGAGACCAAATGTGAAGCAATGGATGATGGTTAGATTTCGACCAGGGTGTTGCTAACTTTTGAAGTAATGGCCCATGGTGTTTTGTTTTGAGTCTCCACTTTGCCATTTGCCCAAAATTGACGAAGAGTATCCACATAGATTGGAGTTTTGATTTGCAGGATATCTTTGTATTTTAAGGATGCGAGGATATCAATCATGGCATGGAAATCAGAGTTATTTTGGGTTTTCTTAAGAATAGGGACGTAATTGTGAGGAGATTTGATTGCAAGATTCATGGTTGTGAGTGATGATGAGTATGGATTCGTGAATAGGATGAGAGTAATGGAAACCGCTTTGAGAATTTTTTGAATTCGAGACGGCAAGTGAAAACTCTGTTTGGATAAAACAGGGTTTGTAAAGTGAAAAAGTGAGTGCTGGCGTGGCATCTGTTTCAAAGATCTGATGGCCAAACATCTATCCACGTGTAACCTCTGATGATAGTGGATGACAGTTGTTTGAGAAACCACTGTTGTGTATCAACAGTGGATGGGAACAGTGGTGATTTTAGCACTATCAGTGGACAGATATCGGTGGTTTGGGCCAAAGCAGTGTTTTGCCCAATCAGTGGACGTAACAATGGCTATATGAAACAGAGGATACACTGTAAATAGTGGATAGATTTTCAAGCCAAATAGGTGTAACGCCCCGCGTTTCCATACTTTCTATTTATAGCTAGCTCGTATTGTATTTTTATTTTCGGAAAGCATTGTATCTCGTATTCGAATTGTCGTTGTAATCGTTGTATTCTGAGACTTGGATCATAATGAAAACTCGTATCTTATTCATATATTTCTTATTCATAACTGTTTTCTACTTACACATATGCATACAGTTGGAACATATTCGTGAAACTCGTAATCGTGTGACAAATTTGCAAAACGAGATGATTATACTTATTCAAGGCTTAAATGTGATGTTCGTACTTAATCGTATTCATTTTATACTTACACATATGTTACAACATGTTATTTACACTTATAATACCATAAATGTAGGACCGATCCTTAATGCATAGGAACCTAGATTTGATCTCTATTGTCCATAATAGCGGAAATATTATGACAAGTTTACCAAATAACAAGAATTAGTCAATTAATCGTCAATTTTATTGATATAACATCGAGTCTCCAAATTGACAGAGCTTCGCCTCAGAAATGCCAAAGTTACAAATAAGTGAGACATGCTAGCTATTTATAGATGTGGAAGTTTGCTGGAATGGATAGGAGTTCGGGCGAACTTGACATAGTCAAGTTCGGCCGAACTTGACTTCACACAAACAATGACCAGCGAACTTGACCCAAAGACATATAAATACTTCATTTTGCTAGCTTATTCAACTCTAATCTATACAGACTCGATATAAGACTAAGACATAGACATTCTACACCAACAGACTCCCCCTTGGATATCGTCTTCGTCTTGTATCAATCTTCAAAACTCTGTCTTCAAAATAAAACATTAACGAACACGACCGAAGAAGTTCTTGAATGGCTTCTTTCGTCGTTCTTGCTTTGGATCCGGCGCCTGATCTGTAGTAGGCACTTTGTTCATATACTGAAATCTTCTAAGCCTTGCCGCCCTACCTTTCTCGTGAATAGCTTCTAGACGCTTCTCTTCTTTCAGAAATTCAACTCGCTATAGCTCTCTCTAGTTTGTTTCCCACATTCTTCCGGAGTTAACTTCTCGAGCGTAACATATGTTAACGACCCTTTGATACTGTAAGGCTTGTTCCCTTTCACTTTCTTCAAACACTATCTTGCTATAGAACAAGCACTTGATGTCTTATCTCGAGCAATTCACTAGCCACATAGGGTCTAGTATCCTGATTGTTCAACACAACCCTCTCATACCCTGAAACCCAAGTATCTCCACCCTTTCCTTTGTGATATCTAGATGTTCCTCAAATTGTAACACTATAACAGCTTCGCATGTAGTAGGATCTATCTGCCACCACTTAAATACCGGATAGAAATTTTGTTCGATTGGCATTAAAGGCAAGTTCCTCATCGCTCTCGGCCATTTCATAATCAACGTTATATCTTTTTCTCCTGTATTTTTGTTTGTTTTGATGCGACGACCTAGAATAAATGGCTTCCAATATCTGAATCCCTTTGTCGCTTCAAACTTGATCATCTTCCATAGTAACTGATCAATATACTTCCTAGGACGGTAGTGTCTTGAAAACTGCTAAGTATTTTAAGTATTGCACCCCAAATTCCCTTTTGATAGCATAAACATTCAGCTCCTTAAACCACCCCCAACTTAGGATATCCCCCAATGACACATCTTTATCTCTTGGTAAAGAATGCTAGAGGACGTCGAAACTTACGTTCGCGCGGCATCTCTTTAAACCAGGACTTCTTAGCTTGAGCTATTTCCTCCTTTTTCATTGGTTTCGGAACTTTGCCTTCTCGAATTGATTCTTCTATTTTCTCTTTTAACATATCTTCGTCTAATTGCTTGTACATCTCCTCAAACATAGGAAAATTATCAGTGTTAGGACCGACGTACTTCGCAGTTTCATTGCTTTCATCATCAGAAGACCAATCCTCTACTATCACTCTGTTATGCTCATCAGCTTCAAATGTACGTATGTACTGATAATCATTTGGCTCAAACGTGTTAACATTCATCACTTGTTCTTCAAAATCAAATTCAAGTGTTCAGCATCTACTTCGATCAACTTAGCCAAATCTTCTTTCGTATAATTGTGCACGTACTCGCCTTCCTCTACATTATGTTCAAGCATCAATATCATAGGCTTTGTTGGAACGACATCAACAGGCTTTGCAAACTTATCAACATCAATCATATCTACATCACCAGTTGACCCTGTTTGCCCTGACTCCCCCTCAATTTGATCATTCATCTTGTTTGATTCATCATCCATCAGAGAAGAAAAATCAAATTCATCAGAGACTTTTGCTTCACTAATTTTCATACCAACTCCTCCCTGATCATCATCATCATTAGCATTATTCCAATCTTCATAATCAGAGTCGTCTTTATTGTCGTCAGCATCTTTATCCTCATCTTCTGCTTCTTCATCGTCCTTTTCTTCAGAAGCAATTACAGGATCAGAAGGCTTGACAGATTCGTCAACCTTAGCAATATCAGACTCAGAAGCTTTTTCAACATTCTCTTCAACAGATTTTTCTGTAGCTTTAGAAAATTTAGATGCTTCACCTTCAACACCCTTGCCTTTCCACTCGCTGCAAGTTCTTTCTCTGCTCTCTCTTTCGCCTCTTGCCTGTCTAAACGATCATACTCTGTAATAAAATCAATACCCAGATTGTTAGATAATACTTTCTGCATCCTGGTAAACCTTCGATCATTTAGGGCTTGAAATCGTCTTCAACTCAGCAATCTCTATTTGCATCTTTTCATTTGCAGCTTGCAAACTTTCAATTAGGGCTATGAAAAATTCTCGTTCATTTTCCAACACTTTAACTTTATCATACGACATTTCTTTCTCCACTGAGCTTTGATGTACTTTCTTGATAAGCTCGGATTTTTCTTCTTCATTCTTGGCTACTTTATCCTCCAAGATTTTCACGCGCTTTTCAAGAAGATCTACATTAGTTTCTGGAAAGAAATCATTCAGATCTTGAAGACTAATTGGCTCATTTGACATATCACCAAATAGATTTGCCTTTGAAGACCTTGGTGTTGACTTTGGAGTAGCAGCCTTTGGTGTTGTTTTCGGTGTAGATCCTTCAGGTTGAACATACTTTGGATCTGGAGATTGCATCACCGGAATCTCTAATAATACGGTCTTCAGGAGGTTCTTGTGTAACTCCTGGACGTTCAGCTTCAACAGTAATAACAACAGGAGGTTCTTGTGTTACTCCTTTCTCCTGTGCGCCAGAAGGTTCTTGTGTAACTTTGCGCTTTTAAGCTTCCCAACATATCTCCTACTTGGTGGTTTTTGGGCTTTCTTTGTCTTTTTTCCCTTTGTCTTTGGATATCCTGAAGGTTTTTGCTGTAGAAACCACTGCAGACTTTTGCTCGTTACGTTCTTTTCTTGGGTCTCTCCTCATCAGACTCCTTTTCCTGATTAGGATCAAAATTAGCATCTGTTTCTTTGATCTTTTCAGCTTCAGTCTCTGCTATTGTTTTCTTTGTAACTCTCTCTAGTGAATCATCAGAATCATCATCATTTTAAGAGGTAGCTGATATAACATCGTCTTCCTGAGTCGTTTTCTCAACTTCTTGACTCTCAGTAACCCGTAACTACTGCAGCACTTGATCCAGCTTCTGCTTGAACATTTTCTGGCTCATCTTCATC